>CM077673.1:320221787-321471787 GCA_039707655.1 Elymus sibiricus
TGAGCGGTACGAGCACACAAAAAGGAAATTCATTTTGAAAATTAGAGATGGCACATACAAATTTGCTTAGAACGGCATGGAAATACCGCATATAGGTAGGTATGGTGGACTCATAAGGCAAAAATGGGTTTAAGAATTTTGGATGCACAAGTAGTATTTCTACTTAGTACGAGTGGAGGCTAGCAAATATATTGAGAAGCAACCAACCAAGAAACGAAAATTCACATAAACGGACATTAAGCATAACTAACACCGAATAATGCACCATAAGTAGGATGTAATTTCATTGCATAACTATTACAAGGAATCAAGTTTAATTTGTCCAATGATCTTCATGAAAGTTTTTATTATATCCCTCTTGAATATCTATCACTTTGGGACTAGTTTCATATATTGCCATTGCTTTTGACAAGCTCAAATACATTTAGTGAAGAACATGAGCATAAAAATTTCATCTCTCAAAATAATATAAGTGAAGCATGAGAGAATTTCTTCAAAAGTTACTAACTCTCGAATTAATCTAAGTGAAGCATGAGAGTATTTCTTCAAAATTTACTAACTCTCAAATTAATCTAAGTGAAGCATGAGAGTATTTCTTCAAAAATTTAAAGCACATCGTGCTCAAAAAGATATAAGTGAGGCACTAGAGCAATTCCAGAGCTCATTTTTTTTCAAGTGAAGCGTATAGAGCAATTCTAACAAATCATAGAATAATTTTGGCTCTCTCAAATAGGTGTGTCCAGCAAGGATACTTGTGATAAATTAAAAATAAAATCAAGCAAATACTCAAATAATACAAGACGCTCCAAGCAAAACTCATGATATGTGACGAATAAAAATATAGCTCCAAGTAAAATACCGATGGTCGTTAGAAGAAAGAGGGGATGCCACTCGGGGCATCCCCAAGCTTAGTTGCTTGTTTCTCCTTGGATATTATCTTGGGGGTGCTGTAGCATCCCCAATCTTAGGCTCTTTTCACTCCTTATTCCTTCATCCATCGTGATCTAACCCAAAACTTGAAAACTATAATCACACAAAACTCAACAAAACCTTCATGAGATCCGTTAGTATAATAAAGCAAATCACCACTCTAAGTACTGTTACAAATCCATTCATATTTTATTATTGCATTATATCTACTATATTCTAACTTTACCATGGCTTATACATTTCAATACAAACCATAGATTCATCAAATCAAGCACACAATGCAACGAAAACAGAATCTGTCAAAAACAGAATTATCTGTAGTAATCTGTACTCTAACCATACTTCTATAACTCTAAAAATTCTAAAAAATGAGGACAACCTAAATAATTTGTATAGCAATATTGTGTTAAAATTTCAGCTCATTATCACGCTCCAGTAAAAAAATGAAAATTCCTGCACTGGAGTCAAAGTTTCTGTTTCAGATTCAGGATTGTTTTTACTCATCTTACGAGCCATCCTAAAGGTTTTACTTGGCACAAACACTAATTAAAACATAAAAAAGACAATCATAACAGTAGCATAATTGTGTCAACACTCAAGAACAGAAAGAAAAAGGTGAAAATAAATTTATTCATTGGGTTGCCTCCCAACAAGCGCTATCGTTTTACGCCCCTAGCTAGGCATAATGCATAGATTCAAGTATTGTCATCTTTAGTTTTCAACTCCTCAATCACACAACTAGATTTCTTCAAGAATTTAGTATGCACACTTTCAATGAAAATACTTCTAGGAATAAGACCAAAAAATTCATTCTTGTAAGTAGGGTCTTTTACTATTTCAACAAAATTGGGATGAACACTAATCATTTTAAGATCTCCATCATTTTTATGAGAGCAATCACTAGAAAACGCTTTTTCTAAAAATTCTCTTTTGGCTCTAAGCATAGCGGTTCTTTTCTTAGTTTCATCCATAGAAACATATAAGGCTTTAATTGATTCATCAATCTTAGGTGCAAAAGCTTTCAACTTGAGATTTTCTACATCATGGAAAATTCTATCAAGGCTTCTAGACATATCATGAATCTTATTCAACTTTTCTTCTATCGTAGTATTGAAAACTTTTTGAGCATTGATAAATTCCTTAATATTACTCTCAAGATCAGAGGGGTTCCTATTATTATTGTAAGAAGAATTACCATAGGAATTACCATAATTATTAGAGGAATTTTCATGAATTACCTCTATAAGCATTGTGATTAAAATTGTTTCGCGAGATGAAATTCACATCTACGAAATCACTATTTTGCTCAATAAAAGTAGACAAAGGCACATCATTAAGATCAATAGGAGCATTTTTACTAGCAACCAACTTCATAAGAGCATCAACTTTTCACTCAAAGTACTAATTTCTTCAACCGAATTAACCTTTTTACTAGTAGGTGCTCTTTCAGTATGCCATTGTGAATAATTTTCCATAATATTATCTAGCAATTTAGTAGCTTCACCCAAAGTAATTTCCATAAAAGTACCACCCGCGGCGGAATCTAAAAGATTTCTAGAGACAAAATTCAATCCCGCATAAAAAATTTGTATGATGATCCAAAGATTTAAACCATGAGTAGGACAATTTCTTAGCATCAATTTCATTCTTTCCCAAGATTGTGCAACATGTTCATGCTCAAGTTGCTTAAAATTCATGATTTGAGTTCTAAGGGAAATAATTTTCACGGGCGGAAAATACTTAGTAATAAAAGCATCCTTGCACTTATTCCAAGAATCGATAGTATTGCGAGGCAAAGAAGAAAACCAAATTTTTGCACGATCCCGCAAGGAGAAGGGAAATAATTTCTACTTCACTATATCATTGTCCACATCTTTTTTCTTTTGCATATCACACAATTCTACGAATGTGTTTAGATGGGACGCGACATCCTTATTAGGAGTACCGGAAAATTGATCTTTCATGACAAGATTCAACAAAGCGGCATTAATATCACAAGACTCCGCACTAGTGGCGGGAGGAGCAATCGGAGTACTAATAAAATCATTATTACTGGTATTGGAAAAATCACACAATTTGGTATTTTCTTGAGTCATCGTGACTACGCAAACAAGATTGCAAGCAAACAAAAGATCTGACAAGAAAAAGGCAAACGAAAAAGAGGGCGAATAAAACGGCAAATTTGTGAAGTGGGGGAGAGGAAAACGAGAGGCAAATGGCAAATAATGTACTTGGAAGGAGATGAGATTTGTGATTAGGAACTTGATAGATGTTGATGATGTCTCCCCGGCAACGGCGCCAGAAATTGGCAAGTTGACGGGAGACTACTTTCGTACCTCCTCCCCGGCAACGGCACCAGAAATTCCTTTGACGTGGCTTGAGACTGCGTTGGTATTTCCCCAAAGAGGAAGGGATGATGCAGCATAGCTACGGTAAGTATTTCCCTCAGTTATGAAACCAAGGTTATCGAACCAGTAGGAGAACCACACAACACTATGTAAACGGTACCTACACACAAAGAACAAGTACTTGCAACCCGACGCGTAAGAGAGGTTGTCAATCTCTCCACGGTAAAAAGATAGATTAGATTGTAGTAGATTGGATAGATAGATCGCACAAGAACACAAAATAAAAGAGGCAAATAAAAAGTGCAGCAAGGTATTTTTGGGTTTTTGGAATAATAGATCTAAAAACAAAAGCGGCAAAAGATAGATCGGAAAGCAATATGTTGGAAAAGTAAACCCGGGGGCCGTAGGTTTCACTAGTGGCTTCTCTCATGAGTATAGCACACGGTGGGTGAACAAATTACTGTTGGGCAATTGATAGAAGATCAAATAATCATAACGATATCCAAGGCGATGATCATTATATAGGCATCACGTCCAAGATTAGTAGACCGAAACGATTCTGCATCTACTACTATTACTCCACACATCGACCGCTATCCAGCATGCATCTAGTGTATTAAGTTCATGGAAGATGTAGACAAGATCTATTCATGTAGGAATAGACCCCATCTTGTTATCCTTAATAGCAACGATACATGCCTGCCTCGCTGCCCCTTCTGTTGGCCTAACTAAACCAAAGATTCGAAGATGAAATACGAGGCTATAAGTAATCATGCATATAAGATAGAAACTGATCATGAACTCAAAATTCATCGGATCCCAACAAACACACCGCAAAAAGTCATTACATCAAATAGATCTCCAAGAGACCATTGTATTGAGAATCAAAAGAGAGAGAGAGAAAGCCATCTAGCTACTGCCTACGGACCCGTAGGTCTATGGTGGACTACTCACGCATCATCGGAGAGGCACCAATGAGGATGATGAACCCCTTTGTGATGGTGTTAGATTGGATCTCGCGATTCTGAAACTTGCGGTGGCTGGAAGTATTTTTCATCGACTCCTCTAGGGTTTATGGAATATTTGGGTATTTATAGAGCTCAGAGGCGATGGAGGGGGCAGACCTGGCCAAACGGCCCGGCCCGGCACGGCACGGCCCGGCCCGGCCGTAAACTGGCCCGGCACGACACGGCCCGCCCATGCACGTTTAGTAAATGGGCCGTGCCATGCCGGCCCACGTGCTAACCCCTCTGGCCCAGGCACGGCCCGGGAGCTATACGGGCTGGCCCGTCGGCACGCCAGGCCCGCTGGCCCACTAGTTTTTTAGCCTGTTAGGCTGTTTTTTGGGCCGATTTTGGCCCATTGGGCTGTTTTGTAGTTATATATATAATAATAATCTAAATAAAAATAAAAAATGTAAACGGGCCGTGCCGTGCCGGCCCCCGTGCCCAGCCTTCAGGCCCAGGCATGGCCCGAGGCGTGCCGCGTGCCTGGCACGACCCGTTTAAAGCATGTCGGGCCTGGCCCGTCACGTGTCGTGCCGGCGTGCCCATGGGCCAGCATGCCAGGCCCGACCCGTTTGGCCAAGTCTAGGAGGGGGGGTCTCGAGGCCACCACAACCCACCAGGGTGCGCCGGGGGCCTCTGGCGCGCCCTGGTGTCTTCTGGGCCCCCCGGGCCTCCTCCCTGGTGCTTCTTTGGCTCACTGGATTTCTTCTGGTCCAAAAAAAATCTCCAAAAAGTTTCATCGCGATTGGACTCTGTTTGGTACTGATATTCTACGAAGTAAAAAAGTAGCAAAAAACAGCAACTGGCACTTGGCACTATGTCAATAGGTTAGTCCCAAAAAATGATATAAAGTTGCTATAAAATGATTGTAAAACATCCAAGAATGATAATATAACAGCATGGACGTATCATTGGGGACGTATCATTGGCCGGCAAACATTCACAGATAGGCTGGTGAAATTTACGATAAGTATTATATTTTGTCAATTGACTGTGTGCAAACACCCTTCAAGGACTGCACATGAGAATCAAACACGGTGGCTCATAGTTTAGCTCGTTGGTTAGGCATAATCCTCACCAAATACTAGTATATCCAATTCTTTAGAATGTAGAAATAATGTAGTTGTAAGTCTTGAATAATGTAGTTTGATGATCGACAACTGGTTTAGCATTAGCACCGCATTAATCTTGTGTTGAGATAGAGTGGGGCTAATACCTTTAAAATTATCAAGAATATATCCAATTGCAGCACGATGCTTCCTTAATGTTTTCAATAATCTATTTTCTACGTGCACTGAAAGGTTACCATTGATAATAACAAGATATATTTTTTTCTTTTCATCAAGATGAGCATATTCCAATATATCGAGAAGTTTGTTTAATTCAAACATCGGATCACCTTTAGGGGGAAGAGGATCTCCCAGAGTTTCAACCCGGAAATTATGCTTAAGGATATGTGTTTGCCTAAAGAATATTTCATCAATTTTATTTCTCTCATTCATATGCATATCATTTTCATGGTTTAGCAGATATTGTTCTAAAGGATCAGTAGGAGGTATGGCAATAGAGGCAAGACCAATGATATCATCTTTATTGAAAATTTCTTTATCATGAGGTTGTCTAATAAACTTGGAGAAATTAAATTCATGAGATACATCACCAAATTTAACATTAACATTTTCTTTAATACAATCAATTTCAGGATTAACAGTATTCAATATAGGTCTACCGAATATAATGAGGCAAAAATTATCTTGTTGTGATCCAAGCACTAAGAAATCAGGAGGATATTTAATCTTACCACACAAGACTTCAACATCTCTAACAATCCCAAGCTATGAAATAGTGTATCTGTTAGCAAGCTTAATAGTTACATCAATCTCTTTTATCTTAGCGGGTGCAATATCATGCATGACTTGTTTTTCTTTTTGCGAGATCATGCATGACTTGTTGATATAAAGAAAAGGGAATAGCACTTATACTAGCACCAATATCACATAAACCATGATTGCAATGATCTCCAATCTTAACAGAAACAACAGGCATGCCAAAAACTTTCTTATTCTTATCTAACATATCCTGATCATTTCTAACAGGTTTAGCAATTCCTGCAAAATCATCACAGAAATAAATAACATGCTCGTCAATATCATCAACCAAAAGATATTTACTCGTTACAATAGGAGGTTCTACTTTAATTTGTTCAGAAGGTTTAGGTGTTCTAATATTAATCTTATGAACCACAGTTGTAGCCTTAGCATGTTCTTTAATTCCAACACAGAAAGGAGGTTTTTCAATATAAGTAGTAGGGACAACCGGATTAGCAGTACAAGCAATTGTTTCAGTTACAACAATATGTGGTTCTTCATAATTGTTTTCAATAGGTGGATTACATTTAAATCACTTCTACTTAGGAAGATCAACATGACCAGCAAAAGATTCACAAAATGTAGCTACTATCTGAGAATCAAGTCCATATTTGCACTAAGCTTATGAAAAGCATTTGTTTCTATAAGACTTAACACAATAAAATTCAATATTTATGCCTGACTCGTTACCTTTGTCCATTTCTCAATCTTCAAAGTCGCGTTTAATTCTTTAAATAAGATCCCATTTGAGTTCAATATTTTTCTTCATGAAAGAACCAACAAAACAAGTATCAAGTATTGCTTTATTATCATCAGAAAGCCGAGCATAAAAGTTTTGAAGAATCATTCCTCTCGTGAGCTCATGATTGGGGCATGTATGTAACATATACTTAAGCCACCCCCAAGATTGAGCGATACTTTCTCTTTCATGGGGACAAAAAATATATATGTAATTCTGATCACGATGAACCAAGCGATAAAATTTCTGGGGAAATTCCAGCTTCAATCGATTTCGGCCCCATGTTTCAGATTCATCCAATACCATGCCAATGATCATCCCCACGAAGATAGCAGGAATATTTTCTTCTTAACTCCATCTTCGGATAAACTTGCAAGCTTAAACAATCCACAAAGTTCATTTATATAGATCAAGTGCATACCAGGATGTAGTGTTCCATCTCCTGCATAAGGATTAGCAAGTAGTTTTTCCATAATACCTAAAGAAATTTCATATAAATATTTTTACTAGGTTCAGTAGGTTGAGGAGCGACCTTTACCACTTTTGTTCAAGGTGAAGATACCCCGAACAAGCCCCTCAAAGGATTGTACTCCATAGTAACAAGTGAAGATCAAATTTAGCACGCAATATAAATGTTTCCTTACCAAATTCCTCTTACCTAAATTACTTCACTCCCCGGCGACTGCGCCAGAAAAGAGTCTTGATGACCCACAAGTATAGGGGATCAATCATAATCCTTTCGATAAGTAAGAATGTTGAACCAACGAGGAGCAGAAGGAATTGGTAACTGGTTTCAGCAAGGTACTTTCTGCAAGTGTTGTAAAAGAGTAGTAACAAGTAACCAAAGTAACAAGGTGCAGCAAGGTGGCCCAATCTTTATATTGCAGAGGACAAGCCAAACATATTTCTTATAGTGATCAAAGCGTCCTCGAGGACACATGGGGATTTCGTCTTCTTATGCTCATCATGTTTTAGTTGATTCGTGTTCACTACTTTGATAATTGTTATGTGGGTGGACCGGTGCTAGGGCGATCTTCTTACTTGAAAAAACAACCCACTTATGATAACCCCCTCTCGCAAGCATCTGCAACTACGAAAAAAGAATTGAGATAAATCTAGCCATAGCATGAAACATATGGATCAAAATCAGCCCCTTATGAAATAGTGCATAAACTAGGGTTTAAACTTCTGGCACTCTCGCAAATGATAACCCACAAGTATAGGGGGTCATTTGTACCATTTTCAATAAATAAGAGTGTCAAACCCAACAAGGAGCTAAATGTAGAATTAGTATTCTATCAAGTTCTATCGACCACCGATACAACTCTACGCATGCTAACGCTTACTTTACCTAGAGCAAGAAATAAAACTACTTTGCGAGAATAATACTAGAAGTTTTTTGCGTGATAATAAAAGTTAGTTTGCTTAGTAGAGAACTTTGGTAGAACAATGTGAAAGATTGTCCATGGGCAATTGATTATGACACCCGTGATACTTCTTATATGCAACGAGGGAGAGGCGTAAGGTAACACACTTTTCGTACTTGGATCTTATGCACTTATCATTAGAACTCTAGCAAGCATCTGCAACTACTAAATCTCATTAAGGTAAACCCAACCACGGCATTAAGTAACAAGTCCCCTTTACTCCCATACGCAACAACCCCTTACTCTGGTTTAACCTTCTGTCACTCTCGCAACCCACTATAATTGAATCATGAACATATTCAACACTCTACAGCGGGAATTCCCACACATGTGTGTAGCACGGAGGGCACCATAGGACAACACCATATAAACATACAACTCATATCAATCACACCATACCACAATTAACTCGTAGGACAAAAACAATCTACTCAAACATCATAGGATGGCAACACATCATTGGATAATGATATGTGGCATAAAGCACCATGTTTAAGTAGAGATTACAGCGGGAAAGAAGAGTTACACCGCTGCATAGAGGGGGAGAAAGTTGGTGATGATGGCGGCGAAGTTGTTGATGTAGATCGCCATCACGATGGTTCCCCCGGCGACGCTCCAGCGCCGTCGGAAGAGAGGGGGAGAGAGCCCCCTCCTTCTTGTTCTTCTTGCTTGGCCTCCCCCTAGATAGTAGGAGGGTTTCCCCTCTGGTCTTTGGCCGCCATGGCTCTCAGAGGCGGGAACCCCCTCCAAGATTGGATCTCTCTCTCTATTTCTTCTCTGTTTCGTAACTCTGTTTCTGGCTGAAAACCGTTTCATATATTCCCGGAGATCCGTAACTTCGATTGGGCTAAAAATTTAACACATTTTTTTCTCTCGATATAAGCTTCCTTGTGCCCTTAGGAGAGGTCACTGATACGTCTCTGTCGTATCTACTTTTCCTCACACTTTTGCCCTTGTTTTGGACTCTAATTTGCATGATTTGAATGAAACTAACCCGGACTGACGCTGTTTTCAGTAGAACTACCAGGGTGTTGTTTTTGTGCAGAAATAAAAGTTCTCGGAACTGAACGAAACTTTTTGGGGATTTATTTTAGAATAAATATAAAATACTAGATCCAAGAACCACCGGAGGGGGGGGGGGCTGGCTGGGCACGATACACCAGGGCGCGCCAGCCCCCCCAGGCGCGCCCTGGTGGGTTGTGCCCACCTCGTGGCCCCACTGAACCTAATTCCGCCGTGATAAAATCCTATTTTTGGAGAAAACAATCAAGGAGAAAGTTTCATCGCGTTTTACGATATGGAGCCGCCGACACCTCCTGTTCTTCATCGGGAGGCCAGATCTGGAGCCCGTTTGGGGCTCCGGAGAGGGGAATCTTCGGTCTTCATCATCATCAACCCTTCTCCATCACCAATTCCATGATGCTCCCCACCGGGAGTGAGTAATTCCTTTGTAGGCTTGCCGGTCAGTGAGGAGTTGGATGAGATTCATCATGTAATCGAGTTAGTTTTGTTAGGGCTTGATCCCTAGTATCCACTATGTTCTGAGATTAATGTTGCTATGACTTTGCCATGCTTAATGCTTGTCACTAGGGCCCGAGTGCCATGATTTCAGATCTGAACCGTTTATGTTATCACCATTATAATTATGTTCTTGATCCGATCTTGCTAGTCATATGCACCTATTACGTGTTCTGATCCGCAAACCCCGGAGTGACAGTAGTGGGGATACTTTCCGGTGATGACCGTAGTTTGAGGAGTTCATGTATTCACCGTGTGTTAATGCTTTGTTCCGGTTCTCTATTAAAAGGAGGCCTTAATATCTCTTAGTCTCCTTATGGACCCCGCTACCACGGGAGGGTAGGACAAAAGATGTCCTACAAGTTCTTTTCCATAAGCATGTATGACTATTTACGGAATACATGCCTACATTACATTTATGAATTGGAGCTAGTTCTGTGTTGCCCTAGGTTATGACTGTTATATGATGAATATCATCCAACGATTTCACCGATCCGGTGCCTACGAGTTTTCCACTTATTGTTCTTGCTAAGTTACTATTGCTGCTGCTACTGTTCCAACTGCTACAAAGCTATCGCTATCACTGCTATAGTTACTGTTACTGCTGCTATCAAACTATCATACTACTGTGCTACTGATCACTCTGCTGCAGATATTTAATCTCCAAGTGTGGTTGAATTGACAACTCAGATGCTAATACTCTCAAATATTCTTTAGCTCCCCTTGTGTCGAATCTATAAATTTGGGTTGAATACTCTACCCTCGAAAACTATTGCGATCCCTATACTTGTGGGTTATGAGTCACCCGATGTACAAGGTGGCCACAAGGGGCACCCCACGCCCTGGGGGGTAGGTCATGCCCCTCGGCCTTGTGAAGCCAGTGGGACTCCTCTTCTGTTGATTCTTGCGCCAGAAAATCACATATATTCCATAAAAAATCTCCGTAAAAGTTTATCGTGTTTGGACTTTATTTGATATGGATTATCAACGAAACAAAAAACATGCAAAAAAACAGGAACTGGCACTGGGCACTAGATTAATATGTTAGTTCAAGAAATCTTATAAATTGTTACCAAAAGCTTAATTGGCATGAAACATTCAAAAATGATAGGTACAACAGAGATGTATCAGCATCCCCAAGCTTAATTCGTGCTCGTCCTCAAGTAGGTAAATGATAAAACAAAGATATTTTTTTATGTAGAATGCTACCTAACATAATCTTGATCAAATAATATAATCATGGCATGAATATTAGGATAGGAATTATTCAAGGCAATAGTCTATCAATTTGATATTGATACAATAATACAAAACATGCACTAATTCATCTTTGCCATTCATAATTACAATGCTAAAGAACGTTATCCCTACTCATTTAATCATGTAAGTAATGGCATAACCCGGTCTTCCTTACGTAAAGCATAAATCATGAACACATCGGTGCCTAACCAAGCATTTGACTCATACTTTTTCACGTGCTTCAGCATTTTCAACTTCACTCAATACCTGAGCGTGAGCCATGGACTTTCATCACTTTGGGTGGAAAATAATGGTGGTAGGGATTGATAAGGGAAAAAATAGAGAAAGTCTAGCATCAACTCGACGGATCGTTAGTCCATGGAGACACCTTTCAACTGATATCGATACGAGGAGTAGGGATTGCCATGCAACTTGATACACTAGAGCTATAAGTGTATGAAAGATCTCTACTGAAACAAAGTGGGTGTGCATCTAACTTACTTGCTCATGAAGAACTCAGGCAATTGAGGATACCGTGAATGGAATATGCAAGATAAGCTCTATATTGATTCACACTAGCATATGGAAGTGACAATACATGAGGACTCTTTGTATGAAAATAGGGTGCTACTTTGAAGCACAAGTGTGGTAAAAGGATAGTAATGTTGCCCCCTCTCTCCTTTTCTCTCATTTTTCGTTTTCTCTTTTCTCCTGGGCCCTTTTTCCCTCTTTTTTTATCCTCACACGTAGGTACAACACTCTAATGACGATGATCATCACACTTCTATTTAATTATAACTTGATAAAACTGAATACTATGACTAGATATAAATGCCTCGGGCAGTGTACCAGGATGTGCAATGATACTAGCGTAACACGTATACAATGATGAACAGTAGCTTTGCCACAAATATCATGTCAGCTCTATGATCAAGTCATGTGAATAGTAACAGTGGAAGTTGCATGGCAATATATCTCGGAATGGCCATGGAAATTCCATGATAGGTAGGTATGATGGTTGTTTTGAGGAAGATACAATGAGGCTTATGTGTGATAGAGCATATCATATCATGGAGTTTGGATGTACCAGTGAAGTATGTGCCAAATCTCGAGGGGAGAATGGGAAATGCATGGTACCGAAGAAGCTAGCAAAATACGAAAAGATGGGAGTACTTACGGTCCACAAACTCACATTAGTCATAAAGAACTCAGATACTTATTGCGTCATCCATTAGCTCTCTCGAAGCAAAGTACTACTCGCATGCCCCTCGGGAGGAGTTTGGGAGGAGTTAACAACCGCGCGTCCCCGGCCGGACAACACACAAGGATATCAATCAAGGATACAGAACACTCCAACTTCCTTGTCATGCCACGACCAACACTTTAATGAATAGTGAATCACAAATCTTAACACCATTATTAATACTCAACTTTAATTCTTTTACAAGCATGCCCCCATATTACCATCTCAATCTCGCAAAACTATTGCAAATAATCAAACTTATCATATTCAGTCATCTACAAGTTTATGTAGGTTCTTATGACTAACCATGTGAATGACCAATCCTTGTCAACTCTCTAAATTGATATAAGTGAACCATGAGAGTTTAATTCTTTCTACAAAAGACCTGGCCACGCTCTAACAAATATAAGTGAAGCAAAGGAGCATTCTACAAATAACGGTGTCTCACATGCAGAGAAGAAGGCATCCAAACTTCAAAAGATATAAGTGAGGCACACGAAGCATTCTACAAAGGCATACTCAAAATGTATAAGTGAAGTGCAATGAGCATTCTATAAATAAACCAAGGACTATCCCATACATGCATGTTGCATGAAATAAAAAGTAAAAAACAAACACAAAAGATGCTCCAAGAATTTACGCATATCATGTGAACAAAACAAAAACCGAAACATGCCGATAACTGTCGAGGAAGAAAGATGGGATGCCTTCCGGGGAATCCCAAAGCATAGACGCTTGAGTATCCTTGAATATTTACTTGGGGTGCCTCAGGAATCCCCAAGCTTGAACTCTTGACTCTCCTTATTCTTCTCATATAGATGCCTCTTCGGTCTTCGAACACTTCATCCATACAAAACTTAACCAAACTTTTATTAGAAGGGTTAGTACATATAACATCAAATCCCATCATATATTGCTATAACAATATTTTATAATTATAATACACCATTACTTGCTGTATTCTAACACAATTCTAATGCTCCCACATCAATGGGGCTTGGAAAAATTGCAAACACAAGCAGATAAAGAAACTTTAACAACAATATGTGAAAACATGACAATCTGTAAAAATGCAGATGAAACATATACTTCTGTAACTCTGAAATTTTTGAAACATTAGGACGTAATAAAAAATTGCATAAAATAATAGTGTAAAATTTCAGAAACTTTTGACGTTCCAGTAAAATATCATAAATCAAACACTACAACCAAAGTTTATTTCTGCACAGCACATATCAAACAAGAAATTTAAACACCCTAAAGGTAAATCTTGGCACATTATTTTATAATACAATGGATTTGTAAAAGAGGATAATTATTTTTGTAAGAAACTTTCATGAAATATTCTACATTGTTTCAATGAGCATGAACACAGGTGTTCAAGGTCGTCCCTCACTTCTCTAATACATAACTTTCCAATCGCTACTCTTTTTGAAAAAGTTTTAGGTTCCCCTCTATATTTTTTTTAATTATTTAAAAAGCACACAACATAATAAAATGAGTCTGTAATACTTCTGGGTTGACTCCCAGGCAACACTTTCTTTAAAGCCATTAAGCTAGGCATATTGTGCTCATAATTGATCCACCCGGATCCCAAGGTATATCAAAGCCAGTTTTAATTAGCAATGATTTGTAATTTAGTAGTGAGCACAAACTAATATATATCATGTAACAACAAAGTCTAACTCTATTTCTATGGATTGGCATGTCATAAGAGAACAATTCATTCACACATAGTAAAGACCAATACACAACATAAATAGTTTCTTGCAATTTTATCGTATAGGAAACACACAGAGGTGGATATTTGGTTGCTCTCTCATAATATGGCAAGTAGGAGCAGAAAGAGCATGCATATTATATCCATTGAAATCATCATGTGCAATGGTAAAATGCAACCCATGAATATAACCTTAATAAGAACAAACTTCGCCGATATAGTGTTGTTGGGAAAATTCAAAAAGATAATAGGACTATCATGTGTGGTTGCAATAGAAACAATTTCAAGCCTAACATAAGGAACCATAGAAAACTCATCTCCATAATCATAAGTCATATTGGCATCATGTCCATAAGCATAGCAAGCATCAAGTTCATAAAAAATGGATGTTTCAAATGTATCCAAGGGATCATAGCAATAGCATCCATAGTCCGGTAAGCATGAAGAGAAATTAAATAGTGTATGAGATAAAGAGTTACTCTCATTAGAAGGTGGGCAGGAGTGATCAATACGCTCTTCCTCATTTTGTTCTTCGCTCACCTCCTCATCTTTTTCATCTAGTGAGCTCACAGTTTCATCAATTTCATCTTCCAGAAGAGCCTGTAACAACAGACAATCTCTCAATATGTTCATTAATATCAACATTGTGTTTATAATTTCATAGCAATATCTAAGTATGGCAAGATTATCGGATCTATAAAGGGCATCATCACAATTTTCATGCTTTTCAAACAAAGATTCAATTTCATAAGCACACTTAAAAGCAACAAATTCTTCTATTTTCTCCACGTCATAATAATCATTTACACCATTAGCATAAAAAGCCAACTTTTAATTATCATTAAATTCACATTGAAAGGGAAGATGTGGAGCCTTCATCCTGGTGCAACAAGTATAATCATATCTTAAGCACAAATTTCCAAGCGTACCAACGCAACACTTTAATTTCATCCCATAAGTGTTTCCCTTTTTGAGACAAGTGATAATCCCTAAAGTATTCCTGGTGATCCAAAGTATCTCTAATTATCAAGTTGAACGGGGGCTTATCAGGATTATCAAAGTTGTATTTAATGTTTTCAACATAACCAATATCGAGGGTTTTAGGACATTCCTGAGTAGCAAGTACAATTTTTTGTGTTTCATGTTACATATCCATAACTAAATATATATAAAAATTTGGAATAGAAAATAAAAATTACGTAGTAATAAAGCAAACAAGCACACACAAGAATATTCAGCCTATGTTATTGCTCCCCGGCAAGGGTGCCAGAAAAGGTCTTGATAACTGATAACCCACAAGTATAGAGGGTCGTTTGTAGCCTTTTCGATAAATAAGAGTGTCGAACCCAATGAGGAGCTAAAGGTAGAATTAATATTATCTCAAATTCTATCGACCACCGATACAACTCTACGCATGCTAACGCTTACTTTACCTAGAACAATAATAAAACTAGAAGTACTTTGCGAGATAATAAAGTTAGTGAGCTTTCTGTAACACAAGAAAAATATTGTCCATAGGCAATTGAATATGACACATGTGATACATGTTATTTGCAATGAGGGAGAGGCGTAAGCTAACACACCTTTCATACTTGGACAATATGCACTTATGATTGGAACTCTAGCAAGTGTTTGCAACTACTAAATCCCATTAAGGTAAACCAAACCACAACATTAAGTAACAACTCCCCTTTACTCCCGTATGCAATAACCCCCTTACTCGAGTTTAAGCTTATGCCACTCTCCCAACCCGCTATAAGCGAATCATTAACGCATTGCAACACCCTACATCAGGAATTCCCACATGTGTGTGCGGCACGGAGGGCACCATAGGAAAGCACCATATTAACATGCAACTCATATCTATCACACCATACCACAATTAACTTGTACGACAAAAAGAATATACTCAAACATCATAGGATGGCAACACATCATTGGATAATAATATGAAGCATAAAGCACCATGTTCAAGTAGAGATTACATCGGCAATAGAGAGGTTACACCGCTACATAGAGGGGGGGGAATTAGGTGGTGATGGCGATGAAGTTGTTGATGTAGATCACCGTCATGATGGTTCCTCCGGCGGCACTCCGGTGCCACCGGAAGAGAGGGGGAGAGAGCCGCCTGTCGGTGTCAAAACCGGCGGATCTCGGGTAGGGGGTCCCGAGCTGTGAGACTAGAATCGATGGTAACAGGAGACGAGGGAGACGATGTTTACCCAGGTTCGGGCCCTCCTATGGAGGTAATACCCTACGTCCTGCTTGGTTATATTGATGGTATAAGGGTTACGGAGTTGATCTACCTCGAGATCGAATAGCTAAACCCTAGATGTGTTCTCTCTTGTTCTACAACCTAAAACCCTCCGGCTTATATAGACGCCGAGGGTACCTAGGGTTTACACATGGTCGGTTACACGTCGAAGGGATAAACATGCCTATTCACTACTCCCATCGTGGAGGATACGCCACGATTCCCGAAGCTTCCTTCCTGGAGACAGGGTATTCGATCAATCCAATGCTCGGCAAGCGGCCCACATAGTCCGGCCCATAAGAAATTGGTCGGCCTCCCGAGGACCCCTTAAACCAGGACTCCCTCAGTAGCCCCCAAACTAGCCTCCAACGCCAAGGGTCCTAGCTCCAACTGCTTCATATGATCAGAGTCTTCGGCTTGCGAGGCGAGTTTCTTTCTCCAAATAGTGATCGGCCGAGTTTAGTGCGGCCTCCGAGGACGTGTAGTTTTCCCGATCATGGATCGTCCGAACACCATGAATAACTCGGCCCTGAAGGCCAAACGTCAAGGAGTAAATAGTGCTCCCTGACAACCTTTCAGATGAAAGGTCACGGCCCACCACGACCACTGAACCAGTCGCAAAAACTCGATCCGCGGTTCGAGGCCGTTTTCACTAGCACGATCCATCAATGCACAGATCATGCTCCGTTTCACACGGGATATGTTTAATCATGCGCGTATAACGGCACGCACGTCTTGGGAAGCGGAGGGATTCACGGCGCGGTGAAGGGAGGCTAACCGACGACAAGTCCAATAAAAGGGAAAGAAAACCCAAGGCTTAACCGCGCTTCCCATTCGCATCCCCACTTCCCCAATCTCCTGAGCCTCCAGAGCTCAGATCTAGGTTTTCCACCCTTCCTCCTCCGAGCCCAGCCATGGCCGGCTCAGGCTCCAACGGCAAGTGGGAGGCTTCCCCAGTCATAGACCAGGACATCCGGGACCTCAAGGACGCCGGCTACCTCCCCGCCAACATCTTCCACCGCGCCCCGGAGGAGGGCCAGGTGATCCCCACCCCCAAACCATGCGAGAGGGTGATTTTCATTCCTCACTTCATCCGAGGACTGAGCTTCCCGCTCCACCCCTTCATTAGGGGCCTCATGTTCTTCTACGGACTCGACTTCCACGACCTCCCGCCGAACTCCTTCATGCACATATCGGCCTTTATCATCGTCTGCGAGGCCTTCTTGAGGGTCGAACCACACTTCGGACTATGGCTCAAGATATTCAATATCAAGCCAAAGTGTGTCGCAGGCGAACACGCAGACTGCGGTGAGGCAGTCATCAGCAAGCTTCCCCGCGCAGGATGGCCATCCGGCACCTTCATCGACACCATCAAGACTTGGCAAAAAGAGTGGTTTTACATCACCGAGCCAAGGGAGGAGGGCGGAACTGTTCCTGCCAAATTCAGATCCGGTCCCTCGACCAGATTGACCTCATGGGTCCGAAAGGGCCTCGACTGGGGGTCGGATACAGAGGTGCACGACCTGCAGAGGCGCATCGCCTCCATGATCAAGGACAAAATCGAGCTGGCCAACGTGGTCCAGATTATGCTCCAGCAGCGCATCCTCCCCTGCCAGCGCCGGGACTCTCCTATGTGGACTTATCGGCTTAACGATGAGCCTACGATTCGTCGGCTCTTCCGCACCACTCGGGAGAAGCTGTGGAAGGCGTTGTTCAAGGCACAGGAGAACCGGCCAGCCGAGAAGGAGGACCAGGGCCTGTGCGCCGATAAACCCCCTTCCCAGGTATGAAATAGTTTTGCTTGATCGGCTTCGTTTTCCTGAAGAAAATCTAAGCACTTTCCGATCACTTCCGCAGGAATGGTTGAGCAAGGCCACGGGCATCAAATGCCCGGCTCCACAGTCCGAAGACCCCAGGTCCCAGCTGCTGTCGGAGATGCTTGTCGTGGCGCCTTACAAGGCGCCAGAGAAGGAGAAGAAGAAGAAACCAGGCCGAGAAGGCCTGCGCATCAGGAACCAGCCGGAGGCTATGTCCGAGGAAACCCATGCCTCCTCGAATCAAGAGGAGGAGCACGAGGGCGAGGGGGAAGGCGATTCCCCCCTCGCAAGAAAGAGGGCGGCGTCATCGGACGCCACAGAGGATGTACCTCCTCCCGCCCCGAAGAAAGCGCGTCGGACACAGTTAATTCTGCCCGACGACAGTTCGGACTCAGATACCGAGTCCGAGGACTTCGAGAAGGTTCCACGAAGGAACCTCGGGGTCAAGCCCCCAGCTTGAAGGTAAAGATCCGAAGACTTCCTGAGCTATTAGTGCTAAGTTTTGAATGTTATTAACATGTGAGCGCCTATTGACTTGCAGCCCACCACGTGTTCTCCCCACCGATCAAGTCTCGGACGGGGAGACCCCGCCCGCCGAGCTAGCGGAGAGCGGGACCGCGTCGCACCCCTCTCCTCCGGGCGCCGCAAAGGATGCCGCGGAGGTGTCATCCCAACAGGCTCCTTTGGAGCCGGACACCAGCGGTGGGGGCGACGACGTCATGGTCGAGGCTAACGCCTCGGCCGCCGAAGACCGGGGGGCAAATCCCCTCCCGGATACCGAGGAGACCGGACGAGGGGATGTCCAGCCCCTTCCGAGGTCGTCTCCGGAGCGCACCATGCCTCCGGAGGCACCGGTTCAATCCCCGGTTGGAGATCGGGTTAACCGATCTCCACCGGCACCACCGACCAATGGGTGGCCGGCTATGGGGGAGGCTCTGTCAAGCGCCTCCATCTCCGAGGAGCACCACACCCTTATGGGTGCGGTTTTACAAAGCATTCAGTCTGTTGATAGCGGACTGAAGGAGGCCTTCAAGGGTCTCCTGACGGGCTTCCAGGAAAGCCACATAATGTTTTGTTAATTTACTATTTTTGTGCCATCGTTATATATATAGCAGCCCCCGAGCCCAGGTGAGTTTGGAAAAACTCACCTGGGGGTCAATCATAGACCATTAACCGGACAATGCATGAAACAATATTTGTTCGGAATGTTCCAATAGACCTTAAGAGGACCGAACATGTGATCATGTTTATGATAGTTCAAAGGTTTGAATCCATGTAACCTTATAGTGGTTTGTTATGTGTAGGCTTCGTCATCGGCGGCGGCTGTTAATGCCTCCGAGCTAGACGAGCTAAATTGGAAGCTCAAGAGCTCCGTTTTTTCACATGAGCTCGACGCTCTGAATAAGAGATTCGACAAGGCGCAAGGTAAGCCGGATTATAATATCCGAATTCTTCATTACCGTATTGTCGACGCAGTATTTTATATGCTTGATGCTTACGTAGCCTCAGCGAAGGAAATTGAGAAGCTCAAAGCCGAGCTTCAGAAGGCGAAACAGGAGGCCGCGAGCGAGAAGGCGGCGGCCGAACGAGCGGCTACCGCACTCTCCGATTTAAAAACCGCTGGTGCCAAACATGAGGCTCGGGTGGAGGAAATCCAGCAGGAGCTCAAAGACGCCGGTCAAAAGTGCGAGGACCTCGAGCAGAAAGTCAAGGAGCAGGCCGCCGAACTGTCCACTCTGAAATCCGATCTCCAGAAGGAGCGGGTGGATAGGCGGTCCTTTGAAGAGCAAGTCAGCCAGGTCAAGGCTAGCATGGATGGTAAGCCGTATTTACTGCAGTGTGTCTTCGGGGATAGCAAGTTCGCATTTCTTACCCAAGTGTGGCGTTCCTCAGGCGCCTGCTCGGACCTCCAGAAGAGCACAGCGGACGCGAACTAGTTCTATGCTTCGCGGGGAGAGGGAGATGAAGCTCGGCTGTTTTGGGCGCAATTTGAAGCCTCCGAGCGCTCTCCTCTCCTCGTTGAGCAACTGAAGCAGCTGATGGAGCTACACCGGATGGCGGAGCCGGCCATGAAGGATCTCTGCATCCGGCTATGGCCCGATGAGCCGTTGTCGAGTAGCTACTTCGGCCTGGTGCAGAAGCTGAGCAACGCCTCGCCTCGGATCGACGCACTAAGGCGGTCCTCCTGTATCGAGGGAGCTCGGATGGCTGTCGCAAGGGCCAAGGTGCACTGGCCGGGTCTTGATCCGACGAAGATAGCCACTGCTCCGCCGCCCCCTGGAAAGGAGCATAGGTGCCCTGAGCGATACTTCTCCGTAGTTATGGAGGGTGCTCGGGCAATAGAGGCTCAATGTTCGAGACAAAACGTCTATGAGTAAATGCGTTGTAATATGTCCGAAGACCTTTTAACGCGTTTATATTTAAGATGCATGGTTTATCATGTATTTCGTGTTTTGCATCCTTTATAACTCCTGTGTGGCCGTTGGAACTGAAAGTTGCGAGTCGTCGGCTTCAGCCCCCATGTAGATACTATGCGGGGTGTCTCTGCCAACGCACTGTGACCCTTAGCCGAGCTATCGGTACCCGAAGGTGGTAGTGTGGGGCGGACAAGGCAATCGGACCATAATGCTTTATTGCTTTCACTTAGCCGTAGGGGCGCGAGAAAGGAGTGCGGGGGGCTGATGACTAGCCCCCAGGGGTATGTGATGTTCGGATGAACCGCGGCCAAAGCCAATATCACATGGTTTGTACGAATACCAAACCCATCGCATGACACGGAATAACCTCTAACGAGGTTTGTTTAAGCTCGGATTCGCAGACCGGTTCTCGCATACTATGACAGTTAGTTTTCGGCTTTCTCCGCTGAGGTGCTTGACCAGGCTAGCCGGAAGCACAATCGCAGTGGTTCTCCCTTTGCCCTTTTAGCCGAACGAGCGGAACGTAAAGGGGCAAGCACAAGAGCTGGGCAACCCAACTATTGACCCAAGACATAGTTCGGAACCAATGCATATAAAGCGGAATTCCAAGATGCCGAACGCAAAATCAGTTGTGCTTAGGGCGATTTTTTAAGTTCGAGCCCCCGGTCTATTATCCGGTTGCATCGTAAAGTATACCAAACAGGCTCGCAAGAAGAGGGGGAAAATAGAGAGTGTGCCAAAAAAGACAGCGAAGCGATCATGTATGATATATCTGTATTTTACTCAACAACTCTTATTATTCGAATTGCTGATGCAACTGTTTACAGGTATTTAAAAATGAAATATAAAACTTACAGGAGGGGTTGTACCAGGGGTCTTCGATGGGTGACCTGACGTCCTCGATGTGCCCTGTCGTTTGTCCGCTCCTGCGTCTCCTAAGGAGTTGTATACCGCTATGGGTTTTGCTGTTCGGCGAGCGGACTTTGGAGAAAAATCTTGAGAAGTTGCCGAAGTGTGAATGAGCTTTACGCCTTAGCAGGTACTTTATGGTACCTGTAGTGTGTCCGAAGACGTTTTGATGGTGATAGTTCGGTCCAGCCGAACACTTACCCTTTGATAGTTTTTCCCCACCGCTGCCCATGGAATTTTGAGCGCGAAGTTGTGCCTCCTCGGAACGTACTTTGCTGGTTCTAAGGCTGTGCGATGGGGGGCGAGTCCCTATTTATGGGGAGAAGAAGGTTCTGGTACTTCAGGTTGAAACCGAGCTCGCTTCCCAGCCTTACGTGCTTTTACGGCAGATGTCGGCATTTGCCGATCATCAGTGTAATGGAATTCGGCCGCCAGGGCCAACGCATGTTCCTCAGTTCGGAGGGAGCGCTCTGTGTTGCCATTGACAGTAATGACCCCCTTGGGGCCGGGCATTTTGAGCTTGAGGTATGCGTAGTGTGGGACGGCATTAAAGCGAGCGAACTCTGTACGACCGAGCAGGGCGTGATAGCCGCTGCGGAAAGGTACGATGTCGAAGATCAAGTCCTCACTTCGAAAGTTATCGGGCGAGCCGAACACTACTTCCAGGCTTACAGAGCCCGTGCACCAGGCTTCGACGCCTGGGATCACTCCTTTAAAGGTAGTGTTGCTGGGTTTGATCCTTGACGGGTCTATGCCCATCTTTTTCACCGTGTCTGAGTAAATCAGATTGAGGCTACTTCCTCCGTCCATTAGGACTTTAGTGAGGTGATACCCGTCTATGATGGGGTCTAGGACGAGGGCGGCCGAACCCCCATGACGGATACTGGTCGGGTGGTCATGTCGATCGAAGGTGATCGGGTATGCCGACCAGGGGTTATACTTCGGGGCTACAGGCTCTACGGCGTAGACCTCTCGAAGGGCGCGCTTCCTCTCCTCTTTGGGTATATGAGTGGCGTATATCATATTTACTGTTTTTACCTCTGGGGGGAATTTCTTTTGTCCGCCACCGATTGGTCTGCGGGGCTCATCCTCATCCTCGCTGCGTGGGCTCTTGCCTTGGTCCTCGGATGCGAGCTTGCCGGCCTATTTGAATACCCAACAGTTACGGTTGGTGTGGTTGGTGGGCTTCTCTTGAGTGCCATGGATCTGGCAAGGCCTCTCCATGATCTTGTCCAGCGGGGTGGGTCCGTCGCGATTGCCTTTAGGAGGCTTCTTCCGCTGCCCCGACCGGGAGTTGCGGAAGCCGGCGTTAACGGCCGTGTCATCGGCATCACTGTTGTGCCGGCGTTTTTCTTGTTGCGCTTTGGTTTCCCATTTCCATCCCGAACTTCAGAGGTTCCGGGGTCTTCGGGGTTGTGGCTACGTCTTGCTAGCCAGTTATCCTCGCCCGCGCAAAGGCGAGTCATGAGTGATGTAAGGGCGGACATTGTCCTTGGTTTATCCTGGCCGAGCTGATGAGCTAGCCACTCATCCCGAATATTGTGCCTGAAAGAGGCTATTGCTTCGGCGTCCGGGCAGTCAACGATCTGATTTTTCTTGGTCAAGAACCGATTCCAGAATAGCCGCGCGGATTCTCCTGGCTTCTGGACGACATTGCTTAGGTCGGAGGAGTCCGGCGGCCGAACATAAGTGCCCTGGAAGTTAGATCGGAATGCATCTTCTAGATCCTCCCAGCACCCAATGGAGTTTTCGGGGAGGCTATTTAACCACTGCCGAGCTGGCCCCTTAAGCTTCAGGGGTAGGTACTTGATGGCGTGGAGGTCATCTCCTCGCGCCATGTGGATGTGGAGGAGGAAATCCTCGATCCATTAAGTTGGGTCAGTTGTCCCATCGTATTGTTCTATGTTTACGGGTTTAAACCCTTCCGGGAACTAATGCTGCATCACCTCGTCCGTGAAGCACAGTGGGTGGGCAGCGCCTCTGACCCGAGCTATGTCGCGCCAGTGATCGGCGTCTGTCCTAGCCCGGTTTAGTTCCCGACCTTTATTGTTGCGGTCGAACCAAGGCCGGTACCCTTCCCGTCTATCGGGTGAGTATCCTCTAGATCCGTAGATGGATCGCGTATGACCTACTCTGTAGTCCAGGTCGTGTCGCAGGTCGAACCTGTCATCGGGCTCTAGTGGCTCTTTTCCCCGTCTACGGGGTATCGTCGGCCTATAGCCGGTGTCGTCAGCCGTCCTGTCTCGTCCTCGAGGAGGGCGGTCTGGCTTGTCGTATGGGGTATGTTTGGGAGACAACGAATCAGTGAGCTCGTCATCGAATTGTGGCAGCAGCCTTCTGCGTGGATAGCTCTTAGGTTGGTCCGATAGACCGATACCGTATCCTTCCTCAGCTGAGAGGACTCTCGTCCATCGATCGTTGAGGTTGTCTTGTTTGGCTTTAAGCTGCCGTTCTTTAGCTTTCAGGCTGCGGGCCGTGGCTATAAGCTGTTGCCTGAACAGTTCCTGATCTTCAAGATTATCGGGGATGGCGAAGTCATCGGCTTCCGGGATGTCCTCCTCCTCGACAGGGGGTAGGTAATTGTCGTCCTCAGAATCATTTAGATCGTCGGGGTTGCGCCGGTCTTCCGGCCTCTCCTGACCCTCTAACGGGTGTTTGGGGATTTCGCGATCGCCGAGGTCTTCCGGGGTGTCTCCGTCCCCGGTGTCGTCGATAGATTTTCTTCCCTTTTTTCCTTTTGACCGTTTATGTGGCTATCGGCGTCTTGACGGCGCTTCGCCCGATTTGTCGCCATCATCTTTCGGCGTGTCCACCATGTAGACGTCGTATGTGGAGGTGGCAGTCCACCGCCCGGTGTTAACTGGGGTGAGGGCGCGATCCTCCTCATCCATGTATTATGTCTCCTTAGAGGCATAGTCCAACATGTCGGTTAAATCCTCGACAGTGGCTACCAAGTGGGTGGTGGGTGGGACGAAAAATTCGTCCTGACCCGCCTTGAGCCCGATCTGAGCACAGATCGGGGTTGGGTCGTCGGTAATCTTCATCGACGAGATCCGATCTAGGGCCTCGTTGAGTATCGAGAGCTCGATCGGGTCGGCCTGCTCAGAGCTTCCGGAGTTAACCTCCGATGCGTCCGCGCGGGGGGAGTGTTCGGCAAGAACAGGTGTCCGGACGTCTGGCACTATGACTGGGTCTGGATTGAGAGTCCGGTCCTCGCCGGGGTAGATCCCGTGGGCGGGGCCAAAAGATGGATCGGAGGTTAAAGCCTCAGAGTCTTCGGGCGTGGCAGGCGAGACTGCGAGCCCGGTTAGTGACAGGTCACCCCGAGAGTCTACGGAGAACTCTAGGTTCTCGAATCTGACCTCTTGATCAGGGGCGAAACTTCCGACACGGCCTAGATGGCCGGTCGGGTCGGCGTGCAGCACAATGCTGCCGAAAGCGAAGATCTGTCCGGGGACGAAAGTGTCCGTATTGCGGACCTCTCCGTTGATGACGAGGCGAGCCATTGATTCCTTTGGCGATCACAGCGGAACTCTCAATGAAAGAACCAATGTCGGTGTCAAAACCGGCGCATCTCGGGTAGGGGGTCCCGAGCTGCGAGACTAGAATCGATGGTAACAGGAGACGAGGGAGATGATGTTTACCCAGGTTCGGGCCCTCCTATGGAGGTAATACCCTACGTCATGCTTGATTATATTGATGGTATAAGGGTTACAGAGTTGATCTACCTCGAGATCGAATAGCTAAACCCTAGATGAGTTCTGTCTTGTTCTACAACCTAAAACCCTCCGGCTTATATAGACGCCGAGGGTACCTAGGGTTTACACATGGTCGGTTACACGTCGAAGGGATAAACATGCCTATTCACTACTCCCATCGTGGAGGTAACGCCACGATTCCCGAAGCTTCCTTCCTGGAGACAGGGTCTTCGATCAATCCAATGCTCGGCAAGCGGCCCACATAGTCCGGCCCATAAGAAATTGGTCGGCCTTCCGAGGACCCCTTAAACCAGGACTCCCTCATCGCCTCCTTATTTTTGCATGGCCTCCCCCTAGATGGGAGGAGGGTTTCCCCTATGGTCCTTGGTCATCATGGCTCCCAAAGGGGAGGATCCCCCTCCGAGATTGGATCTCTCTCTCTCTCTCTGTTTCTTCTCTATTTTGTGACCATGTTTCTGGCTGAAAACCGTTTCTTAAATTCCCGGAGATGCGTAAGTTTGAACAGGCTAAAATTTTATTGGATTTTTCTCTAGAAATTAGCTTTGTTGCGCCCGAAGTAGAGCTCCAACTAACATACAAGGTGGCCACAAGGGCCCCCGGCGCACCCTAGGGGGGTGGGCGCGTGCCCCGGCCTTGTGAAGCCTGTGGGCTGCCATTTATGGTGATTCTTGCGCCAAAATTTCAAATATATTCCAAAGTAAATCTCCATAAAATTTTATCGTGTTTCGACTTTGTTTGATATGGATTTTCTACGAAACAAAAAACATGCAAACACAGGAACTGACACTGGTCACTAGATTAATATGTTGGTCCTAGAAATTATATAATTTGTTTTCAAAAGTATGTGGAAATAGAAGGACATTGGCATGAAACAATCAAGAATTATAGATATGATGGAGGCGTATCAGCATCCCCAAGCTTAATCCTGCTCATCTTCGAGTAGGTAAATGATAAAAAATAATAATTTTGATGTGGAATGCTACCTAGCACAATCCTGATCAAATAATATAATAATGGCATGAATATTAGGATAGGAATGATTCAAGGCAATAGTCTATCAATTTGATGTTGAAACTATAATACGAAACATGCACCTAATTCATCATTGCCTTTCCTAATAACAATGTTAAGGAACATTATCACTTTTCATTTAATCATGTAAGCAATGGCATAACTCTGTCTTCCTCATGTAAAGTATAAATCATGATCACCCCGATGCCTAACCAAGCACTTGGCTCATACTTTTTCACGCGCTTCAGCATTTTCAACTTCACTAAATACCTGAGCCTGAGCCATGGACTTTCAGCACTTTAATAGAATGGTCATAGGGATACTTAGGAGAATAAAAAATAGAGGAAATCTCGCAGCAACTTGGTGGATCGTTAGGCCATGGAGACGCCTTTCAATCGACATCGATGCGAGGAGTAGGGATTGCATGCAAATTTTGATGCACTAGAGATATACGTATATGAATGCTCTCTTCTGAAACTAAGTGGGTATGAATCTAACCTAATTGCATATTGAAGAACTCGGGCAATTGAGGAACATGTAAATGTAATATGCCAGCTAAGTTCTATATTGATTTCCACTAGTATATTAAAGTGACTAAAATGAGGACTCTTTATATGAACAACATGGTGCTATTTTGAAGCACAAGTGTGGAAGAAGGATTGTAATGCCGCACCCTCTCTCATCTCTCATTTCTCTTTTTTTCTTTTTCTCCTTTTTTCTTTTTCTTATTTTTGCTTCTTTTTGGCTCTTTTGTGGCCTTTATTTTTTCCTCTTTTTTATTTTCCTTTTTTTAATATCCTCACAGGTAGGGGCAACACTCTAATATTGATGATCATCACACTTCTATTTACTTACAACTCGATAAAACTGAAAAACAATATGACTACATATGAATGCCTCTGGCAGTGTACCAAGATGTGCAATGATACTCGTGTGACATGTATGCAATGATGAATGGTGGCTTTGCCACAAATATCATGTTAGCTATATGATCATGCAAATAAAAATGAAAATGAATGCTCAACTCATATGAACGGTAACGGTGGAAGTTGCATGGCAATATATCTCGGAATGGCTATGGAAATGCCATGATATGTAGGTATGGTGGTTGTTTTGAGGAAGATATAATGATGCTTATGTGTGATAGAGTGTATCATATCACGGGGTTTGGATGCACCGGCGAAATATGCGCCAATGCTCGAGGTGAGAACGGGCAATACAAGGTACCGAATAGGCTAGGACAATACGGGAAAGGATGGGAAGTCCTTACAGTCCACAAACTCACAATAAACACAAGGAACTCAGATACTTATTTTGTCCTCTATTAGATCCCTCGAAGCAAAGTACTTATCGCATGCCCCTAGGAGGAGGTTGGGAGGAGTTAACTACCGCCACCCCCCCAGCCAAACAACACACAAGGTTTTCACTCAAGGATACATAACATTCCAACTTCCTTGTCATGCCACGACCGACACTTTAATGAATAGTGAATCACAAATCTTAACGCAATTATTTATACTCAACTTTAATTCATTTACTAGCATGCCCACATATTACCACATCAATCTCGCAAAACTATTGCAAAGAATCAAACTTATCAAATTTAGTGATCTACAAGTTTATGTAGTTTTTTATGACTAACCATGTGAATTACCAATTCCTGTCAACTCTCTAAATAGATGTAAGTGAAGCATGAGAGTTTATTTATTTCTGGACACGCTCTAAAAATATAAGTGTAGCAAAAGAGCATTCTACAAATAACTGTGTTTCCAATGTACATAAACAAGCATTCAAACTTCAAAAGGGATAAGTGAAGCACACGAAGCATTCCATAAACTCATACTCAAAATATATAAGTGAATTTGCAAAGAGCGTTCTATAAATCAACCAAGGATTATCCCATATCAACATGATGCCTAAAACAAAAGGGAAAAACAAATACAGAAGACACTCCAAGAATTTATGCATATCATGTGATTAAAACAAAAACCGAGACATATTGATAATTGTCGAGGAAGAAAGATGAGATGCCTTCTGGGGCATCCCCAAGCTTAGACGCTTGAGTCACCTTGAATATTTACTTGGGGTGCCTTAGGCATCCCCAAGCTTGAACTCTTTCCTCTCCTTATTCTTCTCATATCGATGCCTCTTCGGTTTTCGAACACTTCGTCCACAGAAAACTCAACAGAACTTTTATTAGAGGGGTTATTACATATAACATCAAATCCCATCATGTATTGCTATAAAAATATTTTATAATTATAATCCAACATTACCTATTGTATGCTAATAATTGTAATGCTCCGACATCAATGGTGATTGGCAAAATTGCAAACATAAGCAGGTAAAGAAACTTTAACAACAATCTATGAAAACGGGACAGTCTGTAAAGATGCAAATGAAACATATACTTATGTAAATCAAAAAATTCTGAAACATTAGGATGTAATTACTTTTTTGCATAAAATTATAGTGTAAAATTTTCAGAAACTTTTGATATTCCAGTAAAATATCATAAATCAAACACTACAACCAAAGTTTTTGTTTCTCCACAACACATATAAAACCAGAAATTTAAACACCCAAAGGTAAATCTTGGCACATTATTTTTATAATACAATTGATTTTTAAAGAGGATAATTGTTTTTGTGAGAAACTTTCATGAAAAAATCCACATTCTTTCAATGAGCTTGAACACAAAGTGTTCAAGGTCGACCCTCACTTCTCCAATGCATAACTTTCCAATCGCTACTCTTTAAAAAAAGGTTCCCCTCTATATTCTTTTTGTTTTTAACAATTTTAAAAAGCACACAATAGAATAAAATGACTCTCTAATACTTTTGGGTTGTCTCCCAGGCAACGCTTTCTTTAAAGCCATTAAGCTAGGCATATTTTGCTCAAGTAATTGATCCACCCGGATCGTAAGGTGTATCAAAGCCAATTTTATTTAACAATGATTTGTAAATTAGTAGTGATCACGGAGTAATATATATCATGTAACAACAAAGTCTAACACTCTTTCTATTAATTGGCATGTCATAAGATAATAATTCATTCACACATAGTAAAGACCAATACACAACATAAATAGTTTCTTGCAATTTTATCATATAAGAAAAATAGAGAGGTGGATATTTGGTTCCTCTCTCATAATATTGCAAGTAGGAGCAAAAAGAACATGCATATTGTATCCATAAAAATCATCATGTGCAATGGTAAAACTCAACCCATCAATATAACCTTAATAAGAACAAACTTCTCCTATATAGTGTAGTTGGGAAACTTCAAAAAGCTATTAGGACTATCATGCGTGGTTGCGATAGAAACAAGTTCATGCCTAACATAATGAACTATAGAAGTTCATCTCCATAATCATAATTCATATTGGAATCATGGCCATAAGCATAGAAAGCATCAAGTTCATCAAAAAGGGATGTTTCAAACGCATCCAAGGGATCATAGCAATAGCATTCATACTCTGGTAAGCATGAAGAGAAATTAAACAATGTATGAGATAAAGAGTTACTCTCATTAGAAGGTAGGTAGGGGTGATCAATACGCTCTTCCTCATTTTGTTCTTCGCTCACCTCCTCGTCTTTTTGATCTAATGAGCTCACAGTTTCATTAATTTCTTCTTCCAGAGGAGCTTGTAAAATATTAATCTCTTTCAGGGCAGCAGACATTCTCTCAATATGTTCATTAATATCAACATTGTGTTTATAATTTTCATAGCAATATCTAAGTATGGCAAGATTATCAGATCTATAACGGGCATCATCACAATTTTCATGCTTTTCAAACAAAGATTCAATTTCATAAGCACACTTAAAAGTAACAAATTCTTCTATTTTCTCAATATCATAATAATCATTTACACCATTAGCATAAGAAGCCAACTTTAATTATCATTAAATTCACAGTGAAAGGGAAGGTGTGGAGCCTTCATCCTGGTGCAACAAGTATAATCATATCTTAAGCACAAATTCCAAGCATACCAACGCAACATTTTTATTTCATCCCATAAGTGTTTCCCTTTTTGAGACAAGAGGTAATCCGTAAAGTATTCCTAGTGATCCAAAGTATCCCCAATTATCAAGTTGAACGGGGCTTATCAGGATTATCAAAGTAGTATTTAATGTTTTCATAACAAGTATCGAGGGTTTAGGAGGTTCCTGAGTAGCAAGTACAATTTTTTGGTGTTTTTTTGTTCCATATACATAACTAAATATAAACAAAACTTAGAATAGAAAATAAAAATTACGTAGTGATAAAGCAAACAAGCAACGCGAGAATATTCAGCCTATGCTATTGCTCCCCGACAAGGGTGCCAGAAAAGGTCTTGATAACTGATAACCCACAAGTATAGGGGATCGTTTGTAGCCTTTTCGATAAATAAGAGTGTCAAACCCAACGAGGAGCTAAAGGTAGAATTAATATTCTCTCAAGTTCTATCGACCATCGATACAACTCTACGCACGCTAATGCTTACTATACATAGAACAAGAATAAAACTAGAAGTACTTTCTGAGATAATAAAAGTTAGTGAGCTGTCTGTAACACCAGAAAAATATTGTCCATAGGCAATTGACTATGACACATGTGATACTTGTTATATGCAATGAGGGAGTGGCATACCCTAACACACCTTCCGTACTTGGATCATATGCACGTATGATTGGAACTCTAGCAAGCGTCCACAACTACCAAATACCATTAAGGTAAACCCAACCATAGCATTAAGTAACAAGTCCCCTTTACTCCCATACGCAACAACCCCCTTACTCGGGTTTAAACTTCTGTCACTCTCGCAACCCACTACAAGCGAATCATGAACATATTGCAAAACCCTAAAGTAGGAATTCCCACATGTGTGTGCGGCATAGAGGGCACCATAGGAAAGCACCATATTAACATGCAATTCTGTCATGGTGTTTTCACGGCAGATGCCATGGGGTGGCTTATCGAGTGTGGTTGGGGCCAAAGTGCATCGGTGGGTTCCGGAAGCGAGATTGGGGACAAACGGTGCGGGACACGCGATGTACCCAGGTTCGGGCCCCTCCGTGGGAGGTAACACCCCTAGTCCTGCCGGATCAAGTATATGGTGGGTAGGCAATACAATGGTGCTCCTTGAGCTATTTGCCGGAGGAGGAAGAAGTAGCTAGCTCCTCACTTTCTAACTCTCCCGTGTGTGTGTGTGCGTCTGATAGGAACCAAGCCCCGAGCTAGGAGGAGGGCTCGGGGGTTTTATAGGTGAACCCCCCAGCTTACAATATGCGGGGATAATGGGGGCGTGCCCCGGATAGCAGCCTCTCGAGCCGGCCGTGGGGCCTGCCGGCTATGAGGTCTTGTTGCCTGTAGGGCCTGCTGGCTGCAGGGTCCCATCGATGTAGGGGCCCGCCAGCTGGCCGCCACTGTAGCCACGCATCAACGGTGTCATGGAGTGGTTGACACTGTGTAGCCAAAGTGCCGCCTCACCCGGTCGCCGTCGGCCCCAGCCAGTGGTCTGACCGTCTCCGATATTGCCATGTGTGCCCCAATCAGCGGTACCAGGACTACTATAGCCATGCCTCACCGTCGCGGTGAAGTCTTGTCATACGGGGTGATGGGACGGGCGCTGACCCGCCGGCTGGCGGATCGCCCCGGAGCCGGCCCACAGGAGGCGGCGTGCCGAGCCGGGTCACGTCGTGGGAACCAGCAAGGGCGAGATGTTCCTAAGGGGCGCAGGCTGCCCCGATGTTTTGAAAAACGTTTAAGTGTCCATGAGCCTACCTGGGGGTCACCCCCCAACAAACTCATATCAATCACACCATACCACAATTAACTTGTCGGCCAAAAAGAATCTACTCAAACATCATAGGATGGCAACACATCATTCGATAATAATATGAAGCATAAAGCACCATGTTCAAGTAGAGATTACAACCGGAATAGAGAGGTTACACCACTACATAGAGGGGGAGAGATTTGGTGGTGACGGCGGTGAAGTTCTTGATGTAGATCACCGTCACGATGGTTCCCCCGGCGACACTCCGGTGCCGCCGGAAGAGCGGGGAGGGGGAGGGCCCCTGCTTCTTCTTATTTCTTGGCCTTCCCCCAAGATGGGAGGAGGGTTTCCCCTATGGTCCTTGGTCGCCATCAATCCTAGAGGGGAGGATCCCCCTCCGAGATTAGATCTCTCTCTGTGTTTCTTCTTTGTTTACCGACCATGTTTCTGGCCGAAAACTGTTTCTTAAATTGCCGCAGATGCGTAACTTCGAAAAGTCTGAAATTTTGAGGGGAATTTTTCTGGAAATAAGCTTCCCTGCGCCCGAAGGAGAGCTGCAGCCGACATAGGTGGTGGCCACAAGGGCCCCCGGGACGCCCTAGGGGTGGGCGCGCGCCTCGACCTTGTGAAGCTCGTGGGCTTCCATTTGCGGTGATTCTTGCGCCAAAAATTCAAATATATTCCCAAGTAAATCTCCGTAAAATTTATCGCGTTTGGAGTTTGTCTGGTATGGATCTTTTACGGAAAAAAATGCAAAAACAGGAACTGACACTTGGCACTAGTTTAATATGTTAGTCCAAGAAATCATATAAATAGTTGTCAAAAGTATGTGGAAATAGTTGGATATTGGCATGAAACAATCAAAAATATAGATATGATGGAGGTGTATCACCATCCAAAGCTTAATCATGCTCGTCCTCGAATCGGTAAATGATAAAACAAAGTTAATTTTTATGTGGAATGCTACCTAGCACAATCTTGATCAAATAATATAATAATGGCATGAATATTAGGATAGGAATGATTTGGGGCAATAGTCTATCAAATTGATATTGAAACAATAATACAAAACATGCACGTAATTCATCATCGCCTTTCATAATAACAATGGTAAAGAATGTTATAGCTATTCATTTAATCATGTAAGCAATGGCATAACTCTGTCTACCTCACAAAAAGTATAAATCATGATCACCCTGGTTCCTAACCAAGTACTTGGCTCATACTTTTTCACGCGCTTCAACATTTTCAACTTCACTCAATACCTGAGCCTGATCCATGGACTTTCAGCATTTTAGGTGGAATAGAATGATGGTAGGGATTGTTTGGAGAAGACAAAAATAGACAAAGTCTCGCATCAGTTTGGCGGATCGTTAGGCCATGGAGACGCCGGCTTTCAACCGACATTGATGCAAGGATTAGGGATTTCCATGCAACTTTTAATGCACTAGAGCTATACGTATATGAATTCTCTCTACTGAAACTAAGTGGGTGTGAATCTAACCTAATTGCATCATGAAGAACTCGGGCAATTGAGGAACCCATAAATGAAATATGCAAACTAAGTTCTATATTGTTTCCCACCAGTATATTAAAGTGGCTAAAATGAGGACTCTTTATATGAACAACATGGTGCTATTTTGAAGCACAAGTGTGGAAAAAGGATAGTAATGCTGCCCCTCTTTCATCTCTCATTTCTCTTTTTTCTTCTTTTTTCTCCTTTTTTATTTTTCTTTTTTCCTTTTTTTGGCTCTTTTGTGGCCTTTATTTTCCTTTTCTTCAATATCCTCACAAGTAGGGGGCAACACTCTAATAATGATGATCATCACACTTCTATTTACTTACAACTCGATAAAACTAAAAAACAATATGACTACATATGAATGTCTCTCGGAGTGTACCATGATGTGCAATGATACTAGCGTGACATGTATGCAATGACGAACGGTGGCTTTGCCACAAATATCATGTTAGATATATGATCATGCAAATAAAAATGACAATGAATGCTCAAGTCATATGAACGGTAACGATGGAAGTTGCATGGCAATATCTCAAAATGGCTATGGAATTGCCATGATACGTAGGTATGGTGGCTGTTGTGAGGAAGATATAATGAGGCTTATGTGTGATAGAGCGTATCATATCACGGGGTTTGGATGCACCGGCGAAGTATGCACCAATACTCGAGGTGAGAACGGGCAATGCAAGGTACCGAATAGGCTAGCAATATACGGAAAAGGATGCGAAGTCCTTACGGTCCACAAACTCACAGTAAACACAAGGAACTCAGATACTTATTTTGTCCTCTATTAGCACTCTCAAAGAAAAGTACTTATCGCATGCCCCTAGGGAGGAGGTTGGGAGGAGTTAACTACCGCGCGCCCCCAGCCAGACAACACACAAGGTTTTCACTCAAAGATACAGAACACTCCAACTTCCTTGTTATGCCACGACCGACACTTTAATGAATAGTGAATCACAAACCTTAACACAATTATTAATACTCAACTTTAATTCTTTTACTAGCATGCCCCCATATTACCACCTCAATCTTGCAAAACTATTGCAAAGAATCAAACTTATCATATTCAGTGATCTACAAGTTGATGTAGGTTTTTATGACTAACCAAGTTTATGATGGAGGCATATCAGCACCCAAAGCTTAATCCTGCTCGTCCTCGAGTAGGTAAATAATAAAACAAAGATAATTTTGATGTGGAATGCTACCTAGCACAATATTGATCAAATAATATAATAATGGCATGAATATTAGTATACGAATGATTGAGGGCAATAGTCTATCAATTTGATATTGAAACAATAATACAAAACATGCACGTAATTCATCGTTGCCTTTCATAATAACAATGCTAAAGAATGTTATCGCTATTCATTTTAATCATGTAAGCAATGGCATAACTCTGTCTTCCTCACGTAAAGTATAATCGTGATCACCCCGGTGCCTAACCAAGCACTTGGCTCATACTTTTTCACGCGCTTCAGCATTTTCAACTTCACTCAATATCTCAACCTGGGCCATGGACTTTCAGCATTTTAGGTGGAATAGAATTATGGTAGGGATTGTTAGGAGAAGAAAAAAAATAGACAAAGTCTCGCATCAATTATGCGGATCGTTTGGCCATGGAGACGCCTTTCAATCGACATAGATGGGAGGAGTAGGTATTGCCATGCAACTTTTCATGCACTAGAACTATAAGTATATGAAAGCTCTCTACTGAAAATAAGTGGGTGTGCATCTAACCTACTTGGATGATGAAGAACTCAGACAATTGAGGAACCCGTAAATGATATATGCAAGCTAAGTTCTATATTGATTCCCACCAGTATATGAAAGTAACTAAAATGAGGACTCTCTATAGGAACAACATGGTGCTACTTTCAAGCACAAGTGTGAATAAAGGATATTAATGCTGCCCCCCCCCCCCCCTCATCTCTCATTTCTCTCTTTTTTGTTTTTTCTCCTTTTTTTCTTTTTCTTTTCTTTGTTTGGCTCTTTTGCGGCCCTTATTTTTTTTTCTTTTTTCATTTTTTTAAATATCCTCACAGGTAAGGGCAACACTCTAATAATGATGATCATCACACTTCTATTTACTTACAACTTGATAAAACTGAAAAACAATATGACTACATATGAATGCCTCTCGCAATGTACCAGGATGTGCAATGATACTAGCGTGACATGTATGCAATGATGAACGGTTGCCTTGCCACAAATATCATGTCAGTTATATGATCATGCAAATAAAAATGACAATGATTGATCAAGTCATATGAACGACAACGATGGAAGTTGCATGGCAATATATCTCGGAATGGCTATGGAAATTCCATGATAGGTAGGTATGGTGGTTGTTTTGAGGAAGATATAATGAGGCTTATGTGTGATAGAGCGTATCATATTCATAAACTAGGGTTTAAGCTTATGTCACTCTCACAACCCATCATCTACTTATCGTTCCCCAATGCTTTCCTTTAGGCCCAAATATGTTGAAGTGTCATGTAGTCGACGTTCACACGATACCACTAAAGTAAGAGCAACATACATATCATGAAAATATCAAATGATTACCAACATCACATGATTATTTACGACAAGACTTCTACCATGTCCTCAAGAATGACAGTGACTACTCACAAAGCATCATCATGTTCAAGATCAGAGGTGTAATGAATATGCTTAAGGATCTGAACATATAATCTTCCACCAATTAAACCAACTAGCATCAACTGCAAGATGTACTCAACACTACTAGCAACCCACAGGTACCAATCTGAGGTTTGGAGACAAAGATTGAATACAAGAGATGAACTAGGGTTTGGGATGAGAAGGTGCTGGTGAAGATGTTGATGAAGATTTGGTCCTCCCACTATAGAGGAAGCGTTGGTGATGTGGCTTCCATTTCCCCGCCCGGAGGGAAGTTTCCCCGGCGGAATCGCTTAGTCGGAGAGCAAAAGTGCTCCTGCGTAGGTTCCGCCTCGAGACGGCGGCGGTTCATCCCGAAAGTCTTCTTATGATTTTTTTTCTTGGGCAAATGACATCATATAGGAGAAGATGGGCACCAGAGGCCTGCCAGGTGGCCCACGAGCTAGGGTGGCATGCCCTGGGGGTAGGGCGCGCCTTCCTTGCTCGTGGCCATCTAGTGGGTCCCCTCTGGTTGATTCTTTCGCCAATAAATTTTATATATTTGGAAATAATTCTTTGTAAAATTTTAGCTCATTTGGAATTCCAAAGAATATCCATCTCTTCGGTGGTCCTTTCCGGTCCAGAATTTCAGTTGCCGGCAATCCCCCTCTTTGTATGAAACTGCAAAATAAGAGAGAAAAGGCATTAGGATTGCATCATAACATATAATAATGATTCAAAACATAATAAATTGAGAAAAACATGATGCAAAATGGACGTATTAACTCCCCCAAGCTTAGACCTCGCCTGTCCTCAAGCGGAAGCCGAACTCGATAATCATGACCACATGCTTAGAGAGAGGGAGAGAGAGAGAGAGAGAGGCGTCGATAAAAATAAATATGGACATGAAAGCATCATGATCATTATCATAGCAGCAACATAATATAATAAAACTTCTCATGAACAAGTGACAATCCATCCACACGCTAAAGTATGAATCATAAACCTTATTGAAAACTAACAAACTATGTTCTTAGTTGATACGTCTCCAACGTATCGATAATTTATGAAGTATTCATGCCATGTTTGCCTATGTTTACAATACTTTGATATGGTTTTGATGCACTTTATATGATTTATTTAGAACTAACCCGGACTGATGCTGTTTTCAGCAGAATTGCCGTGGTGTTGTTTTTTGTGCATAAAATAAAAGTTCTCGCAATCACCCGAAACTTTTTTATGATTTTTTCTGCATAAAATAAGAAATAATGGAAGAAGAACCACTGGAGGGGAGCCACCTGTGGGCCACAAGCCAACAGGGCGCGCCCACCCCCCTGGGCGCGCCCTGATGGCTTGTGGAGCCCACATGGCTCCGGCTGGCGTGATTCCAACGCTGAAAAATCCTATATATACAGAAACCTTTAGAAGTTAACCTAGAACTTCCGCTCTGCCGCCGCAACTCTCTGTATAAAAGAAAAACCCATCTGGAGCCTTTCCAGTACTCTCCCAGAGAAGGGAAATCATCACCGATGGCCATCTTCATCATCCTGGTGAGGCCATGACGAGGAGGGAGTAGTTCACCCTCGGGGTTGAGGGTATGTGCCATTAGCTATGTGTTTAATCTCTCTCTCTCTCTATCTCTCTCTCTCTCGTGTTCTTAAGATGGCACGATCTTGATGTATCACGGACTTTGTTAATATATTTGGATCATATGGTGTTCTTCCCTTGCTTTCTTGTTGTGATGAATTGAATCATTCCCTTTGAGATTTTGTTATGTCGGATTGAATATTGGATTTGAGTTCACTTGATGTATGTCTTGCATGTGGATACCCGTGGTGACAAAGGGGTATTCTATTGATTCACTTGATATATGTTATGGCATCAACTTGCGGATTCCGGTGACCTTGGGGATCTATGCATAGGGGTTGATTGCACGTTCTTGTCTTACCTTCTCCGATAGAAATCTTGGGGTACTCTTTGATGCCCTTTGTGTTGGATTGAATATGATGAATCTGAAATTGTTTGATGCATGTTGAATAATTAACCCACGGATACTTGAGGTGACATTGGAGTATCTAGGTCACATTAGTGTTGATTGATATATATCATTGATGTTATTTTAGTATGAACTCTAGGGTTGTTAGTGAAATCTATAGGAATAGCCCAATAGATGGACCGGAAAGTGAACTTTGAGGTGGTTCTTACTACCTACAACAATTTCATCTTATGTTCTCCGCTAAATATGAACTTTGGAGTGATTCTTTGTTGCATGTTGAGGGATTATCGTATGATTCTATTATGTTAGCATTGTTGAGAGTTTCCGCTAGTGAAAGTATGAACCCTAGGCCTTGTTTACAAGCATTAATACAACGTTTTGCTCGTTGTTTGCCACTTGTTACCTTGCTGTTTCTATATTTTCAGATTACAAAAACCTATATCCACCATCCATATTGCACTTGTATCACCATCTCTTCGCCGAACTAGTGTACCTATACAATTTACCATTGTATTGGGTGTGTTGGGGACACAAGAGATTTCTTGTATTTGATTGCAGGGTTGTTTGAGAGAGACCATCTTCATCCTACGATGCCAGAGTTCCATGAATTTCTAACGCGGTTTGGATTTACAGGAATTTAAAAACCAAGTTTCCCAATGTTTGCGGCCGAGCCAAGACGCTGAGATATTTGAAATTCATTACCATTTATTGTGTGGGACCTAAACATGCATCTAGGGAAACGTATATGATTTTTCAACCTATTTTCATGTGCTAGACCTTCTGATTGTAGTTCAAATTTGAATTATGCACATTAAATGCCTAGAAAACTCAATTAATATATTAAAAAGTCCAAACGAACCCTGGAAAATTCCACAGTTTAGCACGACAGTCATGTTACTCTATGGTGACTATGTTAAATTCAGGGCGAGAAGAGACAGCGGATGTTGTTTCGCACCTAAAAGGTGAACGTTCCCTATTGGAACCACATGGCTTTCTTGTGAGAATCTCCGATTTGTAAGAGGCTTGTGCCAAAACTTGTCCAAAATTGGGCAATTTTTTAACACAACACACAACACGCAAGGTCATGACACCATACCCAAGTTTCATGAATTTCTGACGAGGTTTGGATTACAGGAATTCAAAAACCAAGTTTCCCAATGTTTGCATCCGAGCCAAGACGCTCGGATGTTTGAAATTCATTCCCTTTTCTTGCGTGGGACCTAGACATGCATCCAGGGAAACATATATGATTTTTCAACCTATTTTCATGCGCTAGACCTTGTGGTTGTAGTTCAAATTTGAATTATGCACATTAAATGCCTAGAAAACTCGATTAATGTATTAAAAAGGCTAAAAGAACCCTGGAAAATTCCATAGTTTAGCACGACAGTCATGTTGCTCTATGGTGTCTCTATAAATAATTTCAAGGCAAGAAGAGACGATGGATGTTGTTTCACACATAAAAGGTGAACGTTCCCTATCGGAACCATATGGCTTCTTGTGAGAATCTTCGGTTTGCAAGAGGTTTGTGCCAAAACTTGTCCCAAATTGGGCAATTTTTTTACCACAACACACATGAGCCATGACATGACACCCTGCAAAGTTTCATGAACTTCTGACGATATTTGGATTTACTCGAATTTGAAAACACGGATTCTCAATGTCTACGGTCAAACCAAAATACCGATAGGTTTGAAATTCATTTACATTCCTTGCATGGGGCCAAAACTTGTATCCAGTGACACATATATGATTTTTCAACCTATTCAGGTGCACTCTATCACGTGTTTAACTGCAGTTCATATTTGAACTATGCACATGAAATGTCTAAAAAACTCTTTAAATGTTTAAAAAGGCCTAAACAACACTGAATAATTCCATATTTTAACACACACTCCTATAGTTGCACGTTCACTGTAGATAAATGTTATTGCAATCCAAACACCAATTGCCGATGTAACCTCATTTTTCGTTTCAAAACAATATGAAAATCAAGTACATCGCAAACAGTTCGTGATCATGAAACGTGTGTGATGTGGTATAAAATATCTTGGGCTAATCCTCATATATGGCTTACGCCGGAAGCTTCATCGGCTTCAGTCCACCGCTAGCGCGTCAACCACAAAGTCACACTTACTCCCCAAGACCACTGTACTATTCAAACGTCACCGGTGAATGATGGGGACGTGGATCCGCATTGTGAAGGCAACTTCGACGACCCACTTCGGCCCGAGCGCGGATGCATCAGTAATGAACGCGCTCACAACATCCATGAGCGCGACCGCAATCTCTGACAGGGCGGCTACAGCCACTGAAAGGGCTTCTGCTGCATCTGAGATGGCGGCAGCAACATCCGCGACAGGGATAGCAAATGGCGAGAATGGCACAGCAGCTGTCCATTCCTCGGCGGCCGCCGTAGCCCTGATGGCGGCTGCCCACGCCTATGCTGAGGCTGCCCACGCCCAGCTCGTGTTGGTCACCCCACAAATAGCAGCGACCTTCTCCAACACCGGTCGGCAACCTACGTCCGAAGAGTTGGCAATCGCCGAGAGCGCTCGGGCAGCCTTCCATTCGTCGGCAGCCTCTCTAGCCGAGATGGGGGCCGTCAACGCCCGGACAGCGACCGCCCACACCCGGCTCGTGGCGGCCTTTTCCATATAGATGGCGGACGCAGACTGCAAGATGCTTGCGGAGTATGTGGTGATGGATGCCATGGATCCCCTTCCCGTGGAGGTCGCCGAGCGCGAGCTGGTCATGGAGGATGCGGCAGAGATCGGCGAGTGTACGGCAGAACATTAGTCTTTGATTAGAGTGCTGGTCTTTTGTTAGAGTAATGTTTATGTCAACCAGCTTTGTTTAATTGCTCGATTAAGTAAGTGTGGGTTGTGGTGTAGGCTCTTTTGTGTAGTACCCAAATTAGCAATTGATGTTAAATTATGCGACGGCGTGGATGACCATTGTAACCAGGGAAATCCGGACCAAAATTTGCCGCCATATCCCCATTCCGTCTTCCAAATGAAAATGAAATTCAAGTACATCACACACAATTTGTTGGCACGAACCATGTGCAATGTAGTATCCAATCTTACGTCGGAAGCTTGGACACAAAAAATTGCACGTTCAAGCTCATTGCACACGAGGTAAAGTACATGCTTCCTTTATGATCTATAGATATCACAAACAGTTCTGAATAATTTGCACGTTCAAGCTCATCACACATGGGGTAAAGTACAAGCTTCGTTTGTGATGTTTAGATATCGTACAAGGTTCTGAATAAGGAACTGTGTCCGATGACACTTTCCGCGCCAAATTTTTGCTGCACCGAACAAAAAATTTGGGCTACCGCGGAAATATCTACCTCCCTCACCCCCTAGTACCAATCTTACGTTGGAAGCTTGGACACAAAAAATTGCACGTTCCAGCTCATCGCACACGGGGTAAAGTACATGCTTCGTTTGTGATGTATAGATATCACAAATAGTTCTGAATAATTTACAGTTTCAAGCTCATCACACACGGGGTAACGTACATGCTTCGTTTGTGATGTTTAGATATCGCACACAATTCTGAATAAGGGATTGTGTCCAATGACACTTTCCGCGCCAGTTTCTCGCTGCACCGAACGAAAATTTTGGGCTACCACGGAAATATCTACCTTTCCCACCCTCCCCAGTACCAATCAAAAGCCACATTTCCCCTGTTTCCTCTTTCCTTTCCTAGTTCAAACCTTCACTGCTTGCTTGCAGCGCCGCCTCCTCACCGGTGATGCTCCTTCTACTGCTCGACCTCGTCCATCTAGTCAAGTAATCGACACCTTCCCAGTACCCCCTCTCTCCCACCCCATCCTCCTCCATCCCACATGGCCCGACCCCCGGTGCAACACCTTCCACCCAAATTACCGCCCCATCCTCCAAATAATTGCTGCCGAAAGCCATGGTGCACACAATATAGCCACGGTCTCAAGGAGCATTTAGCAGTGGAGAAGCAAATCGCGGATGCACGCGCGAATGATGCAGCGATGGCTGCCATGCGTGTCGACCCCTAGATCTTGGAGGAGCACCTCGCCGTCGAGGCCACCATCGATGGTTCGCACGCGGACGCGGCCACGCGGTTGGCTGCTATAAAAGACAACTCATGGTCTTTTCCTGAGGGCACCGCAGGTGCATTCGACGAAGACTACGAGGTGTTTTCTCAATGTGCCCGTGCTTACCTCAGCTCTAGAGCCGGCATGTTGGTCCTGGGGCTGGATCAGGCCACTCACCACTACAAGGGGTGCACCCACAGTGTGGAGGCCTCGCCCTCTTCCAAGTTGAAGGAGCCCATCCTCATCGATATCTCCGACGATGAGGAATAGCTTGTTTTTCTTAGCTTTATCACTGAGGACCTATATATGTTCAGCTAGCTATGCTGGTTAAGCATGTTTGGTTTACGTGTTGCATGTGCTGCTCCTGCCTTTCATTTAGCAATTCTAGTGAAATGTCCAATGTAATGCCACTTGCAATGTGGTGCTTAGTTAACTATTTGGTTCATTTGTTGTGGTGATCAATAACTATTTAGTCCAATTCTGCAATGTGATGTTCGATTGTTGTTGGTACAATTTTGTATTGTTATGCTTGTGAGAAATAAATCGAATTTAGATGTACTAAATACATGTGAAACATATACAATTGCTATATTTCCTAGTTCTTGGCATGCTTGGTTTTGATAACTGGCTTTTCCATGTGGCTCGAATTAATCTGTTGGATCTGCAATCTGTTTACTTTTCATTAACATATTTCACTGATAGTATGTCAAATATCACTTATAAACTGATCAATGTCTATCTTAAATATGTTGCAGGGGGGAACAATGGGGGACACTAAAAGTTTACCATCGAGGTTGCACATCCATGGTCCTTTGGCTAATAGCACATTATTGTGCAATTGCATGAACCGTTCTAATATTAAGGTTTTTAATAATTTGTTCTTGCACAAGTAGGTCCTGCTATAAGAGGTTTAGACCCAATGTTTGACCCCTTTTGCATGTGGGGAAATGTGGTGTCCTTGAATATCAGTCAAATCAAGAAACTTGGAAAGATTGTTAAGATAAAGAAACTAGCTACGAAAAACAACAAGATGTTTGTCTGCACAATGAAGAAGACATCAGTCAACTATAGGATGGTACCATCTCTTTTGCCTTGTCCTTTTCCCTTTGCGCCATTTCAAATTTTAGAAAAGATATTTAAGCATATGTTTGTTTTCAGTCCTTTTCAAGGCAGTTCATCGATGATTACGTCTCAAACCACCTGTATGGTCAAGAGGTGAGGAAGGTATTCATACAACACCCACGATATAATCTTGAAGTCTTCCTCAAGAGGACGAAGGATGGGTGGGCAATCATCCACAGGCACTGGCCTAAAGTTGCGAGGACCTTCAACATCATTGAAGGCACAATATTCGCCTTCCACTTCCACAGTTTTCTAGACGAGACTCATCTGTATATTTACCGTCCATGATGATACTTTCCAAAGGTTTTAGATGTTGCATTTGAAACTTTCTCCTGTTGTGCAATTGGGAAGCTAGATAGTATATGCCTATATGATGTTGTACCCTGATGTAATTCAATTATGAAATCCTGGTTGTCGTAAAATGAATAAGAAATATATTGTGTGCTTTATATGAAATGTTAATTTGATTACAAAATGGATTATAAATAATAGAGCAATTAGGCTAATTATTGGGGTTCCTATTGTAGACGGTTTCTAAGACAACACCGTGGGCGATGACCTCAACAAACCCACATGGTTTCTAAAAAGTTGGCGTGTTGGATCAGTGAACAGTCACACACGACTTGTCGTCGACAACTGTGTGTGTTAGGCCACCCTATCACAAACGTTTTCACATAACAACTGTGTGTGATGGACAGCCTTATGCCAAAGAGTTTCTTCTAGGCACCGTCAGTGATGTATTGAATAACGCAATCGACAGAATTATAACTATCGTGTGTGATGGCCAGCCCTATCACAAACGATGTTATGTAGAAAATTGTGTGTGATGTGCAATACGAACGGAGACGTATCTTTGGGATTCCCTTGTGGGATGCTAAGCACATCTCACACGACTTCTGCAATATGTCTGTTTGTGGTAGTCCTCCCAATCGCACACGCTCAATTTTTGCCTCGCGTGTGTGACTGGACGGAGGCATCACAGACGATTTATCTGTGTCATGTGGGATAGGCCCCCTATCGCCCACACAGGCAAGGTGACGATTTAAAACTGCATTGCGGAAAGGGGGTAAAAACAGTTTGTATAGGACGCAACTGCACTAGTGCATAGACACTAACCTTCTCTTGTCGAACACAATGACGATGGCGCAAGGACGTTTATCTCTTCTTGAAGGCATTTTGCGGAACAAGCTGACTTAGTCTTAGCTGTTTTTATGGTTTGGTTGTTGTTACATTTATTTTGTACTCTGATTTATTACTAATAAAAAATATTGTGTGCATCTAAACAATGTAGAGTACAGGGGGTCCAACCTCCTTTTCAAAAAAAAACTATCTTTTACTCAGGTGTGCCACAGACACTGTAGATGTGTTAGGTATATGGATGATAAGACCTATTGGCATCTATAGAAAAAAGGCTCTCGGACGAGCAGAGAGAGATGGGCTCCTGCCACACCCATCAACGAACGAGATGTTGCGGTTGTCCCTTCTCGCACCGGTCAAGCCGCCACCATTGTCGGTCACCATGGGCAGGAGGAGCGAGCGGGAAGCACCGAAAAGGTGACGAGAGATTGGCGAGCGGTCGATTCAATTCGGGTTGCTTTGGGTTCACTAGTGTCGTATCCACCTAGGCTCGTGGACCTGACATCAGGACCCAGTGGTCGGGTTTTGCGTCAAATGTCTGTTATCAGATTGATCAGTGCTTTTTGCAAACTTAGCAGGAACTGGATGTTTTTCTCACAAAAAATATCAAAATGGGATTTTTTTATCTATGGTCCCCCATTGTGATGTTTTTTTTCTTTTGCAATTTACTCCACTAAGAAACACCCAACTTTATTCCATTTCGTGTTTGCCCTTCATTCCACTAGTAGGGAGTAAGATATTAAGAACTATGGTGATATCTGATGAACTTTCGCCAAGAGCACAATCATGACGAACAACCCAAAACCATCAGATCTAAATCTGACGGTAGCAGTTTCTGCCCAAAACTCCCCGTAAATTAAAAAAACTATCATGACAGTTTTGCAAAATGTCATGCTCGGCCACATAAACTACTCGTTTGGGGGGTTCACGCTTGCCATCCCTCTAGACGACTGTGCGATAGGGATTGTGATCCTATTATGAATGATCAAAACATTAGTACAGAGGTTGTAAGAGCATCTACAAGCGGACTTGGCAAATCCACCCCCCATACGTCCGCGGACGCGCCCCGGCACTCCCACGGACTCATCCCTGCACACCCACGGACGGATCCAGACGACCCCTCATATCTTGTGTACGGCAGCCACATACCTCAAATCCGTGCTCTCAAATCCATACACGTCCATCATACACGCCAACGTCGCATGTAAATAACAAATGTTGGTACATAAATTACATAGTTCTTACATCAAATTTATTTTAAGTGCACAACTCAAACATTAGCTCATTGATTTCCATTATGGGTCCACATATGCTCCCCAAGATCATTGAGTAGCTGCGTGTGCACCTGATGATCTTGGAGATTCTAATGCATATGAAGAAAGTTCATAAGTTGATTTTCATCTTGCTCTTTAGGGATTTGAACTTGTTCTCTAGGCGCTTCAAAATCTTTGGCTTGGGCAACACCATCACCCTCATCCTCGACAATCATATTGTGCAAAATAACACAACTTGTCATGAGCTGCTACAAAGTTTCTGATTCTCACATCACTGCAGCTCCACGAACAATTCCCAACGAGGTTAAAGCACTCCGAAGGCCCTCTCCACATCTTTCCTAGTTGCTTCCTGCATTTTTGCAAAGTGGCTTTGTTTGTTGTCGTGTGGTTCAGATATGGTCTTCACAAACATCGGCCACTCAGGATAGATGTCATTGGCAAGATAGTATCCCATGTTGTACTCACGTTCATGGACAATGTAATTGTACGACGGTGATTCCACATTACAAAGCCTCCTAAACAAAGGAGATCTTTGAAGCACGTTGATGTCGTTGTGAGAACCCGACATTCCAAAGAAAGTACGCCAAATCCATAAGCCATGTGATGCCACTTCCTCCAGTATGATGGTGGCCTCTTTGATGTGACCTTGATACATTCCCCGCAAACCTTTGGGGCAGTACTTCCATTGCCAATGCATACACTCAATTGATCTAAGCATTCCTGGACACCCTCTGGCCTCTCCAATACCCAACAACTTTTCCGTGTCCTGCACATTTGGTTCTCTCAGATGCTCTGCTCCAAACACCTGCACCACGGCGCGGGCAAACTTACAGTAGTCTCCAGGCATGTGCTCTCCCCCATTCGAACTATCACACCAATGGCATATGCAGGCGGTACCAAGTGCAAGCATCCTCAGAGCAGCCATGCATTTCTGCTTAGCAAAGAAAGAAAGTTAGCCGCATAAATTCCTTGCAAGCTTGAAGTAGTCATCGTGTGCCTCCACTCCCTTCACAATGCGCAAAAACAATGGTTTCCACATGCGAAAACAGTGACGAAACCATGGATTTACGAAAAAATTGGGTCCAGAGCAAACTAGTCCTTGTGCAGTAACCGTGCTCCAGAGATCCTATCCCAGCTGACCACTCTTCTCTCTTTGTGTAAGAGCCTGGCTTAATAGGAATGATAGACTACTCATATCAACAAGGAATTCCTTCTTTTCTGGGAGCGCATTCGCAAAGAACTCCAAAGTTAAGTGTGCTTGGCTTGGAGCGATTTGAGGATGGGTGGCCGATAAGGAAGTTCGTCTCAGGTGCGCATGAGTGAGGACAAAGTGTGCAAGAAAGACTAGTGTTGGTCTGTGGGGCCAGTCTAGATCCCGTCAGCCATAATGGTCGGGAACCGATGGGTTTGACCGGGGGCGTTACAATTGGTATCAGAGCCGACCCTCGTGGTTACACGGCCATGTGTGGGTCAAGTGTGCGGGCATGTGGCACATGGCGCGTGTGACCCGTTGTGGCACACAACATGGCGCATGTGCCGAACTGGACGCAGATACTTGTGCCAATAGGGAACATTCCTGATGGGCCGACGAGGATGTCGGATCCTTTAAGTGGCAGTGCATGTAAGAGCGTGGCTTAATAGGAATGATAGACTACTCATATCAACAAAGAATTCCTTTTTTCGTGGAGCTCATTTGAAAAGAACTCCAAATTTAAGTGTGCTTAGCTAGAGCGATTTGAGGATGGGTGACCGATTGAGAAGTTCATCCCAGCTATGCACGAGTGAGGATAAAGTATGCAGGAAGGACTAGTGTTGGTCTGTGGGGTCAGTCTCGATCCTGTCAGGCATAACGGCTAGGAACCGGTGGGTGTGGTCGGGGCGTTACAATTGGTATCAGAGACGGCCCTCGCTACACACGCATGTGCGGGTCAGGTGTGGGGGCATGTGGCACATGGCGTGTGTGGCCCGTTGTGGCACATGACATGGCATATGTGCTGAACTGGACGCACATATGTGTGCCAAGAGGGAACATTTATGACAGGCCGACGAGGATGTCGGTTCCTTTAGGTGGGGTGTATGTAAGGGTCTGGCTTAATAGGAATGATAGACTATTCATATCAACAAGGAATTCCTTCTTTTCCTGGAGCTCATTAGCAAAGAACTCCAAAATTAAGCATGCTTGGCTTGCAGCAATTTGAGGATGAGTAATCGACCCGGAAGTTCATCCTAGGTGCGCACGAGTGAGGACAAAGTGTACGGGAAAGACTAGTGTTGGTTTGTGGGGCCAGTCTAGATCTCACCAGGCGTAACGTCCGGGAACCGATGGGTGTGGCCGAGGCGTCATAATTGGTATTAGAGCTAACCCTCATGGTTACACGGGCATGTGCCGGTCAGGTGTGCGGGCATTTGGCACATTATGCGTGTGGCTCGTTGTGGCACACGGCATGATGATACTTGTGATCTGCGTTGGGTTTTCCGTGAAGAGGAACGGGTAATTGCAGCACAAAGTGGGTAAGTATTTCTCTCAGTTATGAAACCAAGGTTTATCGAACCAATAGGAATATCAATCCACAACCGTCTTCAGCGGCTGCACACAAATGAACAAACAACTTGCACCCAACGCGGGCAAGAGGGTTGTCAATCCCCTTGATCTCGTTATTTGCAAGCAAATGAGTTGTGTAGATAATTGTTGATAAATATAAATTGCAATATAAAATAAAAGATAAATAAAGGAAGCAAGGTAATTATAATGTTTGTAAATATATAAGTGAATAGACCCAGGGGCCATAGTTTTCCCTAGCGGCATCTCTCATGTAGGCAGCATACGGTGGGCAACAAATTACTGTTGGGCAATTGATAGAAAAACGGATAGTTATGCGATGTTCACGGCAATGATCATGTATATATAGGCATCACGTCCATAAGCAAATAGGCCGACTCCGGCCTACACCTATTACTATTACTCCACTCATCGACCGCTATCCAGCATGCATCTAGAGTATTAAGTAAAACAGAGAAATGCTTGGATAACGATGACATGATGTAGACAAAGTAAACTCAAATAATATGAAGGAACCCCATCGTTTTATCCTTAGTAGCAACAACACAAAGACGCATCTTGTCCCCTACTTTGTCACTGGTATATAGAAACTCGCCAGGTTGAACCTACCACAACGCACCACTCCCACTGATGAAATATCAATCTACTTGGCCAAAGCACATCAATAGATCGGAGAGCATTATGAAGCTATAATGATCATGCAATTAAGAGATATATCAGAGGTATCTCAAATAATTTTCATGAATAATCTAAACATAAACCCACAATTCAACGGATCCCAACAAACACACCGCACAATAGGATTACATCAGATAGATCAAGCAAAGATGTGATGATCATTGTATTGAAGATCATAAGAGAGAGAGATTGCCATCTAGGTACTAGCTATGGACCCGTAGGTCTGTGGTGAACTACTCGCACATCACCATGAGGGCAGCAAGGTTGATGAAGAGGCCCTCCATGATTGATCCCCCCTCCGGCAGGGTGCCGGAACGGTGCTCCAGATGGCCTCGCGATGGAACAGAGACTTGCGGCAGCGGAAAAAGGGTTTTGGGACTGCCTTCAGGGTTTTTGCAATATTAGAGAATTTATAGGCCGAAGAGGGACGTCGGGAGGTAGCCGAGGGGGCCGCCACATATCAGGGCGCCCCCCCAGGGCGCGCCCTGATGTGTGGTTGGACCCTCGGGCACCTCCTGGTCTCCTTCCGAAGCTTCTAGGTCTTCTTATAGTCCATAAAAAATCATCAAAAAGTTTCGTGGCAATTGGACTTCGTTTGGTACAGTAAACCTGAAAAGGCAAAAACATGCAGAGAACAGCAACTGGAACTGGGCACTGGGTCAATAGGTTAGTGCTCAAAAATATTACAAATTGGTAAATAAAGACCCAAAAAGTATCCTAGAATGAAAATATATCAGCATGGAACAATCAAAAATTATAGATACGTTGGAGACGTATCAAGCATCCCCAAGCTTAATTCCTACTCGTCCTCAAGTAGGTAAATGATAAAAACAGAATTTTTGATGTGACATGCTATCCACTATGTAATCTTATGCATGTATGCTCATTGAGAAAAGATGGATCAACAAATATTAACATAGCAATAATTAAAATGTAAGAAACAGAATTGTTAATTCTTAAAAGTATACGATCCTTAAGAAATGTTTACCCCCCCATTCATCTTATTGTATTAGCAAGGCATGGCTCCATCTTCACCACATTAATACAAATGTTAAGCACCACGGCATCCAAATCAGGCAATTGGTTCGTACTTTTTTCAATATGCATCAACTTTTTGTTCCTCACGCAATACATGAGCGTGAGCCACTGGACATAGCATTTAAGTGGAATAGATATGGTGGTAGATATCAAAGGGGTAGGAAATGGAGAAGATAGTCTCACATCAACTAGGCATACCAACGGGCTATGGAGATGCCCATCGATAGATGTCAATGCAAGGAGTAGGGATTTCCATGCAAATGATGCACTAGAGCTGTAAGTGTATGAAAGCTCAAATGAAGCTAAGTGGGGTGTGCATCCAACTTGCTTGCTCATGAAGACCTCGGGCATTTGAGGAAGCCCGTTATAGGAATATACAAGCCAAGTTTGTAATGATGAATAGGTAATTCCCACTAGCATATGAAAATGATATATCATGAGACTCTCTACATGAAAAGCATGGTGCCACTTTGAGGGACAAGTGTCGTAAAGGATAGTAGCAAAGTCCCTTCTCTCATTTTCTCTCATTTTTTTGAATGGATGGTGTGCTCATTTGGCCTCCCTCGTCTTTATTTTCGTCCGGAGTCTCATCTCGACTTATGGGAGAATCATTGTCTCCATCATTCTTTCCTCACTGGGACAATGCTCTAATAATTATGATCATCACACTTTTATTTACTTACAAGTCAATATGGAGAACTGATATGAAGATATGACTCTGTATGAATGCCTCTGGCAGTGTACCAGGATGTGCAATGATCTAGCATGACATGTATCAAAAACATGATGAAAGGTGGCTTTACCGCAAATACTATGTCATCTCTATATGATCATGCAAAGCAATATGACGATGAACGAACTAGTCATGTGAAGTGACGATGGAATTTGCATGACAATATATCTCGGAATGGCTATGGAAATGCCATGATAGGTAGGTATGGTGTCTGTTTTGAGGAAGATATAATAAGGCTTATGTGCAACAGAGCGTGTCATGTCACGGGGTTTGGATGCACCGGCAAAAGTTGCACCGATCCTCGAGGTGAGAATGGGCTATGCACGGTACTGAAGAGGCTAGCAAATTATGAAAAGGTGAGATTGCGTATGTCCATGGTTTCACATTAGTCATAAAGAACTCATATACTTATTGCAAAGTTTTATTAGTTTATCATAAATCAAAGTACTACTCGCATGCGCCGAGGGAAGAGGTTGGTATGAGTTAACCATCGCACGCTTCCGACCCAAAACAACACTAGGATTTCAATGAGGAATAGAAATGCTCACACATCATCACCATGCCTATTTAATTTTTAGATGAACAAAAAGGTCAACCCCTCTTAATATCGAAACTTCTACAGTTTAACAATTATGAACTCACACCTATTTCATATTACTACATCAATATCATTGACCCACAATTTCTTTATATGTGCTACAGGATGGTTTTGATTGTCACTCTTTGAATACCTAATATTTTGGACTAGTCTTATGACCCATGCAAATTACCGTCACTATTTATTAACTCTCAAACAAATATAAGTGAACAACGAGAGTGAAATCATTTCTATAAAATCTACGCCACCGTGCTCAAAAAGATATAAGTGAAGTACTAGAGCAACTGCTAAGCTCGAAAGATATAAGTGAAGCACATAGAGTATTCTAACAAATTATGATGAAGGTGTATCTCTCTTAAATAGGTGTGTCCAGCAAACAATGATTGTGGCAAACTGAAAGTAAAAGCAAACGGCGCTCCAAGCAAAACTCATATCATGTGACGAATAAAAATATAGCATCAAGTGACATACCGATGGATTTGAGATGAAAGAGGGGATGCCTTCCGGGGCATCCCCAAGCTTAGACGCTTGAGTCTACTTTAAAATACTACCTTGGGGTGCCTTGGGCATCCCCAAGCTTAGGCTCTTGCTACTCCTTATTCCTTTGTCCATCAAGATAACACCCAAAACTTGAAAACTTCAATCACACAAAACTCAACAAAACTTCGTGAGATCCGTTAGTATAAGAAACATATTGCATACTTTAAGTACTGTTGTGCATTGATTAAAATTTCATAAATGCATAATAGGTATTGTATTCTAACTTATCCATGGCTTATACCCCCCGATACAATCCATAGCATAATCAAAACAAGCAACTATGCAAGCCAAAACAGAATTTGTTTAAAACAGAACAGTCTGTAGCAATATGTAGAGATCCTATACTTCTGTAACTATAAAAATTATGAAAAATTAGGAAAACCTCTAAATTTTGTATAGAAACACTGTGTAAAAATTTCAGATCGTTATCACGCTCCAACAAAAAATGAAAATTCCTGTACTGGAGTCAAAAGTTTCTGTTTTGTTTCAGCATCGATTCTACTCATCTTGTGAGTCATCCCAAAGGCTTTACTTGGAACAAACACTAATTTAAACACAAAAACATAATAATTACATAGGCAATAATCATTCTATTAAAAATAAACAGAAAGTTTAAAGCAAAAATTTAAGATAACTATTGGGTTGCCTCCCAACAAGCGCTATTGTTTTATGCCCCTAGCTAGGCATAATGCATAGTTTCAAGTATTATCATCCTTGACACTCCACCCATAAGTAGCTCTCATTATTGATTCATAAGGTGGTTTAATTCTCTTTCTAGGGAAGCATTCCATCCCTTTATTTAATGGGAATTGGAATCTTATGTTTCCCTCTTTCATGTCAATGATTGCACCTATAGTTCGTACGAAAGGCCTTCCAAGTATTATGGAACAAGAAGGATTGCAGTCAATATCAAGCAAAATGAAATCTACAGGCACATAATTTTTATTTGCAATAATAAGCACCTCATTAATTCTACCTAAAGGTTTCTTGATGGTAGAATCCGCAAGATGCAAGTTGAGGGAACAATCTTCAATATTAGTGAGACCGAGCACATCACAAAGAGTTTTAGGAATAGTTGAAACACTAGCACCAAGGTCACACAAAGCATTACATTCATATTTATTGATCTTTATTTTAATAGTAGGTTCCCACTCATCATGCAATTTTCTAGGAATAGAAACTTCAAGCTCAAGTTTCTCATCATAAGCTTTTATCATAACTTCTACTATATGTTCGGTAAAAGCTTTGTTTTGTTCATAAGCATTGGGTGAGCTAATAACGGATTGCAACAAGGAAATACATTCTACTAAAGATCAATTATCATAATTAAAGTCCTTGTAATCCAAAATAGTGGGCACATCACTAGTTAAAGTTTTGACCTCTCCAAACCCACATTTTTCAGTTTTAACATCAAAATCATCATCCTCTAAGCAAATGAGAAGCTTCTCAACTAGAGTTGACTCATATCCAGTCTCTTTATCATTTATATTCAGAGAGTTAAATAAAGATTCAATAGGAGAAACACCAATCATTTTAAGATCTTCATCATGATTCCGGTAAAAATCGGGTGGAGGAGCTTTTTCTAAGAATTCCCGCTTAGCTCTCAACTTAGCGGTCCTCTCCTTACTTTCATTAATAGATATTTGGGTAGATTTAATAGCATAATTTAAATCATGCTTGGGTGGCAAAGCTTTATTTTTAAGAGTTTCCACATCAAGAGAAATTCTATCCACGTTTTTAGCCAAAGTGTCAACTACATGCAATTTGTCTTCTACCATAGTGTTGAAAACCTTTTGAGAATTAATAAATTATTTAATTGTGTTCTCAAGATCAGAGGGCATCCTATTAGAATTTGTAGAAGAATTTCCATAATAATTACCATAAGAATTTCTATAGTTGTTAGAGGAATTACCGGGATACGGTCTAGAATTGAAATTTCCTCTATAAGCATTGTTATTGAAATTATTTTGCGAGACAAAGTTCACATCAATAGCATCATTATTTTGCTCAATCAAAGTAGACAAGGGGACATCATTGGGATCAACATGAGCATTTTTACTAGCAACCATATTCATAAGAGCATCCACTTTTTCACTCAAAGTAGTGATTTCTTCAACAGAATTTACCTTCTTACCGGCTGGAGCCCTTCCGGTATGCCATTGAGAATAATTTGTCATAATGTTGTCCAGAAGTTTTGTGGCCTCTCCTAAGGTCACATCCATGAAGGTACCACCTGTGGCAGAATCTAGAAGATTTCTAGACTCAAAGTTTAGTTGAGCATAGAAGTTTTGGATAATCATCCACATATTTAAACCATGAGTTGGACAATTTCGTATCATTAATTTCATTCTCTCCCAAGCTTGTGCAATATTATCTGGATCTTGCTATTTAAAATTAATTATTTGGTTTCTAAGGGAGATGATCTTAGCAGGAGGAAAATATTTGGCAATAAAAGCATCTTTACACTTATCCCATGTTCCAATACTATTACGCGGTAAAGATGAAAACCAAGCCTTAGCTTTATCTCTTAGTGAAAAAGGAAATAATTTTAATTTCACGATATCATTATCCATATCCTTTTTCTTTTGCATATCACATAATTCAACAAAGGTATTAAGATGTGACGCGGGATCCTCATTATGACTTCCCGAAAATTGATCTTTCATGACAAGATTTAGCAATGCAACATTAATATAAAAAGCTTCCGCACTAGTGGCGGGTGATATGGGTGTACTAATAAAATCATTATTATTAGTATTTGAGAAGTCACGCAACTTAGTAGTATCTTGAGACATCGTGACCGAATAGGCAAAATAACAAGCAAAACAAGTAAACTAGCAAGCGAAGAAGTAAACTAGTAACAAGTAAAGATAAATATTTTTGTATTTTTATGAGACAAGCCAAATATAACATCAAATAAAAAGAAGAACAAGTGAATGAAAATTTGTGTGAAGTTACTTGGTAGTTGATGATGATATTCCCCGGCAACGGCGCCAGAAATCCTTCCTGATACTTGTGATTTGCGTTGGGTTTTCCGTGAAGAGGAACGGGTAATTGCAGCATAAAGTGGGTAAGTATTTCCCTCAGTTATGAAACCAAGGTTTATCGAACCAATAGGAATATCAATCCTCAACCGTCTTCAGCGGCTGCACACAAATGAACAAACAACTTGCACCCAACGCGGGCAAGAGGGTTGTCAATCCCCTTGATATCGTTATTTGCAAGCAAATGAGTTGTGTAGATAATTGTTGATAAATATAAATTGCAAAATAAAATAAAAGATAAATAAAGGCAACAAGGTAATTGTAGCGTTTGTAAATATATAAGTGAATAGACCCGGGGGCCATAGTTTTCCCTAGCGGCATCTCTCATGTAGGCAACATACAGTGGGTAACAAATTATTGTTGGGCAATTGATAGAAAAATGGATAGTTATGCAATGTTCACGGCAATGATCATGTATATATAGGCATCACGTCCATAAGTAAATAGGCCGACTCCGACCTGCACCTATTACTATTACTCCACTCATCGACCGTTATCCAGCATGCATCTAGAGTATTAAGTAAAACAGAGTAATGCTTGGAGAACGATGACATGATGTAGACAAAGTAAACTCAAACAATATGAATGAACCCCATCGTTTTATCCTTAGTAGCAACAACACAAAGACGCATCTTGTCCCCTACTTTGTCACTAGTATATAGAAACTTGCCAGGTTGAACCTACCACAACGCACCACTCCCACCGATGAAATATCAATCTACTTGGCCAAAGCACATCAATAGATCGGAGAGCATTACGAAGCTATAATGATCATGCAATTAAGAGACAATATATATCAGAGGTATCTCAAATACTTTTCATGAATAATCTGAACATAAACCCACAATTCATCGGATCCCAACAAACACACCGCACAATAGGATTACATCGGATAGATCAAAGCGAAGATGCGATGATCATTGTATTGAAGATCATAAGAGAGAGAGAGAGAGATTGCCATCTAGGTACTAGCTATGGACCCGTAGGTCTGTGGTGAACTACTCGCACATCATCACGAGGGCAGCAAGGTTGATGAAAAGGCCCTCCGTGATCGATCCCCCCTCCGACAGGGTGCCGGAACGGAGGTCCAGATGGCCTCGCGACGGAACAGAGACTTGCGGCGGCGGGAAAAGGGTTTCGGAACTGCCTTCAGGGTTTTTGCAATATTAGAGAATTTATAGGCCGAAGAGGGACGTCGGGTGGCAGCCGAGGGGGCCACCACATATCGCCCTGATATGTGGTGGCCCCCTTGGGCACCTCCTGGCCTCCTTCCGAAGCTTCTAGGTCTTCTTATAGTCCAGAAAAAATCATCAAAACGTTTTGTGGCAATTGGACTTCGTTTGGTACAGTAAACCTGAAAAGTTGAAAACATGCAGAAAACAGCAACTGGCACTGGGCACTGGGTCAATATGTTAGTGCTCAAAAATATTATAAATTGGTAAATAAAGATCCAAAAGGTATCCTAGAATGATAATATATCAGCATGGAAAAATAAAAAAATATAGATACGTTGGAGACGTATCACATGACACATGTGCCGAACTGGACGCACATACGTGTGCCAAGAGGGAACGTTCCTGATGGGCCGATGAGGACGTCGACTCCTTTAAATGGGGCGGTATGTGAGAGTTTGGCTTAATAGGAATGATAGACTACGCATATCAACAACGAATTCTTTGTTTTCCTGGAGCTCATTCGCAAAGAACTCCAAAGTTAAGCGTGCTTGACTTGGAGTGATTTGAGGATAGGTGATCGACTGGGAAGTTCGTCCTAGGTGCGCGTGAGCGAGGACAAAGTGAGCGTCGGAATTCATGACTTTCCCTACAAATAAATCACAGAAAACCAGGTCGAGCATTCTGTCAAACACATAGAGGACAAGGGGCAGCCCGAGAGTTGTCGGACGTACCGCGGAGACGTCCGAGCCAGCGATGATGTCCGCGACGGCGAGTGGAAGAGAAGACTATTGTGTCGGTCCTGGCGGCGTTGAGCCTACGATCGGCTACGGAGCAGCGAAGCTGCGAGAGACGTCTAGCGTCCGGCTGTAAACGCTCTAAGGGCATCTCCAAGGCGGACCCTCAAACCTCTGGTATATGTCCGGACCATAGTGTTCGGACCATTTTTACCATCCAACAGAGACCTGTATATATCCGCTCAGGCCTTATACAATGTTGGATGCCTAGGCACAGGTGCTTAAGGAGAGAACAGCTTGCGTCGCAAAAAAGAAATTGTCTCGCAACAGGGAGTGATTAGCATAAATGCTTAAGTTGCTTTAATATTTACGTAGCACCTAGGCTGGCACCCGCGTTGCACCTAGCCGAGCGTCACACATGCTATTTTCGAAGTTGGGTTGGACGTGGAGGGAGAGTTATTTTTTGCAAGCACCGGCTGGCATCAGAAGGAAAACTTTGCTTCTGCCTCCCTCCCTAAGCACCGGTGGAGTCCAATCTTAGAGAAAAAACCGTTTTTTTTCTCTCTAGCACCTGTCTAGGCATCTGCCATTGTACAGGGCTTTAGCAGTCCGGACGTATGGATTCTGCCAAAATTGAGACAAACGTGGAAAGCTTTGCGGGAGTCTGGACATGCATTTTGATCAATTACATGCATGTCCCTCTCCTCTCTCTCTTCTCAACCGCACATGTATGATCCCCTCTTCTTTCTCTGCACCCAACGGGACACCAACAACACAAATAGGCCATCACATGCATGATTCTCACCTATTTTTTCCCTCTCAGTCGGATACTTTATAACGCGTTGGATGGCTCTATCCTGCATCATGTTTGCGGACTATGTCCGGACACAAAATTAAATATATAGCATAGAAATTTAAGGATCAACCTTGGAGATGTCCTTAGAGATACTGTAAGAGATAGAGATGGCGAAACTGGATATTCGTTCCATTGTGGGTGCCCTTCCTAGTTGGCGGTTGGTTCATTTATCTTAACCTTGAAGGTTTCGCTTGCCCCCGACCCCCGTATGCAAAGAGCAGTGTTACTCGATGATTGGAACCGATCAGCACGTCACCGAACACTTTTTCTTTAACGGAATACTACCAGACTGCGTCAGTTGCTATATTATTCACGTACGTAATCGCACGAAGACTGATGCCGATAGAGACATGACAGGCTCGATGGGAGTGTTTAGGACAAACTCCTTTCAAGCCATACGGATACCTGAAAGATTAATCCCTGATCTCCCTTCTGCCGACACGTTTCGCAATTTAACTATAGACGGAATCTTGGGCACCATCCAGATTGCCTGTGACGGGGAAGAATTTTTTAGCATCGGTCTCTTTCAGCGCATTCTCTAATACTGACGAGCGCGTTGGTGCGCGATTTGAGAACGAACGAGTGTGCATCTCGTCTATTTCTTCTTTTATTGCACAAGACCGACCACAAATGATGCAGGTGAAGTGCACTCCTCGTACTAATCTCCTTTTTTTTTTGGGAACACAGTAAGAGTCACTTCTAATCTTAACACCTCGAAGGTGGTAATAACGTAAAAAAAAAGGTGGTAATAAAGCTCAAAAATACAGAATGGTCGCCTAATCGTTTTGACTTTGCCGGGCGCCCGAACTCGAGACAACACGGCTCTGCGCCCCGGCACAGGCGACGCCGTGCGTCAACCACACGTGCAGAAGCGGACAACACGTCGACGCGATACGCTGCGTCGCGGCCGTAGTCAATCAGTCAGAAGCGCCGACGTGCGTGTAGAATAGACGCGATACCTACGATTCGCACTACGAACCAGATCCGCGAGACAGCAACCGCTATGGTATGGATGCTCTCCACACGGGCAGCAAAGCTTCATTAAATAATTAATTAACTGAGAGAAATAAAGGAGCAGCCGTCTCGGCCGCATCGGCATAAACCGACACGCGGGCCCCACGTAACTGACCCAAGCACGGCTCATTCCCGCCCCGCACGTGCGCGGGCAGCCTTATCATTCGACCACCCCCAGGATCCTCTGCGACCGACGACGACATTGTAGGCGCTCCTCGCCGTTGCCCAGAATCCGGCTAGAGATTTTTTAGTTCCGGCAGTTGATATGCAGCCGCAGAAGATCCCTGGGCAACCGCTGCCCAGCTGTGCCGAGGGCACCCTCGTGAATAACCGCAAGCTACGTGCCTTCTCTCCGTGCCCGAAAACCCACACGCCGTTAAGCCCCCTCCCGCCGGTGCCTCCTTTTTTATACACTCCGGCAGGCGACGCTGTGAGTTCGTATTCGTAACGCCCCTCTCGTTTCACTCGCCAAGAAACGCGAGGCAGAGAGAGCGAGCGAGCGAGAGCAACCGCACCGCACGGAGGGAGATGAAGGCGGAGAAGGCAGCGGTGGCCGCGGCCATCGGGGGCGGCGGCGGAGGCGACGAGTGGCGGTGTCGGAAGCACCCGGCGGCGAGATCCGGCGGCGGGGTGTGCCCGTACTGCCTCCGCGACCGGCTGCTGCGCCTCTGCCCCAACTGCGCGCGCGTGCGGCCCTGCCCCTGCACCTGCGCCTCCCCGTCCTCCTCCTCCTCGGCGTCCGGCGACGCCGTCGGCCGGGTGCACAGCCTCATCGAGCGGGAGCACCGGGTCGCGCGCTCGCGGTCCGTCGCCGCGTCCTCCTCCGCCGTGATGGCCTCCGTCGCCGCCTCCGGGAGGCGCAAGGCGAGGGTCTGGGGGTGGACGCCGTTCTGGAAGTCCTCTGCCAAGGACGGGGGCGCGGCGGAGGAGGACGACGAGGAGGAGCGACTGGGGCTGGCGAGGTCCAGCTCGGTCTCCGCGACGGCCGTGGAGGCGAAGGCGGTGGCGGCCAAGGCGGCGGCGACCAAGGCGCGGTGGGGGTGGCACTTCCCGAGCCCGATGAAGGCGTTCCGGCAGCACCGGAGGTCGTCGGCGAGCATGCCGGAGCGGGGGTGAGATTCCTCGCCACCGGTGGGGGGATCTGTCTGCGGCTTTTAGGAGGTGGTTATAATATAATTAATCAATTAACTATATGGAGGTTCTTCTTTTTCACCTTTGTGGCTCGCGTGCTAATGTTATGCTATGATGATTAAGCTAGATTAAAACCGAAAGCCTGTGATTTGGGCACAATGCGCTGCGCTCGATTACCCTTTGGGCGGTGGCATTTCCCCCTTGCTTTTGTTGTCCCTTGGGCCTTGGTGTTGTGTCTGTACACTTACTACCTCGTAGTAGTACCATCAAATTGGACATTTTAAGCTCCCCGATTTGATCTGCACAACTTTCTTACCACCACCGTCTGTGAATCTGCACTTTCGTTGCATTGCCTCCTTGATTGTTTTTTGGGTATTCAGGATTAAAATTAGAAACCAGATGGTACTGCCAGCACAACATCGACCAGCAGTCAAGCACGGTGGCACCACTATCATTAGCGTGGTGAAAAGCAGCAGTGCGTCGGTGTTCATTGCTCCATTTATCTAGAGCTTTTGATGTTATGTATGGAGTGGGGGTAGTACTAGGCGAGTACGTGAGGGGATAGCAGCTTGTGTGTCGTGCACACCCGTCTAGTCCTGCTGCTTTGGGTGGAGCAGGTTCAGGACTAGGAATAGTCTCGACCGCCGTGTCCTCGTCTCGCCGACAGGTGGGCCCGTGCAGCACACGCTCGTCTACGTTGCAAGTGGTGAAGGAGAGGACCCTTCGCTCGCCTAGTGCCTCTGCCGATAGTGCACTGACACTGCCGCCCGCCGCTGGCTGCACCCGCTGCCTCGGCGGCAAACGCAGCGCATCGAGCAGTGAGCTCTCCCCTACCCTTCTTCAAGCTGTGGTCTAGTGCCTACTGGTTCACCGCGGGCTGAAGTTTCAACTCCCGTCGAGATCATTTCGAGCTCACTATTTGCACCGATGAGGTAATCATTGCCCAACAGCTCAAGCTTTGTTCGTGGAATCTTTCGGAGAAGATTGCATTTGCACCTCTTCCGCAAGAAAAATGTTTCGCTTCATCACTGCTACCAGTAGTACTGCAGTATCTGAATTGTTCGCCGGCCAAAAACAAATCATTATACAGTATAATTGCTGTAGGGATAAAAGGTAATACTGTAGGATTCAGTGAGTCATTATCTGAGCTGTGCACCGATCTTTTGCCAAACAGAAAAAGAGAAAAACTGTTGAGCAATCAGTAGGTTGCGAGTGAGAGTGGCACATTCGTCGCAAGCGTCCGGGGACGCGAACCCTCCGGTGGATCGACGCGGCCGGTGGACGCCGCGGTAGGCGCCACGTCCTCATCATCTCGAGCTGCGACGGAAGCGCGTCGATGGCGACGAGCCTTCCCCCCTGTGCGCCCCCGTTGGACTCTTGCTCGCGAGCTGTGTCACCCGCTGGCCGCTGCGGCAGAGCTGGAGAGCGTCGTGTCACGCAGCTGCTTTACTATCCACAGTTTCACTAATGCAGAGCATTCCTGTGAGGTTAACGTTACGCCCGCTGGTCCTGTGGTTCCGTTTATAGATTTTGTTTAAAATGTGCGGGAAATGCTAGTGTAAGATCATCTACAACCAGACCCCTCATACCCCCTCAAACATCTGACAGGCTGCCCGGTAATTGACCGATCACGAAATTTTGACCCAACCGGTCCTCTCAAACCGGCCTCAAACGCCCGGACTCACCGGCACCCCTCATATCCAGCCCAAATATGGGGCGCCTGAGCACGCGTGTCATGTCGGCCTGACGATGGGTCCCATGTGGACTCGCCCGGATACCCGGCGGTCCGAAGCTCGTCTCCTCCATCGGACCGATGTAACCTCGTGGCGCCGCTCCGGCAGGACGCGTACTCCCTAGCCCGGCTATTTAAGCCAACCGCCGACACGAAACCCTACCCATCCACCATTTCCTCCTCCCGTCCGTCGCCGCAGTCACTTTCCACTCCCCGTCCGCCGCCCTTGTCCCTAGCCCGGCTATTTAGCCATGCCCCCCCCCCCCCCCCCCCCGCCGCCACCGCCACTTTCTAACGCCGGAGTGCCGGCTGCAGCTCCTTGAGCAGGTCCGAGCAAGGCGCGAAGCCCAGATCGTCGCGGAGCTACCTCCGGATGTAGTGGATCCGGAGGAGGAGGGGGAGGATGTAGGGGACGCCGAGGACGCGGATCTGCAGGCGGAGCAGCAGGCCATCCTCGACTCCATCCGCTCGGAGTCGGATACGGAGGCCAGACGACGACGTCGGCAGGAGATGGAGGCGGAGCAGTGACGTGGCTTGAGACTGCGTCGGTATTTCCCCAAAAAGGAAGGGATGATGCAGCACAGCGACGGTAAGTATTTCCCTCAGTTATGAAACCAAGGTTATCGAACCAGTAGGAGGATCACCACCACCCAATAAGCAGCACTTGCACACAAATAACAAATACTTGCAACCCGACACGCAAGAGAGGTTGTCAATCTCTCTACGATAAAAAGATAGATTAGGCAGTGATAGATAGGAGAGATAGATCTCTCAAGAACACAAAATAAAAAGAGCAAATAAAAAGTGCAGCAATATATTTTTGGGTTTTTGGTTTTGTAGATCTGAAAACAAAAAGACAAAAAGATAGATCGGAAAGCAATATGTTGGAAAAGTAGACCCGGGGGCCGTAGGATTCACTAGTGGCTTCTCTCATGAGTATAGCACACGGTGGGTGAACAAATTACTGTTGGGCAATTGATAGAAGATCAAATAATAATGACGATATCCAAGGCGATGATCATTATATAGGCATCACGTCCAAGATAAGTAAACCGACTCCTGCCTGCATCTACCACTATTACTCCACACATCGACCGCTATCCAGCATGCATCTAGTGTATTAAGTTCATGGAAAAATGGAGTAATGCAATAAGAACGATGACATGATGTAGACAAGATCTATTCATGTAGAAATAGACCCCATCTTGTTATCCTTAATGGAAGCGATACATGCGTGCCTTACTGCCCCTTCTGTCACTGGGAAAGGACAGCGCAAGATCGAACCCATCACAAAGCACATCTTCCCATGGCAAGAAAAATCGATCTAGTCGGCCTAACTAAACCAAAGAGTCGAAGAAGAAATACGAGGCTATAAGCAATCATGCATATAAGAGATCAAAGAAGACTCAAATAATATTCATGGATAGAAACTGATCATGAACTCAAAATTCATCGGATCCCAACAAACGCACCGCAAAAGTTTACATCAAATAGATCTTCAAGAGACCATTGTATTGAGAATCATAAGAGAGGCAGAGGAAGCCATCTAGCTACTGCCTACGGACCCGTAGGTCTATGGTGGACTACTCACGCATCATAGGAGAGGCACCTATGAAGATGAACCCCTCCGTGATGGTGTTTAGATTGGATCTCAAGGTTCTGAAACTTGCGGCGGCTGGAATTGTGTTTCGTCGACTCCCCTAGGGGTTTCCGAATATTTGAGAATTTATAAGCATCAGAGGCGGTGGAGGGGGGCCATGGAGGGCACAACCCATCAGGGCGCGCCCTGGTGGGTTGTGCTCTCCACAACCCACCTTCATGGCTCTTCTTTGGCCCACTGGGTGTCTTTTGGTCCAGAAAAAATCTCCAAAAAGTTTCGTCGCGATTGGACTCCGTTTGGTACTGATATTCTGCGAAGTAAAAAACAAGCAAAAACAACAACTGGCACTTTGGCACTATGTCAATAGGTTAGTCTAAAAAATGATATAAAGTTGTTATAAAATGATTGTAAAACATCCAAGAATGATAATATAACAACATGGAACAAGCAAAAATTATAGATACGTTGGAGACGTATCAGCATCCCCAAGCTTATTTCCTACTCGTCCTCGAGTAGGTAAATGATAAAAACATAATTTTTGATGAGGAATGCTGCCTAACATGTTCATCTCATATTCTTTTCATTTATATAGCATGGACATTTGGACTTGTAGATGATTCAAAGCAATAGTCTAGTTTTAACATAATGACTTCAATACTCAAACATGCCAACAAGCAACCATGTCTTTCAAAATATCAACACTAAAGAAAGTTATCCTTAGCCCATCATGCTCAATCATTGATCCATTCATGAAACACACTCAAATATTAGTTACACCTAATGCTCAAGTACGATCATAGTGCCCCCTAGTTGGTGCTTTATAAGAGAGGATGGAGACTCAAAGTAAAAATAAAAATTGCATAAAGTAAATAGATAGGCCCTTCGCAGAGGGAAGTAGGGATTTGTAGAGGTGCGATAGCTCAAAGTTTTAAATTGAGAGAAAAAAAATTTGGGTGGCATGCCTTCCGTGTCAACGAAAACGACAAAGTAGCTCACAATACTTTCCATGCTAGATATATCATAGGCGGTTCCCAAACAGAAAATAAAGTTTATTCCTTTTTCCAGCAAACTTTCACTTTCCATGGCGGGTCGTATCCACGGTTGCCTTCCATACCAACACTTTTCAAGGAATTTATTATTTGACAACATAATGTAAATATATATTTTTTCTTTTTCATTTCGGGAATGGGCATCCCTATTACCGCCGCACTCTCGGGCAATGACAGGTGAATAAACACTCATCTTGAGAATAACACATCTAGCATGGAAAAATATTGGACACTCCCCACCGTTTCATGAGCGGTACGGGCACACAAAAGAGAAAATTTAGAGATGACACATAGAAATTTGCTTGGAACGGCATGGAAATACCGCCTATAGGTAGGTATGGTGGACTCATAAGGCAAAAATTGGTTTAAGGATTTTGGATGCACAAGTAGTATTTCTACTTAGTACAAATGGAGGCTAGCAAATATATTGAGAAGCAACCAAACCAAGAAACGAAAATTCACATAATTGAGCATTGAGCATAATTAACACCGAATAATACACCACAAGTAGGATGTAACTTCATTGCATAACTATTGAATTTCGTGCATGCATAGGGAATCACAAACCTTAACAACAATATTCCTACTAAAGCATAATTACTCACTAACATGACTCACATATTACTATCATCATGTTTCAAAACTATTAAAAGGAATCAAGTTTAATTTGCCCAATGATCTTCATGAAAGTTTTTATTATATCCTCCTTGGATATCTATCACTTTGGGACTAGTTTCATATATTGCCATTGCTTTTTGACAAGCTCAAACAAATCTAAGTGAAGCACATGAGTATAAAGATTTCATCTCTCAAAAAGGTATAAGTGAAGCATGAGAGGATTTCTTAAAAATCTACTAACTCTCAAATTAATCTAAGTGAAGCATGAGAGTATTTCTACAAAAAATTCAAGCACCCCGTGCTCAAAAAGATATAAGTGAAGCACTAGAGCAATTCTATAGCTCAAAAAAGTTTAAGTGAAGCATAGAGAGCAATTCTAACAAATCATAGCATAATTTTAGCTCTCCCAAATAGGTGTGTACATCAAGGATACAAATGAAAAACTAACAAGCAAAGATACAATACGCTCCAAGCAAAACTCATGATATGTGACGAATAAAAATATAGCTCCAAGTAAAATACCGATGGTTGTTAGAAGAAAGAGGGGATGCCACTCGGGGGCATCCCCAAGCTTAGTGGCTTGTTTCTCTTTGGATATATCTTGGGGGTGTTGTAGCATCCCGAAGCTTAGGCTCTTTTCACTCCTTATTCCTTCATCCATCGTGATCTCACCCAAAACTTGAAAACTTCAATCACACAAAACTCAACAAAATCTTCGTGAGATCCGTTAGTATAATAAAGCAAATCACTACTTTAGGTGCTGTTTCAAACCCATTTATATTTTATTATTGCATTATACCTACTGTATTTTAACTTCATCATGGCTCATACCCTTCAATACAACCCATAGATTCATCAAAACAAGCACACAATGCAACGAAAACACAATCTGTCTTAAACAGAACAGTCTGTAGTAATCTGTACTATAACAATACTTCTGTAACTCTAAAAATTCTGAAAATTTAGGAAAACGTAAAGAATTTTTATAGCAACACTGTGTTAAAATTTCAGCTCAAGATCACGTTCCAGCAAAAAATGAAAATTCATATACTAGACGCAAAGTTTTTGTTTCTGATTCAACATCGCTTCTACTCATCTCATGAGTCATCCTAAAGGCTCTACTTGGCACAAACACTAAATAAACCATAAAAACACAATCATAACAGAGAAATAATTGTGTCAACACTCAAAAACAGAAAGGAAAAAAGCAAAAATAAATTTATTCATTGGGTTGCCTCCCAACAAGCGCTATCGTTTTACGCCCCTAGTTAGGCATAACGCATAGATTCAAGTATTGTCATCTTTGGTTTTGGATCCATAGGATGCCCTCATGATTGATTCATATGGTGGCTTAATTCTTGTTCTAGGGAAGTGTTCCATACCCTTTCTTAGTGGAAATTGAAAACGAATATTGGCTTCTTTCATATCAATCACAGCACCTATAGTGCGTAAAAACGGTCTTCCAAGTATAATGGGACAAGACGGATTACAATCAATATCAAGCACAATAAAATCAATGGGCACATAATTCCTATTTGCAAGAATAAGAACATCATTAATTCTTTCCAAAGGTTTTTTAATAGTAGAATCCGCCAAGTGCAAATTAAGAGAGCATTCTTCAGTATTGGTAAGACCAAGCACATCACATAGAGATTTCGGAATCGTGGAAACACTAGCACCCAAATCACATAAAGCAAAGCACTCATAATTTTTAATATTGACCTTAATGGTAGGTTCCCACTCATCATGTAATTTTCTAGGAATAGAAATCTTCAACTCCAATTTTCTTCAAAAGATTTCATCATGGCATCAACGATATGTTTAGTAAAAGCTTTATTTTGCTCATAAGCATGGGGTGAATTCGACATGGATTGCAGCAAACAAATACATTCAATCAAAGAGCAACTATCATAATTAAAGTCTTTGCAATCCAAAATAGTGGGCACATAACTAGTTAAAGTTTTGACTTCTTCAAACCCACTTTTATCAAAATTTTCATCAAGATTTTCACCCTCCAAATTATTGGGACGCCTTCTAGCTAAAGTTGACTCTACTTCAGTCCCTTTATCATCAAATTTAATACTACTAAATAAGGTATCAATAGTAGAAACACCAATCACTTTAAGATCTTCATCTTTTCTATGAAGGCAATCACTAGAAAACGATGTTTCTAAGATTTCTCTTTTAGCTCTAAGCATAACGGTTCTTTTCTTACTCTTATCCATGGAGACATATAAAGCTTTAATTGATTCATCAATCTTAGGCACAAAAGCTTTCAACTTGAAATTTTCAACATCATGAGAAATTCTATCAATGCTTCTAGACATATCATCAATCTTATTCAACTTTTCTTGTATCGTAGTATTGAAAGCCTTTTGCGCATTAATAAATTATTTAATATTACTCTCAAGATCAGAGGTGTTCCTATTATTATTGTAAGAGGAATTACCATAATTATTAGAGGAATTTCCAGGAAAAGGCCTAGGATTAAAATTACCTCTATAAGCATTGTTATTGAAATTGTTTCGCGAGACAAAGTTCACATCTACGGAATCACTATTTTACTCAATCAAGGTAGACAAAGGCACATCATTGAGATCAATAGGAGCAATTTTACTAGCAACCAATTTCATCAAAGCATCAACATTATCACTCAAAGTATTAATTTCTTCAACTGAATTAACTTTTTTACTAGTAGGTGCTCTTTCGGTATGCCATTGTGAGTAATTTGCCATGATATTATCTAGCAACTTAGTAGCTTCACCCAAAGTAATTTCCATAAAGGTACCACCCGTGGCAGAATCTAAAAGATTTCTAGAGACAAAATTCAATCCCGCATAACTCCAAAGATTTAAACCATGAGTAGGACAATTTCTTAGCATCAATTTCATTCTTTCCCAAGATTGTGCAACATGTTCATGCTCAAGTTGCTTAAAATTCATGATTTGTATCCTAAGGGAAATAATTTTCGCGGGCGGAAAATACTTAGTGATAAAAGCATCTTTGCACTTATTCCAAGAATCAATACTATTGCGAGGCAAAGAGGAAATCCAAATTTTTGCACGACCCCGCAAGGAAAAAGGAAATAATTTCAACTTCACTATATCATTGTCCACATCTTTTTTCTTTTGCATATCACACAATTCTACGAACGTGTTTAGATGGGACGCGACATCCTCATTAGGAGTACTGGCAAATTGATCTTTCATGACAAGATTCAACAAAGCGGCATTAATATCACAAGACTCCGCACTAGTGGCGGGAGGAGCAATATGAGTACTAATAAAATCATTGTCATTAGTATTGGAAAAGTCACACAACTTGGTATTTTCCTGAGTCATCGTGACTACGCAAACAAGATTGCAAGCAAGCAAGAGATCTGACAAAAAAAAGGCAAACGAAAAAGAGGGCGAATAAAAAGCCAATTTGGTGAAGTGGGGGAGAGGAAAACAAGAGGCAAATGGCAAATAATATAATTGCAAGGAGATGAGATTTGTGATTAGGAACCTGGTAGATGATGATGGAGTCTCCTCAGCGCCTGAGATAGGCACGTAGAAGAGACCGCTTCCTCCCCGGCAACGGCGCCAGAAATTCCTTTTGACGTGGCTTGAGACTGCGTCGGTATTTCCCCAAAGAGGAAGGGATGATGCAGCACAGCGGCGGTAAGTATTTCCCTCAGTTATGAAACCAAGGTTATCGAACCAGTAGGAGGATCACCACCACCCAATAAGCAGCACCTGCATACAAATAACAAATACTTGCAACCCGACGCGCAAGAGAGGTTGTCAATCTCTCTACGGTAAAAAGATAGATTAGGTAGTGATAGATAGGCGAGATAGATCTCTCAAGAACAAAAAATAAAAAAGGGCAAATAAGAAGTGTAGCAAAATATTTTTTGTTTTTGATTTTGTAGATCTGAAAACAAAAAGGCAAAAAGATAGATCGGAAAGCAATATGTTGGAAAAGTAGACCCGCGGGCCGTAGGATTCACTAGTGCCTTCTCTCATGAGTATAGCACACGGTGGGTGAACAAATTACTGTTGGGCAATTGATAGAAGATCAAATAATAATGACGATATCCAAGGCGATGATCATTATATAGGCATCACGTCCAAGATAAGTAGACCGACTCCTGCCTGCATCTACCACTATTACTCCACACATCGACTGCTATCCAGCATGCATCTAGTGTATTAAGTTCATGGAAAAACGGAGTAATGTAATAAGAACGATGATATGATGTAGACAAGATCTATTCATGTAGGAATAGACCCCATCTTGTTATCCTTAATGGCAACGATACATGCGTGCCTTGCTGCCCCTTCTGTCACTGGGAAAGGTGTGACGCCCCCAATTTGACCGTACGCTAATCATACACGCAGACGCGTACAACCAAGATTAGGGACTCACTAATCAATATCACAACACAACTCTAAACTCAAATAATAAGCATAAATCATCATATTACAAGCCAGGGGTCACGAGGACCCGAATACATAAGTCATACACACAAATGATATCTGAGTACAGACATAGTTAGTCAAGTTTTGCCTTAAGAAGGCTAGCACAAACAACGATACAGATCGAAAAGGCGCAGGCCTCCTGCCTGGGAACCTCCTAACTACTCCTGGTCGGCTGGATCGACCCAGCAGTAAGTGCCGTCGGGACCCTCCTGGTAGTAAGCTCCGGCAGTGTCGTCTGGCTCCTGGGCTCCGTCGTCTGATGTATCATCATATAGGTATGGGGGAAAATGAATAGCAGAGCAACTGTGAGTACTCATCTAAAGTACTCGCAAGACTGACATCAGAACTATGCTAAGTATGCATTGGTATCAAATGAAAAGGCTGTATCTGTGGACTATATAGCAGAAATGCCAGAAGAGAGAAAGGCCTAGCCTATCGAAGACTAGCATCTTCAAGTAGTCTTGCAGCATCAGAAGAGAGTAGATAATAGTAGCATACATGTGGATATACAACAGCAATGCCCTGAGATCCTTTCTCGACTCCCTACGAGAAAGCGGTCCCGAGAGCATTATTAACAGTTTAATATGAATCATCATCAATTTGTAGTTGTCATAGATCCGGGCACAACTCCGAGCGTCCTATTACCGTGGACACGGCTATTCGAATAGATATCTTCCCTGCAGGGGTGCACTACTGTTACCCAACACGCTCGATTAACTCCGGCCGGACACACTGGCTGGGTAATGCCCGGCCTCGGCTGATCGACACATCGCAGCCCGACCTAGAGCTCAGCAGAGAGGTCAACACGCCGGTCTAAATCCTAAGCACAAAGGGGTCTTGGGCCATCGCCCTTTGCACTCCTGCACGTTGCGAGGGTAGCCGGGGCCCAGGCGCGACACTGAATACACCAGTGACGTAACCAGCCCACCCCAACCAGCCCGCTTCTCTGAGCTGTGACGTTTGAAGAGCTTTCGGCTGATACTACGGTGTAGAGGGCCCCATTAAACCATTATCCCACGTGGTGGTAGTGCGAAATGGGCACGACGACCCACTCAGATCAAATACCCAGTTCCGTTAGGCGTATTTAGTATCGCGTGGGTGCTCTTGGAGCCGACCCGTCTTTAATGATATTCGCTCGCGGACACCCTTGGGGCCAGCCCGACTTTACATTTCCCCGCGGGTACCTCTCGAGGTGGACCCGCCTGTAACAAAGGTCAAAGTAACCGTGTGTCCAAGTAACGAGGAGGAATCCGAGGAATCACCCTCGATGGATTCCCACTCGAGGAGTTGCGCGACGGTAGCTTAGCGGAGGTGATGTAAGAGGAATCACCCTCGATAACACACATCCGGGAAGCTATTCTACAGAGGCACCATCGAAAGTGAGCTAAGAGGTATCACCCTCGGCACTCGATGCCAGCTCTGCAGTGTCAAGCAATTTAGGGGGTGTGCGGTGATGTGCTGCTCTCAGCCCGTCGAACATTCGATCGGGACGCAGATGCTAAAGCGGAGCAACTACAGCAAGGGAGAGGGGCCACAGATGGTTTTCCATCCAACCTATAATAAGCAGTTTGGATAATAAGGCAGGTATCAACAGCAGTTACAAGGACAGGCTATGCATCAGATTAGGATAAATCAAAATAGCAGCAATTTCTTATGCAAGCAGGAGGGAGAAGGAATGGATGATATAGTGTCACGCCCAAGATGCGGTCCTATCCCTATTAAGGCTTGTGGCCTCGACGGGGATAGAAGCGCATCTCGTCGTTCGCAAGCACAGTAAACATTGCAATACATGTAGGAAGAGATGAGTATATGAGTTGGCTTACACTCGCCACAAGCTAAATTACAAGTCCACACAATAATTCAATACATCATCCAGAAGACAGGGTCCGGCTACGGACGAAAAATAAACGATAAAAGAAGCAATGAAAACTGCCTTGCTATCCCAGGATCACCACCATGAAGCTCCCTACTCGTCTGGATACGTAACATACATACGTCTACTCTCCTCGTCGTACTCCCACTGGAGCTGAGTCACATCATCTGGCACGTTCTCATCAACACCTGTACCTGTATTGTTGTAATCTGTGAGCCACAGGGACTCAGCAATCTCATAACCCGGGTACCGAAACTATGTAAGCCATTGGGTAAGGAATTGGTTAAGTGGTGAGGCTGCAGCAAGCGCTAAGCATATGTTTGGGTGGCTAACTTACGAGAACATGAATGTAAATATGGTGGCATACGTAAGACGATCGTGAATTAGCATGATCACTAAGTGATCCTGAACACCTACTTACGTCAATCATAACCCCACCGTGTTCTCTCTCGGATATGTTCACGAGCAGAGACGATCACGGTTACGCACACAGTTGGTGTATTTTATTGGAGTTTACTTCAAGTTAACTATTACCGGGTGTTAAACAAATTTCCAAGTTGCCACATAACCGCGGGCACGGCTCTCCGAAAAGATTAAACCCTGCAGGGGTGCTCCAACTCATCCATCACAAACTAACCACACTCCGCGAGAATAACCTCGACCACGAATCTCGTGATCGTCCTAGGCCATTCCACTGGAAAACCGCAACCTCGAGATAGCCCGAAGAAAAACCGGAATTCCACGCGCAAGACATTCGATAAAGGTAAAACAAGTCTAGCAAGACCTCCCGACGTGTCGACGAACCCGATAAGAGCCGCGTATCTCGTTCTCAGGACACGACGGATAAGCTACGCGTACGGAGGCCTGATAGAGATCTCCCGAGTTGCCCCGGGTTGGCCCCGCACAGTGCTCTCGGTTGGACCAACACTCATGAGGAGCACTGGCCCGGGTGGTTGATTAATTTATCCTCGGGGTAGCTATGCCCTATGCAATTTTATTAAGTTGTTAGCAAATGTAGTACCAATGTTGGGTCTTGCCAGACAAGTTTTAATCTAAAACGAATGATCAAGAAGGTCCCCATAACAACCCCGAGCATGTTAGGAGCGCAAAATATGGAATATAACACCGGAACTCGGAACTAGTGCGGCAAAAGCGGAACAAAACACTGAGCAAAAGGCTAAGCCTTCCACCGTTGCCAGATATATATGTGCATTAATTTAAATAACAACAAATAGAGTGAGATAAACAAAATCCATGTTGACACATGGGAAACTTGCACCTGCAACTAGCAACGCTATAAGAAAAAGGGGTGAGCAGCGGTAACATAGCCAATCAAGGTTTGCTAGGTAGTGGAAAGGTTAGAGGCTTTCATGGCAAATTAGGAGGCTGACAGTTAAGTGGTAGGTAACGGAACATAACGGTAAAAACGAGACATCTAGCAAGGCAAAAATAGTGTCGGGATCCGGGTATGATCATCTTGCCTGTTGGATCTTCAGAGGGACAAAGAGCTGGTTCCTCGTAGTTGTACTCTCCGGAATCCTCGTACTCAGGCTCAACACTCGCGTCTACCCAAAGAGAACAGCACCAAATAAACAAACAGCAAGGTGCAATGCACAAACAAGATGATGCATGGTCATGTTAAGAAATATAGCATGGCAATCCTATGCTAGTCATGTTTCACATGCATTTATTAAGTTATTAGTATTCTGGACAGAACCTCAATATTACTTATTTGGACGTGCATGATCATGGAAAATATGGATGCTTCATGCAAAAACGATGCAAATGCATATGTAGAACGCTGCAAACGGAGTAACGTAGCTCACGGTCTGCTCACGGCAAGGTACGAACGTTAACGGAGACAAAACACAACATGAGGCAATCTCTGGGCTATACCTTGGTGTTCCAAGGATGCCACTGGATAGGTAATGAAAATCTAACAAGAATAGAGCTAAAGATCAAGCAAAACAATGGAGTATAGCTCTCACAAGTCACAAAACAATCAAACACACATCCTGTCCAAAATCAGCAACATGGCATCTTGTCACTCACATAGCCTGGGCTACAGCAGGTCTTAAATCAAAACCAAGGCATGGACAGAAACTTTACAGCAAGCTTAACAATTAATATATCTACACAAACTTGAAAGGAAGCATAGATCAATAGCACTGAAGATCACAAGAGGGCATGTTGAACCAGATTTTAGGACTTAGTGAAAATTCCAGTTTTCTGGAATCTGAGTTAACCTGATGGCTTATTGACAGCATGGTTTATATATGCTACAGCATCTTTCATGGCATGAAAATTAACAGGATGGTAGAGGGCAACATATATAACAAAACACTAGCACTGAGCATGAGCTAGAACACAACACATAACTTTGTAGCATCCACTCTTCATGGCATAAAAATATTAACAGATTCTCAGATTTAGAAATATTTAGCAAGGGCAAAACTGGGCACATGTTAACAGAATAGCAACTTGACAGCATGTTTTAAATATGATGCAAGAGCTTAATGCTCAAGTTTTTAGCACAATTTAGTAGAGCATGCTGGGCACAACAAAACATGTTCAAGTCCCAAACTCAAAGGACCAACACATCCGTGGGAACCATCATCTAAACATAGCAAGAAAATAACAGATCCAACACTTGGCAATATTGAGAAATGCAACCAGGGTTATTATCTTAGCATATTAACAGCAAGGAACCCACTTATCCACAAGTTTATGATGCCAAACAAAAATACCAGGGCCTAGTACCCTTCAAACACTAGCATATTCATGTTGACAAGTTTCACATATATTGTATAGATTAAATCAAATGAAAATGACAAAATGGCATGTTGGGACAAAATGACATTTTTGCAAACTTGCTCAAATGACAAAACAAATTACACCATTGGATTCCTTGGGAAATTCTACCCCAAAAACATATATCATACTTATATCTACATGTAGATAAAATGCCCAAAACCACAATTGAAAAACCACACATGCACTTATAAGTGGAATCTTGCCCTATTTGGCTACTGCCAAAAATGGCCATGTCCAGATCTGGATCTTTCCAAAAATGGAAAGAAACAAAACAGCAGTATAAATAAGTAAAACAATAAATAAAAACAATCAAACAGAGGGGGGGACCCACTGGCATACACACCAGGACCCCCCTGAGGATGGCAAGTGGGGCCAGGCCCACTGTCATTCTCACACACACACACACAGCACACACACAAGCCACAGAGACACACACACACATAATACAGGGAAAAATAGAAGGGCTCGGGGGGGGGGGGGGGATCGAACCCGAGACCTCCTGTGTATACAGCGATCGGTCGACCACTGCACCACACGCGCGCGTCTGAACAGAGAGGGGCCTTGCTCGTTAAATGCAGACAAAGGGCGCGGTTTTTCCTTCTTCCCGAACCAGAGAAAGAGGCGACGGCGAAACGACGACCAGGACGCGACTAGGCGGCTACGCGCGATAAAGAGAGGGGGAAGGAGGAGCTGATGCTCACTGCGGGCTGCTCGAGGACGCGGCGAGGCGAGGACGACGAAGCTGGCGCTGCCTGACGACGCGCAGCTCCAACCACGCGACGTGACGACGGGAAGACGACGCGGGGACGCTCCGGCCTCCCTAGCGCCGGGAACGGGACGCCGAATGCACCAGAAACCCCGCGGACATCTCGGATGCCACGGAGATGCCACCGGCGATGAAGGAGACGACGAAATCGACGGCGGCTCTCTGCTCTCTCTGACGAAACTGAACTTCTCTCTTCTCTGAACTTACCTGACAAAGAAGAAAAAGGAGAAGGGAGAGGAGGAAGGAGATGGAGGTGGCGGCGGCGCGGAGAGACAGGGGGGAACCCTAGCTAGAGGGGCGCGGACGCCGAGGCTTTATAGCCCTGGAGGCACGCCCTAGCCTCGCCACCTCGGCCACGGCGGGGTCCTGCTCGCTCTCGCTCTGAGAGGGAGCTGGAAAGGAGGAGGAAGAAAGGAGGGAGAGAGAGGCTGACGCGCGGGCCCGACGCGCGCCATGCTGGAGGGAACCAGCGCACGGGCTAGCTGGGCCGCGGGAAGGAAGGAAGGAGGAGGAGGCCCAGATGGGCCGGCCACTCTCTCTCAGCGAAAACAAAACACACAGGCCTTCCCTATTAATTAAATCAGCAAACTAAGAATAAAACCATGCAGGTTTAAAAAAATAATTGGGGAGGAAGATAAATATGTTTTGGAAACAGAAAATTGTAGCCTAGTTAAAAAAATGGAGTTGGCATTTTTTTGAACAAATAAAACAATCACATATATTTAGAATTGGAATCTGTTTGCAATTGTTAAAACAAATATTCAAAACCAGTAGAACATGCTTGAGACTACACACAAAACTCAACTGAATATTTAGAAAATGAGCAACATTTTTAATATGTGAAAACAGAAAGTAAATTATTATCATGGGCATATTTTGAATAAGAAAGAAGAGGGGATAGTTTATTAGATGGGAGGGAGTAGCACTCCAAACAAAGAAACACATGCACTCACTCCACATCACATACACTCCCATCAACACCACCTCACGTCACAACAAACACAACCACAAGCATGGCAATAATTAATATGCACTTGGTATGATGAGCATGATGGCATGATGCATGAAATGACCATGAGGCAAGGTTGATAATCAAACACAATGGCAAAACATGAAGGTCCACATGAGAATGATTACAAATAAGGCAAGAATTACACTTGGGCTGTTACAACTCTCCCCCACTACATGAGGATCTCGTCCCGAGATCTAGGAACGGAAGAATTCGGGAAATTCGGAACGGAGATGGTCCTCTCGTTCCCAAGTGGCTTCTTTGTCGGAGTGATGTGACCACTTCACCTTTAGAAACTTGATTGACTTGTTGCGAGTCTTACGCTCAGTTTCTTCAAGGATAGCAACTGGATGCTCATGATAGGATAGGTCTTCTTGAAGATCAATTTCTTGGAGATCAACGGTGCGCTCGGGAGTCTTGAAGCACTTCCGGAGCTGAGAGACATGAAACACATCATGCACATTGGAGAAATTGGGAGGAAGCTCGAGTTGGTAGGCAAGGTCACCCCTCTTGCCCACAATCTTGAAAGGACCCACAAAGCGTGGGGCAAGCTTGCCTTTGATGCCAAAGCGTTGAGTGCCCTTCATGGGAGACACTCTGAGATAGACAAAATCATCGATCTGAAAGGTCATGTCACGATGCTTGCTATCATAATAACTCTTCTGGCGGGATTGAGCTGCTTTGAGATTTGCACGAATGACACGGCACATTTCTTCTGCTTCAGTGATCATGTCATTACCAAGGATTTGACGCTCACCGGTTTCAGACCAATTGAGCGGGGTGCGGCACTTTCTGCCATAGAGAATCTCGAAAGGAGCTTGTCGATGACCACAAAGATGGCATCATTCCCTCTCTTGGACTTAGGAAACCCAGTGACGAAGTCCATTTCAACATGATCGAATTTCCACTCTGGGATAGGCAAAGGCTGAAGGAGACCTGCTGGACGTTGATGTTCCGCCTTCACTCTGCGACAAACATCACACTCGTTCACGAACTGAGCAATCTCGCGTTTCATGCGAGTCCACCAGAAGGTTTGCTTGAGGTCTTGATACATTTTGGAACTGCCTGGATGAATCGAGAGGAGGGAATTATGTGCTTCATCCATGATAACTTTCCTGAGATCACCTTTCGGAACCACCAGACGGTCCTCGAAGAACAGGGTGTCTTTGTCATCAACACGGAAACACTTATACATGGGAATGCTCTTGGCCACACCTTTCTTGACTTTCTTCACCATAGCATCAAGAAGCTGAGCTTGGTGAACCTGATCTTCTAAAGTCGGAGAGACTTGAAGATTGGCAAGGAAACCTTGAGGAATCATTTGGAGATTGAGCTTGCGGAATGCTTCACAAAGCTCGGGCTGAAGAGGCTTGAGGATAAGACTGTTGCAGTACGCTTTTCTGCTCAGCGCGTCTGCAATGACATTAGCTTTCCCAGGAGTATATTCAATACTCGGATTGAAGTCCTCGATCATCTCCACCCAACGAGACTGCCGAAGATTGAGGTTGGGTTGGGTGAAGATATACTTCAAGCTTTTGTGGTCGGTGAACACCTCAACTGGTCTTCCCAACAACAGATGTCTCCACGTCATCAGAGCATGCACTACTGCCGCCAGCTCAAGATCATGAGTGGGGTAGTTCTTCTCAGCAGGCTTCAACTGCCTCGAGGTATAAGCCACAACTTTCTTATCTTGCATGAGAACGCCACCGAGGCCTTGGAGAGAAGCATCACAAAATACTTGGAAGGGCTTGGACTGCTCGGGAGGAACACGAAGTCAGCTTCTGTTTGAGTGTATTGAACGCCACGTCACACTCAGGAGACCACAGAAACTTGACATTCTTCTGAAGGAGGTTGGACAGAGGCTTAGCAATTTGAGAGAAATTCTCGACAAATCTTCTGCAATAGCTTGCAAGGCCGAGGAAGCTACGAAGCTGCTTGACATTCTGGGGAGGCTCCCAGTTCACAATTGCTTCAACTTTCTCGGGGTGCACTTTAATGCCCTCGGCAGAGATGACATGCCCGAGGTACACCACTTCATTGAGCCAAAACTCACACTTCGAGAACTTAGCATAAAACCGATGTTCCCTAAGCTTGTCAAGCACAAGTCTGAGATGCTCTGCATGCTCTTCTTCAGTCTCCGAGAACACGAGAATATCATCCAAATAGACCAAGACGAACTCATTCTTGAAAGGAGAGAATATATAGTTCATCATTCTGGAGAAGGTCGGAGGCGCATTTGCTAGACCAAAAGACATGACGGTGTACTCATAGGAGCCAAAACTCGTCCTGAAAGCTGTCTTTGGAATATCTTCTTCACGAATGCGGATTTGATGATAGCCCATACGGAGGTCTAACTTCGAGAAAACCTTGGCACCTTTCAATTGCTCAAACAGCTCATTGATGTTGGGAAGTGGATACTTGTTCCTGATTGTCTTCTTATTCAATGGACGGTAATCGACACATAGTCGGTCCGTGCCATCCTTCTTCTTGACAAACAGAACACCACAACCCCAAGGAGAAGAGCTTGGTCTGATCAGACCCAGACGCTCTTGTTCATCTAGCTGCTTCTTCAACTCTTTCAGCTCATCGGGGCCAAGCTTATAAGGACGCTTGCACACCGGTTCAGTTCCAGGCTCGAGATCAATCACAAACTCCACTGGCCTGTGAGGAGGCATTCCTGGCAACTCTTCTGGAAAGACATCTTCATACTCCGAGACAACGGGAATTTGAGAGATGGCAGAAATCTCACCCTTCTCATTGAGAGAAAACAGACGAATCGTGTCATCGCGAGCAGCGAAAATGATCACATCTTCAGAAGGATGAGTCAATTGAACTTCTTTAGCTTTGCAATCCACATAAGCCTTGTTCATCGCCAGGAAATCCATGCCAAGAATAAGATCAATATCCGACTTGCCGAGAACCATTGGAGAGGCTAGAAAGGAATAGCTGCCCATCTGGATAGAAACATTCGGAACCACCATATTCGAACTCATCAACATACCCGGAGAGACCACACGAAAGGGATCTGGTAGGACTTCCGAATACAAATCATGCTTCCATGCAAAAGGTCTAGAAATGAATGAATGCGATGCACCAGTGTCAAACAAAACTTTTGCAGGAATAGAATTAACCAAGAGGTTACCCATGATCACTTGAGAAGAATCCTCTGCTTCAGCTGCATTCACCATGTTCACTCTTGCTGACTTGGGATTGTGCTTCACCATAGCATTGCCTGGGGGCCTGATAGGAGGAGGAGGCGGAAGACGCCACTGGTTGATGCACTTGTTGGAGTAGTGGCCCTTCTGACCACACTTGTGACAAGTAACCTCTGAGAGCGGACGGAAGTTGCCCGGAGGAGGAGCATTTGCTGACTTGGGAGCCTGAGGCCTCTGCTGAAAACCTGAGTTGGGTGGGTGGGAAGGACCACGACCACCGTGCTGTCTCTGCTGCTGAGGGGGACGAAACGGAGGAGGAGGAGGAACCCAATACTTCTGCTGCTTAGGAACAATCTGAGAGCTGGAAGAAGAAGAGTTGGTGTCTCTGAATCGCTTCCTGGAATTCTCCAACCTGAGCTGAGATGCCTCGACCTTTAGAGCCATGTTGTAGAACTGATCAAACTCGGGAGGCTCTTGCAGGACTAGACCCGGCTGCAGATCATCCCTGAGACCACCTCTGAACTGGTAAATCATTGCCTTATCATTGGGAACATCTTGCTTAGCATAGCGGGCCAGATTCTGGAAGTCGATGTTATACTGATAGACAGACTTGCTCCCCTGCTTCAAATTCCTGAACTTCTCACGCATCTCCTCGACAAAGCTCGTCGGGATGTGATGAGCTCTGAAGTCACGACAGAAATCATCCCAGCTGATAACACGATCACCTCTGGAATCCTTGTACTGCTGCCACCAATCTGCTGCCTGACCCTTGAGCTGGAAAGTCGCAAACTTGACATAGTCTGCAGGCCTGACATTGCTGCACTCAAAATGCTTGTACATGTCACGGAGCCAATCATCCGCATCGAAAGGCTGCTCACAACAGGTGAAGGACTTGGGCTGATTTGCGAGAAACTGGTTCAGAGTTGCGAACTGAGGCTGATTCTGAAAATTCCCTTGATAACCTTGCTGTCCCTGCTCTCTTTCCTGCAGCAACCTGAGCAACATCTGAGTGTTCGCATTGGTTGCGGCCATCACTGCTTGCCAAGCCTCCGGAGGTGGAGGTGGAGGTGGTGGTGGGGGTGGTGGAGGATCAGACGGCTCTCCATCACGACCTTGGTTCCCACGAGTTGCTGGCGCCATCCTGAAGATGGACAGAATATCAGCACACCATTGACAAAGATGATTGAAATAAGCTGAATCAACGACTTGAAGGAAATTGCAACGGAATATCATCAATTGCATTCAAACTGCAAATAGTAAGAACGCTTTCTGCAGGATCTTGAAAACATCATTAGAACATGAAGCCACTTGAAATTAACACAACAAGTATTGAGCTAAGGTTGCTCGGAACAAATGTACAACCATTATACATCTGTCGGAAGATGAACCTAAGAACTACTGGAATTCCCACCTAAGAATTTCCGAAGTCTTTCTTGTTTATGCGATTCGGGTTGCGGGTCCAGGAACGTACCCTAGGTAATCAGCTACAACTGCACCCGCAACCTTCCACACCATAATTCAAGAAAACTCCGCAAACTCGTCTACCACAGACACTCGTAATCACAACGATACTAAGTATGGCAGTACATCCGAACTCTCTCCACCAGTACTGGGGATGCCGGACTCCTCTCGCCACTACTAGTATTGAAGCAATTTCGAACATCCTCCGTCCTGAGATACTAAGGAAACTGAACGATAACGATGTGTCAAGAATCCCCTGGAGCTCAACTCCCCGGAAGAAATCAAGTCAGACAGGAGGCACCAAGACAGAACTCCGTCACATCGGCATCATATAGTTTCCAAAATACCCGCGTGATCCTAAAAAAAATTTTGAGCGAGAAGAGGAGTAGAATAAATTCGTAAGTCGAATACCTCACCAGAGTATAGAAGAGGAGTAAAAGAATCCTACTCTCCGATATAACTAGACTCAAAATAGTTTTTCACTAGACTCGACTCGGCCAAGTTCGATCAAGCAAGGGGCTCCTATGGTCGGTATGGCTCTGAATACCAACTTGTCACGCCCAAGATGCGGTCCTATCCCTATTAAGGCTTGTGGCCTCGACGGGGATAGAAGCGCATCTCGTCGTTCGCAAGCACAGTAAACATTGCAATACATGTAGGAAGAGATGAGTATATGAGTTGGCTTACACTCGCCACAAGCTAAATTACAAGTCCACACAATAATTCAATACATCATCCAGAAGACAGGGTCCGGCTACGGACGAAAAACAAACGATAAAAGAAGCAATGAAAACTGCCTTGCTATCCCAGGATCACCACCATGAAGCTCCCTACTCGTCTGGATACGTAACATACATACGTCTACTCTCCTCGTCGTACTCCCACTGGAGCTGAGTCACATCATCTGGCACGTTCTCATCAACACCTGTACCTGTATTGTTGTAATCTGTGAGCCACAGGGACTCAGCAATCTCATAACCCGGGTACCGAAACTATGTAAGCCATTGGGTAAGGAATTGGTTAAGTGGTGAGGCTGCAGCAAGCGCTAAGCATATGTTTGGGTGGCTAACTTACGAGAACATGAATGTAAATATGGTGGCATACGTAAGACGATCGTGAATTAGCATGATCACTAAGTGATCCTGAACACCTACTTACGTCAATCATAACCCCACCGTGTTCTCTCTCGGATATGTTCACGAGCAGAGACGATCACGGTTACGCACACAGTTGGTGTATTTTATTGGAGTTTACTTCAAGTTAACTATTACCGGGTGTTAAACAAATTTCCAAGTTGCCACATAACCGCGGGCACGGCTCTCCGAAAAGATTAAACCCTGCAGGGGTGCTCCAACTCATCCATCACAAACTAACCACACTCCGCGAGAATAACCTCGACCACGAATCTCGTGATCGTCCTAGGCCATTCCACTGGAAAACCGCAACCTCGAGATAGCCCGAAGAAAAACCGGAATTCCACGCGCAAGACATTCGATAAAGGTAAAACAAGTCCAGCAAGACCGCCCGACGTGTCGACGAACCCGATAAGAGCCGCGTATCTCGTTCTCAGGACACGACGGATAAGCTACGCGTACGGAGGCCTGATAGAGATCTCCCGAGTTGCCCCGGGTTGGCCCCGCACAGTGCTCTGGGTTGGACCAACACTCATGAGGAGCACTGGCCCGGGTGGTTGATTAATTTATCCTCGGGGTAGCTATGCCCTATGCAATTTTATTAAGTTGTTAGCAAATGTAGTACCAATGTTGGGTCTTGCCAGACAAGTTTTAATCTAAAACGAATGATCAAGAAGGTCCCCATAACAACCCCGAGCATGTTAGGAGCGCAAAATATGGAATATAACACCGGAACTCGGAACTAGTGCGGCAAAAGCGGAACAAAACACTGAGCAAAAGGCTAAGCCTTCCACCGTTGCCAGATATATATGTGCATTAATTTAAATAACAACAAATAGAGTGAGATAAACAAAATCCATGTTGACACATGGGAAACTTGCACCTGCAACTAGCAACGCTATAAGAAAAAGGGGTGAGCAGCGGTAACATAGCCAATCAAGGTTTGCTAGGTAGTGGAAAGGTTAGAGGCTTTCATGGCAAATTAGGAGGCTGACAGTTAAGTGGTAGGTAACGGAACATAACGGTAAAAACGAGACATCTAGCAAGGCAAAAATAGTGTCGGGATCCGGGTATGATCATCTTGCCCGTTGGATCTTCAGAGGGACAAAGAGCTGGTTCCTCATAGTTGTACTCTCCGGAATCCTCGTACTTAGGCTCAACACTCGCGTCTACCCAAAGAGAACAGCACCAAATAAACAAACAGCAAGGTGCAATGCACAAACAAGATGATGCATGGTCATGTTAAGAAATATAGCATGGCAATCCTATGCTAGTCATGTTTCACATGCATCTATTAAGTTATTAGTATTCTGGACAGAACCTCAATATTACTTATTTGGACGTGCATGATCATGGAAAATATGGATGCTTCATGCAAAAACGATGCAAATGCATATGTAGAACGCTGCAAACGGAGTAACGTAGCTTACGGTCTGCTCACGGCAAGGTACGAACGTTAACGGAGACAAAACACAACATGAGGCAATCTCTGGGCTATACCTTGGTGTTCCAAGGATGCCACTGGATAGGTAATGAAAATCTAACAAGAATAGAGCTAAAGATCAAGCAAAACAATGGAGTATAGCTCTCACAAGTCACAAAACAATCAAACACACATCCTGTCCAAAATCAGCAACATGGCATCTTGTCACTCACATAGCCTGGGCTACAGCAGGTCTTAAATCAAAACCAAGGCATGGACAGAAACTTTACAGCAAGCTTAACAATTAATATATCTACACAAACTTGAAAGGAAGCATAGATCAATAGCACTGAAGATCACAAGAGGGCATGTTGAACCAGATTTTAGGACTTAGTGAAAATTCCAGTTTTCTGGAATCTGAGTTAACCTGATGGCTTATTGACAGCATGGTTTATATATGCTACAGCATCTTTCATGGCATGAAAATTAACAGGATGGTAGAGGGCAACATATATAACAAAACACTAGCACTGAGCATGAGCTAGAACACAACACATAACTTTGTAGCATCCACTCTTCATGGCATAAAAATATTAACAGATTCTCAGATTTAGAAATATTTAGCAAGGGCAAAACTGGGCACATGTTAACAGAATAGCAACTTGACAGCATGTTTTAAATATGATGCAAGAGCTTAATGCTCAAGTTTTTAGCACAATTTAGTAGAGCATGCTGGGCACAACAAAACATGTTCAAGTCCCAAACTCAAAGGACCAACACATCCGTGGGAACCATCATCTAAACATAGCAAGAAAATAACAGATCCAACACTTGGCAATATTGAGAAATGCAACCAGGGTTATTATCTTAGCATATTAACAGCAAGGAACCCACTTATCCACAAGTTTATGATGCCAAACAAAAATACCAGGGCCTAGTACCCTTCAAACACTAGCATATTCATGTTGACAAGTTTCACATATATTGTATAGATTAAATCATATGAAAATGACAAAATGGCATGTTGGGACAAAATGACATTTTTGCAAACTTGCTCAAATGACAAAACAAATTACACCATTGGATTCCTTGGGAAATTCTACCCCAAAAACATATATCATACTTATATCTACATGTAGATAAAATGCCCAAAACCACAATTGAAAAACCACACATGCACTTATAAGTGGAATCTTGCCCTATTTGGCTACTGCCAAAAATGGCCATGTCCAGATCTGGATCTTTCCAAAAATGGAAAGAAACAAAACAGCAGTATAAATAAGTAAAACAATAAATAAAAACAATCAAACAGAGGGGGGGACCCACTGGCATACACACCAGGACCCCCCTGAGGATGGCAAGTGGGGCCAGGCCCACTGTCATTCTCACACACACACACACAGCACACACACAAGCCACAGAGACACACACACACATAATACAGGGAAAAATAGAAGGGCTCGGGGGGGGGGGATCGAACCCGAGACCTCCTGTGTATACAGCGATCGGTCGACCACTGCGCCACACGCGCGCGTCTGAACAGAGAGGGGCCTTGCTCGTTAAATGCAGACAAAGGGCGCGGTTTTTCCTTCTTCCCGAACCAGAGAAAGAGGCGACGGCGAAACGACGACCAGGACGCGACTAGGCGGCTACGCGCGATAAAGAGAGGGGGAAGGAGGAGCTGATGCTCACTGCGGGCTGCTCGAGGACGCGGCGAGGCGAGGACGACGAAGCTGGCGCTGCCTGACGACGCGCAGCTCCAACCACACGACGTGACGACGGGAAGACGACGCGGGGACGCTCCGGCCTCCCTAGCGCCGGGAACGGGACGCCGAATGCACCAGAAACCCCGCGGACATCTCGGATGCCACGGAGATGCCACCGGCGATGAAGGAGACGACGAAATCGACGGCGGCTCTCTGCTCTCTCTGACGAAACTGAACTTCTCTCTTCTCTGAACTTACCTGACGAAGAAGAAAAAGGAGAAGGGAGAGGAGGAAGGAGATGGAGGTGGCGGCGGCGCGGAGAGACAGGGGGGAACCCTAGCTAGAGGGGCGCGGACGCCGAGGCTTTATAGCCCTGGAGGCACGCCCTAGCCTCGCCACCTCGGCCACGGCGGGGCCCTGCTCGCTCTCGCTCTGAGAGGGAGCTGGAAAGGAGGAGGAAGAAAGGAGGGAGAGAGAGGCTGACGCGCGGGCCCGACGCGCGCCACGCTGGAGGGAACCAGCGCACGGGCTAGCTGGGCCGCGGGAAGGAAGGAAGGAGGAGGAGGCCCAGATGGGCCGGCCACTCTCTCTCAGCGAAAACAAAACACACAGGCCTTCCCTATTAATTAAATCAGCAAACTAAGAATAAAACCATGCAGGTTTAAAAAAATAATTGGGGAGGAAGATAAATATGTTTTGGAAACAGAAAATTGTAGCCTAGTTAAAAAAAATGGAGTTGGCATTTTTTTGAACAAATAAAACAATCACATATATTTAGAATTGGAATCTGTTTGCAATTGTTAAAACAAATATTCAAAACCAGTAGAACATGCTTGAGACTACACACAAAACTCAACTGAATATTTAGAAAATGAGCAACATTTTTAATATGTGAAAACAGAAAGTAAATTATTATCATGGGCATATTTTGAATAAGAAAGAAGAGGGGATAGTTTATTAGATGGGAGGGAGTAGCACTCCAAACAAAGAAACACATGCACTCACTCCACATCACATACACTCCCATCAACACCACCTCACGTCACAACAAACACAACCACAAGCATGGCAATAATTAATATGCACTTGGTATGATGAGCATGATGGCATGATGCATGAAATGACCATGAGGCAAGGTTGATAATCAAACACAATGGCAAAACATGAAGGTCCACATGAGAAAGATTACAAATAAGGCAAGAATTACACTTGGGCTGTTACATATAGGCATGCGTCAAGGGGGTTTGCTTGCCTGGAAGCTCTGCTGAGAGAGGCTGATCGACAAACGGCTGCTCGTCGGGGGTGTAGTCGAATTCTGCTGGGACGGCGTCGGTCTCGGCGTCTATCGAGAGAGAAGGAGGGGGAAGAAACAATAAATTTCACGGCAAAATGCAACCACTATGCATGACAAGCCTAAAATGATATGCAGATGTGTTTTATTGCCTAACTAAATGATTTAGTTAATTTAGGAATTTATCTGGATTTATCTAATTAAAGTTGCGCACTATTCATTTATCGAAAACAGTCAAAATGTTCCATGTTCAGCTAGCTATGAGTGTTGGACAGGTGTTTCTATTACATATTTAGAATCTTCATATTTTTCTGATCATTTTACATATATAAATTATTTTCATCTGACTTACGGTTTAAAAGATATGATTTTCTAAAGTTTTATTAATTTTCTGGAATTATTTTAAATATTTAATTCAACATTATCCGAAACAGTGTTGGGATGACGTCAGCATGACGCAATGCTGACGTCAGCGGTCAACAGAGACGCTGACCAGTCAATCTGACGGGTGGGTCCCACCTGTCATAGACAGTGGGCTAATTAATCTAATTAACAGACTAATTAACCAGGTGGGGCCCATCTGTCAGTGAGTCATTAGTGTTAATCTAATTATTTTAATTAACCTATTTACTAATTAAATAACTGACAGGGGGTGGCCCACCTGTAATAGACACAGGGGCTTGGGGCCCCACATGTCAGTGGCTGAGCCGGCCCAGTCAGCAGCGCTGACCAGGTCAACGGGCCCGCGGCCCCATCGGCCAGTGTCACTGGCAGTGGGCCAGGGCTGGCCACGTCGGACGACGACCGGCGTCTCGCCGGAATCGCGCCGGCGAGCGCGTTCGCGGCGGCGCGACCACGGGAGGTGGCCGGAAAACGTGCACGGGCCACCATTTGCAGCGGGGTTGGGCTCGTTCGAACGGGGACGCGACGGCGGTTCGAACGGTGGTGGTCTCGCGGGCTGAAACGGCCGGAGACGAGCGGCAGGAGCTCATCGGCGGCGAGGTGCTTCGGGCGTGCGACGGGAACGAGGCTGCGGCGGGCAAACGGACGAGGCGAAGCGCTGGGGAGGCTCTACGTGTGCGTGCGAGCAAGATGGGCACAAGCCCGCGACCATTTGGTCGCCGGAGCCACGCCGGCGACGAGGTCAGGCGGCGGTGGTTACGGGCATCTCCAAATGCGGCGGCAACGGCGGCTAAATCGCGCAGGGGAGAGAGGGGAGAGGTGCAGCTGCTCACCGGGGAGGCACACGGGGGCCCAGCGAAGGCTTAGGAGCAGCAGAGGCGGCCGGAGACGACGAAGATCGCCGGCGATGCAGAAGGGGAAGAAGAGCACGTGGCCGTCGATGCAGGAGCTCCGGGACTCGGGCTTGTGGTCGAGGAGGACGGGGTCGTCGCGGCGGAGCAGATGGATTAGGCGGCGAGGCAATCGGGGCACGGTGGCCGCACAATCGAGCGACGGCAGCGACGGCGACTTTCGGGTGAGGAGGGGATCGAGAGAGAGAGAGAGCGTGCGGGGGCGAATGGGGGCTGCTAGGGTTCGGGGGAGGGGACGAGGAGCACGGGGGAGACTTATCGGCGCCGGGGAGGCGGCGGATGGCCGACACGTGGCGATCGGCGGCGCTGTCGCGCGCGCTAGCCGACAGCGAGGCGAGGAGGACGACGACGCGCTGGCGGGCTGGGCTGGCTACTGTGCACTTGCGGCCCAAGTGCACAGTAGACCATTGCCCCTTTTCTTTTTCTTTTCTATTTCTTTTCTTTTCCACTGTTTTGCAAATTGTTTTAGCACTAAATGAATTTTAATAAATGTGTGACTTGGCTCAAATATTACAGTGCATTATTCTCAACCACCAAAAATTGGTTTGGGTAAAACATGATTTCATTTGTAATTCTTATAAAATAAAATGATATTAAATGTTGCTGCTAGCTACTGTTTGAGGTTGATGGAGTCACTTAGGCATTTTTAGTAATGTTGTTTTACTGATCATAATTAGTTATGAATTATTTCCTATTTAATGAACATTTTAGTTTCTGGTTTTGAACAACTTTTATTTTCACTTTAGGTTTGAATTGCAAGTTTAAATTGGAATTTGAAATGAGATATGATGCAATGATGCTCAAGCATGGTTAATCATAATGACATGGCATTATCAAAGGGGTGATTACTGTAGCTATTACATGGGGGCGTTACAATTCTCCTCCTCTAACAAGAATTCTCGTCCCGAGAATTAAGAGGAAGACTGAAAGAAAGTAGGGTATTCTTCACGAAGACGGTCCTCGCGTTCCCAAGTGGCCTCATCCTCAGAATTATTTGACCACTGAACCTTGAGGAACTTGATCGACTTTTGACGAGTCCGACGTTCAGTTTGATCTAGAACGCGGATCGGATATTCTGGATAAGACAGATCTTCTCGAAATTCAAGTACCTCATGATCCACAGCTCGGATAGGATCCTTAAAACAGCGACGAAGTTGCGACACATGAAAGACATCATGCACTTGAGAAAGGTTTGGCGGCAATTCCAATTGATATGCCACTTCTCCTCGACGAGCGAGAATGCGGAACGGGCCAATATAGCGAGGAGCTAACTTGCCCTTGATTCCGAACCGATGAGTGCCCTTCATCGGAGTGACACGAAGGTAAGCTTGCTCACCAGGCTGATAGACCATTACCTTGTGCTTTCGGTCATAGTTGCTCTTCTGACGAGACTGAGCAGTTTTCAGATGTTCACGGACAATGCAGACTTGTTCTTCAGCTTGTTGAATAATGTCCGGTCCAACGAGTGAACGTTCCCCAGTTTCTGACCAATTCAGAGGGGTTCGACACTTACGTCCATAAAGAACTTCAAACGGTGCCATCTTCAGACTAGCTTGATAGCCATTGTTGTAAGAGAATTCGGCATATGGGAGAGATTCTTCCCCTTTCTTACCGAATGAGATGACGCAAGCTCGAAGCATATCTTCAAGCACTTGGTTAACTCTTTCGACTTGACCCTGAGACTGAGGGTGATAAGCAGTGCTAAAAGACAGATGAGTTCCCATGGCTTCTTGGAAACTACTCCAAAACCTGGAAGTAAAGAGGCTGCCACGATCTAAAATGATCTCCAACGGAACACCGTGGAGTGACACAATTCTGGAAACATACAAGTCTGCTAACTGACTAGCAGTGATTGTCTCCTTGACAGGCAGAAAGTGAGCAACCTTTGAGAATCGGTCGATGACGACAAAGATAGCATCATGACCCTTCTGCGATCTGGGAAAACCAGTAATGAAGTCCATTTGGACTTTGTCCCATTTCCATTCCGGAATTTCAAGGGGTTGCAGAGTTCCAGCAGGCCTTTGATGTTCTGCTTTGATGCGACGGCAAACATCACACTCAGCAACATACTTAGCAATATCATGTTTCATATCGGGCCACCAGTACCGCTGACGAATGTCTTGGTACATTTTGGTACTACCAGGGTGAATAGTCAAAGGCGTGTCATGTGCTTCTTTCATAACATCCATACGAGAGTCCAGATTATGCCTTCTAGGGACCACTAGGCGGCCTTTGAAGAACAAGGCACCATCCTCACCAAAATGGTAGAATGAGGGATTACCCTTGGAGAGGTATTTCTTAATCTTCTCGACTTCAGAGTCATAATTCTGTCTGGTCTTGATGTTGCGCTCGAGGTCTGGCTCAACCTCCAGGGTATTGAGATAACCCTAAGGAACAATGTGAAGGTTCAATTTGCGAAGCTCTTCATATAGCATAGGTTGCGCTTCCTGAACCATGAGGTTGTTGCAATAAGCCTTGCGGCTCAAAGCATCGGCCATTACATTAGCCTTGCCAGGGGTGTAGGAGATATTCATATCATAATCGGCTACTGTCTCGAGCCATCTTTGTTGACGAAGGTTCAGGTCTGGCTGAGTATACAGATACTTCAAACTCTTATGATCCGTGTATATCTCGCAACGATTACCAAGGAGGTAATGTCGCCATAGCTTCAGAGCATAAATAACTGCAGCAAGCTCGAGATCATGTACCGGATAATTTTCCTCGTGAGGACGCAATTGACGAGAGCCATAGGCAATTACTCTGCGCTCTTGCATTAGGACACAGCCTAATCCTTGACGAGATGCATCGCAATAAATCACGAAGTCCTTTTGAGAATCCGGGGGTGCTAACACTGGGGCAGATGTCAACTTATCTTTAAGTGTCTGAAAGCTTTCTTGACATTTTTCTGTCCATTCAAATTTAACACCCTTGTGGAGCAGGTCAGTCAATGGCTTGGCAATCTTCGAGAAGTTCTCGACGAATCGGCGGCAATAACTAGCGAGTCCGAGAAAACTCCTGACTTGCTTGACGTTCTTCGGAGGAGTCCAGTCAAGAATAGCCTGAACTCGCTCGGGGTTAACGGCAATGCCATCTTTGGAAATCACGTGACCAAGATAAGTCACCTCGGATAACCAAAATTCACACTTAGAGTACTTGGCATATAACTGGTGTTCTCGTAGCTTCTCCAATACAAGCCGAAGATGTTTGGCATGTTCTTCTTCATTCTTGGAAAATATAAGGATATCATCCAAGTAGAACACGACGAACTTGTCGAGGTAGTCCATGAAGATATAGTTCATCAATCGGGAGAAGGTTGCTGGAGCATTAGTTAATCCGAAGGACATAACAGTGTACTCGTATGATCCATAGCGAGTAACGAAAGCAGTCTTCGGAATATCCTCCTTTCTAACTCGGATCTGATGATAACCCAACCTCAAGTCGAGTTTCGAGAACACAGAGGATCCAGCAAGCTGATCATAAAGATCGTTGATCCGGGGCAGTGGATATTTGTTCTGGATTGTTGCTTGGTTAATGGGCCGATAGTCCTGAACCAGTCGGTTAGTTCCATCCTTCTTCTTAACAAAGAGAGAAGGTGCTCCCCAAGCAGAGGAACTGGGGCGGATGAAACCCTTTTTCAGTGACTTGTCGATTTCTTCCTTAAGCTCGAGAAGTTCATGCGGAGGCATCTTATAAGGACGCTTCGCAATAGGGGTAGTGCCAGGCTTCAAGTCGATGACGAACTCGACAGCTCTAACCGGGGGTATTCCTGGAAGTTCTTCCGGAAAGACGTCCGGAAAGTCACGGATGACCGGAACGTTCTCAATTCCCTCAAGAGGTGAGGCGTTCAAAGCATTCAGAGCATATATCTGAGCTTCGGCATTCTGAGTAATGCGGGCGGTGTAGTTCACTATCTCATCTGAGGGGTGTAGGAGTTGGACGATCTTGGTGGCACAATTGATCGAAGCAGTGTGAGCTTTCAACCAATCCATTCCCAGAATGAGGTCTATGGTGGAAGAGTTCAATACAATGGGTGAAACAAGAAATTCCAATCCTTTGATTTCAATAGGGATATTGCGTGCTATCATGGAGGTTTGACAACGGCCACTGGGGGTTTTAACGACCAGTGGGGTATGCATCTCCTCATATTGTATGCTATGCTTAAATGCAAATTTCCCCGACATGAATGAATGTAATGCTCCTGAATCAAATAAAACAGAAGCAGGTACTGAGTTAACGAGGAGGGTACCCATCACAGTAGCAGGCTGATCCTGAACTTCTTCAATGTCAATATTGTAAGCATGTCCACGACCATAAGCAGCAGACCTAGTATTATAGTTGCGGGTCTGATTGTTGCCACGACCATTGCCACGGCCATTACGAGGAAATGCCAACTGATTCTGATTCTGGCTGCAGTCCTTAGCAAGGTGACCTGGTTTGCGGCACTTGAAGCATAGACCATCTTCAGGACGAAGAGGAGCAACACGCGGTGGAGCAGCTTGAACTCTTGGTTGCCTCGGTGGTGGAGGAGGCAGACGGGGTGCAGCATAAGAGGGTCTTGGCGCAGGGGCAGCTGGACGGTACACACTGTTGGGAATCCAGATACGACGCTTCTGTGCTGGGCTCGAAGATGAGCCAATGTCACGATAGCGCTTCTGCGACTCCTTGTGCTTGATCTGAGCGGTCTCAACCAGAATAGCCTTGTTCACGAGAGTGGCAAAGTCGGTGACGTCTTGAGCAGCAAGTGCAAGCTCGAGGTCTGGGTGGAGTCCACTACGGAACTTCTCCTGTCTACGAGCATCAGTTGGAATGTCTTCTTCAGCATAGCGGGATAAGCTAAGGAACTCCCGCTGATAGGCTTCGACGGTCTTGTTGCCCTGAACGAGGTTGCGGAACTCGGTCTTCTTCCGATCTATGATCCCCTGAGGAATATAGCGAGCACGGAAGGCAGTCTGAAACTCATCCCAAGTAACGATTGTCCCAGCAGGCAGTGTACGCTTGTGAGTGGACCACCATTGAGCAGCGGGGCCCTTCAGGAAGTAGGTCGCGAAGGCGACAAGGCTTTCAGGGGCGACATTGGCAGACTCCATCTCAAAAGTGATGTCGCGGAGCCAGTCATCGGCATCCAGTGGCTGATCAGAGTTGCGGAAAATAGTGGGGTTGAGACGCACAAACTCTGACAGTGTTATTGAAGCTGGGTTGTGGTTCTGATTGTTCTGATGCGGAAACTGAGCCATAATATTAGTCATAAACTGACGGTTCAGCTCGAATTGTTGCATCATTGCGGCCATGTAGTCGGGCGGTGGTGGCTGCTCAGGGGCACGACCACGACCACGACCACCTGGTCTAACCATCCTGCTAAAATTTCAACAGGGGGGCAATTTAGTAATAACAACTGTAAGTGTTTAGCGACAAACATGATGTAACACGACAATGAATGAGTAGTGCATCAATACATAGTAATAGTCAATTACGACATACAGATCCATACACAGAGTCGGTTACATGCGGACAGCATAACGGCGTAAAATTAAGGAAAAAGGCATACTAGGCGGCGCGCAGGCACGCGGTGAGGAACTACACAACGAGACATAGCAAAGGCTACATCAACGTCGGGGAAAACCACTGAAACGGGGTAACTGCAAGTGCAAGTGCGGACGATGAATCTCTGTAGCAGAAAGGTCCTGCTCTCCGTGTGCACTCTGATGCAGAACCCGGTCTCGAACTGAAAGAAGAGGTCCACGCGCAGGCCTGTGACCTCCAACAGCAGGCCAATCGATACCTGCCGGCATCTGAGTCCTGCGCGGGTAAAGGATATACTCCGGATGTATCCTTGCTCGAACAGCTGGTAGCAACTGTGTCATAGCATCGTAGAGACGTGCTCGAGTGGCAAACAGCTCGACTGTAAGAGCCCGGTTAGTGCGATCCAGAGCCTGAGTGCACTGAATCAACACGTGCGGGTCGTATCGACGACTCTCGTAAGGGGCACAGATAGCTGTGTAGTATCCAGTAGCATCTCCAGTAGGCGCATACGGAATGTATCGGAACTCAAAGGCATCCAAGCTACGATGCTCTCCACGGAGTCGTGCGACAGCAGAATAGGCAGCATCATGGACTGCCATCTCAATCGTCACACCGATACCGTGAAAAAGGTGCAACTCGGTGTCTGAGTCATCTCGCTGATCATAGATACGAACATCAGCATGGTACTGTTCCTGGTTCAACTCACGGTAATCCTCGTAAACCATATACTCGGGGTACCAGCGGTAGCCAAGTCTGGTCAGGAGGGCGATCAGGACAGCTGGAAAACCAGGGGCATCACGAGCCCAAGTGCGAAGCACAAGCTGCGTCGCAGGGCGCGGTGGAAACAGGCGATCCATCTGAAACAGAGGAAACTTAGGATTGTCAAATGACAATGAGAAGTATAACAACTTGGAGAGAAAGGTTTAGCGAACCAAAGTAAAGGAGAATATGATTATCAGGCTAATCAGATCAATGATAAGGAACAAGCACAGATAATCCAGCTCTCCGGGTGGACGAGATTACGAGATCCTAGTGTCGGCGTTAGTAAAATTCATTTAACCCGAAAGGAAGAGAGTTCAGAGTCCTAGAGTATAGAAGAGAAATAAAAGATCCTAATACCACCCAGTTGGCGACGTGGGCCCGTAAGCCACACAGCCATGTTAGTAAAATAGTTTTCGGAAACACTAGACTCAACTACGGCCAAGGAGTTGGATAGGGGCTTCCTACAGGCAGTCGGCTCTGATACCAACTTGTGACGCCCCCAATTTGACCGTACGCTAATCATACACGCACACGCGTACGACCAAGATTAGGGACTCACTAATCAATATCACAACACAACTCTAAACTCAAATAATAAGCATAAATCATCATATTACAAGCCAGGGGTCACGAGGACCCGAATACATAAGTCATACACACAAATGATATCTGAGTACAGACATAGTTAGTCAAGTTTTGCCTTAAGAAGGCTAGCACAAACAACGATACAGATCGAAAAGGCGCAGGCCTCCTGCCTGGGAACCTCCTAACTACTCCTGGTCGGCTGGATCGACCCAGTAGTAAGTGCCATCGGGACCCTCCTGGTAGTAAGCTCCGGCAGTGTCGTCTGGCTCCTGGGCTCCGTCGTCTGATGTATCATCATATAGGTATGGGGGAAAATGAATAGCAGAGCAACTGTGAGTACTCATCTAAAGTACTCGCAAGACTGACATCAGAACTATGCTAAGTATGCATTGGTATCAAATGAAAAGGCTGTATCTGTGGACTATATAGCAGAAATGCCAGAAGAGAGAAAGGCCTAGCCTATCGAAGACTAGCATCTTCAAGTAGTCTTGCAGCATCAGAAGAGAGTAGATAATAGTAGCATACATGTGGATATACAACAGCAATGCCCTGAGATCCTTTCTCGACTCCCTACGAGAAAGCGGTCCCGAGAGCATTATTAACAGTTTAATATGAATCATCATCAATTTGTAGTTGTCATAGATCCGGGCACAACTCCGAGCGTCCTGTTACCGTGGACACGGCTATTCGAATAGATATCTTCCCTGCAAGGGTGCACTACTGTTACCCAACACGCTCGATTAACTCCGGCCGGACACACTGGCTGGGTAATGCCCGGCCTCGGCTGATCGACACATCGCAGCCCGACCTAGAGCTCAGCAGAGAGGTCAACACGCCGGTCTAAATCCTAAGCACAAAGGGGTCTTGGGCCATCTCCCTTTGCACTCCTGCACGTTGCGAGGGTAGCCGGGGCCCAGGCGCGACACTGAATACACCAGTGACGTAACCAGCCCACCCCAACCAGCCCGCTTCTCTGAGCTGTGACGTCTGAAGAGCTTTCGGCTGATACTACGGTGTAGAGGGCCCCATTAAACCATTATCCCACGTGGTGGTAGTGCGAAATGGGCACGACGACCCACTCAGATCAAATACCCAGTTCCGTTAGGCGTATTTAGTATCGCTCGGGTGCTCTTGGAGCCGACCCGTCTTTAATGATATTCGCTCACGGGCACCCTTGGGGCCAGCCCGACTTTACATTTCCCCGCGGGTACCTCTCGAGGTGGACCCGCCTGTAACAAAGGTCAAAGTAACCGTGTGTCCAAGTAACGAGGAGGAATCCGAGGAATCACCCTCGATGGATTCCCACTCGAGGAGTTGCGTGACGGTAGCTTAGCGGAGGTGATGTAAGAGGAATCACCCTCGATAACACACATCCGGGAAGCTATTCTACAGAGGCACCATCGAAAGTGAGCTAAGAGGTATCACCCTCGGCACTCGATGCCAGCTCTGCAGTGTCGAGCAATTTAGGGGGTGTGCGGTGATGTGCTGCTCTCAGCCCGTCGAACATTCGATCGGGGCGTTGATGCTAAAGCGGAGCAACTACAGCAAGGGAGAGGGGCCACAGATGGTTTTCCATCCAACCTATAATAAGCAGTTTGGATAATAAGGCAGGTATCAACAGCAGTTACAAGGACAGGCTATGCATCAGATTAGGATAAATCAAAATAGCAGCAATTTCTAATGCAAGCAGGAGGGAGAAGGAATGGATGATATAGGCATGCGTCAAGGGGGTTTGCTTGCCTGGAAGCTCTGCTGAGAGAGGCTGATCGACAAACGGCTGCTCGTCGGGGGTGTAGTCGAACTCTGCTGGGACGGCGTCGGTCTCGGCGTCTATCGAGAGAGAAGGAGGGGGAAGAAACAATAAATTTCATGGCAAAATGCAACCACTATGCATGACAAGCCTAAAATGATATGCAGATGTGTTTTATTGCCTAACTAAATGATTTAGTTAATTTAGGAATTTATCTGGATTTATCTAATTAAAGTTGCGCACTATTCATTTATCGAAAACAGTCAAAATGTTCCATGTTCAGCTAGCTATGAGTGTTGGACAGGTGTTTTGATTACATATTTAGAATCTTCATATTTTTCTGATCATTTTACATATATAAATTATTTTCATCTGACTTACGGTTTAAAAGATATGATTTTCTAAAGTTTTATTAATTTTCTGGAATTATTTTAAATATTTAATTCAACATTATCCGAAACAGTGTTGGGATGACGTCAGCATGACGCAATGCTGACGTCAGCGGTCAACAGAGACGCTGACCAGTCAATCTGACGGGTGGGTCCCACCTGTCATAGACAGTGGGCTAATTAATCTAATTAACAGACTAATTAACCAGGTGGGGCCCATCTGTCAGTGAGTCATTAGTGTTAATCTAATTATTTTAATTAACCTATTTACTAATTAAATAACTGACAGGGGGTGGCCCACCTGTAATAGACACAGGGGCTTGGGGCCCCACATGTCAGTGGCTGAGCCGGCCCAGTTAGCAGCGCTGACCAGGTCAACGGGCCCGCGGCCCCACCGGCCAGTGTCACTGGCAGTGGGCCAGGGCTGGCCACGTCGGACGACGACCGGCGTCTCGCCGGAATCGCGCCGGCGAGCGCGTTCGCGGCGGCGCGACCACGGGAGGTGGCCGGAAAACGTGCACGGGCCACCATTTGCAGCGGGGTTGGGCTCGTTCGAACGGGGACGCGACGGCGGTTCGAACGGTGGTGGTCTCGCGGGCTGAAACGGCCGGAGACGAGTGGCAGTGGCTCATCGGCGGCGAGGTGCTTCGGGCGTGCGACGGGAACGAGGCTGCGGCGGGCAAACGGACGAGGCGAAGCGCTGGGGAGGCTCTACGCGTGCGTGCGAGCAAGATGGGCACAAGCCCGCGACCATTTGGTCGCCGGAGCCACGCCGGCGACGAGGTCAGGCGGCGGTGGTTACGGGCATCTCCAAATGCGGCGGCAACGGCGGCTAAATCGCACAGGGGAGAGAGGGGAGAGGTGCGGCTGCTCACCGGGGAGGCACACGGGGGCCCGGCGAAGGCTTAGGAGCAGCAGAGGCGGCCGGAGACGACGAAGATCGCCGGCGATGCAGAAGGGGAAGAAGAGCACGTGGCCGTCGATGCAGGGGCTCCGGGGCTTGGGCTTGTGGTCGAGGAGGACGGGGTCGTCGCGGCGGAGCAGATGGATTAGGCGGCGAGGCAATCGGGGCACGGTGGCCGCGCAATCGAGCGACGGCAGCGACGGCGACTTTCGGGTGAGGAGGGGATCGAGAGAGAGAGAGAGAGCGTGCGGGGGCGAATGGGGGCTGCTAGGGTTCGGGGGAGGGGACGAGGAGCACGGGGGAGACTTATAGGCGCCGGGGAGGCGGCGGATGGCCGGCACGTGGCGATCGGCGGCGCTGTCGCGCGCGCCAGCCGACAGCGAGGCGAGGAGGACGACGACGCGCTGGCGGGCTGGGCTGGCTACTGTGCACTTGCGGCCCAAGTGCACAGTAGACCATTGCCCCTTTTCTTTTTCTTTTCTATTTCTTTTCTTTTCCACTGTTTTGTAAATTGTTTTAGCACTAAATGAATTTTAATAAATGTGTGACTTGGCTCAAATATTACAGTGCATTATTCTCAACCACCAAAAATTGGTTTGGGTAAAACATGATTTCATTTGTAATTCTTATAAAATAAAATGATATTAAATGTTGCTGCTAGCTACTGTTTGAGGTTGATGGAGTCACTTAGGCATTTTTAGTAATGTTGTTTTATTGATCATAATTAGTTATGAATTATTTCCTATTTAATGAACATTTTAGTTTCTGGTTTTGAACAACTTTTATTTTCACTTTAGGTTTGAATTGCAAGTTTAAATTGGAATTTGAAATGAGATATGATGCAATGATGCTCAAGCATGGTTAATCATAATGACATGGCATTATCAAAGGGGTGATTACTGTAGCTATTACATGGGGGCGTTACAAAAGGACACCGCAAGATCGAACCCATCACAAAGCATCTCTTCCCATGGCAAGAAAAATCGATCTAGTCGGCCTAACTAAACCAAAGATTCGAAGAAGAAATACGAGGCTATAAGCAATCATGCATATAAGAGATCAAAGAAGACTCAAGTAATATTCATGGATAGAAACTGATCATGAACTCAAAATTCATCGGATCCCAACAAACACACCGCAAAAGTTTACATCAAATAGATCTTCAAGAGTCCATTGTATTGAGAATGATAAGAGAGAGAGAGGAAGCCATCTAACTACTGCCTACGAACCCGTAGGTCTATGGTGGACTACTCACGCATCATAGGAGAGGCACCTATGAAGAAGATGAACCCCTTCGTGATGGTGTTTAGATTGGATCTCGAGGTTCTGGAACTTGCGGCGGCTGGAATTGTGTTTCGTTGACTTCCCTAGGGTTTTCCGAATATTTGAGAATTTATAGGCATCAGAGGTGGTGGAGGGGGGCCCCGTGGAGGGCACAACCCATCAGGGCACGCCGGGGGCCCCCTGGCTCGCCCTGGTGGGTTGTGCTCTCCACAGCCCACCTTCCTGGGTCTTCTTTAGCCCACTGGGTGTCTTCTGGTCTAGAAAAAATCTCCAAAAAGTTTCATCGCGATTGGACTCCGTTTGGTACTGATATTCTGCGGAGTAAAAAACAAGAAAAAACAGCAACTGGCACTTTAGCACTATGTCAATAGGTTAGTCCCAAAAAATGATATAAAGTTGTTATAAAATGATTGTAAAACATCCAAGAATGATAATATAATAGCATGGAACAAGCAAAAATTATAGATACGTTGGAGACGTATCAAGCGTACCACGGAGGAGCCGAAGATGCTTGCCTACCTGGATGAGCACGAGAAGGAGGACGGGGAGCCGGAGCCCTCCAACGCGTCCGTCTACTCGCTGCCCGGCACCGACGTCGTGGACATCTCTGATGACGAAAACTAGGGTAGTACGTAGCAGTTTCTTTTTGCATGCTTTTGTATGGATCTAGGGGGTCAAATATGAGAGACTTAGATGTGGAGGAGCAGATTTGAGGACTGACCGATTAGTTCCCACGGACGCGCCCGGTTCCGTCCGCGGGCGTTCGAGGGCCTGGATTAGCAAATCGTGGTTGTAGATGCTCTAAGGCCAACTCCAACGTGCGACGCCAAATGGTTCGGCCGCGTTCGTTTGGGGTAAACGAACAGAAACGGACGCCCAACACGCAGGAGCAAACGAACCATTGTTCGTTTTCGGTCCGCTTTCAACCCATTTCCTGGCCCAACTTTGGGCCGCGTTTGCGGCTGAACGGACACGCGCGAACGGCGTGTGGCGCGTGCCCATGTCCTCCCATGGCCCGCCCGTCTGGGACACATGCGGCCCTTTTCTATTCCACCCCCTCCTACCACACCCCCCGCCCACTCCCCTCTCGTCCCTAGCCATCACCGCCGCCATTTTTCTAGGTCGTGCGTTGTCCAGCACGGCCGCGAGCCCACCCCCTCCCCTTCTCGCAGCCCCCTTTCGTCGACGCCCCGAGTTGTCCAACCCCGGCCGCCAGATTTCAACGCATTCAGCGGCCGGATTAGGAGCGGATCCGGGCGGATTTTAGCTGACACCGTGTCACGCCCAAGATGCCATCCTATCCTTATTTTGGCATGAGGGCCTCGACAGGGATAGAAGCGCATCTCGTCGTTTCGCAAGAATGGATATCATTACAAGTACATGTAAAGAAGAGATGAGTATATGGAATTGGCTTACACTCGCCACAAGCTACAACAATATCACATCAATTCAACAACATATCCAAATATCATACAGAAGAGCAGGGTCCGACTACGGACGAAAACAAACGATAAAATGACATCCATCCTTGCTATCCCAGGCTGCCGCCTGGAACCCATCCTAGATCGATGAAGAAGAAGAAGGACTCCAAATCATACAAAGCATCGCGCTCACGTCATATCATCGCATTACCTGTACCTGCAACTGTTGTTGTACTAATCTGTGGACTCAACAATCTCATTTCCAAGGGTATCAAGACTATTAAAGCTTAATGGGTGAGATATGGTTAAGTGGTGAGGCTGCAGCAAGCACTAAGCATTTATTTGAGTGGCTAACTTACGAGTACAAGAATAAAGGGGGATGATTGTCGCATAAACGGACGTGATCTAGCAATGATCTCTAAGAGATCCTGAACACCTACTTACGTCAAACATAACCCCACCGTGTTCTCTCTCGGAAAAGGAATCACGAGAAGAGACAGTCACAGTTACGCACACAGTTGGTGTATTTTATTTGAGTTTACTTCAAGTTTTCTATGACCGGGTGTTAAGCAAAGTTTCCAAGTTGCCACGTAACCGCGGGCACGGCTTTCCGAAAGATTTAACCCTGCAGGGGTGCTCCAACTCATCCATCACAAACTAACCACACGCCGCGGGAATAACCTCGACCACGAATCTCGTGATCTTCCTAGGCAATTCCACTGGAAAATCGCAACCTCGAGATAGCCCGAAGTATTCTCGGAATTCCTCGCACAAGACGTTCGAGAAAGGTAAAACAAGTCCAGCAAGGCTGCCCGACGTGCCGACAATCCCGATAGGAGCCGCATATCTCGTTCTCAGGGCACAACCGGATGAGCACTACGTACGGTGGCCGGATAGACATCCCCCGAGTTGCCCCGGGTGGCCCCGCAAGTGGCTCTGTTTTGGACCAGCACCAGCAGCACTGGCCCCCCTGTATTATGTTGAATTAATCCATAGGTTCATGACGCCCTATGCATTACTAACGGTGATTAATATTATTATGTTGAGCAAATGTAGTACCAATGTTGGGCCTTGCCAGACAAGTTTTATCCTAAAACGAAAATCAAGGGGGTCCCCATAAGAACCCCGAGCATGTTAGGAGTGCTCAATTATGGAACATAACACCGGTACACAAGTAACTAGGGCGGCAAGAGTGGAAGAAAACACCGAGGCCAAGCCTTCCACCCTTTACCAAGTATATATGTGCATTAAATTAAATAGCAATAATATTGTGATATAACAAAAGGATATCCATGTTGGCACATGGAAACATTGCACCTGCAACTAGCAACGCTATAAGAAGGGCTGAGCAAGCGGTAACATAGCCAAACAATGTTTGCTGGGATGTGGAGGGGTTAGAGGCTTTTCATGGCAATTTGGGAGGCTTGACATACAAGTGGTAGGTAGCGAGACAACGATAGAAACGAGACATCTAGCATGGCAATGATAGTAATGGTATCCAGGGAAATGATCATCTTGCCTGAGATCCCGCTTGGAAGAAGAACGAATCCGTGAAGCAGGCGATCCGTGAAGTAGACGAACGGGACGTAGTCGAACGAATCCTCACACTCCGAACGCTTTCGGAACTCTATCGAGAAGAAGCAATCCGGAACAAACAATCAACACACGATACACCACGACATATGCATGACATGATGCACTTCAAACATGATGCATGCTATGCAAGACATGGCAAAGCACAACAATCAACTCCTACACATTAAGTGAAGCTCAATATGCAACGTGTTGCATATTGACGAAACTCCACATTCAAATTATTTAGTTCACTCCCGTTTAGGTACACAACAATATTAAATGTTGTTAAACATGGCAAGAGGTGAAGCATAAGTAAACTACACATCTAGGCAAGTTTAAATGAGGTCGGAAACAACATATAGCATTTCCGAAACGACCCCATATGTCAATTTCGAAATTGGTCCAGATCTGAACTAATCATGTTTTATATTTATTAAACAGGAAAATAAAGTATACCATGCAATTCTACACGGCATTCTAGTCGATTTACATATATGGAACATCTCAAACGGAGCTACGGTCTAAAAGATATGACCTTCACAAGATGAACATGACATGAATGCAAAATGCATGAAAATGACAACCACAAACATTTCAAATCATGACTGCAGCAAGATATTATGATACTACATGAAAATCTAAGCAAGTTTCATATATGGCATGTGCAAAACGGAGCTACGGTTCAACCACAACAACCAACACAAGTTTTAGCGCAAATCTGTCCAAAACAGCAACATGGCATATTACACACATGAAAACAACAAGCTACAAGATTCTAAAATGCACAAACTAAGCATGGGGCAGTAGTATATAACACACACTTCATTTCATCTTCACATATCATACTCAAAAGAGTCATGGATCACATGGTAGGAAGCTCACCACATGGCAATAAAATATAGCAGATTAGGACTTAGTGAAAATAACAGTTTTTGGCAGATCAGTTTTTCACGAAGGCATATTGGCAGCAATAAAACTATATGTTACAGGTCATATATTGGCATGAAAATTAACGGCATGGTATTAGACATGATGCACTACAATTCTTTCCATGGTGGCAAGGTCTAATTACGCATAGAATCATGGCTAGCATCATCACAACATGGCATATTGAAGAAAACAGATTCTCAGACTTAGTGAAAATTAGAGTAGACATGTGCAGCAGTTTTTAACAGATTGACATATTGGACAACAGAAATAATTATGATGCTAAACCTATTCATGCCAACTATTGGCACAACATGATAGGCAACAACATTCTTAACAAAAGACTCCTTGGTGGCAATCACAAAAGACTCCTAGATCAATAGCAAAACACATGGCAGCATGGCAACAAAATAACAGTTTTTAAGACTTAGAAATATTTTGGACCCTCAAAACAGCAGTATTTTATAGCATGTTGGCAACAAGAAAATAGCACCTAAACATGGATTTCTATCACAACCAAAAAGACCAAGGCCTAGCACACATGTCCAAGGGCATATCTCATGTTCAAAATTATCTCATATCACGCATGGATTAAATCACACGAAAATAACAAAAGGGCATCATAGCAAAATAACATGCACACAAAAATGCTCAAATGACAAAACTAATTGCACAGATAAATTCCCTGGATTTTTCTACCCCGAAAACATATATAATATGTGGGTTTTAAACTATAAAACAAATGACACCACATATATGCGAGATTAGGACATAAACCGTTTTAGCGAGTTATTTATGCAACCTACATGAAAAACAACAAGCTAAATATATTTACATGCATGAAAATACGATATAATTAATCTACACATTTTATATATATGGGTTTCCTTAATTCCGATGCACGGGTAATAATATATGCGCAATGCAAATCATGACAATTATGCGAATTAACAGAAAATGACGTATTAAACATTTTTATCATTTATGAAAGTGGAATATTGTGAATCTACACGAAATTCTACATGTTTTACATATATAAAGTATCTCGATACGATGCACGGTTAATTACTTATGAGCATTTTAAAATCATGCATTTTTCTGCAATAATAAAAAAACGACAGTGGGCCAAAACTAGCACAGAGCCCGAAACAGTGGCATGGGTGATGGTTAACAATACGACGCACAGGGCGTCACATAATGAAAAGGGAGGGGCTGGCTTGCTCACCTAGCGGGCCTTGGGCCCGGACGCGGAGCTGGCTGAGGCTGGCAGGCCGGCCTCGGCGATGCTGGGCCTTGGGCGAGGCCGGCCCACGCGGCAGAGGCGGATCGGGCGCGCGGGCGCTCGTCCCCGTCCTCGCTCCCGAGCGTGGGCAGAGGTAGGGCAGCGGCGGCGCATCGGATCCTGCCGGTCCTTGCCGGATCCGGTGATGGAGGGCGCGGGGACGGTCGGGAGTGGCACGGGCGGAGCTTCGGACGGCGGGCTCGCCGACAGGCATGAGGCGGCGGCGCGAGATGAACCGGCGGCGGGGCAGGCAGATCTGGCCGGTTGTGAGGCGGAGAATGACCGGCGACGTCACGCGCAGGAGGGCTCGGCCGCGCGAGCGCTTGACGGCGGCGGCTGGCAACGGCGCCAGCGGGAGCAGGCGGCGGGGAGGCGGCGGAGCTTCGGACTTCGAGCACGGAGGCGGAGGCCGCCGACAAGGGGAGCCGCGGGGCTGCGGGCGAGTGGGGCATAGGTGCTCGCTCGGGCGCGGGGCGGCGGCGCGATTCGGGCCCGGCTCGGCCCGGGGCGGTTCCGATTCGAGCCCCGACGGGCCTGCGGCTGACTGGGGAGCTGCGGGCGCGACTTGGCACGCGGGGAGAGGAGGCTGGCGGCGGCGCGGCCCATGGTGTTGCGCCAAGTGGCAGCGGCCAGCTGGGGGCGCACGGAATCCGAGGCTAGAGGTTGGTGGAGGGCTAGGGAGGCCATTTTGGCAGGGGAGACCTCCTATTTATAGCATGTTGGCTAGGGTTAGGGGTTTTTAGTCCGATTTCGGACCTTCGGATCTCGATCCGACGGCTCCGATCGGAGAGGGGCCTAGCTGGGTTAGGTGGGCTATGTAGGGAGGTTGGGCTGAGAGAAGAGAGAGATGCGTCCCGACGACAGAGTTTGAAAACACTGTGAACGTCCGATAACAAACCGATACGGTGCCGCTACGGTCGACCGTTCGGGTATCAAACTGACTCTGATTGCGACAAAATTTGACAGGCAGTCTAGCTACGCTATATTAAGACCGCATGCCAACTTTCGACCCAATCCGAGAATATTTTTCACGCGCTTTGAAAACGGTTTTTTTAACGATGCCACGGGCGCGTGCGTGTGTGGTTGGTCTCGAAACGGCCGTCGACACGAACGGAGAGAACCGGCAACTACAAACGGATGCAAGTTTTCGAAAACGAGTGATGATGCCATGCAAATGATGCGATGATGAATGCGACAAACAAACGAATCACGCGACGAGAATGGAAAACAACGGGAATCTTCTGGAGCGTCGGTCTCGGGCTGTTACAACTCTCCTCCACTTACAAGAGATCTCGACCCGAGATCTTAGAATGAGAAGGGGAAGAGAAAGAGGAAAGTAAGGAGTAAAACCTAGTTGCTTCTTTGACAAACGAGTGAAACCAATGAAACTTGAAGGTTGGAAAGAGATGAAGAATGACATGAGGAACAAGCGAGAATTCACAAGAAATTTCGGCAGCACTTTGGTAGAAAGAGAGGCAAAACTTGATAAGATAGAAGGAAGTTGAAAATGATGGCACAACCTCCGGTTAAACTAACAAGCAAAGAAGGAACATGATCTTGACAAAACAATATGATGGGCGAAGAGAGCAACATGACAATGCCTCCGGAACAAAAGAATAGAAGCTAGATAGTTGGAAAGAAACGAACGGAGAAGAAAAGACAATTTCTATCACAATTGGATTAGAAAAACATCGTTACAAGGAAGGATTGAACGGAGTTGTTGAAATTCAACAACGAAAAGAGAAAACTTGTTGTGGGCTTATGGAAAACATCCCAACATAAAGAGGTGACAACCGGCCACAATGGAAAAACAATTGATTTCTTGGGAGCAACAAGACATGCAAACATCCGACACCAAGAGGATACATTGAGAACTTGGATCATTGATAAACACCATGATAGAAACAGACCTTTAGGAAGAGCTTTAGGTGAAATCCATGCCAAGATAACTCCAACAAAGAAAAGATGGGTTTACATATCTCATTCTTGACAAATTCTCTTCGAGACTCCTCATGAATCAAGAATGCTATAGTACCATCTCAAAAGATAAGGAAGAATGAATTGCACTGAAATGCAAGATAAAGAATACTTGAGAAACTATCACAAGAATATTGAAGAACACTTTGAGAATGAAAGACAACTTTGATGACCATCATGAAGAACCATCGGGGAGAACTCCGGAATGAAACGATGAACCACTTAGAATCGAGAATTGATATCATGAACAACTCCGGAAGAAGGATTATAAACACTTTGATGAAATAAGAATAAGAATTATGTTATGCTTATCCTTCATCAAGTTAAACTGATGACAAGCAACAAATTTATCATACCACTTATTCTTCTTGAGAATGATTGATGAGAGATAAGAACGCAAGCTTGAAGAAGTCTTCAACGAAACACCGGATAGAATTTGGAACGGAATGAGGATACCATGAATGAATGAAAATACATGAGAACGAAGAGACCAAGATTCGCCTAATAGAAAACTTGAATGAAGCACCGGAATAATCGAGAAACGAATGAAGAGACAACTATTGAGAGGAATTGGAGAACGAAGCTGAAAGATGAGAACGAAGGAATCGTCTAAAATAATGGCCTTCGGAGGATCGATAAATGAAAACAACTCTGAAATGCTCCGGATAGATATGGAAAGAATTACTCATGATCAAAAACAATTAGAGAGGATAGCAACAAGCTGAAACCATGAATCTTCAAGAGAATGGACAAAGATTTAAGAGAAACACTCCTTCGGTCTTCAACGCTGAGAATGATGACGAGAAACAACATCATGAATTACTGAGATACTCCGGAAGAATGAATAAGGAAAGGTTGAGCCAACGATGAAAATGATTTAGAAGCGATCTTCGAGAAGGAATATGACTGATGAAATTCATGCTTACGTCATATTGAAAAGAACTTGAGATCTCCGAAAAAGATTAGAGGAGCTAGGTAAGATCCTGGGGAACACATGTGGGTTATGAGGCCACTCAAAGAGACCACCGTTGAAATGATTGCTTGTGAAGAGAGATTACACCGGTACAAATTGAAAACTTGATGAGGTGCGAACCTCGAAATAATTTAAGAGAATCTGAATGGAAATGAAAGTCTACTGAGATAACTTGCCACTACGGATAGAATAGAGCGATGGTTAAAAGAGAGAGGCTTGGACAAGAATTCCCATATGAAAAACATTTAACGAATGAAAAGAATATGATGACATCGAAAGGTTGAATTGAATCCACCGGGGAAGAAAATGGAGACGAAGAATGATGAACTTAGCACTTGAGCATCTTCACAACGAATCACCGGATACATCACGGAAGAGAAGATAGCGGAAGCATCACATGAATAGAAAAGGCACTTGAATGAGAATTTAATCATTGAAGGAAAAGGGCGGGAGGGTGGGGAAAACAAAGAAAACTTGGAACAGATGAAAAGAACTCCGAAAGGAAATAAGAGGATAGATCTTGCCAATATTGGAGAGGGTTGAATTAACTTGATGAGAAACACACCGGTTAGGAAAGATATGAATTCACCACTTGACATCGAAGCAACTCGAATTACCAAACTCCAAAACAACACAAAGGGTGAGGCTTGAGAATTAAGCCGGAAACAAATACATAACCCATTATGCATTCGTTGGAAGGATAATCCTAGGTAACTACTAGAATTCACACCTAAGAATTTCCGAAGTCTTTCTTGTTTATGCGATTCGGGTTGCGGACCCAGGAACGTACCCAAGGTAATCAGCTACAACTGCACCCGCAACCTTCCACACCATAAACCAAGAAACTCCGCAAACTCGTCTACCTCAGACACTCGTAATCACAACGATACTAAACATGGCAGTACCCTGGACGCTCTCCCCAGTACTGGGTGACTCCAAACTTATCTCGCCACGAAAAGTATTGATGTAATTTCGAACATCTTCCGTCCTGAGATACTAAGGAAACTGAATGATAACGATGTGCAAAAATCCCTTGGAGCTCTACTCCTCGATAACAGGAGGCACCAAGACAGAATTCCTTCACATCGGCATCATATAGTTTCCAAAATACCCGCGTGATCCTAAAACAATTTTGAGCGAGAAGAGGAGTAGAATCAAAATTCCTAAGTCGAATACCTCACCAGAGCATAGAAGAGGAGTAAAAGAAACCTACTCTCCGATATAACTAGACTCAAAACAGTTTTTCACTAGACTCGACTCGGACAAGGTTCAATCAATCAAGGGGGCTCCTAGGTCGGTACAGGCTCTGATACCAACTTGTCACGCCCAAGATATGATCCTATCCTTATTTTGGCACGAGGGCCTCGACAGGGATAGAAGCGCATCTCGTCGTTTCGCAAGAATGGATATCATTACAAGTACATGTAAAGAAGAGATGAGTATATGGAATTGGCTTACACTCGCCACAAGCTACAACAATATCACATCAATTCAACAACATATCCAAATATCATACAGAAGAGCAGGGTCCGACTACGGACGAAAACAAACGATAAAATGACATCCATCCTTGCTATCCCAGGCTGCCGCCTGGAACCCATCCTAGATCGATGAAGAAGAAGAAGAAGGACTCCAAATCATACAAAGCATCGCGCTCACGTCATATCATCGCATTACCTGTACCTGCAACTGTTGTTGTAGTAATCTGTGAGCCACAGGGACTCAGCAATCTCATTTCCAAGGGTATCAAGACTATTAAAGCTTAATGGGTGAGATATGGTTAAGTGGTGAGGCTGCAGCAAGCACTAAGCATTTATTTGAGTGGCTAACTTACGAGTACAAGAATAAAGGGGGATGATTGTCGCATAAATGGATGTGATCCAGCAATGATCTCTAAGAGATCCTGAACACCTACTTACGTCAAATGTAACCCCACCGTGTTCTCTCTCGGAAAAGGACTCACGAGAAGAGACAGTCACGGTTACGCACACAGTTGGTGTATTTTATTTGAGTTTACTTCAAGTTTGCTATGACCGGGTGTTAAGCAAAGTTTCCAAGTTGCCACGTAACCGCGGGCACGGCTTTCCGAAAGATTTAACCCTGCAGGGGTGCTCCAACTCATCCATCACAAACTAACCACACGCCGCGGGAATAACCTCGACCACGAATCTCGTGATCTTCCTAGGCAATTCCACTAGAAAACCGCAACCTCGAGATAGCCCGAAGTATTCTCGGAATTCCTCGCACAAGACGTTCGAGAAAGGTAAAACAAGTCCAGCAAGGCCGCCCGACGTGCCGACAATCCCGATAGGAGCCGCGTATCTCGTTCTCAGGGCACAACCGGATGAGCACTACGTACGGTGGCCGGATAGACATCCCCTGAGTTGCCCCGGGTGGCCCCACAAATGGCTCTGTTTTGGACCAGCACCAGCAGCACTGGCCCCCCTGTATTATGTTGAATTAATCCACGGGTTCATGACGCCCTATGCATTACTAACGGTGTTCAATATTATTATGTTGAGCAAATGTAGTACCAATGTTGGGCCTTGCCAGACAAGTTTTATCCTAAAACGAAAATCAAGGGGGTCCCCATAAGAACCCCGAGCATGTTAGGAGCGCTCAATTATGAAACATAACACCGGTACACAAGTAACTAGGGCGGCAAGAGTGGAACAAAACACCGAGCAAAAGGCCAAGCCTTCCACCCTTTACCAAGTATATATGTGCATTAAATTAAATAGCAATAATATTGTGATATAACAAAAGGATATCCATGTTGGCACATGGAAACATTGCACCTGCAACTAGCAACGCTATAAGAAGGGCTGAGCAAGCGGTAACATAGCCAAACAATGTTTGCTGGGTTGTGGAGGGGTTAGAGGCTTTAAATAGCAATTTGGGAGGCTTGACATACAAGTGGTAGGTAGCGAGACAACGATAGAAATGAGACATCTAGCATGGCAATGATAGTAATGGTATCCAGGGAAATGATCATCTTGCCTGAGATCCCGCTTGGAAGAAGAACGAATCCGTGAAGCAGGCGATCCGTGAAGTAGACGAACGGGACGTAGTCGAACGAATCCTCACACTCCGAACGCTTTCGGAACTCTATCGAGAAGAAGCAATCCGGAACAAACAATCAACACACGATACACCACGACATATGCATGACATGATGCATGCTATGCAAGACATGGCAAAGCACAACAATCAACTCCTACACATTAAGTGAAGCTCAATATGCAACGGGTTGCATATTGACGAAACTCCACATTCAAATTATTTAGTTCACTCCCGTTTAGGTACACAACAATATTAAATGTTGTTAAACATGGCAATAGGTGAAGCATCAGTAAACTACACATCTAGGCAAGTTTAAATGAGGTCGGAAACAACATATAGCATTTCCGAAACGACCCCATATGTCAATTTCGAAATTGGTCCAGATCTGAACTAATCATATTTTATATTTATTAAACAGGAAAATAAAGTATACCATGCAATTCTACACGTCATTCTAGTCGATTTACATATATGGAACATCTCAAACGGAGCTACGGTCTAAAAGAAATGACCTTCACAAGATGAACATGACATGAATGCAAAATGCATGAAAATGACAACCACAAACATTTCAAATCATGAATGCAGAAATATATTATGATACTACATGAAAATCTAAGCAAGTTTCATATATGGCATGTGCAAAACGGAGCTACGGTTCAACCACAACAACCAACACAAGTTTTAGCGCAAATCTGTCCAAAACAGCAACATGGCATATTACACACATGAAAACAACAAGCTACAAGATTCTAAAATACACAAACTAAGCATGGGGCAGTATCATATAACACACACTTCATTTCATCTTCACATATCATACTCAAAAGAGTCATGGATCACATGGTAGGAAGCTCACAACATGGCAATAAAATATAGCAGATTAGGACTTAGTGAAAATAACAGTTTTTGGCAGATCAGTTTTTCACGAAGGCATATTGGCAGCAATAAAACTATATGTTACAGGTCATATATTGGCATGAAAATTAACAGCATGGTAGTAGACATGATGCACTACAATTCTTTCCATGGTGGCAAGGTCTAATTATGCATAGAATCATGGCTAGCATCATCACAACATGGCATATTGAAGAAAACAGATTCTCAGACTTAATGAAAATTAGAGTAGACATGTGCAGCAGTTTTTAACAGATTGACATATTGGACAACATAAATAATTATGATGCTAAACCTATTCATGCCAACTATTGGCACAACATGATAAGCAACAACATGCTTAACAAAAAACTCCTTGGTGGCAATCACAAAAGACTCCTAGATCAATAGCAAAACACATGGCAGCATGGCAACAAAATAACAGTTTTTCAGACTTAGAAATATTTTGGACCCTCAAAACAACAGTATTTTATAGCATGTTGGCAACAAGAAAATAGCACCTAAACATGGATTTCTATCACAACCAAAAAGACCAAGGCCTAGCACACATGTCCAAGGGCATATCTCATGTTCAAAATTATCTCATATCACGCATGGATTAAATCACAAGAAAATAACAAAAGGGCATCATAGCAAAATAACATGCACACAAAAAATGCTCAAATGACAAAACTAATTGCACAGATAAATTCCATGGATTTTTCTACCCCGAAAACATATATAATATGTGGGTTTTTAACTATAAAACGAATGACACCACATATATGCGAGATTAGGACATAAACCGTTTTAGCGAGTTATTTATGCAACCTACATGAAAAACAACAAGCTAAATATATTTACATGCATGAAAATATGATATAATTAATCTACACATTTTATATATATGGTTTTCCTTAATTCCGATGCACGGGTAATATATATGCGCAATGCAAATCATGACAGTTATGCGAATTAACAGAAAATGACATGTTAAACATTTTTATCATTTATGAAAGTGGAATATTGTGAATCTACACAAAATTCTACATGTTTTACATATATAAAGTATCTCGGTACGATGCACCGTTAATTACTTATGAGCATTTTAAAATCATGCATTTTTCTGCAATAATAAAAAAAACGACAGTGGGCCAAATCTAGCACCGGGCCCGAAACACTGGCATGGGTGATGGTTAACCATACGACGCATAGGGCGTCACATAACGAAAAGGGAGGGGCTGGCTTGCTCACCTAGCGGGCCTTGGGCCCGGACGCGGAGCTGGCTAAGGCTGGCAGGCCGGCCTCGGCGCTGCTGGGCCCTGGGCGAGGCCGGACTACGCGGCAGAGGCGGATCGGGCACGCGGGCGCTCGTCCCCGTCCTCGCTCCCGAGCACGGGCAGAGGTAGGGCAGCGGCGGCGCATCGGATCCAGCCGGCCCTTGCCGGATCCGGTGATGGAGGGTACGGTGACGGTCAGGAGTGTCGCGGGCGGAGCTTCGGACGACGGGCTCGCCGACAGGCATGAGGAGGCAGCGCGAGACGAGTCGGCGGCGGGGCAAGCAGATCCGGCCGGTTGCGAGGCGGAGAACGACCGGCGACGTCATGCGCAGGAGGGCTCGGCCGCGCGAGCGCTTGACGGCGGCGGCTGGCAGCGGCGCCAGCGGGAGCAGGCGGCAGGGAGGCGGCGGAGCTCCGGACTTCGAGCACGGAGGCGGAGGCCACCGGCGAGGGGAGCCGCGGGGCTGCGGGCGAGCGGGGCACAGGCGCTCGCTCGGGCGCGGGGCGGCGGCGCGATTCGCGCCCGGCTCGGCCCGGGGCGGGTCCGATTCGGGCCCCGACGGGCCTGCGGCTGACTAGGGAGCTGCGGGCGCGACGTGGCACGCGGGGAGAGGAGGCTGGCGGCGGCGCGGCCCATGGTGTTGCGCCAAGTGGCGGCGGCCGGCTGGGGGTGCACGGAATCCGAGGCTGGAGGTTGGTGGAGGGCTAGGGAGGCCATTTTGGCAGGGGAGACCTCCTATTTATAGCATGTTGGCTGGGGTTAGGGATTTTTAGTCCGATTTCGGACCTTCGGATCTCGATCCGACGGCTCCGATCGGAGGGGGGGCTAGCTGGGTTAGGTGGGTTGTGTAGGGAGGTTGGGCTGAGAGAAGAGAGAGATGCGGCCCGACGACAGAGTTTGAAAACACTGTAAACGTCCGATAACAAACCGATACGGTGCCGCTACGGTCGACCATTCGGGTATCATACTGACTCTGATTACGACGAAATTTGGCAGGCAGTCTAGCTACACTATATTAAGACCGCACACCAACTTTCGACCCAATCCGAGAATATTTTTCGCGCGCTTTAAAAACGGTTTTTTTTAACGATGCCACGGGCGCGTGCGTGTGTGGTTGGTCTCTAAACGGCCGTCGACACGAACGGAGAGAACCGGCAACTATGAACGGATGCAAGTTTTCGAAAACGAGTGACGATGCCATGCAAATGATGCGAATGATGCGATGATGAATGCGACAAACAAACGAATCACTCGACGAGAATGGAAAACAACGGGAATCTTCTGGAGCGTCGGTCTCGGGCTGTTACACACCGGCTGCCAGAGGCTGCGGCTGTAGGGTAACGTAGCAGAAAACAAAAAAATCCAACCTACGCACCAGCACAGGACCACTATGGAGACTGCATAAAAGGTTTGATCTTTTCGTTACCGACTCGTAGCGCAGCGGAAGTAGAGTCGATGACGATCGGCGGTGCAGATCCCCGCAGCTAGGATTTACAACCTCCCAACCGCGAGGATGTATACCCTCATCTGCCCCTTGGACAGCCCTCCGGGAGGCGGTCGGACAGTCCCCCGGACGGTGTCACGGACAGCCCTTCGGGAGGACCATCGAAACTCGGACAGTCACTCGGACAGCCCTTCGGGAGGACCCTCGAAACTCGGACAGTCACTCGGACAGCCCTTCGGGAGGCACTCTCGAACTAAGACCGAAACTACGATCTCTCTACAGAGTTGCACACATACGGTGTCATCTATCCGGCAGGGCTTCGCCGTCCAGAACTAGTTCCCACCGGAACCCAGACAGCCTTTCGGCTCTACGAAACTATTTCGCTGGGAGGGAGAGAGAAAGCCAGATCATGCATGGCACTTGTATGTGAGAAAGAGTAAGTCTTTAGGCAGCCCACTCCACCCCTATTTATAGGCCAAGCCCAAGGGTGGCTTCTCCAAGAAGCCAAGGGGGGAAATACCAAAGGGCCCTCAAGGTGGCTTCTCCAAGAAGCCACCCAAAAAGCACTTTCACTATTCACGACGACATTTTTCAGCGTCAGTTCGAACCGAAAATATTTATGTGGGCTTAGAACATTTCCAGTACCCACTAAAAAAATTAGACGCGTTCCGAAACAATTCCGGATTAGTGATTTTCATCTGCGAAAAGCAAACAAAGTGGTTCCGGTAGCTCCGGAACATTTCCGGTTTTTCTTCCGGAAAATTCCCAGAAGTTTCCAGAATGATTCTGGCACCCTCCAAGAATTATCAGGCGTGTGCCGAAACCAATTTGACTTAATGGTGTACTCCGAAACAACTTTTCGGTTTAGTGATTTTCATCTGTGAAAAGCAACTAAAGCGGTTCCGGCAATCCGGAACATTTCCGGTTTTTGTCTCTGAAAAATCTCAGAAGTTACCGGAACAATTCTGGTACTCTCCAATAATTTCCAGGCATGTGCCGAAACCAATTTGACTTAATGGTACACTCCGAAACAACTTTTCGGTTTTACCGAAACTCTTCCGGTGTTCTCTCTCCGGAACTCTTCCGTTGTCTCCGAAACTTTTTCGGTGAATTTCTCTCAGACTCCCTGTCTAGTATTCAACAGATAGATGACCCTTAAGCGTGTGACCCTATAGGTTCGGTGAAGTATAGACATGACCCGGAATCCCTTCCGATCAATGATCAACATCGGAGCCGTGGACACCCATATCGACCCCTATACCCACACGAATGAATATTCGAGTGAACCTCCAGTTGCTGTGTGCTATTCCTGTTGCTTCGCGATATGATACAAATACCCGAGGTGAGACATGTTGGCATCCCCATGGATCAACAACTTGTCCACTATGCCAGTTACCTCGTTACCGGTATTGTTCTCTTTTCTCGTTCCCGTGTTCCGGCATCCCCGTGATCAAATCACAAAGTGTCTGGCCAGACGATGATGGATACCATAACACCGAGAGGGCCCAGAGATATATCTCCATCGTCGGAGGAGCAAATCCCAATCTTGAGCTATCAATTTACTTGACATACTTTTCCATGAACCCGTAAGCCGCCGTAATAGCCACCCATTTACGGACGACGTTTAACAAACCCCAAAGTTCATGAAGCAAGCATGAAGAAACTCGATACTCTCATGGTCTAAGGAATCATGCAAACGTTAACCATCTCTGTGTTATTAACCATTAACTTGTGACGAATGTATCTCATAGCATAACATCAATTCGGGTCGATTCAACACAAATGTTCTGCTAACATTGTGCCCTCAAAATTGCTGGCATAGACATGCCCATGATCAGGAAAACAGAACCATCATGCAACACTTGAGCTAGTCTTAGAGGCCAGACTAGGAATACATTTTACCGTTTATTATCCCACACGTGCATATGAGTCTTCCTCCGAGCCTCGTGGTTATTGCAGACTCGAGAACCATAGCAGTTATAGCATGGAACATAAACCTAATTATGAACAGGGAGATAATCAATAACATTTATTATTGCCTCTAGGGCATATCTCCTACAGACTCCCACTTGCACTAGAGTCAATAATCTAGTCAATGTTAATGCACTTTACACCTATGGCATACTGGTGTAAAATATGCTTCGCTTGTGGTATAGCCTGATGTCCAACGGATCTGACAACTTCAGCTCCGTGTGTAACTTTGCATATCCTCGCATTTTCACGCTTTCACAAAATTCATATTTTGTGTGGACTTGGCTTTGCATATGTGTGAATCATTGGTCTAAACCTGATTCCTCAGACTGAGCTATGGAGCAACTATCTGCAATAGTGTCCCATAGACCGAAGCCATCTTGGAACCATACTAAGTTCATGAATGAACTATATGATTCAACAACTTCTTTGTCGCTTCTAAAGCGTCAACATACTTAGCCTTTTGTTATAGAATTCGCCACAGTAACCTGTTTAGAACAATTCCAACTTACCGTGCCACCGTATTGTGTATTACACAAAACCCTTAACTTAAATCGAAAATCGCATGGAGCATTGATGAAGACTGTATCGATGTAATTACTTACAACGAGCACTTCATAATCTCTGCTTGCGATAAAACATGTCATCAGTACTGCTCTAGTACTCAATGACATCTTTCACTGTTGTCCCATGATCAGTACTTTGATCACTTCGGTATCTATACTTGCAACAACTTTGGAGTATTGGACATATCTGGTTGTTTTTACATACCATGGAATACATGATTAATCCAAACACGAAGGTGTGTGGAATCTCCATCATGTATTTTGCTCATCAGTGTTTTTGGGACACCGAGTCTTGCAAAAACTCTTTCCATGTGACTTCGGCAAGAATCACTCCTTTGCGTTTTAAATGCTAAAAAGTTTTAGCATCTTGTCAATATGTATCTTTGCTCAGCCCCATTAGGTAAATCTATCTCCATAGATCATCATGCCTAATATTAAGGCTATTTAGCCCAAGCACTTCATCGAAAAAACCCTTTTCAAATGAAGTCCTAATTCGTGTCAAGAAATTTATTTCCAATTAACAATGTGTCAAGCACACAATGTTTTTAGAAATATTATTATGCTCCCACTTACTTTCTTGAATCACAAGCATCTTCGTTACCCATTGATGAAGTCAAAACCCTTTTGACCATTTCATCAAAACACGAAGATTCCAACTCCATTTTGCTCTCTTCTGTCCATCGCTGGAACTCTGAAGTTTGCATACTTACTAGCATCCTCTGGACTGACAAAATACCTTGGACTGTAACACATGCAAGTCCTTGGTTACATTTCCATCAGATGGAAATCCTTTCATCATCCATGTTTCATATCTCATGATTGGAATATGTATTAATTGCTAGTTCAACCCGAACCGACTTTAAGCATCGCTACGGTGAAACAACCTCATCGTAGTCAACTCCTTGAACTTGTTATTTCAACAAGTCGAGCTTTATGGATAAAACATTTTATCCACATCATTTTATAGTTTCATAAATATTCGTTAGACTCTAAGTCTTCCGAAAGGTGTATCAAGGTTTTAATCTTGAATCACTTATATGGAAACTATCTCGGATTGTATTGGTATTTAGCCAATTCCGGAGTCAGGGCCTGTCAACGCTTCCTTGTGTATCGTAGGTATACTGTTGTCTAACAACAATATCTCGTATGCGCACCTGAGAGGTTTGCACGAGTTTTTCCTACGTGGTTCAGCTGCAAGTTCGACCGAAGTTCATACATCTCATGTAGAGGCTTCCGTATCAGTCGCAGTAGGAAACTCCAGAATCACTTCCAAGGTTCCTTTCCTTTGACCTGATGACGAAGATACTGGTTATCTCGTCGAGTTGCACTGTCCTCCCACTCACCTTTTTTAAGAACTATTCTCTTTAAAAGCATACCGTTTTGGGGCAAAATCGTTTGCCTCGGTATAGTGGTGGGGGAATACCCAATGACTTGGGATAACCTACAAAGTAGCACTTGTCTGATTTGGAATAGGTTTGTAACCTTTTACACAAGCCCCATATTCCAAATGTTAAGAATAGATATAACATGGTTGGGCGTACCATACCATGGCGTCATTTCAACAGACCTGATGGAGCTCTTTTCAGTGTAAAAGCCGCAGTCTCTAAAGCATCACTCTTTAAAAGGGGTAATGGCAAATTTATTTATGTCATCTTTGATCTTACCATGTCATAAATGGCTTGATTACATCTTCACGGACTCTCCACTTGCAGTGGTGTTCCGGGAGGTGCAAGTTATGAAACCCCTTTCACAACTCATCAGACATTCGCTAAACTTGTAACTCAAATATTCCTTTCTGCAATCGAATTGCAGAAACATAATTTTCTTGTTACAATAACTTCTACTTCATTTTCAAAACCTTTCGAATGATTTCAAAAGATCCAGACTTACGTCTCATCAAGTAAATATCAATATATCTACTTGAGTCATTTCTGAAGATAGATAAATCCACTACTTGCAACAACATTTATTGAACTACACACATCAAAATGTATGATCACCAATAAGTTTGTTGCTCGTTCCTTATGGCCTGTGAACGGTATTTCAGTCACTTCACTTTTCGGAGGAAAGTTGCAAGTGTGAGATGATTCAAAATCAAATGACTTTAAAATCCATCATAATGGAATTTTCCATGCGGGTTTCTCCAATGTGACCAAATGCAGTGCCACACATATGTGGTATTCTTTTAGTCTTGCGACATTTAGCGTCAGTGTTATGGATGTATCATATTACCATCAATATTCATAACATACATCCCATCCTGGATGGAAGCATGGCCCTTCATGTTATTCATAACACCGAACATCAAAAGTTCTCTTATGAATAACCTCCTTGCAAGATACCTTATGCAAAGGGCTAGAGTGTATGAAACTCTAAATGAATTATGAAAGTAAATACAGAGGTAATGTATTATTATCAATATTCATAACATACTTCTCATTCATAATGAAAGTATGGCCCTTTTGTTTTTCATAACTCCGAACATTAAAAGTTCTCTTATGAACAACCTTCTTGCAAGATACTTTATGCAATGGGCTAGAGTGTGTAAAACTCTAAAATGATTTATGAAAATAAGTACATATGGTAATACACCGATGGAAAGTATAGTACCATTTACTATATTCCCAGCGTGTATCAAAACCTCATTCCTGGCTAGTCTTTCAGGCCATAGTAGTTTTTACATCGAGTTGCAACAGAATGCAATCGAGAGGGTATCTTTGTGATTAACTCACATTACCCAAGAATCAATGATTAACATGTTTAACCATAATTCCCAAGAACTATATCTTTGACCAGCCTTCTATACATCAAAAACTTGTATGACATTCATACATGAGCTGGATATTCCAGTCTTCTTTCCTTCTGCCTTCATACTTCTAACAGTCTTAACTTTCAGTATTTCTCCTACTCTCAGAAGAAGCACCCAACTTAAGAGTGGCGTTAGCCCCGGACTTCCTAGGCGTGAAAAGTTTCACTAACACCCTTCGGACACTTCCTTTCTCTTTAAGTTGTTGTTTTATTCACCTTCATATCATATGACAGGCGTTCTTCTGGATCCCTTTCCTAACAGTCAAATGCATAGTAAACACTTTTACTAATAGTTTGCAAACAAACATTGCTTTGTTTGTATCTGAAAATGATTTTCAGTTCCATGAATATCACATAACTATCCCAAACTTTCGAAGTTCGGGTCTCATGGAAGCAAACATATTGCATTTGACCGTAACGGAATTCTAGCTTTTGGATCGAAGGACGAGAGTCATATCATCCATAGCATTTGCGGCAGGATACCGAAAGCATGCGATAGGACAAAGTCCTTCTCGGCACTCTTGAGGACAATCCTCATATTACGTTACCAACCGTAAAGTTTTAACCAGATATTTAACAGCTTATTCAATTTTAATTGGGAAGGTGGAAACGCGAGCCATACTTCTACAACTATTATGCAAACCACACTTAGACAATGTTCAAAATTAATTGCACTGAGAATTAAACAAGTTAATTCTACAGTGCGCTCCCACTTAAATCAATATCTCTCATAATTGATTGTGAGTGATTCAAGATCCGCATTTCAATTCGACGCCATTGACGGGTTCATCCCTGATGACGTGAACTTCAATCGGTAGGCCAACTTGCCAATCACATCTCTATGTGACTCTTGTCCATCTTTCGATGCGTGTGTTCCGAGCTCGGGACTGTCCTGCCTGAACGTCAAGACAACCAAGTGATCTTGCTACGAGGTCTGACCTCACCCGCCTCACACTTCTCTAATCGTTCGTACTCATGTGTACATGTCGTACCCCGAAAAGTTAGGTGCCGTGACGGTGCTACACTTGGGAGAACACTAACTACTTGATATTTTTGTGAGAGATCACCCTAATAAAAAGCGACTACCGCGCAATCAAGAAGGGTGCATCATAAGGGATAAACATCTCAGGCAATTCATAATAGCATGATATGGTATAGCCCTTTCTGACGGAGAAGTCTTTCATTTCTTCGTCTTCGGCATTCGCGTCGGTGTTCACCTTCGCGAAGATTGCCACCACCTTGTCGATGCACCAGATAATATTGCTATCTCTATAGCTAATAAAATAATGCATTACAACAAGGTTGACACACAGGTCATTTAAAGTGACAATCATATGGCTCCAGCCATCATGCCGAATCATGACACGCAGGTCATGTTAATCAATTTACATTATATAGTCATCTCATACACAATCAAATTATTATGAGCACTGCTATACCACATCACATGCACATGCAAACCATCCTGCAAAACCAAGTTAGACGCCTCTAATCGGTTCATGCAAAAACTTGTTTTTCGTGGCTTCTAAGGTTTCGAAACAAACCGAAGCTACCAACGTCCATCATCAAGTATGATAATTCAAGTTGCTAGATTAACTTTGCGGGGTGTATGAAACACGAGATAATAAAATCTGGAGCCCCATACTGAACTTCGTCATACGCATGACCCCCGTGCAGATCATATCTGCATTGCCCTTTCGTCTGCGAAATTTCATCTTTCTTTTTAACTACAGTGGAATTCAATGAACTGTTAGCACTTCGTTGATCAATCAGGATCGCGGATTGCCAGAACATTGAAACTCCACCATGCTGTTATCAAGATCAGAAATATGCAAATCCCAGGGAAGCAACAAGAACATCGGGTAACAGATTTCATCTGCTACCCGCACAAATAATTTTCAGTAATAGAACTCATCTACTACCTAATTATATTGTGCAACACCCATACATCTCTATGTATTCTAGATCGCAACCTGCATCTACGCATAGCACGGATTTGATACCACTGTAGGGTAACGTAGCAGAAAACAAAAAAATTCCGACCTACGCACCAGCACATGACCACTATGGAGACTGCATACAAGGTTTGATCTTTTCGTTACCGACTCGTAGCGCAGCGGAAGTAGAGTCGATGACGATCGGCGGTGCAGATCCCCGCAGCTAGGATTTACAACCTCCCAACCGCGAGGATGTATACCCTCATCTGCCCCTCGGACAGCCCTCCGGGAGGCGGTCGGACAGTCCCCCGGACGGTGTCACGGATAGCCCTTCGGGAGGACCATCGAAACTCGGACAGTCACTCGGACAGCCCTTCGGGAGGACCCTCGAAACTCGGACAGTCACTCGGACAGCCCTTCGGGAGGCACTCTCGAACTAAGACCGAAACTACGATCTCTCTACAGAGTTGCACACATACGGTGTCATCTATCCGGCAGGGCTTCGCCGTCCAGAACTAGTTCCCACCGGAACCCAGACAGCCTTTCGGCTCTACGAAACTATTTCGCTGGGAGGGAGAGAGAAAGCCAGATCATGCATGGCACTTGTATGTGAGAAAGAGTAAGTCTTTAGGCAGCCCACTCCACCCCTATTTATAGGCCAAGCCCAAGGGTGGCTTCTCCAAGAAGCCAAGGGGGAAAATACCAAAGGGCCCTCAATAAGGATGGCAATGGGTAGGGTATGGGGCGGGTAGACCAATACCATACCCATACCCGTGTGATCAATGGGTATAAAATTCTACCCATACCCGTACCCACGGGTATGAAACTTTACCCGTACCCATACCCGACGGGTATCAAATAGTATACAAGTTATTCGTAATTTTACATTCATCATAGCACATTTGAAAAAATAACATTGATCTCAACTCAATAACAAACGGATGAGTACATGATAATTATCTCAACTCAAATTGACAATTGGTGACAACTTTAACATGGGTTCACAAGCTCACGACACAACATAGGTACACTTGTGAATCATGGGTAAGGTTCACATGTCAGTATAAACGGGTAGGGTATGGGTATATCCATGGGTAAAAGGTTATACCCGTGCCCTACCCATGACTTAACGGGTAGGGTATGGGTACTACCCGCGGGTATAAAATTGTACCCATACACTGCCCATGCGGGTACGGTACCCGCGGGTACCCGTACCCATAGGTAAAATTGTTGGAAATATGCCCTAGAGGCAATAATAAATTAGTTATTATTATATTTCCTTGTTCATGATAATCGTTTATTATCCATGCTATAATTGTATTGATTGGAAACTCAAATACATGTGTGGGTACATAGACAACACTGTGTCCCTAGTAAGCCTCTAGCTGACTAGCTCGTTGATCAAAAGATGGTGAAGGTTTCCTAGCCATGGACATAAGATGTCATTTGATAATGGGATCACATCATTAGGAGAATGATGTGATGGACAAGACCCAAACTACGAACGTAGCATATGATCGTGTCAGTTTATTGCTATTGTTTTCTGCATGTCAAGTATCTGTTCCTATGACCATGAGATCATGCAACTCCCTGACATCGGAGGAATACCTTGTGTGTATCAAACGTCGCAACGTAACTGAGTGACTATAAAGATGCTCTACAGGTATCTCCGAGGGTGTCTGTTGGGTTGGCATGGATCAAGAATGGGATTTGTTACTCCGTGTGACGGAGAGGTATCTCAGGGCCCACTCGGTAATACAACATCACAATGAGCCTTGCAAGCAATGTGACTAAAGTGTTAGCCACGAGATCTTGTATTACGGAACGAGTAAAGAGACTTGCCGGTAACGAGATTGAACTAGGTATAGAGATACCGACGATCGAATCTCGGGCAAGTAACATACCGAAGAACAAAGGGAACAGCGTACGGGATTAACTGAATCCTTGACATAGAGGTTCGACCGATAAAGATCTTCGTAGAATATGTAGGAGCCAATATGGGCATCCAGGTCCCGCTATTGGTTATTGATCGTAGAGGTGTCTCGGTCATGTCTACATAGTTCTCGAACCCGCAGGGTCTACACACTTAACGTTTGGTGACGATTAGTATAGTTGAGTTATTTTGTTGGTGACCGAAGGTTGTTCGGAGTCCCGGATAAGATCCCGGACATGACGAGGAACTCCGGAAGAGTCCGGAGGTAAAGATTGATATATGTGATAATAGTGTTTTGATCTCCGGAAGGGTTCCGGAATTCTTCGGAAGGAGTTCCAGATGTTTACCGAAGTGTTCGGGTGCAGCAACACTTTATATGAGCCAAAGGGGTAAAGCCCACGAGGTATTGGAAAGTGCAAAAGGAAGTTTTGCTGCTGCCTTAAGCGGTACTACCGCTGGTAAGGCAGTACTACCGCGTAAGCGGTACTACCGCTCATGTGAAAGAGGTACTACCGCTCAAGCGGTACTACTGCTCGTGAGCGGTACTACCGCTTGTACGCGATACTGCTGGAATCCGAGTTAGACTCTTTCCGTGCGGGCCAAACCGACCTTGTGCGGGCAAACCCGACCTTGTGGAGGCTTTCTCTCCAAGTTTAGACCCCAGTGCTCAACATATAAATAGAGGGGCATGGCTAACACACGGGACACATCAAGATTTTCCAAGCCGTGTGTCGGCAACCCTAACCTTCTAGTTCTCCCGTCATAATCTCCGTAGTGCTTGGCGAAGCCCTGCTGAGATTGTTCCTCACCACCATCACCACGCCGTCGTGCTTCCGGAACTCATCTACTACTTCATCATCGCTCGTTGGATCGAGGAGGTGAAGGCGTCATCAAGCCGTACGTGTGTTGAACGCGGAGGTGCCGTCCGTTCGGCACTAGTTCGTGATCGGATCGAGGGACGACTTGCGATTTGGATCGCGGAGACGTTCGACTACATCAACCGCGTTTCTTAACGCTTCCGCTTAGCGATCTACAAGGGTATGTAGATTCACTCTCCCTCTCGTAGATGCTCATCACCATGGATAGATCTTGTGTGTGCGTAGGAAAATTTTTGTTTCCCATGCAACGTTCCCCAACAGTGGCATCATGAGCTAGGTCTATGCGTAGATGAGATCTCGAGTAGAACACAAACGAGTTGTGGGCGTGGGTGTATACATATTGCTTGCCGTTACTAGTTGATATTCGATTCAGCGGTATTGTGAGATGAAGCGGCCCGGACCGACATTACGCGTACGCTTACGCGAGACAGGTTTCACCGCTACGTGCACTCGTTGCATAAAGGTGACTGGCGGGTGTCTGTCTCTCTCACTTTAGTTGAATCAATTTCAATGAAGAGGGTTCTTTTAGAAGATCAAAAAGCAATCACTACACCACGTTGTGGTTTTGCGTAGGTAAGAATCGTTCTTGCTAGATACCCGTAGCAGCCACGTAAAATTTGCAACAACAATTAGAGGACATCTAACTTGTTTTTGCAGGGTATGTTGTGATGTGATATGGCCAATTACATGATGAGATATATGCGATGTATGAGATGATCATGTGTTGTATAGAATATCACGACTTGCATGTCGATGAGTACGGCAACTGGCAGGAGCCATAGAGTTGTCTTTAATTATTTTTGCCGTTTTGCTTTACTTTATCGCTATGAGTTAGCAATAGTCATGGAAGCAACAGTCGGCGCGACAACCTCATGGCGACACGTTGATGGAGATCAAGATGATGGAGATCATGGTGTCATGCCGGTGACGATGGAGATCATGCCGGTGCTTTGGAGATGGAGATCAAAAGCACAAGTTCATGGTCATATCATGTCACTTATGATTTGCATGTGATGTTAATCCTTTTATGCATCTTATTTTGCTTAGGACGATGGTAGCATTATAAGGTGATCCCTCACTTAAATTTCAAGATAAAATTGTGTTCTCCCCGAGTGTGCACCGTTGCGAAAGTTCGTCGTTTCGAGACACCACGTGATAATCGGGTGTGATAGACTCTACGTTCACATACAACGGGTGCAAGCCAGTGTTGCACATGCGGAACACTCGGGTTAAACTTGACGAGCCTAGCATGTACAGACATGGCCTCGGAACACAAGAGACCGAAAGGTCGAACATGAGTCATATAGTAGATATGATCAACATGAAGATGTTCACCATTGAAACCACCTCAACTCACGTGATGATCGGAATTGAGTTGGTGGATTTGGATCATGTTACACTCAAATGACCGGAGGGATGTCAATTTGAGTGGGAGTTTTTAAGTAATATGATTAACTAAACTCATTATCTTGAACAATAGTCTAAGTTGTCTTTGCTATATTTATGTTGTAGATCATGGCTCGCGCAGTAGCACCCCTGAATTTTAATGCGTTCCTAGAGAAAGCTAAGTTGAAAGATGATGGAAGTAACTTTGTGGACTGGGCCCGTAATCTAAGGATTATCCATACGGCTTCCCAGAAGGCTTATGTCCTTGATGCACCGCTTGGTGATCCACCCGCTCCAGTTGAGTCTCTAGACGTTGTGAACGCCTGGCAGGCTCGTTCTGAAGATTAATCAATAGTTCAATGTGCAATATTGTATGGCTTAGAACCGGGACTTCAAAGACGTTTTGAACGTCATGGAGCATATGAGATGTTCCAGGAGTTGAAGTTTATCTTTCAGAAGAATGCCCGGATCGAGAGGTATGAGATCTCTGATAAGTTCTATGCTTGCAAGATGGAGGAGAACGGGTCTATCAGTGATCACGTACTCAGAATGTCTGGGTACTCCACCCGTCTGGCTGAATTGGGGATGCCCCTTCCGCCAGAAGCTATCACTGACAGAGTTCTTCAATCATTGCCACCTAGCTACAAGAGCTTCGTGTTGAACTATAACATGCACGGGATGAACAAGTCAGTCGCCGAGCTGTTTGCGATGCTGAAAGCCGCTGAGTCTGAAATTCAGAAGGAGCATCAAGTGTTGATGGTCAATAAAACCACTAGTTTCAAGAAAAATGGCAAGGGTAAGAAGGGTAACTCCAAGAAGAGTGGCAAAGCAGTTGCTCCTCCCGTGAAGAAACCCAAGGCTGGACCCAAACCAGAAACTGTGTGCTTTCATTGCAAGGGAACTGGACACTGGAAGCGGAACTGCCCCAAGTATTTGGCTGACAAGAAGGCGGCCAACAACAAACAAGGTATATATGATATACATGTTATTGATGTGTACCTTACCAACTCTCGTTGTAGTGCCTGGGTATTTGATACCGGTGCGGTTGCTCATATTTGCAACTCAAAACAGGAACTGCGGAATAGACGGAGGCTGGCAAAGGACGAAGTGACGATGCGCGTGGGAAATGGTTCCAAGGTTGATGTGATCGCCGTCGGCATGCTCGCTCTTCGATTGCCATCGGGATTAGTGATGAACCTGAATAATTGTTATTTAGTGCCTGCGTTAAGCATGAACATTATATCTGGATCTTGTTTATTGCGAGACGGTTACTCATTTAAATCAGAGAATAATGGTTGTTCTATTTATATGAGTAATATCTTTTATGGTCATGCACCCGATGTGAGGGGTTTATTCTTATTGAATCTCGATAGTAATGATACACATGTTCATAACATTGATGCCAAAAGATGTAGAATTGATAATGATAATACCACTTTCTTGTGGCACTGCCGTTTAGGTCATATTGGCGTAAAACGCATGAGGAAGCTCCATGCTGATGGACTTTTGGAGTCACTTGATTTTGAATCACTTGACACATGTGAGCCATGCCTCATGGGCAAGATGACTAAAACGCCGTTCTCTGGAACAATGGAACGGGCAAGTGACTTGTTGGAAATCATACATACTGATGTGTGCGGTCCGATGAGTATTGAGGCGCGCGGTGGTTATCGTTACTTTCTCACCTTCACTGATGACTTAAGTAGATATGGGTATATTTACTTAATGAAACACAAGTCTGAAACATTTGAAAAGTTCAAACAATTTCAGAGTGAAGTTGAGAATCATCGTAACAAGAAGATTAAATTCCTACGATCTGATCGAGGAGGAGAATATCTGAGTTATGAGTTTGGCAGTCACTTAAGACAATGTGGAATTGTTTCACAACTGACACCGCCTGGAACACCACAGCGTAATGGTGTGTCTGAACGTCGTAATCGAACCTTATTGGATATGGTGCGATCTATGATGTCTCTTGCCGATTTGTCACTATCGTTTTGGGGTTATGCATTAGAGACAACTGCATTCACTTTAAATAGGGCACCATCGAAATCCGTTGAGACGACGCCATATGAACTTTGGTTTGGCAAGAAGCCAAAGCTATCGTTTCTTAAAGTTTGGGGATGAGATGCTTATGTCAAAAAGCTTCAGCCTGAAAAGCTGGAACCCAAAGCGGAAAAATGCGTCTTCATAGGATACCCAAAAGAGACAGTTGGGTATACCTTCTACCTCAGATCCGAAGGCAAAGTGTTTTTCGCTAAAAACGAAACATTTCTTGAGAAAGAGTTTCTCTCGAAAGAATTGAGTGGGAGGAAGATAGAACTTGATGAGGTTGTTGAACCTTTACTTCAACCTGAGAGTAGCGCAGCACACAAAGATGTTTCTGTAGAACCTGCATCAGTTGAAGAGGAAGTTAATGATGATGATCATGAAGCTTTGGATCAAGTTGCTATCAAACCTCGTAGGTCGACAAGGACGCGTACTGCTCCTGAGTGGTACGGCAACCCTGTCTTAGAGGTCATGTTGTTAGACAACGATGAACCTACGAGCTATGGAGAAGCGATGATGGGCCCGGATTCCGAGAAGTGGTTAGAGGCTATGAAATCCGAGATGGGATCCATGTATGAAAACAAAGTATGGACTTTGGAAGTATTACCTGAAGGGCGTAAGGCCATTCAGAACAAATGGATCTTTAAGAGGAAGACGGACGCGGACGGTAATGCCACCGTCTATAAAGCTTGAATTGTGGCAAATGGTTTTTCACAAGTTCAAGGAGTTAACTACGATGAGACCTTCTCACCCGTAGCGATGCTTAAGTCCGTCAGAATCATGTTAGCAATAGCTGCCTTTTTCGATTATGAAATTTGGCAGATGGATGTCAAAACAGCGTTCCTTAACGGTTTCCTTAAGGAAGAGTTGTATATGATGCAACCAGAAGGTTTTGTCGATCCAGAGAATGCTGACAAAGTTTGCAAACTCCAGCGATCCATTTATGGACTGGTGCAAGCATCTCGGAGTTGGAATCTTCGCTTTGATGAGGTGATCAAAGCGTTCGAGTTTATACAAGTTTACGGAGAAGCTTGTATTTACAAGAAAGTGAGTGGGAGCTCTATAGCGTTTCTAATATTATATGTGGATGACATATTACTGATTGGAAACAATATAGAAATGTTGGAAAGCGTGAAGGAATATTTGAACAAGAGTTTTTCAATGAAGGACCTAGGAGAAGTTGCTTTCATATTAGGCATCAAGATCTATAGAGATAGATCGAGACGTTTAATAGGACTTTCACAAAGCACATACCTTGATAAGATTTTGAAGAAGTTCAAAATGGATCAGTCCAAGAAGGGGTTCTTGCCTGTATTGCAAGGTGTGAAGTTGAGTAAGACTCAATGTCCAGTGACTGCAGAAGATAGAGAAAAGATGAGTGTCGTCCCCTATGCCTCAGCCATAGGCTCTATCATGTATGCAATGCTGTGCACAAGACCCGATGTCAGCCTTGCCATAAGTATGGCCGGAAGGTTTCAAAGTGATCCAGGAGTGGAACACTGGACGGCGGTCAAGAATATCCTGAAGTACCTGAAAAGGACTAAGGACATGTTTCTCGTTTATGGAGGTGATCAAGAGCTCGTCATAAAGGGTTACGTCGATGCAAGCTTTGACACTGATCCGGATGACTCTAAGTCACAAACCGGATACGTATTTATTCTTAATGGGGGTGCGGTTAGCTGGTGCAGTTCCAAGCAAAGCGTGGTAGCTGATTCTACATGCGAAGCGGAGTACATCGCTGCCTCGGAGGCGGCGAAGGAAGGTGTCTGGATGAAGGAGTTCATGACAGATCTTGAGTAGTGCCTAGTGCGCTTAACCCAAATACTCTGTTTTGTGATAATACTGGTGCCATTGCTCTAGCCAAGGAACCAAGATTTCACAAGGGGACCAGACACATAAAGCGACGTTTCAATTCCATCCGCGATTACATCAAGGAGGACGACATAAATATTTGCAAAGTACACACGGATCTGAATGTTGCAGATCCGATGACTAAACCTCTTCCAAGGGCTAAACATGAACAACACCAGAACTGCATGGGTGTTCGATTCATTACAATGTAAATCACATAGTGATGTGAACTAGATATTGACTCTAGTGCAAGTGGGAGACTGTTGGAAATATGCCCTAGAGGCAATAATAAATTAGTTATTATTATATTTCCTTGTTCATGATAATCGTTTATTATCCATGCTATAATTGTATTGATTGGAAACTCAAATACATGTGTGGGTACATAGACAACACTGTGTCCCTAGTAAGCCTCTAGTTGACTAGCTCGTTGATCAAAAGATGGTGAAGGTTTCCCAGCCATGGACATAAGATGTCATTTGATAATGGGATCACATCATTAGGAGAATGATGTGATGGACAAGACCCAAACTACGAACGTAGCATATGATCGTGTCAGTTTATTGCTATTGTTTTCTGCATGTCAAGTATCTGTTCCTATGACCATGAGATCATGCAACTCCCTGACATCGGAGGAATACCTTGTGTGTATCAAACGTCGCAACGTAACTGGGTAACTATAAAGATGCTCTACAGGTATCTCCGAGGGTGTCTGTTGGGTTGGCATGGATCAAGACTGGGATTTGTTACTCCGTGTGACGGAGAGGTATCTCAGGGCCCACTCGGTAATACAACATCACAATGAGCCTTGCAAGCAATGTGACTAAAGTGTTAGCCACGAGATCTTGTATTACGGAATGAGTAAAGAGACTTGCCGGTAACGAGATTGAACTAGGTATAGAGATACCGACGATCGAATCTCGGGCAAGTAACATACCGAAGAACAAAGGGAACAGCGTACGGGATTAACTGAATCCTTGACATAGAGGTTCGACCGATAAAGATCTTCGTAGAATATGTACGAGCCAATATGGGCATCCAGGTCCCGCTATTGGTTATTGATCGTAGAGGTGTCTCGGTCATGTCTACATAGTTCTCGAACCCGTAGGGTCTACACACTTAACGTTTGGTGACGATTAGTATAGTTGAGTTATTTTGTTGGTGACCGAAGGTTGTTCGGAGTCCCGGATAAGATCCCGGACATGACGAGGAACTCCGGAAGAGTCCGGAGGTAAAGATTAATATATGTGATAATAGTGTTTTGATCTCCGGAAGGGTTCCGGAATTCATCGGAAGGAGTTCCGGATGTTTACCGAAGTGTTCGGGTGCAGCAACACTTTATATGAGCCAAAGGGGTAAAGCCCACGAGGTATTGGAAAGTGCAAAAGGAAGTTTTGCTGCTGCCTTAAGCGGTACTACCGCTGGTAAGGCAGTACTACCGCATAAGCGGTACTACCGCTCATGTGAAAGCGGTACTACCGCTCGTGGGCGGTACTACCGCTTGTACGCGATACTGCTGGAATCCGAGTTAGACTCTTTCCGTGCGGGCCAAACCGACCTTGTGCGGGCAAAACCGACCTTGTGGAGGCTTTCTCTCCAAGTTTAGACCCCAGGGCTCCACATATAAATAGAGGGGCAGGGCTAACACACGGGACATATCAAGATTTCCCAAGCCGTGTGTCGGCAACCCTAACCTTCTAGTTCTCCCGTCATAATCTCCGTAGTGCTTGGCGAAGCCCTGCTGAGATTGTTCCTCACCACCATCACCACGCCGTCGTGTGTTGGGGAACGTTGCATGGGAAACAAAAATTTTCCTACGCACACATAAGATCTATCCATGGAGATGAGCATCTACGAGAGGGAGAGTGAATCTACATACCCTTGTAGATCGCTAAGCGGAAGCGTTTAAGAAACGCGGTTGATGTAGTCGAACGTCTCCGCGATCCAAATCGCAAGTCGTCCCTCGATCCGATCACGAACTAGCGCCGAACGGACGGCACCTCCGCGTTCAACACACGTACGGCTTGATGACGCCTTCACCTCCTCGATCCAGCGAGCGATGATGAAGTAGTGGTTGAGTTCCAGCAGCACGACGGCGTGGTGATGGTGGTGAGGAACAATCTCTGCAGGGCTTCGCCAAGCGCTACGGAGATTATGACGGAGGAACTAGAGGGTTAGGGTTGCCGCACACGGCTTGGGGAAATCTTGATGTGTCCCGTGTGCTAGCCCTGCCCCTCTATTTATATGTTGAGCCTTGGGGTCTAAACTTGGAGTAAAAGCCTCCTCCGGGTCGGTTTTGCCCGCACAAGGTCGGTTTGGCCCGCAGGAAAAGAGTCCAACTCGGATCCCTGCCGAACTGTGCACAGCCGCACACAAGCGGTAGTACCGCTTCACACAAGCGGTAGTACCGCTCGGGCGGTAGTACCGCTTCACACAAGCGGTAGTACCGCTTACGCGGCAGCAAAACTACTTTTGCACTTTCCAATACCTCGTGGGCTTTATCCCTTTGGCCCATATAAAGTGTTGCTGCACCCGAACACTTCGGTAAACATCCGGAACCCCTTCCGGTGAACTCCGGAACCCTTCCGGAGATCAAAACACTATTATCACATATATCAATCTTTACCTCCGGACTATTCCGGAGATCCTCATCATGTCCGGGATCTTATCCGGGACTCCGAACAACTTTCGGTCACCAACATAATAACTCAATTATACTAATCGTCACCAAACGTTAAGTGTGTAGACCCTGCGGGTTCGAGAACTATGTAGACATGACCGAGACACCTCTACGATCAATAACCAATAGCGGGACCTGGATGCCCATATTGGCTCCTACATATTCTACGAAGATCTTTTATCGGTCGAACCTCTATGTCAAGGATTCAGTTAATCCCGTATGCTGTTCCCTTTGTTCTTCGGTATGTTACTTGCCCGAGATTCGATCGTCGGTATCACTATACCTAGTTCAATCTCGTTACCGGAAAGTCTCTTTACTCGTTCCGTAATACAAGATCCTGTGGCTAACTCTTTAGTCACTTTGCTTGCAAGGCTCAATGTGATGTTGTATTACCGAGTGGGCCCTGAGATACCTCTCCGTCATACGGAGTAACAAATCCCAGTCTTGATCCATGCCAACCCAACAGACACCCTCGGAGATACCTGTAGAGCACCTTTATAGTCGCCCAGTTACGTTGCGACGTTTGATACACACAAGGTATTCTTCCGGTGTCAGTGAGTTGCATGATCTCATGGTCAAAGGAATAGATACTTGACATGCAGAAAACAATAGCAATAAACTGACACGATCAAATGCTACGTTTACAGTTTGGGTCTTGTCCATCACATTATTCTCCTAATGATGTGATCCCGTTATCAAATGACATCTCATGTCCATGGCTAGGAAACCTTAACCATCTTTGATCAACAAGCTAGTCAACTAGAGGCTTACTAGGGACACAGTGTTGTCTATGTACCCACACATGTATTTGAGTTTCCAATCAATACAATTATAGCATGGATAATAAACGATTATCATGAACAAGGAAATATAATAATAACCAATTTATTATTGCCTCTAGGGCATATTTCCAACAGTCTCCCACTTGCACTAGAGTCAATAATCTAGTTCACATCACTATGTGATTTACATTGTAATGAATCGAACACCCATGCAGTTCTGGTGTTGTTCATGTTTAGCCCTTGGAAGAGGTTTAGTCATCGGATCTGCAACATTTAGATCTGTGTGTACTTTGCAAATATTTATGTCGTCCTCCTTGATGTAATCGCGTATGGAATTGAAACGTCGCTTTATGTGTCTGGTCCTCTTGTGAAATCTTGGTTCCTTGGCTAGAGCAATGGCACCAGTATTATCACAAAACAGAGTCATTGGGTCAAGTGCACTAGGCACTACTCCAAGATCTGTCATGAACTCCTTCATCCAGACACCTTCCTTCGCCGCCTCCGAGGCAGCGATGTACTCCGCTTCGCATGTAGAATCTGCTACCACGCTTTGCTTGGAACTGCACCAGCTAACCGCACCCCCATTAAGAATAAATACGTATCCGGTTTGCGACTTAGAGTCATCCGGATCAGTGTCAAAGCTTGCATCGACGTAACCCTTTACGACGAGCTCTTGATCACCTCCATAAACGAGAAACATGTCCTTAGTCCTTTTCAGGTACTTCAGGATATTCTTGACCGCCGTCCAGTGTTCCATTCCTGGATCACCTTGAAACCTTCCGACCATACTTATGGCAAGGCTGACATCGGGTCTTGTGCACAGCATTGCATACATGATAGAGCCTATGGCTGAAGCATAGGGGATGACACTCATCTTTTCTCTATCTTCTGCAGTCACTGGGCATTGAGTCTTACTCAACTTCACACCTTGCAAAACAGGCAAGAACCCCTTCTTGGACTGATCCATTTTGAACTTCTTCAAAATCTTATCAAGGTATGTGCTTTGTGAAAGTCCTATTAAGCGTCTCGATCTATCTCTATAGATCTTGATGCCTAATATGAAAGCAGCTTCTCCTAGGTCCTTCATTGAAAAACTCTTGTTCAAATATTCCTTTACGCTTTCCAGCATTTCTATATTGTTTCCAATCAGCAATATGTCATCCACATATAATATTAGAAACGCTATAGAGCTCCCACTCACTTTCTTGTAAATACAAGCTTCTCCGTAAACTTGTATAAACTCGAACGCTTTGATCACCTCATCAAAACGAAGATTCCAACTCCGAGATGCTTGCACCAGTCCATAAATGGATCGCTGGAGTTTGCAAACTTTGTCAGCATTCTCTGGATCGACAAAACCTTCTGGTTGCATCATATACAACTCTTCCTTAAGGAAACCGTTAAGGAACGCTGTTTTGACATCCATCTGCCAAATTTCATAATCGAAAAAGGCAGCTATTGCTAACATGATTCTGACGGACTTAAGCATCGCTACGGGTGAGAAGGTCTCATCGTAGTCAACTCCTTGAACTTGTGAAAAACCCTTTGCCACAAGTCGAGCTTTATAGACGGTGACATTACCGTCCGCGTCCGTCTTCCTCTTAAAGATCCATTTGTTCTGAATGGCCTTACGCCCTTCAGGTAATACTTCCAAAGTCCATACTTTGTTTTCATACATGGATCCCATCTCGGATTTCATGGCCTCTAACCACTTCTCGGAATCCGGGCCCATCATCGCTTCTCCATAGCTCGTAGGTTCATCGTTGTTTAACAACATGACCTCTAAGACAGGGTTGCCGTACCACTCAGGAGCAGTACGTGTCCTTGTCGACCTACGAGGTTCGATAGCAACTTGATCCAAAGCTTCATGATCATCATCATTAACTTCCTCTTCAACTAATGTAGGCTCCACAGAAACAACTTTCTGCGCTGCGCTACTCTCAGGTTGAAGTAAAGGTTCAACAACCTCATCAAGTTTTATCTTCCTCCCACTCAATTCTTTCGAGAGAAACTCTTTCTCAAGAAATGTTCCGTTTTTAGCGACAAACACTTTGCCTTCGGATCTGAGATAGAAGGTATACCCAACTGTCTCTTTTGGGTATCCTATGAAGACGCATTTCTCCGCTTTGGGTTCCAGCTTTTCAGGCTGAAGCTTTTTGACATAAGCATCACATCCCCAAACTTTAAGAAACGACAGTTTTGGCTTCTTGCCAAACCAAAGTTCATATGGCGTCGTCTCAACGGATTTCGATGGTGCCCTATTTAAAGTGAATGCAGCTGTCTCTAATGCATAACCCCAAAACGATAGTGGCAAATCGGCAAGAGACATCATAGATCGCACCATATCCAATAAGGTTCGATTACGACGTTCGGACACACCATTACGCTGTGGTGTTCCAGGCGGTGTCAATTGTGAAACAATTCCACACTGTCTTAAGTGACTGCCAAACTCATAACTCAGATATTCTCCTCCTCGATCAGATCGTAGGAATTTAATCTTCTTGTTACGATGATTCTCAACTTCACTCTGAAATTGTTTGAACTTTTCAAATGTTTCAGACTTGTGTTTCATTAAGTAAATATACCCATATCTACTTAAGTCATCAGTGAAGGTGAGAAAGTAATGATAACCACCGCGCGCCTCAATACTCATCGGACCGCACACATCAGTATGTATGATTTCCAATAAGTCACTTGCCCGTTCCATTGTTCCAGAGAACGGCGTTTTAGTCATCTTGCCCATGAGGCATGGCTCACATGTGTCAAGTGATTCAAAATCAAGTGACTCCAAAAGTCCATCAGCATGGAGCTTCTTCATGCGTTTTACGCCAATATGACCTAAACGGCAGTGCCACAAGAAAGTGGTATTATCATTATCAATTCTACATCTTTTGGCATCAATGTTATGAACATGTGTATCATTACTATCGAGATTCAATAAGAATAAACCCCTCACATCGGGTGCATGACCATAAAATATATTACTCATATAAATAGAACAACCATTATTCTCTGATTTAAATGAGTAACCGTCTCGCAATAAACAAGATCCAGATATAATGTTCATGCTTAACGCAGGCACCAAATAACACTTATTTAGGTTCATCACTAATCCCGACGGTAATCGAAGAGCGAGCGTGCCGACGGCGATCACATCAACCTTGGAACCATTTCCCACGCGCATCGTCACTTCGTCCTTTGCCAGCCTCCGTCTATTCCGCAGTTCCTGTTTTGAGTTGCAAATATGAGCAACCGCACCGGTATCAAATACCCAGGCACTACAACGAGAGTTGGTAAGGTACACATCAATAACATGTATATCATATATACCTTGTTTGTTGTTGGCCGCCTTCTTGTCAGCCAAATACTTGGGGCAATTCCGCTTCCAGTGTCCAGTTCCCTTGCAATGAAAACACACAGTTTCTGGTTTGGGTCCAGCCTTGGGTTTCTTCACGAGAGGAGCAACTGCTTTGCCACTCTGCTTGGAGTTACCCTTCTTACCCTTGCCATTTTTCTTGAAACTAGTGGTTTTATTGACCATCAACACTTGATGCTCCTTCTGAATTTCAGACTCAGCGGCTTTCAGCATCGCAAACAGCTCGGCAACTGACTTGTTCATCCCGTGCATGTTATAGTTCAACACGAAGCTCTTGTAGCTAGGTGGCAATGATTGAAGAACTCTGTCAGTGATAGCCTCTGGCGGAAGGGGCATCCCTAACTCAGCCAGACGGGTGGAGTACCCAGACATTCTGAGCACGTGATCACTGATAGACCCGTTCTCCTCCATCTTGCAAGCATAGAACTTATCGGAGATCTCATATCTCTCGATCCGGGCATTCTTCTGAAAGATAAACTTCAATTCCTGGAACATCTCATATGCTCCATGACGTTCAAAACGTCTTTGAAGTCCCGGTTCTAAGCCATACAACATTGCACATTGAACTATTGAGTAATCATCAGAACGAGCCTGCCAGGCGTTCACAACGTCTAGAGACTCAACTGGAGCAGGTGGATCACCAAGCGGTGCATCAAGGACATAAGCCTTCTGGGAAGCCGTAAGGATAATCCTTAGATTACGGGCCCAGTCCACAAAGTTACTTCCATCATCTTTCAACTTAGCTTTCTCTAGGAACGCATTAAAATTCAGGGGTGCTACTGCGCGAGCCATGATCTACAACATAAATATAGCAAAGACAACTTAGACTATTGTTCTAGATAATGAGTTTAGTTAATCATATTACTTAAAAAACTCCCACTCAAATTGACATCCCTCCGATCATTCGAGTGTAACATGATCCAAATCCACCAACTCAAGTCCGATCATCACGTGAGTTGAGGTGGTTTCAATGGTGAACATCTTCATGTTGATCATATCTACTATATGACTCATGTTCGACCTTTCGGTCTCTTGTGTTCCGAGGCCATGTCTGTACATGCTAGGCTCGTCAAGTTTAACCCGAGTGTTCCGCACGTGCAACATGGCTTACACCCGTTGTATGCGAACGTAGAGTCTATCACACCCGATCATCACGGCGTGTCTCGAAACGACGAACTTTCGCAACGGTGCACACTTGGGGAGAACACAATTTATCTTGAAATTTAAGTGAGGGATCACCTTATAATGCTACCGTCGTCCTAAGCAAAATAAGATGCATAAAAGGATTAACATCACATGCAAATCATAAGTGACATGATATGGCCATGAACTTGTGCTTTTGATCTCCATCTCCAAAGCACCGGCATGATCTCCATCGTCACTGGCATGACACCATGATCTCCATCATCTTGATCTCCATCAACGTGTCGCCATGAGGTTGTCGCGCCGACTGTTGCTTCCACGACTATTGCTAACGTTTAGCGATAAAGTAAAGCATTACATAGCGCTTAATGATTGACACGCAGGTCATACAATAATTAAAGACAACTCTATGGCTCCTGCCAGTTGCCGTACTCATCGACATGCAAGTCGTGATATTCTATACAACACATGATCATCTCATACATCACATATATCTCATCATGTAATTGGCCATATCACATCACAACATACCCTGCAAAAACAAGTTAGACGTCCTCTAATTGTTGTTGCAAATTTTACGTGGCTGCTATGGGTTTGCAAGAACCGTTCTTACCTACGCAAAACCACAACGTGGTGTAGTGATTGCTTTTTGATCTTCTAAAAGAACCCTCTTCATTGAAATCGATTCAACTAAAGTGAGAGAGACAGACACCCGCTAGCCATCTTTATGCAACGAAGTTACATGTTAGTTGAAGGAACCTGTCTCGCGTAAGTGTACGCGTAATGTCGGTCCGGGCCGCTTCATCTCACAGTACCGCCGAATCAAATATCAACTAGTAACGGCAAGCAATATGTATACACCCACGCCCACAACTCGTTTGTGTTCTACTCGAGATCTCATCTACGCATAGACCTAGCTCTTGATGCCACTGTTGGGGAACGTTGCATGGGAAACAAAAATTTTCCTACGCACACATAAGATCTATCCATGGAGATGAGCATCTACGAGAGGGAGAGTGAATCTACATACCCTTGTAGATCGCTAAGCGGAAGCGTTTAAGAAACGCGGTTGATGTAGTCGAACGTCTCCGCGATCCAAATCGCAAGTCGTCCCTCGATCCGATCACGAACTAGCGCCGAACGGACGGCACCTCCGCGTTCAACACACGTACGGCTTGATGACGCCTTCACCTCCTCGATCCAGCGAGCGATGATGAAGTAGTGGTTGAGTTCCAGCAGCACGACGGCGTGGTGATGGTGGTGAGGAACAATCTCTGCAGGGCTTCGCCAAGCGCTACGGAGATTATGACGGAGGAACTAGAGGGTTAGGGTTGCCGCACACGGCTTGGGGAAATCTTGATGTGTCCCGTGTGCTAGCCCTGCCCCTCTATTTATATGTTGAGCCTTGGGGTCTAAACTTGGAGTAAAAGCCTCCTCCGGGTCGGTTTTGCCCGCACAAGGTCGGTTTGGCCCGCAGGAAAAGAGTCCAACTCGGATCCCTGCCGAACTGTGCACAGCCGCACACAAGCGGTAGTACCGCTTCACACAAGCGGTAGTACCGCTTGGGCGGTAGTACCGCTTCACACAAGCGGTAGTACCGCTCGGGCGGTAGTACCGCTTCACACAAGCGGTAGTACCGCTTACGCGGCAGCAAAACTACTTTTGCACTTTCCAATACCTCGTGGGCTTTATCCCTTTGGCCCATATAAAGTGTTGCTGCACCCGAACACTTCGGTAAACATCCGGAACCCCTTCCGGTGAACTCCGGAACCCTTCCGGAGATCAAAACACTATTATCACATATATCAATCTTTACCTCCGGACTATTCCGGAGATCCTCATCATGTCCGGGATCTTATCCGGGACTCCGAACAACTTTCGGTCACCAACATAATAACTCAATTATACTAATCGTCACCAAACGTTAAGTGTGTAGACCCTGCGGGTTCGAGAACTATGTAGACATGACCGAGACACCTCTACGATCAATAACCAATAGCGGGACCTGGATGCCCATATTGGCTCCTACATATTCTACGAAGATCTTTTATCGGTCGAACCTCTATGTCAAGGATTCAGTTAATCCCGTATGCTGTTCCCTTTGTTCTTCGGTATGTTACTTGCCCGAGATTCGATCGTCGGTATCACTATACCTAGTTCAATCTCGTTACCGGAAAGTCTCTTTACTCGTTCCGTAATACAAGATCCTGTGGCTAACTCTTTAGTCACTTTGCTTGCAAGGCTCAATGTGATGTTGTATTACCGAGTGGGCCCTGAGATACCTCTCCGTCATACGGAGTAACAAATCCCAGTCTTGATCCATGCCAACCCAACAGACACCCTCGGAGATACCTGTAGAGCACCTTTATAGTCGCCCAGTTACGTTGCGACGTTTGATACACACAAGGTATTCTTCCGGTGTCAGTGAGTTGCATGATCTCATGGTCAAAGGAATAGATACTTGACATGCAGAAAACAATAGCAATAAACTGACACGATCAAATGCTACGTTTACAGTTTGGGTCTTGTCCATCACATTATTCTCCTAATGATGTGATCCCGTTATCAAATGACATCTCATGTCCATGGCTAGGAAACCTTAACCATCTTTGATCAACAAGCTAGTCAACTAGAGGCTTACTAGGGACACAGTGTTGTCTATGTACCCACACATGTATTTGAGTTTCCAATCAATACAATTATAGCATGGATAATAAACGATTATCATGAACAAGGAAATATAATAATAACCAATTTATTATTGCCTCTAGGGCATATTTCCAACATCGTGCTGCCGGAACTCATCTACTACTTCATCATCGCTCGTTGGATCGAGGAGGTGAAGGCGTCATCAAGCCGTACGTGTGTTGAACGCGGAGGTGCCATCCGTTCGGCACTAGTTCGTGATCGGATCGAGGGACGACTTGCGATTTGGATCGCGGAGACGTTCGACTACATCAACCGCGTTTCTTAACGCTTCCGCTTAGCGATCTACAAGGGTATGTAGATTCACTCTCCCTCTCATAGATGCTCATCACCATGGATAGATCTTGTGTGTGCGTAGGAAATTTTTTGTTTCCCATGCAACGTTCCCCAACAAAAATTGCCATCCTTAGCCCTCAAGGTGGCTTCTCCAAAAAGCCACCCAAAAAGCACTTTCACTATTCACGACGACATTTTTCAGCGTCAGTTCGAACCGAAAATATTTATGTGGGCTTAGAACATTTCCAGTACCCACTAAAAAAATTAGACGCGTTCCGAAACAATTCCGGATTAGTGATTTTCATCTGCGAAAAGCAAACAAAGTGGTTCCGGTAGCTCCGGAACATTTCCGGTTTTTCTTCCGGAAAATTCCCAGAAGTTTCCAGAATGATTCTGGCACCCTCCAAGAATTATCAGGCGTGTGCCGAAACCAATTTGACTTAATGGTGTACTCCGAAACAACTTTTCGGTTTAGTGATTTTCATCTGTGAAAAGCAACTAAAGCGGTTCCGGCAATCCGGAACATTTCCGGTTTTTGTCTCTGAAAAATCTCAGAAGTTACCGGAACAATTCTGGTACTCTCCAATAATTTCCAGGCATGTGCCGAAACCAATTTGACTTAATGGTACACTCCGAAACAACTTTTCGGTTTTACCGAAACTCTTCCGGTGTTCTCTCTCCGGAACTCTTCCGTTGTCTCCGAAACTTTTTCGGTGAATTTCTCTCAGACTCCCTGTCTAGTATTCAACAGATAGATGACCCTTAAGCGTGTGACCCTAAAGGTTCGGTGAAGTATAGACATGAACCGGAATCCCTTCCGATCAATGATCAACATCGGAGCCGTGGACACCCATATCGACCCCTATACCCACACGAATGAATATTCGAGTGAACCTCCAGTTGCCGTGTGCTATTCCTGTTGCTTCGCGATATGTTACAAATACCCGAGGTGAGACATGTTGGCATCCCCGTGGATCAACAACTTGTCCACTATGCCAGTTACCTCGTTACCGGTATTGTTCTCTTTTCTCGTTCCCGTGTTCCGGCATCCCCGTGATCAAATCACAAAGTGTCTGGCCAGACGATGATGGATACCGTAACACCGAGAGGGCCCAGAGATATCTCTCCATCGTCGGAGGAGCAAATCCCAATCTTGAGCTACCAAGTTACTTGACATACTTTTCCATGAACCCGTAAACCGCCGTAATAGCCACCCATTTACGGATGACGTTTAACAAACCCCAAAGTTCATGAAGCAAGCATGAAGAAACTCGATACTCTCATGGTCTAAGGAATCATGCAAACGTTAACCATCTCTGTGTTATTAACCATTAACTTGTGACGAATGTATCTCATAGCATAACATCAATTCGGGTCAATTCAACACAAATGTTCTGCTAACATTGTGCCCTCAAAATTGCCGGCATAGACATGCCCATGATCAGGAAAACAGAACCATCATGCAACACTTGAGCTAGTCTTAGAGGCCAGACTAGGAATACATTTTACCGTTTATTATCCCACACGTGCATATGAGTCTTCCTCCGAGCCTCGTGGTTATTGCAGACTCGAGAACCATAGCAGTTATAGCATGGAACATAAACCTAATTATGAACAGGGAGATAATCAATAACATTTATTATTGCCTCTAGGGCATATCTCCTACAGCGCCGTGCCATGGACTGGCCAGGTTCCGGTCCGCACAGCCTCGGCAAAGCCCCCAGGCCGCATGCAGGTATTGACTCCGCCTCTAGCCGCTCGGATCTACCCCGTCGCCGGTTTGTCGGCAAATACACCAACGGCCGTCGACCGGGCTCGATGCTGGCCCAAAAGCTCGTCGGCGCACCGATGCCGCTCATAAAGTGCGACAACTGTCCACGAAAGGTCTTGCGCCGCGTGTCTACAACGCCGGAACATCCCGGATGGGTGTTTGTCAAGTGCAAAAATGATAGGGTATGTGCTAGTCTAGCTTCGGTTGTGCTACCGGATTCGGCTCGTTTTGCTTACACTCAAATAGTTATTGTGTAGGATGGATGCAAATTTTGGTTTTTGGAAAGAAGAATACATCGATCTATTGATAGCGCGCAATTTAATAGATGTCTATGCACTTCTTGCTAAAGCAGAGGCTAGAGATGAGACTAGATGTGAAGAAGCAACGTCTACTTCTTTAGACTCGAAGAAGAAAGAAGCTTGCAAGATCGAGACTCCGTAGATCAACAACAAATGCATCGAGAAGGCACTGATCCAACTTACCGGAGAAATTATGGAAGTTGGATATCTTCTAAATTTTCTTCTTGTAGTTCTTGTTTTCTTTGGTCTTGTTATTCTAGACAAAATTTGGTGATGTACTCTATTGTATCAAAAAAATCGTTGATGAAAAAAAAATGTGTTGCAAAAATTGTATGCGGACGAGATGCGACCAAAATGCGGTTGTGCGTCAACGCACGGCTGGCGCATCCACAAATCCGGGCGGACGCGACCCCATTGCCATCCCAAGCGGACGAAAAGCGGGCCAAACAGACATCCTTTTAGGATTTAGGGTCATGCGTTGGAGTTGGCCTAAGAGCATCTCCAGCTCCCCCCCCCCCAACACGCCCCAGGCCCCTTTTTTATCGCCGGCGCCAAAAAAATCGCCCAGACGCGCCCCCAGGACCCCTTTTTTGTCGGTTTGGGCCGAAATTGGCGCCAGCGGACCTAGGCCAAACCCAGCGCGCCTGGGGCACCGGCTGAAGCGAAAAGGCGCGTGGGGCCGTGCTGTCGGCGACACCGGTCGATTTTCCCGCCATTTTTTCCTTTCCCTCCCTTTCCCTCCCCATCATCCTCATCTCCACCCCGTTGTTCCAGCCATTCTCCCCATCATCTCCCACCGCCATGCCATCGAAGAAGTACGCCGCCCCTCGCCTAGCCACCGAACCCGCAACACCAAAGGCGAGTGAAAGGACGTGGATGTCCCCTAGAGGGGGGGGTGAATAGGCGCTTTAAAATAATTACGGTTTAGGCTTGAACAAATGCGGAATAAAACTAACGTTTAATATGTCAAGGAGAAAACCTAAAACAACTAGGCTCACCTATGTGCACCAACAACTTATGCTAAGCAAGATAAACAACTAAGTGATAGCAAGATATATAACAAGAAACAATATGGCTATCACAAAGTAAAGTGCATAAGTAAAGGGCTCGGGTAAGAGATAACCGAGGCACGTGGAGACGATGATGTATCCCGAAGTTCACACCCTTGCGGATGCTAATCTCCGTTCGGAGCGGTGTGGAGGCACAATGCTTCCCAAGAAGCCACTAGGGCCACCGTAATCTCCTCACGCCCTCGCATAATGCAAGATGCCGTGATTCCACTAAGGGACCCTTGAGGGCGGTCACCGAACCCGTACAAATGGCAACCCTTGGGGGCGGTCACCGATACCCGTACACTTTGGCAACCCTTGGGGGCGGTTCACCAGTACCCGTACAAATTGCTCGGGGCAATCTCCACAACCTAATTGGAGACCCCGACGCTTGCCCGGAGCTTTACACCACAATGATTGAGCTCCGAGGCACCACCAACCGTCTAGGGCGCCAAGGCACCCAAGAGGAACAAGCTCTAGGGTGCACAAACACCCAAGAGTAATAAGCTTCTCAAACTTCACTTCCACGTATCACCGTGGAGAACTCAAACCTATGCACCAAATGCAATGGCAAGGGCACACGAAGTGCCCAAGTCCTTCTCTCCCAAATCCCACCACAACAACTAATGCTATGAAGGAAATGAGAGGAAGAACGAAGAAGAACACGAAGAACTCCAAACTCTAGATCCAAGGGGTTCCCCTCACATAGAGGAGAAAGTGATTGGAGGAAATGTGGATCTAGATATCCTCTCTCTTTTCCCTCAAGAACTAGCAAGAATCATCGGAGGGATTGAGAGTTAGCAAGCTCGAAGAAGGTCAACAATGGGGAAAGAACACGAGCTCAAGAGTTAGGGAGCAATGGGGAAGAAGACCCCCTTTTATAGGCCTCCCCAAATCCAACCGTTATGTGCACAGGTCGTGCACAAGCGGTACTACCGCTCGGCTGAGCGGTACTACCGCTTAGCACGGTAGATCCAAGAAAAGCATGCAAAACGGCAGAAAACTCGAGGCGGTAGTTCCACCGGAGCGGTACTACCGCCCTACCCAGCGGTACTTCCGCTGGGAAGTAGTAAAACTCCAGAACCCAAAAAACAAGTGGTAGTAGCAGCGGTACTTGGGAGCGGTAGTACCGCGTGGGCGGTACTACCGCCCTACTACCGACCACTACTGCCGTCCAGAAAACCAACCTTACCAGAGAGTAAATTATAAGCGGAAGTAGCAGCGGAAGTACCGCCCAAGCGGTACTACCGTGGCACGAAGCGGTACTGGCGCCTGTTCAGAGAAAAACAGTTCTGGCACTGAAACTGCCATAACTTTCGCATACGAGCTCCGAATTGAGCAAACTCAAGCTTGTTGGATAGCACACGATAAGTACTATCCAAACAGCGGCTTGTTATCCTAAGAAGAGGCAGTATGAAAATGCCAATGGTATAGAGATGTGAAACCTCTATGAATGAAGAACCGGCAAAAACTCCAGCATCGAAAACATCATAGAAGATGCATATGGACTCCGTTTTCGATGAACTTGAGCTTGTCATGGAGCTGACCATAAGCTCAAGAACCCACAAAGAGAAAAACCAACCAAGAACCAAGAAAGATGATGATGCCAAGAATGCAATGGTTTGAGCTCTCAACGAACGATACGATCAAGCTACTCATTTGAGAGCCCCCCTTGATAGTACGGCTATCGATCCTATAACCCGGTCTCCCAACTACCACAATGAGACCGGTAAAATAGAAAACCTTATCAAGGTCAAACCTTTGCCTTGTGCATAATCCACTTGAGCTAGATGATGACGATCTTGTCCTTCTCAAGATGGATCATCTTTCTTGATTGCGTTGGCTCGATGAAGACTAGTTGATTGCTCCCCCATACTTCACTATGGGTGAGCCACTCTTTGGCACATCTTCACAGGTCCATTGTCACCATAATGGACGGCAAGCTTCAAGCATGATCTCTCCGTGATGCTTCACTTGAACTTGCACACCGCAACCTTGATGACGATCACCACTTGTTGTCATCCTCCGTGGGTTGTATGAGATCTTCCTCTTGACGCAAGCCCATGGAAATATACCTAACCCCACAACGAACTCTCACGTAGACCATGGGTTAGTACACAAAGCGTAATGGACAATGCTTACCATATCATGGGATCACTTGATCCCGCTTGGTACATCTTCTACGCTTTGTGTGTTGATCAACTTGAATCATTCTACGCTTGGACATCGGTGACGACATGGACGACGTCGAGCCCGACGATGTCGAGGAGGAGGTGAAGGAGGAAGAACCGACAGAGCCAGAGCCGGTGAGGAGCAAAGGGAGAAAGATCTCTCCCGCCCCTGCAGGAGAGGAGCTTGCCATTTGAGTTCTATGTGTATGGCTCCTACCTTTTTGATCGCCGGATCATTCGCATGATGATCGCCAACCTGTAGCGTGATCGCCAGACGGTGGCATGATGATCGCCGAACCTGTGTCGTTTTTTGGTAGCGGGAAAGAGAACTTTGAATTTTATGTGCGTCTGGGACCGAAACCTGAGGGTGCGACTGGAAACGTGACCCCCAAGCCGAAAAAATCGCCGGCACGAACGCCTTCGCCGGGGGCCAAACGGCTGGAGATGCTCTAAAGCTAGCCTGGGGAATGTCCAAGCATTATTGGTCTGGCTGGAAACTTGGCCTCCTCGAAACGTAATCGTGTCGTGCGTACAAAACGTGAAGGCAGTACAAACCATTGAGTTGACCCTAGCGCAGATGTCTACGGACTACTGCTGTACCTGTACGCAGACGCATCGAGCGAGCGACCATGGCTGACCGCAGCCGTTGTCTGGTCCTGGATCGCTGCCTCAAAGCGAAGTGAAGAGAAATGGACCGATGCTCGGAAATGCAATTCGGCTCCGGGGTCCAAATGAACCTGGAATCTGGACCGACCAGAGGCCTCCCGATTCGTGCGTAGCTCTGTATTCTATTTCGTATTCCGTGGACATAATTTCACCAGCGGTCCCACGCAGCACATTTATTGCTTGACGACGGCAGTTAGGCACGGTGTGGTACAGACGGCCGGCCGCATCTGGGCCCACTCACCCATCCCCACTTAACCAGGCTCATCCGTGCACGCTCACCCTACTCACAGTCGCCTTCCTCCATACGATTCCAAAATATCCAACTCCAGAGAGCTCCAACCACAGCGCTAATGGCGGCTTCATCGTCTACCAGCCAACGGCAGGAGATGCTGCCGCTCATCCCATGCCCCGTACTGTCAGGACAAGATGCCTACCTTCATCTGTGGTCCAACTGGATCTAAGCCGGGCGAGCGTTTGTATAAGTGCATCCGGAAAGATGTAAGATTTCTGCCATCCATAGATGCGTCCGATCCGTTGTGAAATGTCCCAGTTTTTTTATTTGTTTTCTCTTCCGTTCACGCAGTCGAGGAAGTGCAAATTCTATGAGTGGCAGGAGGGGTACGCGAGATACCTGACGGCTGATCCAACTGCTGGTGTGGTCGAACAGCAGATCCAGGACGGAGTTCGTCCACCTGCAGCCTCGGCGGTTGACCAGCACGTCGCAGCAATCATAGCCATGGTGAAAGATCTGGTAAGGTAGAGTCTCTTTGTCGCGGCCACCAATCTGTTGGCCATGACGTTGCTTCTAGCAATCTTCATCGACATATGCGCTATCGTCATCATGTCTCGTGCCGGCAGCGAGCATAATGTAAATTAGCAGTCGTTTTTAGCTATGTAATTAGCAGCTGGTATGTGGCACCGTCTGTTGACCTTTAAAATTTGTGTACCCCCAGCTTGTAATGGACCAAAATGTATTGTCATGCATCGGCAATGGTTCTCTTTTGTTTGCGTGTTTGATGCCCGTCTCTTTTGTCTACAGCAATGTACTATAATTGGGATCATTAATTTAGCTAAATGTCACTAAACTGGACACGGTGGCCCTGTTTGTTTCCTCTCTGTCCTTCAATCGTTTTTCTTCTGTCAGATACCCAAACTGGCCTAGTCCATTACACACCACACGCGCACCACGCCTATCCCCAACCCACAGCTCCAGATCCAGTTCTCGGAGGCGATTTTTGCGCTGCCTGCATCCACAACTGCCCCCGTCGTAGCCGCCGCCGCAACGCTAAATCACAGCCCATGACCGCACAAAGCGAGTTTTAGATAGAGCGGTGCCTGAAACAGTGAGCACACACGACGCGCCGCCGCCTACCGGCTCTGTATCTCACTCAATCCCCTTCCCCTCAAACAGTACAGAAACCTTTGTGGCTGGGGATGTATTTCGGTTTACCAAGCTCTGACCTGTGGGTCCAGGTCACGCCCTGCACGGACAGAATGGACACAACGCGAGCTGGACAAAAAAGACGCTGTGTTTTCCACCGTTAACGGCGCCTCCACGGGCGTCTTCATCCCCCGTTTGACACAATACATACACGCGTATTCTCCTTTTATTCCGTCCCTGTATATCCAATTCAATAATTGCTGACACAGATCCCATAGCGCAGTTGCTGGCACAGATCCCATAGCGCAGTTGGACGACCACGATACCAGGAGCAAGTGGACTCGGGAGCCAAAACGCCCCTCGCACCGATGCTGCTTTTTTGTTTCCATGAGTGAGTACATAGCAATCGATTTTTCATTTCATCAGACAACTCGTCCAACCGAGGGGAGGAAAAAGGAAAAAGGCAGGGACAACTCATTCTGACACCAGCATGATATTGGCTTGCTCGTCAAGGCTGCAGTACGGCAAAAGCCCACGCCGCTGTCCGATTCTATCGTCCGTCCGTTTCCACTCGATATCGAGGCCCTACGACGAACCGTGGGCCAGGTGGAGAGCGCAGTCCGTGTCCCAGATTATAATGAGAAAACGGTGACCCCCTTTTTCTGGTATTATAAATAGTACAAGTGCAGTGCAGCTCACCTGTCCACAGTGGGCGATTATCTCAGCTGGGACTTTACAGGTCAAAGCAGTGGGGTTCATGAGTAGAACAAGGGCTGAAAAGATCAGTGATTTACTCACTGGGTGTCTTGGTAAAAAAAAAAAAGGGCCCTATGGCGTTCATGAGTAGAACAAGGGCTGAAAAGACCATTACTGGTAAAAACAAAAGGTTATATGGCTAGTTACCATGCTAGGGCAACAATTTTGGCCAAATGAGGACTCCATTCATATTGTGGACTGATGACCAGTATTCCTAGGTCCAACTCCTGAGTGTACTTACTCTTATGTGTCATCTAGGTGTCTCTGTGCCTTCCTGGTGGGCGACTATCATGGATAGCTTGATGATCAACACTCATTTATCAGCATTTACCTTAGTACAGATTTTCTGACAGCACAATCACCCAAAAACTTATTTTTCTGTTGTTCTATCAGGTACACATACTTGATTACACGATATGTTATTCTCTTTCGTTGAAAGAAGCATATTTCTCTTCTTTTTAGCTCCGGTTTATGCTGAAAAGGGACTATTGTTACAATGCTTGTGACAAGTCAAGTGTAGACAACCAGATCACGGTTGGAAATAGCAAACATGCATCTCTTTCTAGCACAAGTGCAAGGGCACGTGACAGGTTCCATTGCGGAGTTACAGAAGAACAAAATACATGTCCAATCGCCATCAGAGACACTACTGAACAAGTTTGGGAATAAACATGTTGTACCTATTGATCAATGGGGCTCCCATTCCCTCAAATGTCGCGCCCTGGAAATCATAAGTACACAATGTCAACAGTGCACTGAAACAAACAGTTAGACATCTGAGTTCAACTGAACTGCATTTACCATTTTGAAGAATGCTCTATGCCAAGGCCATTGCATGTAAGTATCATTCCCTTAAATCTTGAAAGGTACTCCTAAAATACAGGAAAATATAGCAAACTTAGACAGAAAGCACATAGAATAAGAATCTGATTGATATCTACAGTTAAGAAGAGCTCTTACACGTGCAGTATATTGATTGACCTCGTAACAGCCGGAAAAGTCGTACTCAAGCCGTGTAACTGGATCACTTAAAACTGGAAAGACAATACAGTGCATTAGGTAATAGAAGTTTTAAGAATGATGTATAGTGAAGTGTCACCCTGCCACCATTCTTATCAGTACAAAATAGAGAGGGACAAAAGGTATCATCAGTGCCTAAAATAACAGACTCGAACAGTACTTTTGTAAGCCTCGTTGATCTCCTGAAATTTAGCTGTGACATCATCCTCGCCCTTATGCTTGTCCGGGTGCCACTTCTGGAGATGAGACACCGCTTAAAGTTAGTTGATCTATAATTTTGTTTGGTTAGATAATACATAGTAGTGGTTCGCAGAAGAGAAGCTGGGCATAAAATTACCAACGCTAATCTTCTATAACTCAATTTGATGTTGTCGTCAGATGCATCGTAATCGACCTCCAGAACTTTGTAATAGTCCTGTCATCACAGATGAACTCTATGAAACGATATAATTGATAAAATGGATTAAATGGACAGGTGAGTATAACTATGCAATAAAGTATACCGTGACCATTTCCCTATACATGAATGGCATGATAGTCCATAGGAACACATCACACTTGAGTTATAGATGATAATGCATATTTGGGGTATCCATAAGATAGTCTACAGCATAGCAACAGAGATAGGCAAGGAGTGCTCATATCACAGTCCACAATCGATCCAAAAGTTTGAATGTATGGATATAAATTCCCATAGTAGGTGGCACTTGCAAACGATAAACATATTCAGCCGAAGCAGCAGAGTTTTCCAGAAATCTAGTTGCTGCAACTGAAATACTGAATGCAAGCAAATCGATTAGGCGCATAGACAGCATGAATGCATCGATAAGCTTTCTAAGACATACCACACATACCACGCATGGATGGGCAATATACGATAGTTGGAATTTGACCAATCGCTCGCCACAGATCAGTATGCCTAAATTTAACTACCATACATAGTCTACACTCTACAGCACAGCAACAAGGATCGACAAGGAGTGTTCAAATCACAGTTCACTATTGATCCAAAAGTTTGAATGTTTGGATACAAATCCCCATAGTAGGCGGCACTTGCAAATGATAATACATTCAGCCGAAGCAGCAGAGTTTTCCAGAAACCTACTTTCTATAATAACTAGATATAAAATTCTTCAACCACTCAAACAAGCAAGTCGATTATAGGCAATAGACACCACAAATGCATCGATCAGCTTGGACTGATTAAGGTAAGCAAGGTGAAGATAAACAGGGGTGTTGCCTTACACATACGACACATGGATGAGCAACAGACGATAGTTGGGATTTAACCAATCGCCCGCCACAGATCAGTACGCCTGAATTTAACTTCCAACCACCAAACAGTACTCTGCTCTTCTTCCCCCCACAGCGAGGCCAAAGCAAACCAGTACTAACTAAATTCATTCCAGTAACCATAAACCAACAGGAGCTACAGATCCATGAACCGAAGTCCCCCCAAGCTAAAAGCCTAAGGCAATCGCTCTCTCTCTTCTGAAGACGGCAAGAAGGACGACCGGAGATTATCTTACGGATTGCGGGATGCTCAACTTGTGGAGAGGCTCCTCGCTTGCTCCGTCCATGCAGCGTAACAATTCATCACCCCCGGCCTCTCTGTGCCCCGCCCGTCGGTCCTCGTCCCGCTGCGCTCGCTGGGGGGGGGGGGGGGGGGGGGGGGGGGGTCCGGATTCGGCCTGCCCAAGGGAAGGGAGGGGAGGATCGCGAGGCCGGGGGTGGGTGTGGGATCGGAGGTTGTTCTTCTCCCCTCCGCTCTCCTCTTTTTTATTCTCCGCTGTTTGTTTTTAAGAAAAATCCGTGGTGGATAAAGAGGGGCAGGACGGTGACGTGGATCTCGGTGTCCTTTCGTGTCGCGGAGCGTCCGTCCCTGGTTCGCCGCTGCAGGCCTGGGCTTTTTGCCTCGTGTGTGTGTGTGTGGCTCGCCGCAGCGGACTTGGGCTTTTGTATGCCATTGGTGTATTCCTGAGAAAATTCATTTTCTTTGCTGATAATTTAAGGCCTGTCTGCTGATAATTTAAGGCCCGCCTGCCTGCAAAATGCAAGTCAAACGGGTAACTTCAGGATATGCCGCTCCTAAAAAAAAACTACAATTCTTAGAACTCCCTGTTTTTCTGAAGCTCTACAAGGGGTGCTCCAAAAACTCTAGAAGCTGGGGTGGGAAAAAAATTACACACCATTGCCACAGGTAAGTGGATACCCTTAGTTTTTTCCCACATCATCCAATCAAACAAACCATTTTCATCAAATTTCTCATGCTTGAAGCTGGAGCTAGCTAGAAGCCAAACATGATAATCTGTTCTTTCATGGAGCTGCAACTCCCGTGTGAAACTGCTTCAAAGTGGATTTGATGGAGTGAAACTGATTTTGATGCAGCGTAGCAGTCGCAAACAAGCCCTTGATCCCGTGTTTTAGAAATCTTGATAATCAAATATTATCCTTCAGACTACAGTAGTTCTTCCTTTGTTAGATTAAAAAAAAAAAAAAAATTCCCTCTGGTGACATTGATGTCAGGTCATCCTGAAGCTAAGCTAGCAACGAGGCATGATAAAAGTAACAAACACAGAGCACTTACTTATAGAATTTGACTGAAACTTACAGGATGAGGTTTACACTTGGATTCTGCGGAGTTACAGACTACAAGGTATATATCTGAGAGGGGGTATTCTATTCCCCAACCAATAGGTCAGTCTTGAAAGACAATTTTGAGGGGTAGTACATATATATTACTCCCTCGTCCCATAATATGGTACGGGCTAGTATATCCTAAGAAAGGTGCAAGTCCATACCAACAAGTAAAGAAAAAACTGGCATGTACGGTGTGCTAATTCAAGTATTCAACTGCACCTCAGCATTCTTCAAGAACTCGGGAGTTGGAAACGACGGTGTCCCAAATATCATTTACGGGTGAATCATCACATCAAACGGCCAGCGCATTGTGCTCTAGGGTATTTTTGTTGCAGCTGGGGCCACTGCACGAAGAACTGGTCGGCCATCCGTAGCTTGTACAGGAGTAAACCACTTAACGAAAGCTTCTTCACTCTTGCGATACTTTCAATGTAGAAAATGGAGGACCATCCCAGACCAAGCACCTGCAAGAATAGAGCAATCAAGTACTCGATAGAAAATTTTAAGCATCGCATTGACTTGACATTTAGGACAAAAAACAGTGTCCGTTCAGAATTTAATAGCAAACACAGATTTATAAGAATTTTGACATCCTACTATCTTAGTTTTCGTTCTATGATAAATCTTGTACTCAGCTATTCAGAACGTAGGATGTAAAGTTACCTTTAGAAGAAAAGCTGAAGCACATAGAGGGATGCATGTCCCGGGACCATTGCAAAATATCTACAAGGGTGTTACAAGACATTAGTATAATTGCACTCGTATAGCATAATGGGTGCTAATAAGTTTGAAGAGTGCACACCACTTGTGGTCTGATTCTTATTATTAGCCACATAGCATGCAAAATAGCACGCAGAGTTGTTGCGATGGAGGTAATGTAGGATTGGCCCACTTCACGGCTACGATATATCTGCATGAACTGGGCGTTCTCGATGATCGTTTCTCTATCACCCTACAAAGATATCATTGGTGTCATACGCAAAACTGAAATTACTTGCAAAGAATATTGTAATTTTATATAGCAGGGTAACTGACCTCCACATGAATTAATGACTTCTCATAGACCTGTGCCTTTGGAAGGCTCATGTTATCGGTAAGTGCAGCCACATAGTACCTTGGCGTAAACCGATCCTTCTGAAGCTCAGTTACAATATTCATCATCTCTGCAGTATGCCCTCCTGCGGAAGTGACATGAAAATTAATAGGTGAACGTAACGATACATTCTATTCTGGGTAGTTATGATTACATAAAGACAACCTACTGGTTTCTTGGTGAATGCGTAACTGATACTTCTAGTTGTGCTTATGTAAGTACACTGTGATCAAATGTATTGACAGGAAAATAACAACATTTGGACACATAATTGGGCTCTCAGAACGAATATACACCTGCTTAGTCCTAAATGATTATTTATATATACAAATAAATATCATATTTGCACTGAAACAAGACATAAACCGGTGCAAACTATGCAGAGACAAAAACTTGGAATGAAATGTATCCCATGGTGAGGTGGTAGTGATACCAACACATTGGCAACAAGCCAACAACAGCATCATTTGCAAGTGAAGTGGGAGGAGGTAGAATGTTTAGCTTGCAAACCTCAGTACAATATCGAGTCCAGATACAAAAAAAAAGAAGGAAATCTACAACATGTGGAGAACATAAGCTGGTGCTTTATAAAGCTACAAGTGATTTCTTAACTCTGACAAGAATCAGTTGCAGCATATTGGATGGTGTGTTCAATTAGACTTGCATAAGGAGTACACTCCCAGATGTCTAAATAATCCTCCCTCCGTCCCAAAATAAGTGTCTCAAGCTTAGTACAAATTTGTACTAGAGTTAGTACAAAGTTGAGACAGTTATTTTGGGACGGAGGGAGTACAATATAGTACAAGCTAATTGGGAAACAACTTGTGTGTCTCGTTTTTTAAAGATGGTTTGATCTGTGTATGAATGACCCATAAGGCATGAAAAATATAGACTGAATTTTATCCTAGGTCAAAGACTGCAGTGTGTTATCCCTAAAATTTCCGTCAAGGTTACAAATGGTAGCACAGGAGTTGCTTACAAAGCCAGATAAACCATTGAGCAAAAAGAAATCTAGACGCCCACAACACAAGTGCACAAATGTTAGGAGAGTAATTGTCGATCGTGATAACAATTCCCGTTGGAACTTACTGATGCCTGTCATCTCGGTGCAACTCAAGGCATCGATTTGGACATCGTTCTCTGTAGTAAAATTGACAATTTCAGTTTGAAGGCCAGGATGTACTCAGTACTCACCAGACCCGAGGACGATGAGACACCGCAGCCCAGAGGCACGAGACCTCGACGGCGGTAGGCCGCTGCGGCAAAGCACGTAGGCGACGCGGACGGCGAGAACGGACACCAGTACTGGAATAGCACAACACGCTGCCGCGAAGGCGTCGAACCCCATCTCCATAAGCGGTGGAGATGGGGTATGAGATCTGCGTGTGCGTTGTGCCGATCAACAGCAGCGCAGAGCTGGTGGGGGTGAGGGCGCTAGATCCCCAGTCTCACCGGCAACCGCGCGTGGCGGCCGAGCAGGGGAGAGGACTGTGATGGGGATGCTCGCCGGCTTGGCTCCCGATGGCGGCGTCGGCCGAGGGAGCACGAGTCGGCCGCGGGGGAGAGGCGTCGTATTGTGGGCCAGCACATATCTCGCGCGAGATTGTCTCCCTATAAGCGAGCGCGAGCGGGCCGGCCCGTTAGTGCAGTTTTTTTTCCGTTCGATGTAGTCGCTCGCTGTAGGTTTGCTTATAGCGTTTACAACCGGACCCTCACACCCGTCTCAAACGTTCACGCAGACCGCCCGGTCATTGACCGGTTAAAAAATCGACCTAACCGGCCCTCTCAAAACGGCTTCAAACGTCCGGGCTGACCGGCACCCCTCATATCTAGCCCAAATATGGGGCTGATATGGGGAGTCCGGGCGCGCCCAAGCATGCCCGCCACGTCGGCCTAACGGCAGGCCCCACGCGGACTCGTCCGAAAACCCGACGGTCCGACGGGCGCCTCGACCGTCGCCGTGGTGTGACGCCGCGTAGCGCTGTTCCGGTTCGCCGGCCGAGGCCAAAGCCGGCTATTTAAGCCATCTGGCGTCCCCAGCCCTAGCACATCCACCTCCTCCCTTCCTCCGTCGTCACCCGATCTCATCTGCCTCCTCTCCCCCGCTCTCCGGCGTCAGTATGGTCCGTCGTAGGATCACCATCTACGCTATGCTCACGCCGGAGCGCCGGATGCAGATCGAGGCAGAGATCCAGGCTCGGCACGCCGCCCGCATCCCTGCGGGTCTCCCTCCAGACTCGCCGGAGACGGAGGAGGAGGAGGCGGAGGAGGAGCTGCCGGAGGTGATGGAGGAGGACGAGCCGGAGGAGGACCAGGCGGAGATCCATGCTCCGGGCTTGAACATGGTGGAGGCGAAGGCGGAGTTCGCTGTCGCCCAAGTCAAGAAGATGGCGGAGCAGCAGGTCATCCTGGATTTCATCTGGGATGAGGCCGAGGTGGACGCCAACCGCCAGCTCATCTGGCAGAGGCAAGCGGAGGCCGACGCCCTCTTCGACGAGCTCGACACGAAGATAGCGGCGGAGGAAGCCGCAGCAGAGGCGTCCGAGGGGGGCGGAGCTGCAGATGCTGCACATTTATCTGCCGGAGGGCTCGGAGATCGTCGAAATCTCCGACGAGGAATAATTAGTTTGTACGTAGTACGTAGGTTTTTATGTTTGCATGCTTTTGTATGGATTTGAGGAATCTAGTATGAGATGTCCGGTTGCAGCAATGTTTATTTGAGGCGTGTCCGGTCATTCCCCGCAGTTTTTGCAGCACATAACTCCATCAGTGCAGCATGTAACTACATCGTGGCGACGCGCGCGGCGCAACCGGATGCATATGGCAGCACTGATATTTGTAAACTGCGTTTGGATTTTCCCTGAAGAGGAGGGGATGATGCAGCAAAGTAAAAGTAAGTATTTCCCTCGATGAGAACCAAGGTTATCGAACCAATAGGAGAACCACACAAATTCTCATCTTCAGCGCCTACGCACAAAAGAGCAAACACTTGCACCCAACGCGGGCAAGAGGGTTGTCAATCCCCTTGAACTCGTTACTTGCAAGCGATAAGTAGTGATAGATAGATAATTTGATAAATATAAATTGTAAATGAAAAAAGTAACAAATGATAACAAGGTATTTAGAGTTTTTGTAAATATATTTGTGAGGAGACCCGGGGGCCATAGTGTTCGCTAGAGGCTTCTCTCTCGAAGAAGGCATACGGTGGGTAAACAAATTACTGTTGGGCAACTGATAAAAAGCGCATAGTTATGCAATATTTATTCACGGAATGATCATGTATATATGCATCACGTCCATAAACAAGCAGACCGATTCCTGGCTGCATCTACAACTATTACTCCACCCATCGACTGCTATCCAACATGCATCTAGAGTATTAAATAAAAACAGAGTAATGCTTAGAGGATGATGACATGATGTAGACAAAGTAAATCCAACCAATATGGATAAACCCCATCGTTTTACCCTTAGTGGGAACAATACAATACGTCTCATGTCCCTTTCTGTCACTAGGATTAAGCACCGCAAGATTGAACCCACTACAATGCACCACTCCCACTTGAAGATAAATCAATCTAGTTGGCCAAACCAAACCGATAGATCGGAGAGCATTACAAAGCTATAACAATCATGCAAATAAAATATCAGAAAATATTCAATATATTTTCATGAATAATCTGACCAAAAACCCACAATTCATCGAATCCCAACAAACACACCGCAAAGATTGATTACATAAGATAGATCATCATGGGAATCGCGGTGATCTTGGCAATGAAGAACATAGAGAGAGATAGCCATCTAGGTACTAACTACGGACCCGTAGGTCTGCGGTGAACTACTCACACATCACCATGGGAGCAGCAAGGTTGATGTAGAGGCCCTCCGTGATCGATCCCCCTCCGGCAGGGCAACGGAACAAGGCTCCAGATGGGCACACGGCGGAACAGAGACTTGCGGCGACGAAAGAAGTGTTTCGGCAGGCTCTCTAGGGTTTTTGCAATATTAGAGAATTTATAGGCCAGAGATCAGGGCCAGAGGGCCGGGGAGGTGGCCCCAAGCTATCAGGGCGCGACCACCCCCCTAGGCGCGCCATGATGACTTGGGGGCACCTCGTGTGCCCTCCGATCTTCCTCTGAAGCTTCTAGGTCTTATTTTGGTCCAAAAAAATATTCAAAAAGTTTTGGGGTATTTGGACTTTGTTTGGTGCAGTGTTCCTGAAAAGCCAAAAACACGCAGAAAACAGCAACTGTCACTTGGCATTGGGTTAATAGGTTAGTGCTAAAATATAATATAAAACAACAAGTAATTACCTAAAAAGTATCCTAGAATGATAATATAATATCATAGAACGATAAAAAATTATAGATACGTTGGAGACGTATCAACCACAAACGTGATCGTGCGCCAAGCCCAACCATTGGTAGAGCGCGTGCGGAGGGACGCGAGAGCAAAGCGCACGGAGGGACGCGAGCAGAGCGCTCAAAGGACACGAGCAGAGCACGCAGAGGACGCAAGCAGAGCTCGCAGAGGGAAATTTTGGCACGTGAAGTGCGCTCCAAATTGCATATCATTTGAACTTATAAGTAACTCTTGGGAAAAAGTTGGGTCAGAACAATACATGAACAATTAACTTTTTTACACGCGCCAAACTTGTTTTTTGCCGAGAGCTACTTAGTTGTCCAAATGGTTTGAAATCTGGAGCGCACCTCACGCACCAAATATCTACCATACAAAAAAAATTGGAAATTTTGATTTTTTTTCTAGTATTTGTTTTGAAAGTTTCTTCCAGACGGAGTATTTCTGAATTTTATAAAGCCAGTTATGGTCAACCGCCCGGCACCCGTTGGAGGTACGATGGCCCATCCATCGGACACGATGATAATATGTGGACCGTGTGTGATAGTGGGCAGACACGTACACATCCGGGAGGGCCCACGTATGTAAATCTATTTACACCTATCAAACCTAAATATGTTCACACGTAGCTGCTGTTTACTAGGCTGTATAAACTACCTATTTGGAAATTACTGGACATTCCTCTCCTCATCAACAAAAAAACATATCTTTCTTGTTAGTCGTTCCTTGCGTCTTCCATGGTCGGTAGGAGGAGTTCTCGGTCGAGATATAACTAGGGAGAAAAGACCAAGGCCGCGGAAGCAACAGAGAGGTCCTGTCGTGCTGCAGTAGCCGCAACAGAGAGGTCCTGCGGCGTTGCGGAGGCTCGAACGATCTCTCACGGGAAGATGAGGCTCTCACAAGCGCATTCGCCATGGAGGCGAACTGGACGAGCTGGCAGTGGTGAAGTCCTTAGCCAGCGACGACGTGCTCGCTGAGCTAAATAAGCAGGAGGAGGTGATCGCCGGCTTGGTTAAGCTGCTAGAGGAGAGCAATGCCTCGGTTAAGAAGGCGACCAGCGTCATCGTGCAACTTACGGGTGATAAGGCGAAGCTCCGCAACGAGCGCGGCAAGCAGAAGGAGCAGACCGCCGTTTGGAAGAAGCTGCATGAGAAGAGCAGTGCCTTCGTAAAGGAGATGCCCGCCGTCATCGAGGAACTTATGGTGATGTGGCAAAACTCCGCATCGAGCGCGAGTGGCTGGTGGAGAAATATGTAGCCGATGTCAAACAAAGTCTTCAGGATGTGAAGGAGAGCATCGACGCTCGCCACGAGAAATCCTGTACCATGGACGCAATGCGGAAGGTGGCGGAGGAGAAGCGAGAGGAGATGCAGGTCCTGGAGGCGATGAAGAAGGAGATGGAGGAACTCCGCGCCTAGCAACCCATCATGCGCAATAGTCAACAACGACCCAACTACGTCTTCCTTCTTCTTTTGCCCCTGTGTCTTTCGGGCGTTGCCGCATGTGGCATTTCAAATTATCCTGATATGTAAAACGAATTATTATATGTTGCCATTGTCATCATATATATTATTTTGTTCGTATGTAAATGTATACTTGTCGAAAATAGGCTAAAAGTCACGTTCTCACTGAGTTAAACCATGGCTCAGCCGCCATTAATGGAGAAGTTGGGAGCGAGGCGGGTGGCGGGTGGAGGTAAAAGGGCTCGCTACCCGGTGAGCCAGTCGCACCACGGACTACTCGCATGCATCATGTTGAGCATGCGCGGTGGATCTCGCACGCATCCTGCTGAGCCTGCATGGCGGACTGCTCGCACGAGTCTCGTCGAGCATGCGCGAGGGACTGCTCGCATGCGTCCCGTCGAGCCTACGTAGCGGATTGCTCGCACTTCTCCCGTCTAATCAAACCTGTCCGCACGACACCTCCTAGCCAATAAAGGAAGGGAGGTGTGGCGACACATAAATGGTTAGTTAAACGCCCACGATTCAAATAATACAACCGTTTGCAATAATACCGTGGCAATTATTTGTTTCAAAATGCCTACGTTGGTTGTTAACGTGGCAGCTATTTCTTCCAAAATGCCTACGTTGGTCGTTAACTTTGCATCTATTTGTTCCAGAATGCCTACGAAGGTTGTTGATGACACCATCCCAAGTTTCATGGATTTCAACGAGTTTTGGATTTGTAGGAATTTAAAAAACAAGATTATCAATGTTTGCGGCCGAGCCACGATGCCGACATGTTTGAAATTTGTTCCTGATTCTTACAGGGACCTAAACATGCACCCAGGGACACATATATGATTTTCAACCCGTTTTTGGTGCACTGGAGCATGTGCTTGTAGTTCAAATTTGAATTATACAAATGAAATGCCTAGAAAACTAAATTGATATATAAAAATAGCCAAACGAACCAATTTCAGCACGACACTCCTATTGGTCTATGTTTCCTCTAAAAATAGTCAATGCGAGAAGAGGCAGTGAATGTCGTTTTGCCCATAAAGGTCACACGTTCCCTATCGGAACCACGAGGCTTCTTGTGAGAACATATGATTTGTAAGAGGCTTGTAACGAAGATCGCCCCAAATTGGATCAAATTTTTACCAGGGCATATATGTGCCATGTCATGACACCATGCCAAGTCTCATGAATTTCAGGCGAATCTTGGATTTGTGGGAATTTTAAAATCAAGATTATAAATGTTTGTGGCCGAGCCACGACGTCGACATGTTTGAAATTCATTCTCATTTCTTGCTTGGGACCTAAACATGCACCCAAGGACATATATATATGATTTTTCAACCCATTTGGTGCACTGGAGTATGTGCTTGTAGTTGAAATTTGAATTATGCGCATTAAATGCCTAGAAAACTTAATTAATGTTGCCTCTAGAAAAAAATCAAGGTGAGAAGAGACAACAAATGTCGTTTTGCCCACAAAAGTAACATGTTCCCTATCGAAACCATGAGGCTTCTTGTGAGAATCTTCGGTTTGTAAGAGGCTTGTACCAAAACTTGTCCCAAATTGGACAAAATTGTTACCACAACATATATGTGCCATGTCATGACACCATGCCAAGTTTCATGAATTTCACGCAAGTTTTGGATTTATGGGAATTTAAAAATCAAGATTCTCAATGTTTGCGGTCGAGCTACTATGTCAAGGGATGTTTGAAATTCTTTCCCATTCTTTGCATGGGACCTAAACATGCACCCAATGACACATGTATGATTTTTCAACCCATTTCGATGAACTGTAGCTCAAATGTGAATTATGCACATTAAATGCCTAGGAAAATCAATTGATGTATAAAAAAGGCCAAACGAACCTTGAATAATTTAAAGCAGTTCCGGTCAACCATCTGGCACCCGTGGGTAAGCACTATGTGCGCACGCCCTGTGCTAGCTCGCGCTTCCTTCTTTCTTAGGATATGATTGTAAATAGTTGCATCAGCATTCATGCATCATGTTTAATTTTCAATTGAATTTGAAATGGTATGATCAAAGCCTAGCATCATTTGAATCAAATTATGTTCAACTTAAAATATTTTTCAATGAACCCAAAATGCCCTTCAAAAATGTTCACATTTTTTAAATAATGTGAGCCACCCAACAAAATTGGTTCCATATTATTTGGACACATTTTGGTCATTGAATTAAATTATAATTATATTGAGTTGGAGTTTCAAATTTACCATTAAATATTGGTTGCTCCAAATATTCTGGAATTTGTTGTGTGGTTTGAAAATAATTCAATTATGCCCCACAATATTTTCAGAATTAACCAAAGTGTTTTGGTTCATAAAATTAAATCAAAACAGAATAGCAAAATTAGAAAACATAAGGAATGAAAAAAATAGAGGCACTCACCTAGCAGCCCACTTGGAGGCCCATCCCACCAGGGGTAGCCATGTCTTCTTCCTCTCGCCAGTAGGCAGAGGAGAAGCAGAGCACGACGCCCAGGGCGCGCGACCACGCCCGCACCTGCCTGCCTGCCTCCCCCACCACGTGGATGACGTGGATAGAGCCCCCGTTGCCGTCTGGATCGGGTAGACCCCTTCATTCACCTCTTCCTCGCTCTCTCACCCTCTCCTCGCCACGACCGAACGCCATCGTCGCTACTTTTCGTCGTTCTCGTTGCCACTGGCCACCACTCGCCCAACCAATCTGACCACGAGCTCCGCCTCGATGCTGTGGAGCCCCAAGCCGAAGCAGCGACCGCGGGAGGCCTGCAGCGTCGCCATCATCACCATCTTCAACCTCGGGCGCCATCGTTCTTCGCCATCGATTCGGCCACCAAAGACCATCCCCGTCCTCGCCGTGTGCGCCAGACGATCCTTGCTGAGCCCCTGGTCAAAACCCTTCTGCTTGCCTGGCCTCACACGCCCCCTAGCGATCATCCCCACCGTGACCGAGCTCCAGTCGTCGCCATTGTTGTCGGGCCTCGTGCCCCCGAGCTTCCCCGCTTGCAGTTGTGGCACCCCTGTGCTTCTAATGACCCCGAGATGTCATAGAACCTTTTTGTTTGATTTTCCATGCACCGTAGCGCCACGGCCGTTGTTGCTTGAGGTTCGGCCACCGGTAGCTTGGACGCCGCCGTCAACTTCGGCCATCTCACGACCTCCTACTTAGCCCATTAGATGTGCGCTGATACGTCTCCAATGTATCTACTTTGTCAAACACTTTTGCTCTGGTTTTGGACTCTAATTTGCATGATTTGAATGGAACTAACCCGGACTGACGCTGTTTTCAGCAGAACTACTTTGGTGTTATTTTTGTGTAGAAATAAAAGTTCCTGGAATTGGACGAAACTTTTTGTGAATTGTTTTTGGAATATATAATGAATTATGGAGCGAAGATCCACCGGAGGGGGGCTGCCAGTGGGCCACAAGCCAACAGGGCGTGCCCTGATGGCTTGTGGGGCCCACGTGGTCCCCCCGACCCTAATTCCACTCCTATAAATTCACATCTTTGGAGAAAAAATAGAAGAGAAGATTTCATCGCGTTTCACAAGACGGAGTCGCCGCCACCTCCTGTTCTTCATTGGGAGGGCTGATTTGGAGTCCCTTCGGGGCTCCGGAGAGGGGGAATCGTCGTCGTCGTCATCACCAACCCTTCTTTATCAACACCGCCATGATGCTCACCTTCAGGAGTGAGTAATTCCTTTGTAGATGAAAGCACAATTTCTCCCTATGTGGTTTTGGTAATTAATAACAACATATATTGATGAGGACATGACTACCTTGGATACGACCAAAAATATTGCATACGTGCATATTTGTGAGGTGATTTCTTATATGAATTATGCAATAATTTATTTATGTTATTCGGAACAAAAATACTTCACCTATTTTTATTTTATGCCTAAATGCAGAATGGCCGAACACTTGTATGAACCACGTGTGATGACAAAGGAAGAGGAAATGGTTGGGTGCTATTCAAGAGGTCCTCTCATGTGAAAGGAAATAATTAGGTGTTGTTCAAGAAGTTCTCTCACATCACTTTTAGCCCAAGAGAAGATAGAGTCCAAGTCTCTCACGTTCTGGACTCAGATTCAGACTGATGATGTCTACTACGCAACTTTATTCTTGTAGACTTTGTTGGGCCTGCAAGCGCAGAGTTTTGTAGACAGTAGCAATTTTCCCTCAAGTGGATGACCTAAGGTTTATCAATCCTTGGGAGGTGTAGGATGAAGATGGTCTCTCTCAAACAACCCTGCAATCAAATAATAAAAAGTCTCTAGTGTCCCCAACACACCCAATACAATGGCAAATTGTATAGGTGCACTAGTTCGGCGAAGAGATGGTGATACAAGTGCAATATGGATGGTAGATATATGTTTTTGTAATCTGAAAATATAAAAACAGCAAGGTAGCAAGTAACAAAAGTGAGCACAAACGGTATTGCAATGCTTGAAAACAAGGCCTAGGGTCCGTACTTTCGCTAGTGCAATCTCTCAACAATGCTAATATAATTGGATCACATAACCATCCCTCAACATGCAACGAAGAATCACTCCAAAGTTCTTATCTAGCGGAGAACATAAGAAGAAATTGCTTGTAGGGTACGAAACCACCTTAAAGTTATCCTTTCTGATCGATCTATCCAAGAGTTCGTACTAAGATAACACCAAGTTATCCTTTCCGATTGATCTATCTAAGAGTTCGTACTAGAATAACACCATATGATACGCATCAACCAACTCTAATGTCACCAAGATACTCCAATGTCACCACAAGTATCCATGAGTTAATTATACGATACGCATCAAACAATTTTAGATTCATAATACTCAATCCAACACAAAGAACCTCAAAGAGTGCCCCAAGATTTCTACCGGAGAAAGTAGGACAAGAACGTGTATCAACCTCTATGCATAGATTACCCCAATGTCAGCTCGGGAATCCGCAAGTTCAGTACCAAAACATATATCAAGTGAATCAATAGAACACCCCATTGTCACCACGAGTATCTACATGCAAGACATATATCAAGTGTTCTCAAATCCATAAAAGTATTCAATCCGACAATAACGAAATCTCAAAGGGAAAACTCAATTCATCACAACAAGAAAGAGAGGGAAGAACACCATATGATCCAACTATATTAACAAAGCCCGTGATGCATCAAGATCGTGCTATCTCAAGAACACGAGAGAGAGATTGAACTCATAGCTACCGGTACATACCCTCAGCCCCAAGGTGGATTACTCACACATTATCATGGTGAGAAATAGAGAGTTGTTGATGGAGAGGTGCAGCCCCAAAGAGATGGAGGCGATGGCGGCCACGGCGCCGGTGACGGGCGGCGGCGGTGGCGACGGGCGGCGGCCCCTTTCCCCCCTTTCTTCCTTGGTCTTGGTGCTGCAATGGAGGAGCCTCTCCCCTTCTTGGCGGCTGCCAAGGGAGAGGCAAATTTGTGGCTCTTGGTGGCTCTCCCGAAATTAGGGTTTTTCTCTCCTTATATGTGCCTCTGTGGTGCTCTATGTCCCTCCGATGGATGGACCCTTGATCCAATGCTCTTGGGCACCTCTAGAACCTTCCTAGTGACTACTCACAGCCCTCATGAGTCCTCAAAGTCGTGGCTTGGCCGAATACATCAGATATGGTAAGAGTTGGACTCAATCACGTCATCAATTCTCGTAATCCCGTAATCAGATATTTTCCTCCAGTAAAACGGGTCTACATATTGCATCCGAACTCCGTTTTGGACGAATTTGGAGTCCAAAATCAATTCCATAAAATTCCCCACACTTTCCTAGTTTTAGCTTTTTCCATTTGACGCCGTCTTCGGTGGTCAAACTGATGATCTCTAAAAACTGTATGTGAACAGATTTCAGGAAAGTCAGAGTCCTCCTCCAACAAGGCTCCTTTTGCATTTTTCACCAATTTCCAATTAATTCCTACACATCAAAGTGTGAAACAAGAACTTGTGCAATTTTACAACTATTAATAGGTTAGTCCCAATAAATCATAAAACCATAGTAAAAACATAGGCAAATATGACATGAATACTTCATAAACTAGATGATGCCCCCGCGCGTTGCCGCGGGAATCTTGTTAATACGATTGTATTGATAGGTGCTAAAAACAACTAAAAGTAATGCAAATGTTAATGAAATGTTATTTCCTAACCAAAATATGAATTATACACTATATAGGCATGATCTATCAAAAATATGAATCATAAACTACGTGGATATGCTCCACATATATCGCATGTGAAAACATAAAAATAATTCAAGAAATATAACTTATAAGTGACTTGTATGTTGCTAATGTGGTATGGTTGAATGGTTAAATTAATGCATAAATTTACAACTTATGATTGGCATGCATAGATGCTGAAGTGGCGTGGTTGCATGCTTAGAAAAATGAGGTAGTGGGCTGCATGAGAAAATCTAACATGTGATTTATGATTGGCACACATAGGTGTTGATGTGGCATGGTTGTATGCCTAGGAAAATTAGATAGTGGGTTATAGCTATTTAAGAATAGAGGATTATCGATACGTTGGAGACGTATCAACTGCACAGACACACCTGTCTCAAAACTCCAAGAACGTTTTCATCCGGACTCCAAATTGGGTGATTCTTTTTTTGTTGGAAATTAGATTTCATATGCGTTCCAACCCAATTGAAATCACCTTAAAATTCGTCCGGAGTGTGGAGATATTGACGAAACAATCTGACGTTACAGCAGAATCTGAGTCAAACTACAAGTCCAAAGGTGTTGCATCACCTCCACTTCGGCCCATGGGGCTTCTATGACCTAGGGTTAGTTTTAGGCTCCCTTGGGACGTCCGCCCACCTCCTTGGCCGCCACCCCTTGCTCCTATATAAGTAGATCAATCTAGTAACTTTTTCTTTAGGTTTTGTTTAAATAAAAAGTTCGCCATAGCTGCAACTTCGCGTTCTTCGTTTGTGTTCCACGACCAGACAAAGGCGTCACAGAACCCCGCTTTCATCAATAAAGCTTTCCTCTTATATTCGCAATATCCAAATTGCAATCTTAGTTTCTTGCTTGTTCTTCATTTGCGTGCCGGAAACAGACCCTCGTGGTCAGGTTGATCGTGCTCCGGCGTGGTCAATAACCTCTCGGAGTTGGTTTAGTGATTGCTAAGGCGTGACGTCCTCGCATGTTCGTAGTCGGGTCGTCAAAGTCGACTCTACCATAAACGATAGCCACATCTCATCGAAAGACAGGGACAACTTCGCCTCTATCATATATTTCATTGGACTAATGTTTCCACCAAGTGTATCTCAGAAAAAAGTTCAATGATGGGATGGCTAAAGGATTGTGTGGAGAACCTCACCAAAGAAAGGAAGGAATTGGATTGGCCATGCTTCAAGAATGAGGACTCTACATTTTATATTTTGTGAGAAATCACTTTGAGTCCATAGGAAAGCCAATACTATTAAAAGGGGATGAGCTAAATATGATGATCTGGTTGCTCAAGTGCTTAGAAATTAGCCACCAAAAATACTCACCCACTTCCCCACACAAATCTTCTGTCCAAAGCCAAAAGTAAAAATTCGGTGACACCAACTTCCCATTCGGATCCACCGAGTTTTACCCTAGACAGAAGCCAAACCAAACCCTAGCATCTCGGTACTACCAACATTCCATTCGGTGCAAGCGAAACCAGTGACCAACTCTCTGTTAGCCATTTTCAAGAATCGGTCCCACCGAGTCTTGAGAATCGGTCTCACCGAGTGTTGGACCAACTCTCTGTTAACCAATTTCTTAGAATTGGTCCCACCGAGTTTGAGAAATCGGTCTCACCGAGTTTTGGTAACTGCCTAGGTCACCCATATCGGTACCACCGAGATTCATATATCGGTCTCACTGAAAACGCCAAAGTTGCCACATTTTGCACTAGTCGGTGCAACCGAGTTTTCACTCCGGTTTCACCGAGTTGGGCAATAATGTTGTAACGGTTGGATTTTGGAGATGCCTATATATACCCCTCCAGCACCACTCACTCGCAATAGAAGCACTCAGAACGTACACCCACTTGTTATATCCAATTTTCTGAGAGATAACCACCTACCCTTGTGTTGAGGTCAAGATCATCCACTCCAACCATATGGATCTTTATTTCTAGCCTCCCCAAGTTGCTTTCCATCCAATCAATCTCTACTATCCATGCCAAACCTGTGAGAGGGTGATTGAGTGTTGAGGAGACTATCTTTTGAAGCACAAGAGCAAGGAGTTCATCATACTACCACATCTATTACCTTTTGGAGGGTGGTGCCTCCTAGATTGGTTAGGTGTCGCTTGGGAGCCTCCTTCTTCGTGATTGTGGAGTTGAACCAAGAGAGTTTGTAAGGGCAAGTAGATCGCCTACTTCGTGAAGATCTACCCCGAGTAAGGCTAGTCCTCCGTGGATGTAGGCCATCATGGAATAGACGAGGTTGCTACTTCGTGGACCCTTCGTGGGTGGAGCCCTCCATGGACTCTCGCGAACGTTACCCTCTGTGGGTTGAAGTCTCCGTAAACGTGGACGTACGATAGCACCACCTATCGGAACCACGGGAAAAATCTTCGTGTCTCCAAATTGCATTTGATCCTCCTATCCCTACCCTCTTACATATGCGTGTGTTTACTTTCCGCTGCAATACTCATAGATATGCATGTGTAGGGTGAACTTGACTTGCTACAATTGCTAAAATCTGCCAACAACTAAAATTGGGAAAAGGTTAGATTTTTATTTGGTCAAGTAGTCTAATCACCCCCCCCCCCTCTAGACCTACTTTCGATCCTACAGTAGGCTTGCTGGACGGTGATGGGATTGGATGAGATTGATCATGTAATCGAGTTAAGTTTGATAGGGCTTGATCCCTAGTGTTCACTATGTTCGGAGATTGATGTTGTCATGACTTTGCTATGCTTAATGCTTGTCACTAGGGCCCGAGTGCCATGATTTCAGATCTGAACCTATTATGTTTTCATGAATATAAGAGTGATTTGGATCCTATCTTGCAAGTTGTATGCACCTATTACGTGTCTTGATCAGCATACCCCAAGGTGACAATAATTGGGATTCTTTCCGGTGATTGTCGTAGTTTGAGGAGTTCATGTATTCATCATGTGTTAATGCTTTGTTCCGGTTCTCTATTAAAAGGAGGCCTTAATATTCTTTAGTTTCCAATAGGACCCCACTGCCACGGGAGGGTAGGACAAAAGATGTCATACAAGTTCTTATCGCAAGCACGTATGACTATATACGGAATACATGCCTACATTACATTGATGAATTGGAGCTAGTTCTGTGTCGCCCTAGTGTGTAACTGTTACATGATTGATGTCATCTAAATCATTATCCATCATTGATCCACGTGCCTATGCTTTACATATACTGAATCTTGCTAAGTTACTATTGTTGCTACTACTGTCACAATTGCTACCAAATTACTGTTGTCACTACTACTGTCACTATTGCTACTACTATTTGGTGTGCTACTAAATCTTTGCTGCGGAGAGATATCCCATGTGCGGTTGAATTGACAAATCAACTGTCAAGACCGATAAATATTCTTTGGCTCCCCTTGTGTCGAATCAATAAATCAGGGTGAAATACTACCCGCGAAGACTGTTGTGATCCCCTATACTTGTGGGTTATCAAGACCTTTTTCTGGCGCCGTTGCCGGGGAGCATAGCTATATTTATTGTGTTAACTTGAGGATATCCAATTGCCATTATGAAGAATGTGAAAGATGCTCGAACTACGATCGTCCCCTCTCGTACGAGAGCAGATAAGGAACTGCCATCTAGCTCTGCTTTTGATTCACCTACTATATTGAATCAGCTTGTTACACCACCACCTGTTGATCGTTCTGATTTGTCACATGAACTTGATGATGCTACTTCTGAAATTAATGATGATACTATTGCTACACATGATGAAACTGAAACTGTGCCACTGAATGAATTAATTGATGCTCATATTGCTAAAGCTAGAGAACTTGAAAATACTGAAATTGATGAAGATTTTGAATCGCCTGTTACACCCCGCTCTCCTAATATATATGAATTGCCTTATGTACCTGAAGGTTATGTTATGGATGGAGAGATAGCTAGGGACTTTCTTGCTTGTGAGAATAGAGATGATTTGAGGAAACTAGTATTCAAACTGGAAGAAAAATCTATGATGGAGAAAATGAAACATGATCCCAATTTTGCTACTTCTCCTATATTTGTTACTGATAAGGATTATGAATTCTATGTAGACCCTGAATTGATTCCTATAGTAGAGTCTGATCCTTTCCATGGTTATGAAACTGAAACTGTTGTCGAACATCTCATGAAGCTGAATGATATTGCTGCTTTGTTTACTAATGAGGAAAAGATGTGCTACTACTTTATCCTTAAGCTTTTTTCCTTTCTCGCTAAATGACGAGGCTAAAGAATGGTTCCTTCTCTTGCCCCTGGTTGTGTGCGTAGCCCCCAGGATATGATTTATTACTTCTCTGGAAAAAAAATCTTGCTCATAAGAAACAAGCTGCTTTACAGGAAATATTTAATTTTGTGCAATTTGAAGAAGAGAATCTCCCTCAAGCTTGGGGGGGGGGGGGGGCTTCTCCAGTTACTCACAACTTTGCCTGATCATACTCTTAAGAAAAAATAAATACTTGGTATTTTCTATAATGGACTAACCAATGCTTCTAGGGACTTCCTAGATAGTTGTATTGGTTGTGTTTTGAGGGAAAGAATGAATATCACTTGTCATTTCCTTCTGCTCATCATTGGGTTCAACACTCTTACTTATCGAAAGGACTACGATTGATCCCCTCTACTTGTGGGTCATCAGGTACAAAGTACATGTGAACTACCCCGAGATCGTACAAATGAGTCTAAAAGTCTTGCCTCTACGGCTGAACCACAAGGCTTATATAGGGGCCGAGGGGTACCTAGGGTTACACGTGGTCGGTTGCATCTAGGGATAAACATGCCGAATATTTGAATATGCCTTCAAATGTGCGCCAGGTTTTTGGAGGATTCCATCTTGAGTAAACACGACCAATTCTTCAGTTACAGGTGGGTCTTCGGCCCGACCCATGAGTGGTAGACGGACCACGGCCATGCGAGTACCCCCTAATCCAGGATACCATCAGTCGGGGTTTGTAGGAACCTTGGGCATTGCATCTTGCATAACCTCTGACTAAAGGTTAGCTTCTAACGTCTTCTTCAGTCGGGGTTTGTAGGACCCTTGGGCATTGCATCTTGCATAACCTCCCACAAGTATAGGGGATCGCAACAGTCTTCGAGGGTAGTATTTCACCCAAATTTATTAATTCGACACAAGGGGAGCCAAATAATATTTATTGGTCTTAGCGGTTGAGTTGTCAATTCAACCACACCTGGGATTTCTTTCTACAACAAAGTTTTTAGTAGCACGGTAACAATAGCAATGGAAACAGAGGAACGTAGCAATTTTGTATTGATTGTAACAGTAGTAGTAACAAAACTAACTTAACGAAAATCAACAAGAAAAAGCATGGTCCATGGATTAGTGATGGATTGATATGGATGACATTCATCAAATAACAGTTACACACTAGAGTGACACAAAACTAGCTCCAATTCATCAATATAATGTAGGCATGTATTCTGTATATAGTTATACATGCTTATAGTAAGAACTTGCATGACATCTTTCGGCCTACGAAGGAATTACTCACTCCCAGTGGGGAGCATCATGGAATTGGCGATGGAGAAAGGTTGGTGATGACGAAGACCGAAGATTCCCCTTTCCGGAGCCCCAAACGGGCTTCAGATCTGGCCTCCCGATGAAGAACAGGAGGTGGCGGCGGCTCCATATGTTGGGGAACGTTGCATGGGAAACAAAAAATTTCCTACGCACACGCAAGATCTATCCATGGTGATGAGCATCTACGAGAGGGAGAGTGAATCTACATACCCTTGTAGATCGCTAAGCGGAAGCGTTAAGAAACGCGGTTGATGTAGTCGAACGTCTTCGCGATCCAAATCGCAAGTCGTCCCTCGATCCAATCACGATCTAGCGCCGAACGGACGGCACCTCCGCGTTCAACACACGTACGGCTCGATGACGCCTTCACCTCCTCGATCCAGCGAGCGATGGTGAAGTAGTGGATGAGTTCCGGCAGTACGACGGCGTGGTGATGGTGGTGAGGAACAATCTCTGCAGGGCTTCGCCAAGCACTACGGAGATTATGACGGAAGGAACTAGAGGGTTAGGGTTGCCGGCACACGGCTTGGGAAATCTTGATGTGTCTCGTGTGCTAGCCCTGCCCCTCTATTTATATGTTGAGCCCTGGGGTCTAAACTTGGAGAGAAAGCCTCCACAAGGTCGGTTTTGCCCGCACAAGGTCGGTTTGGCCCGCACGGAAAGAGTCCAACTCGGATTCCAGCAGTACCGCATACAAGCGGTAGTACCGCTCACGAGCGGTAGTACCGCTTCACACAAGCGGTAGTACCGCTTACGCGGTAGTACTGCCTTACCAGCGGTAGTATCGCTTAAGGCAGCAGCAAAACTTCCTTTTGCACTTTTCAATACCTCGTGGGCTTTACCCCTTTGGCCCATATAAAGTGTTGCTGCACCCGAACACTTCGGTAAACACCCGGAACCCCTTCCGGTGAATTCCGGAACCCTTCCGGAGATCAAAACACTATTATCACATATATCAATCTTTACCTTCGGACTCTTCCGGAGATCCTTGTCATGTCCGGGATCTTATCTGGGACTCCGAACAACCTTCGGTCACCAACACAATAACTCAACTATACTAATCGTCACCAAACGTTAAGTGTGTAGACCCTGCGGGTTCGAGAACTATGCAGACATGACCGAGACACCTCTACGGCCAATAACCAATAGCGGGACCTGGATGCCCATATTGGTTCCTACATATTCTACGACGATCTTCATCGGTTGAACCTCTATGTCAAGGATTCAGTTAATCCCATATACTGTTCCCTTTGTTCTTCGGTATCTTACTTGCCCGAGATTCGATCGTCGGTATCTCTATACCTAGTTCAATCTCGTTACCGGCAAGCCTCTTTACTCGTTCCGTAATACAAGATCTCGTGGCTAACACTTTAGTCACATTGCTTGCAAGGCTCATTGTGATGTTGTATTACCGAGTGGGCCCTGAGATACCTCTCCGTCACACGGAGTAACAAATCCCAGTCTTGATCCATGCCAATCCAACAGACACCCTCGGAGATACCTGTAGAGCACCTTTATAGCCACCCAGTTACGTTGTGACGTTTGATACACACAAGGTATTCCTCCGGTGTCAGTGAGTTGCATGATCTCATGGTCATAGGAACAGATACTTGACATGCAGAAAACAATAGCAATAAACTGACACGATCATATGCTACGTTTATAGTTTGGGTCTTGTCCATCACATCATTCTCCTAATGATGTGATCCCGTTATCAAATGACATCTCATGTCTATGGCTAGGAAACCTTAACCATCTTTGACCAACAAGCTAGTTAACTAGAGGCTTACTAGGGACACAGTGTTGTCTATGTACCCACACATGTATTTGAGTTTCCAATCAATACAATTATAGCATGGATAATAAACGATTATCATGAACAAGGAAATATAATAATAACCAATTTATTATTGCCTCTAGGGCATATTTCCAACAGTCTCCCACTTGCCCTAGAGTCAATAATCTAGTTCACATCACTATGTGATTTACATTGTAATTAATCGAACACCCATGCAGTTTTGGTGTTGTTCATATTTAGCCCTTGTAAGAGGTTTAGTCATCGGATCTGCAACATTCAGATCCGTGTGTACTTTGCAAATATTTATGTCGTCCTCCTTGATGTAATCGCGGATGGAATTGAAACGTCGCTTTATGTGTCTGGTCCTCTTGTGAAATCTTGGTTCCTTGGCTAGAGCAATGGCACCAGTATTATCACAAAACAGAGTCATTGGGTTAAGCGCACTAGGCACTACTCCAAGATCTGTCATGAACTCCTTCATCCAGACACCTTCCTTCGCCGCCTCCGAGGCAGCGATGTACTCCCCTTCGCATGTAGAATCAGCTACCACGCTTTGCTTGGAACTGCACCAGCTAACCGCACCCCCATTAAGAATAAATACGTATCCGGTTTGCGACTTAGAGTCATCCGGATCAGTGTCAAAGCTTGCATCGACGTAACCCTTTACGACGAGCTCTTGATCACCTCCATAAACGAGAAACATGTCCTTAGTCCTTTTCAGGTACTTCAGGATATTCTTGACCGCCGTCCAGTGTTCCATTCCTGGATCACTTTGAAACCTTCCGACCATACTTATGGCAAGGTTGACATCGGGTCTTGTGCACAGCATTGCATACATGATAGAGCCTATGGTTGGAGCATAAGGGATGACACTCATCTTTTCTCTATCTCCTGCAGTCACTGGGCATTGAGTCTTACTCAACTTCACACCTTGCAAAACAGGCAAGAACCCCTTCTTGGACTGATCCATTTTGAACTTCTTCAAAATCTTATCAAGGTATGTGCTTTGTGAAAGTCCTATTAAACGTCTTGATCTATCTCTATAGATCTTGATGCCTAATATGAAAGCAGCTTCTCCTAGGTCCTTCATTGAAAAACTCTTGTTCAAATATTCCTTCACGCTTTCCAACATTTCTATATTGTTTCCAATCAGTAATATGTCATCCACATATAATATTAGAAACGCTATAGAGCTCCCACTCACTTTCTTGTAAATACAAGCTTCTCCGTAAACTTGTATAAACTCGAACGCTTTGATCACCTCATCAAAGTGAAGATTCCAACTCCGAGATGCTTGCACCGGTCCATAAATGGATCGCTGGAGTTTGCAAACTTTGTCAGCATTCTCTGGATCGACAAAACCTTCTGGTTGCATCATATACAACTCTTCCTTAAGGAAACCGTTAAGGAACGCTGTTTTGACATCCATCTGCCAAATTTCATAATCGAAAAAGGCAGCTATTGCTAACATGATTCTGACGGACTTAAGCATCGCTACGGGTGAGAAGGTCTCATCGTAGTCAACTCCTTGAACTTGTGAAAAACCTTTTGCCACAAGTCGAGCTTTATAGACGGTGACATTACCGTCCGCGTCCGTCTTCCTCTTAAAGATCCATTTGTTCTGAATGGCCTTACGCCCTTCAGGTAATACTTCCAAAGTCCATACTTTGTTTTCATACATGGATCCCATCTCGGATTTCATGGCCTCTAACCACTTCTCGGAATCCGGGCCCATCATCGCTTCTCCATAGCTCGTAGGTTCATCGTTGTCCAACAACATGACCTCTACGACAGGGTTGCCGTACCATTGAGGAGCAGTACGCGTCCTTGTCGACCTACGAGGTTCGATAGCAACTTGATCCGAAGCTTTATGATCATCATCAACTTCCTTTTCAGCTGATGTAGGCTCTACAGAAACATCTTTCTGCGCTGCGCTACTCTCAGGTTGAAGTAAAGGTTCAATAACCTCATCAAGTTCTATCTTCCTCCCACTCAATTCTTTCGAGAGAAACTCTTTCTCAAGAAATGTTCCGTTTTTAGCGACAAACACTTTGCCTTCGGATCTGAGGTAGAAGGTATACCCAACTGTCTCTTTTGGGTATCCTATGAAGACGCATTTCTCCGCTTTGGGTTCCAGCTTTTCAGGCTGAAGCTTTTTGACATAAGCATCACATCCCCAAACTTTAAGAAACGACAGCTTTGGCTTCTTGCCAAACCAAAGTTCATATGGCGTCGTCTCAACGGATTTCGATGGTGCCCTATTTAAAGTGAATGCAGCTGTCTCTAATGCATAACCCCAAAACGATAGTGGCAAATCGGCAAGAGACATCATAGATCGCACCATATCCAATAAGGTTCGATTACGACGTTCGGACACACCATTACGTTGTGGTGTTCCAGGCGGTGTCAGTTGTGAAACAATTCCACATTGTCTTAAGTGACTGCCAAACTCATAACTCAGATATTCTCCTCCTCGATCAGATCGTAGGAATTTAATCTTCTTGTTACAATGATTCTCAACTTCACTCTGAAATTGTTTGAACTTTTCAAATGTTTCAGACTTGTGTTTCATTAAGTAAATATACCCATATCTACTTAAGTCATCAGTGAAGGTGAGAAAGTAACGATAACCACCGCGCGCCTCAATGCTCATCGGACCGCACACATCAGTATGTATGATTTCCAACAAGTCACTTACCCGTTCCATTGTTCCAGAGAACGGCGTTTTAGTCATCTTGCCCATGAGGCATGGCTCACATGTGTCAAGTGATTCAAAATCAAGTGACTCCAAAAGTCCATCAGCATGGAGCTTCCTCATGCGTTTTACGCCAATATGACCTAAACGGCAGTGCCACAAGAAAGTGGTATTATCATTATCAATTCTACATCTTTTGGCATCAATGTTATGAACATGTGTATCATTACTATCGAGATTCAATAAGAATAAACCCCTCACATCGGGTGCATGACCATAAAAGATATTACTCATATAAATAGAACAACCATTATTCTCTGATTTAAATGAGTAACTGTCTCGCAATAAACAAGATCGAGATATAATGTTCATGCTTAACGCAGGCACCAAATAACATTTATTCAGGTTCATCACTAATCCCGATGGTAATTGAAGAGCGAGCGTGCCGACGGTGATCACATCAACCTTGGAACCATTTCCCACGCGCATCGTCACTTCGTCCTTTGACAGCCTCCGTCTATTCTGTAGTTCCTGTTTTGAGTTGCAAATATGAGCAACCGCACCGGTATCAAATACCCAGGCACTACAACGAGAGTTGGTAAGGTACATATCAATAACATGTATATCATATATACCTTGTTTTTTGTTGGCCGCCTTCTTGTCAGCCAAATACTTGGGGCAGTTCCGCTTCCAGTGTCCAGTTCCCTTGCAATGAAATCACACAGTTTCTGGTTTGGGTCCAGCCTTGGGTTTCTTCACGGGAGGAGTAACTGCTTTGCCACTCTTCTTGGAGTTACCCTTCTTACCCTTGCCATTTTTCTTAAAACTAGTGGTTTTATTGACCATCAACACTTGATGCTCCTTCTGAATTTCAGACTCAGCGGCTTTCAGCATCGCAAACAGCTCGGCGACTGACTTGTTCATCCCGTGCATGTTATAGTTCAACACGAAGCTCTTGTATCTAGGCGGCAATGATTGAAGAACTCTGTCAGTGATAGTCTCTGGCGGAAGGGGCATCCCCAATTCAGCCAGACGGGTGGAGTACCCAAACATTCTGAGTACGTGATCACTGATAGACCCGTTCTCCTCCATCTTGCAAGCATAGAACTTATCGGAGATCTCATACCTCTTGATCCGGGCATTCTTCTGAAAGATAAACTTCAACTCCTGGAACATCTCATATGCTCCATGACGTTCAAAACGTCTTTGAAGTCCCGGTTCTAAGCCATACAATATTGCACATTGAACTATTGAGTAATCTTCAGAACGAGCCTGCCAGGCGTTCACAACGTCTAGAGACTCAACTGGAGCGGGTGGATCACCAAGCGGTGCATCAAGGACATAAGCCTTCTGGGAAGCCGTAAGGATAATCCTTAGATTACGGGCCCAGTCCACAAAGTTACTTCCATCATCTTTCAACTTAGCTTTCTCTAGGAACGCACTTAAATTCAGGGGTGCTACTGCGCGAGCCATGATCTACAACATAAATATTGCAAAGACAATTTAGACTATTGTTCAAGATAATGAGTTTAGTTAATCATATTACTTAAAACTCCCACTTAGATTGACATCCCTCCGGTCATTCGAGTGTAACATGATCCAAATCCACCAACTCAAGTCCGATCATCACGTGAGTTGAGGTGGTTTCAATGGTGAACATCTTCATGTTGATCATATCTACTATATGACTCATGTTCGACCTTTCGGTCTCTTGTGTTCCGAGGCCATGTCTGTACATGCTAGGCTCGTCAAGTTTAACCCGAGTGTTCCGCATGTGCAACACTGGCTTGCACCCGTTGTATGTGAACGTAGAGTCTATCACACCCGATCATCACGTGGTGTCTCGAAACGACGAACTTTCGCAACGGTGCACACTCGGGGAGAACACAATTTATCTTGAAATTTAAGTGAGGGATCACCTTATAATGCTACCGTCGTCCTAAGCAAAACAAGATGCATAAAAGGATTAACATCACATGCAAATCATAAGTGACATGATATGGCTATGAACTTGTGCTTTTGATCTCCATCTCCAAAGCACCGGCATGATCTCCATCGTCACCGGCATGACACCATGATCTCCATCATCTTGATCTCCATCAACGTGTCGCCATGAGGTTGTCATGCCGACTGTTGCTTCCACGACTATTGCTAACTCATAGCGATAAAGTAAAGCAAAAACGGCGAAAATAATTAAAGACAACTCTATGGCTCCTGCTAGTTGCCGTACTCATCGACATGAAAGTCGTGATATTCTATACAACACATGATCATCTCATACATCACATATATCTCATCATGTAATTGGCCATATCACATCACAACATACCCTGCAAAAACAAGTTAGACGTCCTCTAATTTGTTGTTGCAAATTTTACGTGGCTGCTACGGGTTTGCAAGAACCGTTCTTACCTACGCAAAACCACAACGTGGTGTAGTGATTGCTTTTTGATCTTCTAAAAGAACCCTCTTCATTGAAATCGATTCAACTAAAGTGAGAGAGACAGACACCCGCCAGTCACCTTTATGCAACGAGTGCACGTAGCGGTGAAACCTGTCTCGCGTAAGCGTACGCGTAATGTCGGTCCGGGGCGTTTCATCTCACAATACCGCCGAATCAAGTATCAACTAGTAACGGCAAGCAATATGTATACACCCACGCCCACAACTCGTTTGTGTTCTACTAGAGATCTCATCTACGCATAGACCTAGCTCAGATGCCACTGTTGGGGAACGTTGCATGGGAAACAAAAAATTTCCTACGCACACGCAAGATCTATGCATGGTGATGAGCATCTACGAGAGGGAGAGTGAATCTACATACCCTTGTAGATCGCTAAGCGGAAGCGTTAAGAAACGCGGTTGATGTAGTCGAACGTCTTCGCGATCCAAATCGCAAGTCGTCCCTCGATCCAATCACGATCTAGCGCCGAACGGACGGCACCTCCGCGTTCAACACACGTACGGCTCGATGACGCCTTCACCTCCTCGATCCAGCGAGCGATGGTGAAGTAGTGGATGAGTTCCGGCAGTACGACGGCGTGGTGATGGTGGTGAGGAACAATCTCTGCAGGGCTTCGCCAAGCACTACGGAGATTATGACGGGAGGAACTAGAGGGTTAGGGTTGCCGGCACACGGCTTGGGAAATCTTGATGTGTCTCGTGTGCTAGCCCTGCCCCTCTATTTATATGTTGAGCCCTGGGGTCTAAACTTGGAGAGAAAGCCTCCACTAGGTCGGTTTTGCCCGCACAAGGTCGGTTTGGCCCGCACGGAAAGAGTCCAACTCGGATTCCAGCAGTACCGCGTACAAGCGGTAGTACCGCTCACGAGCGGTAGTACCGCTTGAGCGGTAGTACCGCTTCACACAAGCGGTAGTACCGCTTACGCGGTAGTACTACCTTACCAGCGGTAGTACTGCTTAAGGCAGCAGCAAAATTTCCTTTTGCACTTTCCAATACCTCGTGGGCTTTACCCCTTTGGCCCATATAAAGTGTTGCTGCACCCGAACACTTCGGTAAACACCCGGAACCCCTTCCGGTGAATTCCGGAACCCTTCCGGAGATCAAAACACTATTATCACATATATCAATCTTTACCTCCAGACTCTTCCGGAGATCCTTGTCATGTCCGGGATCTTATCCGGGACTCCGAACAACCTTTGGTCACCAACACAATAACTCAACTATACTAATCGTCACCAAACGTTAAGTGTGTAGACCCTGCGGGTTCGAGAACTATGCAGACATGACCGAGACACCTCTACGGCCAATAACCAATAGCGGGACCTGGATGCCCATATTGGTTCCTACATATTCTATGAAGATCTTCATCGGTTGAACCTCTATGTCAAGGATTCAGTTAATCCCGTATACTGTTCCCTTTGTTCTTCGGTATGTTACTTGCCAGAGATTCGATCGTCGGTATCTCTATACCTAGTTCAATCTCGTTACCGGCAAGTCTCTTTACTCGTTCCATAATACAAGATCTCGTGGCTAACACTTTAGTCACATTGCTTGCAAGGCTCATTGTGATGTTGTATTACCGAGTGGGCCCTGAGATACCTCTCCGTCACACGGAGTAACAAATCCCAGTCTTGATCCATGCTAACCCAACAGACACCCTCGGAGATACCTGTAGAGCACCTTTATAGCCACCCAGTTACGTTGTGACGTTTGATACACACAAGGTATTCCTCCGGTGTCAGTGAGTTGCATGATCTCATGGTCATAGGAACAGATACTTGACATGCAGAAAACAATAGCAATAAACTGACACGATCACATGCTACGTTTATAGTTTGGGTCTTGTCCATCACATCATTCTCCTAATGATGTGATCCCGTTATCAAATGACATCTCATGTCTATGGCTAGGAAACCTTAACCATCTTTGATCAACAAGCTAGTTAACTAGAGGCTTACTAGGGACACAGTGTTGTCTATGTACCCACACATGTATTTGAGTTTCCAATCAATACAATTATAGCATGGATAATAAACGATTATCATGAACAAGGAAATATAATAATAACCAATTTATTATTGCCTCTAGGGCATATTTCCAACACCATATCGTAAAACGCGATGAAACTTTCTCTGTGATTTTTTCTTCGAAAATAGGAATTTATAGTGGCGGAATTAGGGTCCGTGGGGCCACGAGGTGGGCACAACCCACCAGGGCGCCCCCAGGGGGCCTCGCGCGCCCTGGTGGGTGATGCTCACCCTGGCCCCCCTCTTCGGTAGATTTTGGCTCCAATAATTCTCATATATTCTGAAATAATTCTCCAAAAAGTTTTGTTCCATTCCGAGAACTTTTATTTCTGCACAAAAATAACACCATGGTAGTTCTGCTAAAAACAACGTTAATCCGGGTTAGTTCCATTCAAATCATGCAAATTAGAGTCCAAAAATAGGGCAAAAGAGTGAGGAAAAGTAGATACGTTGGAGACGTATCAACTCCCTCAAGCTTAAACCTTTGCTTGTTCTCAAGCAATTCAGTTGACAAACTGAAAGTGATAAGGAAAAAACTTTTATGAACTCTTTTGTTCTTGTTTACATATATATGCTTAAGTAGCACTCAGGTTTTCAGCAAAGATTATGACTAACCATGTCAACAATAACTCTTAGAAATTATATTAACTCATATCAATAACATAAGCAACTAGCGAGCAATAATAAGATATCTCAAACGCCAACACTTTGTCAAAGCAATCATGATACAATATGACAATAGTGGTATCTCTCTAGCCCTTTCTGAGACTGCAAAACATAAATGCAGAGCACCTCCAAAGTTCAAGCAGCGACTAAACATTATAATTCATGGTAGAAAAGATCCAGTCATGCTGCACCTCAACTATACACAATGCATGAGGATGACAGTAGTGCTCTCAGGTCTGACGCTTATTTGAGAGGGTGATGACTCAACATAAAAGTAAATAGATAGCCCCTTCGCAAAGGGAAGCATGGATTTGCAGCGGTGCGAGAGCTCAGAGTTTAAAACAGAGATAGATATAATTTTGGGAGGTACACCTTTCCTGTCAACGTCACGACCAAGAGTTATCAATATCTTCCATGCTAAACAAATTAGCGGCGGTTCCCAAGCGGTAAAAGTAAAGGTTTACCCCCCCCCTCCACCAACAATCACACTCCATGGCTAGCCGCATCCACTGGTACCGTCCAAACCAACAACATTCCTGGAGGAGTTTTGTTTATTTTTTTTTGATTTTTGATTTCGGGACTGGGAATCTGTCGTGGTTTTGTCACGGCAGATGTCCGAAGACTTAGGTTCGAGGCCATCGCTGAGGCGGTGGACTCAAAGGGGTTGGTCGAGATGAGGGACACGAGTTTACCCAGGTTCAGCCCCTCAAGAAGAGGTAAAAGCCTACGTCCTGCTTGTGTTGTATTGATTGGTGTATCGATTACAAGGGAGCGGATTCGCTTGACCTAGTTCTCGATTGATTGGTTTCTGTCTAAGCCGCCCCAGGGTCTCACCTTTATATAGGAGGTCGAGGCCCTGGGTTACACGAGTCCCAAACCGACTCATACAACGTAATCAACCCTGCCTCTAAGCCGCCTTGCCACCTTGGGCAAGCCATCTCCGGGCCGCTTAACCGCTCGGGTCTCACACCGTCTTCTGTCTCTGGGCCTTCGTCTTGGCCCGTCTGGTAAGCCGCCATGCGGCCTGGCCTTCATCTTCCGGCCCACCTTATGGGTCTTGGCTATGAGCCGCCAGATATGACCCGGCCCCTTCTGGGCGGGTCTTACCACGGGGTTATATCCCCAACATTAGGCCCCAGATTGATTTGAGCCTGCTCATGTCAATCTTCAAACTCACTTGGCGGCGAGTCTCACATTTTATCACCTGAAAAAGGAAACTCATAACCCGCCGTGACGTCACGTCGAATATGCTAAAAAGATTCTGTGATGTTCGCAACGGATCCTCTCATTAAACGGTCGGCCCGAAAATCGAGGCGTCCCTTCCAGTCAATCATCACTGCACCTCTTCAATTTTCACGTGCACTGTTGCCATCCCATCTCTTAAATAGGGACACGAGGGGCCCCTTTCTTTTCTCTGCCGCCACCGTCTTCTTCTTCCTTCTGACGCCCGCACCTCCAGAGCTCCGCTGCACCGACCGGACCTCGTCGTCGCCCTCAACGCCGGCCGCTACATCAACCTGACTCGGTCCAGAAATCTCGCCAGCCCGTTCGCATCCGCGAGGTACCATTCCCAGCCGTTGTTGAATCTGTAGTCATCTCGATTAGGATATCCCCGAGTTCATCGGATTTCTTTGTGTTCTTCGCTGTTCGTCAGATCGTTCTTCGTAATGTAGACTGCCAAGTATCCCCTTGAATCTCATATTGCTGCTTAACCACCGCGGTCGTCCGCTCGATGTCAACATTCGCTTACTATAGATCTGTACCTCACTCTTCTTAGTGCGCTATCCGCCTGTTATTCCACTGCCTTTTAGGTTTTGAATATATTTCATTTTACCTTCGCCTGTAGATCTTACAGCCATGGTTGCAATGTGTGAAACCTGTTTATCCACACTTAACAATATTTTTAGCATCGCTTTGTCCACTTAACCCGCCATTGCATGGCCGGCTCTCTGATAAAATACGTTGGTGACTTAATGCCTCATCATCATGTTGACCATAACTGCCTTAGTTATTTGACGTTTTTCTAACCCGCCATATTTTGCACCTTCTCACAGTTTAACCCGCCACCATGTCGAGAGCGCCCGCGTCTTGCGATTGGGTTGGCTCCGGAGTCACCGAGCTGCTTCTGCTTGACTTCGTAGAATCGGGTATCTTGCCGGCTCAGAACGTTATACATTGGAGGGTTCCAGGGCCAGAGATAAGACCTACTCCTCAAGAAGGAGAGGTTGTCATTTTCACTGATCACCTCCTCCGTGGTTTTAGCCCGCCCGGGTCAAAAAAATTCCGGGACGTTCTTCATTCCTTCAAGCTTCACCCTCAAGATATAGGTCCAAACTCTGTCACCAATATGTGTCAGTTTCAAGTCCTATGCAAAGTTTACCTGCAAGAAGAGCCGTCTGTTGACCTCTTTCGTGACTATTTTTACGTCAACCGCCAAACTGAAGTGGCGGCTAGACCAAGTTTGGAGCTTGGCGGCGTCTCTATCCAGAGACGGAGAGATTTTCCCTACCCAGCAGCCATCTTACCAAGTCACCCCAAAGATTGGAATAAGACCTGGTTTTATTGCAAGGACATTTCTCCCAAGGAAGAGAATCCGCTACCGGGTTACCGTCCTACCCGGCTTTGCACCTCTGGAGAACTCCCAGACCGGATGTCTACCGCAGAGCGAGCGAAGTATGCTCCGGCCTTTGCGAAGATCAGAGCCCTAATGGAGAACGGCTTGACTGGCGTCGACTTAACCCGTTGCTGGGTTTCCTGGAAAATCTTGCCACTGAGCCGGCGTGACCGACTCATGTACGAATTTACGGGTGAACCAAATGACTCTCTCTGTTTGAACGCCACCCCCTTATCAGAACAAGACATCAACTCTTCCGTCAAATCACTTCTTGGTGAAAACCAAGAGACTTGCAATAAAATTGGGCTGAAGCCTTTCTGCGTCAAGAACCCAGCTCCAGCTGTAAGAAACCTTTCTTAGCAAACTGCTTATTCTTTGTCTTGACCTTCTGCCTTGCTTCTTTTAACCCTTTTTAGCGGCTTATGCACATGCCGGCTCTACCTTCTGGAAGAAGAAATATACTCCTCCTGTGAGGAAACCTAAGGTGGTTAAAACCCGCGGCCGTAAGAAGAAAACTGCTGCTCAGGAACCGCCTGAGCTTGACGACTCGGAGGTAGAACTTGACTCCCTTGGCCATCTCTTTATGCAACTTATTGACAACAATTATTCACAGGAGGAAACGGAGACAAGCCATGCAGACGCCCCTGAGGTAACTTACATTTCCTCTGACTCAGAAAACTTTCCACCAGAGAAAATACGGCGGGTCATCCGGAAAGTCCCATTTTCTCATCCTCTTGCTTATTTAGACCCCAACTTTCTTTTGAAAAAGCAACAGCACAACTCCAGACGTCAGACCCGGAGTACCGGCTCTGAAGAGCTTTTGGCCGGCTTATCAAACTCTCCGGCCCCGCGGAAACGGCCTGCTGAGGTAGTCTTTTAACTAAGTCCAATTTTTAACAGTCTTACATTGTAACCTTACTCTGTTTTTTTATCGTCTTAACTTTTTTAGGAGTCGCCCCCTTCGTCTGGCGATTCCACTGCATCCAAGCTGCCTCCTCTGAAAATCAACCCGGAGTGCGTATCTTTACTTGCACCATATCTTTTACCACCCTTGTCCTCTATGTTACAATCTTTTTGCTTCCAGGGCTCAAGCAAAACGAAGAAAGACAGGCGGGTCTACCGCTGCTCCTGCTGCCCAAAAGCCGGAGACTGCTAAGCCGGACTCCCCTGCAACTTATGCTGAGCCTACTGAGGCTAGGAAAGATGCGCCTGAAGACGCTCCTCAACCCTCTGAGCCGGCTGATGACAACATGGTCACTCCTGAAAGTCCTCCAAAGGCTGATCCTAAGCCGCCCAGCCCTTCAACAGCCGCCGAAGACACAGCTCATCCAGAAGTTGTTATCACTGGGACGGGTTATCAATTCCCTGATCCCCATGTGTTAACGAAGCACACCAGCAAGGCTGAAACATGCTCACCAGAAAAACTTGATTTTGAATTCCCTGTGTTAGAAAAACTGACTGCAGATGAATTACATGCTGGTTATCTGAACCGCCTCTCCACAAGACGTAATATGGAGTTGAAGCTTGTTGGACTGATGAAGAAAAAATATGAGGTACTCCTATTCTCTTGCTTTTTCCTTATACCCTTATATAGCCCCCAAGAGCTGGTTTAATATTGCAAATAGTAAACCGGGTCTTCCAATCTTTGTCATACTCCAAATAGTTTAGCTTGTAGCCCCCAAGTATCGGGTTAATATAGATAATAAGCCGGTGCTTACTTGAAAATTAGATCCGAGTGTAGCCCCCAAGTCCGGGTCATTATAGTAATGATGAGCCGGAGCTTCACTGGTAACAAACTCACGAATCATAACCCCCAAACTCCGGCTTAAAAAAGGAGCTGGAGAAGACTGCATTGTTTAGAAGCGTCGTGTGTAGCCCCCAAGTGCCGGCTTAATTTTACGAAGATGAGCCGGAACCTGTTTGTAATTTGTGACAGAAAACACAGACATTAGCCCCCAAGTGTCAAGTATATTGCTTGCAATCTGCTTGAGACTTGTATCATAACAGCCTCATCACTCGTCGACTAGTATCTTACCCTGGCGACTTAAACCTCCTGAACGTCTGTGTTTTAGTATGATACAGGAAGCTTTGGATGCGGCCGAGTCTGATCTGACCAGGCTAAAGGAAAATGTTGCGTCGCAATAAACCGCCCGGTCTGAGGCGGAAGAAAAATGGCGGGTTGCCGTTAAAGAGCTTGAGAAGGTTCAAGCTGACTTTACTGCCTTCAAAGAGACTGCTGAGTCTCAACAAGCCGCCCTGACCAAACGCGCAGACGATGCTGACCAGCGGCTCAAGCTTGTGTCAGAAGAGCTACAAACCCTCAAGCGTCATATATCCAGGATGACTTCTGCTATCTTTGGTAAGTACTGAATACTTAGAAAATTTCCTTGCCTTGTTGAAAAACTGTGCGGGCGGCTTATAACGCTTAATCTTTCCTTGCAGGTCAAAGAAGCCGCCAACTATCTTCTAATAGCTTGTTGAAGTTGAAAGCAGTATATACCTTGACATAACAGCTATATTGCGGGACCCTTTGCACCATCAAAGCGATGTTGACTGAAAAAAGCATCCCCAAATTCATGAAGGGAGTAATAGAGCTCTTGTCGACTCTGCCCAAGCAAATTGATGAACTCAAACGATCAGCCGCCAGAAAGGGAGCAATGGCCGCGCTAAGCCGGTCCCTGGCCTTTGCCCCTGAACTGACCGCAGAAGAGATGATGGATGGCTTTCCATCCAAGAAAGATGACGGCTAAGACTTTACCGAAGTTGACTATGCCAAATGTATGAAGGCCTCCCGAGTACTGGCATCAACACTTGTCGATGAAATTGATCTGACTTCATACCAGGCGGCTTACGGCGAAGACAGCAAACGAGTGCGCTGCCCAACTTTTGAAGCCAGGGACTTAACTCCTGCACGCCGTAAGCCACTCTTCGCTCCTGAAATTGACCCGTCTCCCCTCTTTGATGAGTCCCGGTTTGAAGCTTTAACAAACTGCAACTGGGATGTGGACAATCTTCAGATCGAAGAAGTCGAAGACCCGACGCAGGATGACCCGCCGTCAAGCTGAACATGGTTCTCCTGAGTAAAGATAACCTGGCTTTCTGAGCCGCCGAAACTAGAAGTGTATAAAAAACTTTAAGTCCGTTGCATTTTGGGCTCTCTAGAGAGCTTTGTAATAGGCGTAGAAAAAACTTGATTGCCTGAGCCGTGCCATCGTGCATGTATGGAACTTTGCACAACTTGATGCACTTTTATCTGCCTTGTAGTCTGCCCAAGATACCTTTCGTCTCACCTTAACGGCAACTCATCTTAGGAGACAAACCCTGCAAAGAATAAACAAGACAGAGTATGTTCTGTATCGTTGTGTGGGCGGCTTGAAAAGCACAACCCGGAGATGTTTAATCTTTTATGACCTTGCTTGTTAAATCTTTCGAAAACTCATATGCCGGCTCTTATGGCATGAATTTGTTGTTTGAACTCTTAGCAGTACAGGGTCTCTAGTGAGAGTGACCGTCAACTCCTTTGAACGGCTCAGGGTCTCTAGGCGAGATTAACTGGTAAGAGCAACAACAAACCATAAAGAGGCGCAGCAGGGCATGAGTACCCCCAGGGCCCATAAGCTACTTCTCACATGACATAAATCCGTCGTTTGAACCTTTAAACAGTGCAGGGTCTTTAAAAGAGTAACTGTTTAAGAGTATGAACGGGCCACATAGCGGAGAGTATGCAGCAGATGGGTGAGTTTATCTTCGCTTTCCGTAAGCCGGCCCTCTCGTGACAAGAGCCGCCGGTTTAACCTTGACCAGTACAGGGTCTCTAGTGAGAGTGACTGTCAAATACTTTGAACAGCTCAGGGTCTCTAGTCGAGATTAACTGGTAAGAGTTCGGCAGGTGACCTAGCGGAGCAGCAGCAGCATACAGGCAGGTTTAACTCAAACTTGCGGTGGCTGAAGAGCCGATCAAGAGGGTGTGTAAGCTAAACCCGGTAGGTTGGAAGCCCCCAAATGACCTTGTTGACGGAGTCAACTTTTCGGGTATATAACCCGGCCTTACGGTGGCTGAAGAGTCGATCAAGAGGGTGTGTAAGCTAAACCCTGGCGGGTTAGAAGCCCCCAAATGACCTTGTGGTTGTGTCCACTTTTTCACATTCTGAAATGCATAAATAGCAGAGGCCCCGGCTTGCAGGGATGCCAACTTTATTATATATAAAAGGTATATACAATGATGATGTACAATGATGGGAGTCGATGACTCAAGTATAGTAAGGCCGCAGATGAGCGATGTTCCACGGCCGGTGGGTCTCCTGTCCAGAAGTACGTGACTCGTCTCGTACGTCAATGAGATAATATGACCCATTGTTGAGATTTCTGCTGACCACGAAAGGCCCTTCCCATGGAGGAGATAGCTTGTGCGCATCCGTCTGATCTTGAATCAAACGCAACACCAAGTCACCTTCCTGAAACGTCCGGGTCTTAACTCTGCGGCTATGATAGCGACGCGGGTCTTGTTGATAAATCGCCGATCGAGCTGCTGCAAGATCACGCTCTTCATCCAAAGCATCTAACGCGTCCTGACGCGGTGTCTCATTATCTGTTTCAACGTAAGCCGCCACCCGCGGCGAGTCATGACGTATATCACTTGGTAACACGGCTTCCGCACCATAAACCATAAAGAAAGGCGTATAGCCTGTTGACCTGTTGGGGGTAGTTCTGATGCTCCAGAGAACTGATGGTAACTCCTCTACCCAACAACCCGGCATACGCTATAGAGGAACCATAAGCCGGGGCTTGATACCTCTCAAGATCTCCTGGTTAGCACGCTCTGCCTGACCATTGGACTGTGGATGGGCAACAGCAGATACGTCAAGCCGGATATGCTCACTCTCACAGAATGCCTGCATAGCCCCCTTGGATAGGTTTGTGCCATTATCCGTGATGATACTATGAGGGTAACCAAAACGGTAGATCAATTTTTTGACAAACTGAACCGCCGTAGCCGCGTCACACTTGCTGACCGGCTCAGCCTCAACCCACTTGGTAAACTTATCCACCGCCACCAAAAGGTGGGTCTTCTTGTCTTTAGATCTCTTGAAGGGCCCGACCATATCAAGCCCCCAGACCGCAAACGGCCAGGTAATTGGAATCATCCGCAATTCCTGAGCCGGCACGTGAGCACGTCGCCCGAACTTCTGACATCCATCGCACTTGGTGACCAGGTCTTCTGCATCCTTATGAGCCGTCAGCCAGAAGAAACCATGTCAGAAAGCCTTGGCCACCAAAGATTTTGAGCCGGCGTGATGACCGCAATCGCCGGCGTGAATTTCATTTAAGATCTCCTTACCTTCTTCAGGAGAAACGCAACGCTGAAAGACGCCAGTAACGCTGCGCTTATGTAACTCGCCATTGATGATAGTCATGGATTTAGATCGCCTTATAATTTGTCTCGCCAAGTTCTCGTCTTCGGGCAACTCGCCGCGAGTCAGGTATGCTAAGTAAGGCAACGTCCAATCAGGGGTAGCGTGCAGAGCCGCCACCAGCTGCCCCTTCGGGTCAGGTACAGCCAGATCCTCCTCTGAAGGTAGCTTAACAGACGGGTGATATAACACATCCAAGAAAACGTTAGGCGGCACCGGCTTACGCTGAGAGCCCAGCCTTGACAGCGCATCAGCCGCCTCGTTCTTGCGACGGTCGATATGATCCACCTGATAACCCTTGAAGTGACCAGCAATGATGTCCACCGCCTGACGATAGCCGCCATCCGTGGGTCTTTGGAATCCCACGTGCCTGAAACTTGCTGAGCCACGAGGTCTGAGTCGCCGAGGTATCTAACCCGGCTCAGGTTCATCTCCTTAGCCACACGGAGGCCATGAAGTAAAGCCTCATACTCAGCTGCATTGTTAGTACAGGGAAACATCAGCCTTAGCACATAACAGAACTTGTCACCTCTAGGGGAAGTTAAGACAACTCCAGCCCCTGACCCTTCCAACTGCATGGATCCATCAAAGTGAATTGTCCAGTAAGTGTTATCCGGCTTCTCCTCAGGCGACTGACACTCTGTCTAGTCATTTATAAAGTCCACCAGGGCCTGAGACTTGACAGCCGTGCGAGGCACATATTTCAGATTAAGAGGTCCAAGCTCCAACGCCCACTTAGCAATCCTGCCAGTGGCTTCTCTGTTTTGAATTATGTCTCCCAACGGGGCAGAGCTGACGACAGTGATCTGGTGTCCCAGGAAGTAATGCTTCAATTTACGATTTGCCATGAACACCCCATATATCAGTTTCTGCCAATGTGGGTACCTTTGCTTGGATTCTATCAGGACTTCACTGACGTAGTAAACCGGCCTCTGAACCGGATATTCTTTCCCTGCCTCCTTACGCTCCACAACAATAGCGGCGCTGACTGCCCTGTTGTTAGCCGCCACATAGAGGAGCAAAGGTTCCTTCTCAGCCGGAGCGGCCAAGACCGGCGGCTCAACCAACTGCTTTTTGAGTGCCTCAAGCGCCTCACCCGCCGCCTTACTCCAGACAAAGTTGTCTGTTTTCTTCATCATCTGATACAGAGGAATAGCCTTCTCACCCAGGCGGCTTATGAACCGGCTTAACGCACCGATTCGACCCGCCAGGCGCTGAACGTCATTGATGCATGCCGGCTCAGACAGGGAAGTAATAGCCTTTATCTTGTCTGGATTAGCTTCAATGCCACGTTGAGAGACTAGAAATCCCAAGAGCTTGCGTGCAGGTACACCGAAAACACACTTTGCCGGGTTAAGCATCATCTTGTAGACCCGTAAGTTATCGAACGTTTCCTTCAAGTCGTCAAGTAGAGTCTCCTTCTTCCTCGACTTGACCACAATATCATCCACATAAGCATGAACATTGCGCCCAATTTGACCATGAAGACAGTTCTGCACACAACGCTGGTAAGTCGCCTGGGCACTCTTGAGCCCAAAAGGCATAGACACATAGCAGAAAGCACCAAAAGGCGTAATGAAAGCCGTCTTCTCTTGGTCTTTAACTGCCATCTTGATCTGATGATACCCTGAATAAGCATCCAGGAAGCACAGACTCTCACAACCCGCCGTTGCGTCAATGATTTGATCAATGCGGGGGAGAGCAAACGGGTCAATCGGACACGCCTTGTTAAGATCCGTGTAATCCACGCACATACGCCACGTGCCGTTCTTCTTGAGTACCAACACCGGGTTAGCAAGCCACTCCGGGTGAAACACTTCAATGATGAACCCTGCTGCCAAGAGCCGGGCCACTTCTTCCCCAATAGCCTTGCGCCTCTCCTCATTAAACCGGCGGAGGAACTGTTTGATCGGCTTAAATTTAGGATCCACATTAAGGTGGTGCTCAGCGAATTCTCTCGGTACACCCGGCATGTCAGAAGGCTTCCATGCAAAGATGTCCCGATTCTCACGGATGAATTCGATGAGCGCTCTTTCCTATTTGGGATCCATATTGGCCCCAATAGTGAACCGCTATGATGAGTCGCCTGGCGTAAAGTCCACCAACTTGGTATCTTCTGCCACAAACTTGAGGGGCGGCTCAGATTCCGTGTTGGATTTCTTCAATGGAGTCATATCTGCCGGGTCAACATTTTCCTTATAGAACTTGAGCCTCATACTCAGCTGCATTGTTAATTACCTATTACCGCCCCTCTCGTGTAAGGACAAGTGAATAAACACTCATCATGAGAATAACCCGCTTAGCATGGAAGATACTGACCGCCCCCTGTCGCTCCATGAGCGGTCCAGGCACACAAAATATATGTTGATTTGAATTTTTAGAGGTGGCACATGCAAATTTACTTGGAACGGCAGGGTAATACCGCATATAGGTAGATATAGTGGACTCATCTGGCATAACTTGGTTTAAGGGTTTTGATGTACAAGCAGTATTCCCGCTTAGTACAGGCGAAGGCTAGCAAATAGATTGAGAAGCGGCCAGCTAGAGAGCGAAAATGGTCATGAACATGCATTACATATAATCGACATTGAATACTAGCATGAGTAGGATATGGACACCATGAACATAAATATCATGAAGGCTATGTTGGTTTTGATTCAACTACATGCGTGAACATGTGCCAAGTCAAGCCACTTGAAACATTCAGAGGAGGATACCTGATACGTCCATTTTGCATCATGATTTCCTACTGTTATTTACTTTGTTTTGGTGAATAATAATGCTTTGGGGAGTGATTCTAATGCCCTTTCTCTCATAATATGCAAGGTTTACACCAAGAGGGAGAATACCGGCAGCTGGAATTCTGGACCCAAGAAAAGCACGTCAGACATACCTATTCTGCACAACTCCAATGAGGCTGAAAATTTACGGAGATAATTTTTGCATTTAATAAAAAATACTGGAGCTGAAAACTACCGGGGGAGGCCCACCAGGGCGCGCCAGGCACCCCTGGGCGCGCCCTGATGGGTTGTGCTCACCCAGGCCCACCTCCGGTGCCCATCTTCTGGTATAAATTCCCAAAAAACCTAGAAAAAAAAAGAGGAGGACTTTCGGGACGAAGCGCCGCCGCCTCGAGGCGGAACTTGGGCAGGAGCACTTTTGCCCCCCGGCAGAGCGATTCCGCCGGGGGAACTTCCCTCCCGGAGGGAGAAATCGAAGCTATCGTCATCACCAACACCCCTCTCATCTTTGGGAGGCCAATCTTCATCAACATCTTCAACAGCACCCCTCTCATCTTTGAGAGAGAAAAAATATTTTGGGTGGCATGCTTTTCCTGTCGACGAAAACGACAAAGAATTCACTCCAAAGTCACAAATAGCGGAGAACAAACGAAGAAATTATTGTAGGGTACGAAACCACCTCAAAGTTATCTTTTCTGATCAATCGTATGAGCTATCCCTATAAGTGTCACGAACAGCCCTAGAGTTCGTACTAAAATAACACCTTAAGATACACATCAACCAAAACCCTAATGTCACCTAGATACTCCAATGTCACCACAAGTACCCATGGGCTTGATTATACGATATGCATCACACAATTTCAGATTCATCATGTTCAATCCAACACAAAGAACTTCAAAGAGTGCCCCAAAGTTTCTACCGGGGAGTCAAGACGAAAACATGTGCCAACCCCTATGCATAGATTCCCAAGGTCACGGAACCCGCAAGTTGATCACCAAAACATACAACAAGTGGATCAATAGAACATCCCGTTGTCACCACGGATATCCCATCGCAAGACATACATCAAGTGTTCTCAAATCCTTAAATACTCAATTCGATAAGTAAACTTCAAAGGGAAAACTCAATTCATTACAAGAAGATAGAGAGCGGAAAACTCCATATGATTCATCTATATCAATAAAGTTCGCGGTACATCAAGATCGTGCCATCTCAAGAACACGAGAGAGAGAGAGAGAGAGAGATCAAACACATAGCTACTGGTACATACCCTCAGCCCCGAGGGTGAACTACTCCCTCCTCGTCATGGAGACCGCCGGGATGATGAAGATGGCCTCCGGTGATGGTTTCCCCCTCCGACAGGGTGCCGGAACGGGCTCCCAATTGGTTTTTCGTGGCTACAGAGGCTTGCGGCGGCGGAACTCCCGATCTAGGTTTGTTTCTGGGGGTTTCCATATTTATAGGAATTTTTGGCGTCAGAAACAAGTCAAGGTGGGCCACGAGGCGGCGACAAGCTAGGAGGGCGCGCCCTGCAGGCTTGTGGCGGCCTTGTGGCTCTTCTGGCCCAACTCCAATGCTTCGGGGGTCTCTTTTGGTCCATAAAAAATCACCGTAAATTTTTAGCCCATTCCGAGAACTTTTATTTCTGCACAAAAAACGACACCATGGTAGTTCTGCTGAAAACAGCGTCAGTCCGGGTTAGTTCTAATAAAATCATACCAAAATCATATAGATTTATTGTAAACATGGCATGAATACTTCATAAATTATAGATACGTTGGAGACGTATCAGCATCCCCAAGCTTAATTCCTGCTCGTCCTCGAGTAGGTAAATGATAAAGAAATAATTTATGAAGTGTGAATGCTACCTAACATGTTCATCATATTCTTTTCTTCTTTGTATAGCATGGGCATTTGGACTTGTAAATGATTCAAAGCAATAGTCTAGTTTTAACATAATGACTTCAATACTCAAGCATATCAACAAGCAACCATGTCTTTCAAAATATCAACACTAAAGAAAGTTATCCCTAGCCCATCATGCTCAATCATTGATCCATTCATGAAACACACTCAAATATTAGCTATGCCCAATGCTCAAGTACGATCATAGTGCCCCCTAGTTGGTGCTTATAAGAGAATATGAAGACTCAAAGCAAAAATAAAAATTGCATAAAGTAAATAGATAGGCCCATCGCAGAGGGAAGTAGGGATCTGTAGAGGTGCCAGAGCTCAAGGTTTAAATTGAGAGAGAAAAAATATTTTGGGTGGCATGCTTTTCCTGTCAACGAAAACGACAAAGTAGCTCACAATACTTTACATGCTAAACGAAAACGACAAGATAAACTGGAATCGTTTGCAATTGGAATTTCACCAAAAGTTTTATCCCATGCATCTAGTTCATCGTGATCGGAATTATATATATAATTTTTGGCCTTGTGAAGGAGAAAGTATCGCTCTAGCTTGGGGGAGGCTTAAGTCAATGTTATATTCATGCCCCAATCATGACATCTCGAGGGAAGTTATCATTCAGAATTTTTATGCTCGGCTTTCTCATAATGATCCATCCATGCTCGATACTTCCTGTGTTGGTTCTTATATGATGAAGACTATTGAATTCAAGTAGGATCTCTTAGAAAGAATTAAACGCAACTCTGAAGATTGGGAACTCGACGAAGGTAATGAGTCAGGTATAAAGCTTGAATTTGATTGTGTTAAATCCTTTATGAATACCGATACTTTTCACAAGTTTAGCACTAAATATGGACTTGACTCTGAGATAGTAGCCTCTTTCTGTGAAGCATTTGCTACTCACGTTGATCTCCCTAAGGAGAAGTGGTTTAAATATCATCCCCCTATTAAGGAAGAAATTAGAACCGGTCATAGCTAAAGAAGAAACCATCTTTCACAATGTTGATCCAGTTGTGCCTACCGCTTATATTGAAAAACCACCTTTCCCTGTTAGGATAAAGGAACATGCTAAGGTATCAACTGTGGTTCGTAAGAGTAATATAAGAGCACCTAAACCCCCTGAGCAAATTAAATTAGAACCTAGTGTTGCTATGGTTAAAGATCTCTTGGTAGAAAATATTGATGGGCATGTCATCTACTTTTGTGATGAAGCTGCTAGGATTGCCAAACCTGATGAAAAGGATAAACATAGACCCGTAGAAGGCTTGCTCGTTGTCTCAGTTAAAATAGGAGATCATTGCTACCATGGTTTATGCGATTTGGGTGCTAGTGTGAGTGATATCCCTTTTACCTTGTACCAGGAAATTATGGATGAAATAGCACGTGCAGAAATAGAAGATATTGATGTTACTATTAAACTTGTTATAGAGACACTATCACACCACTTGGGATTGTTAGAGATGTTGAAGTCTTGTGTGGGAAAGTAAAATATCCTACTGATTTTCTAGTCCTTGGTTCCCCACAAGATGACTTTTGTCCCATTATCTTTGGTAGACCTTTCTTGAGCACCGTCAATGCTAAGATAGATTGTGAAAAACAAATTGTCGGTGTCAGTTTTGGTAATGTGTCTCATGAGTTTAATTTTTCCAAGTTTAGTAGACAACCTCGTGATAAAGCGTTATCTAGTAAGGATGAAATAATTGGTCTTGCTTCTATTGTTGTGCCTCCTACTGATCCATTAGAACAATATTTGCTCGGTGAAAATGATATGCATTTGCGTGAAAGAAATGAAATAGATCAAATTTTCTTCGAACAACAACCTCTCTTGAAACACAAATTGCCTATTAAAACTCTTGGATCCACTTAAAGGTGATCCTGTGTTTGAATTGAAACAATTGCCTGATACATTGAAGTATGTTTATCTTGATGAGAAAAAGATATATCATGTTATTATTAGTGCTAACCTTTCAGAACATGAAGAAGAAAGATTATTAAAAGTTCTAAGGAAGCACCGGGCTGCTATTGGATATACTCTTGATGATCTTAAGGGCATTAGTCCCACTCTATGTCAACACAAGATCAATATGGAACCTGATGCTAAACCCGTTGTTGATCACCAACGGCGATTGAATCCTAAGATGAAGGAAGTGGTAAGAACTGAAATATTAAAGCTTCTAGAAGCAGGTATAATCTATCCTATTGCTGATAGTAGATGGGTAAGTCATGTTCATTGTGTCCCTAAGAAAGTAGGTATTACCTTTGTTCCTAATGATTAGAATGAACTCATTCCATAGAGAATTGTTACTGGCTATTGACGTGGCTTGGACTGCGTCGGTATTTCCCCAAAGAGGAAGGTGCTACTTCTCGAGCATGCGTTGGTTTCCGTGAAGAGGAACAGATGATGCATCAAAGTAGATAAGTATTTCCCTCAGTTGTTGAGAACCAAGGTATCAATCCAGTAGGAGAGACAAGCAAGTCCCCAACAGGTGTACCTACACAAAGAATCAAACACTTGCACCCAACACTATAAAGGGGTTGTCAATCCCTTCACGGTTACTTGCAAGGATGAGATCTAATAGAGAAAGATAGAATAGATTGCTTGAACGGAAAGTAAAATAAAAGTAAAAAGATTGCAGCAAGATATTTTTGGTATTTTTCGTTTTAGATCTGAAAGTATAAGATGGAAAATAGACCCGGGGGCCATAGGTTTCACTAGAGGCTTCTCTGATGATGGCAAGTATTACGGTGGGTGAACGAATTACTGTCGAGCAATTGATAGAAAAGCGAATAATTATGAAGATATCCAAGGCAATGATTATGCATATAGGCATCACGTCCGTGTCAAGTAGACCGAAACGATTCTGCATCTACTACTATTACTCCACACATCGACCGACTCTTGCCTGCATCTAGAGTATTAAGTTCATGAAGAACAGAGTAACGCATTAGGAAAGATGACATGATGTAGAGGGATAAACTCAAGCAATATGATGAAAACCCCATCTTTTTATCCTCGATGACAACAATACAATACGTGCCTCGCTACCCCTACTATGTCACTGGGTGAGGACACCGCAAGATTGAACCCAAAACTAAGCACTTCTCCCATTGCAAGAATTACCAATCTAGTTGGCCAAACCAAACCAATAACTCGAAGAGACTTGCAAAGATATGAAATCACGCATATAAGAATTCAGAAAAGACTCAAATAATATTCATAGATAATCTGAACATAAACCCACAATTCATCGGATCTCGACAAACACACCGCAAAAGAGTATTACATCGGATAGATCTCCATGAAGATCATGAAGAACATGGTATTGAAGAGAAAAGAGAGAGAAGAAGCCATCTAGCTACTAGCTATGGACCCGAAGGTCTGTGGTGAACTACTCACGCATCATCGGAGGGGCAATGGAGTTGATGTAGATGCCCTCCGTGATCGAATCCCCCTCCGGCAGATTACCGGAAAAGGCTCCAAGATTGGATCTCACGGGAACCAAGGCTCCTGGCGGCGGAAAAGTGTTTTTGTGGCTCTTTTTGGTATACAGGGAATATTTGGGAATTTATAGGCCGAAGATTAGGGTTGGGGGAGTTGCCGTGGGCCCACAAGCCAGGGGGCGCGCCCCTGTGGCTTGTGGCCACACGGCAGCTCCTCTACCTTGGTCTCCAAGCTTGATAGTTGTCTTCTAGTCCAAGAAAAATTATTCTGAAGATTTTATTCCGTTTGGACTCCGTTTAATATTCCTTATCTGCAATACTCAAAAACAAGGAAAAAACAGAAACTGGCACTAGGCTCTAGATTAATAGGTTAGTCCCAAAAATAATATAAAATAGCATATTAATGCATATAAAACATCCAAAACAGATAATATAATAGCATGGAACAATAAAAAATTATAGATACGTTGGAGACGTATCAAGCATCCCCAAGCTTAATTCCTGCTCGTCCTCGAGTAGGTAAATGATAAAAACAGAATTTTAGATGTGGAATGCTACCAAACATATTTATCCATGTAATATTTTGTGGCATGAATATTCAGATCCGTAAGATTCAAAACAATAGTCTAATATTGACATAAAAATAGTAATACTTCGAGCACACCAACAAGGCAATCGTGTCCTTTCGAAATAACATGGCCTTAGAAAGTTATCCCTACAAAATCATATGGTCTGGCTATGCTCCATCTTCCCCACACAAAGTATCTAAATCATGCACAACCCCGATGAACAAGTCAAGCAATTGTTTCACACTTTTGGTGTTCTCAAACCTTTTCAACTCTCACGCAATACATGAGCGCGAGCCATGGATATAGCACTATAGGTGGAATAGAATATGGTGGAGGTTGCAAGGGAAAGGGAGAAGATAGTCTCACATCAACTAGGCGTATCAACGGGCTATGGAGATGCCCATCAATAGATATCAATGTGAGTGAGTAGGGATTGCCATGCAACAAATGCACTTAGAGCTATAAGTGTATGAAAGCTCAAAAAGAAAACTAAGTGGTCGTGCAAGATGAAACTCCACTAGTTATATGAAAGTGACAAAATAGGAGACTCTCTATCATGAAGATCATGGTACTACTTTGAAGCACAAGTGTGGAAAAAAATATAGTAGCAATTGTCCCTTCTCTCTTTCTCTCATTTTTTTTCTTCTTTTTTTTATTTTGGTGGGCATCTTTGGCCTCCTTTTTTTTGGGGGGCTTCGCTGGCCTCTATTTTTTTTTGTAAAGTCCGGATACTCATCCCAACTTGTGAGGGAGTCATGGCTTCCATCATCCTTTTCTCACACGGGACAATGCTCTAATAATGAAAATCATCACACTTTTATTTACTTACAACTCAAAAGAAAAATTACAACTCGATACCTATGACAAAATATGACTCTATATGCAATATGAAAGTGGTGGTGCATGTCATGAAAAGCGGAACGGTGGGAGTTGCATGGCAATATATCTCGGAATGGCTATGGAAATGCCATAATAGGTAGGTATGGTGGCTGTTTTGAGGAAGGTGGGTTTGATGTACCGGCGAAAGTTGTGCGGTACTAGAGAGGCTAGCAAAGGTGGAAGGGTGAGAGTGCGTATAATCCATGGACTCAACATTAGTCATAAAGAACTCACATACTTATTGCAAAAGTCTATTAGTTATCAAACAAAGCATTAGACGCATGCTCCTAGGGGAGAGGTTGGTAGGAGTTAACCATCGCGCGCTCCCGACCCTCACACAAAGGTCGACAATCATTAAACAAATCATGCTCCGACTTCGTTACATAACGGTTCACCATACGTGCATGCTACGGGAATCACAAACTTCAACACAAGTATCTCTTCCAATTCACAACTACTCACTAGCATGACTCTCATATTACCATCTCCATTATCTCAAAACTATATGCAAGGAATCAAACTTCTCATAGTATCCAATGCACTTAATATGAAAGTTTTTATTATATCCCTCTTGGATGCCCATTATATTATGACTAAAATCATAACCTAAACAAATTACCATGCTGTTTTAAGAAACTCTCAAAATAATATAAGTGAGGTACGAGAGTTCAAATAATTTCTATAAAATATAACACCACCGTGCTCTAAAAAGATATAAGTGAAGCACTAGAGCAACATTGCCTAGCTCAAAAGATATAAGTGAAGCACATAGAGTATTCTAATAAATTCACGAATCAGCGTGTCTCTCTCAAAAAGATATGCAGCAAGGATGATTGTGGCAAACTAAAAAGCAAAGACTCATATCATACAAGATGCTCCAAGCAAAACACATATCATGTGGTGAATAAAAATATAGCCTCAAGTAAATTTACCGATGGATTGAAGACGAAAGAGGGGATGCCTTCCGGGGCATCCCCAAGCTTAGGCTTTTTCGTATCCTTGAATATGGCTTGGGGTGCCATGGGCATCCCCAAGCTTAGGCTCTTGCCACTCTTTATTCCATAGTCCATCAAATCTTTACCCAAAACTTGAAAACTTCACAACACAAAACTCAACAGAAAACTCATGAGATCCGTTAGTATAAGAAAAATAAATCACCACTTTAGGTACTGTTGTGAACTCATTCTTTATTTATATTGATGTAATATCTACTGTATTCTAACTTCTCCATGGTTCATACCCCCCGATACAACCCATAGATTCATCAAAATAAGCAAACAACACATAGAAAACAGAATCTGTCAAAAACAGAACAGTCTGTAGCAATCTATAGACTTGGAATACTTATGTAACTCTAAAAATTCTGAAAACTTAGGACAACCAGGGAAATTTGTATATAAATCTTTTGTAAAAATTTCAGATCAAAAGCACGTTCCAGTGAATTTACAAAATTCCTGGACAGAGAGCAAAAGTTTCTGTTTTTCAGCAAAATCAAATCAACAAACACCGTAGACCATCCCAAAGGTCTTACTTGGCTCAAACACTAATTTAAACAAGAAAACACAATTATTACAGAATTAATAATGTGTAAAACACACCAAAACAGAAGCAAAAAACAGAAAGCAAAAAATAAAATTGGGTTGCCTCCCAACAAGCGCTATTGTTTAACGCCCCTAGCTAGGCGAAACGCAATAGATCTAGGTATTGTCATCTTTGGTATGCAATCCATAAGCAGCTCTCATAATAGATTCATATGGTAATTTTATTTTATTTCTAGGAAAGTGCTCCATGCCTTTCCTTAATGGAAATTGGAATCTAACATTTCCTTCCTTCATATCAATAATTGCACCAATCGTTCTAAGGAAAGGTCAACCAAGAATAATAGGACATGTAGGATTGCAATCTATATCAAGAACAATGAAATCTACAGGCACATAATTCCTATTTGCAACAATAAGAACATCATTAATCCTTCCCATAGGTTTCTTTATAGTGGAATCCGCAAGATGCAAATTTAAAGAACAATCATCAAATTCACGGAAACCTAGCACATCACATAAAGATTTGGGAATCGTGGAAACGCTAGCACCCAAATCACACAAGGCATGGCACTCATAATCCTTAATTTTAATCTTAATAGTTGGTTCCCACTCATCATAAAGCTTTCTCGGAATAGGAACTTCCAACTCAAGTTTTTCTTCAAAAGATTTCATCACAGCATCAACAATATGTTTAGTAAAAGCTTTGTTTTGATTATAAGCATGAGGAGAATTCAACATGGATTGCAACAAGGAAACACAATCAATCAAAGAGCAACTATCATAATTAAAGTCCTTGAAATCCAAAAGAGTGGGTTCATTGCTATTTAAAGTTTTGACCTCTTCAATCCCACTTTTATCAATCTTAGCGTTAAGATCTATAAACTCCAAATCATTGGGACGCCTTTTAACTAAAGTTGACTCATCTCCAGTCCCATCTTTATCAATATTTACATTAGAAAACAAAGATTCAATAGGAGTCACATCAATCACTTTAAGATCTTCATCAATATTATCACGAGAACACACTTTTTCAAGCCATTCACGCTTAGCACGTATTCTAGCAGTTCTTTCCTTACACTCATCAATAGAAATTATCATAGCCTTTAAAGACTCATTAATATCATGCTTAGGTGGAATAGATCTAATTTTCAAAGAATCAATCTCAAGAGAAATTCTATCAACGTTCCTAGCCAATCATCAATCTTGAGCAATTTTTCTTCAATCATAGCATTGAAACCCTTTTGCGAACTAATAAATTATTTAATATTATTATCAAGATCAGAGGGCATCTTATTATAATTTCCATAAGAGTTGCTGTAGGAATTACCATAATTGTTAGAGGAATTACTAGGAAACGTCCTAGCATTGAAATTACCTATATACGCGTTATTACCAAAATTGTTCCTACCAACAAAATTCACATCCATAGATTCATTATTATTTCCAATCAAAGAAGACAAATGCATATCATTAGGATCAATAGGAGCACCATTACTAGCAAACAATTTCATCAATTCATCCATCTTTTCACTCAAAGTATTAATCTCTTCAATAGCATGCACTTTTTTACTAGTAGGAGATCTTTCGGTATGCCATTGAGAGTAATTTGCCATAATATTATCTAGGAGTTTGGTAGCTTCTCCTAATGTGATTTCCATAAAAGTACCACCCGTGGCGGAATCTAAGAGATTCCTAGAAGCAAAATTCAATCCAGCATAGAAAATTTGTATAATCATCCATAAACTCAAACCATGCGCGGGGCAATTTCTAATCATTAGTTTCATCCTCTCCCAAGATTGTGCAACATGCTCATGATAAAGTTGCTTAAAATTCATTATATCGAGGGCAAAAGTTTCTGTTTTTGCACAGAATCAAGTCAACTATCATCCACACTATCCCAAAGGCTTTACTTGGCACTTTATTGAAATAAAAGGCATAACACATGATTAATACAGTAGCTTAATCATGTGAACACACAAAAACAGAAAGTAAAAGTGTTGGTTTGTCTCCCAACAAGCGCTTTTCTTTAATGCCTTTTAGCTAGGCATGGTGATTTCAATGATGCTCGTATAGAAATAATAATTGAAACATGCAAAAGAGCATCATGAATCTCATGACAAGCACATTTAAGTCTAACCCACTTCCTATGCATAGGGATTTTGTGATCAAACAATTTATGGAAGCAAGAATCAACTAGCATAGGAAGGCAAAACAAGCATAACTTCAAAACTTTGAACACATAGAGAGGAAACATGATATTATTGCAATTCCTACAAGCATATGATCCTCCCTCATAATAATTTTCAGTAGCATCATGAACGAATTCAACAATATAACCAGCACATAAAGCATTCTTTTCATGATCTACAAGCATAGAAATTTTACTACTCTCCACATAAGCAAATTTATTCTCATCAATAGTAGTGGGAGCAAACTCAACAAAATAACTATCGTGTGAAGCATAATCCAATTGAAAATTAAAATCATGATGACAAGTTTCATGGTTATCATTATTATTTATAGCATACATGTCATCACAATAATCATCATAAATAGGAGGCATGCTTTCATCATAATAAATTTTCTCATCAAAACTTGGGGGACTAAACATATCATCTTCATCAAATATAGCATCCCCAAGCTTGTAGCTTTGCATATCATTAGCATCATGAATATTCAAGGAATTCATACTAACAACATTGCAATCATGCTCATCATTAGTGCCAAACATTTTAACAACTTCTTCTTCTAACACTTGAGCACAATTTTCCTTTCCATCATTTTCACGAAAGACATTAAAAAGATGAAGCATATGAGGCAACCTCAATTCCATATTTTTTTTGTAGTTTTCTTTTATAGACTAAACTAGTGATAAAACAAGAAACTAAAAGATTCAATTGCAAGATCTAAAGATATACCTTCAAGCACTCACCTCCCCGGCAACGGCGCCAGAAAAGAGCTTGATGTCTACTACGCAACCTTCTTCTTTTAGACTCGTGTTGGGCCTCCAAGCGCAGAGTTTTGTAGGACAGTAGCAAATTTCCCTCAAGTGGATGCCCTAAGGTTTATCAATCCGTGGGAGGCGTAGGATGAAGATGGTCTCTCTCAAACAACCCTGCAATCAAATAACAAAGAGTCTCTTGTGTCCCCAACACACCCAATACAATGGTAAATTGTATAGGTGCACTAGTTCGGCGAAGAGATGGTGATACAAGTGTAATATGGATCGTAGATATAAGTTTTTGTAATCTGAAAATATAAAAACAGCAAGGTAGCAAGTAACAAAAGTGAGCAAAAACGATATTGCAATGCTTGAAAACAAGGCCTAGGGTTCATACTTTCACTAGTGCAAGTTCTCTCAACAATACTAACATAGTTGAATCATATGTAAATCCCTCACATGCGACAAAGAATTCACTCCAAAGTCACAAATAGCGGAGAACAAACGAAGAAATTATTGTAGGGTACGAAACCACCTCAAAGTTATCTTTTCCGATCAATCGTATGAGCTATCCCTATAAGTGTCACGAACAGCCCTAGAGTTCGTACTAAAATAACACCTTAAGATACACATTAACCAAAACCCTAATGTCACCTAGATACTCCAATGTCACCACGAGTACCCATGGGCTTGATTATATGATATGCATCACACAATTTCAGATTCATCATGTTCAATCCAACACAAAGAACTTCAAAGAGTGCCCCAAAGTTTCTACCGGAGAGTCAAGACGAAAACATGTGCCAACCCCTATGCATAGATTCCCAAGGTCACGGAACCCGTAAGTTGATCACCAAAACATACATCAAGTGGATCAATAGAACATCCCATTGTCTCCATGGATATCCCATCGCAAGACATACATCAAGTGTTCTCAAATCCTTAAAGACTCAATCCGATAAGTAAACTTCAAAGGGAAAACTCAATTCATTACAAGAAGATAGAGAGGGGAAAACTCCATATGATTCATCTATATCAATAAAGCTCGCGGTACATCAAGATCGTGCCATCTCAAGAACACGAGAGAGAGAGAGAGAGATCAAACACATAGCTACTGGTACATACCCTCAGCCCCGAGGGTGAACTACTCCCTCCTCGTCATGGAGACCGCCGGGATGATGAAGATGGCCTCCGGTGATGGTTTCCCCCTCCGGCAGGGTGCCGGAACGGACTCCCGATTGGTTTTTCGTGGCTACAGAGGCTTGCGGCGGCGGAACTCCCGATCTAGGTTTGTTTCTGGGGGTTTCTATATTTATAGGAATTTTTGGCATCGGAAACAAGTTAAGGTGGGCCACGAGGCGGCGACAAGCTAGGAGGGCGCGCCCTAGGGGGGGCGCCCTGCAGGCTTGTGGCGGCCTCGTGGCTCTTCTGGCCCAACTCCAATGCTTCGGGGGTCTCTTTTGGTCCATAAAAAATCACCGTAAATTTTCAGCCCATTCCGAGAACTTTTATTTCTGCACAAAAAACGACACCATGGTAGTTCTGCTGAAAACAGCGTCAGTCCGGGTTAGTTCTAATAAAATCATACCAAAATCATATAGAATTATTGTAAAAATGGCATGAATACTTCATAAATTATAGATACGTTGGAGACATATCACACCACAAGTAGGATGTAACTTCATTGCATAACTATTGACTTTCGTGCATGCATAGGGAATCACAAACCTTAACACCAATATTCCTACTAAGCATAATTACTCATTAACATGAATCACATATTACTATCATCATGTTTCAAAACTATTACAAGGAATCAAGTTTAATTTGTCCAATGATCTTCATGAAAGTTTTTATTATATCCTCCTTGGATATCTATCACTTTGGGACTAGTTTCATATATTGCCATTGCTTTTTGGCAAGCTCAAACAAATTTAAGTGAAGCACATGAGCATAAAGATTTCATCTCTCAAAAAGGTATAATTGAAGTATGAGAGGATTTCTTTAAAATTTTACTAACTCTCAAATTAATCTAAGTGAAGCATGAGAGTATTTCTACAAAAGTTTCCAAGCACACCGTGCTCAAGAAGATATAAGTGAAGCACTAGAGCAATTCTATAGCTCAAAAAGTTTAAGTGAAGCACATAGAGCAATTCTAACAAATCATAGCATGATTTTGGCTTTCTCAAATAGGTGTGTACAGCAAGGATACAAAGGGAAAACTAACAAACAAAGCAAGCAAAGGTACAAGACGCTCCATGCAAAACACATGATATGTGACGAATAAAAATATAGCTCCAAGTAAAATACTGATGGTCGTTAGAATAAAGAGGGGATGCCACTCGGGGGCATCCCCAAGCTTATTTGCTTGTTACTCTTTGGATATATCCTGGGGGTGCGGTAGCATTCCCAAGCTTAGGATTTTTCTACTCCTTATTCCTTCATCCATCGTGATCTCACCCAAAACTTGAAAACTTCAATCACACAAAACTCAACAAAATTTTCGTGAGATCCGTTAGTATAAGAAAGCAATTCACTACTTTAGGTACTGTTGTAAACCCATTCAAATTTTATAATTGCATTATACCTACTGTATTTTAACTTTACCATGGCTTATACCCTCCAATACAAAACATAGATTCATCAAAACAAGCACAAAATGCAACAAAAACAGAATCTGTCTCAAACAGAACAGTCTGTAGTAATCTGTACCATACCCATACTTCTGTAACTCTAAAAATTCTGAAAAATTAGGACAACGTAAGGAATTTGTATATAAACACTGTGTTAAAATTTCAGCTCAAGATCACGTTCCAGAAAAAAAATGAAAATTCATATACTGGACGCGAAGTTTCTGTTTCAGATTCAGCATCACTTCTACTCATCCTATGAATCATCCTAACGGTTCTACTTGGCACAAACACTAAATAAACCATTAAAACACAATCATAATAGAGGCATAATTGTGTCATCACTCAAAAACAGAAAGCAAAAAGCAAAAAGTTGTTTATTCATTGGGTTGCCTCCCAACAAGCGCTATCGTTTTACGCCCCTAGCTAGGCATATTGGATAGATTCAAGTATTGTCATCTTTAGTTTTGGATCCATAGGATGCCCTCATGAATGATTCATGTGGTGGCTTAATTCTTGTTCTAGGGAATTTTTCCATACCCTTTCTCAAGGGAAATTGAAAACGAATATTGGCTTCTTTCATATCACTCACGGCACCTATAGTGCGTAAAAACGGTCTACCAAGTATAATGGGACAAGACGGATTGCAATCAATATCAAGCACAATAAAATCAATGGGCAAATAATTACTATTTGCAAGAATAAGAACATCATTAATTCTTCCCAAAGGCTTTTTAATAGTAGAATCCACCAAGTGCAAATTAAGAGAACATTCTTCAATGTTGGCAAGACCAAGCACATCACATGGAGATTTCGGAATCGTGGAAACACTAGAACCCAAATCACACAAAGCAAAGCATTCATAATTTTTAATCTTGAACTTAATGGTAGGTTCCCACTCATCATGTAATTTTCTAGGAATAGAAATCTCCAACTCCAACTTTTCTTCAAAAGATTTCATCATGGCATCAACGATATGTTTAGTAAAAGTTTTATTTTGCTCATCAGCATGGGGTGAATGCAACATAGATTGCAACAAAGAAATACATTCAATCAAAGAGCAGCTATCATAATTAAAATCTTTGCAATCCAAGATAGTGGGCACATCACTAGTTAAAGTTTTAACCTCTTCAAACCCACTTTCATCAAAAATTTCGTCAAGATTTTCACCCTCCAAATTATTGGGACGCCTTCTAGCTAAAGTTGACTCTACTTCAGTCCCTTAATTATCAATTTTAACATTACTAAACAAGGAATCAATAGAAGAAACACCAATCACTTTAAGTTCTTCATCACTTTTATAACGGCAATCACTAGAAGACGATTTTTCTAACATTTCTCTTTTAGCTCTAAGCATAGTGGTTCTTTTCTTACTTTCATCCATAGAGACATATAAAGCTTTAATAGATTCATCAATCTTAGGCACAAAAGCTTTCAACTTGAGATTTTCAACATCATGAGAAATTCTATCAATGCTTCTAGACATATCATCAATCTTATTCAACTTTTCTTCTATCATAGTATTGAAAGCCTTTTGCGCATTGATAAATTCTTCAATATTACTCTCAAGATTAGAGGTGTTCCTATTATTGTTGTAGGAAGAATTACCATAGGAATTACCATAATTATTAGAGGAATTTCTAGGAAAAGGCCTAGGATTAAAATTACCTCTATAAGCATTGTTATTGAAATTGTTGCGCAAGACAAAATTCACATCTACGGATTCACTATTTTGCTCAATCAAAGTAGACAAAGGCACATCATTAAGATCAATAGGAACATTTTTACTAGCAACCAATTTCATCAAAGCATCAACTTTATCACTCAAAGTACTAATTTCATCTGCCGAATCATCTTTTTTACTAGTAGGTGCTCTTTCGGTATGCCATTGAGAATAATTAGCCATGATATTATCTAGAAATTTAGTAGATTCACCCAAAGTAATCTCCATAAAAGTACCACCCGCGGCGGAATCTAAAAGATTTCTAGAGACAAAATTCAATCCCGCATAAAAAATTTGTATGATCAACCAAAGATTCAAACCATGTGTAGGACAATTTCTTATCATCAACTTCATTCTTTCCCAAGATTGGGCAACATGTTCATGCTCAAGTTGCTTAAAATTCATGATTTGCATCCTAAGGGAAATAATTTTCGCGGGCGGAAAATACTTAGTGATAAAAGCATCCTTGCACTTATTCCAAGAATCGATACTATTGCGAGGCAAAGATGAAAACCAAATTTTTGCACGATCCCGCAAGGAAAAAGGAAATAGTTTCAACTTGACAATATCATTGTCCACATCTTTTTTCTTTGCATATCACACAATTCAACGAAAGTGTTTAGATTGGATGCGGCATCCTCTTTAGGACTACCGGCAAATTGATCTTTCATGACAAGATTCAATAAAGCGGCATTAATATCACAAGACTCCGCACTAGTGGCGGGAGGAGCAATAGGCGTACTAATAAAATCATTGTTATTAGTATTGGAAAAATCACACAACTTGGTGTTCTCTCGAGTCATCGTGACTACGCAAACAAGATTGCAAGCAAGGAAGAGATCCGGCAAGAAAAAGGGCAAACGAAAAAGAGGTCGAATAAAACGACAAATTGGTGAAGTGGGGGAGAGGAAAACGAGAGATAAATGGCAAATAATGTAATTGCAAGGAGATGAGATTTGTGATTACGAACCTGGTAGATGATGATGGAGTCCCCTCGACGCCTACGATAGGCACGTAGAAGAGACTGCTTCCTCCTTGGCAACGGCGCCAGAAATTCCTTTCACGTGGCTTGGACTGCGTCGGTATTTCCCTAAAGAGGAAGGGATGATGCAGCACGGTGACGGTAAGTATTTCCCTCAGTTATGAAACCAAGGTTATCGAACCAGTAGGAGGATCACCATCACCCAATAAGCAGCACCTGCACACAAACAACAAATACTTGCAACCCGACGCGAAAGAGAGGTTGTCAATCTCTCTATGGTAATAAGATAGATTAGGTAGTGATAGATAGGAGAGATAGATCTCTCAACAACACAAATAAAAAGAGTAAATATGCAGCAATATGTTTTTGGGTTTTTGGTTTTGTAGATCTGAAAACAAAGAGTGCAAAAAACGTAGATCGGAAAGCAATATGATAGGAAAAGTAGACCCGGGGGCCGTAGGGTTCACTAGTGGCTTCTCTCATGAGTATAGCGCACGGTGGGTGAACAAATTACTGTTGGGCAATTGATAGAAAATCTAATAGTCATGACGATATCCAAGGCGATGATCATTATATAGGCATAACGTCCAAGATAGATAGACCGACTCCTGCCTGCATCTACCTCTATTACTCCACACATCGACCACTATCCAGCATGCATCTAGTGTATTAAGTTCATGGAAAAATGGAGTAATGCAATAAGAACGATGACATGATGTAGACAAGATCTATTCATGTAGGAATAGACCCCATCTTGTTATGCTTAATAGCAACGATACATGTGTGTCTTGCTGCCCCTTCTGTCACTCGGAAAGAACACCGCAAGATCGAACCCATCACAAAGCACCTCTTCCCATGGCAAGAAAAATCGATCTAGTTGGCCTAACTAAACCAAAGATTCAAAGAAGAAATACGAGGCTATAAGTAATCATGCATATAAGAGATCAAAGAAGACTCAAATAATATTCATGGATAGAAACTGATCATGAACTCAAAATTCATCGGATCCCAACAAACACACCGCAAAAGTTTACATCAAATAGATCTCCAAGAGACCATTGTATTGAGAATCACAAGAGAGAGAGAACAAGCCATCTAGCTACTACCTACGGACCCGTAGGTCTATGGTGGACTACTCACGCATCATCGGAGAGGCACCTATGAGGAAGATGAACCCCTCCGTGATGGTGTTTAGATTGGATCTCGCGGTTCTGGAACTTGCGGTGGCTGGAATTGTGTTTCGTCGACTCCTCTAGGGTTTTTGGATTTTCTGGGAATTTATAGGCACGATAGTCGGTTGAGGGGGGTGCCCGAGGTGCCCAGCACCTACCAGGCCGCGCCAGGGGGCCTCTGGCGCGCCCTGGTGGGGGCTGGCCACCCTGGGCCCCCTCTTCTGGTGTTCTTTGGCCCATCTGGTTTCTTCTCGTCCATAAAAAATCCACAAAAATCCCCGCAGCGTTTCATCTCTGTTTGGTACTGATTTTCTGCAAAGTAAAAAACAAGCAAAAACAGCAACTTGCACTTTGGCACTATGTCAATAGGTTAGTCCCAAAAAATGATATAAAGTTGTAATAAAATGATTGTAAAACATCCAAGAATGATAATATAACAGCATGGAACAAGCAAAAATTATTGATACGTTGGAGACGTATCAACTATAGAATGGTAATTGATTTTAGGAAATTAAATAAAGCTACTAGAAAAGATCATTACCCTCCACCGTTCATTGATCAAATGTTAGAGAGACTATCAAAGCACACACACTTTTGCTTCTTAGATGGATATTCTGGTTTCTCTCAAATACGTGTGTCACAATCTGATCAAGAGAAAACTACTTTTACTTGCCCTTTTGGAACCTATGTTTATAGACGTATGCCTTTTGGTTTATGCAATGCACCTGCCAGCTTTCAAAGATGTATGACTGCTATATTCTCTGATTTTTGTGAAATGATTGTGGAGGTTTTCATGGATGATTTTTCCATTTACGGAACTTCTTTTGATGATTTCTTAAGCAACCTTGATCGAGTTTTGCAGAGATGTGAACAAACTAATCTTGTCTTGAATTGGGAGAAGTGCCACTTTATGGTTAATGAAGGCATTGTCTTGGGGCATAAAATATCTGAACGAGGTATTAAGGTGGATAAAGCTAAAGTTGATGCAATTGAGAAAATGCCATGTCCTAAAGACGTTAAAGGTATTCGAAGTTTCCTTGGTCATGCTGGTTTTTATAGGAGGTTCATTAAAGACTTCTCTAAAATTTCTAGGCCTCTTACTAATCTTTTGCAAAAAGATATTCCTTTTGTTTTTGATGATGATTGTGTGGAAGCCTTTGAAACACTCAAGAAAGCCTTAACCTCTGCACCTATCGTTCAACCACCTGATTGGAACTTGCCTTTTGAAATTATGTGTGATGCTAGTGATTATGCTGTTGGTGCCGTTCTAGGACAAAGAGTTGATAAGAAATTGAATGTTATCCATTATACTAGTAAAACTCTAGACAGTGCCCAACGAAATTATGCTACTACTGAAAAAGAATTTTTAGCAGTTGTGTTTGCTTGTGATAAATTTAGATCTTGTATTGTTGATTCCAAAGTCATTGTTCACTCTGATCATGCTGCTATAAAATACCTTATGGAAAAGAAAGATGCTAAACCTAGACTCATTAGGTGGGTTCTCTTGCTCCAAGAATTTGACTTACACATCGTTGATAGGAAAGGAGCCGAGAACCCCATAGCTGATAACTTGTCCAGGTTAGAAAATATTCTTGATGACCCACTGCCTATTGATGATAGTTTCCCTGACGAACAGCTAGCTGCAATAAGTGTCTCACAACGCACACCTTGGTATGCTGATTATGCTAACTACATTGTTGCTAAATATATACCACCTAGCTTTACCTATCAACAAAAGAGAGAAAAATTCTATGACTTGAGACATTACTTTTGGGACGACCCACATCTTTATAAAGAAGGAGTAGATGGTATTATTAGACGTTGTGTACCTGAGCATGAACAGGAACAAATCCTACAGAAATGTCATTCCGAAGCTTATGGAGGACATCATGCGGGAGATAGAACTGCTCATAAGGTATTGCAATCTGGTTTTTATTGGCCTACTCTCTTCAAAGATGCCCGTAAGTTTGTTTTGTCTTGTGACAAATGTCAAAGAATCGGTAATATCGGTAAGCGTCAAGAAATGCCTATGAATTATTCACTTGTTGATGAACCATTTGACGTTTGGGGTTTTGATTATATGGGGCCGTTTCCTTCCTCCAATGGGTACACTCATATTCTGGTTGCGGTTGATTATGTCACTAAGTGGGTAGAAGCAATTCCAACTAGTAGTGCCGATCACCACACCTCCATTAAAATGCTTAAAGAGGTTATCTTCTGTGACACCCTGGTGTTATGCTACAGTGATGATTGTAATTAAGCTACAGTGATGATCATGAACAGTGCCTAATCATTTTGCTAAGTGGAGCTTGATCAAGTTTGGATTCAAATTCCAATTCAAATTTCATTTCAAATGCCCTAGGATTTTATGGTGATAAAGTAAATCCTCAAACATCATAAGTAAAATGTTGCATATTTGTGAAAAATCATGAAACAAATATTGTTGAGGAAAACAACATCACCAAGTTTATGGTGTGGACCCCACCATTGAAAACAGAAGCTTTAAGCATTTAAAAGTGATATTAAATTCATTTGGAAAATGCAAACATATTCAAAAATCCCCAAATCTTTTGTGACCATGAGAAATATTGTAGGATATTTATTGGGCCATGTTACCTAATTTTGTTGTGAAGAAATATGGCCTAAAATAAATAAAACAGAAACTTTTAAAAGAAAACAGAAAAGAAAAATTAAAAAGGAAAAGAGGCCCACTGTGCCTGGGCCTAAGTCAACAGTGCGGCCCAGACCACTGTAGCCTCCTCCTACCTGCCCCCTTCCCCGTGTCGACGCCGCCGTGGACAGCGCCGCGCTGCGCCGTTGCCGCTCGCCACGTTGACGGGAGCAGGTGGGCGAGGGGATAAGGCCTCCCCGAGCCACTCCCCCTGGACGCCTCGCCATTTCCCCCCTCGCCTGGCTCGCTCTCCCCCCCCTCCAGATCCGCCGTGCCCGCGCCGCCACCGCCATGGCCGACGGGTAGCCGCGGCCACAGCCACGCCCGCGCCTCGCCGTCGCGTCCATCTACTCCGCCGTGACCTCCTCGTCCTCCCCGACCACGAGCCCGAGCTCCGGAGCCCCTGCATCGCCCCCATGCCGTCGTCTTCCTCCTCGGGGCCCGAAGCTCGCCGACGACGATTCGCTCCACCGCGCCCCCCTCGAGCCCACCTTGCGCAACTACAGGGCCCAGCGAGCTCCCCCGCATCCCCCTCTCCCTCGCATTGCTTCCCTAGCTCGCCGTAGCGCCGTTGCCATCGCCGCCCGAAAACGTCGCCGCCGTGGAGCTCGCCGCCGTTGCAACAGCCCCTGTCATGGCTGTCCGAGCGCGGGAACGCGCTCAGCACCTCCCCGCGGTTCGAACGCGCCCCTCCGCAACGATAGCCATGCCCTCTAGCTCCGTTTCCCCCGCGCTCCCATACGCGCCGCCACCTCCGCTCGTCGCCGGCGCCGTTTCCGGCCAAGTCCGGCCATTCCACCGCCACCACTCGACGCGGCGTCGAGTGGCCGTTCGAACGCGCCTAGCCGCGCCCTTTTTCGTGCACCGTAGCGAAATCCCGACGCCGGCCCGAGCCCTCCGCCGCGTTTCGACGTCGCCGGCGGCTAAACGCCGGCCACCGCCGAGCTGGCACCCCCGGGACCACCCCCAGGGTCGCTGCCAACGGGCCCCACGGGCCCCGTTGACTGGGTTGACCCAGTCAACGTGCTGACTGGGCATCCGTGTGCCACTGACATGTGGGGCCCCTCCCCTAGTGTCTATGACATATGGGCCCCCACTGTCAGTTGCCTAATTAACTAGTTAGGATAATTAAAATAATTAATTTAAACTAATCTGTCACTGACATGTGGACCCACCTGTTAATTAAACCTGTTTAGTTTAATTAATAAACCGAAATAGACCTGAGTCTATAACAGGTGGGGCCCACTGGTCAGGTTTGACCTGGCCAGCCCCCTGTTGACTGCTGACGCAATGCTGACCTCATGCTGACGTCATCATTCACTATTCTGGATAATGTTGGATTTAATTAATTAAAATAATTCCAGAAAATCAATAAAACTTTAGAAAATCATATCTTTTAAACCGTAACTCAGATGAAAATAATTTATATATGAAAGTTGATCAGAAAAATCCCACGAATCCAAATATGCCATCCATTCATCTGTCACATGCCTCTAGCTATCTGAACATGCAACTTTTTGCCTGTTTCGGATAAGTGAATAGTGCATGGCATTATTAAAATAATTTCAAATAAATTTCTAAATTAACTATCGCACCTAGATAGGCCGTAAACACCCCTAGCCCTGCGTATTGCCATGTCATGCATCATGTTGCATTTGTTTGCTTGTATTTATTGTTTCTTCCCCCTCTTCTCTCTGGTAGACCCCGAGACTGACGCTGCCGCCGAGTACGACTACGCCCCTGACGTTCAGCCCTTTGCCGCAGAGCAGCAAGGCAAGCAAAACCCCCTTGAGCATTCCGATATCGCCTATTCTTCTCCCCCTTATGCTTTCATTAGATTTTGCTAGTGTATTAGTTAGCTCCTATTCTGATGCATAGCCTGTTTTTGATGAACTGCTACTACACCTGTTATCATATCAACTGCCTAGAATAGGTTGATCATTGAACCCCTGAGACCCCCCTTAGTCCCAGTTGCCCCTGCTTCCATCGACGACACCGAGGACTTGAAGACAGAAGACTCAGTCGTCATGACTGACAAGCCAGGCCCCTCACATCACCGCACTCCCCCTTAGTTGTACGACTCTGCAACGCTACTATCGAGTACCGAGGGTGACACCTCGCGAAGTACTCATGATGCTAGCTCTGTAGTGCAGCTAGTCGGTCGTGGATATCGAGGGTGATTCCTCTTTCACCACTCCCGACGATGACCCTGTCGTGCAACCCCTCAAGTGTGGGACCCTCGAGGGTGATTCCTCTAGTTCCACCTTGACGGTTTCATCGAGCGGGACCCCATGAGGGTGATTCCTCAGGTTCCGTCTCGATGTTTTATACACACAGTTACTATGACCGGGTTACTGAAACATGTTGAAGACGGGTCGGCCCCAAGGGTACCCGCGAGAGTGATATGTGGTGGGGTGCACCGTTAAGGCACCCGATTGATATTGGTGGGGTGCGTCGGTAAGGCACCCGAGTGTTATTGGCGGGGCGACGGACTGCACTTTATGGTTCGCGCTTGCCCCGCACTTATAAATTGCTAATGGGTTGGGTACTTGATCTGAGTTAGGTCGTTGGCCTTAATACGCACTAACCTTCACGTGGGGAAGTTATGGGCACTCAGCGTCATTGTATCAGCCGAAGCTCTTCGGACGTCAGCAATGGAGCGGCGCGCGACGGATTGGACTGGACGGTGCAGCTCTTGGACTGGAGTGTACTAGGTCTGCTTCCGGCCGCGTTCGCATCGTGCAGGAGTGCAAGGGCAAGTGGGCCCACGAACCTGCGCACTTAGGATTTAGACCGGCGGGCTGGCCTCTTCGTTGCGCCTATGTGGGGCGACGACGTGCTGATATCCCGAGGCCGGGCATGACCCAGGAAAGTGTGTCCGGCCGGAGGTGACTCAGGCATGTTGGGGAATATGTGGTGCACCCCTGCAGGGATGAATAATCTATTCGAATAGCCGTGTCCACGGTAACAGGACGACTTGGAGTTGTGCCATGACCTTATACAACTATAATTGTAATTTAACTTGAAATAAATTGTGGCTCCGGGATTGCTTCCTCGCAGGGAGTCGAGGAAGAATCTCTGGGCGTGTTTACTTAATTAAAATTGCTACAACAATATGACTACATATGAGATTTCAGGTCTACTCTCTTCTCATGCTGCAAGATGCTGAAGATGCTAGTCTTCGATAGGACTAGGCCTTCCCCCTATTCTTGCTTTCTGCAGTCAGTCCAGATATAAACCCTCCCCTTGATAATGATGCATTTTTAGCATAGATCTGATGTCAGTCTTGCGAGTACTTTGGATGAGTACTCACTGCTGCTTTGCATTCTCTTTCCCCCCTCGATTCCATTGCTGCGTTCAGACGATGGAGCCCATGAGATGGAGTACGCCGGAGACGACTACTGCACCACCGCTGGAGCTTACTACTATGTGGAGACCGCCGACGCTCAGGAGTAGTTAGGAGGTTCCCAGGCAGGAGGCCTCGCCTCTTTCGATCCGTTGCTTATGTTTGTGCTAGCCTTCTTAAGGCAAAACTTATCTAACTTATGTCTGTACTCAGATATTTTTTGCTTCCGCTGACTTGTGCTTTGTCGAGCTTTGTATTCGAGCCCTTGAGGCCCCTGGCTTGTAATATGAAGCTGTATGACTTTATATTTGTGTCTTTTGTTGTGTTGTGATATCAACCAGTGAGTCCCTAATCTTGGTCGTACGCATTGTGTGCATGATTAGCGTACGGACGAGAATGGGGGCGTCACAAGTTGGTATCAGAGCCGACTGCCTGTAGGTAGCCCCCTTTCCAACTCCTTGGCCGAAGTTGAGTCTAGTCATTGAAAAACTTTTACTAACACTGATGCTGTGGCTTACGGGCCCACATCTCTATCGGGTGGTATTAGGATCTTTTATTCCTCGTCTATACTCTGGGTTCTGATCTCTCGTCTCTTTCGGGTTAAAGATTTTGCTAAATCTAACATTAGGTTCTCGTGATCACATTCACCGGAAAATTGTTTCGTCGACGATTGTTGTCCTTTGAAGTTATGATGCAGAACCCTGCCCCTAGGTTGCATATCCAGGGCCACGTGCAGTTACATGGGTTCTTTCGTTGTCCCCGACGTTGTTGTAGCATATCGCTATACCTCGTTGTTGTATCCCTACACCGCGTGCCTGCGTGCCGCCTAGTTGTCTAGGTTTTTCATGCCGGATCTATCGTCTATTTTGTAATAGACTTATTGTTTGTAATAGACCTATGTATGGATCTGTATGCATGTTGAAAATTGAACTACTATGTCGTATCTATTGCACTTCCTTCTTTGTGCAATTTACTTCGTGAATGGGTCATTGTCTTTGCAATTACCCAATGCTAAACTACCACTATTAACATTTGACAGAATGGTTAGGCCAGCTGGTCGTGGTCGTGGTGCGCCTGAGCCACCACCACCACCGGACTACATGGCTGGTATGATGCAACAGTTTGAGCTGAATCGCCAGTTTATGCAAGGGCTTATGGACCATTTCCCAAGGCCGAATATGAATCAGCAGCCAGCCCCAATGACTCTGCAAGACTTCATGCGTCTCAACCCTACGACATACCGCAGCTCAACCCAGCCGCTTGACGCAGATGACTGGCTCCGTGACATCACTTATGAGCTGGAGTCTTCAGGCGCCCCGGAGGCTAGCTATGTCACCTTTGCCTCGTATTTTCTGAAGGGCCCCACTGCTCAATGGTGGGACAGCCACAGGCGCTCTCAGCCTGTGGGAACAATTATCACCTGGCCAGAATTCCAAGCTGCGTTCCGTGCTCGTCACATTTATCAGGGAATGATGGATAAGAAGAAGCGCGAATTCCGCAACTTAGTCCAGGGCAACAAGACTGTGGATGCTTATCAGCGGGAATTTCTGGACTTGTCTCGCTATGCTGAAGAAGATGTTGCAACTGATGCTCGTAGGCAGGAGAAGTTCCGTGAAGGCCTCCACCCGGATATCAAGCTGGCACTCCTTGCCCAAGACTTCAGTAGCTTTGCCACCTTGGTGAACAAGTCTATTATTGTGGAGACGGGTCTGCAGGACTACACGGACAGCCACAAGCGCAACCGTGACATGGGCTCATCTTCGGGTCCATCTGCTCAGAAGCGCAAGATCTGGATTCCCCACAACATGTACCATGCACCACCTCCTGCTCCGAGGCCGTCCTATGCTGCACCTCGTCTGCCTCCACCCCCACCCAGGCAGCCGAGGCTCCCAGCTCCGCCACCACGAGCTCCTGCTCCCCCTTCTCGTCCTGAGGATGGGTTGTGCTTCAAGTGTGGTCGCCCAGGACACCGTGCTAGAGAATGCAGGCAAAATCAGAATTAGCTTGCACTGCCTTCCAACCAGCCCCGCAACAACAATGCCAGGCCTAACACTGGTCGTGTCCAAGCTAACAATGTTGATCTGAATGAAGCTCAAGACCAGCCTACTACTGTTATGGGTACACTTCTCGTCAACTCAGTACCAGCTTCTGTATTGTTTGATACAGGAGCATCGCATTCTTTCATGTCTAAAGAATTTGCATACATGCATGGCATTCAGTACGAGGAGATGAACGTTCCAATAGTGGTAAACACCCCCGCTGGTCAATGCCAAACCTCCATGGTTTGTCCAGATGTCCCCATTGAAATAGAAGGTCTGGAATTCCATGCCTCGCCCATAATATTAAAGTCTTCCAAGATCGACCTTATTCTGGGAATGGATTGGTTGAAAGCACATACTGCTTCCGTCGTTTGTGCCACCAAAACTATCCACCTTCTGCATCCTTCGGATGAGATAGTCAATTACCATGCTCATCTTGTTCGGAATGCTGAAGCCCGACTATATGCCATGAATGCATTAAATGAGTCACCTCTTGAAGGGATTGAAAACATTCCAGTTGTCCGGGATTTCCAAGATGTCTTTCCGGAAGAACTTCCAGGGATCCCCCCTGCTAGAGCTGTCGAGTTTGTCATCGACTTGGTACCTGGTACCACTCCTATAGCCAAGCGTCCATATAAGATGCCTCCGCATGAACTCCTTGAACTTAAGAAAGAAATTGACAATTCGCTTCGTCTGGGTTTCATTCGTCCAAGTTCCTTTGCTTGGGGAGCACCTTCTCTCTTTGTCAAGAAGAAGGATGGTACGAACCGATTGGTCCAAGATTACCGTCCCATCAACCAAGCAACGATTCCAAACAAATATCCGCTTCCACGGATCAACGACCTGTATGATCAACTTGCTGGATCATCAGTATTTTCTAAACTCGAATTGAGGTTGGGTTACCATCAAATCCGAGTTCGTGAAGAAGATATTCCCAAGACTGCGTTTGTTACTCGCTATGGTTCATACGAGTACACCGTCATGTCCTTCGGCTTAACCAATGCTCCAGCAACCTTTTCTCGCCTGATGAATTATATTTTTATGGACTACCTCGATAAATTCGTCGTGGTTTATTTGGATGATATTCTGGTATTCTCCAAGAATAAAGAAGAACATGCTGAACATCTTCGTCTTATACTGGAGAGGCTTCGAGAACATCAACTCTATGCTAAGTATTCTAAGTGTGAGTTCTGGATGGACGAAGTAACCTACCTTGGTCATGTAATCTCCAAGGATGGTATTGCGGTCAACCCTGAACGAGTTCAGGCTATTCTTGACTGGACTCCCCCGAAGAATGTCAAGCAAGTAAGAAGTTTTCTCGGTCTCGCCAGCTATTGCCGTCGATTCGTCGAGAACTTCTCCAATATTGCAAAGCCCTTAACCAATCTGCTTCACAAAGGTGTCAAATATGAGTGGACAGAAAAGTGTCAGGAGAGCTTTCAGGCACTTAAGGACAAGTTGACCTCTGCTCCAGTGCTTGCTCCTCCGGATACTCGTAAGGACTTTACCATTTATTGTGACGCTTCTCGTCAGGGAATGGGCTGTGTCCTAATGCAGGAACGCAGAGTGGTTGCTTATGCATCCCGTCAATTGCGTCCTCATGAAGAGAACTACCCAGTTCATGACCTTGAACTTGCCGCAATAATTCATGCGCTGAAAGAGTGGCGGCAATACCTTGTTTGGAACCGTTGCGAGATCTACACCGATCATCAAAGCCTGAAGTATTTGTTTACTCAGCCAGATCTGAACCTCCGTCAACAGAGATGGATGGAGCGCATAGCAGATTACAACGTGGGTCTTTCCTATACCCCAGGCAAGGCTAATGTGATGGCTGACGCTTTGAGTCGCAAGTCATACTGCAACTACCTCCAGGTTCACAAGGTTCACCCCCTGCTTCAAGAAGAATTTCGCAAGCTGAATCTCCATATTGTTCCTCAGGGTTATCTCATCCCACCTCCTGAAGAGTTCTACAAGATGAACCTCCACGTTGTTTCCCAGGGTTCTCTTAATACCCTGGTTGCTAAACCAGATCTTGTGGACGTCATCAAGTGGATCCAGAAGTGTGACAATGAAGTCGAGAGGATTAAACGCGATATCGCAGAAGGAAAGCCCTCACCCTTCACTATTGCTGAGGATGGCGCTTTGTACTTCAAAGACCGCCTAGTGGTACCGTGTAAGTCGAATAACAAGGAAATGACTCAGGAGGTCATGAAGGAAGCACATGACACTCCGCTGTCTATTCATCCTGGTAGTACCAAGATGTACCAAGACCTTCGTCGAAGATTCTGCTGGTCTAACATGAAGCAAGACATTGCACGCTATGTTTCAGAATGCGACATTTGCCGTCGGATCAAAGCAGAACATCAAAAGCCTGCTGGAACTCTACAACCTATTTCTATTCCTGAATGGAAATGGGATCATGTTGAAATGGACTTCATTACTGGTTTTCCCAGATCGCAGAAAGGTAATGATGCTATTCTTGTCGTCATTGACCGGTTGTCCAAAGTTGCACATTTTCTAGCTGTCAAGGAAACTATTAATGCTAGTCAGCTGGCGGATCTATACATGTCCAGAGTTGTTTCACTCCACGGTATTCCATTGGTGATTAGTTCAGACCGTGGTAGCTTATTCACTTCAAGATTCTGGGCAAGTTTCCAGGTGGCTATGGGCACTCATTTGTCCTTTAGCACCGCTTTTCACCCTCAATCCCAGGGACAAGTTGAAAGAGTCAATCAGATTCTCGAAGACATGCTTCGAGCTTGTGTTATCTCTTTCGGCAAGAAATGGGAGGAATCTCTCCCGTATGCTGAGTTCTCCTACAACAATAGCTATCAATCCAGTCTAAAGATGGCTCCCTTTGAGGTGCTATATGGACGTAAGTGTCGGACTCCTCTGAATTGGTCAGAAACTGGGGAACGTACACTTATCGGTCCGGATATAATCCAACATGCCGAAGATCAAGTCCGCATTATTCATGCAAATCCGAAGGCTGCTCAGTCTCGTCAGAAGAGTCAGTATGACCGTCATCACAAAGATAAGGTCTATCAACCTGGCGAAAAGGCTTATCTTCGAGTCACGCCAATGAGAGGTACGCACCGATTTGGAATCAAGGGCAAGCTGGCTCCTCGATATATTGGTCCTTTCACTGTTCTCGAAAGGCGTGGTAAAGTGGCATATCAATTGGAACTACCGCCAAACCTTTCTCAGGTCCACGATGTGTTCCATGTGTCACAACTTCATCGCTGTTTCAAGGATCCTATCCGTGCAGTGGGTCATGATATTCTTGAGCTGCAGCAAGACCTCTCTTACAAGGAACAACCAGTCCGCATTCTCGATGAAACTGAACGTCGGACTCGTCAGAAGGTTACCAAGTTCTTCAAAGTGCAGTGGGCAAATCATTCTGAAGATGAAGCCACTTGGGAACGCGAAGATCATCTTCGTGTAGAATACCCCGGGCTCTTTCCTTCTACTTCTTAATTCTCGGGACGAGAATTCTTGTTAGTAGGGGAGAATTGTGACACCCTGGTGTTATGCTACAGTGATGATTGTAATTAAGCTATAGTGATGATCATGAACAGTGCCTAATCATTTTGCTAAGTGGTGCTTGATCAAGTTTGGATTCAAATTCCAATTCAAATTTCATTTCAAATGCCCTAGGATTTTATGGTGATAAAATAAATCCTCAAACAGCATAAGTAAAATGTTGCATATTTGTGAAAAATCATGAAACAAATATTGTTGAGGAAAACAACATCACCAAGTTTATGGTGTGGACCCCACCATTGAAAACAGAAGCTTTAAGCATTTAAAAGTGATATTAAATTCATTTGGAAAATGCAAACATATTCAAAAATCCCCAAATCTTTTGTGACCATGAGAAATATTGTAGGACATTTATTGGGCCATGTTACCTAATTTTGCTGTGAAGAAATATGGCCTAAAATAAATAAAACAGAAACTTTTAAAAGAAAACAGAAAAGAAAAATTAAAAAGGAAAGGAGGCCCACTGTGCCTGGGCCTAAGTCAACAGTGCGGCCCAGCCCACTGTGGCCTCCTCCTACCTGCCCCCTTCCCCGTGTCGACGCCGCCGTGGACAGTGCCGCGCTGCGCCGTCGCCGCTCGCCACGCCGACGGGAGCAGGTGGGCGAGGGGATAAGGCCTCCCCGAGCCACTCTCCCTGGACGCCTCGCCATTTCCCCCTCGCCTGGCTCGCTCTCCCCCCCCCTCCAGATCCGCCGCGCCCGCGCCGCCACCGCCATAGCCGACGGGTAGCCGCGGCCACAGCCACGCCCGCGCCTCGCCGTCGCGTCCATCTACTCCGCCGTGACCTCCTCGTCCTCCCCGACCACGAGCCCGAGCTCCGGAGCCCCTGCATCGCCCCCATGCCGTCGTCTTCCTCCTCGGGGCCCGAAGCTCGCCGACGACGATTCGCTCCACCGCGCCCCCCTCGAGCCCACCTTGCGCAACTACAGGGCCCAGCGAGCTCCCCCGCATCCCCCTCTCCCTCGCATTGCTTCCCTAGCTCGCCGTAGCGCCGTTGCCATCGCCGCCCAAAAACGTCGCCGCCGTGGAGCTCGCCGCCGTTGCAACAGCCCCTGTCATGGCCGTCCGAGCGCGGGAACGCGCTCAGCACCTCCCTGCGGTTCGAACGCGCCCCTCCGCAACGATAGTCGTGCCCTCTAGCTGCGTTTCCCCCGCGCTCCCATACGCGCCGCCACCTCCGCTCGTTGCCGGCGCCATTTCCGGCCAAGTCCGGCCATGCCACCGCCACCACTCGACGCGGCGTCGAGTGGCCGTTCGAACGAGCCTAGCCGCGCCCTTTTCCGTGCACCGTAGCGAAATCCCGACGCCGGCCCGAGCCCTCCGCCGCGTTTCGACGTCGCCGGCAGCTAAACGCCGGCCACCGCCGCGCTGGCACCCCCAGGGCCACCCCCAGGGTCACTGCCAATGGGCCCCACGGGCCCCGTTGACTGGGTTGACCCAATCAACGTGCTGACTGGGCATCTGTGTGCCACTGACATGTGGGGCCCCTCCCCCAGTGTCTATGACATATGGGCCCCCACTGTCAGTTGCCTAATTAACTAGTTAGGATAATTAAAATAATTAATTTAAACTAATCTGTCACTGACATGTTGACCCACCTGTTAATTAAACCTGTTTAGTTTAATTAATAAACTGAAATAGACCTGAGTCTATGACAGGTGGGGCCCACTGGTCAGGTTTGACCTGGCCAGCCCCCTGTTGACTGCTGACGCAATGCTGACCTCATGCTGACGTCATCATTCACTATTCTGGATAATGTCGGATTTAATTAATTAAAATAATTCCAGAAAATCAATAAAACTTTAGAAAATCATATCTTTTAAACCGTAACTCAGATGAAAATAATTTATATATGAAAGTTGATCAGAAAAATCCCACGAATCCAAATATGCCATCCATTCATCTGTCACATGCCTCTAGCTATCTGAACATGCAACTTTTTGCCTGTTTCGGATAAGTGAATAGTGCATGGCATTATTAAAATAATTTCAAATAAATTTCTAAATTAACTATCGCACCTAGATTGGCCGTAAACACCCCTAGCCCTGCGTATTGCCATGTCATGCATCATGTTGCATCTGTTTGCTTGTATTTATTGTTTCTTCCCCCTCTTCTCTCCGGTAGACCCCGAGACTGACGCTGCCGCCGAGTACGACTACGCCCCTGACGTTCAGCCCTTTGCCGCAGAGCAGCAAGGCAAGCAAAACCCCCTTGAGCATTCCGATATCGCCTATTCTTATCCCCCTTATGCTTGCATTAGATTTTGCTACTGTATTAGTTAGCTCCTATTCTGATGCATAGCCTGTTTTTGATGAACTGCTACTACACCTGTTATCATATCAACTGCCTAGAATAGGTTGACCATTGAACCCCTGAGACCCCCCTTAGTCCCAGTTGCCCCTGCTTCCATCGACGACACCGAGGACTTGAAGACAGAAGACTCAGTCGTCATGACTGACAAGCCAGGCCCCTCACATCACCGCACTCCCCCTTAGTTGTACGACTCTGCAACGCTACTATCGAGTACCGAGGGTGACACCTCGCGAAGTACTCATGATGCTAGCTCTATAGTGCAGCTAGTCGGTCGTGGATATCGAGGGTGATTCCTCTTTCACCACTCCCGACGATGACCCTGTCGTGCAACCCCTCAAGTGTGGGACCCTCGAGGGTGATTCCTCTAGTTCCACCTTGACGGTTTCATCGAGCGGGACCCCATGAGGGTGATTCCTCAGGTTCCGTCTCGATGTTTTATACACACAGTTACTATGACCGGGTTACTGAAACATGTTGAAGACGGGTCGGCCCCAAGGGTACCCGCGAGAGTGATATGTGGTGGGGTGCACCGTTAAGGCACCCGAGTGATATTGGTGGGGTGCGCCGGTAAGGCACCCGAGTGTTATTGGCGGGGCGACGGACTGCACTTTATGGTTCGCGCTTGCCCCGCACTTATAAATTGCTAATGGGTTGGGTACTTGATCTGAGTTAGGTCGTTGGCCTTAATACGCACTAACCTTCACGTGGGGAAGTTATGGGCACTCAGCGTCGTTGTATCAGCCGAAGCTCTTCGGACGTCAGCAATGGAGCGGCGCGCGACGGATTGGACTGGACGGTGTAGCTCTTGGACTGGAGTGTACTAGGTCTGCTTCCGGCCGCGTTCGCATCGTGCAGGAGTGCAAGGGCAAGTGGGCCCACGAACCTGGGCACTTAGGGTTTAGACCGGCGGGCTGGCCTCTTCGTTGCGCCTATGTGGGGCGACGACGTGCTGATATCCCAAGGCCGGGCATGACCCAGGAAAGTGTGTCCGGCCGGAGGTGACTCAGGCGTGTTGGGGAATATGTGGTGCACCCCTGCAGGGATGAATAATCTATTCGAATAGTCGTGTCCACGGTAACAGGACGACTTGGAGTTGTGCCATGACCTTATACAACTATAATTGTAATTTAATTTGAAATAAATTGTGGCTCCGGGATTGCTTCCTCGCAGGGAGTCGAGGAAGAATCTCTGGGCGTGTTTACTTAATTAAAATTGCTACAACAATATGACTACATATGAGATTTCAGGTCTACTCTCTTCTCATGCTGCAAGATGCTAGTCTTCGATAGGACTAGGCCTTCCCCCTATTCTTGCTTTCTGCAGTCAGTCCAGATATAAACCCTCCCCTTGATAATGATGCATTTTTAGCATAGATCTGATGTCAGTCTTGCGAGTACTTTGGATGAGTACTCACTGCTGCTTTGCATTCTCTTTTCCCCCTCGATTCGATTGCCGCGTTCAGACGATGGAGCCCATGAGATGGAGTACGCCGGAGACTACTACTGCACCACCGCTGGAGCTTACTACTACGTGGAGACCGCCAACGCTCAGGAGTAGTTAGGAGGTTCCCAGGCAGGAGGCCTCGCCTCTTTCGATCCGTTGCTTATGTTTGTGCTAGCCTGTAGGGTTACGTAGCAGAAAACAAAAATTTCCGACCTACGCACCAGCCCAGGACCACTATGGAGACTGCATACAAGGTTTGATCCTTTCCGTTACCGACTCGTAGCACAGCGGAAGTAGAGTCGATGACGATCGGCGGTGCAGATCCCCGCAGCTAGGATTTTACAACCTCCCAACCGCGAGGATGTACTCCCTCGTCAGCTCACCGGACGGATCTTCGGGCAGCCCTCCGGGAGGCCACAGGACAGTCCCTCGGATAGTCCCACCGGACGGATCCTCGGACAGCCCTTCGGGAGGCCTCTGGACAGTCCCTCGGATAGTCCCACCGGACGGATCCTCGGACAGCCCTCCGGGAGGACCCCCGAAACACGGACAGTAACTCGGACAGCCCTTCGGGAGGCACTCTCGAACTAAGACCGAAACTACGATCTCTCTACAGAGTTGCACACATACGGTGTCATCTATCCGGCAGGGCTTCGCCGTCCAGAACTAGTTCCCACCGGAACCCAGACAACCTTTCGGCTCTACGAAACTATTTCGCTGGGAGGGAGAGAGAAGCCAGAAATGTCATGGCACTTGTATGTGAGAAGGAGTGAGTGTGGAGGCAGCCCCACCACCTCTATTTATAGGAAATCCAAGGGGTAGGGTTTCTTGGCCCCCAAGCCTTCTAGAAACCTTTTGGGAAAATATCCCAAAAGGTGACTTTTCCATAAATATCCCAAAAAGCACTTTCACTATTCACGACGACATTTTTCAGCGTCCGGTCGAACTGAAAATATTTATGTGGGCTTAGAACATTTCCAGTACCCACTAAAATAATTTTCAATGCGATCCGGAACAATTCCGGTTTAGTGATTTTCATCTGCGAAAAGCATCTGAAGCGTTTTCGGCAGCTCCGGAACATTTCCGGTTTTCATCCCGGAAAATTCCAGAAAGTTTCCAGAATGATTCTGGCACCCTCCAAGAATTATCAGGCATGTGCCAAAACCAATTTGACTTTATGGTATCCCCTGAAACAACTTTTTAGTTTTACCGAAACTGTTCCGGTGTTCTCTCTGCGGAACTTGTCCGCTGTCCGAAACTTTTCCGGTGTCCGAAAACTTTTTCGGTGATTTTCTCTCAGACTCCCTGTCTAGTATTCAGCAGATAGATGACCCTTAAGTGTGTGACCCTATAGGTTCGGTGAAGCATAGACATGACCCAGAACCCCTTCCGATCAATGATCACCATCGGAGCCGTGGACACCCATATTGATCCCTATACCCACACGAATGAATATTCGAGTGAACCTCCAGTTGCCGTGTGCTATTCCTGTTGCTTCGCGATATGTTACAAATACCCGAGGTGAGACATGTTGGCATCCCCGTGGATCAACATCTTGTCCACTATGCCAGTTACCTCGTTACCGGTATTGTTCTCTTTTCTCGTTCCCGTGTTCCGGCATCCCTGTGATCAAATCACCCTGTGTCTGGCCAGACGATGATGGATACCGTAACACCGAGAGGGCCCAGAGATATCTCTCCATCGTCGGAGGAGCAAATCCCAATCTTGAGCTATCAAGTTACTTGACACACTTTTCCATGAACCCGTAAGCCGCCGTAATAGCCACCCATTTACGGATGACGTTTAACAAACCCCAAAGTTCATGAAGCAAGCATGAAGAAACTCGATACTCTCATGGTCTAAGGAATTATGCAAACGTTAACCATCTCTGTGTTATTAACCATTAACTTATGACGAATGAATCTCATAGCATAACATCAATTCGGGTCGATTCAACACAAATGTTCTTCTAACATTGTGCCCTCAAAATTGCCGGCATAGCCATGCCCATGATCAGGAAAACATGATCATAATGCAATACTTGAGCCAGTCTTAGAGGCCAGACTAGGAATACATTTTACCGTTTATTATTCCACACGTGCATATGAGTCTTCCTCCGAGCCTCGTGGTTATTGTAGACTCGAGAACCATAGCAGTTATAGCATGGAACATAAACCTAATTATGAACAGGGAGATAATCAATAACATTTATTATTGCCTCAAGGGCATATCTCCTACAGACTCCCACTTGCACTAGAGTCAATAATCTAGTCAATGCTAATGCACTTTACACCTATGGCATACTGGTGTAAAATATGCTTCGCATGTGGTATAGCCTGATGTCCAACGGATCTGACGACTTCAGCTCCGTGTGTAACTTTGCATATCCTCGCGTTTTCACGCTTTCAAAAAATTCATATTTTGTGTGGACTTGGTTTTGCATATGTGTGAATCATTGGTCGAAACCTGATTCCTCAGACTGAGCTATGGAGCAACTATCTACAATAGTGTCCCATAGACCAAAGCCATCTTGGAACCATACTAAGTTCATGAATGAACTATATGATTCAACAACTTCTTTGTCGCTTCTTAAGCGTCAACATACTTAGCCTTTGTTATAGAATTCGCCACAGTATCTTGTTTGGAACAATTTCCAACTACTGTGCCACCATATTGTGTATTACACAAAACCCTTAACTTAAATCGAAAATTGCATGGAGCATTGATGAAGACTGTATCAATGTAATTACTTACAACGAGCACTTCATAATCTCTGCTTGCGAGAAAACTTGTCATCACTACTACTCTAGTACTTTAATGACATCTTTCACTGTTGTCCTATGATCAGTACTTTGATCACTTTGGTATCCATACTCGCAACAACTTTGGAGTATCGGACATATCTGGTTGTTTTACATACCATGGAATACATGATTAATCCAAACACAAGAGTGTGTGGAATCTCCATCATGTATTTCACTCATCAGTGTTTTGGGACACTGAGTCTTGCAAAAACTCTTTCCATGTGACTTCGGCAAGAATTACTCCTTGGCATTTTAATGCTAATAGGTTTTAGCATCTTGTCAATATGTATTCATAGCTTAGCCCTATTAGGTAAATCTATCTCCATAGATCATCATGCCTAATATTGAGGCTATTTAGCCCAAGCACTTCATCAAAAAACTATTTTCAAATGAAGTCCTTAATTCGTGTCAAGAAATTTATTTCCAATTAACAATGTGTCAAGTACACAAGGTTTTTAGAAATATTATCATGCTCCCACTTACCTTTTTGAATCACAAGCATCTTCGATACCCATTTGATGAAATCAAAACCCCTTTGACCATTCCATCAAAAACGAAGATTCCAGCTCCACTTTGCTCTCTTCTGTCCATCGTTGGAACTCTGAAGTTTGCATACTTACTAGCATCCTCTGTATCGACAAATTACTTTGGACTGTATCACATACAAGTCCTAGGTTTCATTTCCATCAGATGGAAATCCTTTTGTCATCCATGTTTCATATCTCATGATTGAAATATGTATTAATTGCTAGTTCAACCCGAACCGACTTCAAGCATCGCTACGGTGAGACAATCTCATCGTAGTCAACTCCTTGAACTTGTTATTGCAACAAGTCGAGCTTTATGGATAAAACATTTTTTCCGTATCAGTTTTAGTTCCATAAATATTCGTTAGACTCTAAGTCTTCCGAAAGGTGTATCAAGATTTTAATCTTGAATCACTTATATGGAAACTATCTCGGATTGTATTGGCATTTAGCCAATTCCAGAGTCAGGGCCCATCAACGCTTCCTTGTGTATCGTAGGTATACTGTTGTCTAACAACAATATCTCGTATGCGCACCTGAGAGGTTTGCACGAGTTTTTCCTACGCGGTTCAGCTGCAAGTTCGACCGAAGTCCATACATTTACTGTAGAGACTTCCGTATCAGTCGCAGTAGGAAAATCCGGAATCACTTCCAAGGTTTCTTTCCTTTGATCTGATGACGAAGATACTGGTTATCTCGTCGAGTTGCACTGTCCTCCCACTCACCTTTTGTAAGAACTATTCTCTTTAAAAGCATACCGTTTTGCGGCAAAATCCTTTGCCTCGGTATAGTGGTGGGGGAATACCCAATGACTTGGGATAACCTTACAAAGTAGCACTTGTCTGATTTGGAATAGGTTTGTAATCTTTTACACAAGCCCCATATTCCAAATGTTAAGAAAAGATATAACATGGTTGGGCGTACCATACCATGGCGTCATTTCAACAGACCTGATGGATCTCTTTTCCGTGTAAAAGCCGCAGTCTCTAAAGCATTACCTTTTAAAAGGGATAATGGCAAATCTATTTATGTCATCTTTGATCTTACCATGTCATAAATGGTTTGATTACATCTTCACGGACTTTCCCCTTGCAGTGGTGTTCCGGGAGGTGCAAGTTATGAAACCCCTTTCACAACTCATCAGACATTCGCTAAACTTGTAACTCAAATATTCCTTTCTGCAATCGAATTGTAGAAACATAATTTTCTTGTTACAATATTTTCTTCTTCATTTTGAAAACCTTTCGAATGATTTCAAAAGATCCAGACTCACATCTCATCAAGTAAATATCCATATATCTACTTGAGTCATTTCTGAAGATAGATAAATCCACTACTTGCAATAACATTTATTGGACTACACATATCATAATGTATGATGACCAACATGTTCTATGCTCGTTCCTTATGGCCTGTGAACGGTATTTCAGTCACTTCACTTTTCAGAGGAAAGTTGCAAGTGTCAGATGATTCAAAATCAAATGACTTCAAAATCCATCATAATGGAATTTTCCATGCGGGTTTCTCCAATGTGACCAAATGCAGTGCCACACTTGTGTGGTATTCTTTTAGTCTTGCGACATTTAGCGTCAGTGTTATGGATGTATCATATTTCCATCAATATTCATAACATACATCCCATCTAGGATGGAAGCGTGGCCCTTCATGTTATTCATAATACTGAACAACAATTGTTGTTTTATGAACAACTCTTTTGCAACAAACATTGTGTAATGGGCTAGAGTGTATGAAACTCTAAAATGAATTATGAAAGTAAACCCAGAGGTAATGTATTATTATCAATATTCATAACATACGTCTCATTAATAATGAAAGTATGGCCCTTATGTTATTCATAACACCGAACATCAAAAGTTCTCGTATGAACAACCTTCTTGCAAGATACCTTATGCAAAGGGCTAGAGTGTGAAACTCTAAAATGAATTATGAAAGTAAATACATAGGGAATACACCTATGGAAGGCATAGTAACATTTACTATGTTCCCTGCGTGTATCTAAACCTCATTCCTGGCTAGTCTTTCAGGCCATAGTAGTTCTTACATTGAGTTGCAACAGAATGCAATCGAGAGGGTATCTTTGTGATCAACTCACAATACCCAAGAATTAGTGATTAACATGTTTAACCATAATTCCCAAGAACTATATCTTTGACCAGCCTTCTATACATCAAAAACTTGTATGACATTCATACATGAGCTGGATATCCCAGTCTTCTTTCCTTTTGCCATTATACTTCTAACAGTTTAACTTTTAGTATTTCTCCTACTCTCAGAAGAAGCATCCAACTTAAGAGTGGCGTTAGCCCCGGACTTCCTAGGCGTGAAAGTTTCACTAACACCCTTCGGACACTTCCTTTCTCTTTAAGTTGTTTGTTTTATTCACCTTTCATCATATGACAGGCGTTCTTCTAGATCCCTCTCTTATCAGTCAAACGCATAGTAAACACCTTTACTAATAGTTTGCAAACAAACATTGCTTTGGATATCTCATATCTTTTAGCCTTTGTCTGTCTCTGAAAATGATTTTCAGATTCCATGAATATCACATAACTATCCAAACTTTCGAAGTTCGGGTCTCATGGAAGCAAACATTTTGCACTTTGACTGAAAAGGAATTCTAGCTTTTGGATCGAAGGACGAGAGTCACATGATCCATAGCATTAGCGGGAGAATACCGAAAGCATGCGATAGGACAAAGTCCTTCTTGGCACACTTGAGGACAATCCTCACATTACGTTACCAACCGTAAAGATTTAACCAGATATTTAACAGCCATTCAATTTTAACAGGGAAGGTGGAAACGCGAGCTATTATTCTACAACTATTATGCAAATCACACTTAGACAGTGTTCAAAATTAATTGCACTAAGAATTAAAAGAATTAATTCTAAAGTGCGCTCCCACTCAAATCAATATCTCTCATAATTGATTGTGAGTGATTCAAGACCCACATTTCCATTCAACGCCATTGTTCGAGATGAACACCGATGGCGCGAACTTCAATTGGTAGGCAAACTTGCCGATCACATCTCTATGTGACTCTTGTTCATCTTTCGATGCGTGTGTTTCGAGCTCAGGACGATCCTGCCATGAACGTCAAGACAACCAAGTGATCTTGCTGCGAGGTCTGACCTCACCCGCCTTACACCCGTACAATCGTTCGTACCCATATAGATCATGGCGCACCTCGAAAGGAAGGATGCTGTGACGGTGCTACACTTGGGAGAACACTAACTACTTGATATTTTTGTGAGAGATCACCCTAATAAAAGCGACTACCGCGCAATCAAGAAGGGTGCATCAAAAGGGATTAACATCTCAGGCAATTCATAATAGCATGATATGGTATAGCCCTTTCTGACGGAGAAGTCTTTATTTCTTCGTCTCCGGCATTCGCGTCGGTGTTCACCTTCGCGAAGATTGCCACCACCTTGTCGATGCACCAGATAATATTGCTATCTCTATAGCTAATAAAATAAGTGCATTACATAAGGTTGACACGCAGGTCATTAAAGTGCAATCATATGGCTCCAGCCATCATGCCGAATCATGACACGCAGGTCATGTTAATTTACATCATATAGTCATCTCATACATAATCAAATTTATATGAGCACTGCTATACCACATCACATGCACATGCAAACCATCCTGCAAAACCAAGTTAGACGCCTCTAATCGGTTTATGCAAAAATTTATTTTACGTGGCTTCTAAGGTTTCGAAACAAACCGAAGCTACCAACGTCCATCATCAAGCATCATAATCCAAGTCGCTAGATTTAACATTGCGGGGTGTATGAAACACGAGATAATAAAATCTCGAGCCCCATACTGAACTTCGTCATACGCGTGACCCCCGTGCAGATCATATCTGCATTACCCTTTCGTCTGCGAAACATCCATCTTTCTCAACTATGGTGGAACCCAAATACTGTTAGCACTTCGTTGATCTGTCAATCAGCATACTCGGGAGCAGCATGAAAGGATCGCGGATTGCCAGAACTTTGTGAGATTCCACCATGCCGTCAAGATCAGGACTACGCAAATTCCAGGGAAGCAACAAGAACATCGGGTAACAGATTTCATCTGCTACCCGCACAAATAATTTTCAGTAATAGATCTCATCTACTACCTAATTATATGGTGCAACACCCATACATCTCTATGTATTCTAGATCGCAACCTGCATCTACGCATAGCCTGGCTCTTGATGCCACTGTAGGGTTACGTAGCAGAAAACAAAAATTTCCGACCTACGCACCAGCCCAGGACCACTATGGAGACTGCATACAAGGTTTGATCCTTTCCGTTACCGACTCGTAGCGCAGCGGAAGTAGAGTCAATGACGATCGGCGGTGCAGATCCCCGCAGCTAGGATTTTACAACCTCCCAACAGCGAGGATGTACTCCCTCGTCAGCTCACCGGACGGATCTTCGGGCAGCCCTCCGGGAGGCCTCAGGACAGTCCCTCGGATAGTCCCACCGGACGGATCCTCGGACAGCCCTTCGGGAGGCCTCTGGACAGTCCCTCGGATAGTCCCACCGGACGGATCCTCGGACAGCCCTTCGGGAGGCCTCTGGACAGTCCCTCGGATAGTCCCACCGGACGGATCCTCGGACAGCCCTCCGGGAGGACCCCCGAAACACGGACAGTAACTCGGACAGCCCTTCGGGAGGCACTCTCGAACTAAGACCGAAACTACGATCTCTCTACAGAGTTACACACATACAGTGTCATCTATCCGGCAGGGCTTCGCCGTCCAGAACTAGTTCCCACCGGAACCCAGACAGCCTTTCGGCTCTACGAAACTATTTCGCTGGGAGGGAGAGAGAAGCCAGAAATGTCATGGCACTTTTATGTGAGAAGGAATGAGTGTGGAGGCAGCCCCTCCACCTCTATTTATAGGAAATCCAAGGGGTAGGGTTTCTTGGCCCCCAAGCCTTCTAGAAACCTTTTGGGAAAATATCCCAAAAGGTGACTTTTCCATAAATATCCCAAAAAGCACTTTCACTATTCACGACGACATTTTTTAGCGTCCGGTCGAACTGAAAATATTTATGTGGGCTTAGAACATTTCCAGTACCCACTAAAATAATTTTCAATGCGATCCGGAACAATTCCGGTTTAGTGATTTTCATCTGCGAAAAGCATCTGAAGCGTTTTCGGCAGCTCCGGAACATTTCCGGTTTTCATCCCAGAAAATTCCAGAAAGTTTCCAGAATGATTCTGGCACCCTCCAAGAATTATCTGGCATGTGCCAAAACCAATTTGACTTTATGGTATCCCCTGAAACAACTTTTCAGTTTTACCGAAATTGTTCCGGTGTTCTCTCTGCGGAACTTTTCCGCTGTCCGAAACTTTTCCGGTGTCCGAAAACTTTTTCGGTGATTTTCTCTCAGACTCCCTGTCTAGTATTCAGCAGATAGATGACCCTTAAGCGTGTGACCCTATAGGTTCGGTGAAGCATAGACATGACCCGGAACCCCTTCCGATCAATGATCAACATCGGAGCCGTGGACACCCATATTGATCCCTATACCCACACGAATGAATATTCGAGTGAACCTCCAGTTGCCGTGTGCTATTCCTGTTGCTTCGCGATATGTTACAAATACCCGAGGTGAGACATGTTGGCATCCCCGTGGATCAACATCTTGTCCACTATGCCAGTTACCTCGTTACCGGTATTGTTCTCTTTTCTCGTTCCCGTGTTCCGGCATCCCTGTGATCAAATCACCCTGTGTCTGGCCAGACGATGATGGATACCGTAACACCGAGAGGGCCCAGAGATATCTCTCCATCGTCGGAGGAGCAAATCCCAATCTTGAGCTATCAAGTTACTTGACACACTTTTCCATGAACCCGTAAGCCGCCGTAATAGCCACCCATTTACGGATGACGTTTAACAAACCCCAAAGTTCATGAAGCAAGCATGAAGAAACTCGATACTCTCATGGTCTAAGGAATTATGCAAACGTTAACCATCTCTGTGTTATTAACCATTAACTTATGACGAATGAATCTCATAGCATAACATCAATTCAGGTCGATTCAACACAAATGTTCTTCTAACATTGTGCCCTCAAAATTGCCGGCATAGCCATGCCCATGATCAGGAAAACAGGATCATCATGCAATACTTGAGCCAGTCTTAGAGGCCAGACTAGGAATACATTTTACCGTTTATTATTCCACACGTGCATATGAGTCTTCCTCCGAGCCTCGTGGTTATTGTAGACTCGAGAACCATAGCAGTTATAGCATGGAACATAAACCTAATTATGAACAGGGAGATAATCAATAACATTTATTATTGCCTCAAGGGCATATCTCCTACAGACTCCCACTTGCACTAGAGTCAATAATCTAGTCAATGCTAATGCACTTTACACCTATGGCATACTGGTGTAAAATATGCTTCGCATGTGGTATAGCCTGATGTCCAACGGATCTGACGACTTCAGCTCCGTGTGTAACTTTGCATATCCTCGAGAAATAAAATTAATATTGCAAAAAACTGTCAATAGGTCCCGTAAGAATTGGTCTAAGAAATTAGATGATGCACTATGGGCCTATAGAACAGCTTATAAAAATCCTATGGGTATGTCTCCATACAAAATGGTACATGGGAAAGCTTGTCATTTGCCTCTAGAACTAGAACACAAAGCATTTTGGGCAATTAAAGAACCCAACTATGATTTCAAACTTCCCGGTGAAAAGAGGTTATTTGATATTAGCTCACTAGATGAATGGAGAACCCAAGCGTATGAAAATGCTAAGCTATTCAAAGAAAAAGTAAAAAGATGGCATGACAAAAGAATCCAAAAGCGGGAATTCAAAATAGGAGATTATGTTCTTTTGTTCAACTCTCGTTTAAGATTTTTTGCAGGAAAGCTTCTCTCAAAATGGGAAGGACCATATATTATCGAAGAGGTTTATCGTTCTGGAGCTATCAAGATTAAAAACGCCGATACTAACCCGAAGGTGGTCAATGGACAAAGAATTAAGAATTATATCTCAGGTACGCCTATTAACATTGAAAGCAATGTTATTCAAACCATGACACCGGAGGAACACATAAAGGAAACCTTGCGGAACACTCCACAATACTTAAAAATAGGAGGTATGTGATACGGTAAGTAAACGGACTCCGAAAAATCCGCAAAAATATTTTTTGTCAGTTTTGGAATATTTTAGAATTTTGGAAATAAAAAAAATAAGCCGGAAGGTGATCGAGGTGTGCACGATACACCAGGGCGCGCCAGGCACCCCTGGGCGTGCCCTGGTGGGTTGTGCCCACCTCGGGTGCCTTCCCGACTCCGTTTTCCTTCAAAATACTTGTTTCCCAAGAATAAAAATTCTCTATATATACCGCCGACTGTTTTGACGACCGCATCGCAGAAAAATCATTTGTTCTTGTTTCGCGTTGTTTCCCTAGTAGATCTAGAAATATGTCGTCTCAGGATTCGGAGGAAGAGAGCCACGTTGATCCCTATGTTCCAGACCCGAAGATCTTTAGGGAAATATACCCCTATCTATGGACCTCGGAGGAGGAAGAAGATGCTACCATGCGGGAAACAAAAGATGACAGCTCCGAGGAAGAGGATAATCCATTGCCTCAACCTGGAGATATGCATGTGGAATTCAAGAAATCAAGCCTCCCTAGAAGATATAAACCTAAGGTCCAATTTATCCCGTCTCATTTTCTGCAGGAGAGCAAGATTGCCCTATGCCAAAGAATATTAAAGCTTGAGTTGGAGAATGATGACCTAAGGGAGGAAAACTTCATGCTTAAATATAAGTTGAAGAAGAAGGCTTCATCAAAACCTCCACCTTCTTCATCACCACCACCAAAGGAGACTTGAGCACACGGGTATGGGCACTCCCCTTGGCTTAAGCCAAGCTTGGGGGAGGTGCCCCGGTATCGTATCACCACCACTTTTATTCACCTTTACCTATTTTAGTTCGATCTTCAGTTTCCCTTTTGCTTTAGTTGAATAAAAGTTTTAGTATGATCTATTTTAGTGAGTTATTTCCATGGCCTATCTATCTATGTAATCGAGTGAAAGTTATATAATAAAGTTTAGTTTGAGTTTTTGCCTCTTTACTTTCTTGTTGCAATCAAATAAAGGAAAAGAAACAAATGAAAAGAATCATATGCTAATCTTATGGTGAGTAATGACATCACATAAGGAAAAGTTTAAGTAGTAAAATTTGTTGGAGATTGACAAACATAGCATTGGTCAATGATGCAATTCATGAAAGAATTAATAAGGGAAGAGAAGATTCACATGCAAATACACTATCTTGGACATCTTTTATGATTGTGAGCCCCCATCAAATATTATGTGTCAAAATTGTTGACATTGGACGAGGAAGACAACGTAATGATTTATGCTTGTTCATATCCACATAGAAGTTATATTGTCATAGATCCTTTAACATGTGGTGCTTGCCCAATATCTTTGCTAGCCAAAAATTCCGCACTAAGTAGAAATACTACTTGTGCATCCAAAAACCCAAACGAAACTCTTTCTTTGAGTGTCCACCATACCTACCTATGGATCGAGAAAGATCCTTCAAGTAAGTTGTCATCGGTGCAACAAGACAATAAAAATTGCTTCTAAAAGTGGATCAATTAGTGTAAGAGAAAATTGAGCGTTATACGAACTTATGATGGCAAAGTAATAAAAGCGACGGACTGCATAATAAAGGTTGCTATCATAGGGGGCAATATAGCGTGACGTTCTTTTACATTAAGGGATTGGGCATACAAACCAATAAGCGCATGACAACCTCTGCTTCCCTCTGCGAAGGGCCTATCTTTTACTTTTATGCAATTACTTTTATGCAAGAGTCAAAGTATTCTTCCCTATTTCTTTTTACTTTTTCTTTTGCAAGCATCATGTGGTGAGGAAAGATCTAGGCACATATGTCCAGTTGGATATGGGTGAGCATGAGTTATTATTGTTGACATCACCCTTGAGGTGAGTAAGTTGGGAGGCAAAACTATAAGCCCTTATCTTCCTACGTGTCCGGTTGAAACTTTTTGTTCATGGGTATCCCATGAGCGTTAGCAATCATAGAAGACTAAATGATAGTTGAGTATGTGGACTTGCCAAAAGGCTCCTACATGAGACCCTTCCTGAAAATATGATGAATTGTAGTTGCAAAGTTGACTGAGAACATAGTTTGTTGGTTCCCAATAAGGTTTATGCTTCATACTTCTATGTTGTGATGAATTGTTACTTGTTCATGAGAAGCTATATGATAAACATGTATTGAATAAGTTCCTATGTTAGAGTTTATTGCTGTTATGATAATAAGCATGATGCTTCTATGTCCGTATTTTGTTTTTATCGACACCTCTCTCTCAAATCATGTGGACATGCTTTTCAATATCGGCTTCCGCTTGAGGACAAGCGAGGTCTAAGCTTGGGGGAGTTGATACGTCCATTTTGCATCATGATTTCCTACTGTTATTTACTTTGTTTTGTTGAATAATAATGATTTGGGGAGTGATTCTAATGCCTTTTCTCTCATAATATGCAAGGTTTACACCAAGAGGGAGAATACCGACAGCTGGAATTCTGGACCCAAGAAAAGCACGGCAGAGATACCTATTCTCCACAACTCCAATGAGGCCAAAAATTTATGGAGATTATTTTTGCATTTAATAAAAAATACTGGAGCTGAAAACTATCGGGGGAGGCCCACCAGGTGGGCAAAACCCACCAGGGCGCGTCAGGCACCCCTGGGCGCGCCCTGATGGGTTGTGCTCACCCAGGCCCACCTCCGGTGCCCATCTTCTGGTATAAATTCCCAAAAAACCTAGAAAAAAATAATAGGAGGACTTTTGGGATGAAGCGCCACCGCCTCGAGGCGGAACTTGGGCGGGAGCAATTTTGCCCTCCGGTGGAGCGATTCCGCCGGGGGAACTTCCCTCCCGGAGGGGGAAATCGAAGCTATCGTCATCACCAACACCCTTGTCATCTTTGGGAGGTCAATCTTCATCAACATCTTCAACAACACCATCTCCTCTCAAACCCTAGTTCATCTCTTGTGTTCAATCTTTGTACCGGAACCTCAGATTGGTACCTGCGGGTGACTAGTAGTGTTGATTACCTTGCGTAGTTGATTACTATATGGGTTATTTGGTGGAAGATTATATGTTCAGATCCATTATGCTATTCAATACCTCTCTGATCTTGAGCATGTTTATTATTTCTGAGTAGTTACCTTTGTTCTTGAGGTCACGGGAGAAGTCATGTTGCGAGTAATCATGTGAATTTGATATGTGTTCGATATTTTGATGATATGTATGTTGTGATTCCCTTAGTGGTGTCATGTGAACGTCGAATACATGACACTTCACCATTCATGGGCCTAAGGGAATGCATTGTGGAGTAGTTATTAGATGATGGGTTGCTAGAGTGACAGAATCTTAAACCCTAGTTTATGCGCTACTTCGTAAGGGGCTGATTTGGATCCACATGTTTAAGGCTATGGTTAGATTTTGTCTTAATACTTTTCTCGTAGTTGCGGATGCTTGCAAGGGGGTTAATCATAAGTAGGTTGTTAGTTCAAGTAAGAACAGCACCTTAGCACCGGTCCACCCACATATCAAATTATCAAAGTAGCGAACATGAATCAAACCAACATGATAAAAGTGACTAGACGAAATTCCCGTGTACCCTCAAGAACACTTTGCCTATTACTAGTGATTGTTCTGGCCTGTCCTTTGCCTCAAAAGGATTGGGCTATCTTGCTGCACCTTGTTTACCGTTACCGTTACTTGCTCGTTACGACTTATCTTGCTATCAAACTATCCGTTACCTACAATTTCAGTGCTTGCAGAAATTACCTTGCTGAAAACCGCTTGTCATTTCCTTCTGCTCCTCGTTGGGTTCGACACTCTTACTTATAGAAAGGCCTACAATTGATACCCTATACTTGTGGGTCATCAATACCATATCATCATACCGCATCACAACCATTTTAATGCATGTTGACACCCAAGATAAATCATTATCCACTCCTAGCTACTTAAGCATGGCATCAACAACTATAATCTCTAATGGTCATTGCAAACATGTTTGATCATAATGAGCCAAATCAAGGATACTAGGTTAAACATATTTACAAAAACAAAAGCAAGTTGAGTTCATACCCGCTTTTCTCTGCCACAGCCAATTCATCAAATATCGTCATTATTGCCTTTCACTTGCACGACCGAATGATAGGAAAATAATAATGGTGCAAGAGTGTCGTGGACTAAGCTGGAATCTACAAGCATTTTATTCAAGAGGAGAAGACAAAGTAATATGGTCTCTTTGTTAGATAAACAATAATGCAGATGAGAGCCACTCATCAATTTCATTCTGGTCTTCTCCTAGGTATGACTCAAGTAAAAAGAAAAGAAATTCAGAGAAACACATTGAAATATTTTTGGAGTTTTTCGTTTTCCTTGAAGAAAGAAAATTAAAGAGGAAAAACAAAAAAATGAGAAAATTATTTACACGGGAAAGCTCCCAACAAGTAAAAGAAGAAGAGAGAAATGTTTTTGGGTTTTCTTTTGATGCTACAATTAAAGTAAGCTAGAAAGAAAAACAAAAAATAAGTAGGAAATATTTTTGGATTTTCTTGAAGTTTTTCAAACACACAAGAAGAAAGCGAGAAAGAAAATCTAGCATGGATATTACAATGAAAAAGTGTGAACACCGACAACTGGAATGAAATGTGTGAACATGAATGTAATGTCGGTGGGAATACGTACTCCCCCAAGCTTAGGCCTTTGGCCTAGCTTGGTAATCACCATCCGTATGAATAATAATCTGGGCGATGGCTCACTGAGGCCCTCTGAGCAGACTCCGCGACCCTCCTGGCAGCTTCAACCTCCGAGTTGTACGCATGGGCTTTGCTCTCAAGGACATAATATCTTCCCCTAGTGTGAAAATCAAAGAGAGCAGGAGCAGGCAAAGCAACAGGCACAACGTTTTTTTTAATTAAATATCAAGTTATAGGTGTAGTTGGTGGCCGTACCCGTAAGGAACTTATGACGCTTCATGGCATCAAAGTCTAAATACTGAGTAGGTAAGATGGGGTCATTAGGCCATGGTGAGACATTTAATCTCTCCGCTACACGGGAGGCATAGATTCCTCCATAAAAATTACCACTAGAAGCATTAAGCTGCAACCTCCGTGCAACAATTGCACCAAGATTATAACCCTTATTCCCAGTTATGGCGGTGTGTAAGAGACTCAAATCATGAGCACACAGTGTGCTACAATCTTGTTTGCCTACGATACATTTACCGTTAAAGAGTGCAAAATATTGTAATGATGGAAAATGGATGCTGTTGATTCTCCCTTGTGTTACCCCCCTATCTTCACCAAAGCAAAGATTAACTAAAAATAATGTATACTCAGCTTTTGTTGGTTCATCGAGGGAACCCCAATATGGAAGTTTGCATGCTTCGCTAAACATTTCTAACGGCATGGTGAAGGAATGATCGTACAGGTTGAATGAAACTCTAGACTCACGAGAAAAATATTTAAACTTCTTTGTAAAGGTTTTCGTAAGTTCGAGGTGTTGGGGGCACTTATCTGCGATGAAGGGAGCAAGCTCTATGTTGTGAATAAATTGGTCAAATTCCTCCTTAATACCTGCACCTTCCATGAACTCGTCGCAAGGCCACAAGCATGATTTGGTGGCGGCATCTCGCATCGAGCTTTTGCTTGGTTCAACATAAGATCGTCGAATAGAGCTTTCACTTGATGAGGCTTCCGAGGATCTCCTCCTCGAAGAACTCCTAAAGAATTGCATTTTATTCCTATAAAATTTCTGAAAAATTTTAGTCCACAAAAATTTTGAGAACAAAACTTTGTAAGATTGTTAGCAACTATTCCCAAGCATGCATAGAGGCCATATTGAGCATTCAAACTACTTTGAACTCTAAGAATTCAACATGCAAGCTCATCTACAGCAGCACCAAGAGTAGCTAATTACTCTAAAAATAACCCACTAAAACAAAAACTAATTGGAGCAATGGAGGAGTCACATACCAAGTAGTAATCCCTCCAAACAATTTCAGAAACGGAGCTTCAAGCAAAGAGATCGAAATCCGCGGGTTTGAGAGCAAGAACACGAGAATGGTGGCTGTGGTGATTTTTTTCTGGAGGTAGGTGATGATGTGGGCTAAAGAGATAAGTGAGGGGGCCCACGTGGGGGCCACAACCCACCAGGGCGTGCCTGGGGGTGCTGGCGCGCCCTGGTGTCTTGTGGGCACCACGTGCACCACCCTCTGGTATTATTTGCACCAAAAATTCATAAATATTCGGAAAAAACCGTGTTAAATTTTCAGGGCATTCTGAGAATTTTTATTTTTGGGTCATTTTTTATTGCACGGAGAAAACAGAAAACATGATAATCATGGCATTTTATTTTATTTGACTAGTTAAAACAGAAAGTAAAAGGTGGGAGCAGAGAGTTGTGCTTACTAGATTCATCGACTTCATACCTCTCAAAAATGATTCATTAATAAGGTTGATCAAGTCTTATTAACAACCACTTCCGATTAGCATGAAACCGAAGAACTTTCGTAAAACACTAAGTTACCTCAATGGGGATGTGCATATCCCCGACAATAAGTATATCATATTTCTTTTTGGCAGTAGGAAGAGGTAATTGAAAACTTCCAATAGTGATGGTTGGGGATTCTTCAATAACATTTATACCATTCACTTGGAATCGTTTCTTCGGAAAGTGCACCGTATGCTCATTAGCATTGATATGAAAAGTGACTTTGCTTTTATTGCAATCAATAACAACCCCTGCAATATTCAGAAAGGGTCTACCAAGGATAATCGACATGTTATCATCCTCGGGCATCTCAAGAATAACAAAGTCCGTTACGATAGTAACATTGGCAACAACAACGGGCACATCCTCACAAATACCAATAGGTATGGCTGTTGATTTGTCAGCCATTTGCAATGATATCTCGGTAGGTGTGAGTTTATTCAAATCAAGTCTTTTATATAAGGAGAAAGGCATAACACTAACACCGGCTCCCAAATCACACAAAGCAGTTTTGACATAGTTTCTTTTTGATGGAGCAAGGTATAGTTGGTATTCCAGGATCTCCAAGTTTTTTAGGTACTCCATCCTTAAAAGAATAATTAGCAAGCACGGTGGAGATTTCAGCTTCAGGTATTTTTCTTTTATTTGTGATGATGTCTTTCATATACTTCGCATAAGGGGCCATCTTCAAGATATCAGTTAAGAGGGTACGCAAAAAGACTGGCCTAATCATTTCAGCAAAGCGTTCAAATTCTTCATCATCCTTTTTCTTAGATGGCTTAGGTGGAAATGGCATGGGCTTTTGAACCCATGTCTCTCTTTCCTTACCATGTTTCCTAGCCACAAAGTCTCTTTTATCATACCGTTTATTTTTAGGTTGTGGGTTATCAAGATCAGCAGCATGCTCTATTTCAACATCATTATCTGGTTCTATATCATTATTAGGTTGAGCATCATCATTATCATTTTCATTATAACTAGGTGAATGTTCATTACCAGACTGAGTTTCAGCATCAGAAATAGAGACATCATTATTATCAGGAGGTTTTTGTGTCTCAGGTTCACTAGAGGTATGCAAAGTCCTATCATTTTTCTTTTTCTTTTTCTTCTTATAAGGACTAGGTGCATCAGGATTAATTCCCTGAGAATCTTGTTCAATTCTTTTAGGATGACCCTCAAGGTAAAGTGGTTCTTGGGTCATTCTACCTCCTCTAGTTACTACTCCAGCGGCAAAATCATTCATATTATTATTCATTTCATCAAGCAATTCCTTTTGAGATTTAGCAACTTATTCTAACTGAGTTTGAACCATAGAGGCATGCTTTCCTACACCTCTAACATCATTACTGATTCTAAATAGCAAGTCACTCAAGTGAGCAATCATATCAGAATTGTATTTCAATTGTTTCAGAACATGGGCATTGAAATGATCTTGCTTCATAATATAGTTGTCAAACTCATATAAGCATTGACTAGGATGTTTATTGTGAGGAATGTCACTTTCATTAAACTTTAATAGAGAATTTACCTCTACCACCTGTGGAGGTGGTGGTGTGTCAAGGCCATGTATTTCTTCAATAGGTGGCAAATTCTTAACATCCTCAGCTTTAATACCATTTTCCTTCATAGATTTCTTTGCCTCTTGCATATCTTCCGGATTGAGAAATAAAATACCCCTCTTCTTCAGAGTGGGTTTAGGCGGTGGTTCAGGAAGAGTCCAATCATCATAATTCTACAATAGGTTATTCAATAATTCCTCAGCTTCTTCAACAGTTTGTTCCCTGAAAACACAACCAGCACAACTATCTAGGAAGTCCCTAGAAGCATCGGTTAGTCCATTATAAAAGATATCAAGTATTTCATTTTTCTTGAGAGGATGATCGGGCAAAGCATTAAGCAATTGGAGAATATTTTTCAGAGAAGTAATAAATATTTGTGGAAGACTCTCTTCTTTAATTTGCACGAAGTTAAATATTTCCTGTAAGGCAGCTTGTTTCTTATGAGCAGGAAAATATTTTTCAGAGAAGTAATAAATCATATCCTGGGGACTACGCACACAACCAGGAGTAAGAGTATCGTACCATGTCTTAGCATCACCCTTTAATGAGAACGGAAATAACTTAAGGATATAATAGTAGCGAATCTTCTCATCATGAGCAAAGAGGGTGGCTATATCATTCAGCTTAGTAAGGTGTGCCACTACAGTTTCAGTTTCATAGCCATGGAAAGGATCAGATTCAACCAAAGTGATTAACTCTGGGTCGACAGAGAACTCATAATCCTTATCGGTGACAAAGATAGGTGAAGTAGCAAACTTAGGATCACATTTCATTCTAGCATTCAAAGTATTTTCCTTATACTCGCGTAGCAATTTCTTAAGATCATTTCTATCCTTGCAAGAAAGAATTTCTCTAGCTATTTCTTTGTCCATAACATAACCTTCAGGTATCTTAGGCATTTCAAACTTAGGAGAGCTAGGACTAGTAGGTGTTTCATAGTCATCATCAGTTTCATAGGTTTCATCAGTTTCAGCAATCTCATCAGTTTCAGTAGTTTCATTCTCTTTAGCTCTAGCAATTTGTTCATCAAGAAATTCTCCTAGAGGCACATTATCATCAAGCATGGTACTAGCATCATCAATAGCATAATTCATAGCAGAGGTAGCATCATAGATAACTTGCGACATATCAGGATTACTAGCATGTGGTGGAGTTGCAAGCTTACTCATAACAGAAGGTGAATCAAGTGCACAGCTAGATGGCAGTTCCTTACCTCCCCTCGTCTTAGAGGGAAAAATCTTAGTCTTTGGATCCTTCAGATTCTTCATAGTGATAAATGGATATAAATCCCAAGTGACTCAACAAATATTGCTATGCTCCCCGGCAACGGCGCCAGAAAAAGGTCTTCATAACCCACAAGTATAGGGGATCGCAACAGTTTTCGAGGGTAGAGTATTCAACCCAAATTTATAGATTCGACACAAGGGGAGCCAAAGAATACTTGAGAGTATTAGCAGTTGAGTTGTCAATTTAACCACACCTGGAGATTAAATATCTGTAGCAGAGTGATCAGTAGCACAGTAATATGATAGTTTGGTAGCAATAATGATAGTAACAACAGCGGTAACAGTAGTAGCAATAGCTTTGTAGCAGTTGGAACAGTAGCAACAGCAGTAGTAACTTGGCAAGAACAATAAGTGGAAAGCTCGTAGGCACTGGATCGGTAACTCGTTGGATGATATTCATCATGTAACAGACATAACCTAGGGCGATACAGAACTAGCTCCAGTTCATCAATGTAATGTAGGCATGTATTCCGTAAATAGTCATACGTGCTTATGGAAAAGAACTTGCATGACATCTTTTGTCCTACCCTCCCGTGGCAGCGGGGTCCATAAGGAAACTAAGGGATATTAAGGCCTCCTTTTAATAGAGAACCGGAACAAAGCATTAACACATGGTGAATACATGAACTCTTCAAACTACGGTCAGCAAGCCTACGAAGGAATTACTCACTCCTGGTGGGGAGCATCATGGAATTGGCGATGGAGAAAGGTTGGTGATGACGAAGACCGAAGATTCCCCTCTCCGGAGCCCCAAGCGGGCTCCAGATCTGGCCTCCCGATGAAGAACAGGAGGTGGCGGCGGCTCCATATCATAAAACGCGATGAAACTTTCTCTTTGATTTTTTTCTCCGAAAATATTAATTTATAGTGGCGGAATTAGGGTCAGTGGGGCCACGAGGTGGGCACAACCCACCAGGGCGTGCCCAGGGGGCCTGGCGCACCCTGGTGGGTGATGCTCACCCTAGCCCCCCTCTTCAGTGGATTTTGGCTCCAATAATTCTCATATATTCTGAAATAATTCTCCAAAATGTTTCGTTCCATTCCGAGAACTTTTATTTCTGCACAAAAACAACACCATGGTAGTTTTGCTGAAAAGAGCGTTAGTCCAGGTTAGTTCCATTCAAATCATGCAAATTAGAGTCCAAAACAAGGGCAAAAGAGTGACGAAAAGTAGATATGTTGGAGACGTATCAATGAGCAACTATGATCTCTAATGGTCATCATAAACATGTTTACTCATAATATGTTGAATCAAGAGCGACTGAGCTAAACATATTTACAAAAACATAAAACAAGAAGAGTTCATACCAGCTTTCTTTACCACAATCACTTCATCAAATATCGTCATTATTGCCTTTCACTTGCACGACCAAATTATGTGAAAATAATAATAGTGCAAGTGTGCATCTGGACTAAGTCGGAATCTGCAAAACATTTATTCAAAGGAAAAGACAAGGTAATATTGGCTCTTCGTTAGGTCAACAATTTAGCATATGAGAGCCACTCAACTTTTCCATCATGGTCTTCTCCTTTCGACAACTCAACTCAAAGAAAAGAATTTTAGAGAAACACACTGAAATATTTTTGCAGTTTTTAGTTTTTCTGAAAAAGCAAACACTACTGCAGGATGGTCCAAAGACGACATATCAATCAGAGACCCTTCGACAAAACTGTGTGCGATGCATGAATCACAAATGGTATAGTTCAAGCTGCATCGCCAACAACGCGAACTGTGTGCGATGGCGGACCCATCAAATACGATTCAGAAAAGACTTACGTGTACGATTTGTGGCATACAATTCTTCCATACAAACTGTTTGCGATTAGCTAAAATAACACAAACGGTTACAAAGATTCAGATGTGTGCGATAGACGGCACCTAGTGCACTACCATCAACTGTGTGCGATGATACAGCAGAACAAAAATGATTCGGCATAACAAGATGTGTGCAATATTGATACGTCTCCAACGTATCTATAATTTTTGATTGTTCCATGCTATTATATTATCATTCTAGGATACTTTTTGAGTAATTATTTACCAATTTATATTATTTTTGAGTACTAACCTATTGACCCGGTGCCCAGTGCTAGTTCTTGTTTTTGTGTTTTTTTTGTTTCGCAGAAATTCCATATCAAACGAAGTCCGAACGCGATAAAAATTTACAGAGATTTTTTTGGAATATATGTGGATTTTGGGAGTCGGAATCAATGCAAGACGATGCCCGAGGGGCACACCAAATATCAGGGCGCGGCCTGGGGGGCGCCCTAATGGTTGGTGCCTCCCCCTTAAGTCGGCTGATGCTCTCCTTCCGCCGCAAGAAAGATATTTTCACGATAAAAATCCCCTCAAAATTTCAGCCCATCGTAGTTACGGATCTCTGGATATTTAAGAAACGGTGAATGGGTCAGAAACCAGTCGCGAAAACCGAAGAGAAACGGAGAGAGAGATCCAATCTCGGAGGGGCTTGATACGTCTCCAACGTATCTATAATATTTGCTTGTTATGTTATCATTCTTGGATGTTTTACAATCATTTTATAGCAACTTTATATCATTTTTTGGGACTAACCTATTGACATAGTGCCAAGTGCCAGTTGCTATTTGTTCCTTGTTTTTTACTTCGCAGAACATCAGTACCAAACAGAGTCCAATGGCGACGAAACTTTTTGGAGATTTTTTTGGACCAGAAGAAAGCCAGTGGGCCAAAGAAGTAACCAGGAGGGAGCCCAGGCCGCCCACAACCCACCAGTGCGCGCCAGGGGCCCCGGGCGCGCCCTGATGGGTTGTGGCCGCCTGGGCAACCCTCTCCACCGCCTCTGATGCCTATAAATACCCAAATATTTCAGAAACCCTAGAGGAGTCGTCGAAAAATACATCCAGCCGCCGCAAGTTCCAGAACCGCGAGATCCAATCTAACACCATCACGGAGGGGTTCATCATCCTCATTGGTGCCTCTCCGATGATGCGTGAGTAGTCCACCATAGACCTACGGGTCCGTAGGCAGTAGCTAGATGGCTTCCTCTCTCTCTTTTGATTCTCAACACAATGTTCACTTGGAGATCTATTTGATGTAAACTTTTTGCGGTATGTTTGTTGGGATCTGATGAATTTTGAGTTCATGATCATTTTATATCCATTTATATTATTTGAGTCTTCTTTGATCTCTTATATGCAAGATTACTTATAGCCTCGTATTTCTTCTTCTAATCTTTGGTTTAGTTAGGCCAACTAGATCGACTTTTCTTGCCATGGGAAGAGGTGCTTTGTGATGGGTTCGATCTTGCGGTATCCTCTCCTAGTGACAGAAGGGTCAGTGAGGCACGCATGTATCATTGCTATTAAGGATAACAAGATGGGGTCTATTCCTACATGAATAGATCTTGTCTACATCATGTCACCGTTCTTATTGCATTACTCCATTTTTCCATAAACTTAATACACTAGATGCATGCTGGATAGCGGTCGATGTGTGGAGTAATAGTAGTAGATGCAGAATCATGTCGGTCTACTAATCTTGGACGTGATGCCTATATAATGATCATCGCCTTGGATATCGTCATGATTATTTGATCTTCTATCAATTGCCCAACAGTAATTTGTTCACCCACCGTGTGCTATACTCATGAGAGAAGCCACTAGTGGATCCTACGGCCCCCGGGTCTACTTTTCCAACATATTGCTTTCCGATCTATATTTTTGCCGCTTTGGTTTTCAGATCTATTATTCCAAAAAACTCAAAAATACCTTGCTGCACTTTTTATTTACCTCTTTTATTTTGTGTTCTTGTGAGATCTATTTATCCAATCTATCACTACCTGATCTATCTTTTTACCGTGGAGAGATTGACAACCTCTCTTTCGCATCGGGTTGCAAGTATTTGTTCTTTGTATGCAGGTGTTGTTTACATAGTGTTGGTGATCCTCCTACTGGTTCGATACCTTGGTTTCGTAACTGAGGGAAATACTTACCGTCGCTGTGCTGCATCATCCCTTCCTCTTTGGGGAAATACTGACGCAGTCTCAAGCCACGTCAAAGAATTTCTGGCGCCGTTGACGGGGAGGAAGCGGTCTCTTCAATGTGCCAATCTCTGGCATCGAGGAGACACCATCAACATCTATCAGGATCCTAATCACAAATCTCATCTCCTTGCAATTACATTATTTGCTATTTGCCTCTCGTTTTCCTCTCCCTCACTTCACCAAATTTGCCGTTTTATTCGCCCTCTTTTTCGTTTGCCTTTTTATCGTCAGATCTCTTGTTTGCCTACCTTGTCATTATGGCTAGTTCTTCCTCTATTGCGTTTATTCCCGGGAATGAAGTTCTTAATTTTAAGCAAAGGGGAGGGGAGAATCTAAAAGAAGCTTGGTACAGGATTTGTAATGCTCATAATAGATCTATCCATAAGCATTCTACCGTTATTCTCCTTCGCAGTTTTTATGTGGGCATCACCACTTGGTATAGATTCGTCCTTGATACGATTACCGGTGGGAATTTCTTGATGTGTCCATCCTTAGACGCTTTTAATGCTATGGGAAGTTTAGTGGGATCACCATCTGTCATGATTAATGAAACAACTTTAACCCTCGAACATGTTATGGAAAGGCTAGATGCTATTGAAAATAAGATGATTAACAAAGAACATCTTGAAAATTTGGATAAGAAAATGCATAATCTAGCTAATAAAATTGGGTCAAAAGTGGGAGATGCCTTTAAATTGTTGAAGGAAAAGGAAACCGTAGTTAACGAAAGAATAGAAGAAAGCCCTTACCGGATTGATAAGTTGGAAGAAATTTTTAGTAACTTGAGTTCGGCCTTTTCTTCTATTAAAACTATTGAAAAAACTCCCGTAAAAATTTGCAAGACCACGCAAGTCACTAAGAGCAAAGGTGCTACATCTAGTAGCCACAAGGGAGATCTCAAAATGATTAGTATTCATCCCAATTTTGTTGAAATAGTAAAAGACCCTATTTACAAAAATGAATTTTTTGGCCTTATTCCTAGAAGTGTTGTCATGGAGAGTGTGCATGCTAAATTCATGAAGAAATCTAGTTGTGTGATTGAGGAGTTGAAAACCAAAGATGACAGTACTTGAATCTATGCATTATGCCTAGCTAGGGGCATAAAACGATAGCGCTTGTTGGGAGGCAACCCAATGAATAAATTTATTTTCTTCTTTTTCTTTCTGTTTTTGAGTGTTGACACAATTATGCCTCTGTTTGTGTTATTATGTTTTATTTAGTGTTTGTGCCAAGTAAAGCCTTTAGGATGATTCTTAAGATGAGTAGAAACAATGCTGAATCTGAAATAGAAACTTTGCCTCCAGTGCGCGAATTTTAATTTTTTACTCGAGCGTGATAATGAGCTGAAATTTTAACACAGTATTTCTATAAAAATTCTTTACGTTGTCCTCATTTTTTAGAATTTTTAGAGTTACATAAGTATGGTTAGAGTACAGATTACTACAGACTGTTATGTTTAAGACAAATTCTGTTTTCGTTGCATTGTGTGCTTGTTTTGATGAATCTATGGTTTGTATTGAAGGGTATAAGCCATGGTAAAGTTAAAATACAGTAGGTATAATGCAATAATAAAATTTGAATGAGTTTGCAACAGTACTTAAAGTGGTGATTTGCATTATTATACTAACGGATCTCACGAAGATTTTGTTGAGTTTTGTGTGATTGAAGTTTTCAAGTTTTGGGTGAGATCACGATGGATGAAGGAATAAGGAGTGAAAAGAGCCTAAGCTTGGGGATGCTACAGCACCCCGAAGATATATCCAAAGAGAAACAAGCAACTAAGCTAGGGGATGCCCCGAGTGGCATCCCCTCTTTCTTCTAATGACCATCGGTATTTTACTTGGAGCTATATTTTTATTCGTCACATATAATGAGTTTTGCTTGGAGCGTCTTGTATCATTTGAGTATTTGCTTGCTTTGCTTTTTAGTTTGTCACAAGTATCCTTGCTGGACACACCTATTTGAGAGAGCCAAAATTATGCTATGATTTGTTAGAATTGCTCTATATGCTTCACTTAAATTTTTTTGAGCTATGGAATTGCTCTAGTGCTTCACTTATATCTTTTTGACCACGGTGTGCTTTGAAATTTTGAAGAAATACTCTGTCGGGGCATGGATGCTCACGATCACCTATGGGACCTAGGGTCCCTTGTGGTTCGGCAAGGGGGTCACGTTGCACGAAGAGCGGAGAGCATGAGACGGCACGACGATCAGGACACAGGCATTTTACCCAGGTTCGGGCCGCTGCTAAGAGTAAAACCCTACTCCTGCTTTTTGGTGGATTGATTGGAAGAACACACAGCGCCTAACCCCGGCAAGGACTGCTGTCGGGGAAAGAGCTGTTATGCGAGTACAAGTGTTCGGGGGTTCGAATTGCCAACCTCCTGAGCTAGGTTGCCTTGGGCGTCCTTTTATAGTGCAAGGGGTTACCACAATGGCAAAACAGTCATTATCTATTGACTAGATAGCTAAGCAGAGCTATCATACCTAACTCTGGCATTTAGGACAAAATGCCATGATTACCTGCCTAGGTGGCGCTTGGGGGTGCATCCCCGGCAAGCTCTTGCCACCGCTTGGCCGGTCGTTGCTTATTGTCTTGACATGCTGCAGGGCGGGTGTCAACTGAGCATAACTTGCATTCCGATGTGTCGCCACGTGCTTAACGAGAGCTGATTAGCCGCGTGAGGGCACGACACCGCATCGATAAGTGACAGGCGTGGGGATGCGGTGGAGCGGTGGCTGGTTGGCTCGCGCCTTCCGGGGAATGGCCTGCCGGGTCTTCTGGGAGGTGCGCATGTCTTGGTCCCCGGCAAGCGTCGGGGACGTGCTTGGCGCGTTGCAGTCCAGGCTTGGGCTGCCGCGTTGAGCTTGTTGAAGTCTTGTCTTGATTGTTGCCGGGTTTTTGCTTCTACCGCCTGTGCATAAGTCAGGGGCACTGGGTACCCCTATTCTAGTGCACTGACAGGAGCCCCCGGGACTGGCCCACACGTGCTCGCCAAGTGCCGTTGGGTCAGGCCCAAGTTTCATGCACAGGCACGCAATGTGAGGGAGTAACTGCCAATTTATTGGTCAGCATTGACCCACCACCTCAGGCCGTTTCCGCCACGCGCGCCGCATGCATAGCGGGGAGTTAGCGACGGGCGCGCGTGACTTAAAGTCCCGATCGTGGCAGAAACCGCGGCGCCATGGATTGGAGCAATGTGGCGGTTACCTGTTCGCCCGTGATCATGGGCGATGGAATTGGTGGAGATGGGCGGCGACCCTTGGAGTGGATGAGAGCCAGCCCCCGCACCCTCCCCTATAAATTGGGGGTCGCGAGGGGCGATGCTCATCCATCCTTTCTTCCTCCTTGAGTTCAAAACCCATAGAGCTCGCCCTTCTGCTTCTTCATCTTGAGCCGCGCTCGCTCTCCCGATGCTCAGGGGGAGGGGCCGAGCGAGCGTGTTTGCAGAGCATTCCTTCCGGACCCATGCTCAGTTCCCGTCATGGACAGACGGTTCTGAACTGAAAGCCGGTTGGGGAAGCCTCGGACGGGGGAGCGGGCAGTGTGGTGGACGTATCGGGGACGGCCGCGGTGGTACGCCTGCCGCCGCGCTGCCCGCTTCTTTGGTCTTGATGGAGTTCCATGTGGTTGACGTCACGCTGGGATCTATGTCAGAGGTGCAACGCCACGACGGTCCGCAGTTCCCTCATTCCTTCTTCAAGGTGATGGAGAAAAAACACCCACGCGGCCACCACGACCGTGTGCGTGGTTGCAGCCGCGCGTCGTCATTTACCGCGGTGAAGCTCTCCTCCCGCAGCGCTTTGGATGGAGCGTACAGGAGGGAGTCCTTCATCTTCGCGTGCTCTTCTAAGGCGGGGGACGGAATTCCCCGCCTTTGGCCACAGGGGACGACCATGCTCTCTGTGGGGTCCCCGGGTCGCCATGCCTGGAGCTTGGGCGACGCCGGGGACGTCTCCTCGGGTGGTGGCGATGAGGAAGACGATGGCGGTCGGGGATCTACGACGCGTCAGGAGCACGGATGAGTTCTCCGACGCGTCGCGTTCCCCGGCAGCACCATCATCACCAGCTGGGCTCCGGCAGTGCCACCATCTGCACCTGCCCTCCTCCTTCTTTCCCCTTGTCGGTCTTGTCCGCTCCGTCGGCTTCGTCCGCCCTGCCTGGGGGGCAGAGGCCTTCTGCCTGCTGGTCGCGTGCCTCTGGTCCTATCTGGGAAGCGTCGAATCCAGGCCAGGCGCTCCTTTTGCCCTCTGTTCCGTCTCTACCTAATCCTTAAGAGGAGAGGGACAAGAAAGGGATTATGGGGCACTTATCTTTTTTATGTCAAAAGATGTAGGCGCTTGCCAAGTTTTACTTAATCATAATGTAATCTCTATCCATTTTGTATCGGAAATGAATGAGAAAAAGTGATGTCTTTCTTTCGCAAGTACCATCCCTTTTCCTTTCCTTATTTATACTGCATTAGTACGCTTTGTTTTTGCCGCACGGAGCTACTTGCCGGGTCATCATTCAAACCACGAGTGCTACAGTGGGGGAACGAGCCCCCGGCAATAGGTTGGCATTGTTCCCCGGCAGAGCTCCTTGTCGGTATCGGCGCCGTCACCCTTATAAACGAAGACAGGGGACAGCTCGTCCCGACAAGGGTTTTCACCACGTGGATGACTCCACAACCCGCAGTAAGGAAGATACTAAGGGTCTCTTTGAGAAATCGAGAAGTACTGAACTTGAAATATGCGATATACTTATCTTTTCCAAGCAGTATCTTCTTTTTGAGTATGATGGGCCGCCCTCCATGTTTATTTGTTCCTCTCCCCTGTTTTCTTGATGGTAAAACATGTAGGGTGAGAACAATTACAAAGATTACGGTTCATCAAGTGTTCTAGCAAATCCTTACAACTTAGAAGCGCTAACATTGCAGTCATAAAAAAATGCGTAATGAGCATGTAAGGATGATGATATGATGCAATGCCTAGCTTTATTATTGTTGCACAGGGTCTGCGCCTGGCTCTGTACAAAGGGTTACATGCAACATCGGCAAAATTTGTACAAAAGGTGGCTGCCGGGGACAGAGCCCGGCAGCCGCGCCTTACGGGTAGAACTTACGAAGATGCTCAATATTCCATGAGTTCTGCACCTTGGTGCCATCTTCGGTCTCCAGACGGACTGCGCCAGGTCTAGTGACTCGTACTACCCAGTAAGGGCCTTCCCACTTCGGCGTCAAATTGTTTGTACCCTTGGCGGACTGAACACGCCGAAGGACAAGGTCGCCTTCCTCAAGGCTCCGGGCGTGAACTCTACGGCTATGGTAGCGGCGCAGAGCTTGCTGGTAGCGTGCGGCACGCACGCAGCCCGAAGACAGTCTTCCTTGAGGAGCGTGGCATCGTCATGCCGCATCTGTTGTTGCTCTACTTCATCGTAGGCAAGCACTCGAGGTGACCCGTATATGAGTTCCGTGGGGAGCACTGCTTCCGCCAGATACACTAGGGAGAAGGGCGTCTGGCCGGTAGCTCGATTTGGTGTCGTCCTGAGGGACCAAAGAACCACCGGCAGCTCATCTATCCAGCGCCTGCCGCTCTTCCGCAGCTTATCAAAAGTCCTTGTCTTGAGTCCTCATGGCACTTCAGCATTCATCCTCTTGACTTGCCCATTGCTCCTCGGGTGAGCAACAGAGGCGAAGGAGACCTTGCTTCCAAGGCTTTGGATATATTGCATGAAGGCGCGGCTCGTGAACTGGGTGCCATTGTCGGTGATCAATCTGTTAGGCACTCCATAGCAGTACACCAGTCCTTTCATGAACTTGATAGTTGCCTGTGCGGTCACCTTTCTCACTGGTTCCACCTCAGGCCACTTTGTGAACTTGTCAGTTGCCACGAACAAGAACTCAAAGCCCCCGACAGCACGGGGAAAGGGGCCCAAGATATCGATCCCCCAGACCGAGAATGGCCAGGATAGAGGGATTGTTTGCAGGGCTTGTGCCGGTTGATGGATGTTCTTGGAATGGAACTGGGAGTCTTCACACTTGGTGACCAGCTCAGTAGCGTCCTGGAGGGCAGTGGGCCAATAGAAACCCTGTCGGAAAGCTTTCATGGCAAGGGCCCTTGATCCAATGTGGGAACCACATACTCCTCCGTGAATCTCCGCCAACAGCTTCAGTCCATCCTCCCAGCAGATACACCTTAATTTCACATCGTTCGGTCGTCTTCTGTACAGGGTGTCATCGACAAACTGGTACATACTTGACTGATGGGCTACTCTTTTGGCTTCCTCTTGCTCTTCGGGGAGTTCTCCTGTTTGAAGGAACTGGACTATATGATGCACCCAGGTTGGAGCCTGTGGCTCGACAACAAGGACTAAAGGCATCTCTTCGTCTCCGGGAGTGCTTGTCTCAACCGCTAGACCCTGAGGTCCTGCAGGAGGGAGCTGCTCGTTAACCAGAACGGGATTTTCTCCGGCAGCTTCTCTACCAACGGCTTCGGGAAGCTCTGCCGGGAAATGCTTGCCGGAGTTTAGCTTTCTTCTCTTCTTGGACATTGCTGATGGGGATACTGATGGTTGAGTGAGGCGGAGAACGAAGGTTCCTGGTTCCACAAGAAGCTTCTGCGCAGTGCACTTCGACAGATGGTCAACAATGCTGTTTTCCGCTCGCGGCACATGCTCTGTTTGCAATCCATCGAAGTGCTCCTCCAATTTCCTCACTTCTTCTACGTATGCCTCCATCAGCAGGCTCTGGTAATCCTTGTTGATTTGCTTTATCACAAGCTGAGAATCTCCTCGGACGATCAGCCTCTTTATCCCCAACTCCACCGCGATCCTGAGTCTGGCAAGGAGCCCCTCGTACTCAGCGGTATTGTTGGTGGATTCCTCCCGGGGAAAGTGCATCTGGACGACGTACTTGAGGCGCTCTCCGGTAGGGGCGATGAGGAGCACACCTTCTCCAGCCCCCTGGAGTGAGAAAGCATCGTCAAAGTACATGATCCAATCCTTTGGTGCTTCTTTGCCGGGGAGGATTGTCTCCAAAGCTTCATCATCTGGCGTGGGTGTCCATTCTACAATAAACTCCGCCAACGCCCTGCTTTGAATGGTGGAAGTGCTCTCATACTTTAATCCGAAGCTTGACAATTCCAATGCCCACTCAACTACCCTGCCAGTGGCTTCGGGGTTTCTCAGTATGCGTTGCAACGGGAAACGGGTGACAACTGTTATCTCATGGGCTTGGAAGTAGTGGCGCGGCTTCCTCGAGGCCATGATGAGACCGAAGATCAGCTTTTGTACTCCAGAGTACCTTGATCTAGCCCCCTGTAACTGGGAACTGACAAAGTACACGGGCCGCTGCACCATTTTATTCTTTGCCACTTCTTTGGATCCACTGTCAACCATTTGTTGAGATCCCTCTTGATCTGTGTCTAGTCCTGCCGCGGATGTTTCTTTCTCACTCCCGGCAGCAGCAATAGCGGCTGCTGAATCTTCATCCACTCCCCGCTGCGCCACCAACGCTGCACTAACCACTTGATTCGTCGCTGCCAAACATAGCAGCAACGGCTCTTGCGGTTTTGGAGCGACCAAGGTGGGAGCAGAGGATAGGTATTTCTTCAGATCTTGCAGCGTTGCATCTGCCTCCGGGGTCCACTTCATTGGGCCAGCCTTCTTCAAGATTTTGAAGAACGGCAAGGCACGCTCAGCAGACTTGGAGATGAACCTACTCAACGCGGCAACACATCCGGTCAAGCGTCTGATATCCTTGATGGTCTTGGGTGCCTGTATCTGTTCGATTGCCTTGATCTTGTCGGGATTGGCTTCTATTCCTCGCTGAGATACGAAGAACCCAAGCAGCTTGTCGGATGGGACGCCGAACACACAGTTCTCAAGGTTGAGCTTCAGGTTGATCTTGCGCAAGTTTGCGAAAGTCTCCTCCAGATCTTGTATGAGAGTGGCTTCATCCTTGGTCTTGACCACGATGTCCAAAACCAATTTGAACAGCCCTGGCGAAGGTCGAACCAGCACTCTTTAACCCGAAGGGCATACGCACAAAGCAGTACGTGCCACAGGGAGTTATGAATGCGGTCTTCTCCTCATCTTCCTTGGTCATAAATATCTGGTGGTAGCCGGAGTAGGCGTCCAAGAAGGAGAGCAAATCACATCCGAAGGTGGAATCAACAATTTGATCTATACGCGGCAAGGGGAAAGGGTCCTTCGGGCAAGCCTTGTTCAAGTCAGTGAAGTCTATGCAAAGCCTCCATTTCCCATTTGCCTTTCGTACCACCACCGGGTTTGCCAGCCAAGTTGGATGCAACACCCCTCTGACCAAACCAGCTGCTTCAAGCTTCTTGATTTCCTCGGCAATGAACTGCTGCCGCTCCAAGGCTTGTTTCCTAACCTTTTGCTTGACGGGACGGGCATGAGGACAGACAGCAAGGTGGTGCTCAATTACCTCCCTGGGAACACCGGGGATGTCAGATGGTTGCCAGGCAAACACATCGACATTCTCCCGCAGGAAGGTAATGAGCTCGCTTTCCTATTTGTCAGTAAGGGTAGCACTGATGGTGAAGGTACCACCAGTGCCATCCTCCCTTGCCGGGACTTTCTTCGTCTCAGGATAGGCGACCCTGGTCTTCTTGCTAGCGGAACTCTCCGGCAGGTCATCGTCGGGTGCAGCGCACTCCGAAGAGGCGCGCTTCCCGGAGTCCTTGCCGGTGTTCTTGCCAGTCTTCTTTATTTTCTTTGTGTCCTTGGCGGGAGATGGGATTTCTGTGGGTTCAGCTGCTACCGCGTCGCCATACATCTGGTCCACGCAGATAACTGCGTTCTTCTTGTCAGATGGGATGGAAATGACCCCAATGGGCCCAGGCATCTTCAAGGTGTTGTAAGCATAGTGGGATGCTGCCATGAATTTTGCCAAAGCTGGGCGACCGAGGATTCCGTTGTAAGGCAAAGGGATCTCAATCACGTCAAACACTATCCTCTCTGTCCAGAAGTTCAGCTCTTCGCCGAACGTTACCGGCAGAGTGATCTTTCCCTTGGGCCGGCTCTTGCCGGAGTTGATTCCTTGGAATGTACCCGTAGCCTCGAGCTCTTCATCAAGGATCTGTAGTTTCTCAGCCACTTTAGGGGAGATCAGGTTCAGTCCAGCCCCGCCGTCAACTAACACCTTAGACACCTTGAGGTTGCGGATTGTCGGGGAAACCAACAATGGCAAATATCCGCCCGTAGTGGTACATTCAGGATGATCCTCTTTGTCAAAGATGATAGGCATGCGGGACCATGTGAGTGGCTTCCTAGATTCTGCAGTTGGTTCCGCAGCATTGACTTCACGTACCCATTGCTTGAGCTAGCGGCGAGAGGAATGCAAGGATGCACCCCCGTCAATGCACATGGCTTCGGTTGCTTTCTGAAACTCCCTGACACTGGAATCCTCCTCATCATCACCATCCTCACTCATGTCATCTGTTTCCCTCTTTTCACGGCCTCTGGCGGGTTTTTCCTTTTGCTGTGGGGTTTTGCCGCGGCGACCTCCTCTGCCGCCACGGCCTTTCTCGGCAGCGACGTCCTGGCCTTTTTCCTTGTCGCGCTTCTCATACTCGGCCCTCTGTTTCTCAACAAGTTGCTCAACCTGTCGGCATTCTTGGAGATCATGGCCCTTGGTGCGGTGAATTTTGCAGTACGGCCCGTCGGACTTCCCGGTCTTCTCAGCGGCAGCAGCCTCCCGGCAATCAGCGCACGCGGCAGCTCCCTTGCCGGGGGCCTCGGCTTTCGCCTTCTTGCCCGTAATGAGGTCTCCGGAGCTCTCGACAGCCAATACTGCTTTTCCCTTACGCTTCTTGTTGCGCTTCCTGCTCCTTCCCTTCGGGTCGGGGGCGTCTTCGTCATCATCAGAGTCAACTTCGACGCCCGCCTCTTCTCCGGGAAGTCGCCTTCCTTCTTCGGCTCGAGCGCACTTATCCGCCAAGGTTTAAAGCTTGTTAACAGTCTTGGGGAGCTTGACATTCATCTTGGCTCGCATCCTCCCGTTGCACACGTTCGAGTGGAACGCGGCAATCACCGCCGCGGGATGGATCTCTGGGATGTTGCGGTGCTCTCGACTGAATCACTAGATATACTTTCTCAAGGTTTCTCCCTCCTTTTGCGGGAGGACTTGGAGATCGCTGGGCTGGCCTGGTTCTTGATGACCACCGGTGAAGGCATCAACGAACCTATTGCATAGATCAGCCCAAGACGAAATGGAATTCTCCGGCAGGTGCATCAGCCATGATCTCAGATTTGGCTTGAGTGCCAAAGGGAAATAGTTGGCGAGCACCTTTTCCTCTCTTCCTCCCGCAGCTTGAACAACTATCGTGTATATGCCCAAGAACTCTGCCGGGTTTAGCTTTCCGTCATATTTCTCCGGTAGCTCAGGCTTGAAAGCTCGGGTGACGGCCAGCGGACCCGTCGCAGCTCGCCAGTGAAGGCAGGGCAACCAACCTCATAAAGAAGGTACCCGCCAGCACTGGGCGCGGGGTCGCCGACGTCTGGATCGTTGCGCTTGTTGGACTGACAGTGCGCTTCCCGGCGCCGCTCGACGGTGATGCGTGCGTCTTCTTTCCGCCGGTCTTCTAGGACACGCCGTTGATCCTGGCGGTCACGCGGGCCAGATGAGACTATGGACGCCTCATCGTGCTCATCAGCATGCGAAGCTTGCTGTGGCTGCCTCTGGGCCTGTTGTCGCGGAGGGGACTGCACCGTTGGGGTGGCCCCTTCGACGCACTCACCGCCCCAGGCCGCCGCTGCTGTCCGCGTATGCCACAACGGCTCTGCATGCTGGGTCTTGTTGGCTTCAATGAAAGATATCAAACTCTGAATGGTGGCTCTCCATTCATCCATCTTATCACCCGCTGGCATGAAGTTGAGCAGCATCTGGACTCGCGCCATGGCCTCCTCTGTGGTGCTCGGCATGGCGAAAGAGGCAGACCGCGACGTCGCTTGACTCTTGGTAGGGCCAAGAGAAGCGTCGTCGCGTCCTTGATGTCGTGCGCCACTCACCGGAGCTTTCTGGTGGGCAGTGGGCCCATCCTGCGGGGCTACGGCTCCGCTGGGCGCCCTGTCTCGCTCCGCACGAGGTGCATGCCCAACAATCTCGCTGGCGACGGGTGCGGACGGAGGGTCACGGCTCGCACCGGACCGGGCGCCGCTGAGGCAGCCTCGGTCATCCGCGCGGCGGGGAGGTGATGGACGGTTGTTTCCCTCGCCCGCGGCGTTGAGGCCGAGCTCGCCATGTTGTTGTTGTAGTTGCTCCTCTCCGGCGCCTCCTGCTTCATCTCCGGACGCGAAGGACTGGACGGGGGAGCCGCCTACGCCGGTCGCGTCGTCCTCGATGCCTGCCTCGCCCGCAGCCACCGCGGCGTCTACGATGCCGGCGGCTGCGTGTGAGGGAGCCTTCGAAGCAGAGGGATGTGTGGACGCACTGGATTTCTTCTTGGGAGCCATTGTTGAAGAAGATGACGATGGAGATTGATCCGCCGTTCACGAACTCGGGTTCGTGCAAAATGATGCATGCCCCCTACCTGGCGCGCCAAAGATGTCGGGGCACGGATGCACACGATCACCTATGGGACCAAGGGTCCCTTGTGGTTCGACAAGGGGGGTCACGTTGCACGAAGAGCGGAGAGTATGAGACGGCACGGCGATCAGGACACAGGCATTTTACCCAGGATCGGGCCGCTGCTAAGCATAAAACCCTACTCCCGCTTTTTGGTGGATTGATTGGAAGAACACAAAGAACACACAGCGCCTAACCCCGGAAAGGACTGCTGTCGGGGAAAGAGCTGTTATGCGAGTACAAGTGTTCGGGGGTTCGAATTGCCAACCTCCTGAGCTAGGTTGCCTTGGGCCTCCTTTTATAGTGCAAGGGGTTACCACAATGGCAAAACAGTCATTATCTATTGACTAGATAGCTAAGCAGAGCTATCATACCTAACTCTGGCATTTAGGACAAAATGCCATGATTACCTGCCTAGGTGGCGCTTGGGGGTGCATCCCCGGCAAGCTCTTGCCACCGCTTGGCCGGTCGTTGCTTATGGTCTTGACATGCTACAGGACGGGTGTCAACTGAGTGTAACTTGCATTCCGATGTGTCGCCACGTGCTTAACGAGAGCTGATAAGCCACCTAAGGGCTCAACACCGCATCGATAAGTGACAGGCGTGGCGATGCGGTGGAGCGGTGGCTGGTTGGCTCGCGCCTGCCGGGGAGTGGCCTGCCGGGTCTTCTGGGAGGTGCGCATGTCTTGGTCCCCGGCAAGCGTCGGGGACGTGCTTGGCGCGTTGCAGTCCAGGCTTGGGCTGCCGCATTGAGCTTGTTGAAGTCTTGTCTTGATTGTTGCCGGCTTTTTGCTTCTACCGCCTGTGCATAAGTCAGGGGCACTGGGTACCCCTGTTCTAGTGCACCGACATACTCTCATGCTTCACTTAGATTAATTTGAGAGTTGGTAAATTTTGAAGAAATCCTCTCATGCTTCACTTATATTATTTTGAGAAATGAAGTCTTTATGCTTATGTTCTTCACTGAAATTTGTTTGAGCTTGTTAAAAGCAATGGCAATATATGAAACTAGTCCCAAAGTGATAGATATTCAAGGAGGATATAATAAAAACATTCATGAAGATCGTTGGACAAATTAAACTTGATTCCTTGTAATAGTTTTGAGACATGACGATAGTAATATGTGAGTCATGTTGGTGAGTAATTATGCTTTAGTAAGAATATTCGTGTTAAGGTTTGTGATTCCCTATGCAAGTATGAATGTCAAATAGTTATGCAATGAAATTACATCCTACTTATGGCGCATTATTTGGTGTTAGTTATGCTCAATACCCGTTTATGTGAATTTTCGTTTCTTGGTTGGTTGCTTCTCAATCTATTTGCTCTCTCCACTTGTACTAAGTAGAAATACTACTTGTGTATCCAAAATCCTTAAACCCAGTTTTGCCTTATGAGTCCACCATACCTACCTATATGCGGTATTTCCATGTCGTTCTAAGCAAATTTGTATGTGCCATCTATAATTTTCAAAATGAATTTCCTTTTTGTGTGCTCGTACCGCTCATGAAACGGTAGGGGGTATCCAATATTTTTCCATGCTAGATGTGTTATTCTCAAGATGAGTATTTATTCACTTGTCATTGCAGGAGAGTACGGCGGTAATAGGGATTCCCAATCCCAAAATGAAAAAGAAATTTACTTTATGTTGTCAAATAATAAATTCCTTGGAAAGTGTTGGTATGGAAGGCAACCGTGGATACGGCCAGCCATGGATTGTGAAAGAATGGTGGAAAAAGGAATAAACTTTACTTTATGTTTGGGAACTGCCTATGATATATCTAGCATGGAAAGTATTGCGAACTACTTTGTCGTTTTCGTTGACAGGAAAGGCATGTCACTCAAAATATTTTTCTCTCTCAATTTAAACCTTGAGCTCTGGCGCCTCTACAAATCCCTACTTCCCTCTATGAAGGGCCTATCAATTTACTTTATGCAATTTTTATTTTTAGTTTGAGTCTCCACCTTCTCTTATAAAGCACCAACTAGGGGGCACTATGATCATACTTGAGCATTGGGTGAAGCTAATATTTGAGTGTGTTTCATGAATGGATCAATGATTGAGCATGATGGGCTAGGGATAACTTTCTTTAGTGTTGATATTTTGAAAGACATGGTTGCTTGTTGGCATGCTTGAGTATTAAAGTCTTTATGTCAAAACTAGACTATTGCTTTGAACCATCTAGAAGTCGAAATGTCCATGCTACAAAAGAAAAGAATATGTGATGAACATGTTAGGCAGCATTCCACATCAAAAATTCTGTTTTTATCATTTACCTACTCGAGGACGAGTAGGAATTAAGCTTGGGGATGTTGATACGTCTCCAACGTATCTATAATTTTTGCTTGTTCCATGCTGTTATATTATCATTCTTGGATGTTTTACAATCATTTTATAGCAACTTTATATCATTTTTTGGGACTAACCTATTGACATAGTGCCAAGTGCCAGTTGCTGTTTTTTCCTTGTTTTTTACTTCGCAGAATATCAGTACCAAACGGAGTCCAATCGCGACGAAACTTTTTGGAGATTTTTTTGGACCAGAAGAAGGCCAGTGGGCCAAAGAAGTAACCAGGAGGGAGCCCAGGCCGCCCACAACCCACCAGGGCGCGCCAGGGGCCCCGGGCGTGCCCTGATGGGTTGTGGCTGCCTCGGGAACCCTCTCCACCACCTATGATGCCTATAAATACCCAAATATTCCAGAAACCCTAGAGGAGTCGACGAAAAATACATCGAGCTGCTGCAAGTTCCAGAACTGCGAGATCCAATCTAACACCATCACGGAGGGGTTCATCATCCTCATTGGTGCCTCTCCGATGATGCGTGAGTAGTCCACCATAGACCTACGGGTCTGTAGGCAGTATCTAGATGGCTTCCTCTCTCTCTCTCTCTCTCTCTCTTGATTCTCAATACAATGGTCTCTTGGAGATCTATTTGATGTAAACTTTTTGCGGTGTGTTTGTTGGGATCCGATGAATTTTGAGTTCATGATCAGTTTCTATCCATGAATATTATTTGAGTCTTCTTTGATCTCTTACATGCATGATTACTTATAGCCTCGTATTTCTTCTTCGAATCTTTGGGTTAGTTAGGCCAACTAAGTCGGTTTTTCTTGCCATGGGAAGAGGTGCTTTGTGATGGGTTCGATCTTGCGGTGTCCTCTCCCAGTGACAGAAGGGGCAGCGAGGCACGCATGTATCGTTGCTATTAAGGATAACAAGATGGGGTCTATTCCTGCATGAATAGATCTTGTCTACATCATGTCACCTTTCTTATTGCATTACTCCGTTTTCCCATGAACTTAATACACTAGATGCATGTTGGATAGCGGTCGATGTGTGGAGTAATAGTAGTAGATGCAGAATCGTTTCGGTCTACTAACCTTGGACGTGATGCCTATATAATGATCATCGCCTTGGATATCGTCATGATTATTTGATCTTCTATCAATTGTCCAACAGCAATTTGTTCACCCACCGTGTGCTATACTCATGAGAGAAGACACTAGTGAATCCTACGGCCCCCGGGTCTACTTTTCCAACATATTGCTTTCCGATCTATCTTTTTGCCTCTTTTGTTTTAAGATCTATTATTCCAAAAAAATACCTTGCTGCACTTTTTATTTACCTCTTTTATTCTGTGTTCTTGTGAGATCTATTTATCCAATCTATCACTACCTAATCTATCTTTTTACCGTGGAGAGATTGACAACCTCTCTTTCGCGTCGGGTTGCAAGTATTTGTTCTTTGTGCGCAGGTGTTGTTTACATAGTGTTGGTGATCCTCCTACTGGTTCGATACTTTGGTTTCATAACTGAGGGAAATACTTACCGTCGCTGTGTTGCATCATCCCTTCCTCTTTGGGGAAATACCGACGCAGTCTCAAGCCACGTAAGGGCTCGTGCCCTCCGGGAGCCATGGCCGCCATGGACCAGAGGGGAAACCCTCCTCCCACCTAGGGAGCAGGCCAAGGAAGAAGAAGAAGGAGGGGGCTCTCTCCCCCTCTCTCCCGGTGGCACCGGAGCGTCGCCGGGGCATCCATCGTGACGGCGATCTATACCAACAACTTCGCCACCGTCATCACCAACCCTTCTCCATAAACACCGCCACAATGCTCACCACTGGGAGTGAGTAATTCCTTTGTAGGCTTGCTAGACGGTGGTGGGATTGGATGAGATTGATCATGCAATCGAGTTAAGTTTGATAGGGCTTGATCCCTAGTATCCACTGTGTTCTGAGATTGATGTTGCTATGACTTTGCTATGCTTAATGCTTGTCACTAGGGCCCGAGTGCCATGATTTCAGATCTGAACATATTATGTTTTCACGAATATAAGATTGATTAGGATCCTATCTTGCAAGTTGTATGCACCTATTACATGTCTTGATCCGCATACCCCAAGGTGACAATAATTGGGATTCTTTCCGGTGATTGCCATAGTTTGAGGAGTTCATGTATTCACCATGTGTTAATGCTTTGTTCCGGTTCTCTATTAAACGGAGGCCTTAATATACCTTAGTTTTCAATAGGACCCCACTTCCACGGGAGGGTAGGACAAAAGATGTCATGCAAGTTCTTATCGCAAGCACGTATGACTATATACGGAATACATGCCAACATTACATTGATGAATTGGAGCTAGTTCTGTGTCGCCCTAGTGTGTAACTGTTATACGATCAATGTCATATAAATCATTATCCATCTGATCCACGTGCCTACTGATAACCCACAAGTATAGGGGATCGCATAAGTTTTCGAGGGTAGAGTATTCAACCCAAATTTATTGATTCGACACAAGGGGAGCCAAAGAATATTCTTGAGTATTAGTAGCTGAGTTCTCAATTCAACCACACCTGAAAGACTTAATATCTGTAGCAAAGTATTTAGTAGCAAAGTAGTATGGAAGTAACGGTAACGGTGGCAAAAGTAACAGTAGCGGTTTTGTAGCAATCGTAACAGTGGCAACAGAAAAGTAACTTAGCAAAGATCAATATGGGAAAAGCTCGTAGGCAATGGATCAGTGATGGATAATTATGTCGGATGGCATTCATCATGCAACGGTTATAACATAGGGTGACACAGAACTAGCTCCAATTCATCAATGTAATGTAGGCATGTATTCCATATATAGTCATACGTGCTTATGGAAAAGAACTTGCATGACATCTTTTGTCCTACCCTCCCGTGGCAGCGGGGTCCTAATGGAAACTAAGGGATATTAAGGCCTCCTTTTAATAGAGAACCGGACCAAAGCATTAGCACTTAATGAATACATGAACTCCTCAAACTACGTTAATCACCGGAAAGAATCCCAGTTATTGTCACCCTGGGGGATGCGGATCATAACTCGTAATAGGTGTCTACAACTTGCAAGATAGGATCTGGAACACATATATATTCATGAAAACATAATAGGTTCAGATCTGAAATCATGGCACTCGGGCCCTAGTGACAAGCATTAAGCATAGCAAAGTCATAGCAACATCAATCTCAGAACATAGTGGATACTAGGGATCAAACCCTAACAAAACTAACTCGATTACATGGTAAATCTCATCCAACCCATCACCGTCCAGCAAGCCTACGATGGAATTACTCACGAACGGCGGAGAGCATCATGAAATTGGTGATGAAGGATGGTTGGTGATGACGACGGCGTCGATTTCCCCTCTCCGGAGCCCAAAACGGACCCCAGATCTGCCCTCCCGAGGAAGAACGGGAGGTGGAGGCGGCTCCGTATCGTGAAACGCGATGAACTCTTCTCTCCGATTTTTTTCTCCCCGAATAGGTTTATATGAAGTTGGAGTTGAGGTCGGAGGAGCTACAGGGGGCCCACAAGCCACCTGGGCGCGCCCTAGGGGGGCGCGCCCCCCTGGCTTGTGGCCAATGGGTGGACCCACTCCGGTTGATTCTTTCGCCAGTATTTTTTATTAATTCCAAAAATATTCTCCGTAAATTTTCAGGTCAATCCGAGAACTTTTATTTCTGCACAAAAATAACACCAAGGCAATTCCGCTGAAAACAGCGTCAGTCCGGGTTAGTTCCATTCAAACCATGCAAATTAGAGTCCAAAACAAGGGCAGAAGAGCTTGGAAAAGTAGATACGATGGAGACGTATCAACTCCCCCAAGCTTAACCCATTGCTTGTCCTCAAGCAATTCAGTTGACAAACTGAAAGTGACAAAGAAAAACTTTTACAAACTCTGTTTGATCTTGTTGTTGTAAATATGTCTAACTGATGTTCAGATTTTCAGCAAAGATTATAGACTAACCACATTCACAATAACATTTCGGTCTCACATTTACTCATATCAATGGCATAATCAACTAGCGAGCAATAATAATAAATCTCGGATGACAACAATTTTATCAAAACAATCATGATACAATATGATATAATGGTATCTCGCTAGCCCTTTCTGAGACCGCAAAACATAAATGCAGAGCACCTCTGAAGAACAAGGACTGACTAGACATTGTAATTCATGGTAAAAGGGATCCAGTCACAGTCATACTCAATATCAATTAACAACAAAGCATATAAATGACGGTGGTGCTCTCTAACTAGTGCTTTTTATAAGAGGAGGATGACTCAACAGTAAAGTAAAATAGATAGGCCCTTCGCAGAGGGAAGCATTGATTTACAGAGGTGCCAGAGCTCGAGCTTTTAAAACAGGGATGAATAATAATTTTGAGCAGTATGCTTTCATTGTCAACATACCAACCGAGAGATCTCGGTATCTTCCATGCTAGATACATTATAGGTGGTTCCCAAACAGAATAGTAAAGTTTTTACTCCCCCTCCACCAATCAATCACACTCCACGGCGAGCCGAATCCACGGGTACCGTCCATACAAACAACAATCCTGGGGGAGTTTTGTTTCATTATATCTTGATTTGATTTTTGAGCATGGAACTGGGCATCCCGAATACCAGCCACTTTCTCGTGAATGATAGTGAATCAACACATATCGTGAGAATAACCCACCTAGCATGGAAGATACTGACAACCCCTAGTCACTACATGATCGATTCGGGCATACAAAACATAATATTATTTGAAGGTTTAGAGTTTGGCATATGCAAATTTACTTGGAACGGCAGGTAAATACCGCATATAGGTAGGTATGGTGGACTCATATGGAACAACTTTGGGTTCATGGAAATGGATGCACAAGCAGTATTCCCGCTTAGTACAGGTGAAGGCTAGCAAGAGATTGGGAAGCGACCAACTAGAGAGCGACAACGGTCATAATCATGCATTGAGATTAACCAACATTCAATGCAAGCATGAGTAGGATATAAATCACCATGAACATAAACATCGTGGAGGCTATGTTGATTTTGTTTCAACTACATGCGTGAACATGTGCCAAGTCAAGCCACTTGGATCATTCAGAGGAGGATACCACTCTATCATACTACATCACAACCATTTTGAAAATGCATGTTGGCACTCAAGACAAACCATTATACACTCTTAGCTAATTAAGCATGGCATGAGTAACTATAATCTCTAATTGTCATTGCAAACATGTTTCATCCATAATGAGCTGAATTCAGAACGATGAGCTAATCATATTTACAAAAACAAAATAGGTCGAGTTCATACCAGCTTTTCTCCATCTCAATCACTTCATCATATATCGTCATTATTGCCTTTCACTTGCACGACCGAACGGTGTGAATAATAATAAGAGTGCACGTGCATGGGACTAAGCTGGAATCTGCAAACAATAACTTAAAGGAGAAGGCAAGGTAATATGGGCTCTCTGATAGATAAACAATAATGCATATGAGAGCCACTCAACATTTCATTGTGGTCTTCTCCTTATGACCCAAAGAAAAGAAATTTCAAAACAAGAGCGAGAAAAACTATTTACACGGGAAAGCTCCCAACAAGCAAAAGAAGAACGAGAAATCTTTTTGGGTTTTATTTTAATGATACAACTAAACAAACTAAAAGGTAAAGCTAGAACTAATTTTTTTGGGGGTTTTCTCAAGGTTAATTAAACACACAAGAAGAAAGCGGAAAGAAGAAATAAAATACCATGGATGATTCAATGAAAAAGTATAAGCACCGACTACTAAGATGAGTGTGTGAACATGAATGTAATGTCGGTGAGAAATACATACTCCCCCAAGCTTAGGCTTTTGGCCTAAGTTGGTCTAGGGCCATGGTTGGCCCGGATAATATCCAAAGTCATAGTTGGGGTTGTACTGGGCTGCGGCAGCTACTGCCTGGAAGGCTGCAACGCGGAGGCGAGCGGCTTCCGCCTCTCTCTCGTACTCGTTTGCCTCCTCTCTGGCTATAAAGTGTCTCCATTTTTCCTCTGCACGAAGGAATCAGTGAGTTGATAATATTGCTTGCATTGTTCCGAAACGAGATCTTCAAGGCCAGCATTTCATATGTACGCGTAAAATTCTTCCTTAAAACCGGCATGAACCATGAATTGATCCGACGGCCATTCACAAGGCCGCACTTGAGCTTCCCTCGGTGGTTCAAAGTCGGGCTCACGTATCGCGAGTCTCGGGGCCTTCTTGCTCGAGGAACCACCTTGGTATATTCTCCTCAACATCTTTCTTTCTCTGAAAAATTTCTGAAATTTTAGTGAATCAAAATAAAGGTAAACAAAACTCAACAAAACTTATAGCAACTACTCCCACAAGTGCCTAGAGGCTATATCATGCATCAAAACTACTTGGGACCATACAAATTTGACATGCAAGCTCAAGAACAAGGTCACCACAGCAGCAAAAATTTGCAATATATAAAGCACTAGAACAAAAACTAATTGGACCATTGGAGGAGTCACATACTGAAAAACAATCCCCCAAAACAGTTTTGCAAATGGAGCTTTGCACAAGGAGATCGAAAATGGCAGCAAAATGAGCTAGAACACGGGCTTGAGCAATGGTGGGATTTTTTCTGGAGGAAGACGAAGTGGATGGGTGCTGGAATAAGTAAGGGGGGCCTACGTGGGACCCACAAGCCAGGGGGCGCGCCCAGGGGGGTGGGCGCGCCATGTAGGCTTGTGGCCCACTGGTGCAGCCCCCTACAGTATTCTCAGTGCCAGAAATTCTTAAATATTCCAGAAAAAATCATACTACATTTTCAGGGCATTTGGAGAACTTTTATTTTCAGGTCATTTTTTATTGCACGGATAAATCAGAAAACAGAAGTATAATAGTATTTTTGCTTTATTTAATCTAAATAACAGAAAGTAAAAGTTGGGTATAGAAGGTTGTGCTTTGTAAATTCATCCATCTCATGCTCATCATAACGAATCCATCAATAAGGTTGATCAAGTCTTATTGACAAACTTTTTCGAATGACACGGAACCGGAGAATTTTCGAATAACACTAGGTTACCTCAATGGGGATATGCATGTCCCCAACAATAAGTATATCATATTTCTTTTTGGCAGTAGGGAGAGGAAATTCAAAATCTCCAATAATAATTGTTGAAATTTTTTCAATGGAGTTGATACTATGAACTTGAGGTTGTTTCTTCGGAAAGTGTACCGTATGCTCATTACCATTAACATGAAAAGTGACATTGCCTTTTGTTGCAATCAATAACAGCCCCTGCAGTATTCAAAAAAGGTCTACCAAGGATAATCGACATACTATACTACCTGTGTCGGGGTATCAAGACCATGTATTTCTTCAATAGGTGGTAAATTCTTAACATCTTCAGCTTTAACACCTTTTTCTTTCATAGATTTCTTTGCCTCTTGCATATCTTCAGGACTGAGAAATAGAATACCTCTTTTCTTCAGAGTTGGCTTTGGAGGTGGTTCAGGAATAGTCCAATCATTATCATTGCTCAATATATTATTCAATAGTAGTTCAGCTTGTTCAATAGTTCGTTCCCTGAAAACACAACCAGCACAACTTTCTAGGTGGTCCCTAGAAGCATCGGTTAGTCCATTATAAAAGATATCAAGTATTTCGTTTTTCTTGAGAGGATGATCAGGCAAAGCATTAAGTAATTGGAGAAGCCTCCCCCAAGCTTGTGGGAGACTCTCTTCTTCAATTTGCACAAAGTTAAATATTTCCTGCAAGGCAGCTTGTTTCTTATGGGCAGGAAAATATTTTTCAGAGAAGTAATATATCATATCCTGGGGACTACGCACACAACCAGGAGCAAGAGAATTAAACCATATCTTAGCATCACCCTTTAGTGAGAAAGGAAACAACTTAAGAATATAGTAATAACGATTTTTTTCCTCATGAGTGAATAGGGTGGCTATATCATTCAATTTAGTAAGATGTGCCACAACAATTTCAGATTCATAACCGTGGAAAGGATCAGATTCAACCAAAGTAATTAACTCAGGATTGACAGAGAATTCATAATCCTTATCAGTAACAAGGATAGGTGAAGTAGCAAACTTAGGATCATATTGCATTCTAGCATATAAAGATTTTTCCTTCCACTTGCATAGTAATTTCTTAAGATCATCTCTATCCTTATAAGCAAGGAAGTCCCTAGCTACCTCTCCTTCCATAACATAACCCTTAGGTATATCATGCAGTTCATATCTAGGAGAGCTAGGTCTAACAGGTGTCTCATAGTGTTCAGTTTCAATAATTTCATCAGTTTCAGAAATATCATCAGTTTCAGCATTAACTCTAGCAATTTGTTTATCAAGAAATTCACCCAGTGGCACAGTATTATCAAGCAAAATATCATCATAAGCATCATGCATAGCAGAAGTGGCATCATCAATTACTTGCGACATATCAGAATCAATAGCAGGTGGTGGTGTCGCAAATTTACTCATAACAGAAGGTGAATCAAGTGCAGAGCTAGATGGCAGTTCCTTACCTCCCCTCGTAGTAGAGGGATAGATCTTAGTTTTTGGGTCTTTTAGATTCTTCATAGTGATCAACAGATATAAATCCCAAGTGACTCAAAGAATAGAGCTATGCTCCCCAGCAACGGCGCCAGAAAAAGGTCTTGATAACCCACAAGTATAGGGGATCGCAACAGTTTTCGAGGGTAGAGTATTCAACCCAAATTTATTGATTCGACACAAGGGGAGCCAAAGAATATTCTTGAGTGTTAGCAGCTGAGTTGTCAATTCAACCACACCTGAAAGACTTAATATTTGTAGCAAAGTATTTAGTAGCAAAGTAGTATGGAAGTAACGGTAACGGTGGCAAAAGTAACAGTAGCGGTTTTGTAGCAATCGTAACAGTGGCAACAGAAAAGTAACTTAGCAAAGTTCAACATGGGAAAAGCTCGTAGGCAACGGATCAGTGATGGATAATTATGTCGGATGGCATTCATCATGCAACGGTTATAACATAGGGTGACACAGAACTAGCTCCAATTCATCAATGTAATGTAGGCATGTATTCCATATATAGTCATACGTGCTTATGGAAAAGAACTTGCATGACATCTTTTGTCCTACCCTCCCTTGGCAGCGGGGTCCTAATGGAAACTAAGGGATATTAAGGCCTCCTTTTAATAGAGAACTGGACCAAAGCATTAGCACTTAATGAATACATGAACTCCTCAAACTACGGTAATCACCGGAAAGAATCCCAGTTATTGTCGCCCTGGGGGATGCGGATCATAACTCGTAATAGGTGTCTACAACTTGCAAGACAGGATCAAGAACACATATATATTCATGAAAACATAATAGGTTCAGATCTGAAATCATGGCACTTGGGCCCTAGTGACAAGCATTAAGCATAGCAAAGTCATAGCAACATCAATCTCAGAACATAGTGGATACTAGGGATCAAACCCTAACAAAATTAACTCGATTACATGGTAAATATCATCCAACCCATCACCGTCCAGCAAGCCTACGATGGAATTACTCATGAACGGCGGAGAGCATCATGAAATTGGTGATGAAGGATGGTTGGTGATGACGACGGCGTCGATTTCCCCTCTCCGGAGCCCAAAACGGACCCCAGATCTGCCCTCCTGAGGAAGAACAGGAGGTGGCGGCGGCTCCGTATCGTGAAACGTGATGAACTCTTCTCTCTGATTTTTTTCTCCCCGAATAGGTTTATATGAAGTTGGAGTAGAGGTCGGAGGAGCTACAGGGGGCCCACAAGCCACCTGGGCGCGCCCCCCTGGCTTGTGGCCAATGGGTGGACCCCCTCCAGTTGATTCTTTCGCCAGTATTTTTTATTAATTCCAAAAATATTCTCCGTAAATTTTCAGGTCAATCCGAGAACTTTTATTTCTGCACAAAAATAACACCAAGGCAATTCTGCTGAAAACAGCGTCAGTCCGGGTTAGTTCCATTCAAATCATGCAAATTAGAGTCCAAAACAAGGGCAAAAGAGTTTGGAAAAGTAGATACGATGGAGACGTATCACCTACGCTTTACATATACTGAATCTTGCAAAATTATCTATTACACCTACTAAGTACTTCTAGTTTTATTCCCGCAAAGTAGTTTCATACTTGTTCTAGGTGAAGTAAGCGTTAGCGTGCGTAGAGTTGTATCGGTGGCTGATAGAACTTGAGAGAATATTAATTCTACATTTAGCTCCTCGTTGGGTTTGACATTCTTACTTATCGAAAAAGGCTACAAACGATCCCCTACACTTGTGGGTTATCAAGACCTTTTTCTGGCGCCGTTGCCGGGGAGCAATAGCGTAGCAGTTGATATTCTCGTGTGTGCTTGTTTGCTTTATCAATAATTAATTTTATTTTCTGTTATTAGTTGTTTTATTTTATGTTTTTTTTTTAGATATGGGTAGGAAACGCAAAATATCAAAAAAAAATAGATGTACTTGCTGCTTCAAAAGTTGAGGAAGCACTAGTGTTTCGTACTACCGAAGAATATTACTTGGATCATCTTAGATCCCTTTGTGCTCGTGCTGAAACCCCAACTAGCTTAGTTGATGGAAAATCTTTAGATGAGCATGCTTATTTTGTGCGTTACCGGTTGTCTCAAAAAGGGAGAATTTTAGACCATCAAATAAAATGTTTGATGTGCTATGTTTGGAATCTATGTGAAATTTATGATTTTACTTGGTGTTCTGAAGAAACTAAAAAACACCTTCCCTACCAATGTGTGTTTAATGATAATGTAATACTATATTCTTATGCCAAGGAAGCCTATTGTTATTATGATGTTGAACAAATTGAAGAATTTGTTGCTTTTAAGGGTGCATATGAAATTGCTTCTTTGATTGAAAAGTGTGATGCTACTCTTTACAAGTCTGAAAATTTCGCCATACTCAAATATTGCTATGAAAACTATGCTTCTAATGCTTATGTTAAATAATTTATTGAAAGAATGACCGCTGCCTTGGAAGAGATTAATATTTTGCAGGAATCTATGGAAGAAGAAATTGCTGAAACTGTGAGCTCATTAGATGAAAAAGATGAGGAGAAGAGCGAAAAACAAAAGGAGGAAGAGCGGATTAGCTACCCGTGCCCACCTTGTAATGAGAGTAACTCTTCAACTCATACATTGTTTAATTTCCCTTCGTACATACCGAAGGATGAATGCTATGATGATTGCTATGATCCCTTGGATTCATTTGAAATATCCCTTTTTGATGAACTTGATGCTTGCTATGCTTTTGGCCATGATGCCAATATGAATTATGCTTATGGAGATTAACTTTCTATAGTTCCTTATGTTAAGCATGAAATTGTTGCTATTGCACCCACACATGATAGTCCTATTATCTTTTTGAATTATCCCAACTACACTATATCGGAGAAGTTTGCACTTATTAAGGATTATATTGATGGGTTGCGTTTTACCACTACACATGATGATTTTGATGAATATAATATGCATGTGCTTGCTGCTCCTACTTGCAATTATTACGATAGAGGAACCAAATATTCACCTCTCTATGTTTCCAGTACGATAAAATTGCAAGAAACTACTTATGCTATGAATTGGCCTTTACTTTGTGTGAATGAATTGTTCTTGTATGACATGCCAATGCATAGGAAGAGAGTTAGACTTTGTTATTACATGATACATGTTACTTTGTGCTCACTACTAAATTACAAATCATTGTTAATTAAAATTGGCTTTGATATACCTTGGGATCCGGGTGGATCAATTACTTGAGCACTATATGCCTAGCTTAATGGCTTTAAAGAAAGCGCTGCCAGGGAGACAACCCGGAAGTTTTAGAGAGTCATTTATTTATGTTGTGTGCTTTTAAAATAATTAAAAACAAAAAAAATAAAGTGGGGAACTTAAAACCTTTTCAAAAAGAGAAGTGAAAGTGAGAAAGACGAGCATCGTTGAAGTGGGGGCTAGCCTTGAACTTTTGTTCATGCCCATGGAAACTTTGTGAATCTTGATTACGAAAACTTTTCAACAAAAATAATTATACCTTTGTACAAATCCATTGTATTATAAAAATAATGTGCCAAGAAATACCTTTAGGATGTTTGAATCGTTTGTTTGATATGTGATGTGTAAAAACAGAAACTTTTGCTGTAGTGTTTGAATTTTCATATTTTACTGGAGCGTGAAAAAATCCTGAATTTTTACGCACTACTGCTATGAAAATTCTTTATTACTTCCTAATTTTTCAGAAGGTTTTGAGTTACATAAGTATGGTAACCAAACAGATCATTACGGACTGTCCTGTTTTTCACAGATTGCTGTTATAGTTGCTTTGCGTGCTTATGTTTGAATTCTTGTTGAGCCCCAATGACTTGGGAGCCATAGAATTGTGATAGTATATAGTGGGTAATGTTAGATTATAATTATGCAATAATGTTATGGAAGGACATGATGAGATTTTATGATTATGTACTAACGTTTCTAATGAAAGTTCTGTCAAGTTTTGTGTGGATGAAGTGTTAGAAGATCGAGGAGGTATCGATATGAGAAGAATAAGGAGAGACAAGAGTTCAATCTTGGGGATTCCCAAGGCACCCCAAGTAAATATTCAAGGAGACTCAAGCGTCTAAGCTTGGGGATGCCCTGGAAGGCATCCCATCTTTCTTCTTCAACAACTATCGGTATGTTTCGGTTTTTGTTTTGTTCACATGATATGTGTATATTCTTGGAGCGTCATGTGCCTTTTATTTTCCTTTTAGCAATGCACCATGCTGGTTTGGGAAAGTCCATAGTTGATTTATAGAATACTCTTTGCACTTCACTTATATCTTTTGAGTATGGCTTTATAGAATGCTTCATGTGCTTCACTTATATCATTTGAAGTTGGATGCCTCTTTCTCTACATATAGAAAACCGTTATTTGTATAATGCTCTTTTGCTTCACTTATATTTATTAGAGCATGTCCAGGTCTTTTGTAGAAAGAATTAAACTCTCGTTCTTCACTTATATTTGTTTGAGAGTTAATAAAAGTGACGGTAATGTGCATGGGTTATAAGACTGGTCCAAAAATAATAGGTATTCCAGGAGTGATAATCAAAACCTTCATGTAACACATTAAAGAGAAATTGTGGGTTAATGATATTGATGTGGTAATGCGAAAGAGTGTGAGTGCATCATTGTTGATTCGTAGAAGTGTCGATATTAAGAGGTGTTAACTTCTTGTTTGTCTAAATATTAAAAAGGCACGGTGAGGATGTGTGAGCATTTCTATTCCTCGTTAAAATCCTAGTGTTGTTTCGGGTCGGAGGCGCACGATGGTTAAATCCTCCCAACCTCCTCCCTCGGGGCATGCGAGTAGTACTTTGATTTGTGATAAAAACTAATAGAACTTTGCAATAAGTATATGAGTTCTTTATGACTAATGTGAAACCATGGACATACGCAATCTCACCTATTCATATTTTGCTAGCCTCTTCGGTATCGTGCCTTGCCCATTCTCACCTCGAGGATCGATGCAACTTTCGCCGGTGCATCCAAACCCCGTGACATGATATGCTCTGTTGCACATAAGCCTTATTATATCTTCCTCAAAACAGCCACCATACCTACCTATCATGGCATTTCCATAGCCGTTCAACTTCCACCGTCACTTCATATTACTTGTATTTCCATTGTCATATTTCTTTGCATGATCGTAAGATAGCTAGCATGATATTTACATGGCTTGTCAGTTTTTTGATATCTTTTGCTATGCTAGATCATTGCGCATCCTGGTACACTGCCAGAGGCATTCATATAGAGTCATATCATCCTATCAGTTTTCCATATTGAGTTGTAAGTAAATAAAAGTGTGATGATCATCATTATTAGAGCATTGTCCCAGTGAGGAAAGAATGATGGAGATGATGATTCTCCCACAAGTAGAGATGAGACTCCGAACGAAAAAAAAAAAAGAAGCGGGAGGCCAAATGAGCCCACCATCCATTCAAAAAAATGAAAAAATGAGAGAAAATGAGAGAAGGGACTTTGCTACTATCCTTTACCACACTTGTGCCCCAAAGTGGCACCATGTTCTTCATATAGAGAGTCTCATGTTTTGTGACTTCCATATGCTAGTGGGAATTTTTTATTATAGAACTTGGCTTGTATATTCCGATAACGGGCGTCCTCAAATGCCTGAGGTCTTCATGAGCAAGCAAGTTGGATGCACACCCACTTAGCTTCAGTTGAGCTTTCATACACTTATAGCTCTAGTGCATCTGTTGCATGGCAATCCCTACTCCTTGCATTGATATCTATTGGCGGACATCTCCATAGCCCGTTGATACGCCGAGTTGATGCGAGACTTTCTTCTCCACTTTTACCTCTTTGAAACCTACCACCACATTCTATTCCACCTATATGTTATGTCCATGGTTCATGCTCATGTATTGCGTGAAGAATAAAAAGTTGATGCATACTGAAAAAGTATGATCCAATTGCCTGACTTGGACATCGTGGTGCTTAACATTTGTATTAATGTGGTGAAGACGGAGCCATGCCTTGCTAATACAATAAGATGAACAGGGGTAAACATTCTTTGAGGATCATATACTTTGAAAGATTGATGATTTTGTTGCTTGTGCTTATAAGTATTTGTCGGTGTACTAAAGTTTGGGTCTTTTAGTACCCCATACTTGTGCACGGACGGTTGTAGCCACACCAGTGGCAAGGCCTGCCGGGGGACAGCTGGATGCAAGCACAAGACTATCAAGAAAGCATTCAAGTCAATAATCAGAAGACAGAAGACCAAAGGCTGGGGTCCCGGCAAGATCTTGCCGGGATGGCTTGCGGAGCCCCGGCAAGACCTCGCCACCCTGTCACCGCTCCAGCGCAGCGACCAGCCTATCGTTTAGGTTTTGTCCTCCTGGGTGCGTGTCAGGGCGCTAACGGCGGAGGGGTTAAGCGGTGCTGATGGGACAGGCTCTTTTCCCATCCCCAAGAAGCTAAGGGACACCTAAATGGAGCATTTAATGCGTTTGTCCTAAGTCGTCAGTATTAGGTATGATAACACTGTAGTAAATTTACACCACTTGTACTTCGCCACGGTTGGTGACCCCTTCGACGTATAAAAGGAGGCCCAAGGCGTAGCTACAGAGGGGAGGACCTTCTGGCCCATTCTGCATGCGTAGCTGTTGCTCGAACGTACTTGTCGGAGAAACGACACCTATGGGATCGAGACGACCCCTTTACGATTCGGCAGGGAAGAAGGTTTGCACAAAGAGCAGATCCAGCAATCAACACGCGGGATTTTTACCCAGGTTCGGGCCGCAAAGATGCGTAAAACCCTACTCCTGCTTGGATGTATTAGATGTGTTCTAGCTCAAGTTCTCGGAGCGCTACAGTACACAGCTGCTACCATGCAGAATGGTCCAGAGAAGATCCGATCCCCTGTAGCTACGCCTTGGGCCTCCTTTTATACGTTCGAAGGGGTCACCAACAGTGGCGTACAGGGCATACATGAGGTGTAAAGGTAGTTACAGTGTTATCATACCTACTACTGACGGCTTAGGACAAGGGCATTTAATGCTTCGTTGAGGTGTCCCTTAGCTTCTTGGGGACGGGAAAAGGGGTCGTCCCATCGGCACCGCTTAAGCCCATCCACCGCTAGCACTTGACACGCACCCAGGGGGACAATAGCTAAAAGACAAGCTGGCCCCTGCGCTGGAGTGGTGACAGGGTGGCGAGGATCTTGCCAGGTGCGAATCTTGCCGGGGTGAATCTTGTCGGGGCGAATCTTGCCGGGGCTGAATCTTGCCGGGGCTGAATCTTGCCGGGACTGAATCTTGCCGGGACTGAATCTTGCCGGGGCTTCACCAGCCATCCCGGCAAGAATCTTGCTGGGATTTCAGCCTTTGGTCTTCTGTCTTCTGATTATTGACTTGAATGCTTTCTGGATAGTCTTGTGCTTGTTCCCAGTTGTCTTCTCCCAGGAAAGCTTGCTTCCCGGAAATCCTGATCTTGCTAGCCTTTGAGCTTGCCGGTGACGTGTACCCATCCCATAAGTGGATTCCTTCCCTGCCATGCCCTTCCCGCCTGGAGGCTGCAACTTGCCGGTGCATGTCCAGGGGTAATGAACACCCCCTGTTCACTTACACCGACAGGAGCCCCCGGGCCTGGTCCGGACAAGCGTGCACAGTGTTTGTCTGGGCTAGGCCCAAAAACATGCACCGTACACGCACGGCGAGAAGTAATCGACACTGCTGATGTTCATCTCGCATAGCGAGGCCGCGCTCGTGGTGATGACCGGCAGCCCTCTAGAAGGTTACTCTCTAGGGCGCTGCTAGCCCCCGAGCCCGCCTTCCATGCGTATGCCTGCAACACTGATTGGACATGTAATGCCACGACAGCGTTTTAGCACAGCAAGTTAATTAGCTCCTGGTCTATGATTAATTTGTTGTAATCTGACTTCTGTCAAATGTTCCCTTGCTTTCCGGAACACTTCCCGGTGCGCACGATCCAGTCAGCAGCGCTTTGAGGAACGGGTCCTTAGCGGCTTGCCGGGAATGCCGCCTCCCGAAAAGGTTTACCTTCCCAGCTTTAGTCTAGCTGCTCACATCGCCGAGCGGACTCGAGGCGACTAGGAGCGCAACTAGCCCCGGGGAGGCTCCTCAGCATACTGGTTTACGCAGAAATCCGAAAATAAAACTTAACGAGCCTTTTCCTTGAACAATTGCAGTTTTGTACAATGAATCCCTACGCTTGCTGGAATACTTCCCGAATGCACACGTTCTGGTCGATGGCGCTTAGGATCGGGTCCTGTCTAGCAGCCTATCGAGAACGTCGCCTCTTCAGGAGCCTAACGCTCTAGAGACAAGCGCAGCTGCATCTGTGTTGTTGGGCGGACCCAGAACGTCGCCTCCAGAATGTTTCCAGAGCGCTCCCTCGCGCACAGGTTATACAAAACTACCATCAAGGATAAGGCTACACAACAAAAAGCAATCAAAGTTTTAGAACTTAGCTTTCTGTAAGTAGAGCGAAGTCGCCATGGACGATGAAGTTGATGCGCTGGCCGCTAGATCAGATTCGCGCAACCTTTCCCCTTACCTGGCGCGCCAAAGATGTCGGAGAAATGACACCTATGGGATCGAGACGACCCCTTTACGATTCGGCAGGGAAGAAGGTTTGCACAAAGAGCAGATCCAGCAATCAACACGCGGGATTTTTACCCAGGTTCGGGCCGCAAAGATGCGTAAAACCCTACTCTTGCTTGGATGTATTAGATGTGTTCTAGCTCAAGTTCTGGGAGTGCTACAGTACACAACTGCTACCATGCAGAATGGGCCAGAGAAGATCCGATCCCCTGTAGCTACGCCTTGGGCCTCCTTTTATACGTTCGAAGGGGTCACCAACAATGGCGTACAGGGCATACATGAGGTGTAAAGGTAGTTACAGTGTTATCATACCTACTACTGACGGCTTAGGACAAGGGCATTTAATGCTTCGCTGAGGTGTCCCTTAGCTTCTTGGGGACGGGAAAAGGGGTCGTCCCATCGGCACCGCTTAAGCCCATCCACCGCTAGCACTTAACACGCACCCAGGGGGACAACAGCTAAAAGACAAGCTGGCCCCTGCGCTGGAGTGGTGACAGGGTGGCGAGGATCTTGCCAGGTGCGAATCTTGCCGGGGTGAATCTTGTCGGGGCGAATCTTGCCGGGGCTGAATCTTGCCGGGGCTGAATCTTGCCGGGGCTGAATCTTGCCGGGACTGAATCTTGCCGGGGCTTCACCAGCCATCCCGGCAAGAATCTTGCTGGGATTTCAGCCTTTGGTCTTCTGTCTTCTGATTATTGACTTGAATGCTTTCTGGATAGTCTTGTGCTTGTTCCCAGTTGTCTTCTCCCAAGAAAGCTTGCTTCCCGGAAATCCTGATCTTGCCAGCCTTTGAGCTTGCCGGTGACGTGTACCCGTCCCATAAGTGGATTTCTTCCCTGCCATGCCCTTCCCGCCTGGAGGCTGCAACTTGCCGGTGCATGTCCAGGGGTAATGAACACCCCCTGTTCACTTACACCGACAGTACTGTTCATCGCAAGCGCTCCTGGGGCTAGAGTTCAAACACATCCAATACAACTAAAGCAGGAGTAGGGTTTTACGCTTCTCAGCGGCCCGAACCTGGGTAAAGATCCCTCGTGTTGATCGTTGGATCTGCTCTTTGTGCAAGCCTTTCTCCCTGCCGAACCATAAAAGGGATCCACGCGATCCCATAGGTGTCGTACGCCGACATCTTTGGCGCGCCAGGTAGGGGGAGGGGTTGCATGAACCTGATCTAGCGATCAGTGTGTCAGTTTCTTCATCATCTTCATCGCCATGGCTCCCAAGAAGAAGGGTTTTACGGTGGTTGGTCCATCCGCGTCCGGTATGCCTGTAGCTACACGGACGGACGATGGTGTGGACGCAGGCGGAGGAGGCGGAGGTCCTGAGCCTCCACGACGTTCTGGTGATCAAAGCCAAGCAAGCGGCGTCGTTCGCAGCGGCGACGGCAACCCGTGCGCCAGTAAATCTAAGGACAGAGCTATGCTGCCTACGAGCGGCGTAGTGAACTCCAAGGATGGAAGGGTGCCCTCTAAGACACCCACGCCGGCGCATGCGCCACGGCCTTCTCAGGTCGCGCGCGATGAACAGCGCCACGACGTTGGTGGTTCTAATGGTCCCCAAGGAAAGACTCCTAAGCATCACTCATAGGATGCGCGGGACCAGCATGCACGCCAAAACGCTGGTGTAAGCGGCGCGTGGTCGCGGGACCGTGAAGGAGCTCCATCTAACACGGTTAGGAGTCAGAGCACCTCACGTTCCTCGCACCTTTCGCCGCCGCCTACACCAGCAGAAGCATTGGCGCGAGCACAGCTGCTCCTGAATTTTCCTCCTGCTGCGGAGAAGCTCGAAGAATGGAGGGCAGCTATTCAGAGCCTCGTCGGCCTCGCTAATGAAGATGGGCCGCAGCGGGCTGAGCCTTCGCGGCGGTAGTCCATCGAGCCAGCACGCGCCGATGGCGAAAAGACTGGAGGCAGTACGACCACGGTGCACTCTCCTCCACGGCGGCAATAGAAGTTCCTGACTCGACGGATCGATGCCTGTGATGACGATTCAACGGCATCGTCTGATCCGCAAACTCGCCGCGATCAACATCAAGTTCTTCGAGAACGAAGCAAAGAAGACGCTCGGACTACCATCGAGCGGCGGCGGGAAGCACGCCATCAATCTGATAGGCACGTAGGACCCACTATAGACAAGCCTATGCCAGGGAATCCTGGTGACCTACCTTATGAGGTGGGTTGTCCGGCTTTTACCCGTGAGCTGCGGCGAGTCCAGTGGCCCAATTTTCGAGCGTTCAAACCGGAGGTCCCGGAGAAATACGACGGCAAGACTCACCCGTCGGAGTTCTTGAGCATCTACACCATTGCGGTGCAGGCTGCCGGGGCTCACGACGACAAGATACTCACCAACTACTTCCCGTTGGTACTTAAGCCCAACGTCAGGTCGTGGTTGATGCATCTGCCGGAAAATTCCATTTCTTCCTAGGCAGATCTGTGTCATGAGTTTGTTGGCGCCTTTACCGGAGGCCATCAAGCTCCTGGCCAGGAAAGTGATTTGCATCTCATCCCCCAGAAAGAAGGCGAAACTTTGTGCAAGTACATAGAGATTCAGCCGTATACATCATAACATCCCAGACGTTCATCCTGCCGCTGTTGTCAGTGCGTTCCATCAGAACATGCGCAACCGCAGGATGCGCCAAGAGCTGGCGATGAATAAAGTCAGGGATGTTGCCGAGCTCTATGCTCTGGCTGATAAATGTGCTCGAGCTGAAGAAGGGAGGAGATTCCCCGGCGAAGATGCTGGCATAGGAATCGACTCTGAAGACGAAGACGCCGCCGCCCCGGCAAAGAAAGGACAACGGCGTAACAGGAAACGCAAGGGCAAGGCCGTGCTTGCTGTCGAGGAATCCGGCAACCTCGACACCGCCAAGAAGATCAAGGTTGACGGCCTCGGCAAGGATGTTGCCGGGTGCGCCTCCTGTCAGGCCTTGGCGGCTGCCGACAAGCCGGAGGGCTCCGACAAGCAGTACTGCAAGATCCATCGCACCAAGGGCCATGATCTCCAAAACTGCCGGCAAGTTGAGCAGCTTGTCGAGAAGCTGAAAGCTGAGTATGAAAGGCGATATAAGGAGAAGGCCCAGGATGGTGCAGAGGGGTCCGGCGAGAAACGCGGTGGCCGAGGAGGTCGCCGCGGCAAGGCCAAGCAACAGAAGGAGAGGCTCGCTCGAGGCCGCGACAAGGAAGAGGGGGGTGACGGTGACGACGAGTCCAGCGAGCATGAATTTCAAAGAGCTACATAAGTCATGTGCATTGACGGGGGCGCCTCGTTGCATTCTTCCCACCGCCGACTTAAACAGTGGGCGCGCGAGGTTAATGCGATAGAGCCATCTGTCGGTGCCCGGAAACCATTGAAATGGTCCAACACGCCTATCATTTTTTACGCTGAGGATCACCCTGATCGCACAACTGCGGTCGGGTGTCTGCCATTGTTGGTTTCGCCAACGATTCGCAACCTCAAAGTGACAAAAATGTTAGTTGACGGTGGGGCCGGTTTGAACTTGATCTCACCTGATGTGATCAAAAAGTTGCAAATTCCTGATGAAGATCTCGAGGAAACAGGCACGTTTTAGGGGGTCAATCCAGGAAGGAGCCAGCCGAAGGGTAAGATCACACTACCAGTAACATTTGGTAGTGACCTGAACTTCAGAACAGAAAGGATTGGTTTTGACGTCGCCAAGATTCCATTGCCATATAATGGGATCCTTGGCCGTCCAGCGCTGGCCAAGTTCATGGCGGCATGGCACTACGCTTATAATACATTGAAGATGCCCGGGCCGATAAGCGTCATCACTGTCAACTCCGACAAGAAGGATGCGCTTATCTGCACCAACCAACTTTACCGGAAGGCAGTTGCAGCACCTGCCGCCAAGGCATTTGCTCCTGCCGCTGAAGCTCCCGGGGGGAAGAAGACCGGCAAGACCTCTAGCACACACTCCGGCAAACGCACCTCCTCGGAGTGTTGCGCTCCTGTTGAGGATGTGCCAGAGAGCTCCACCGGCAAGAGTAAGAAATCCAAGGCAGCTCCACCAGAAACTAAGAAGGTGCCCCTCAAGGAGGATGGTACGGGACGAACTTTCACCATAAGTTCCACCCTCGATGATAAATAGGAAAGCGCGCTCATTACCTTCCTGCGGGCGAATGTCGATGTGTTTGCATGGCAACCATCTGATATCCCCGGTGTTCCCAGGGAGGTGATCGAGCACCATCTTGCTGTCTGTCCTCATGCACGGCCCGTCAAGCAGAAAGTTAGGAAACAAGCCTTGGAGCGGCAAGAATTTATTGCCGAGGAAATCAGGAAGTTGGAAGCGGCAGGTTTGGTTAGAGGAGTGCTCCATCCAACATGGTTGGCCAATCCAGTTGTAGTGCGCAAGGCGAATGGAAAATGGAGGCTGTGTATTGATTATACAGATATCAATAAAGCCTGTCCAAAAGATCATTTTCCCTTGCCGTGCATCGACCAGATTGTGGACTCCACTGCCGGCTGCGATTTGCTTTCATTTCTTGACGCCTATTCAGGATATCATCAGATCTTCATGGCAAAGGAAGACGAATAGAAAACCGCATTTATCACCCCATGTGGTACGTATTGCTTCTTACGTATGCCTTTCGGGTTGAAAAGTGCTGGTTCAACGTTTGCAAGAGCGGTTCAGATCGGTTTTGAGCCCCAGCTACATAGAAATATGGAAGCTTATATGGATGACATAGTGGTCAAAACCAAGGACAAGGCGACGCTCATACAAGATTTAGAACAGACATTTGCGAATCTGCGTAAGATCAATTTGAAGCTCAATCCTGAGAAGTGTGTGTTTGGCGTTCCGTCCGGCAAGCTTCTCGGGTTCTTTGTATCTTAGCGTGGGATCGAGGCAAATCCCGACAATATCAAGGCAATTGAGCAGATTGAAGCGCCAAGACGCGTCAAAGATGTCCGTCGTCTTGCCGGTTGCGTTGCTGCTCTGAGTAGGTTCATCTCCAAATCTGCTGAGCGCGCCCTGCCCTTTTTCAAAATCTTGAAAAAGGCAGGCCCAATGAGATGGACTCTGGAAGCGGAGGCAGCGCTGCAGGATTTGAAAAGGTATCTCTCCTCTCCGCCAGTGCTAGTCGCGCCAAAACCACAAGAGCCGTTGCTGCTATATCTAGCGGCAACGAATCAAGTGGTGACTGATGTGTTAGTAGCAGAGAGAGAAGTCGACGAAGAAGCAGCGGCAGCGGCAAGATCGCCAAGTGACGAGCTGGGATCTTCCCCGGCAGAGTCTTGTGCTGATAAAGTAGGATCTGCGCAGTCAAATGAAGCAACACAGAAGAAGAAGATGGTGCAGCGCCCAGTTTATTTTGTCAGCTCCCTTTTGCAGGGGGCTAGGTCAAGATATTCTGGCGTGCAGAAGTTACTCTTCGGCCTCCTTATGGCCTCGAGGAAGCTGTGCCATTATTTCCAGGCACATGAGATCACCGTCGTCACTCGCTTTCCGTTGCAGCGGATTTTGCGAAATCAAGATGCAACCGGCAGGATTGTGGAGTGGGCTTTGGAACTGTCAAGTTTTGGTCTCAAGTTTGAAAGTACTTCAACCATTCAGAGCAGAGCTTTGGCGGAGTTCATTGCGGAATGGACCCCAACGCCAGACCAAGAGATTACGGAGAACACTCTCCCCGACAAGAAAACGAATCAAGAGTGGATTATGTATTTTGATGGGGCTTTCTCGCTGCAAGGCGCCGGTGCTGGCGTGCTGCTTGTCGCACCCACAGGAGAGCACCTCAAATACGTGATTCAGATGCACTTTCCCCGGGAGAGATCGACAAATAACACTACAGAGTATGAAGGGTTGCTTGCCGGTCTTAGGATCGCGACGGACCTTGGAATTAAGAAACTCATCGTCAGAGGTGATTCGCAGCTTGTCGTCAAGCAGGTGAATAAGGATTATCAGAGCCCATTGATGGAAGCTTACGTAGATGAAGTGAGGAAGTTGGAGGAGCGTTTTGACGGTCTACAAACAGAGCATGTTCCTCGTGCGGAAAACAGCATTGCTGATGACTTGTCAAAGCGCGCTGCCCTCAAGTTACCTGTGGAACCAGGAACTTTTGTGCTCTGATTGACTCAACCATCCGTAACACCATCGATGGGACAAGGAAAAAGGAGGAAGTTGAGTTCCGGCAAGTATTTTCCGGCAGAGCTCCCAGAGGCCACCGACAAAGAAGTTGCCGGGAACGACGCCAAGCTTGCCGGTGAGCGACAGGCTCCGGCAGGGCCTCAAGCTCTTGCCGTAGAGACAAACGCTCCCGCCGACCTTGCCGGGGAGCAACAGGCTCCGGCAGGGCCTCGGGCCTTTGTTGTAGAGACAAACGCTCCCACGGCAGAGGACATGCCTTTAGTCCTTGTTGTCGAGCCCCAGGCTCCAGCATGGGCACAGCACATCGTCCATTTCCTTCAAACAGGAAAACTCCCCGAAGAACAGGAAGAAGTGGAGAAAGTAGCCCGTTAGTCTAATATGTACCAGTTTGTGGACAATGTCATCTACAGAAAGAGACCGAACGGTGTGAAATTGAAGTGTATTCCTCAGGAGGATGGACTGGAGCTGTTCGCGGAGATACATGGAGGCATATGTGGCTCCCACATAGGATCAAGAGCTCTTGTTGGTAAGGCTTTCCGGCAAGGTTTCTTTTGGCCCACTGCTCTCCAGGATGCAACTGCACTAGTAACCATGTGTGAAGCGTGCCAGTTCCATTCAAAGAAATTGCATCAACCGGCTCAAGCTCTTCAGACAATCCCTCTTTCCTGGCCATTTTCGGTCTGGGGGCTCGACATTTTGGGCCCTTTCCCCCGTGCTACCGGGGGCTTTGAGTACTTGTACGTCGCAATCGACAAGTTCACAAAGTGGCCGGAAGTGGAAGCAGTGAGGAAGGTGACAGCACAATCAGCCGACAAGTTCTTCAAAGGACTAGTGTGCCGTTTTGGTGTACCAAACAGAATCATTACTGACAACGGCACACAGTTCACAAGCCACACCTTCATGTAGTATGTCCAAGACCTTGGCGGCAAGATCTGTTTTGCTTCTGTTGCTCATCCAAGGAGCAACGGCCAGGCGGAAAGGGCAAATGCTAAAGTGTTGCGAGGTCTTAAGACAAGAACTTTCGACAAGCTGCGCAAGTGTGGAAGACGCTGGATCGATGAGCCGTCGGCAGTTCTTTGGTCAATCAGAACGACACCAAATCGAGCCACCGGCCAGACACCCTTCTCCCTAGTATACGGGGCGGAAGCAGTTCTCCCCACGGAACTCACATACGGGTCACCTCGAGTGCTCGCCTATGATGAGCTTGAGCAAGAGCAGTTGCGGCAAGATGACGTTACGCTCCTTGAGGAAGATCGTCTTCAGGCTGCTGTGCGAGCTGCACGCTACCAGCAAGCCTTGCGCCGCTACCATAGCCGCAAGGTCCATGCCCGAAGTCTTGAGCAAGGCGACCTTGTTCTTCTGCGCGTTCAGTCGGCCAAGAATTCCAACAAGTTGACGCCGAAGTGGGAAGGCCCTTATCGGGTAGTACGAGTCACCAGGCCTGGCGCAGTCCTCCTGGAGACCGAAGATGGCGTTCCAGTGAGCAATTCCTGGAATATCGAACATCTTCGTAAGTTCTATCCATAAGGCGCGGTTGCCGGGTCCCCCGGCAGCCATCTTTTGTACAAGTTTTGCCGGCAAGGCATATAATCCTTTGTACAAAGCCAGGCGCAGACCCTGTGCATAGTTGAATAAGATTAAGTGTTTTACAATTCTTGTCGATTTTCATGTTTACTTATATGCATGTTTGTCTGAGATGTTGTATTACGCTTATTTCCGGTAAGCATTAACGAACCGCCAAGGTTCCATACCTCTATTTTCTCTTCTTTCTTTTTCTCAAAGGACAGAAGGTTCCCTCGCATGCAAGTTTGCCGGGGGGAATGATGGTATGGACATCGACAGGCGACGTTCAAGGTTGACATCTTGCCGGAAGGAGTACAGCAACGAAAAGCTAAGTTGCAGAAACTTTAAACAAATTTTTGTTTTGTAAGGTTATTCCCCTTGAAAGATTTCGACCTATGTATGGGAAACCTGCATGCGAAGGAACCTTTTCATGATCGGTTGCGCCCTTATTTTGTTTCTAGTCCGCTCAACAGTTTAATTGGCTGCACTGAAAGCGTCAAGGTTTCTTGCCGGTAGCAGCACCTCCAGCAGGCTGCTAAAGTCCCGCACCTAGCGCTCGCGGCAAGGGTGCGCGCGCCGGCAAGTTCCCAATAAGCGTAGGGTTTTTTTCCATACAGAAAGAAATCAGACAAGGGAAATAGCATACATTCATCCAGAGCATAGCAAGTTATATTACATTAATAGCTGCCGCGACTCTAACATAAGACAAAATTGTCTTTGGCATGGAATGGTGGCGACAACGAGAAGTGAAGCAGCTAGTCTCTGCGCTCGCCTTCAATCCTCTTGACTTGACCCACCTTGTCGACGATGGGCGCGACAAGCTCCTCAAGCGCCTTGAGGTCTACATCCTTCGGCAAGCGGTCAAGGACGTTGGTGAGGTTGATGCCAGGGTTCTTGTGCACCACTTTGATGAGCACCTTGCGAAGGACAGCCCGGCAGATTTTGCGGGATTCGTTGGCCAGATGGGTTGCTCGATCAGAGTGGAGTAGCTTGAGCCAATCGATCATGCCCTCGAAGAACAAGGTCACCTTGGTGCTCGGAGACACTCTTTCATCAGAAGAATACCCGAAGTTATGCAGGCCCATGGAGGATAGTTCTGCTGCAAGCCTTTCTGCAACATCGACAAGGCGTTCAGTCCAGATCTTGATGCCTTTCTCGAAGTCATTATAAGTGGCGGCGGCGCTCTTGAGCAGGTCCTTCTCATTCCGGAGATCTTTGATCAAGACCTTCTCACGAGCCTTGCTGTTCTCAAGGGACTCTTCCAGCGTGGTCAGCTTCAGTTTCAGATCGGCAATGGATTCATTGGCTGAGGAGAGTTGCTTGATCTTGTCGGACATGGCAGTTTGTATCTCCGCCAAGCTGTAGAGAGTCTTCTCTCTTTCGGATTTGACTGTCGAGAGCTCCTTGCCGTGATCCTCAAGATCTGCTTCCAGCCTCTTCACCTTCTGCTCTAGTTCATTCTTGGTGGCCTCTGCAGCTCCGGCAGCATCGACGGCTTCCTTTAGCTTGCTGGCGTGGTCTGCGGCCAGAGCTTCCAGTGCTTCCTTGTGCTTCTGCCCCAGCTCTTGGGTCCGCTGCGCGACAAGCCTTTCAATCTCTTCGTCCTTGCCGCGAAGCTTGTCAGCAAGTGCCTTCTCGCGAGTGGCGAGATCCTCCTCATGAGCGTCGAGCCCGACGCGGCGCTCTGTTAGGCGAGCTTCCTCTGCAGCGGCCTGTTGTGCGGCCTCCTCTTGTGCCTTCTCAACATCAGACTGCTTCATGAGGAGCTCGTTCTAGCTTTGATTCAGCTGCTCTTGACTCGCCTTCAGCTCTTGAAAGGTCTCAGCCTACCAGATTTGTGTTTCCTCGACGCGCTTCTGGAATTCTACCTTTGCTGCTTCGACAACTGCCGCCCTGGAGTCCAGCTTCTCTTTCCGGGCGCGGTGAAGCGCTTGGAGCTTCTGAAAGTTGTTGCTCATGGCCTGGAGGAGCTTTTCTTCTTCGAATTTGCTGTTGCTGGTGCGTGGCTCGTCGACAATCTTGAGCCCAGCAGCGGCGATGACGTCTTCGTCAAAGATTTCCCCTTCAGTTGGCACCCCAATGCTTGCCATTCCTGGTATGCTGATGAACAGGTTGTCGCCAACCTTGAGGTATTTGCTTGACGGGGGGGCGCCGGATGTTGACGGTTGGTTCTCGACACTCACCTCACCGGCGGCTGGGGGCTCTGTGACCGGTGTAGCGCCAGGCGCTCCTGCGGCAGGAATGCCGTTAGTATGGTCACTGGACTCCTTATCGGCCTTCTCAGCAGACTCCCTGGTGGCCCTTTCCTGCGGCCTTGGCAGCCTCGGCGGCAGCATCTTTGGCGGCCTCGACGGCAGCATCCTTGGCGGCCTCGTCAGCGGCAACTCTGTCAGCCTCGGCGGCAGCATCCCTGGTGGTCTCCTCGATAATGGCTTCAACAACCATGTGTTCCGTCGAGGGAAGATCTGAAGGCCAAGAAAACAAACAAGATAAGGCTGAGGTGGAAGTTCAAGAAGACAAAAAGAAAAACAGAATGACAAGTATTCTGAGGCAAACGGTTTACCTGCGTCAAGCTGTTGAGAAGTGGGTTCTCCTTTCCCGGCAACATTGGTTGCCGATGTAGGACTGCCGGTGCCTGTGCTTGCCGGCTCCTCCTTAACAAGAATGGGCTCGCTAGTGGAAACCCTTGCCGGAGATTCATCTCTGGGCGGCATGGATGACGGAGGCGGCACGTTAGGGATGGCTTCTGATGGTGCTCCTTGTTGCCGCTCCTATCCTACAAGCCCGGTGATGTCAGTAGTGAAGATACACACCCCGACACTTGCCAACGGAAAGTGAGTAATGAACTCACGCTGGGGGCTGCGTCGTGGGCTGGGCTCCGGGCTGATGGTGATCAACTCTGGTGCACCTGTGGTGCTTGCTGGCGGCTCATCGCCCGTTGAAGTCTTCGCCTTCTTCGCCATACTTTGCGCCAGCGTTTCCGTATCTCTGCGGGGACAGGCCAAAGCAAAGCAAACGAGTTAAGCAAAACCAGAAATCTAGAAGATAAAGGATGTGACAGGATCCTTACTCTTCTCCTTCCGAGCTAAAGGCGGAGAGGTCGAAGTCAACATCCGCCATGGTGTCCATGTGAGGAGGAGAAGGAGTGGTCCTGGGTCGCTTGGCTGCGGCAGAAGAGGAAGGTTGGTGGGCTGAGGCACCAGAGGTGGCTTTCCGAAGAACACGCTTCTTCTTCTTCTCGGGAGCTGGGGGCTCCTCGTGCAGCTGCTCCTCGGCTGTATCTTCGGCAGAAGGGCCCCCGGCAGCTGTGCCACTCTGCTCTCCGGCAACCTCGCCCTGCCCGGCAAGTTTTCCCTCTGACATCACCTCTTCTTCACTGGCTTCCCCTTCCATGAAGCCAGCGCTGTCAGCCTCCGGGGCAAGATTTGCCTCTTCCGCCCTGCTGGCGATATACGCCACTTCTTCCTCAGTGGTGGGGTGGATGAGGTTCGTTTCTTCCGGATGGCCCTCTCCGACAAGTTGTCAAAGAATTCTTGTGCCTGCTCTGCGGATGGCTTGTACCAAGTTCCGTCAAGGCTGTGAGCATCACACACCGGCATCATGGCGATGATTGAAGCCAAAGCGGAGTTGTTGCACAAAGGAATCACGCTAGCCGGCAACTTTTATCTCGCGTCAACCCTGAACAGTTTGTGGTAGAGGGATGTGTGCTGCATGACCGTCAAGTTGTTCTTCAGACCAGGGCGCAGCCTCATGATATCTACCGCATTCCGGAACTCCCAGGCTGGTCTCCCTTTGTTCTGTAGAGGGGCGATGCGCCGGCGAAGGAAATCAGCGCCAATCATCTCTATTGTGAGCCCGGCAACTCTGAGGCGGTGGATCCTGGTAACTGCAATTGTGAGCTTCTCATCTTGAGGACCGAGGACGCTCCAATCATTACCGCGCGCCATCTTTGTTCGTCGAGGCAAACAGAAGGGCTGAGGGTCTTTCTCCTGAATCCAGCACCACTTGGCCCGCCATTCTTCCCACTTCTCGCGGTAGACCCCGTCTGGGTATATCTCTTTGTTCCATGCCCTTGGAATCCAGGTGATAGAACCAGAAAGGGCCTCTCCCTTTTGAATGCGGGGAACAAAATAATGGCGGAAGAGGGCTGTGTTGGGGACTACTCCAACAAAATTTTCACCAAGATGGGCAAAGACTGACATGCATGTCACGGCATTCGGCGTAAAATCCAAGAGATGGAAGCCGTATGTGTATATGATGTCGATGAAGAAATCAGAAAACAGGGGACAGAGCCTGCAGTAAAAGTAGTCGGCAAAGAAGGGAAATTTATCTGGGCCACCCTTGGAGGAACCTGGGCTCACGCGAGTAGCAGGATGAGCCTTCCTCTCCCTCGCCCACATGCACAGGTATCGGTCCTTTAGAGCGCTCGCATCGAGCGCCGGAGTGAAGACGGCGTGCTTCCTCCGCATCTTCACCAGTTCGCTCTCTGGGACGGCGGCTTTCACCTCTTTGCCCTTGCTCGCCTTGGGCGGCATGGCGGCTGTGGGAGCAGAGGCCGAGGACGGTGAGGGCATGTAGGCGGCGGATGAGTGGGAGAGGCTCTGTTTCGAGCTCGAGGAAGGAGACGACGGCGGTTTCCAGATTGGAAAGGACAGGAGGTAAATGAGCAAGTGCCTCTGCGGATTCCTTTTTATGGGGAAATCGCGTGGCTGTCTCTTTACTAGTCAGTATGAAAACACTTTTGCGGGCGCGCTGCTATTACGGCCAATCTGCGCATGTATCCCACGTCGCGCATTCAACGTGCGTCGTGGGGGGGCGCAGTAAGCGGAATGCTTACAATAGCTAACTCCTGCCACGCATGCCCGTGCACTGTTTGGGCCTAGCCCAACAACGCCTTGCACCCGTGTATGGCCTAGGCCCGGGGGCTCCTGTCGATGTACTAAAGTTTGGGTCTTTTAGTACCCCATACTTGTGCACGGACGGTTGTAGCCACACCAGCGGCAAGGCCTGCCGGGGGACAGCTGGATGCAAGCACAAGACTATCAAGAAAGCATTCAAGTCAATAATCAGAAGACAGAAGACCAAAGGCTGGGATCCCGGCAAGATCTTGCCGGGATGGCTTGCGGAGCCCCGGCAAGATTCGCACCCGGCAAGACCTCGCCACCCTGTCACCGCTCCAGCGCAGCGACCAGCCTGTCGTTTAGGTTTTGTCCTCCTGGGTGCGTGTCAGGGCGCTAACGGCGGAGGGGTTAAGCGGTGCTGATGGGACGGGCTCTTTTCCCGTCCCCAAGAAGCTAAGGGACACCTAAACGGAGCATTTAATGCGTTTGTCCTAAGTCGTCAGTATTAGGTATGATAACACTGTAGTAACTTTACACCTCTTGTACTTCGCCACTGTTGGTGACCCCTTCGACGTATAAAAGGTGGCCCAAGGCGTAGCTACAGAGGGGAGGACCTTCTGGCCCATTCTGCATGTGTAGCTGCTGCTCGAACGTACTGTTCATCGCAAGCACTCCTGGGGCTAGAGTTCAAACACATCCAATACAACTAAAGCAGGAGTAGGGTTTTACGCTTCTCAGCGGCCCGAACCTGGGTAAAAATCCCTCGTGTTCTGGAATACTTCCCGAATGCGCACGTTTTGGTCGATGGCGCTTAGGATCGGGTCCTGTCTAGCAGCCTATCGAGAACGTCGCCTCTTCAGGAGCCTAACGCTCTAGAGACAAGCGCAGCTGCATCTGTGTTATTGGGCGGACCCAGAACAACCAGGAGTGCAGAATGTTTCCAGAGCGCTCCCTCGCGCACAGGTTATACAAAACTACCATCAAGGATAAGGCTACACAACAAAAAGCAATCAAAGTTTTAGAACTTATCTTTCTATAAGTAGAGTGAAGTCGCCATGGACGATAAAGCTGATGCGCTGGCCGCTAGATCAGGTTCGCGCAACCTTTCCCCTTACCTGGCGCGCCAAAGATGTCGGAGAAACGACACCTATGGGATCGAGACGACCCCTTTACGATTCGGCAGGGAAGAAGGTTTGCACAAAGAGCAGATCCAGCAATCAACACGCGGGATTTTTACCCAGGTTCGGGCCGCAAAGATGCGTAAAACCCTACTCTTGCTTGGATGTATTAGATGTGTTCTAGCTCAAGTTCTGGGAGCGCTACAGTACACAGCTGCTACCATGCAGAATGGGCCAGAGAAGATCCGATCCCCTGTAGCTACGCCTTGGGCCTCCTTTTATACGTTCGAAGGGGTCACCAACAGTGGCGTACAGGGCATACATGAGGTGTAAAGGTAGTTACAGTGTTATCATACCTACTACTGACGGCTTAGGACAAGGGCATTTAATGCTCCGTTGAGGTGTCCCTTAGCTTCTTGGGGACGGGAAAAGGGGTCGTCCCATCGGCACCGCTTAAGCCCATCCACCGCTAGCACTTGACATGCACCCAGGGGGACAATAGCTAAAAGACAAGCTGGCCCCTGCGCTGGAGTGGTCACAGGGTGGCGAGGATCTTGCCAGGTGCGAACCTTGCCGGGGCGAATCTTGCCGAGGCGAATCTTGCCGGGGCTGAATCTTGCCAGGGCTGAATCTTGCCGGGGCTAAATCTTGCCGGGGCTGAATCTTGCCGGGACTGAATCTTGCCGGGGCTTCACCAGCCATCCCGGCAAGAATCTTGCTGGGATTTCAGCCTTTGGTCTTCTGTCTTCTGATTATTGACTTGAATGCTTTCTGGATAGTCTTGTGCTTGTTCCCAGTTGTCTTCTCCCAGGAAAGCTTGCTTCCCGGAAATCCTGATCTTGCCAGCCTTTGAGCTTGCTGGTGACGTGTACCTGTCCCATAAGTGGATTTCTTCCCTGCCATGCCCTTCCCGCCTGGAGGCTGCAACTTGCCGGTGCATGTCCAGGGGTAATGAACACCCCCTGTTCACTTACACCGACAGGACTGTTCATCGCAAGCGCTCCTGGGACTAGAGTTCAAACACATCCAATACAACTAAAGCAGGAGTAGGGTTTTACGCTTCTCAGCGGCCCGAACCTGGGTAAAAATCCCTCGTGTTGATCGTTGGATCTGCTCTTTGTGCAAGCCTTTCTCCCTGCAGAACCATAAATGGGATCCACGCGATCCCATAGGTGTCGTACGCCGACATCTTTGGTGCGCCAGGTAGGGGAGGGGTTGCATGAACCTGATCTAGCGATCAGTGCGTCAGTTTCTTCATCATCTTCATCGCCATGGCTCCCAAGAAGAAGGGTTTTACGGCGGTTGGTCCATCCGCGTCCGGTATGCCTGTAGCTACATGGACGGACGATGGTGTGGACGCAGGCGGAGGAGGCGGAGGTCCTGAGCCTCCACGACGTTCTGGTGATCAAAGCCAAGCAAGCAGCGTCGTTCGCAGCGGCGACGGCAAACCGTGCGCCAGTAGATCTAAGGACAGAGCTGTGCTGCCTACGGGCGGCGTAGTGAATTCCAAGGATGGAAGGGCGCCCTCTAAGACACCCACGCCGGCGCATGCGCCACGGCATTCTCAGGTCGCGCGCGATGAACAGCGCGGCGACGTTGGTGGTTCTAATGGTCCCCAAGGAAAGACTCCTGAGCATCACTCTCGAGATGCGCGGGACCAGCATGCACGCCAAAACACTGGTGGAAGCGGCGCGTGGTCGCGGGACCGTGATGGAGCTCCTTCTAACACGGTTAGGAGTCAGAGCACCTCACATTCCTCGCACCTTTCGCCGCCGCCTACACCAGCAGAAGCATTGGCGCGAGCACAGTTGCTCCTGAATTTTCCTCCTGCTGCGGAGAAGCTCGAAGAATGGAGGGCTGCTATTCAGAGCCTCGTCGGCCTCGCTAATGAAGATGGGCCGCAGCAGGCTGAGCCTTCGCGGCCGCAGTCCATCGAGCCGGCACGCGCCGATGGCGAAAAGACTGGAGGCGGTACGACCACAGTGCACTCTCCTCCACGGCGGCAATAGAAGTTCCTGACTCGATGGATCGACGCCTGTGATGACGATTCAACGGCATCGTCTGATCCGCAAACTCGCCGCGATCAACGTCAAGTTCTTCGGGAACGAAGCAAAGAAGACGCTCGGACTACCATCGAGCGGCGGCGGGAAGCACGCCATCAATCTGATAGGCACGTAGGACCCACTGTAGACAAGCCTACGCCAGAGAATCCTGGTGACCTACCTTATGAGGTGGGTTGTCCGGCTTTTACCCGTGAGCTGCGGCGAGTGCAGTGGCCCAATTTTCGAACGTTCAAACCGGAGGTCCCGGAGAAATACGACGGCAAGACTCACCCGTCGGAGTTCTTGAGCATCTACACCATTGCGGTGCAGGCTGCCGGGGCTCGCGACGACAAGATACTCGCCAACTACTTCCCGTTGGTACTTAAGCCCAACATCAGGTCGTGGTTGATGCATCTGCCAGAAAATTCCATTTCTTCCTGGGCAGATCTGTGTCATGAGTTTGTTGGCGCCTTTACCGGAGGCCATCAACCTCCTGGCCAGGAAAGTGATTTGCATCTCATCCCCCAGAAAGAAGGCGAAACTTTGTGCAAGTACATAGAGATTCAGCCGTATACATCATAACATCCCAGACGTTCATCCTGCCGCTGTTGTCAGTGCGTTCCATCAGAACGTGCGCAACCGCAGGATGCGCCAAGAGCTGGCGATGAATAAAGTCAGGGATGTTGCCGAGCTCTATGCTCCGGCTGATAAATGTGCTCGAGCTGAAGAAGGGAGGAGATTCCCCGGCGAAGATGCTGGCATAGGAATCGACTCTGAAGACGAAGACGCCGCCGCCCCGACAAAGAAAGGACGACGGCGTAACAGGAAACGCAAGGGCAAGGCCGTGCTTGCTGTCGAGGAATCCGGCAACCTCGACACCGCCAAGAATATCAAGGTTGACGGCCCCGGCAAGGATGTTGCCGGGTGCGCCTCCTGTCAGGCCTTGGCGGCTGCCGACAAGCCGGAGGGCTCCGACAAGCAGTACTGCAAGATCCATCGCACCAAGGGCCATGATCTCCAAAACTGCCGGCAAGTTGAGCAGCTTGTCGAGAAGCAGAAAGCTGAGTATGAAAGGCGATATAAGGAGAAGGCCCAGGATGGTGCAGAGGGGTCCGGCGAGAAACGCGGTGGCCGAGGAGGTCGCCGCGGCAAGGCCAAGCAACAAAAGGAGAGGCTCGCTCGAGGCCGCGACAAGGAAGAGGGGGGTGACGGTGACGACGAGGAGGACGACGAGTCCAGCGAGCATGAATTTCAAAGAGCTACATAAGTCATGTGCATTGACGGGGGCGCCTCGTTGCATTCTTCCCACCGCCGACTTAAACAGTGGGCGCGCGAGGTTAATGCGATAGAGTCATCTGTCGGTGCCCGGAAACCATTGAAATGGTCCAACACGCCTATCATTTTTGACGCTGAGGATCACCCTGATCGCACAACTGCGGTCGGGTGTCTGCCATTGTTGGTTTCGCCAATGATTTGCAACCTCAAAGTGACGAAAATGTTAGTTGACGGTGGGGCCGGTTTGAACTTGATCTCACCTGATGTGATCAAAAAGTTGCAAATTCCTGATGAAGATCTCGAGGAAATAGGCACGTTTTAGGGGGTCAATCCAGGAAGGAGCCAGCCGAAGGGTAAGATCACACTACCAGTAACATTTGGTAGTGACCTGAACTTCAGAACAGAAAGGATTGTTTTTGACGTCGCCAAGATTCCATTGCCATATAATGGGATCCTTGGCCGTCCAGCGCTGGCCAAGTTCATGGCGGCATCGCACTACGCTTATAATACATTGAAGATGCCCGGGCCGATAAGCGTCATCACTGTCAACTCCGACAAGAAGGATGCGCTTATCTGCACCGACCAACTTTACCGGAAAGCAGTTGCAGCACCTGCCGCCAAGGCATTTGCTCCTGCCGCTGAAGCTCCCGGAGGGAAGAAGACCGGCAAGACCTCTAGCACACACTCCGGCAAACGCACCTCCTCGGAGTGTTGCGCTCCTGTTGAGGATGTGCCAGAGAGCTCCACCGGCAAGAGTAAGAAATCCAAGGCAGCTCCACCAGAAACTAAGAAGGTGCCCCTCAAGGATGATGGTACGGGACGAACTTTCACCATAAGTTCCACCCTCGACGATAAATAGGAAAGCGCGCTCATTACCTTCCTGCGGGCGAATGTCGATGTGTTTGCATGGCAACCATCTGATATCCCCAGTGTTCCCAGGGAGGTGATCGAGCACCATCTTGCTGTCTGTCCTCATGCACGGCCCGTCAAGCAGAAAGTTAGGAAACAAGCCTTGGAGCGGCAAGAATTTATTGCCGAGGAAATCAGGAAGTTGGAAGCGGCAGGTTTGGTTAGAGGAGTGCTCCATCCAACATGGTTGGCCAATCCAGTTGTAGTGCGCAAGGCGAATGGAAAATGGAGGCTGTGTATTGATTATACAGATATCAATAAAGCCTGTCCAAAAGATCCTTTTCCCTTGCCGTGCATCGACCAGATTGTGGACTCCACTACCGGCTGCGATTTGCTTTCATTTCTTGACGCCTATTCAGGATATCATCAGATCTTCATGGCAAAGGAAGACGAAGAGAAAACCGCATTTATCACCCCATGTGGTACGTATTGCTTCTTACGTATGCCTTTCGGGTTGAAAAGTGCTGGTTCAACATTTGCAAGAGCGGTTCAGATCAGTTTTGAGCCCCAGCTACATAGAAATATGGAAGCTTATATGGATGACATAGTGGTCAAAACCAAGGACAAGGCGACGCTCATACAAGATTTAGAAGAGACATTTGCGAATCTGCGTAAGATCAATTTGAAGCTCAATCCTGAGAAGTGTGTGTTTGGCGTTCCGTCCGGCAAGCTTCTCGGGTTCTTTGTATCTCAGCGTGGGATCGAGGCAAATCCCGACAAGATCAAGGCAATTGAGCAGATTGAAGCGCCAAGACGCGTCAAAGATGTGCGTCGTCTTGCCGGCTGCGTTGCTGCTCTAAGTAGGTTCATCTCCAAATCTGCTGAGCGCGCCCTGCCCTTTTTCAAAATCTTGAAAAAGGCAGGCCCAATGAGATGGACTCCGGAAGCGGAGGCAGCGCTGCAGGATTTGAAAAGGTATCTCTCCTCTCCGCCAGTGCTAGTCGTGCCAAAACCACAAGAGCCGTTGCTGCTATATCTAGCGGCAACGAATCAAGTGGTGAGTGCTGTGTTAGTGGCAGAGAGAGAAGTCAACGAAGAAGCAGCGGCAGCGGCAAGATCGCCAAGTGACGAGCTGGGATCTTCCCCGGCAGAGCCTGGTGCTGATAAAGTAGGATCTGCGCAGTCAAATGAAGCAACACAGAAGAAGAAGATGGTGCAGCGCCCAGTTTATTTTGTCAGCTCCCTTTTGCAGGGGGCTAGGTCAAGATATTCTGGCGTGCAGAAGTTACTCTTCGGCCTCCTTATGGCCTCGAGGAAGCTGTGCCATTATTTCCAGGCACATGAGATCACCGTCGTCACTCGCTCTCCGTTGCAGCGGATTTTGCGAAATCCAGATGCAACCGGCAGGATTGTGGAGTGGGCTTTGGAACTGTCAAGTTTTGGTCTCAAGTTTGAAAGTACTTCAACCATTCAGAGCAGAGCTTTGGCGGAGTTCATTGCGGAATGGACCCCAACGCCAGACCAAGAGATTCCGGAGACAACTCTCCCCGGCAAGAAAACGAATCAAGAGTGGATTATGTATTTTGATGGGGCTTTCTCGCTGCAAGGCGCCGGTGTTGGCGTGCTGCTTGTCGCACCCACAGGAGAGCACCTCAAATACGTGATTCAGATGCACTTTCCCCGGGAGAGATCGACAAATAACACTGCAGAGTATGAAGGGCTGCTTGCCGGTCTCAGGATCACGGCGGACCTTGGAATTAAGAAGCTCATCGTCAGAGGTGATTCGCAGCTTGTCGTCAAGAAGGTGAATAAAGATTATCAGAGCCCATTGATGGAAGCTTACGTAGATGAAGTGAGGAAGTTGGAGGAGCGTTTTGACGGTCTACAAACAGAGCATGTTCCTCGTGCGGAAAACAGCATTGCTGATGACTTGTCAAAGCGCGCTGCCCTCAAGTTACCTGTGGAACCAGGAACTTTTGTGCTCCGATTGACTCAACCATCCGTAACACCATCGATGGGACAAGGAAAAAGGAGGAAGTTGAGTTCCGGCAAGTATTTTCCGGCAGAGCTCCCAGAGGCCGCCGACAAAGAAGTTGCCGGGAACGACGCCAAGCTTGCCGGTGAGCGACAGGCTCCGGCAGGGCCTCAAGCTCTTGCCGTAGAGACAAACGCTCCCGCCGACCTTGCCGGGGAGCAACAGGCTCCGGCAGGGCCTCAAGCCTTTGTTGTAGAGACAAACGCTCCCACGGCAGAGGACATGCCTTTAGTCCTTGTTATCGAGCCCCAGGCTCCAGCATGGGCACAGCACATCGTCCATTTCCTTCAAACAGGAAAACTCCCCAAAGAACAGGAAGAAGTGGAGAAAGTAGCCCGTCAATCTAATATGTACCAGTTTGTGGACAATGTCCTCTACAGAAAGAGACCGAACGGTGTGAAATTGAAGTGTATTCCTCGGGAGGATGGACTGGAGCTGTTGGCGGAGATACATGGAGGCATTTGTGGCTCCCACATAGGATCAAGAGCTCTTGTTGGTAAGGCTTTCCGGCAAGGTTTCTTTTGGCCCACTGCTCTCCAGGATGCAACTGCACTAGTAACCAAGTGTGAAGCGTGCCAGTTCCATTCAAAGAAATTGCATCAACCGGCTCAAGCTCTTCAGACAATCCCTCTTTCCTGGCCATTTTCGGTCTGGGGGCTCGACATTTTGGGCCCTTTCCCCCGTGCTACCGGGGGCTTTGAGTACTTGTACGTCGCAATCGACAAGTTCACAAAGTGGCCGGAAGTGGAAGCAGTGAGGAAGGTGATAGCACAATCAGCCGTCAAGTTCTTCAAAGGACTAGTGTGCCGTTTTGGTGTACCAAACAGAATCATTACTGACAACGGCACACAGTTCACAAGCCACACCTTCATGCAGTATGTCCAAGACCTTGGCGGCAAGATCTGTTTTGCTTCTGTTGCTCATCCAAGGAGCAACGGCCAGGCGGAAAGGGCAAATGCTGAAGTGTTGCGAGGTCTTAAGACAAGAACTTTCGACAAGCTGCGCAAGTGTGGAAGACGCTGGATCGATGAGCTGTCGGCAGTTCTTTGGTCAATCAGAACGACACCAAATCGAGCCACCGGCCAGACACCCTTCTCCCTAGTATACGGGGCGGAAGCAGTTCTCCCCACGGAACTCACATACGGGTCACCTCGAGTGCTCGCCTATGATGAGCTTGAGCAAGAGCAGTTGCGGCAAGATGACGTTACGCTCCTTGAGGAAGATCGTCTTCAGGCTGCTGTGCGAGCTGCACGCTACCAGCAAGCCTTGCGCCGCTACCATAGCCGCAAGGTCCATGCCCGAAGTCTTGAGCAAGGCGACCTTGTTCTTCGGCGCGTTCAGTCGGCCAAGAATTCCAACAAGTTGACGCCGAAGTGGGAAGGCCCTTATCGGGTAGTACGAGTCACCAGGCCTGGCGCAGTCCTCCTGGAGACCGAAGATGGCGTTCCAGTGAGCAATTCCTGGAATATCGAACATCTTCGTAAGTTCTATCCATAAGGCGCGGTTGCCGGGTCCCCCGGCAGCCATCTTTTGTACAAGTTTTGCCGGCAAGGCATATAATCCTTTGTACAAAGCCAGGCGCAGACCCTGTGCATAGTTGAATAAGATTAAGTGTTTTACAATTCTTGTCGATTTTCATGTTTACTTATATGCATGTTTGTCTGAGATGTTGTATTACGCTTATTTCCGGTAAGCATTAACGAACCGCCAAGGTTCCATACCTCTATTTTCTCTTCTTTCTTTTTCTCAAAGGACAGAAGGTTCCCTCGCATGCAAGTTTGCCGGGGGGAATGATGGTATGGACACCGACAGGTGACGTTCAAGGTTGACATCTTGCCGGAAGGAGTACAGCAACGAAAAGCTAAGTTGCAGAAACTTTAAACAAATTTTTGTTTTGTAAGGTTATTCCCCTTGAAAGATTTCGACCTATGTATGGGAAACCTGCACGCGAAGGAACCTTTTCATGATCGGTTGCGCCCTTATTTTGTTTCTAGTCCGCTCAACAGTTTAAGTGGCTGCACTGAAAGCGTCAAGGTTTCTTGCCGGTAGCAGCACCTCCAGCAGGCTGCTAAAGTCCCGCACCTAGCGCTCGCGGCAAGGGTGCGCGCGCCGGCAAGTTCCCAATAAGCGTAGGGTTTTTTTCCATACAGAAAGAAATCAGACAAGGGAAATAGCATACATTCATCCAGAGCATAGCAAGTTATATTACATTAATAGCTGCCGCGACTCTAACATAAGACAAAATTGTCTTTGGCATGGAATGGTGGCGACAACGAGAAGTGAAGCAGCTAGTCTCTGCGCTCGCCTTCAATCCTCTTGACTTGACCCACCTTGTCGACGATGGGCGTGACAAGCTCCTCAAGCGCCTTGGGGTCTACATCCTTCGGCAAGCGGTCAAGGACGTTGGTGAGGTTGATGCCAGGGTTCTTGTGCACCACTTTGATGAGCACCTTGCGAAGGACGTCCCGGCAGAGTTTGCGGGATTCGTTGGCCAGATGGGTTGCTCGATCAGAGTGGAGTAGCTTGAGCCAATCGATCATGCCCTCGAAGAACAAGGTCACCTTGGTGCTCGGAGACACTCTTTCATCAGAAGAATACCCGAAGTTATGCAGGCCCATGGAGGATAGTTCTGCTGCAAGCCTTTCTGCAACATCGACAAGGCGTTCAGTCCAGATCTTGATGCCTTTCTCGAAGTCATTATAAGTGGCGGCGGCGCTCTTGAGCAGGTCCTTCTCATTCTGGAGATCTTTGATCAAGACCTTCTCATGAGCCTTGCTGTTCTCAAGGGACTCTTCCAGCGTGGTCAGCTTCAGTTTCAGATCGGCAATGGATTCATTGGCTGAGGAGAGTTGCTTGATCTTGTCGGACATGGCAGTTTGTAGCTCCGCCAAGCTGTAGAGAGTCTTCTCTCTTTCGGCTTTGACTGTCGAGAGCTCCTTGCCGTGATCCTCAAGATCTGCTTCCAGCCTCTTCACCTTCTGCTCTAGTTCATTCTTGGTGGCCTCTGCAGCTCCGGCAGCATCGACGGCTTCCTTTAGCTTGCTGGCGTGGTCTGCGGCCAGAGCTTCCAGTGCTTCCTTGTGCTTCTGCCCCAGCTCTTGGGTCCGCTGCGCGACAAGCCTTTCAATCTCTTCGTCCTTGCCACGAAGCTTGTCAGCAAGTGCCTTCTCGCGAGTGGCGAGATCCTCCTCATGAGCGTCGAGCCCGACGCGGCGCTCTGTTAGGCGAGCTTCCTCTGCAGCGGCCTGTTGTGCGGCCTCCTCTTGTGCCTTCTCAACATCAGACTGCTTCATGAGGAGCTCGTTCCAGCTTTGATTCAGCTGCTCTTGACTCGCCTTCAGCTCTTGAAAGGCCTCAGCCTACCAGATTTGTGTTTCCTCGACGCGCTTCTGGAAATCTACCTTTGCTGCTTCGACAACTGCCGCCCTGGAGTCCAGCTTCTCTTTCCGGGCGCGGTGAAGCGCTTGGAGCTTCTGAAAGTTGTTGCTCATGGACTGGAGGAGCTTTTCTTCTTCGAATTTGCTGCTGCTGGTGCGTGGCTCGTCGACAATCTTGAGCCCAGCAGCGGCGATGACGTCTTCGTCAAAGATTTCCCCTTCAGTTGGCACCCCAATGCTTGCCATTCCTGGTATGCTAATGAACAGGTTGTCGCCAACCTTGAGGTATTTGCTTGACGGGGGGGCGCCGGATGTTGACGGTTGGTTCTCGACACTCACCTCACCGGCGGCTGGGGGCTCTGTGACCGGTGTAGCACCAGGCGCTCCTGCGGCAGGAATGCCGTTAGTATGGTCACTAGACTCCTTATCAGCCTTCTCAGCAGACTCCTTGGTGGCCCTTTCCTGTGCGGCCTTGGCGGCCTCGGCGGCAGCATCTTTGGCGGCCTCGACGGCAGCATCCTTGGCGGCCTCGTCAGCGACAACTCTGTCAGCCTCGGCGGCAGCATCCCTGGCGTTCTCCTCGATAACGGCATCAACATCCATGTGTTCCGTCGAGGGAAGATCTGAAGGCCAAGAAAACAAACAAGATAAGGCTGAGGTGGAAGTTCAAGAAGACAAAAAGAAAAACAGAATGACAAGTATTCTGAGGCAAACGGTTTACCTGCGTCAAGCTGTTGAGAAGTGGGTTCTCCTTTCCCGGCAACATTGGTTGCCGATGTAGGACTGCCGGTGCCTGTGCTTGCCGGCTCCTCCTTAACAAGAATGGGCTCGCTAGTGGAAACCCTTGCCGGAGATTCATCTCTGGGCGGCATGGATGACGGAGGCGGCACGTTAGGGATGGCTTCTGATGGTGCTCCTTGTTGCCGCTCCTATCCTACAAGCCCGGTGATGTCAGTAGTGAAGATACACACCCCGACGCTTGCCAACGAAAAGTGAGTAATGAACTCACGCTGGGGGCTGCGTCGGGGGCTGCGTCGTGGGCTGGGCTCCGGGCTGATGGTGATCAACTCTGGTGCACCTGTGGTGCTTGCTGGCGGCTCATCGCCCGTTGAAGTCTTCGCCTTCTTCGCCATACTTTGCGCCAGCGTTTCCGTATCTCTGCGGGGACAGGCCAAAGCAAAGCAAACGAGTTAAGAAAAACCAGAAATCCAGAAGATAAAGGATATGACAGGATCCTTACTCTTCTTCTTCCGAGCTAAAGGCGGAGAGGTCGAAGTCAACTTCCGCCATGGTGTCCGTGTGAGGAGGAGAAGGAGTGGTCCTGGGTCGCTAGGCTGCGGCAGAAGAGGAAGGTTGGTGGGCTGAGGCACCAGAGGTGGCTTTCCGAAGAACACGCTTCTTCTTCTTCTCGGGAGCTGGGGACTCCTCGTGCAGCTGCTCCTCGGCTGTATCTTCGGCAGAAGGGCCCCCGGCAGTTGTGCCACTCTGCTCTCCGGCAACCTCGCCCTGCCCGGCAAGTTTTCCCTCTGACATCACCTCTTCTTCACTGGCTTCCCCTTCCATGAAGCCAGCGCTGTCAGCCTCCACGGCAAGATTTGCCTCTTCCGCCCTGCTGGCGATATACGCCACTTCTTCCTCAGTGGTGGGGCGGATGAGGTTTGTTTCTTCCGGATGGCCCTCTCCGACAAGTTGTCAAAGAATTCTTGTGCCTGCTCTGCGGATGGCTTGTCCCAAGTTCCGTCAAGGCTGTGAGCATCACACACCGGCATCATGGCGATGATTGAAGCCAAAGCGGAGTTGTTGCACAAAGGAATCACGCTAGCCGGCAACTTTTATCTCGCGTCAACCCTGAACAGTTTGTGGCAGAGGGCTGTGTGCTGCATGACCGTCAAGTAGTTGTTCAGACCAGGGCGCAGCCTCATGATATCTACCGCATTCCGGAACTCCCAGGCTGGTCTCCCTTTGTTCTGCAGAGGGGCGATGCGCCGGCGAAGGAAATCAGCGCCAATCATCTCTATTGTGAGCCCGGCAACTTTGAGGCGGTGGATCCTGGTAACTGCAATTGTGAGCTTCTCATCTTGAGGACCGAGGACGCTCCAATCATTACCGCGCGCCATCTTTGTTCGTCGAGGCAAACAGAAGGGCTGAGGGTCTTTCTCCTGAATCCAGCACCACTTGGCCCGCCATTCTTCCCACTTCTCGCGGTAGACCCCGTCTGGGTATATCTCTTTGTTCCATGCCCTTGGAATCCAGGTGATAGAACCAGAAAGGGCCTCTCCCTTTTGAATGCGGGGAACAAAATAATGGCGGAAGAGGGCTGTGTTGGGGACTACTCCAGCAAAATTTTCACAAAGATGGGCAAAGACTGACATGCATGTCACGGCATTCGGCGTAAAATCCAAGAGATGGAAGCCATATGTGTATATGATGTCGATGAAGAAATCAGAAAACGGGGGACAGAGCCTGCAGTAAAAGTAGTCGGCAAAGAAGGGAAATTTATCTGGGCCACCCTTGGAGGAACCTGGGCTCACGCGAGTAGCAGGATGAGCCTTCGTCTCCCTCGCCCACATGCATAGGTATCGGTCCTTTAGAGCGCTCGCAACGAGCGCCAGAGTGAAGACGGCGTGCTTCCTCCGCATCTTCACCAGTTCGCTCTTTGGGACGGCGGCTTTCACCTCTTTACCCTTGCTCGCCTTGGGCGGCATGGCGGCTGTGGGAGCAGAGGCCGAGGACGGTGAGGGCGTGTAGGCGGCGGATGAGTGGGAGAGGCTCTGTTTCGAGCTCGAGGAAGGAGACGACGGCGGTTTCCAGATTGGAAAGGACAGGAGGTAAATGAGCAAGCGCCTCTGCGGATTCCTTTTTATGGGGAAAGCGCGAGGCTGCCTCTTTACTAGTCAGTATGAAAACACTTTTGCGGGCGCGCTGCTATTACGGCCACTCCGCGCATGTATCCCACGTCGCGCATTCAACGTGCGTCGTGGGGGGCGCAGTAAGAGGAATGATTACAATAGCTAACTCCCGCCACGCATGCCCATGCACTGTTTGGGCCTAGCCCAACAACGCCTTGCACCCGTGTATGGCCTAGGCCCAGGGGCTCCTGTCGATGTACTAAAGTTTGGGTCTTTTAGTACCCCATACTTGTGCACGGACGGTTGTAGCCACACCAGCGGCAAGGCCTGCCGGGGGACAGCTGGATGCAAGCACAAGACTATCAAGAAAGCATTCAAGTCAATAATCAGAAGACAGAGGACCAAAGGCTGGGATCCCGGCAAGATCTTGCCGGGATGGCTTGCGGAGCCCCGGCAAGATTCGCACCCGGCAAGACCTCACCACCCTGTCACCGCTCCAGCGCAGCGACCAGCCTGTCGTTTAGGTTTTGTCCTCCTGGGTGCGTGTCAGGGCGCTAACGGCGGAGGGGTTAAGCGGTGCTGATGGGACGGGCTCTTTTTCCATCCCCAAGAAGCTAAGGGACACCTAAACGGAGCATTTAATGCGTTTGTCCTAAGTCGTCAGTATTAGGTATGATAACACTGTAGTAACTTTACACCTCTTGTACTTCGCCACTGTTGGTGACCCCTTCGACGTATAAAAGGAGGCCCAAGGTGTAGCTATAGAGGGGAGGACCTTCTGGCCCATTCTACATGTGTAGCTGCTGCTCGAACGTATTGTTCATCGCAAGCACTCCTGGGGCTAGAGTTCAAACACATCCAATACAACTAAAGCAGGAGTAGGGTTTTACGCTTCTCAGCGGCCCGAACCTGGGTAAAAATCCCTCGTGTTGATCGTTGGATCTACTCTTTGTGCATGCCTTTCTCCCTACCGAACCATAAAAGGGATCCACGCGATCCCATAGGTGTCGTACGCCAACAGTATTACTATGTCAATGTTTGTTAATTCATCTTTTCTCAATGAGCATACATACAAAAGATTACATATTGGGTAGCATGTCACATCAAAAATTCTGTTTTTATCATTTACCTACTCGAGGACGAGCAGAAATTAAGCTTGCGGATGCTTGATATGTATCCAACGTATCTATAATTTTTGATTGTTCCATGTATTATATTATCATTCTAGGATACTTTTTGAGTAATTATTTACCAATTTATATTATTTTTGAGCACTAACCTATTGACCCAGTGCCAATTGTTGTTTTCTGCATGTTTTTGGCTTTTCAGGTTTACAGTACCAAACAAAGTCCAATTGCCCCCAAAAAATTATATGATTTTTTCTAGACCAAGAGAATACCTGGAAGCTTCGGAGGAGACCAGAGGCCGCATGAGGGAGGCACAAGCCAACAGGGATTTTTACCCAGATAGCTTGTCCCTGTCGGCGCGCCCTGATAGCTTGTCCCTCCCTGGTGGGTCTCCTGACCCCATTCTCTGGCCTATAAATTCACATGTATTCCAAAAACCCTAAGGAGCATCCCGAAACACTTTCCCACTACCGCAAGTCTCTGTTCCACCGCGATCCCATCTGGAGCCCTGTTCCGGTGCCCTGCCGGAGGAGGGATCAATCACAAAGGGCCTTTACATCATCCTTGCTACGCCCATGGTGATGTGTGAGTAGTTCACCACAGACCTACGAGTCTGTAGTTAGTACCTAGATGGCTCTCTCCCTCTCTCTCTCTCTCTTGATCATCAATACAATGATCATCGCATCTTCGCTTTGATCTATCCGATGTAATTCTTTTGTATGGTGCGTTTGTTGGGATCCGATGAATTGTGGGTTTATGTTCAGATTATTCATGAAAAGTATTGGAGTCACCTCTGAAATATATTATGATTCTTATTTGCATGATTATTATAGCTTCGTAATTCTCTCCAATCTATTGATTTGCTTTGGCCAAGTAGATTGATCTTTCTTCAGTGAGAGGGGTGTGTTGTAGTGGGTTCAACCTGACAGGTTTCTATATCCTAGTGACAAAAGGGGACAAGATACATCTTTGTGTTGTTGCCAATAAGGATAAAATGATGGGGTTAGTTCATATTAATTGAATTCTCTTTGTCTACATCATATCATTGTTCTCCAAGCATTACTCTGTTTTACTCTAGATGCATGCTGGATAGCGGTCGATGGGTGGAGTAATAGTAATAGGCGCAGGCAGGAGTTGGCCTATTTGCTTATGGACGTGATGCCTATATATACATGATCATATTCGTGAATATGAACATAACTATGCGCTTTTTTCTATCAATTTCCCAACAGTAATTTGTTTACCCACCGTATGCTTCCTACACGAGAGATGCCATTAGGGAAAACTATGCCCCCGGGTCTATTCACTTATATATTTACAAACACTATCAATACCTTGCTGCGATTATTTGTCTTTTATTTTATTTTGCAATTTATAATTATCTACTGTCATCCACACACTTCATTTGCCTGCAAATAACGAGATCAAGGGGATTGATAACCCTCATGCCGCGTTGGGTGCAAGTGTTTGCTCTTTTGTGTGTAGTCGCTGAAGACGGTGGTTGACCGTTACTCCTATTGGTTCGATAAACCTTGGTTCTCAACTAAGGGAAATACTTATCCGTATTGTGCTGCAATACCCATTCCTCTTCGCGTAAAACCCAACGCAGATCACAAGTATCAACAACCAGCGCATTTTATGAAGCACATGGCCAGGAACCACAACTATACACTGGATGCAACTTGATCACGGCATTTCGGCATCCTGTGAATGAAAAGGAAGATAACAGTGTGTCCAATTTTCAAATTTGGATGCACTGCCAGGACAACGGAGAACCTATTAATTTTCATGGTTCCTTTTATGCGGGAAATGCAGTACCTTGCAATCACTTTGGCATTCCTAGTAGGAACAAGTGTGATAGGACCACACCGGGGAATACGTTCAGGAACAGCTGTAGCGGGCAATTTCTGTTGCGATGAAGAACAAAAACCAATTCTAACCTACCATTGAAGCTATATATAGTTTATGAACAACAACATAAATATAATAATTTTTACCAGCATGTTGTTGACACAATTGGTCTTGTTCAATGTGTGCAGCAGTGGTAGATTTGTTCCCATCCCAAATCCAGTGTTCAAGCGTTCTATTGGTAGTTTATGAACAAATTTATGACATGCTCGAAGTCTTTCCAGTGAAATTTGGTATGGTGAGTAACATATAGATTTTTAGCTATGCATCGAACATATCCTGCGTAAAAAGTTGTAAGTGCTTATTTATTTAGGACAGTGTAGAAGAATAGTGGGCATACATTGGTAATTAGAAGTTGCTGCTGGCTAGGAAACAGAGTCGGAAAAGGAAATCCCAATTGGTTGCTAGTTAGGAAACAGAGTTGAAAGAACACTAACCTGTATCAGAATCTGGTCGGATGATGTCGTTGGGGAAGTAAACATCCATGTTAAAACAAGGCTTCGGTGTACACACTAGAATTTTACTCTGAGCTTTAAGTTCATAGGGGCGACCAACGTTATCATTTTTTACCCGTACTTTCATTGTACATCCATGGTTCATGGTCAATATGACATCAATGGAGTCATCAACTAAGTAAAGGCCAAGATTTTCGTGTACACGTGTTCTTGCAAAGCAGGGGATGTACTGCGGGAAATGATAAGATCGTTACATATAATAGAGCAACAACGCAAATATGGGAGAAAATGAGAGAATATAACAAGAGCTGAAATCAAAGTACAAAAATATGTAATTAAACAGATAATGTAACCAAGATGACATGCAAATGTGAGGGTAGTTGAAAGTGCAGTACAACATATATTTCCCTAATTTAGAAGAAAAATCCTCTTTGACGTCTATGCTGCATGTAACACCTTTATTCCAAATTTAGATATGTATAGTACATGCTCATAATATAAGGCCATGCCAACCAAGGTAGGGTGAGATTGAACATACCGTGCGCCCCCTGAAGTCGTCTGGTATGGTGAGATAGAACTTCTTGTCCGTCTGGATGCCGCCAGCACACTTGCCTGATTTGTGCTTGCACTGTGGACACTATGAATGAAAACCCTCGAATCGGCTACAAGAAAAATTCATCGACGGCTATTTCCCCCGGTTGATTGACAGGGACACACGAACTGCGATAAGGGATGCTCTAATATTTCACAAAATTAATTACCCGGTTCTCCATTAGAATAAAACCTGGCCCAATCTTGTAGAAAATCCAGCAGAAATCCCCAATCGAGCAGCGTCGAGAAAGTCAGCGCCGATAGGCGTCGGCGAGGGAATAAAACAAAATGCGGTCGCGTTCGCCGGTGGCAGCCGGCAGCGACAGGCGTCGTCGAGCTCAAAGATTTGGGCGGGCCAGGGTCGAGACCGAGCAACTATACAGTAGTGCGAATGAGGACGAAGTGGGAGAGGGCCGGGCCGGTTGATGGTCTGCGTAGGAAACGGTTCGTAAACAGGAACCGTATGTGATTAATGTCATTACGATATGTCATTACAAACTAAAATCCCAACTACAATATACGGGTGTGATGGGAGACGTGTGGATTGCCGTTCGATCGCGGTGCATCCTACGGTGCGCATGCGCGATCCGTGTGGCTGGGGTTCTGACCAATCAGAACGCAATGTACAATAGGGTGAACGCACACGGTTCGAGAAGGCACACTGTCTTCACAAAGTAACCGTTTGCCCAAACAAATCACAAAGTTTGAAGGAAAACCCATATTTCCTTGGTCGTTTCTCCATGATTTATTTTCTACGATCAACATACCCACCAGAATGCACCGTGTTCAAATTTGACATTTTTTGAGCTTTTTTACTATATTTAGGCTTTTATGTGCACTTTCTAGGCAGTTACTGCTAATAATTCAAGTTTGAACGTTCTGTACATGAAAAGGTGTTCAAAAAAGGTTCGAAAAATTGTAATTGTGTCATCGAATAACTTTTCATGTATTGTACAGGAAATTAATAGAATTTTAAAGGATATGTGTGGGAAGAGGCAACCAAGGATGTGTCGTTTATTGGTTTTGTAACTCTAGAAAAATGGAAAACATGCCTCAAAAACATCATACCTCATGTGGTGCCTTGGGATGACCTCAATATGGTGTGGTAAATATTTGAGGGGGTTTGTCTAATGTCGCCATACACACTCTTCATATATCAAACCATCACCTATGAAGTTTCATGGTTCGGGGAGCGAAATCGCTATGTTTTGAAGGGGAACCCATATTTCCTTGGTCCCTTAAATTTGATTAATTTTCTACGACCATACCCACTACAATACTCCGTGTCCAAATTTAACATTTTTCCGAGCTCGTTTACTATATTTAGACTTTTATGTGCACTTTTCTAGGCCTTTTGTGCTTATAATTCAATTTCGGACAATCTATACATGAATAAATGTAAAAACGGTACTAAAAATCATAATGGTGGTATTACATAACATTTCATCTATTTTACAAGAAATTAATTGAAATTAAAATGATATGTGTGGGTAGAGGCAACCATAGATGTGTTGTTTATTGGTTTTTTAACTCTAGAAAATGGAAAACATGTCTGAAAAACATGATACCTTGTGTGGTTCCCTGTCACGAGCTCAATATGGTGTGTCAAACATTTGAGAAGGTTTGTCTAATGTCACGTCATACACACTCTTCATATATCAGACCATCATGACGTGGCTTGAGACTGCGTTGGTATTTCCCCAAAGAGGAAGGGATGAAGCAGCACATCGACGGTAAGTATTTCCCTCGGTTATGAAACCAAGGTATCGAACCAGTAGGAGGATCACCAACACTATGTAAACAACACCTGCACACAAACAAATACTTGCAACCCGACGCGAAAGAGAGGTTGTTAATCTCTCTACGGAAAAAAGATAGATTAGGATATGATAGATTGGATAGATAGATCTCACAAGAACACAAAATAAAATAGGAAAATAAAAAGTGCAGCAAGGTATTTTGGGGTTTTGGAATAATAGATCTGAAAACAAAAGAGGCAAAAAGATAGATCGGAAAGCAATATGTTGGAAAAGTAGACCCGGGGGCCGTAGGATTCACTAGTGGCTTCTCTCATGAGTATAGCACATGGTGGGTGAACAAATTACTGTTGGGCAATTGATAGAAGATCAAATAATCATGACAATATCCAAGGCGATGATCATTATATAGGCATCACGTCCAAGATTAGTAGACCGAAATGATTCTGCATCTACTACTATTACTCCACACATCGACCGCTATCCAGCATGCATCTAGTGTATTAAGTTCATGGGAAAACGGAGTAATGCAATAAGAACGGTGAGATGATGTAGACAAGATCTATTCATGTAGGAATAGACCCCATCTTGTTATCCTTAATAGCAATGATACATATGTGCCTCGCTGCCCCTTCTGTCACTGGGAGAGGACACCGCAAGATCGAACCCATCACAAAGCACCTCTTCCCATGGCAAGAAAAATCGATCTAGTTGGCCTAACTAAACCAAAGATTCAAAGAAGAAATACGAGGCTATAAGTAATCATGCATATAAGAGATCAAAGAAGACTCAAATAATATTAATGGATAGAAAATGATCATGAACTCAAAATTCATCGGATCCCAACAAACACACCGCAAAAAGTTTACATCAAATAGATCTCCAAGAGAACATTGTATTGAGAATCAAAAGAGAGTGAGGAAGCCATCTAGCTACTGCCTACGGACCCGTAGGTCTATGGTGAACTACTCACGCATCATCGGAGAGGCACCAATGAGGATGATGAACCCCTTCGTGATGGTGTTAGATTGGATCTCGCAGTTCTGGAACTTGCGGCGGCTGGATGTGTTTTTCATTGACTCCTCTAGGGTTTCTGGAATATTCGGGTATTTATAGAACTAAGAGGTGGTGGAGGGGGGTCCCGAGGCGGCCACAACCCATCAGGGCGCACCTGGGGGCCCTGGCGCGCCCTGGTGGGTTGTGGGTGGCCTGGGCTCCCTCCTGGTTACTTCTTTGGCCCATTGGCCTTCTTCTGGTCCAAAAAAATTCTCCAAAAAGTTTCGTCATGATTGGACTCCGTTTGGTACTGATATTCTGCGAAGTAAAAAACAAGCAAAAACAGCAACTGGCACTTTGGCACTATGTCAATAGGTTAGTCCCAAAAAATGATATAAAGTTGCTGTAAAATGATTGTAAAACATCCAAGAATGATAATATAACAGCATGGACCAAGCAAAAACTATAGATACGTTGGAGACGTATCACATCACTATGATGTTTCATGGTTTGGGAGTGAGATCGCCATGTTTTGAAAGGAAACTCATATTTCCTTGGTCCTTTAAATTTGATTTATTTTCTACGATCATCGTACCCACTACAATGCTTCGTGTCCAAATTTAACATTTTTTCGGGCTCGTTTACTCTATTTAGGCTTTTATGTGCACTTTTCCAGGCCTTTTGTGCTTATAATTCAATTTCGGAAAATCTATACATGAAAAATGTAAAAAATGGTTCTAATATCATAATTGTGGTATTAAATAACATTTCATCTATTTTAGAAGAAAATAATTGAAATGAAAATGATATGTGTGGGCAGAGGCAACCATAGATGTGTCGTTTATTGGTTTTTTAACTCTAGAAAATGGAAAACATGCAACAAACATGATACCTTGTGTGGTCCCCTCTCACGACCTCAATATGGTGTGCCAAAAATTTGAGAAGGTTTGGCTAATGTCGTCATACACACTCTTCATATATCGGACCATCACCTATGAGGCTTCATGGTTTTGGGAGGGAGATCGCCATGTTTTGAAGGGGAACCCATATTTCATTGGTCGTTTCTCCTTGATTTATTTTATGCGACCAACATACCAACCACAATGCACCGTGTTCAAATTTGATATTTTTTCAGGATCGTTTACTATATTTGGTCTTTTACGTGCACTTTCTAGGCATTTACTGCTTATAATTCAAGTTTGAACATTCCGTACATGAACAAGTGTTCAAAAACGGTGCAAAAAATCATAATTGTGTCATTGAATAACTTTTCAAGTATTTTACAAGAAATTAATAGAAATTTAAAAGATATGTGTGGGAAGAGGCAGCCACATATGTGTCGTTTATTGGTTTTTTAACTATAGAAAAAGGAAAACATGCCTGAAAAACATGATACCTAGCGTGGTGTCGTTATGCGACACCAGTATGTTGTGGTAAATATTTGAACACCATGCAAAGTATTAATTATGTCTATCTGATATTATCAGTTTACCAAAAATTACAGTTTGAATCACAAGCGTTTTCTTACAACGAACCGTTTGTAAAATGTTCGATGTCACAAGAGAGAGAAGGCTTGTAATATGCGTGCGAGCTCGCTTTTAATGCTAAGTTGTGCATGCTAGAGCTTTGCCACCCTGTAGTTATTTGCAGTGGCAGTTGCATGGCCACTTAAGTGCCTTGGCAGTTGGCAGCTCTACCGCGCCTGGTTTGTCGATGAGACCGCGCGTCTGGCAGCACGCAACGACGGCTTAGGTTCTCGACGATCACGCAAGTTCTCGATGACCGCGCATGCTCTGGAAACATGCATGCTTGCAAAGCACAGCCAGGGCATGTCATGGCAAATTAAGTAGCCAAAGCACAGACTGCGGCAATCTTATATATCGATATCGAGTGCTATAAAAAAACACCGAACTATACGGCTTTCCGGTCAGGACCCAGAGCCATCTCCACGCGTCGATCATGCCACCTCGCCGCACACTAACTGGTAAGGAAGCGATGGCATGCCACCACGCCGAGTTCATCGCAGCCCGCGACCGCAACTAACTGGTAAGGAGGCGATGGCATCCCACTGTACCGAGTTCTTCGCCGCCCGCGACCGCACACCAACGTGGGTGGACTATGAAGCTGCCTATGCCGAATGGGTGAAGGATGAAGCGGAGGCCAAAGCCGCACATGCCGAGCGGAAAAAGGAAAAAGCATGCAAGAAGGGAGAGTCCATCCGCGCTAAGAAAGAAGCGGTCGCACGCGCTGCTGAGGAGAGCTGGGCGGAGATCCAAGCACAGTGGGTTGCCGCCGGCATGGCTGAGAAGCAGAACGACGGCCTCTGGCTAGCATGGCCCGATGCCTCCACCTGCCATCAAGATTGCAGCGGTAGCTGATACTTGTGATCTATGTTGGGTTTTTCCGTGAAGAGGAACGAGTGATGCAGCACAATATAGGTAAGTATTTCCCTCAGTAGAGAACCAAGGTTTATCGAACCAAAAGGAGTAACAACCAACCCCCGTGTTCAGCGGCTACACACAAAGAAACAAACACTTGCACCCAATGCGGGCAAGAGGGTTGTCAATCCCCTTGGACTCATTATTTGCAAGCTTATGAGTAGTGTGGTTGGTAGTAGATAATTATGAAATGCAAAATAAAATAAAAGACAAATAATAGCGACAAGTAAATAGTAGTGTTTGTAAACTTATAAGTGGATAGATCCGGGGGCCATAGTTTTCCCTAGTGGCATCTCTCATGAAAACAAGCATACGGTGGGTGATGACCCACAAGTATAGGGGGTCAATCGTAGTCCTTTTGATAAGTAAGAGTGTCGAACCAAACGAGGAGTAGAAGGAAATGACAAGCGGTTTTCAGCAAGGTAATTTTTGCAAGCACTAAAATTGTAGGTAACAGATAGTTTGATAGCAAGATAGTTGGTAACGAGCAAGTAACGGTAATGGTAAATAAAGTGCAGCAAGGTAGCCCAATCCTTTTATGGCAAAGGACAGGCCAGAACAGTCTCTTATAATAGGCAGAGTGTTCTTGAGGGTACACGGGAATTTCATCTAGTCACTTTTATCATGTTGGTTTGATTTGCGTTCGCTACTTTGATAATTTGATATGTGGGTGGACCGGTGCTTGGGTGCTGTTCTTACTTGAACAAACCTCCCACTTATGATTAACCCCCTCACAAGCATCCGCAACTACGAGAAAACTATTAAGATAAAATCTAACCATAGCATTAAACATTTGGATCCAAATCAGCCCCTTACGAAGTAGCACATAAACTAGGGTTTAAGCTTCTGTCACTCTAGCAACCCATTATCTAATAACTACTCCACAATGCATTCCCTTAGGCCCAAGGATGGTGAAGTGTCATGTAGTCGACGTTCACATGACATCACTAAGGGAATCACAACATACATATCATCAAAATATCGAACACATATCAAATTCACATGATTACTTGTAACATGACTTCTCCCGTGACCTCAAGAACAAAGGTAACTACTCACAAATAATATTCATGCTCAAGATCAGAGGGGTATTTAATAGCATAATGGATCTGAACATATAATCCTCCACCAAATAAACCATATAGTAATCAACTACAAGATGTAATCAACACTAGTAGTCACCCATAGGTACCGATCTGAGGTTCCGGTGCAAAGATTGAACACAAGAGATGAACTAGGGTTTGAGAAGAGATGGCATTGTTGAAGATGTTGATGAATATTGGCCTCCCAAAGATGAGAGGGTTGTTGGTGATGACGATGGCTTCGATTTCCCCCTCCGGGAGGGAAGTTCCCCCGGCGGAATCGCTCCGCTGGAGGGCAAAAGTGCTCCTGCCCAAGTTCCGCCTCGAGACGGCGGCGTTCCGACCCGAAAGTCCTCTCCTTATTTTTTCTAGTTCAAAAGACCTTAAGTACCAGAAGATGGGCACCGGAGGTGGGCTAGGCTGAGCACAACCCACCAGGGCGCGCCTGGGGGGCCTGGCGCGCCCTTGTGTCTTGTGCTCACCAGGTGGCCCCCCTCCGGTAGTTATTTGCTCCAGTATTTTTCATATATTCCAAAATAATTCTCCGTGAAGTTTCAACTTATTTGGAGATGTGCAGAATAGGTATCTCTGATATGCTTTTTCAGGTCCAGAATTCCAGCTGCCGGCATTCTCCCTCTTTGTGTAAACCTTGCATATATGAGAGAAAAGGTATTAGAATTGCTACATAAAGCATTGTTATGCATAAAAACATTATAAATAACAGTAGGAAATCATGATGCAAAATGGACGTATTAGTGGGTAGACAAATTACTGTTGGGCAATTGATAGAAAAGCGGATAGTTATGCGATATTCACGGCAATGATCATGTGTATATAGGCATCATGTCCATAAGCAAGTAGGCCGACTCCTGCCTACACCTACTACTATTACTCAACCCATCGACTGATGTCCAGCATGCATCTAGAGCATTCAGTAAAACATAGTAATGCTTGGAGAACGATGACATGATGTAGACAAAGAGAAATCAATTAATATGAACTAACCCCATCGTTTTATCCTTAGTGGCAACAATACAAAGACGTGTCTTGCCCCTTTCTGTCACTGGGATATAGAGCACCGCCAGATTGAACCCACTACAATGCACCCCTCTCACTGAAGAAATATCAATCTAGTTGGCCAAACTATTTCAATAGATCGGAGAGATTTACGAAGCTATGATGATCATGCAAATAAGAATCATAATATTCAGAGGTGACTCAAATACTTTTCATGAATAATCTGAAGCATAAACCCACAATTCATCGGATACCAACAAACGCACTGCACAAAAGAATTACATCGGATAGATCAAAGTGAAGATGCGATGATCATTGTATTGAAGATCAAGAGAGAGAGATAGCCATCTAGGTACTAACTACGGACCCGTAGGTCTATGGTGAACTACTCACACATCACCATGGGAGCAGCAAGGATGATGAAGAGGCCCTCCGTGATCGATCCCCCTCCGGCAGGGCTCCAGATGGGCACACAGCGGAACAAAGACTTGCGGTGGCGGAAAAAGTGTTTCAGGATCTCCCCTAGGGTTTTTGGGATTAATGTGAATTTATAGGGCGAAGAGGTACGCTAGGAGGCAACCGAGGGGGGCCCGAGCTAACCAGGCACGCCATACCCCCCTGGCCGCGCCCTGGTTGGCTTGTGCTCCTCTGGTGCGGCTTCTGACCTCCTCTCGAAGCTTCCAGGTCTTTAATTGGTCCAGAAAAAAATCACCAAAAAGTTCATGGCAATTGGACTTTGTTTGGTACTTTAAACTTGAAAAGCCAAAAACATGCAGAAAACAGCAACTGACACTGGGTTAATAGGTTAGTGCTCAAAAATAATATTATGTTGTAAATAAACACCCAAAAAGTATCCTAGAATGATAATATAATAGCATGGAACAATCAAAAATTATAGATACGTTGGAGACGTATCAGCATCCCCAAGCTTAATTCCTGCTCGTCCTCGAGTAGGTAAATGATAAAAACAGAATTTTTGTTGTGACATGCTACCCAAAATGTAATCTTTTGCAGGTTTGATCATTGAGAAATGATGAATTAATAAACATCAACATAGTAATACTTATAAACATAAGCAACATAATCATAAAGTTTCAAAGCGTACGATCCAAAAAGAATGTTCACCCCTATTCATTTTAACATATAAAATAGCATGGCTCCGTCCTCACCACATAAATACAAATGTTAAGCACCACGGTGTCAAGTCAGGAAATTGGATCGTACTTTTTAACGTGCTTCAGCTTTTTATTACTTGCATAATATATGAGCGTGAACAATGGATATAGCATAAAGGTGGAATAGAATATGGTGGTAGGTTTCAGAAGGGTGAAAGTGGAGAAGAAAGTCTAGCATCAACTAGGCGTATCAACAAGCTATGGAGATGCCCATCAATAGATATCAATGCGAGGAGTAGGGATTGCCATGCAACGGATGCACTAGAGCTATAAGTGTATGAAAGCTCAACTGAAGCTAAGTGGGTGTGCATCTAACTTGCTTGCTCATGAAGACCTCGGGCATTCGAGGAAGCCCGTCATCGGAATATACATGCCAAGTTCTATAACGAAAAATTCCCACTAGCATATGGAAGTGACAAAACAAGAGACTCTATATATGAAGAACATGGTGCCACTTCGAGGCACAAGTGTGGAATAAGAGGTAGTAGCACTGTCCCTTCTCTCTTTTCTCTCATTTATTCATTTTTTTCTTTTTTTCTTTTTCTTTTTCTTTTTATTTTCGTCTGGAGTCTCTTCCCGACTTGTGGGGGAATCATTGACTCCATCATCCTTTCCTCACTGAGACAGTGCCCTAAATATTGATGATCATCGCACTTTTATTTACTTACAACTCGATATGAAAAACTGATAGGATGATATGACTCTATATAAATGCCTGTGGCAGTGTACCAGGATGTGCAATGATCAAGCGTAACATGTATGATAATGATGAACGGTGGCTTTGCCACAAATACTATGTCAGCTTATATGATCGTGCAAAGCAAATATGACAATGGAAGCACAAATCATATGATGTGACGGTGGAAGTTGAATGGCAATATATCTCGGTATGGCTATGGAAATGCCATGATAGGTAGGTATGGTGGCTGTTTTGAGGAAGATATAATGAGGCTTATGTGCAACAGAGCGTATCATGTCATGGAGTTTGGATGCACCGGCGAAAGTTGCACCGATCCTCGAGGTGAGAATGGGCGATGCACGGTACCGAAGAGGCTAGCAAATATGTGGAGGTGAGAGTGCGTATATCCATGGTTTCACATTAGTCATGAAGAACTCACATACTTATTGCAAGAGTTTATTAGCTCTCTCGAAGCAAAGCACTACTCGCATGCCCCTATGGAGGAGGTTGGTAGGAGTTAACCATCGCGCGCCCCCGACTTAAACAACACTAGGATTTCAACGAGGAATAAGTATGCTCACACATCATCACCATGCTATAAAAATATTTGGATGAACAGCAAGTTAACAACCTCTAATTCACGATACTTATATTAACCAATGATCATCCACTCATGCTCTTTCACATTACCACATTAATATCATTAACCATGATTTCTCTTTTATGTGCTACATGTGGTTTTGATTATGCACTCATTGGATACCTATTATTTTTGAACTAGTCTTATAACCCATAAAAATTACCATCACTATTCATTAAATCTCAAACAAATATAAGTGAAGAACGAGAGTGTAATTATTTCTATAAAATCTATACGCCACCATGCTCTAAAAGATATAAGTGAAGTACTAGAGCAACTGCTAAGCTCAAAAAATATAAGTGAAGCACATGGAGTATCCTAACAAATCATGGTGATTGTGTGTCTCTCTCGAATAGGTGCGTCCAACAAACAATGATTGTGGAAAACTAAAAAAAAAAAAACTAAAGCAAATGACGCTCCAAGCAAAACACATATCATGTGATGAATAAAAATATAGCTCCAAGTGACATACCGATGGATTGAGATGAAAGAGGGGATGCCTTCCGGGGCGTCCCCAAGCTTAGATGCTTGAGTCTTCCTAGAATATTACCTTGGGGTTCCTTGGGCATCCCCAAACTTAGGCTCTTGCCACTCCTTATTCCTCCGTCCATCGTGATAACACCCAAAACTTGAAAACTTCAATCACACAAAACTCAACAAAACTTCGTGAGATCCGTTCGTATAAGCAACATATCAAATATTTTAGGTACTGTTATAAATGGATTCATATTTCATTATTTCATAATAGGTACTATATTCTAACTTCTCCATGGCTTATACCCCCCAATACAATCCATAGTTTCATCAAAACAAGCAAACTATGCAAGCAAATACAGAATCTGTCTAAAACAGAACAGTCTGTAAAGATCTGTAAAGAACCTATACTTCTGTAACTCTAAAAATTCTGAAAAATTAGGACAACCTGAAGAATTTGTATATCAATACTTTGTAAAAAATTTAGACTAAAAATACGTTCTGGTAAAATCAGAGAAATTCTGCACATAACGCTAAATTTTCTGTTTTTGCACCGTATCAATTCTACTCATTTTGTGAATCATCCCAAAGGCTTTACTTGGCACAAACACTAATTAAAACATAAAAAAATCATTACATAGGCAATAATCATGTTATCACACACAAACATAAAGTAAAAAAGTAAAAATAAAGATAACTATTGGGTTGCCTCCCAACAAGCGCTATTGTTTTATGCCCCTAGCTAGGCATAATGCATAGTTTCAAGTATTGTCATCCTTGACATCAAGCTCCTCAATAACACAACCATGAATAATAAGAGACTTGAAAATAGGAACCTTTATCAAGTTTACAAAGTTGGGATGCACACTAATCATTTTGAGATCTTCGTTCCTATTGATAGGAGGGGTACTAATGCCCTTAGGAATATATATGAACTTGGGACTTTTATTTCGAGAGGTACTAGCATTAGTTTTGGAGGGTGAGAAAGCGGAACCCACTTTGTCAATTACTTCCTCCATTTTATCAATCCTACTCATGCTTTATTCCACCCTCTAATCAATAATTGTATCCTTCTCTTTTAAGGTTTTCAAAGTCATTCCTACTTGAGACCCAAATTGAGTGATATGATTATGAAGCTTTTTATCTAGCTCCTCAATTTGTTCATTAGTAGTGATTTTCTTTTCAATAGAATCATGCCTTTGCATAACATGTTCCATGGTCAAAATAGTTCCATTAATGATAATAGGTGGTGACTCAACCAAATTTTCCATGGCCTTAAAGGCATCCGAAGTATGACTCATTAAGAAATTACCGCTGGTAATCATACCAAGTACAAATCTATACCAAGTGGTAATACCAACATAGAAATTACGTAGCAAGATGTTGGGGGTTGCTTATGAATTGATTTATTTTGAGCATTGTAAATCCTATACCATCCATCTTTTAAACTTTCTCCTCCCCTTTGTTTAAAATTGAGTACCTAATTATCGGGAGTAAAGGGAACAAAAGAAGAACTAGCCATAGCGACAAGCAAGGAAGTAAACTAGTGACTAGCACAGATAAATATTTTTGATTTTTATGAAGCAAGCAAAAAATAACAGCAAATAAAAAGTATAACAATTGAATGAAAATTTGCGTGAAGATACTTGATGGTAGGTTGATGATACTCCCCGGCAACGGCGCCAGAAATCCTTCTTGATACTTGTGATCTGCTTTGGGTTTTTCCGTGAAGAGGAATGGGTGATGCAGAACAATATAGGCAAGTATTTCCCTCAGTAGAGAACCAAGGTTTATCGAAACAAAAGGAGTAACAACAGCCCCCGTCTTCAGCGGCTACACACAAAGAAACAAACACTTGCACCCAACGTGGGCAAGAGGGTTGTCAATCCCCTTGGACTCGTTATTTGCAAGCTTATGAGTAGTGCGGTTGGTAGTAGATAATTATGAAATGCAAAATAAAATAAATGACAAATAATAGCAGCAAGTAAATAATAGCATTTGTAAACTTATAAGTGGATAGACCCGGGGGCCATAGTTTTCCCCAGTGGCATCTCTCATGAAAATAAGCATACAGTGGGTAGACAAATTACTGTTGGGCAATTGATAGAAAAGCGGATAGTTATGCGATATTCACGGCAATGATCATGTGTATATAGGCATCACGTCCATAAGCAAGTAGGCCGACTCCTGCCTGCACCTACTACTATTACTCCACCCATCGACCGCTATCCAGCATGCATCTAGAGTATTAAGTAAAACAGAGTAATGCTTGGAGAAGGATGACATGATGTAGACAAAGGGAATTCAATTAATATGAACTAACACCATCGTTTTATCCTCAGTGGCAACAATACAAAGACGTGTCTTGTCCCTTTCTGTCACTGGGATATAGAGCACTGCCAGATTGAACCCACTACAACACACCCATCTCACTGAAGAAATATCAATCTAGTTGGCCAAACTATTTCAATAGATCAGAGAGATTTATGAAGCTATGATGATCATGCAAATAAGAATCATAATATTCAGAGGTGACTCAAATAAACATAAACCCACAATTTATCGGATCCCAACAAACGCACCGCATAAAAGAATTACATCGGATAGATCAAAGCAAATATGCGATGATCATTGTATTGAAGATCAAGAGAGAGAGAGAGAGAGCCATCTAGGTACTAACTACGGCCCCGTAGGTATGTGGTGAACTACTCACACATCACCATGGAAGCAGCAAGGATGATGAAGAGGCCCTCCGTGATAGATCCCCCTTCCGGCAGGGCACCGGAACAGGGCTCCAGATGGGCACATGGCAGAACAGAGACTTGCGGCGGACGAAAAGTGTTTCGAGAGCTCCCCTAGGGTTTTTGGGATTAATGTGAATTTATAGGGCGAAGAGGTACGCCAGGAGGCAACCGAGGGGGGCCCGAGCCAACCAGGCACGCCCTACCCCCCTGGTCGCGCCTGGTTGCCTCGTGCTCCTCTGGTGCGGCTTCTGGCCTCCCCCCGAAGCTTCCAGGTCTTTAATTGGTCCAGAAAAAAATCACCAAAAAGTTTCATGGCAATTGGACTTTGTTTGGTACTGTAAACCTGAAAATCCAAAAACACGCAGAAAACAACTGGCACTGGGCACCGGGTTAATAGGTTAGTTCTCAAAAATAATAGTAATTGGTAAATAAACACCTAAAAGTATCCTAGAATGATAATATAATAGCATGGAATAATCAAAAATTATAGATACGTTGGATATGTATCAGTAGCTACTAAAGCCATTGACGAGAGCTGTGTGGAGATCCAAGCACGGTGTGGGCTGCCGCCGATAAGGCTGATAGCGATTAGCGAGGGCGTCTGGCCAGCGTCGGAGAAGTAGTTTGCGTGTGTGTCGCCCAAACATTTGTTTAATTAATTATGAGCATCCAAGTACTAGTACTTACCCCTAGTAGTAGTTTTTAGTGCAAATTATGATCTGCGGATTTAAGTACGTTCATCGAGTGTGCAAGTTTTCCGACGCGGGATCACCAATTTTCCCTTTTCTCGCACACGGGTATTTAATGCGCTTCGTCTGCGTTGCGTGTTTCCCCCGCGTAAGGTTCAAGTTTCACAGCGAAATTTTCAGTAGGCGCGCGATTTCAGAAGCTATTCGTCCCACCCCATACCCACCCATCACATTTCCCCCATAGCCCCCCTCTCCTTGTAGCCCAAACCGTCGCCGCCGCAACCAAATCTATGTTCTCCCGAGCCTCACTCGTCAATCTAGTGAGGTAACCACCGATCTCCATCATCGCCTCGCCCCGATTGCTCAGATGGAGCCTGCGAACCACCCTAATGCCTCCACATCCCCACCCCCTATCGCCGAGCATCCCCGTGTAAGCCCAACCACATATCACGCGGAGGTCGAGGAGCTCATGGCGGCCGATGGCGTGGTGGCCGCTGTGCGTGTCGACCCGGAGGAACACCTTGACGCCGACGCCACTAACTTGGTACGGCTCTGGCCGAGATGAAGTGCCCCATGCTTAACATTTAACTGTTGCTTGTACACGTACATATGTTAGCGGTACTGATCCATGCTTTGACCCACAGGAACACCTTGCCGCCGACTTTGGACGGGATCTAGTCGAGATGAAATGCCCAAGCAACTACCCCTCGGGATTTACCAAGAATGAATTGTCTAGTTCAATTTTACCAATACCACTTGTAATGTTTAACCGTGTCAATTTCAGTTTCACCGGTACAAGTTTTAATCGCCATGTTAGGTTGTCTATACTCTGTAGTTAACACGTCCGTTGTTTATTTCAGTTATGCCCACTGTGTTGTTTAAGTATGAACTGTCCAGTTCAATTTCACCAATACCAGTTACAAACTTACAATGCCTATGCTAGGTTGCTGTTAAGCCTGTTGTAGTGAACAGTTATATCCATTTTTTACGCTGTCCATTCGGTACCGTGCTACTCTTCGCAATGAAGATATCACTGGAGATGCTATCCTTCAATTACCATTAGATATTTTTGGTGGATGTTAACCCTGTTCTAGTTGACATGCCTTTCCATGTACTTACACAGGGTCACAATGCACGAGGATGTTGTTTACCGTCAAGGTTAGTCACATCCCAATATCTTATAGTATTTTACATCATTTGTGCAATTGCAGTTTAGCTTCTAACATTTACTTGTTGCTTGTAGGTACATATGTTAGCGCTACTGATCCATGTTTCGACCCGCAGGAACACCTCGCCACCGACTTTGGGCGGGCTCCGCACGAGATGAAGTGCCCCAGCAACTACCCCTCGGGATTTACCAAGTATTAACTTTCTAGTTCAGTTTTACCAATACCGGTTGTATGGGTATGTTTTGTACGGTTGATGTGTTAAGCATGTTGTAGTAAACACGGCTAACACATCTTGGCTATTTTCCCTTCCCTTTTCTAGACAACTGGTCCATTTTCTGCTCTAGCAGCACCTGACTCGCGATGTTTCACCATGTCAATTTCAGTTTCACCGGTACAAGTTTTAATGAGTATGTTAGGTTGTCTATACTCTGTAGTTAACGCGTCTGTTGTTTATTTCAGTAATGCGCACTGTTGTTCAAGTATGAACTGTCCAGTTTAATTTCACCAATACTAGTTACAATCTAACAATGCCTATGCTAGATTATTGTTAAGCCTATTGTAGTGAACAGTTATATCCACTGCTTTTCCTCTATCCCTTTGCTACCGTGCTACTCCTTGCAATGAAAATATCACTGGAAATATTGTCATTTAATTAACATTTGCTAATTTTGGTGGATGTCAACCCTCCTGTATTTAACACACATTTCTATGTACTTATGTAGGGCTACAATGCGCGATACCGTTGTTTACCATTGCGGTTCGTCACATCCCATTGTCTTATAGTATTTTACATCATTTGTGCAATTGCAGCTTAGGTTCTAACATTTATTTGTTGCTTCTAGGTACATATGTCAGCGGTACTGATCCACGCTTCGACCCCCTTTGCATATGGGGCAATGAGATAAACATGAACAAGCATCAAGTGAGGAAACTAAGAAAAATTGTTAGGCTGAAGAGACATATGATTGGAATTAAACTCTCTATTTACATTTTACCCAAGACATCAGTGAACTTTAGGATGGTAAGTAATCTATTGCCTTCTTTCCCTGCCTAGAACAAGTTACTCTATTAGACATGAATACCTGAAAGTTGTCTCTTTTCAGTGGTTCCCGAAGGAATTTACTCAAGATTACCTTGCAAACTACATGACCGGAGGGGAGGCAATGAAGGTTATAGTATATAATTCATGCTACCATGATAATGGTCTAGAAGTCTTCCTGAAGGCGGTGAAGGATGGACGGGCGATCATCACAAGGGGTTGGACAAAAGTTGTGCGTACCTTTGGCATGGAGGAGGGCACATTATGGGTATTCCGCTTCTTCAACACCATCGACAGCCAAAAGGATTTACAATTCTCTCTTCACCTTTACCGCCTCTGGTACTATATATTGTGATTCATCATATTTGATCTTTTGCCGAACTATATACGTAACCATTGAATATGTACTGAGATTTTGATTTATGCATTGGCTGTTGAACCATTGTAATTAGGGTATGTATTGATGGATGTGAAATCCACATTTCATAATTAAAATTTTGAAATTTCCAATAATAACAATAAATTAATGAAAGTAAGCTACTAGGTAATAAATTACAGTGCACATAGTTAGAACGAACAAACCGTGTGCGATGGTCTCATAAATTACACACGATTGTTTGAAAAATAGCGTGTGTGGTTATCAGCTTTACAACAAACGGTCGCATATTTTACGCGTGTGGGATGTGCGCAATGTCACACACGCGTTTGCACGCCGTAAGCGTGTGCGATTGGCGTTAATAGCACAAACGGTTCCAAACCTATGTGCGTGTGTAATGTAGGACGATAATAAGACGGTTGGCATACGAAGCGCGTGTGTGATCGAAATAACTATCGCACACAATTATTAAATTGGCCCGTTGGTGATAGTAGAGCTACCGCATATAGTTAAAAGTTTTGGATTGTGTGTCATAATATACCTATCGCAAACAGGTCATGGGATTAAATGTTTGTGATGTCCATATTTCACACACGAATATATCTGCGTCATCGTCTCGGATGTGTGGTTGATCACAAACGTAACGTCAAAGTGTGGCGTGTGGGATAGGCTACGACTTCGCATACGCTTACTTTAGGCGAATCGTCAGCACGCGCTCGCCCCATCGCAGATGATGTTTCGGTGTGGTGTGGAATGGGCCCTGATATGTCTCCAAGGTATCTATAATTTTTTATTGTTCCATGCTGATATATTATCATTCTAGGATACTTTTTGGGTCTTTATTTACCAATTTAAAATATTTTTGAGCACTAACCTATTGCCCAGTGCCCAGTGTCAGTTGTTGTTTTCTGCATGTTTTTGCCTTTTCAGGTTTACTGTACCAAACGAAGTCCAATTGCCATGAAACTTTTTGATGATTTTTTATGGACTATATGAAGACCTAGAAGCTTCGGAAGGAAGCTAGGAGGTGCACGAGGGCCCCACCACACATCAGGGCGCGCCCTGGGGGGCGCCCTGATATGTGGTGGCCCCCTCAGCCGCCTCCCGACGTCCCTCTTCGGCCTATAAATTCTCCAATATTGCAAAAACCCTGAAGGCAGTCCCGAAACCCTTTGTCTGCCACTGCAAGTCTCTGTTCTGTCTCGAGGCCATCTGGAGCTCTATTCCGGCACCCTGCCAGAGGGGGGATCGATCACGGAGGGCCTCTTCATCAACCTTGCTTCCCTCATGATGATGTGTGAGTAGTTCACCACAGACCTACGGGTCCATAGCTAGTACCTAGATGGCAATCTCTCTCTTATGATCTTCAATACAATGATCATTGAGTCTTCGCTTTGATCTATCCGATGTAATCCTATTGTGCGGTGTGTTTGATCTAGGGGCGGTGTGACTAGACCCGGGGGCCATAGTTTTCTTCTTCGCTTGCTAGTTTAGTTGTCTTGCTTGTTACTTTGCTTGGGTCACCATGTCTCGAGATACTACTAAGTTGCGTGATTTCTCAAATACTAATAATAATGATTTTATTAGTACACCTATACCACCCGCCCCTAGTGTGGAGGCTTTTGATATTAATGCTGCATTGCTAAATCTTGTCATGAAAGATCAATTTTCGGGAAGTCCTAATGAGGATCCCGCGTCACATCTTAATACCTTTGATGAATTATGTGACATGCAAAAGAAAAAGGATATGGATGATGATATTGTGAAATTAAAATTATTTCCTTTTTCATTAAGAGATAAAGCTAAGGCTTGGTTTTCATCTTTACCTCGTAATAGTATTGGAACATGGGATAAGTGTAAAGATGCTTTTATTGCCAAGTATTTTCCTCATGCTAAGATCATCTCCCTTAGAAATCAAATAATCAATTTTAAACAGCAAGATCAAGAGCATGTTGCACAAGCTTGGAAGAGAATGAAATTAATGATAAGAAATTGTCCAACCCATGGTTTAAATATGTGGATGATTATCCAAAACTTCTATGCTAGACTAAACTTTGTGTCTAGAAATCTTCTAGATTCTGCCGCAGGTGGTAGCTTTATGGATGTGACCTTAGGAGAGGCCACAAAACTTCTGGATAACATTATGACAAATTATTCTCAATGGCATACCGAAAGGGCTCCAACCGGTAAGAAGGTAAATTATGTTGAAGAAATCGCTACTTTGAGTGAAAAAGTGGATGCTCTTATGAATATGGTTGCTAGTAAAAATGCTCATGTTGATTCCAATGATGTTCCCTTGTCTACTTTGATTGAGAAAAATAATGATGCTATTGATGTGAACTTCGTCTCGCGAAATAATTTCAATAACAATGCTTATAGAGGAAATTTCAATCCTAGACGGTATCCCGGTAATTCCTCTAACAACTATGGAAATTCTTATGATAATTCTTAAGGCAATTATTCTAAAAATTCTAATAGGATGCCCTCTGATCTTGAGAATACGATTAAAGAATTTATTAATTCTCAAAAGGTTTTAAAGACTATGGTAGATGAAAAATTGCACGTAGTTGACACTTTGGCTAAAAACATGGATAGAATTGCTCTTGATGTGGAAACTCTTAAAAATAAAGCTTTGCCGCCGAAGCATGATTTTAATGATGCTATTAAATCTATCCAAATATATATCAATGAAAGTAAGGAGAGGACCGCTAAGTTGAGAGCTAAGCGGGAATTCTTAGAAAAAACTCTTCCACCCGGTTTTTACCGGAATCATGATGAAGATCTTAAAATGATTGGTGTTTCTCCTATTGAATCTTTATTTACCACTCCGAATATAAATTATAAAGGGACTGGAGATGAGTCAACTTTAGTAGAGAAGCGCCCCGTTTGCTTGGAGGGTGATGATTTTGATGCTAAAACTGAAAAATGTGAGTTTGGAGAGATCAAAACTTTAACTAGTGATGCACCCACTGTTTTGGATTACAAGGACTTTACTTATGATAATTGTTCTCTAGTATAATTTATTTCCTTGTTGCAATCTGTTATTAGCTCACCCAATGCTTATGAACAAAACAAAGCTTTTACCGAACATATAGTAGAAGCTATGATAAGAGCCTATGGTGAGAAACTTGAGCTTGAAGTTTCTATTCCTAGAAAATTGCATGATGAGTGGGAACCTACTATCAAAATAAAGATCAATAAATATGAATGCAATGCTTTGTGTGACCTTGGTGCTAGTGTTTCAACTATTCCTAAAACTCTATGTGATGTGCTTGGTCTCACAAATATTGAAGATTATTCCCTCAACTTGCATCTTGCGGATTCTACCATCAAGAAACATTTAGGTAGAATTAATGATGTGATTATTATTGCAAATAAAAATTATGTTCCTGTATATTTCATTGTGTTTGATATTGATTGCAATCCTTCTTGTCCCATAATACTTGGAAGGCTTTTCTTACGAACTATAGGTGCAGTCATTGACATGAAAGAGGGAAACATAAGATTCCAATTCCCATTAAAGAAAGGAATGGAACACTTCCCTGGAAAGAGAATTAAACTACCTTATGAATCAATCATGAGAGCTACTTATGGGTGGAGTGTCAAAGATGACAATACTTGAAACTATGCATTATACCTAGCCAGGGGCATAAAACAATAGCGCTTGTTGGGAGGCAACCCAATAGTTATCTTTAAATTTTTGCTTTAAACTTTATGTTTATTTTTAATAGCATGTTTATTTCCTATGTAATTATTATGTTTTTATGTTTAAATTAGTGTTTGTGCCAAGTAAATCCTTTGGGATGACTCACAAGATGAGTAGAATCGATGCTTAAACAAAACAGAAACTTTTGGCTCCAGTACAGGAATTTTCATTTTTTACTAGTGTGTGATAATGATCTGAAATTTTTACACAGAGTTACTATACAAATTTTAGAGGTTGTCCTAAGTTTTCAGAATTTTTAGAGTTACATAAGTATAGGCTCTCTATAGATTTTTACAGACTGTTCTGTTTTAGACAGATTCTGTTTTTGCTTGCATAGTTGCTTGTATTGATTATGCTCAGTGGCGGTGCCAGGAATCCAATCCTGTGTGGTCAATTGACCATTGTATAGTCAAATGAATGCATTTTAAACAAAAAATTAGCATAATTTATGCTTGTTGTATGTTATCTTTGTAAAAAACTATGTAGTCAATTGACTACTCAGCTGAAGTGTGGCTTCGCCACTGATTCTGCTATGGATTGTATCGGGGGGTATAAGACATGGAGAAGTAAGAATACGGTACCTTTTATGCATTTATGAAATTTGAATAAATTTATAACAGCACTTAAAGTACGCAATATGTTTCTTATACTAACGGATCTCACGAAGTTTTGTTGAGTTCTGTGTGATTGAAGTTTTCAAGTTTTGGGTGTTATTTTGATGGACAAAGGAATAAGGAGTAGCAAGAGCGTAAGCTTGGGGGTTCCCAAGGCACCCCAAGGTAATATTTTAAAGGAGACTCAAGCGTCTAAGCTTGGGGATGCCCCGGAAGGCACCCCCTCTTTTGTCTCAAATCCATCGGTATGTCACTTGAAGCTATATTTTTATTCGTCACATGATATGAGTTTTGCTTGGAGCGTCATTTGCTTTTGTTTGCTTTTACTTTCAGTTTGCCACAATCATTGTTTGATGGACACGCCTATTTAAGAGAGACATGACTTCATTATAATTTGTTAGAATACTCTATGTGCTTCACTTATATCTTTTGAGCTTAGAAGTTGCTCTAGTACTTCACTTATATCTTTTTGATCATGGTGGCGTGTAGATTTTATAGAAATAATTTCACTCTCGTTCTTCACTTATACTTGTTTGAGAGTTAATAAATAGTGACGGTAATTTGCATGGGCCATAAGACTAGTCCAAAATATTAGGTATTCAATGAGTGATAATCAAAACCATCATGTAGCACATCTAAAGAAATTGTGGGTCAATGATATTGATGTAGTAATATGAAATAGGTGTGAGTTCATAATTGTTAAACCGTAGAGTGTCGATATTAAGAAAGGTTGACCTTTTTGTTCATCTAAAAATTAAAGAGGCATGGTGATGATGTGTGAGCATTTCTATTCCTCGTTGAAATCCTAGTGTTGTTTCGGGTCGGAAGCGCGCGATGGTTAACTCCTACCAACCTCTTCCCTCGGGGCATGCGAGTAGTACTTTGATTTGTGATAAACTAATAAAACTTTGCAATAAGTATATGAGTTCTTTATGACTAATGTGAATCCATGGACATACGCAATCTCACCTTTTTCATTATTTGCTAGCCTCTTCGGTACCGTGCATAGCCTGTTCTCACCTCGAGGATCAGTGCAACTTTCGCCGGTGCATCCAAACCCCGTGACACGATACGCTCTGTTGCACATAAGCCTTATTATATCTTCCTCAAAATAGCCACCATACATACCTATCATGGCATTTCCATGGCCATTCCAAGATATATTGCCATGCAAATTCCATCGTCACTTCACATGACTAGTTTGTTCATCGTCATATTGCTTTGCATGATCATATAGAGCTGACATAGTATTTGTGGCAAAGCCACCTTTCATAATGTTTTTGATACATGTCACGCTAGATCATTGCACATCCTGGTACACTGCCAGAGGCATTCATATAGAGTCATATCTTCATATCAGTTCTCCATATTGAGTTGTAAGTAAATCAAAGTGTGATGATCATCATTATCAGAGCATTGTCCCAGTGCGGAAAGAATGATGGAGATGATGATTCTCCCATAAGTCAAGATGAGACTCCAGACGAAAATAAAGATGGGGGAGGCCAAATGAGCCCACCATCCATTCAAAAAAATGAAAAAAATGTGAGAGAAAATGAGAGAAGGGACTTTGCTACTATCCTTTACCACACTTGTGCCTCAAAGTGGCACCATGTTCCTCATGTAGAGAGTCTCATGATATATCACTTGCATATGCTAGTGGGAATTACATATTCATTATTACAAACTTGGCTTGTATATTCCTATAACGGGCTTCCTCAAATACCCGAGGTCTTCATGAGCAAGCAAGTTGGATGCACACCCCACTTAGCTTAGTTTAAGCTTTCATACACTTATAGCTCTAGTGCATCATTTGCATGGCAATCCCTACTCCTTGCATTGACATCTATCGATGGGCATCTTCATAGCCCGTTGGTATGCCTAGTTGATGTGAGACTATCTTCTCCACTTCCTACCCCTTTGATATCTACCACCATACCCTATTCCACTTAAATGCTATGTCCAATGGCTCACGCTCATGTATTGCGTGAAGAATAAAAAGTTGATGCATATTGAAAAGGTACGAACTAATTACCTGACTTGGACACCGTGGTGCTTAACATTTGTATTAATGTGGTGAAGATGGAGCCATGCCTTGCTAATACAATAAGATGAATGGGGGGTAGACATTTCTTAAGGATCGTATACTTTTAAGAATTAACAATTCTGTTTCTTACACTTTAATTATTGCTATGTTAATATTTGTTGATTCATCTTTTCTCAATGAGCATACATGCATAAGATTGCATAGTGGATAGCATGTCACATCAAAAATTCTGTTTTTATCATTTATCTACTCGAGGACGAGCATGAATTAAGCTTGAGGATGCTTGATACGTCTCCAACGTATCTATAATTTTTTATTGTTCCATTCTGATATATTATCATTCTAGTATACTTTTTGGGTCTTTATTTACCAATTTATAATATTTTTGAGCACTAACCTATTGACCCAGTGCCCAGTGCCAGTTGCTGTTTTCTGCATGTTTTTGCCTTTTCAGGTTTGCTGTACCAAAGGAAGTCCAAATGCCATGAAAGTCTTTGATGATTTTTTCTGGACTATATGAAGACCTAGAAGCTTCGGAAGGAAGCCAGGAAGTGCACGAGGGCCCCACCACACATCAGGGCGCGCCCTGATATGTGGTGGCCCCCTCAGCCGCCTCCCGACGTCCCTCTTCGGCCTATAAATTCTCTAATATTGCAAAAAGCCTGAAGGCTGTCCCAAAACCCTTTTTCCACCGCCGAAAGTCTCTGTTCCGTCACGAGGCCATCTGGAGCTCCGTTCCGGCACCCTGCCGGAGGGGAGATCGATCACGGAGGGCCTCTTCATCAACCTTGCTGCCCTCATGATGATGTGTGAGTAGTTCACTGATGTCTACTACGCAACCTTCTTCTTGTAGACTCGTGTTGGGCCTCCAAGCGCAGAGTTTTGTAGGACAGTAGCAAATTTCCCTCAAGTGGATGACCTAAGGTTTATCAATCCGTGGGAGGCGTAGGATGAAGATGGTCTGTCTCAAACAACCCTGCAACCAAATAACAAAGAGTCTCTTGTGTCCCCAACACACCCAATACAATGGCAAATTGTATAGGTGCACTAGTTCGGCGAAGAGATGGTGATACAAGTGCAATATGGATGGTAGATATAGGTTTTTGTAATCTGAAAATATAAAAACAGCAAAGTAACTAATGATAAAAGTGAGCACAAACGGTATTGCAATGCTTAGAAACAAGGCCTAGGGTTCATACTTTCACTAGTGCAAGTTCTCTCAACAATACTGACATAGTTGAATCATATGTAAATCCCTGTCGTGTGACAAAGAGTTCACTCCAAAGTCACAAATAGCGGAGAACAAACGAAGAAATTATTGTAGGGTACGAACCCACCTCAAAGTTATCTTTTCCGATCAATCGTATGAGCTATCCCTATAAGTGTCACGAACAGCCCTAGAGTTCGTACTAAAATAACACCTTAAGATACACATCAACCAAAACCCTAATGTCACCTAGATACTCCAATGTCACCACAAGTACCCATGGGCTTGATTATACGATATGCATCACACAATTTCAGATTCATCATGTTCAATCCAACACAAAGAACTTCAAAGAGTGCCCCAAAGTTTCTACCGGAGAGTCAAGACGAAAACATGTGCCAACCCCTATGCATAGAATCCCAAGGTCACGGAACCCGCAAGTTGATCACCAAAACATACATCAAGTAGATCAATAGAACATCCCATTGTCACCACAGATATCCCATCGCAAGACATACATCAAGTGTTCTCAAATCCTTAAAGACTCAATCCGATAAGAAAACTTCAAAGGGAAAACTCAATTCATCACAAGAAGATAGAGAGGGGAAAACTCCATATGATTCATCTATATTAATAAAGCTCGCGGTACATCAAGATCGTGTCATCTCAAGAATACGAGAGAGAGAGATCAAACACATAGCTACTGGTACATACCCTCAGCCCCGAGGGTGAACTACTCCCTCCTCATCATGGAGACCGCCGGGATGATGAAGATGGCCTCCGGTGATGGTTTCCCCCTCCGGCAGGGTGCTCGGGCTCCCGATTGGTTTTTCGTGTCTACAGAGGCTTGCGGCGGCGGAAATCCCGATCTAGGTTTCTTTCTGGGGGTTTTGGGATTTATAGGAATTTTTGGCGTCGGTTTCACGTCAAGGCGGTGCCCGAGGGGCCCACAAGACAAGGGGGCGCGCCCTAGGGGGGGCGCGCCCCCCTAGCTTGTGGCTAGGTGGTGGACTCTCTCCGGTTGATTCTTTCGCCAGTATTTTTTATATTTTCCAAAAATATTCTCCGTAAATTTTTAGCTCATTCCGAGAACTTTTATTTCTGCACAAAAAACGACACCATGGTAGTTCTGCTGAAAACAGCGTCAGTCCGGGTTAGTTCTAATAAAATCATACCAAAATCATATAGAATTATTGTAAACATGGCATGAATACTTCATAAATTATAGATACGTTGGAGACATATCAGCATCCCCAAGCTTAATTCCTGCTCGTCCTCGAGTAGGTAAATGATAAAAGAAATAATTTATGAAGTGTGAATGCTACCTAACATGTTCATCATATTCTTTGCTTCTTTGTATAGCATGGACATTTGGACTTGTAAATGATTCAAAGCAATAGTCTAGTTTTAACATAATGACTTCAATACTCAAGCATGTCAACAAGCAACCATGTCTTTCAAAATATCAACACTAAAGAAAGTTATCCCTAGCCCATCATGCTCAATCATTGATCCATTCATGAAACACACTCAAATATTAGCTATGTCCAATGCTCAAGTACGATCATAGTGCCCCCTAGTTGGTGCTTATAAGAGAAGATGGAGACTCAAAGCAAAAATAAAAATTGCATAAAGTAAATAGATAGGCCCTTCGCAGAGGGAAGTAGGGATTTGTAGAGGTGCCAGAGCTCAAGGTTTAAATTGAGAGAGAAAAATATTTTGAGTGGCATGCTTTTCCTGTCAACGAAAACAACAAAGTAGCTCACAATACTTTCCATGCTAGATACATTATAGGCGGTTCCCAAACAGAATGGTAAAGTTTTTACTCCCCCTCCACCAATCAATCACACTCCACAGCGAGCCGAATCCACGGGTACCGTCCATACAAACAAAAATCCTGGGGGAGTTTTGTTTCATTATATTTTGATTTGATTTTTGAGCATGGAACTGGGCATCCCGAATACCAGCCACTTTCTCGTGAATGATAGTGAATCAACACATATCGTGAGAATAACACACCTAGCATGGAAAAATATTGGATACTCCCCACCGTTTCATGAGCGGTACGGGCACACAAAAGAGAAAATTTATTTTGAAAATTTAGAGATGGCACATACAAATTTGCTTGGAACGGCATGGAAATACCGCATATAGGTAGGTATGGTGGACTCATAAGGCAAAACTTGGTTTAAGTATTTTGGATGCACAAGTAGTATTTCTACTTAGTACAAATGGAGGCTAGCAAATAGATTGGGAAGCAACCAAACCAAGAAACGAAAATTCACATAAGTGAGCATTGAACATAACCAACACCGAATAATGCACCACAAGTAGGATGTAACTTCATTGCATAACTATTGACTTTAGTACTTGCATAGGGAATCACAAACCTTAACACCAATATTCCTACTAAAGCATAATTACTCACTAACATGACTCGCATATTACTATCATCATGTTTCAAAACTATTACAAAGAATCAAGTTTAATTTGTCCCATGATCTTCATGAAAGTTTTTATTATATCCTCCTTGGATATCTATCATTTTGGGACTAGTTTCATATATTGCTATTGCTTTTTTTACAAGCTCGAACAAATTTAAATGAAGCACATGAGCATAAAAATTTCATCTCTCAAAAAGGTATAAGTGAAGCATGAGAGGAAATGACAAGCTACTCTCAAAAGATATAAGTGAAGATCAATGAGTAGTCAAACAATTAAGTAGCTATGTGAGGACTCTCTCTCTCTCAATAAATATTTTCAGATCTGAGTATTTTATTTAAACAGCAAGCAAAATAAAAATAGCACTCCAAGAATAGCACACATCATGTGAACGAATAAAAATTTAGGCTCAACATAGGCTAACCGATAATTGTTGATGAAGAGAGGTGGGATGCGTAGCATCCCCAAGCTTAGATGCTTGAGACTTCTTGAAATATTTACTTGGGGTGCCTTGGGCATCCCCAAGCTTGACCTTTTGTATCTCGTTCAATCCTCTCATATCATGGTTTAACCTATTCTCAAAAACTTCATCCACACAAAACTGGAAAAGAACTCGTGAGATAGGTTAGTACACATAAGAATAAATCAACACTTCATGTACTGCCAAGACAAGTTGCATAATAATTTCCAAACATTAGGTACTGTATATTATCATTTCCACAATTTATATCTACCAATATAGGCTATGGAAACTATAGGATAAGTAGATAACAAAACTATGACAGCAATCTGTCCAAACAGAACAGTCTGTAGCAATCTATTAAACCAGTGTACTTATGTAACTCAAAAAATTATGAAAATTTAGTACATGCTGTAAATTTTATATGACAACACTGTGTAAAAATTTCAGGAACTTTCCACGTTCCAGTAAAATATGAAAATTCAAACACTACAGCAAAAGTTTCTGTTTTTACACAGCACATATCAAAACATGCAATGCAAGCATCCTAATGCAATTCTTGGAACCTTTTTATTGAAAAACAAGATTATAAATAACACCTAACAGATAAAAAGAAAATAAAATGACTATCCAAGCAAAACTCATATTATGTAACGAATAAAAATATAGCTCTAAGTAAGATATACCGATAGTGTTGAAGATGAAAGAGGGGATGCCTTCCGGGGCATCCCCAAGCTTAGGCACTTGAGTCTTCCTTGGATATTACCTTGGGGGTGCCTTGGGCATACCCAAGCTTAGGTTCTTGTCACTCCTTATTCTTCTCATATCGGTGTCTCACCCAAAACTTGAAAACTTCAATCACACAAAACTAAACGGAACTTCGTGAGAAGGGTTAGTGTAATAAAGATAGATCATTCACTTAGGTACTGTCAATACAAGATTCATAATTGTTTCCACATGATACCTACTGTATTCTATCATTCCCATAATTAATACCACTAAATATAAGCTATGGAAACACTAAAACAAGCAAACTATGCATGCAAATCAGAATCTGTCAAAAACAGAACAGTCTGTGAAGATCTGTAGTGTAACCATACTTTCCTGTCTCTAAAAATTCTGAAAAATTAGGAAAATCTAGTAAATTTGTATATAAATAATGTGTAAAAAATTCAGATCAAAAGCACTTTCCAGTGAACTTACAAAATTCCTGGACTGAGAGCCAAAGTTTCTGTTTTTGCACAGAATAAAGTCAACTATCATCCACACTATCCCAAAGGCTTTACTTGGCACTTTGTTGAAACAAAAGCTATAAAACATGATTACTACAGTAGCTTAATCATGTTGACACACAAAAACAGTAGGTATGAATATTGGGTTATCTCCCAACAAGCGCTTTTCTTTAATGCCTTTTAGCTAGGCATGATGATTTCAATGATGCTCACATAAAAGATAAGAATTGAAACATGCAAGAGAGCATCATGAAGCATATGACTAGCACATTTAAGCCTAACCCACTTCCTATGCATAGGGATTTTGTGAGAAAACAACTTATGGGAACAAGAATCAACTAGCATAGGAAGGTAAAACAAGCAAAACTTCAAAACTTTGAACACATAGAGAGGAAACTTGATATTATTGCAATTCCTACAAGCATATGTTCCTCCCTCATAATAATTTTCAGTAGCATCATGAAGGAATTTCACAATATAACCAGCACATAAAGCATTCTTTTCATGATCTACAAGCATAGAAATTTTACTACTCTCCACACAAGAAAATTTCTTCTCATGACTAATAGTGGGAGCAAACTCAACAAAATAACTATCATGAGATACTTGATTGACATAACCACTTAGAATATTAAAATCATGATGACAAGTTTCATGGTTACTATCACTCTTTATAGCATACATGTCATCATCATAATCATCATAGATAGGAGGCATGTCATCATCATAATAAATTCGCTCATCAAAACTTGGGGGACTAAACATATCATCTTCATCAAACATAGCATCCCCAAGCTTGTAGCTTTCCATATCATTAGCATCATGAATATTCAAGGAATTCATACTAACAACATTGCAATCTTTCTCATCATACAAAGATTTAGTGCCAAACATTTTAATAACTTCTTCTTCTAACACTTGAGCACAATTTTCCTTTCCATCATTTTCACGAAAGACATTAAAAAGATGAAGCATATGAGGCAACCTCAATTCCATTTTTTGTAGTTTTCTATTATAAAACCAAACTAGTGATAAAACAAGAAAGTAAAAGATTCAATTGCAAGATCTAAAGATATACCTTCAAGCACTCACCTCCCCGGCAACGGCGCCAGAAAAGAGCTTGATGTCTACTACGCAACCTTCTTCTTGTAGACTCGTGTTGGACCTCCAAGCGCAGAGTTTTGTAGGACAGTAGAAAATTTCCCTCAAGTGGATGACCTAAGGTTTATCAATCCGTGGGAGGCGTAGGATGAAGATGGTCTCTCTCAAACAACCCTGCAACCAAATAACAAAGAGTCCCTTGTGTCCCCAACACACCCAATACAATGGCAAATTGTATAGGTGCACTAGTTCGGCGAAGAGATGGTGATACAAGTGCAATATGGATGGTAGATATAGGTTTTTGTAATCTGAAAATATAAAAACAGCAAGGTAACTAATGATAAAAGTGAGCACAAACGGTATTGCAATGCTTAGAAACAAGGCCTAGGGTTCATACTTTCACTAGTGCAAGTTCTCTATACAATACTGACATAGTTGAATCATATGTAAATCCCTCTCGTGTGACAAAGAGTTCACTCCAAAGTCACAAATAGCGGAGAACAAACGAAGAAATTATTGTAGGGTATGAAACCACCTCAAAGTTATCTTTTCCGATCAATCGTATGAGCTATCCCTATAAGTGTCACGAACAGCCCTAGAGTTCGTACTAAAATAACACCTTAAGATACACATCAACCAAAACCCTAATGTCACCTAGATACTCCAATGTCACCACAAGTACCCATGGGATTGATTATATGATATGCATCACACAATTTCAGATTCATCATGTTCAATCCAACACAAAGAACTTCAAAGAGTGCCCCAAAGTTTCTACCGGAGAGTCAAGACGAAAACATGTGCCAACCCCTATGCATAGATTCCCAAGGTCACGGAACCCGCAAGTTGATCACCAAAACATACATCAAGTAGATCAATAGAACATCCCATTGTCACCACAGATATCCCATCGCAAGACATACATCAAGTGTTCTCAAATCCTTAAAGACTCAACCCGATAAGAAAACTTCAAAGGGAAAACTCAATTCATCGCAAGAAGATAGAGAGGGGAAAACTCCATATGATTCATCTATATTAATAAAGCTCGCGGTACATCAAGATCGTGTCATCTCAAGAATACGAGAGAGAGAGATCAAACACATAGCTACTGGTACATACCCTCAGCCCCGAGGGTGAACTACTCCCTCCTCGTCATGGAGACCGCCGGGATGATGAAGATGGCCTCCGGTGATGGTTTCCCCCTCCGGCAGGGTGCCGGAACGGGCTCCCGATTGGTTTTTCGTGTCTACAGAGGCTTGCGGCGGCGGAACTCCCGATCTAGGTTTCTTTCTGGGGGTTTTGGGATTTATAGGAATTTTTGGCGTCGGTTTCACGTCAAGGCGGTGCCCGAGGGGCCCACAAGACAGGGGGGCGTGCCCTAGGGGGGGCGCGCCCCCTGGCTTGTGGCCAGGTGGTGGACCCTCTCCGGTTGATTCTTTCGCCAGTATTTTTTATATTTTCCAAAAATATTCTCCGTAAATTTTCAGCTCATTTCGAGAACTTTTATTTCTGCACAAAAAACGACACCATGGTAGTTCTGCTGAAAACAGCGTCAGTCCGGGTTAGTTCTAATAAAATCATACCAAAATCATATAGAATTATTGTAAACATGGCATGAATACTTCATAAATTATAGATACGTTGGAGACGTATCATTCACCACAGACCTACGGATCCATAGCTAGTACCTAGATGGTAATCTCTCTCTCTTATGATCTTCAATACAATGATCATCGCATCTTTGCTTTGATCTATCCGATGTAATCCTATTGTGCGGTGTGTTTGTTGGGATCCGATGAATTGTGGGTTTATGTTTAGATTATTCGTGAAAAGTATTTGAGATACCTCTGATATATATTGTCTCTTAATTGCATGATCATTATAGCTTCATAATGCTCTCCGATCTATTGATGTGCTTTGGCCAAGTAGATTGATATTTCATCGGTGGGAGTGATGCTTTGTGGTAGGTTCAACCTGGCGAGCTTCTATATCCCAGTGACAAAGTAGGGGACAAGATGCGTCTTTCTGTTGTTGATACTAAGGATAAAACGATGGGGTTCATTCATATTGTTTGAGTTTACTTTGTCTACATCATGTCATCATTCTCCAAGCATTACTCTGTTTTACTTAATACTCTAGATGCATGCTGGATAGCGGTCGATGAGCGGAGTAATAGCAATAGGTGTAGGCAGGAGTCGGCCTATTTGCTTATGGACGTGATGCCTATATACACATGATCATTGCCGTGAACATCGCATAACTATCCACTTTTCTATCAATTGCCCAATGGTAATTTGTTACCCACCGTATGTTGCCTACATGAGAGATGCCGCTAGGGAAAACTATGGCCCCCGGGCCTATTCACTTATATATTTACAAACACTACAATTACCTTGCTGCCTTTATTTACCTTTTATTTTATTTTGCAATTTATATTTATCAACAATTATCTACACAACTCATTTGCTTGCGAAAAACGAGATCAAGGGGATTGACAACTCTCTTGCCCGCGTTGGGTGCAAGTTGTTTGTTCATTTGTGTGCAGCCGCTGAAGACGGTTGAGGATTGATATTCATATTGGTTCGATAAACCTTGGTTTCATAACTGAGGGAAATACTTACCCACTTTGTGCTGCAATTACCCGTTCCTCTTCACGGAAAACCCAACGCAAATCACAAGTATCAGGCCCCCCTATCACCCACACACGCAAGGCCGGTTTGGAACTGCGTCGCAGAAAGGGGTTAAAAACCGTTTGTATAGCACGTTACGGTACCAGTGAAATCAACGAAGGAAAAACGAAAAGCGAGAAAAACTATTTACACGGGAAAGCTCCCAACAAGTAAAAGAAGAAACGGGAAATCTTTTTGGGTTTTCTTTTAATACTACAAACTAATAAAACAAGAAAGAAAAACCGAAAAGAAGCGGGAAATATTTTTGGGTTTTTGAAGTTTTTCAAACACACAAGAAGAAAATGAAACATAAAACTAGCATGGATATACAATGAAAAAGGATGATCACCGATGAATTAAATGTGTGAACAAGAATGTAATATCGGTGAAAAATACGTACTCCATGAGATTAGGCCTTGGCCTAGCTTGGTAGTCACCACCCGTAATACCCATCTGGTTCAGGAGTGTAGTAGTTAGGCAGGGGTATTTGAGCGTCCCAAGCTTGGGCCTCAGCCTCCGTCGCAGCCAACTCGTTCCGGTAAGCTATGATGTCCGATGGCATGATGATATATCCTTGCCTGGAATGAGAATCAAACAAAGTGGGTGCATGCAATACAATAACATCATGAGTTGTCTCGCTAAACACCATGTTATAACGAATGTTATGAGGAGGTTCAGGGGTATCAATAGAGTGGTGATCTAAAATAGCTTGGTGATCCAAATAAACTCTAGGTATGACATAATCATGAGGGCGTATATCAACATTAAAGCGTTTCGCCAAGCGATTCACATAAATTCCACCATAAATTCTACCCTTAGTCCTATTGGTGTGCAAGCGGCGTGAATGATAACTCCTAAGCTATATGTGTTGTCATTGAAAAGTGCACGTCGTAAAATGGCGAGGTCAGGAGCACTGAGCGTGCCACCTTCATTCCTAGCAGTTAAACATTTCCCTATGAATAAAGCAAAGTAGTGCATAAAATGTAAACTAGTGGCTCTGGCTCTCGACACACCCCTACTTTCTCCCACGGTTAACGTGAGAAGGAAATCCTCAAACTCCACCGGTCGAGGTTCCCTTAATTCCCCCTCAGAGGGAAGCAAGCATATTTGACAGAATTCAGTAAATGGTATCTCATAATGTTCAACACATAAATCAAAGTGTACCATAGAAACATCGAGCCTATTCATGAAATAGAAATTTTACACAAAGGAATTTGTAAGGATGGCATACTGGTCACACTCATCTAAAAGGAAGTCGGTCAAACCAACATTTGCAAAAAATTGCATGAACTCTTGGTGGAACCCGGCTTCTGACATGAAGGCATGGTGTGGCCACTCGCACGACCGAACCTCCGTTCTCCGTGGAATGTTCAGGTCACTGTCCCAGACGTTCCCGGTGATTCCTTTGGGACTCCGGCTCAAAGAACTTCTCCGCAAGAAGTTCATTTTCCTATGAACAAATTTCTGAAATTTTTGGACCACAAAATTATGTGAACAAAACTTTGTAAGATTTATAGGAACTACTCATAGGGATACCTAGAGGCCATATCAAGCATTCAAATAACTTGGAACTCAAATAATTCAACATGCAAGCTCATTTTTAGTAGCACCAAGTGCAACAAAATATGTAAGATATAATCCACTTAAGCAAAAACTAATTGGAGCAATGGAGGAGTCACATACCAAGGAGCAATCCCTCAAAACAATTTCGGAAACGGAGTTCCGACCAGAGAGATCGAAAATCTCAGGTTTGGGAGCAAGAACACGAGAGAGAGAGAGATACCAGGAATTTTTGCTAGAGGTAAGAGACGAAGTGAGCTGAAGGAATAAGTGAGTGGGTCCCTGTGGGACCCACAAGGTAGGTAGGTGCGACCAGGGGGTGGTCGTGCCCAGGTGCCCTGTGGGCAACTAGTGCACCCCCTGGGATGTTTTCAGCTCCAGAAATTCTAATATATTCTACAAAAATTCATGTTAAAATTTTGTGGCATTCTGAGCACTTTTAATTTTGGGTCAGTTATCTATTGCACGGTTTATTCAGAAAACAGGAAAATCATGGCATTTTTATTTATTAAACCATAAATAACAAAGAGCAAACTAAAGTTGTAGAAAGTTGTGCCTACTAAATTTATCGACCACATGCTTTTAAAAAATAATCAATTAACAAGGTTGATCAAGTCTTATTAACGAACCATTTTCGATTGGCATGAGATCGATTTTTTTCGTATGACACAAAGTTACCTCAATGGGGATATGCATTTCCCCAACAATAAGAATATCATATTTCTTCTTGGCAGTAGGTAGAAGAAATTTGAACTCTTCGAAAGTAATTGTTGCCACTTGCTCAATAGAATTGATATTATTAACCATAACTCGTTTCTTCGGAAAGTATACCATGTGCTGATTTTCATTAACATGAAAGGTAACCTTGCTCCTGTTGCAATCAATAACAGCTCCTGCAGTATTCGAAAAGGGTCTACCAAGGATAATCGACATGTTGTCGTCCTCAAGCATCTCAAGGATAACAAAGTCTGTCAAAATAGTAACATTTGCAACAACAATGGTGACATCCTCACAAATCCCAATAGGTATAGCAGTATATTTATCATCCATTTGCAAAGATATTTCAGTAGGTGTGAGCTTATTCAAATCAAGTTTTTAATAAAAAGAGAAAGGCATAACACTAACACCGGCTCCTAGATCACATAAAGCGGTTTTAACATAACTTCATTTAATGGAGCAAGGTATAGTGGGTATCCCGGGGTCTCCCAATTTCTTTGGTACCCCGCCCTCAAAAGAATAATTAGCAAGCATGGTGCAAATCTCAGTTTCAGGTATCTTTCTTTTATTAGTGGCAATTGTAGGACCAAAAGTATGTCTAGAGGGGGGGTGATTAGACTACTTGAACAATAAAAATCTACTTTTTCCCAATTTTAAGTGTTGGCAGATTTTAGCATTCATAGCAAGTCAAGCACAACCTACACATGCATGTTTAAGAGTATAGCAGCGGAAAGTAACAACAAGCATGAGTACAAAAGGAAGGGTAGGAGGATCAAACGCAATTTGTAGACACGATGATTTTTCTCGTGGTTCCGATAGGTGGTGCTATCGTACGTCCACGTTTATGGAGTCTTCAACCCATGGAGGGTAACGGTCGCGAGAGTCCACGGAGGGCTCCACCCATAAGGGTCCACGAAGTAGCAACCTTGACTATTCCATAACGGCTTCCGTCCACGAAGGACAAGCCTCACTATGGGTAGATCTTCACAAAGTAGGCGATCTCCTTGCCCTTACAAACTTCTTGGTTCAACTCCACAACACGAAGTAGGAGGCTCCCAAGCGACACCTAACCAATCTAGGAGGCACCACCCTCCAAAAGGTAATAGGCTTGGCAATGTCGATGAACTCCTTGCTCTTGTGCTTCAAGATGATAGACTCCTCAACACACAATCACTCTCTCACAGATTTGGCTATGGTGGAAGAGATTGATTTGGTGGAAAGCAACTTGGGGAGGCTAGAGATCAATATTCATATGGTTGGAATGGAATGGCTTGATCTCAACACAAGGGTAGGTGGCTCTCTCTCAGAAAATTGGTTGGGGCAAGTATGGAATAGTTCTGAGTGCTTCTCTTTCGAGTGGGTGGTGGTGAAGGGGTATATATAGGCATCTCCAAAAATCCAACCGTTACACCTTAAGTGACCAACTCGGTGACACCGATGTGTGAATCTCGGTGGTACCGAAGTGACCAAAAGGTGACAACCTTTGAATCTCGGTGAGACCGATATATAAAACTCGGTGGTACCGATTAGGTGACCAACGGTCAAATTGCGCAACTCGGTGACGCCGATCCAGAAAACTCGGTGGTACCGATTTTGTGAATCGAGGTAACAGAAAGTTGGCAACCCAAACTCGGTGGCACCGAAGTGGAATCGGTTGCACCAATGTGCTAGGTTTTGGCATGGGTCTGTCTGAGTTTGGGAATCGGTGGCACCGAGTGGGAAGTGTTGGTTGCACCAATTTTGGATATTTGACTTTGGACAGACTTTTGTGGAAGAGCTTGTGGGTGTTTTTGGTGATTATCACTTGTGCACGTATGAGCATTTTGTTCACCAACAATACCTTACCCCCTTTTAATAGTTTTGGCTTTCCTATGGACTCAAAGTGATTTCTCACAAAGTAAAATGTAGAGTCCTCTTCCTTGAAGCTTTGCCAATCCATTTCCTTGCATCTTGGGGTATTTCCACAATCCTTTTGCCATCCCTATCATTGAACTTTTCCTGAAATATGCTTAGTGGAAACATTAGTTCAATGACATATATGTTGTTATTGATTACCAAAACCACCAAGGGAGCAAATGTGCTTTCAATCTCCCCCTTTTTGGTAATTGATGACAACATATAGATCAAAGCTTCGACATATGATATAATCAATGAATATAATCGTCGCTTTGAGAAGTATGTGATAAGCAAGAGCTCCCCCTAAATTTGTGCATTATTTTAGATCTGCGTTTGAATGCAAATGCACAATCGATTAGGTACATGGGGCACTCTTTCATGTCACATACAACTTGGTGGTGTGCGAGAATAATAAGAATGAACAACATAGCACAACACAAACAAGCAAAGGTGAATGATCATCTCATAAGCATCATAATGATAGGAAATAGTAGCAACACACATCAAGCGTATGATCAAACACCACATAGGTTTAACACATCCATACCAAAAGATCAAATGTTTTTGAAAAGCGATAAAAACCAAACGCTCTCTCACTCGAAGCCTAAAGATCTATACACACTTCTCCCCCTTTGGCAACAAGTTACCAAAAAGTTCAAAGAGATATAGCTAATCGATCTTGGGCTGATCTCCTCCGGTTGTTGATGAAGGAGTCGAGAGAACTGCGTCGGCGAAGATCTCAGCTGATGTCCTGGATGGAGTTGGTGTAGCAACGGGAGGAACTGGAGCTGATGGAGCTGAGGAGGCTGTAGCAGGTGCTGATGAAGAAGGCCTCAAATCTAGAGCTGGCACTGTGGCTGGTCTGGCCTGGGTAGTGAAGTGAGTGCCTGGCCTGAGAGGAGAGTCATCCTCATCATGTGAAGTGTCGGGACTGGGCACGCTATCAACTTCCTTCTTCAGCTCATTCATGGTCTTTGTCAATCCATCCACTTTGTCATTGAGGGTCTTGATCCTATTTTCAAAGATCCTCACAAGACTATTCTGATTTGCCAATATGTCCTTGATGTCCTTCTGCATGCCCTGAATGGTAGAAATCAGAAGATCCATTTGCTCGTTCCTGGATCTGGGGACTGGAGCACTAGTGGCTCTAGCTACCTCTGCATCTGCTTGTGCTGCAGCTGATGTGGGATGATCTGGGTCCATCACCACAACGTTGTCCTCAAGATCTGGCTGTAGGGGCAAATGGGGCCTGTCAAGAGCAAAGATGTGCTTCTCCAGCTTGGTGTTGATGAGCATCTGAATGTAGGGTGCATAGCAGCATGAGCACTTCTGATCAGCAGCAACCCTCTTCACGGTCTCTACTATCAAGTCCATCACCCTTATCCTGGTGTGTCTATCAAGATGGATCAGCATGTTGATGGAATAGCCTCGAATCATCTTCTCATCTCCAGACTTAGGCATCAATGTGTGCCTCAAGATGGTGTTCATGGTGCGGAGGCCAGCCTGGAGGAAGTAAATGGATCCTAACTTGTGTGATTTCAAGTTTGCTGCAGGGATCACATTGTACATGTTCTTCATAGAATCATGGCTCTCCTTGGATTCAGAATAGACATCCAAGTCACCATCTTGCACCTCTGGGACTCCTAAGATAGCAGCCCATTCCTCAATAGAAGACTCATATATTTCTCCTTCAGTCATCCACACAATTCTACCATCTCCATAGAAGTGAGCAGTGGAGTAGAATTGCATGATCATCTCGTCATTCCATGCAGTGAATTCTTTGCTAACAAATTCATCTAAGCCAATGCAATGAAAATTGTCTTGAACATTTGGAAAGTAATCTTCATTCTCCTTGATATACTTCCAGTCAACATATCTCATGTCACTCACAGCTGGGCTCTTGTCAAGCAAGATTGTCTCATAGAAATCTTGTTGCTCCTTGGTGTAGAACCTGTAGTCCACAACTGTTTTTCTCCTCTGGGCATATGGATCAATTGCTCTCCATGCCCTCGAACCAGAATCCTTCCTCTTCTTCATATCTTCAGCAAGCAGGTGGCTGGCATTGTGCTTTGGAAGGTGTGGTCTGAGCTTCATCAAAGCAGTGATGTCATCATCATCCTCATCTTCCCTGAAGGTGGAGGTCTTGTTCTTGCTGGAAGCTGGTATCTCTCTGGAGAACCTCTTGGGTTTGTTAGCAGCAACCTTCTTTGGAGCAGACTTGGTGCTCTTGGAAGTGTTAGTCTTGGGCATAGCATCTGCCATAAGTTTATTTTTCTTCTTGGGAGGGGCCTTTGCAGCTGGCTCTACCTCCTCTTCTTCAGCAGCTGCCTCCTCTGGATCCTCAAACATAGAGGTAGGCCTGCCAACAACATAAACAATCCTCTTCCTGGTTCTCTTCTTCTCCCCTGCCTTCTTAGGCATAGATTTCTTGGGAGGCTCAACTGTCATGGTTGCTCTGGAGCTCTCAGGTGCTCTCACTGTCTCAGAGCTAGCATACTCCTTCCTGATACTTTCTTCTTCTTGGAAGAAGTGGCAACATCATCTTTCTTAGGCAGCTCCTCAGGGATGAAGTCCTCATCCTCCTCATCGGAATTGAGCTTTCTCCTAGACCTTGTAGCAGCCTTGGGCAGATCTGGAGAACTAGGCACATCATCAAAGCTCTCCTCAGGACTAGTGCCTGAACTCATGACAACATTCTCCTCTCCGAAATCATTCTGGCTATCATCTGAAGCAGACATCTCTGACCCTATGAATAGAGTATAGAAGAGTGGAGAAGATGAGTCATCACAAAATGCAGACATTTCAAAAGATTGAACTAGGATTTCTCAAATTTTGCATTCTGCCAAATGTATGTCGGTACAGCCGAGACAAAATTTTCGGACCCACCGAGACAAACAACCTGCTTTCTAGAAACTTGGCACCATTTTCGGTTACACCGAAAATTGGTACTCGGTTCCACCGAGGTGTTCTCAGCTGGCTAGAAAAACCGAATCGGTGCTACCGATTCTTTTGCGTCGGTTCTACCGAGATTCATGTGGCGGACGGCAAAACCTAAAAAATAGATCGTTCGCTATTCTACTGGAATTTCTAGAGGATAGGAAGGTTTGCAATCCGTGGCTTATCGATAAAATTAACTTCAATGCGCAAGAATCAGATGGGGAGCGCAAGGAAGGCCGGATCCATACCCTAGCTTGGTGACGGATCCGCTATGGCGACGATGGCGGCGAAGATTCCGTCGGCGGCGGTGATTCCCAACGGCGGAGACTCACAGGGAGGCAAGGGCGACGACCAGGGGTCCGGAGCGGCAGCTTAGGGTTGGAGGAAAACGGGCTCTTGAGATTGAATTTCAAAAGTCGTTTCCGCCAGGATATATACCCTTCGCTGTCGGTGACACCGGTTCGAGATTTTCGGTGCCACCGAGTTTCTCAACTGTCAGCTGACACGGAAACTCGGCATAACCGAGAATAAGGAATCGGTGTTACCGAGATTGAAAATCCAGATCAACCCTAGGCATTCGGTGAGACCGAGAATTTTGGTTGGTTCCACCGAGATGCACTTGGGAGGTTTTAATGGTCAGTCCTTTGTCGATGCTGAACTCCGAGTGCTCCTCACACAGAGGGATCGAAAAGTACTTGTTCAAATTTTGTGATGCAGCAAGAAAAGAATATGAGGTGAGAAAGCATAGATAGCTAGAGAGTGGTCCTAGGCATTCTTGTCCATCCAATTGGCAAAAGAGAAAACAAAAGGCAAATAGCAACAATTGGATGTCCTCGAATGGATAAATAAATGCAGACCAACATGCTCACACAATAGGATGTCAAATGAAATCATGGCAAACATGCACAAACATTCTAGCATCTATCAAGCATTTTGGCGATGACGGTGTCATCTATATATGAGTATATTGACTTACGAGCCAAGTAAGAATACTTGATCATAGGTCATACTCATCGTTTAAGCACAAGTGGGGTTACCACTTTTACATAAAGCATTTAATGTTGTCACATACTATGAGATGCTTTGACTCAAGTCTTAGAGTAAAGCTCCCCTTGATGTGACATCCCCCCATAGGAGGGATAAACTAACCTTGGGTTTTGTCGTAGAAGACTTCATGTGGGTGATGTAGTGGTGGATGCTCAAGGTTGATGAAGATCACCATGAGTTGGGAGCATCCTTGTTGTTTCCTTACTCTTCTCACCTACATGGGTTAGTCCCAACACACAAGAGACAAATACAGGGATATCTATGGACATGGAGTGCAAATCATGTGTGATGATGTCCATTGATTTGTTGATTACCTTGTCCCTTGCTTACCTTTGAGGGAATGTGTGACTCCTTGAACTATTGCATAGAGTTGATGTTGATTGCAAATAGTTCTTGCCAATAATGAATGTGAGTGAATTTCATTGGCGGAGTCACATCTCAAGAACTTTCTAGTTCTTTTTCTTGGGGACCCACATCAACTTGATGGGGATCCTTGGTGTTGAAGTAGCCCTTGTAAAAGTTGAGCTTGAAGTAGCCTTGGGAACCCACTCCACCAAAGCTTGGGATTCATCTTCATATGAGTCAATGTCCTCTTGAAGCTTGTTCTTGCCCTTGAGCTTGTGGTCTTGTGGTGGAAGGTCATCTTGAGTGTTTATTCCCTTGGGAGGAGTATTTTCATACTTCTCCTTTTGAGTAACAAACTTGGGCTTGGGGTATTGACCTTCTTCCCATTCAACTCCATTGGCGTTGAAGTAGCCAATGCCATGGTTCTTCCGGTATCCTCCGTGCTTGCGTACAATTTCCTCAAATTGTTTACATCCGGCAAGACTCTTGTAGATACCTTTCTCTATAATTCCTTTCAATAAAGCATTTTCTTGCTCAAGTGTAACTTGGCTAAGAGAATCATCATTAGTGGAATCAATAGAACTACTAGAAGCAACATCATTAGGTTTAGCATTTTTATTGTTGCTACTAGATGAAGAACCTTTCTTGCCTTTGTTACTAGTTTGCTTAGACTTAACTTGAGGCATGAATGTAGACAAGAGTAATCGTTTGGCTAGATAAGATGAAGTCTTCTTTTGGAGATCGTCATTGATAGCTTTAAGAAACTCATGCTCTTGCTCCAAGGTGAGCTTCTCGAAGCGTAGCTTCTCATGAGTTCTTACAAGCTCTCTATGATCTTCGAGAGTAAATTCATGGGCTAACTTAAGAGTGTTTAATTCTTTAGTTAGTTGTTCTATTTTCATCTTATCATCATCAAATGACTTATCTTGACTATCATGAAAATTATCAAGTTCATTTTGACTAACATCACTAGTTTCATCAAAGTGCAAGTCATCATCACAAAGCAAATCATCTTCATCACTATTGAAATCAAGATACTCGGGGTGTGATACCTTGGGGCCTTTAGCCATGAAGCAACTTCCACTCCCTTCATTTGGTGAATCAAATAGATCATAGGAGTTGGTAGTCACTAATGCAAGTCCGGCAACACCTTCATCTTGACTATAGTCGGAGTTGGAATGATAGCTTCTCTCGGAGTTGTTGTCGGAGTCGGAGCCGGAAACCCATTCACCAACATGAGCTTGATGTCTTCTTCTTGTATAGCTCTTGGTCTACTTGTCCTTCTTCTCCGAATCCCTACTTCTCCTTGAGGGTCTTCGTTCATAACGATCATCTCTACTCCTTCTCTCTCTTTGAGGTGATTCATTCCTTGAGCTTCGTCTTCTAGGTGACTCTTCTCTTCGTTTGTAGGGAGCCGTGCACTCATTGGAGTAGTGTCCGGGCTTCCCACAATTGTAGCAGTTGCGGTCACGACTTGACGAACGCTTCTCTTCATATCTTGAGTTGGAGCTTCATTCTTTGCCTCTATTCTTGTAGAACTTTTTGAATTTCTTGACCATGAGGCTTATCTCTTCATTGGTGACAAGGTTGTCGCTTGAAGTTGCGGGAGCATCACTCGTGGCTTTGTAAGCACCGCTAGACTTGTTGTGAAGCTCTTCTTTGTCTTTGAGTGTCATCTCATGAGCAACAATCCTTCCAATGACTTCCGTAGGCTTGAGATCTTTGTAGTTGGGCATCATTTGGATCAATGTGCACACGATGTCGTATCTCTCATCCAAAGCTCTAAGTATCTTCTTGATGATGAATTTGTCGGTCATTTCTTCGCTTCCTAAGTCGGCAATCTCATTGGTGATGAGAGCTAGCCTAGAGTACATATCCGTGACTCCTTCACCATCCTTCATCTTGAACTTGTCAAGCTGACTTTGAAGAACATCCAACTTGGATTCTCTCACGGACTCGGTTCCTTCATGCATATCAACCAAAGTATCCCAAATCTCTTTTGCATTCTCAAGACGGCTGATTTTGTTGAATTCTTCGGGGCATAGGCAGTTGAAGAGAATGTCGCATGCTTGAGCGTTGTATTGCAACATCTTTAATTCATCCGCGGTCGCTTCACGATCCGGTTCCTTTCCATCACCAAAGAATTCACCTTGCAAGCCAACACGAACAACAGCCCATACGGCGGGGTTATGACCAAGAATATGCATTTTCATTTTATGCTTCCAACTAGCAAAATTAGTGCCATCAAAGTACGGACCTCTACGGTGATAATTTCCCTCACTAGACGCCATACTCTCCTAGGTTGTGAGACCAATGCAATGGAGACCAAAGCTCTGATACCAGTTGTAGGACCGAAAGTATGTCTAGAGGGGGGGTGATTAGACTACTTGACCAATAAAAATCTACTTTTTCCCAATTTTAAGTGTTGGCAGATTTTAGCATTCATAGCAAGTCAAGCACACCCTACACATGCATGTTTAAGAGTATAGCAGCGGAAAGTAACAACAAGCATGAGTAGAAAAGGAAGGGTAGGAGGATCAAACGCAATTTGTAGACACGATGATTTTTCCCGTGGTTCCGATAGGTGGTGCTATCGTACGTCCACGTTTATGGAGTCTTCAACCCACGGAGGGTAACGGTCGCGAGAGTCCACGGAGGGCTCCACCCATAAGGGTCCACGAAGTAGCAACCTTGACTATTCCATAACGGCTTCCGTCCACGAAGGACTAGCCTCACTATGGGTAGATCTTCACGAAGTAGGCGATCTCCTTGCCCTTACAAACTTCTTGGTTCAACTCCACAACACGAAGTAGGAGGCTCCCAAGCGACACCTAACCAATCTAGGAGGCACCACCCTCCAAAAGGTATTAGGCTCGGTGATACGTCCATTTTGCATCATGCTTTTATATCGATATTTATTGCATTATGGGCTGTTAATACACATTTTGGTACAATACTTATGCCTTTTCTCTCTTATTTTACAAGGTTTACATGAAGAGGGAGAATGCCGGCAGCTGGAATTCTGGACTTGAAAAGGAGCAAATCTGAGATACCTATTCTGCACAACTCCAAAAGTCCTGAAAATCTACGAAGAATTATTTTGGAATATATAAAAAATATTGGGCGAAAGAAATACCAGAGGGGACCCACTAGGGAGTCACAAGCCAGGGGGCGCGCCCTACCCCCCTGGGCGCGCCCCTGTGGCTTGTGGGCCCCCTGGCAGGCCTCCGGTGCCCATCTTCTGCTATATGGAGGGTTTTGACCTGGAAAAAATCATAAGGAAGCTTTTGGGACGAAGCGCCGCCGTCTCGAGGCGGAACTTGGACAGGACCAATCTAGGGCTCCGGCGGAGCTGTTCTGCCGGGGAAACTTCCCTCCCGGAGGGGGAAATCGAAGCCATCGTCGTCACCAACGATCCTCTCATCGAGAGGGGGTCAATCTCCATCAACATCTTCACCAGCACCATCTCCTCTCAAACCCTAGTTCATCTCTTGTATCCGATCTTTGTCCCAAAACCTCAGATTGGTACCTGTGGGTTGATAGTAGTGTTGATTACTCCTTGTAGTTGATGCTAGTTGGTTTACTTGGTGGAAGATCATATGTTCAGATCCTTAATGATAATTAATACTCCTCTGATCATGAACATGAATATGCTTTGTGAGTAATTACGTTTGTTCCTGAGGACATGGGATAAGTCTTGTTATAAGTAATCATGTGAATTTGGTATTCGTTCGATATTTTGATGAGATGTATGTTGTCTCTCCTCTAGTGGTGTTATGTGAACGTCGACTACATGACACTTCACCATTATTTGGGCCTAGAGGAAGGTATTGGGAAGTAATAAGTAGACGATGGGTTGCTAGAGTGACAGAAGCTTAAACCCTAGTTTATGCGTTGCTTCATAAGGGGCTGATTTGGATCCATATGTTTCATGCTATGGTTAGATTTATCTTAATTCTTCTTTTGTAGTTGCGGATGCTTGCGAGAGAGGTTAATCATAAGTGGGAGGCTTGTCCAAGTAAGGACGGCACCCAAGCACTGGTCCACCCACATATCAAATTATCAAAGTAACGAACGCGAATCATATGAGCATGATGAAAACTAGCTTGACAGAAATTCCCATGTGTCCTCGGGAGCGCTTTGCTTTATATAAGAGTTTATCCAGGCTTGTCCTTTGCTACAAAAAGGATTGGGCCACCTTCCCGCACCTTTGTTACATTTGTTACTTGCTATCCGTTACGAATTATCCTATCACAAAACTATCTGTTACCAATAATTTCAGTGCTTGCAGAGAATACCTTACTGAAAACCGCTTGTCATTTCCTTCTGCTCCTCGTTGGGTTCGACACTCTTACTTATCGAAAGGACTATGATAGATCCCCTACACTTGTGGGTCATCAAGACTCTTTTCTGGCGCCGTTGCTGGGGAGTGAAGCGCCTTTGGTGTGTGGAACTTGGTAAGGAAAAATTTATATAGTGTGCTGAAATTTACTGTCACTTGTTACTATGGAAAATAATCCTTTGAAGGGCTTGCTCGGGGTATCTTCACCTCGACCGGAAGCACAAAGGGATGCTCCTCAACCTACTGCACCTACTGAAAATATTTATTATGAAATTCCTTCGGGTATGATAGAGGAACTGCTAGCTAATCCTTATGCAGGAGATGGAACACTACATCCTGATTTGCATCTAATCTATGTGGATGAGGTTTGTGGATTATTTAAGCTTGCAGGTTTGCCCGAGGATGATGTCAAGAAGAAGGTCTTTCCTTTATCTTTGAAGGAGAAGGCATTGACATGGTATAGGCTATGTGATGATATTGGATCATGGAACTACAACCGATTGAAATTGGAATTTCATCAGAAGTTTTATCCTATGCATCTGGTTCATCGTGATCAGAATTATATTTATAATTTTTGGCCTCGTGAAGGAGAAAGAATCGCTTAAGCTTGAGGGAGGCTTAAGTCAATGTTATATTCATGCCGCAATCATGAGCTTCCGAGAGAAATTATTATTCAGAATTTTTATGCTCGGCTTTCTCGTAATGATCAATCCATGCTCGATACTTCTTGTGTTGGTTCCTTTATGAAGAAAGATATTGAATTCAAATGGGACTTATTGGAAAGAATTAAACGCAACTCTAAAGATTGGGAACTCGACGAAGGTAAGGAGTCAGGTATAAACCTTAAGTTCGATTGTGTTAAATCCTTTATAGACACCGATGCTTTTCATGATTTTAGCACTAAATATGGACTTGACTCTGAGATAGTAGCTTCTTTCTGTGAATCTTTTGCTACTCATGTTGATCTCCCTAAGGAGAAGTGGTTTAAATATCATCCTCCCATTGAAGTTAAAGTAGTTGAACCTATTAAAGTTGAAGAAGAAACTATTATTTATAATGCTAATCCTGTTATTCCTACTGCTTATATTGAGAAACCGCCCTTCCCTGTTAGAATAAAGGAACATGCTAAAGCTTCAACTGTGGTTCGTAAGAGTTGTACTAGAACACCTACGCCCCCCTGAACAAATTAAAGTTGAACCTAGTATTGCTATGGTTAAAGATCTCTTGGTTGATAATATTGATGGGCATGTTATTCATTTCTGTGATGAAGCTGCTAGAATTGCTAGACCTGATACTAAAGGTAAACATAGACCTATTGTTGGCGTGCCTGTTGTTTCTGTTAAAATAGGAGATCATTGTTATCATGGCTTATGTGATGTGGGTGCTAGTGTGAGTGCAATTCCCTTTACCTTATATCAAGAAATTATGAATGATATTGCACCAGCTAAATTAGAGGAAATTGATGTTACCATTAAGCTTGCTAATAGAGATACTATAGCACCAATTGGGATTGTTAGAGATGTTGAAGTCTTGTGTGGGAAAATAAAGTATCCTACTGACTTTCTTGTTCTTGGTTCCCCACAAGATGATTTTTGTCCCATTATATTTGGTAGATCTTTCTTGAATACCGTTAATGCTAAGATAGATTGTGAGAAAGAAATTGTTACTGTAAGTTTTGGGGATGTGTCTCATGAGTTCAATTTCTCTAAATTTCGTAGACAACCCCATGATAAGGAATTGCCTAGTAAAGATGAAATTATTGGTCTCGCTTCTATTGATGTGCCTCCTACTGATCCTTTAGAACAATATTTGCTAGACCATGAAAATGATATGCATATGAATGAAAGGAATGAAATAGATAAGATTTTCTTTGATCAGCAACCTATTTTGAAACACAACCTGCCTGTTGAAATACTTGGGGATCCTCCTCCACCCAAGGGTGATCCCGTGTTTGAGCTTAAACAATTACCTGATACTCTGAAATATGCTTATCTTGATGAAAAGGAGATATATCCTGTTATTATTAGTGCTAACCTTTCAGAGCATGAAGAAAAGAGATTATTGAAAACTTTGAGGAAGCACCGTCCAGCTATTGGATATACTCTTGACGATCTTAAGGGCATTAGTCCCACTCTATGTCAGCATAAAATTAATATGGAGCCTGATGCTAAACCAGTTGTTGATCACCAACGACGGTTAAATCCTAAAATGAAAGAAGTGGTAAGAAATGAAATACTAAAGCTTCTGGAGGCAGGTATAATTTATCCTATTGCTCATAGTAGATGGGTTAGTCCCGTTCATTGTGTCCCTAAAAAGGGAGGTATTACCGTTGTCCCTAATTATAAAAATGAATTGATCCCGCAAAGAATTGTTACGGGTTATAGAATGGTAATTGATTTTAGGAAATTAAATAAAGCTACTAGGAAAGATCATTATCCTCTCCCTTTTATCGATCAAATGCTAGAAAGACTATCCAAACATACACATTTTTGCTTTCTAGATGGTTATTCTGGTTTCTCTCAAATACATGTGTCAAAAGAGGATCAAGAAAAAACCACTTTTACTTGTCCTTTCGGTACCTTTGCTTATAGACGTATGCCTTTTGGTTTATGAAATGCACCTGCTACCTTTCAAAGATGTATGATGGCTATATTCTCTGACTTTTGTGAAAAGGTTGTTGAGGTTTTCATGGATGATTTTTCCGTTTACGGAACTTCTTTTGATGATTGCTTGAGCAACCTTGATCGAGTTTTGCAGAGATGCGAAGAAACTAATCTTGTCTTGAATTGGGAAAAGTGCCACTTTATGGTTAATGAAGGTATTGTCTTGGGGCACAAGATCTCCGAAAGAGGTATTGAGGTTGATAAAGCTAAAGTCGATGCTATTGAAAAAATGCCGTGTCCCACAGATATCAGAGGTATAAGAAGTTTCCTTGGTCATGCTGGTTTCTATAGGAGGTTTATTAAAGACTTCTCTAAGATTTCTAGGCCTCTCACCAATCTTTTGCAAAAAGATGTTCCATTCGTTTTTGATGATGATTGTGTAGAAGCATTTGAAATTCTTAAGAATGCCTTGATTTCCGCACCTGTTGTTCAACCACCTAATTGGAACCTACCCTTTGAAATTATGTGTGATGCTAGTGATTATGCCGTTGGTGCTGTTCTAGGACAAAGAGTTGATAAGAAATTAAATGTTATCCATTATGTTAGTAAAACTCTAGACAGTGCTCAAAGAAACTATGCTACCACTGAAAAGGAATTTTTAGCAGTTGTGTTTGCTTGTGATAAGTTCAGACCTTATATTGTTGATTCCAAAGTAACTGTTCACACTGATCATGCTGCTATCAAATATCTTATGGAAAAGAAAGATGCTAAACCTAGACTTATTAGATGGGTCCTTCTGCTACAAGAATTTGATTTGCATATTATTGATAGAAAGGGTGTTGATAACCCCGTAGCAGATAACTTGTCTAGATTAGAGAATGTTCTTAATGACCCACTACCTATTGATGATAGCTTTCCTGATGAACAATTAGCTGTCATAAATGCTTCGCGCAATGCTCCGTGGTATGCTGATTATGCTAATTACATTGTTGCTAAATTTATACCACCTAGTTTCACATACCAACAAAAGAAAAAGTTCTTTTATGATTTAAGACATTACTTTTGGGATGACCCACACCTTTATAAAGAAGGAGTAGATGGTGTTATTAGACGTTGTGTGCCTGAGCATGAACAGGAACAGATCCTACACAGGTGTCATTCCGAGGCCTACGGAGGACACCATGCTGGAGATAGAACTGCACATAAGGTACTACAATCTGGTTTTTATTGGCCTACTCTCTTCAAGGATGCTCGTAAGTTTGTCTTGTCTTGTGATGAATGTCAAAGAATTGGTAATATCAGTAGACGTCGGGAAATGCCTATGAATTACTCTCTTGTTATTGAACCATTTGATGTTTGGGGTTTTGATTATATGGGACCTTTTCCACAGTCTAACGGGTATACTCATATTCTAGTTGCTGTTGATTATGTTACTAAGTGGGTAGAAGCTATTCCAACTAGTAGCGCTGATCATAACACTTCTATTAAAATGCTTAAAGAAGTTATTTTCCCTAGATTTGGAGTCCCTAGATATTTAATGACTGATGGTGGTTCACACTTTATTCATGGTGCTTTCCGTAAACTGCTTGCTAAGTATGATGTTAATCATAGAATTGCATCTCCTTATCATCCTCAGTCTAGTGGTCAAGTAGAATTGAGCAATAGAGAAATTAAATTGATCTTGCAGAAGACTGTTAATAGATCCAGAAAGAATTGGTCTAAGAAACTTGATGATGCATTATGGGCTTATAGAACTGCTTATAAAAATCCTATGGGCATGTCTCCGTATAAGATGGTTTATGGTAAAGCATGTCACTTACCTCTTGAAATAGAACATAAAGCTTATTGGGTAATCAAAGAGCTCAACTATGATTTCAAACTTGCTGGTGAGAAGAGGTTATTTGACATAAGCTCACTTGATGAATGGAGAACCCAGGCCTATGAGAATGCCAAGTTGTTTAAAGAAAAGGTTAAGAGATGGCATGATAAAAGGATACAAAAGCGTGAATTCAATGTAGGTGATCATGTCTTGCTATACAATTCTCGTTGAAGATTTTTTGCAGGAAAACTTCTCTCTAAATGGGAAGGGCCTTACATTATCGAGGAAGTATATCGTTCTGGTGCCATCAAGATCAACAACGCCGAGGGCACAAATCCGAAGGTGGTAAACGGGCAAAGAATCAAACATTATATCTCAGGTACTCCCTTAAATGTTGAAACCAATGTTATCAATACTATGACTCCGGAGGAGTACATTAGGGAGACTTATCAGAACGTTTCAGACTCCGAAAAGGAATAGGTATGTGTTACGGTAAGCAAACCGACCCCAAAACTTTTCCAATAGCAATTTTTATCCGTTTTGGAATATTTAATAATTTGGAAAATTTAAAGTAGTCCGAAGAGTGCACGAGGAGGCGACAAGCCAGGGGGGCGCGCCCTACCCCCCTGGGCGCGCCCCTGTGGCTTGTGGCCACCCCGTGTACCCTACGGACTCTGTTTTCTTGTGGTTTATTCCTTCAGGTCGGTAAAAATTCATTATATAATCTCCCGAAGGTTTTGACCTTCGTAACACGACAATACCTCCTGTTTTCGTTTTGAGTTGTTTCTGCAGCAGATTTAGAGCAAGATGTCTTCGCAAGAGTCGGTCGGGGAGAGCCGTGCCTCTCACCTGACACCGGGGTCCGGAGCATTCAGCGAAGCCAACCACTTCGGGCAGGCCACGGAGGAAGAGATGGAGACCGGCTTGAAAAGGATAGATGCCATGGAGGAAGACCAGGAAGTTACCTCTCGCCTACAACCTGGAGCCATGTTGGAAGAACTTCAGAGCTCAGCAATTCCAAATTCGGTTATCCCTCCCAATGCTAAATTTCTTACTTATGAAAATATGAAAAAGAGTGTTTCTTCTTCTCCCGCAGCAATGAAACATCCATGGGTTATGGGAGCTCTAACCGTCACTGGAAAACTTCGCAAGGAAATAATGGATCTCAGATAGCAAAATAATAAGCTTGAGGAGGAGAATCGCATTCTGAGGTGCATCATCGCCAAGAATATAACATCGCCACCTCCGAAGAAAGACAACTAAACACATGGGTATGGGCACTCCCCTTGGCTTGTGCCAAGCTTGGGGGAGGTGCCCCGGTATCGTATCACCATCACATCTTTTACTTTTATCGTTTTTCTTAGTTCGATCCTTTTGGTTATATCTTGATCTAGTACAATAAAGTCTTTAGTGTGATCTAGTTTTGAGTTTTGCTTTATGTTCCCCCTCTGTAAGCAAGTCCGAGAGTTATATAATAAAGAGTAGTTTTGAGTTGGGGACTTTGCTTGCTTGCTATGATCTTGAGAAAAAGAAATAGAAAGAAGTATAGAATAAAAGCAAAGAGTATATATGATGATCTTATGGGGGGTGATGACTTCACATATAAGAGGTATGCCGATTGAAATTTGTTGTGAGTTGACAAACAAAGCTTTTGGTCATTGTTGCAATTAAAAGGAAGTAATAAAGAAAGAGAGGTTCATATATGAATATATCATCTTGGACATCTTTTATGATTGTGAGCACTCATTAAAATATTATATGTTAAGAAGTTGATGTTGGACAAGGAAGACAACATAATGGGTTATGTTTGCTTATTTCCGAATAGAAGTTATATGGTTTTAGATCCTTTAACATGTGTCGCTTGCTTCCACCCCATATCAGCCAAAACTTCCGCACCAAGTAGAGATACTACTTGTGCATCCAAACACCTTTAACCCAGTTTTGCCATGAGAGTCCACCATACCTACCTATGGATTGAGTAAGATCATTCAAGTAAGTTGTCATCGGTGCAAGCAATAAAAATTGCTCTCTAAATATGTGTGATCTATTGGTGTGAGGAAAATAAACTTTATATGAACTTGTGATATGGAAGAAATAAAAGCGACAGACTGCATAATAAAGTTCTTTATCACAAGGGGCAATATAAAGTGACGTTCTTTTGCATTAAGGGATTGCACATCCAACTATAAAAGCGCATGACAACCTCTGCTTCCCTCTGCGAAGGGCCTATCTGTTACCTTTACTTTCTAGTACTTACTTTTATGCAAGAGTCGCGGTGATCTTCACCACTTCCTTTATTTCGCCTTTATCTCTTGGCAAGCGTCATGTGTTGAGGAATGATCTAGACACATATATCCACTCGGATGTGGGTGAGCATGAGTTATTTCTGTTGACATTACCCTTGAGGTAAATAGTTGGGAGGCAATACTATAAGCCCCAATTTTTCTCTGTGTCCGATTGAAGCTTTGACCTCATAGGTACCGCGTGAGTGTTAGCAATTATGAAAGACTAAAAGATGATTGAGTGTGTGGATTTGCTTTACAAGCTCTTATATTGACTCTTTCCTACGTTATGATAAATTGGAATTGCTTCAATGACTGAGATCATAGTTTGTTGGTTTTCAATAGAGTTCTTGATTCATACTTTACCTTGTGAATGAATTGTTACTCTAGCATAAGAAATTATATGTCAATATATGTTGCTGTCCTAAAGATAACCATGATGCCTTCATGTCCATATTTTATTTTATTGACACCTCTATCTCTAAACATGTGGACATATTTATCGATTTTGGCTTTCGCTTGAGGACAAGCGAGGTCTAAGCTTGGGGGAGTTGATACGTCCATTTTGCATCATGCTTTTATATCGATATTTATTGCATTATGGACTGTTAATACACATTTTGGTACAATACTTATGCCTTTTCTCTCTTATTTTACAAGGTTTACATGAAGAGGGAGAATGCCGGCAGCTGGAATTCTGGACTTGAAAAGGAGCAAATCTGAGATACCTATTCTGCACAACTCCAAAAGTCCTGAAAATCTACGGAGAATTATTTTGGAATATATAAAAAATATTGGGGGAAAGAAATACCAGAGGGGACCCACCAGGGAGTCACAAGCCAGGGGGGCGCGCCCTACCCCCCTGGGCACGCCCCTGTGGCTTGTGGGCCCCCTGGCAGGCCTCCGGTGCCCATCTTCTGCTATATGGAGGGTTTTGACCTGGAAAAAATCATAAGGGAGCTTTCGGGATGAAGCGCCGCCGTCTCGAGGCGGAACTTGGACAGAACCAATCTAGGGCTCCGGCGGAGCTGTTCTGCCAGGGAAACTTCCCTCCCGGAGGGGGAAATCGAAGCCATCGTCGTCACCAACGATCCTCTCATCGAGAGGGGGTCAATCTCCATCAACATCTTCAACAGCACCATCTCCTCTCAAACCCTAGTTCATCTCTTGTATCCGATCTTTGTCCCAAAACCTCAGATTGGTACCTGTGGGTTGCTAGTAGTGTTGATTACTCCTTGTAGTTGATGCTAGTTGGTTTACTTGGTGGAAGATCATATGTTCAGATCCTTAATGTTAATTAATACTCCTCTGATCATGAACATGAATATGCTTTGTGAGTAATTACGTTTGTTCCTGAGGACATGGGATAAGTCTTGTTATAAGTAATCATGTGAATTTGGTATTCGTTCGATATTTTGATGAGATGTATGTTGTCTCTCCTCTAGTGGTGTTATGTGAACGTCGACTACATGACACTTCACCATTATTTGGGCCTAGAGGAAGGCATTGGGAAGTAATAAGTAGATGATGGGTTGCTAGAGTGACAGAAGCTTAAACCCTAGTTTATGCGTTGCTTTGTAAGGGGCTGATTTGGATCCATATGTTTCATGCTATGGTTAGATTTATCTTAATTCTTCTTTTGTAGTTGCGGATGCTTGCGAGAGAGGTTAATCATAAGTGGGAGGCTTGTCCAAGTAAGGACAGCACCCAAGCACCGGTCCACCCACATAACAAATTATCAAAGTAACGAACGCGAATCATATGAGCATGATGAAAACTAGCTTGACAGAAATTCCCATGTGTCCTCGGGAGCGCTTTGCTTTATATAAGAGTTTATCCAGGCTTGTCCTTTGCTACAAAAAGGATTGGGCCACCTTCCTGCACCTTTGTTACATTTGTTACTTGCTATCCGTTACGAATTATCCTATCACAAAACTATCTGTTACCAATAATTTCAGTGCTTGCAGAGAATACCTTACTGAAAACCGCTTGTCATTTCCTTCTGCTCCTCGTTGGGTTCGACACTCTTACTTATCGAAAGGACTACGATAGATCCCCTATACTTGTGGGTCATCACTCGGCAATGTCGATGAACTCCTTGCTCTTGTGCTTCAAGATGATAGACTCCTCAACACACAATCACTCTCTCACAGATTTGGCTATGGTGGAAGAGATTGATTTGGTGGAAAGCAACTTGGGGAGGCTAGAGATCAAGATTCAGATGGTTGGAATGGAATGGCTTGATCTCAACAACACAAGGGTAGGTGGCTCTCTCTCGGAAAATTGGTTGGGGCAAGTATGGAATAGTTCTGAGTGCTTCTCTTTCGAGTGGGTGGTGGTGAAGGGGTATATATAGGCATCTCCAAAAATCCAACCATTACACCTTAAGTGACCAACTCGGTGACACCGATGTGTGAATCTCGGTGGTACCGAAGTGACCAAAAGGTGACAACTTTTGAATCTCGGTGAGACCGATATATAAAACTTGGTGGTAACGATTAGGTGACCAACGGTCAGATTGCGCAACTCGGTGACGCCGATCCAGAAAACTCGGTGGTACCGATTTTGTGAATCGAGGTAACAGAAAGTTGGCAACCCAAACTCGGTGGCACCGAAGTGGAATCGGTTGCACCGATGTGCTAGGGTTTGGCATGGGTCTGTCTGAGTTTGGGAATCGGTGGCACCGAGTGGGAAGTGTTGGTTGCACCGATTTTGGATATTTGACTTTGGACAGACTTTTGTGGAAGAGCTTGTGGGTGTTTTTGGTGATTATCACTTGTGCACGTATGAGCATTTTGTTCACCAACAGTACCTTACCCCCTTTTAATAGTATTGGCTTTCCTATGGACTCAAAGTGATTTCTCACAAAGTAAAATGTAGAGTCGTCTTCCTTGAAGCTTTGCCAATCCATTTCCTTGCATCTTGGGGTATTTCCACAATCCTTTTGCCATCCCTATCATTGAACTTTTCCTGAAATATGCTTAGTGGAAACATTAGTTCAATGACATATATGTTGTTATTGATTACCAAAACCACCAAGGGAGCAAATGTGCTTTCAACAATATCTTTCATATATTTTGCATAAGGAGACATCTTCAGAATATTAGTCAAACGTGTGCGCAAAAAGACTGGCTTAAGCATTTCAATGAAGCGCTCAAAATCTTCCTTATCCCTATTTTTAAAAGGCTTACAAAGGAATGGCATGGGTTTTTGAACCCATGGCTCTCTTTCTTTACCATGTTATCTAGCAATGAAATATCTCTTATCATAATACTTATTCTTACGTGGTGGGTTATCAAGATCAGCTGCAGGTTCTATTTCTACATCATTATCAGATTCTTTATCATTATCTGGTTGAGCATTAGCATGAACATCATCATTTTCATTATCACTAGGTGCGTGTTCATTATCAGATTGTGTCTCAACATCAGAAATAGAAACATCATCATGATTCTCAGGAGGTTTTTCTATCATATGTTCACTAGAATCATGGAAAGTACTATCGTTTTTCTTTTTCTTTTTTCTTCTTAGATGGACTATATGCATCCTTATTAGTATTCTGAGAATCTTGTTCAATTCTTTTAGGACGTCCTTCAGGATAGAGGGGCTCTTGTGTCATTCTACCCCCTCTAGTCACAACTCTAATAACATGATTATTTGTTTTATTATTCATTTCAGTAAACAAATCATTTTGGGACTTAGCAACTTGATCTAACCGAGTTTGGACCATAGATGAATGATTACCTAAGCCTTTAACATCATTTGAAATTCTAAACATCAAGTCACTCAAGTGATTAATCATCACAGCATTTCTTTTTAATTAACCCATAACATACTTATAAAATGCTCTTGCTTAACAATGTAATTATCAAATTCATCCATGCATTGACTAGCGGTTTTATTGTAAGGTATATCACTTACATCGAATCTACGGAGGGAGTTTACCTCTACTACCTGTGTAGGGATATCAAGTCCATGTATTTCTTCGATAGGTGGTAGATTCTTAACATCTTCAATCCTTATACCTTTTTCTTTCATAGATTTCTTGGCTTCTTGCATATCTTTTGGACTGAGGAATAGAATACCTCTCTTCTTAGTAATCGGCTCAGGTAGTGGTTTAGGAACAATCGAATCATTAGCATTTTTAAAAATATTATTCAATAGTTCTTCAGCTTGCCCAACAGTTCGTTCCCTGAAAACACGACCAGCACAACTATCCAAGTAGTCCCTAGATGCATCGATTAGTCCACTATAAAAGATATCAAGTACTTCATTTTTCTTAATAGGATGATCAGGCAAAGCTTTAAGAAGCTGGAGAAGCCTCCCCCAAGCTTGAGGGAGATTCTCTTCTTTAATTTGCACAAAGTTAAATATTTCCTGTAAAGCAGCTTGTTTCTTATGAGCGGGAAAATATTTTTCAGAGAAGTAATATATCATATCCTGGGGGCTACGCACACAACCAGGAGCAAGAGAAAGGAACCACTTCTTAGCATCACCCTTTAGTGAGAAAGGGAAAAAACTTAAGGACATAATAATAACACATCTTTTCCTCGTTAGCAAATAGGGTGGCAATATCATGCAATTTAGTAAGGTGTGCCACAATAGTTTCAGATTCATAACCATGGAAAGGATCATATTCTACCAAAGTAATTAACTCAGGGTCAACAAAGAATTCATAATCCTTATCAGTAACAAATATAGGAGAAGTAGCAAACTTAGGATCATATTTCATTTTCTCCTTCATATATTTTTCTTTCAGTTTACTCCACATTTTCCTAAGATCATCTCTATCGTTACAAGCAAGAAAGTCTCTAGCTATCTCCCCATCCATAACATAACCATCAGGTACATCAGGCATTTCAATTATAGGAGGAGATCTAGACAAGATAGGTGAATCATAGTTCTCATCAATTTCAATTTCAGCATTCTCGAGTTCTCTAGACTTAGCAATATGAGCATTAAGCAAATCACCTAGTGGCACATGTTCAGTTTTATCCAACATAGTAGTAGGATCGTCATAATTTTCATTCAAAGTAGAAGTAGCATCATCAATTACTTGCGACATATCATATCGAATAGCAGGTGTTGGTGTTGCAAGCTTATTTAAAACATAAGGTGAATCAAGTGCAGAGCTAGATGGCAGCTCCTTACCTGCCCTCATTCAAGAGGGTACAATCTTGGTTTTAGCGTCTTTTAGATTCTTCAAAATAACAATAGAAATCCTTGGTGAACACGATAAATAGAGTTATGCTCCACGACAACGGCGCCAGAAAAAAGATCTGGATAACCCACAAGTATAGGGATCACAATAGTCTTCGAGGGTAATATTTCACCCAAATTTATTGACTCGACACAAGGGGAGCCAAAGAATGTTTATTGGTCTTAGCGGTTGAGTTGTCAATTCAACCACACCTGGGATTTTTTTTCTACAACAAAGTTTTTTAGCAGCACAATAACAATATCAATGGAAACATAGGAACATAGCAGTTTTGTATTGATTGTAACAGCAACAGTAACAAAAGTAACTTAACGGAAATCAATAAGTGAAACGCGTATGCCATGGATCAATGATGGATTGATATGGATGACATTCATCATATAACGGTTGCACACTAGAGCGACACAGCACTAGCTCCAATTCATCAATATAATGTAGACATGTATTCCGTATTAGTCATACGTGCTTATAGTAAGAACTTGCATGACATCTTTTGTCCTACCCTCCCGTGGCAGCGGGGTCCATATGGAAACTAAGGGATATTAAGGCCTCTTTTAATAGAGAATCGGAACAAAGCATGAACACATGGTGAATACATGAACTCCTCAAACTATGGTCATCACCGGAAAGAGTCCCAATTATTATCACCTTGGGGGATGTGGATCATAACACATAGTAGGTGCATACAACTTGTAATATAGGATCTAAAACACTCTCATATTCATGAAAACATAATAGGTTCAGATCTGAAATCATGGCACTGGGGCCCTAGTGACAAGCATTAAGCATAACAAAGTCATAGCAACATCAATCTCAGAACATAGTGGATACTAGGGATCATAGCCCTATCAAAATAACTCGATTACATGATCAATCTCATCAAATCCCATCACAGTCCAACAAGCCTACAAAGGAATTGCTCACTCCTGGTGGTGAGCATCATGGGGGTGTTGATGAAGAAGGGTTGGTGATGACGACAATGACGAATCCCCCTCTTCGAAGCCCAAACGGACTCCAAATCAGCCCTCCTGAGGAAGAGCAGGAGGCGGCGGCGGCTTCGTCTCGTAGATCGCGATGAAAACTTCTCTCTTATTTTTTTCGTAGAATATGAATTTATAAGACTGAAACTAGGGTCAGCGGAGCCACATGGGCCCCACAAGGCAGGTGGGCGTGCCCGGGGGGTGGCCGCATCCAGGTGCCTTGCGGGCAGCTGGTGGCCCCCCTCTGGCAGGTTTTCGCTCTAGTATTTTATATATATTTCAAAATAATTCTTTAAAAAGTTTCGTTCGATTTCGAAAACTTTTATTTATGCACAAAAACAACACCATGTCAGTTCTGCTGAAAACAACGTCAGTCCGGGGTAGTTTCATTCAAATCCTGCAAATTCGAGTCCAAAACAAGAGAAAAAGTGTTTGGAAAAGTAGATACGTTGGAGACGTATCAGTGGCACCCTCGACGACGAGGTAGTGGCTGCTGACGAACCCGACCTGGTCGGATGCGAGAAACAACACGACATCCGCCAAGTCGGCCGCATGAGCACCTTCCAGCGCAACAGTTGTGCGCCTCCATCATGGTTTCCATCTCCTCCGCGCCCATGCACACCATGGGGGACACAAGGTTGATGTGCATGCCATGGCGCCCAAGCTCACCGACGGTCGCACATAGCAAGCCCATCAATGTGTACTATGATTTCGTGTAGGACACCGGCCGAACCAGCCTTGCATGCACACGATGCTCCCCGTGCACACGACGGCATCACGGACGCCCACGAACGAACATGGAGCGGTACTCGAGTGCGCCCAAGTCCATGTTTGGGACAGGGCCCGTCCAGGGCAACACGATTGCGCTGTTGGCGTGCTGGGCGTGTAGCTTCCCTCCTGGACCACTCGTCTCTCGCGTGAACAGGTTGGGTTCTTTCTCAAGGTTAAAGATAACCCGAAGGAGCGGCAACATCAAAGCCTCATTCGTGATATTGTGCCGGCCCGGCCTTTATGACGGGCGTGCCGAGCCGATCCCCATGGCCGGCATGGGGAGAGCAACTAATTAGCGAGTACTCCCTCGGAAGCCTCCCAACGATCACTCCCACGCGCCGTCACTTGGCGCGTTCTCAGCCGCTGCCACGTGTCGCGCTCTGAGCGTTTCTTTTGTTTTTTTTTATTTTTTCGCACGCGTTTTCGGCTTTTTAGATTGTTTTTTTGGGGGGGTTTCAGTGTTCCGATTTTTCTTAACTTTTGGACGATTTTTTTTAAAAAAAAGTTTTTGCGCGAAAAAACGCGTTTTTTTTGCGAGAGGCATGGTTTTGCTTTCGCGAGAGGCATGGCCGTGCCTCTCGGAAAGGAAAAAAACATGTTTTCTATTTTTTTTCTTTTTCACAAGAGGCACGGTTTTGCTTCCACGAGAGGCACGGCTTTGCTTTCGCGAGAGGCACGGACATGCCTCTCGGAAAGGAAAAAAACACATTTTTTGTTTTTTTTGCGAGAGGCACGGTTTGCTTCCACTAGAGGCGCGGTTTTACTTTCGCGGGAAAGGGAAAAAACGCGTTTTCTGTTTTTTTTTTCGCGAGAGGCACGGTGTTGCTTCCGCGAGAGGCACGGTTTTGCATTCGCGAGAGGCACGGCCGTGCCTCTCGGAAAGGAAAAAATGCCTTTTCTGTTTTTTTCTATCGCGAGAGGCACGGTTTTTTCGTCTCCGATTTTTTTCGTGAAAAAAAAGTTTGTCAAAACCTATCAACATGGGATCTAGTTTTGAAGATCTCGACGCGAGGAACCCAACGGTGAAAACGGTTCGAGATTTGGACGCGCAATTTAAAAGATAAAACGTTTTGAAAATACGGATCTACGAAAAAAGGGAAAACTCCCTTGCGACTAGTGGCACACATGCAGTACGCCACTTGTCGCAACCTGAAGAGGTGGGAGTGATCCCTGAAAGGAGTACTCGCCAATTAGTGATTTCGCGACATGGGGCCATGTCGTGCCAGCCCCTTTTACAGCCGGGCCGTGCTGATGTGGGCGGGTTTGCTTGGGCCCGTCGGCCGGCCTCGCTCCGTCGCGCCGAGAGCGCGGCAAAAGACTGGCACTGGACCGGCCAATGAGCGGGAAACGAAAACGGGAAACCACAGCACGTTCCCTAGCGCCTAGTCGGCCGCCGCCCCAGATAAATAGTGTGGTGCATAAAGTACCTTCCTGGTCCATGCATTGAGCGGTAATCAGTTTCCTCTCAATGTCACGCAGCCAATCGTCTGCTTCAAGTGGTTTGTCTATGTGGGAGAAAACAATAGGGCGGGTCTTCTACAGCTCAGCTAGCTTAGACCAGGGGTGATATGGTTCATGATGATTCCCTATGTTGATCAGGTGGTTCATCATCTCTTGGTAATGTTGTTGGCTTTGTTCATAAAGACGATAGACTTGTGAAAATGTTGAATCACTGTCTTGTTGGCTCGACTGTCCCTGTGTATAGTTGTTGCCTGTCTGGGTAAAGTGATTGTCCTCTGGCGGACTAGGCATGGAGCGAGTCCAAGGACGATGCATTTTCCCTCTGGGGTGTTGATGTAAAAACAAATAAGTAAAACTCAGAAGAAAAATATTTTTTTGACAGAACAAATGATTTCCCCCTTAAAAACGTAAGCGCGTACGGAGAAGGACCGCATGATTCATATGTTACAAGCAAGCCATAATTATACAATACATCACTCATGATTGCCATGCGTGTACGCATTCATGACATGTTATTTAAGCTAGTGCACTTCTCCTTACTCCTAATATGCCACGATCACGAACTACTGCTCTCCAAGCTTAAACAGAAAAGAAACAGAAAATAAATATCTTAAATGCTGCTACACTCTCTTATAGGGGAACTACAGTAATGCTGCACCGTCTACTGTCCTGAAGTAGCGGGAAAGTCGTGAGTCTTGCCAAGGGTAAGACTCAGACGAGGTGCGGAAGACTCAACTGTTGGGGAACGTTGCATGGGAAACAAAAATTTTCCTACGCACACGCAAGATCTATCCATGGTGATGAGCATCTACGAGAGGGAGAGTGAATCTACATACCCTTGTAGATCGCTAAGCGGAAGCGTTAATAAACGCGGTTGATGTAGTCGAACGTCTTTGCGATCCAAATCGCCGAGCGTCCCGCGATCCAATCACGATCCTTCCGATCTAGTGCCGAACGGACGACACCTCCGCGTTCAACACACGTACGGCTTGATGACGCCTTCACCTCCTCGATCCAGCGAGCGATGGTGAAGTAGTGGTTGAGTTCCAGCAGCACGACGGCGTGGTGATGGTGGTGAGGAACAATCTCTGCAGGGCTTCGCCAAGCACTACGGAGATTATGACGGAGGAACTAGAGGGTTAGGGTTGCCGCACACGGCTTGGGGAAATCTTGATCTGTCCCGTGTGCTAGCCCTGCCCCTCTATTTATATGTTGAGCCTTGGGGTCTAAACTTGGAGTAAAAGCCTCCTCCGGGTCGGTTTTGCCCGCACAAGGTCGGTTTGGCCCGCAGGGAAAGAGTCCAACTCGGATCCCGGACGAACCGTGCACAGCCGCGCACAAGCGGTAGTACCGCTTCACACAAGCGGTAGTACCGCTTGGGCGGTAGTACCGCTTGGGCGGTAGTACCGCTTCACACAAGCGGTAGTACCGCTCCGGCGGTAGTACCGCTTCACCAAGCGGTAGTACCGCTTACACGGCAGCAAAACTACTTTTGCACTTTCCAATACCTTGTGGGCTTTATCCCTTTGGCTCATATAAAGTGTTGCTGCACCCGAACACTTCGGTAAACATCCGGAACCCCTTCCGGTGAACTTCGGAACTCTTCCGGAGATCGAAACACTATTATCACATATATCAATCTTTACCTCCGGACTATTCCGGAGATCCTCGTCATGTCCGGGATCTTATCCGTGACTCCGAACAACTTTCGGTCACCAACATAATAACTCAATTATACTAATCGTCATCAAACGTTAAGTGTGTAGACCCTGCGGGTTCGAGAACTATGTAGACATGACCGAGACACCTCTACGGCCAATAACCAATAGCGGGACCTGGATGCCCATATTGGCTCCTACATATTCTACGAAGATCTTTATCGGTCGAACCTCTATGTCAAGGATTCAGTTAATCCCGTATGCTGTTCCCTTTGTTCTTCGGTATGTTACTTGCCCGAGATTCGATCGTCGGTATCACTATACCTAGTTCAATCTCGTTACCGGCAAGTCTCTTTACTCGTTCCGTAATACAAGATCTCGTGGCTAACACTTTAGTCACATTGCTTGCAAGGCTCATTGTGATGTTGTATTACCGAGTGGGCCCTGAGATACCTCTCCGTCACACGGAGTAACAAATCCCAGTCTTGATCCATGCCAACCCAACAGACACCCTCGGAGATACCTGTAGAGCACCTTTATAGTCACCCAGTTACGTTGCGACGTTTGATACACACAAGGTATTCCTCCGGTGTCAGTGAGTTGCATGATCTCATGGTCAAAAGAACAGATACTTGACATGCAGAAAACAATAGCAATAAACTGACACGATCAAATGCTACGTTTACAGTTTGGGTCTTGTCCATCACATCATTCTCCTAATGATGTGATCCCGTTATCAAATGACATCGCATGTCCATGGCTAGGAAACCTTAACCATCTTTGATCAACAAGCTAGTCAACTAGAGGCTTACTAGGGACACAGTGTTGTCTATGTACCCACACATGTATTTGAGTTTCCAATCAATACAATTATAGCATGGATAATAAACGATTATCATGAACAAGGAAATATAATAATAACCAATTTATTATTGCCTCTAGGGCATATTTCCAACATCAACCTCCTTGGGAATTGTCGTGGTTTTGTCACAGCAGATGTCCTGGTGAGAGGACTAAGTCTCGGAGTCATCGCAACTAGGTGGTTGGTTGGATGGGGTTGATTGGGAATGAGAGACAAGGGTTTACCCAGGTTCGGCCCCTCCAATGGAGGTATAAGCCTAGGTCCTGCTTGTGTGTTATTGATGATTATGATCTCGATTACAAGGGTGCGAAATCGCTAACCTAGCTCTCGAGGATTTCTTTATTAGTCTTTCGTCCTCAGGGGCTCTCTTTTATATATAGGTTGAGGCCCTGAGGTTACAATAGAGTCCGGGTCGTAACACAACCCGTAACCTAGTCTACTTCCTACTTGTCTTGCCTTCCAAGTAGAGGGGATTCCTTACAACTTCTTAGCTCAAGCCGGCCTGCCAGGTACTGGTCTACGAGCCAACTCTCTCTCATGAGCCGCCTCCTTGGCCCCGAGCTTTTCAAGGCTGACTGTGGCCCATATAATGAGTCCGAATACGAGCCGCCCCTCATCATTGGGTCTTATCTGGGCTGGGTCATATCCCCAACATTAGCCCCCAGTTTAACTTGGATTTATCCATGTTAGACTTCATCATGAAATAAAGAGAACTAAAACATAAAGTCAAAGTTTGGGCCTCACTTATAAGCCAGCATTTCATTTCTCTTCTCTCCAAATCATCGTCCCTGAAAGTTCGTTCGGGTCGATGCTATTCCGGGTCATTTTCTTCCCCTGTGAAACTTAGCTTCTTTTCAACCAGCACCACTATGACATCATCTTGCTGACCTCTGACGTTGATGCGTCATCATAGCAAATCTTTTTAAACAGATGTCAAATCCGGTCCAGCGTGGGAATCGAAGTCTTTGTAGCCACAAATTACTGTGCTTGCCGTTTCACATTCTTACTGCCCTATAAATACATGAGGAGGGCCCCGAGATTCACTTTTACCTCTCTGCTCCTTGTCTTCTCCTCTCATCTCCAGCGCCACTTTCGAACCCGCCGACGCTTCCAGTTGCGAGCGAGCTCACCCCTGCGCCGTCGCCACCGGAGCTCATCTGCATCACCCGCGGTCCTCCTTCGAAGCGCGCCCGCCACCGATTCTCCTCTGCTCGAAGTCTTGTAAGCCCCCATTAATCTTTTAAGTCACCGTTGTTCTTTGTAGTTCATCGGAGTCCACTGGAGATTGTAGTTGCAGATCTAATAGCCTTCGTAGCTTCTTGTCAACATAGTTTTGCCTCCACCGCATTTCCATGGTATTATAGATCGGTAATAATTTTCCTCGTGGGATTTGGTAAATGCTGCACTTCTGGTTCCTCCGCTACTTTTTAGGTTGTTTATTCTCGTTTCCCCATGTTTATTAGATCCATCTATTCTTCTTGTTCGGGGGAAAACGGTTTGCATCCCTAAAAAACTACCAAGTCTTTTATTCATCTATAATGTAGGCATGTATTCCGTATATAGTTATATGTGCTTATAGTAAGAACTTGCATGACATCTTTTGTCCTACTATCCCATGGCAGCGGGGTCCATATGGAAACTATGGGATATTAGGTCCTCTTTTTAATAGAGAACCGAAACAAAGCATTAACACATGGTGAATACATGAACTCTTCAAACTACGGTCATCACCGAAAAGAGTCCCAATTATTGTCACCTTGGGGGATGCGGATCATAACACACAATAGGTGCATACAACTTGCAAGATAGGATCTAAAACACTTTCATATTCATGGAAACATAATAGGTTCGGATCTGAAATCATGCCACTCGGGCCCTAGTGACAAGCATTAAGCATAGCAAAGTCATAGCAACATAAATCTCAGAACATAGTGGATATTAGGGATCAAGCCCTATCAAAATAACTCGATTACATGATAAATCTCATCCAATCCCATCACCATCCAACGAGCCTACAAAGGAATTACTCGCTCCCGGTGGTGAGCATCATGTAACTGTTGATGGAGAAGGGTCGATGATTACGATGGCGACGATTTCCACTCTCCAGAGCCCCAAACGGACTCCAGATCAGCCTTCCCGAGAAAGAACAGGAGGTGGCGGCGGCTCCATCTCGTAGATCGCGATGAAAACTTCTCTCTTATTTTTGTCTCAAAGACTGGAATCAGGGTCAACGAAGCCACGTGGGCCCCACAAGGTAGGTGGGCGCGCCCAGGGGGTGGCCGTGCCCAGGTGCCTTGTGGGTAGCTGGTGCCCCCCCTCTGGCAGGTCTTCGCTCCCGTATTTTCCAAAACAATTCTCCAAAAAGTTTCATTCGATTCCGAAAACTTTTATTTCCGCACAAAAACAACACCATGACAGTTCTGCTGAAAACAACATCAGTTCAGGTTAGTTTCATTCAAATCATGCAAATTAGAGTCCAAAACAAGAGCAAAAGTGTTTGGAAAAGTAGATACGTTGGAGGCGTATCAGTGATGCCCTCGACGACGAGGTAGTGGCTGTTGACGAACCCGACCTGGTCGGATGCGAGAAACAACGTGGCCCCCGCCAAGTCGTCCGCATGAGCACCTTCCAGCGCAACAGTTGTGCGCCTCCATCATGATTTCCATCTCCTCCGCGCCCATGCACACCATGGAGGACACAAAGGTTGATGCGCACGCCTTGGCGCCCAAGCTCCCTGACGGTCGCGCAGACCAAGCCCATCAACGTGTACTATGATTTCGTGTAGGACGCCGGTCAAACCTGCCCCGTACGCACACGACGCTCCCCGTGCACACGATGGTGCCATAGACGCCCACGAACGAACATGGAGCGGTACTCGAGTGCGCCCAGGTCCATGTCCGGGCCCGGGCCCGTCTGGGGCAACACGACTGCGCTGTCGACGTGCTGGGCGTGTAGCTTCCCTCATGGATCACTCGTCTCTCGCGTGAACAGGTCGGGCTCTTTCTCAAGGTTAAAGATGACCCGAAGGAGCGGCAACATCCAAGCCTCGTTCGTGATATTGCGCCATCAAAAGAAGACATCCATGCCAAACAAAGTATTATGTAAACCAATTTTAACAGAATCACAACTCAAAACAAATTTTCCTAAAACTCCTCTTAAAGCTGGTTTTGCTAAAGCTTATTCCAAATACTAGTTATCCAGACAACCACTTAGAGTAGTAGGACAGTCATTTAATCGACATAATTTAACTCGGATAAATAGGAGGGCCTATTAAATGCCTTGGGGCCAAACCTGGCCATATGTGTGGTGTGCTGCACGGGCCAGCCTGCGGGCAACCAATTTTAGCCCCACATGTAATTAAAAGGGCTGGATCGGTCCTTCAGAGAACAAGGACGACCCGAAAGCCAGGCCTTATGGCCGATCATGACACAACCCTTTGAATTATGGGCCCAACGCGGCCCATCCGACACGCGCAGGTGAGTAGGGCGACATGATGGCCATATGTTTAGTTTTTTTTCTTCTAGTTTTCCCCCTTATTTTCTAGTTCTTTCTGAATTTCTAATAAACAAACGGCTCATAAGGCCGAAAAGCAACGCGGGCTGGCCTGCAGGCGTGTCGTGTGGGCCCGGCATTTATAACGGGCGTGCCGAGGCGATCCCCCATGGCCGGCATGGGGCCATGCCGTGCCAGGCCCTTTTACAGCCGGGCCGTGCTCATGTGGGCAGGTTTGCTTGGGCCCGTCGGCCGGCCTCGCTCCGTCGCGCCGAGAGCGCGGCAAAAGACCGGCACTGGACCGGCCAGTGAGCGGGAAACGAAAACGGGAAACCACACCACGTTCCCTAGCGCCCAGTCGGCCGCCGCACCAGATTTTGGGCGTTTTCCGCTTTCCCACCCTGCCCGTTCCCCATTTCCCCTATCCCGCCGCGTGCGACAGTTCGCCTCGCCCCCCCCTCCGTTTCAAACCCCCAAAATTTCCCTCCTCTCCCCCCTTCCACCGAGCAATTCGCCCCGCCTTTTTGATCCCCCGCCAGGCCACCGCCTCGATTAGTCTCCCCATCCCCCCTCCAATCCACTAAACAATCTTTCGCCTTCCGATTCCCCCCCAATTTCCGCGGCCCCCCTCTCCCCCATCTCGCACCAACCTGCCCGCCACCTACCCCTGCCAAACCCTAGCCGGCGATTGCCGCCCAACTGATGGCGGACGACGACGCCGCCGCGAGCTTGAGTCAGCCCTCCCCCGCGAAGGTGAGATTCGCTTGCCCGGCTTGTTCGTTTCGGTGTTTGATTTGTTCGGGATTTCGAACTCCATGCGCGGGCCTCGTAATCAGCTTTTACCTCGCGCGGTACGACTCGGTCCTTAGCAGCTAACTCAGGGTGTGATTTGTTTTTGCGCGCGGTTGAATCTCGAATCCCCGTCGGACTGGATGTTGTTCGCGGGGTCTGGGAATCCGGATTTGGTTAATCCGCGCCGCCATTTTTACTGGCCAGTGGTCGTTGTTACTCTAGTAGACGGCAATTATGATGGTGATCATTTTGTTTGGTTAAAATGTTTTTGACGCGATGGGCTGCCCGTAGTTGCGTGAATTAGAATGTGATAATTTTGGTCTCCCTTTAATTCGAGCCTTCTGTTGTGCCCCATTTGTGGTAAATATGTCAATACCTTTCATTAAAGGTAGTTTTGTAGTAGTATCGTGTCATATAAATGCAGATCTGACGGTAAGGATTGTTGTTTTCCCAGAGTGACATCTCTCGAGAAAATGGGGATGAGAAAAGTAAGCAGTGCCAACCATTCTTCTCCATGTGCCAACCGCAGACTGTTGTAAGATAATGAATTATGCTTATGCCTGATCAAATTTGTACAATATTTGCCATCATACACAAAACCCTAATTTGGTTATGTCGGTCCTCCCTTATGCTTAACAGAGCTATTCAAATTCTTGGGATAGCGTTTGTGCTCCTGCAGCAACAGAACCTTGTCAAACTGTGAGCTAGAAGCTACTGTCGCCTTCATATTTAGTGCAAACGTGTCGTATTGAATTTTTGTAGTTCTGATGGTGTTCATTTTCTCTGGTACAGAGTGGCTTGGATTCAGTGGATGATGAATACATGCCAAGCGCACCTTCTTTTCCTGATAGCCAGCTGCTCCATTCTGAGGTATGTTCTCTTTGCCCCAGGCCTTTATTCAAGAGTTTGATTTTCCAGTTAGTCTGTTTGAATTCCTGTGATGGCCATGTTTGCTAAGTGGTGTCTATCAATGTGCTGTTTCAGAGCATTTCTGCTACAGTAGACGAATCAAACAAGTTATGTTCACCGCCTTCACCTACGGATAAGGAATGTGATGTGGAACAACTTCAGCTGGAACCTGAGGAATTATTGGTATGCCATTTGAACCTTGGCAATTTTTGTGTGACTTTCTCCTGTGAATTTTACAGTGTCTTGCCTCATTTTCTGCCATCTATTAGTTGAAACTTGTAACAGTTGCTTACATTATATTCTATTTGAAAGTCCTATAATTGACATCTGGTGTAAATTCAAGTTTAACGAAGTTCTGCACACTGGAACTTTCTGTAACTCAGCCACTTACGAGCCTTTTATCTAAAACCAGTTTTCCTGAAATTCACAAGATTTAAAGCTTGTGCTGCCAAAACCTATTACCCTGCAGCCAGCTCATATGCAATTTAATTACATATGATATCCTGCATTTAGTTGTCTGTGGCATTCCTGCATGGAGTCCTTTTGTATGTAAGAGTTCTCTAACCCTGTCTTCTGTTTTTGTGGTTGCTATTTTAGGATGACTCGGGTGTGCTAGATGGGGAAACAAAGCAGCAGTCAGAACCCCTTACCACAGATGAACCCAGTTCTGCTGTAAGTTTTTCACCGTGTACATCTGCATTTCTACCTAAAGTCCTTGTGGAGCATGTGATCCAATTATGTGTGCTTAATGATATACATGATAAACTGTGGTTGTAATATGTTTGTCAAATGGTTTTTCTTTTAGGTGTATAACATTCTGTATTTTTTTTTGTTGGCACTGCTGCAGGATGAAATAAAACAATGGGGGGCGGAAACTAAGCAGAATTCACCACCCCTTCATAGCACTAAGCATTGGAGCTCAAATGTAAGTGGCCTTCTATTATCTTACTGACATTTATCATGCAATATTTCAGATTAGAGCTTTCCTTGCATTGTTTGTGACAATTGTACTGACCACTTCTGCTTAACAGCGCTCTCTTGAACCTTCTGACAATGAAAATAAGCCGCTCTCCTTATTTTTTTCTTGCTTCAGACAACCCCAGTCAGTGGTATGCAATATATTCTTTGCCAAGTTTTGATATGCTAGTGTCATGTTTTGGTGTTTATTCATTGTTAAATGTTAAATTGTTACAAAATATTCTCCATGTGCAGGGAGCTGGTCTTCGGAATATGGGGAACACATGCTTCTTAAATGCAACTCTTCAGTGCATCACTCATACTGTCCCACTTTTTAAGAAGCTCCGCTGCACCGACCACTCTACTCCATGCTCATGTATGGATAGTTCTGATAATCATTTTAATTGTGTGAAAGTTTCCTGAATCATTTTTATTTTGCTTTACATGATTTATTCTATTGCTACCATCCAGATGATGAAGATGGGTTCTGTTCCTTTTGTGCCCTTAAAGAACACATCGAAGAATCAATTCGAAGGTCTGGATCTGTTTTAGTGCCAGCGAGGTTCAAAGATAATTTAAGCAGTATCCTTTATTTTTGAGTTCTATGCCTTATCTATTTATTTCATCTCATATTAGTGTTGTCAGCATTCATGGTCATTTTCCCTGATTTTGCACCCTGAAATGTGCATGCCTTCTCTTGACTTTATATTAAATTCTTATGTCTTGCTACTCTTTGAAGTATTGCCATTTTGGTGACAATGTTACGAATTTTGTTGGATTCCTTGACGAAGTCTTGCCAGAATTATCGTCAGATTTTAGACCAGGACAGCAAGAGGATGCACATGAGTTCCTTCGTTGCTTGCTGGATAACTTGCACAAATGCACCCTTGATCCCAAGTCAAAGGGGAAGCCCTCATCTTTTGATGAGGAAAGTATTGTCAAACAGGTGTTTGGCGGTCGGCTTAAAAGCCAGGTATGTACTTGGCCATTGCATATTTGTTTCTCTTTGTGGTTGTCTTTCAACTAATGCTATTCTTCTTGTGTAGTTGACATGCCGTGATTGTGGTCACTGTTCGGAGACATTTGAGCCCTTCCTGGATCTCAGCTTGGAGATTGATCAGGTTGATGACCTTGTTGCTGCTTTGGAATCTTTTACCAAGGTGGAGCAAGTTGGTGATGATGAGAACAAGCTCACCTGTGAAAGTTGTAAAGTTCAAGTTTGTAAGGATAAGCGGCTTGTGCTTGATAAAGCACCTGATGTTATTGCATTTCAACTCAAACGCTTCACCACCCTTGACAATTCCATTGAAAAGATTGACAAACATGTTGCATATCCATCAGAACTTGATTTGACGCCATTCCACAATAATCCAGACAAGGAGGTTAGTTTGATGCTATTCTCTGCTGGTAGGCTTACCATGAAACATATTTTGATGTTTTGCTTGTATTTTCACATGCTTCAGGAACTAAAGTATGATCTATATGGCGTTGTTGAGCATTCTGGCTTACCTAACTATGGCCATTATGTGTGCACTATTCGTTCTTCACCAAGCAGCTGGCACTTGATGAATGACTCCAATGTAGGTGCCATTAGTTGCTCTTGCTTTTATGAGACATCTTTTCACCTTGTAATAATCGCACTTGTGTTGCAGGTTGATTCTATTACTGAGACATGTGCACTAAACCAGGAAGCATATATACTCTTCTATGTTAGGCAGGGCATGTTTCCGTGGTTCTCAAGTTTGCTAGAGGAGGCTAGGAGTGGTGCATCTCCTGTGTCAGTTTTGGATAATATAGATGCAGACTGTTTAACGTCCAGTAATAGAAGTCCTGGTGATAAGTTTGAGATTGGTGAAACAAGTGAATGCAAAACATCTATCCTTACCGAGGAACCAACTAAGAGATCTTCAGTTGATGCTTCCAACAGCACAAACAAAAAAGAAGAAACCACTCCACTTAGAATCAGTCCACTCAGAGCATCTTTCCAAGATGATGTGGGGATGAGGCGTGCCCCTAGTGCTACAGAAATCACCAATCAGGAGAGACCATCAACTCCACCTTCACGTCCCAAGCGACCGATCTCTGTTGATGACTTTGAAGTGTTTAAATTTGAGGAATTTGGTAAGGTTTTATTTTCAACTACAAACATCTGTCTTATGTTATGCAAACAAGAGCATTGCAGTACAATCCCTGGTGCATCCTCAATTTAGGATCTGGTTGTCATAGTATACTTATCACAATGTACTGGCAAGTGAACAAACTGTAGTGAATGTTCTAGTTCATAACTAAACATAGTAAATTCCCTGTCTGTTCATTATGTTACATGCTATTCCAATTTATATTTTAGTTTATTTGAAAAAGAGAAGGATTAATGGTTCACTCTTCCGTATGTCTCATTTGCAGGTGACAAGGACACTCCTTTGATGCCAAAGTCTGAGCATCAACCGAAGTTGAAGAAACCAAAGGCTGCTTCTGCATCTAAATCTGTGAAGGGTCCTTGTGTGGACAAAAATGCAACACGGTTGATGAGGGGCATGCCATCCGCACGAAGAAAAGGCTTGCTGGACTGCATGATCTCACAGCACAATGTTGCGCAGGAGCCCCGCAGGGGCGCTCGAAGTGACCCTCTGGGCAAAAAGAAGAGGAAGCTGGACACCACCTCGGTGGCAGTTCTTCAGTACTAATTATTTTTCTAGTCAGGTTTGAATGTCTAAAATCTTTTTGCTGTACGTAGTTTCCAATCCATCTCTTTTCTTGAGGACCAACTCAGGATGCAATGGAGCTCAAGTGTTTAGGCTAAGATTTTTTTTCCTGCTTTCTGATGTCGAATTCCTTACCTATATATATAAAATATATTTTTGCTTGAGTCACTGGCCATTTTGTTTTTAGGCTTTGTTTGGTTCTAGGGATTCCCAGAGAAGAGAAGCAGACAGTTGAATTTAACCATGTGTTGTTTTTTAGCACCTTATTTGACACAGCCAATCATGTACTGACAGTGTAATACACCAGTCACATACAGGCTGCACCGGTACAAAACTTGGTTTCTTTTCCTGGGCAAAAATACTGATTACCGGAGAAAAAGAGGCAAGTAGCAAAGAACAAAGCCTGCTCACCATATTACAGAATTTCTGCATCCACTCAAGTTTATTCCGGCAGTTTGCTGTAGTTGCTGAAAAGCTTCTTGTATTGCCTGGCGCTATAGGTTTCTATGCTGCTGTTATATTTTCCCCTTCTCTATGTTTTGTCAGTAACGAAAACCGGGAGAAACCCATTGCTAAAAGAAGTAGCAAAGAACAACTTGGGGGAAAGGAAAAAACGATGAAGAACTGTAACATAATCTTTATCACTTCTTCAACTGAACGGAGCAGGCGCTGTGATGCTATAATTAAAAAAACTTTTATCACCCAGCAACAAGCATATATATTGATATATATATCCTAAATTGAAATTTTGTTATTACTATCTACTGCTACAAAGAAATCAACATGAGAGCACTTCTCCCTGTATAATGGTGAACACACATTTTAAGAAAAAGAAAATGTAGAGCACAGCTTTCACATTTCGATGTATTTGAGGGAAGGCATGGAAGAGACAGCTGGATACAGAAGCACATGATTCTTCTCCAGGGGAGTTCATGAGCTCTGCCCCCCCTGCAGCTGCTGCTGTTGCTGCTGCTGCAAGTTGACGAGCTTGTGGTAGGCACCATTCTTGTTCTCAATCAGGTGCTGGTGACCCCCCTGCTCGATGATCTTGCCTTCCTGGATCACCGAGATGACGTCGGCGTTCTTGATCGTCGACAGCCGGTGCGCCACCATCACGGTGGTCCGGTTCTTCATCACCCTGTCCAGCGCCTGCTGCACCACGCGCTCCGACTCCACGTCCAGCGCGCTCGTCGCCTCGTCCAGGAGAAGGATGGCCGGGTCCTTGACGATGGCCCGCGCAATGGCGATCCGCTGCTTCTGCCCGCCCGACAGCTGCACGCCGCGCTCCCCGACCTTGGTCTGGTACCCCTCCGGCAGCGAGCTGATGAAGGTGTGCGCGTTCGCCAGCTTTGCCGCCTCGATGACCTCGGCCTCCGTCGCGCCGTCCTTGCCGTAGAGGATGTTTTCGTAGATCGTCGTCGCGAACAGCGCCGGCTCTTGCTGCACCAGGCCGATGTGCCTCCTCAGCGACTTCAGCCTAAGCTTCTTGATGTCCTTCCCTGCAAAACCCATCAGTGCACTTTGTTCAGTCTCTGCTCATCGGGAACAGAAGCTGTCATGTTCGAAATTTGAACAGCAAAATACCGTCGATCAAGACTTTTCCGGCGATCGGGTCGTAGAAGCGGAGGATGAGGGAGAGAACGGTGCTCTTGCCGGAGCCGCTCATCCCGACGAGCGCCATGCTCTTGCCGGCCTTCATCAGGAGGTCGAGACCTTTGAACACGGCCACCTCCGACCTTGACGGGTACCGGAACTCCACGTCCCGTAGTTGGATCACTCCCTCGACTTTCTTGATGTCGTCGCCAGTATCGATCTGGACTTCGGTCTTCCTGTCCAGGATCTCGAACACCGAAGACGCCATCTGGTTCCCCTTGATGATGTCCGGCGCCATCGCCAGCGTCTCGCCCATTGCCAGCGCTGTCACTATGAGCACCATGAAGGACTTCATCACAGACTTGAAGGTGGCCAACTCCTTGCTCATCAGCTGCGAACCGTACCTGAATTTTTCAAACATTTCACGAGTTGTTCTTGGAGTACAGCAGATTTAGACTGAGCTGGCTGTGTTTCAGTAGCACTTCACTTACCATAGAGCCAGCGCGTAGGAAGAGAAGAGGAAGAATTGAGAGACTCCATAGAAGATCCCGGCTCCCTGTCCTCGCCGGAAGGACCGCTTGCCGGGCTCCTTGAGCTCATCCGCGTAGAGCTTTATCACCTTCTCCTCCGCGCAGAAGGCGGCCACCGTCCTCATGTTGCTCACCGCCTCTGCGGCGAGCATGTTGGCCTTCAGATACGACTTGCCGAGGTTCCCTCCGTATCCTTTCATGAACATTTTCTGTTGCATCACAATCACAACATAGTTGAGATGACTCTGATCAGGCCAAAGAAGAGAGAAGTAGCTAGCACCAACATGGTTGAAATTGAAAAGAACTTGTGTTCACCTCACTGATGTGGCCGCTGACCATGAGGGGATAGGTGGCAAGCACGACCAGCGTAATCCTCCAGTTGAGTATGAAGGCGATGATGAGCGACGTGACGATCATGCCGACGTTCTGCAGCAGGATGGTGGAGCGGTCGACGACGATGGTGCGCACCAGCGTGGCGTCGGTCTCGAGCCGCGACGCCAGCATCGCGCTGGTGTGGCTGGTGCTGTCGAACCACCCGATCTCGTTCCGCAGGATGGCCGCGAACATCTTCTCCCGGACGCGCAGGGTGAGCCGCTCGCCCATGATGCCGAAGCTGAGGTGCTCGATCGCGTGGAACACCACGGTGAGCACGGCGCCGCAGCAGAAGAGCGTGGCGATCTTGCGCACCTCCCTCTTGGTGGTCTCCCACCCCATGTAGTAGGACACCAGCGCCTGCGTCACGCCCAGGGCGAAGAGCGGCATCTGGGCGCCCGCCACGAACGCGCTGATGGTGCCCGACACGCCGAACACCCAGTCCGGCCGCACCATGGAGTAGAGCTTCTTCATGGAGACGGGCTTCCCCTTGCCGTGCCCTTCGTCGTTCGCCTCCGCGCCGCCGTACCGGCTTATCGAGTCCTTGTCGGAGCGGAAGCTACCACCCCTGCTCGTCCTCGACAGCTCCCTCGAATACTTGAAACTGAAACCATGTCAAAATGACTAGTTAGCTCACGCTGACCACTTGACACATGAAACAATGTCGATGCCATGTACAGATACGTGCCTTAGTGGCCTGGTGATGCTGGTGCTATGCGAGAAAGACGGCTTGTGCTGAAGCTGAGCAGCCTCCTGCAGCTGGATCAGCGACGAGTAGGCGCTGAGAGGGTCGGCCATGAGCTGATCGTGCGTGCCGGTCTCCACGATCCTCCCCCCGTCCACGACGGCGATGGTGTCGGCGTTCCTGATGGTGGACAGGCGGTGCGCGATCACCACGGTGGTGCGGCCGACCATGACGCGGTCCAGCGCCTCCTGCACGCTCTTCTCTGACTCGGCGTCCAGCGCGCTGGTGGCCTCGTCGAGGAGAAGTATCGACGGGTTCTTGAGTATCGCCCTGGAGATGGCGATCCGCTGCTTCTGCCCTCCCGAGAGCTGTATCCCGCGCTCGCCGACCTGCGTCTCGTACCGCTCGGGGAGGTTGTTGATGAAGGTGATCGCCTCCGACAGCTTCGCCGCGTGGTTGATCTCGTCCGCGGTGGCGTCGCTCTTGCCGTAGAGTATGTTCTCCCGGATGCTCGTCGCGAACAGCGCCGGCTCCTGGTTGACGAGCCCGATCTGCCCGCGCAGCCACTTGACGTCCAGGTCCTTGATGTCGTGCCCGTCGAGGAGGATCGCGCCCGAGAGCGGCTCGTAGAACCGCTCAATGAGGGAGACCACGGTGCTCTTGCCGGAGCCGCTGCCGCCGACGAGGGCGACGATCTTGCCGGCCGGGAAGTCCAGGCTGAGGCGGTCGAGGATGACCACGTCCGGGCGGGACGGGTACGCGAACCGCACGTCGCGGAAGTGGATGTTGCCCTCGACGGCCTGCAGCGTGCGGCCGGCCCTGGAGCTCCTCTTGTTCACGGTGCTCCTCTCGATCATCTGGAAGATCGGGTACGCCGCCGTCCTCGCCCGGAGGAACGTCGATATGTTGGGCGCCGCCTGGCCAAGCGACCTGCACGCGCACATTGTACATAATTGCAAATCCATCAGCTAGCAATAGCATGGTCGACATGGAGGTGAGAATGGGAAGGCCCGCTGTACTCACAGTCCGGCGATGACGACGTTGAGCATGGTGGTGAAGGACTCGCCGCCGTTGGAGATGCGCTTGTGGACGACGATGCCGGTGAACCAGACGAGCAGCGCCCAGGAGAGGAAGAGCACCGAGTGCATGGAGCCGAGGCCGAGGCCCTTGGCGAGGCCGCCCCGCTTGCCGTACTTGTACGTCCGCAGCAGCGCCTCCCGGTACGTCCTCACGGCCTTCTCCTCGCCGACGAAGGCCTGCACCGTCCGCACGTTGCCGATGACCTCCTCGGCGATCTCGCCGGCCTTGACGTAGGACTTGCGGACGCGCGCCATGAGGCCGATGGTGACGTAGGCGTAGGTGCCGCCGGCGATGGCGATGAGCGGGACGATGGCGAGCGTGACGAGGCTGATCTGCCACACGCGCGAGAAGCCGATGGCGAACCCGGCCAGGAACCGGCTGATGTAGTGCATGAAGTTGCCCACCTGCGGCGACAAGGACACACGGCTTCATCTGTCAGCACGAACAAAATGTTCACCGAGACTGCAATGGTGATGAACTTGACCGATGAGAGACCCTCTCATGCCGGCTCCACAGGGTATCATGCGGAGCAGAGTCCACGTGAACAGATGCAAGATCGATATGCCTCGAAGCAGAGAAAACATCTTTTTTTTTTCCAGATGCAATGTGTTTTAATGTATGGCTCAAAAAAACACGGACCCCAATAAATCCCGAACGTTCGGATTTTAGCATTTCACCCCGACGTTTTTTTATGACAACTTTAGTTGACATGAGGTGACAACTTTAGTTGTTAAGACATGGCAACTTTGTCCGAGCCTAGAAAATTGCCATGTTTGCCATCTAAAATTGTCACCTCCTGTGGACTAAACTTGCCACCTCGTGTCAATTAAAGTTGCCAGTTCAAGACAAATGCTTAAATTTCGAATGTTCGGGATTTATCATTTCCGAAAAACATGGGTGATAAGAAGGGTAAGCTCTTTTCAGGTGGAGTTGGAGCTGTGCTATGGAGGAGTACTTGAAAAGCCCACAATTTTGCTTGCTTCCACCGCAAATGGCCTTCTGAACCTGTTGATGTTATGCACAGAGTTTCTTATATTGGATTAACTCCTGAAGTGATTTGTAGGGGAGGAAGGACGCAATACTGGGGCTACGGTGCTGCACAAAACTTTCTGAGCGAGTCGCAATCAAAGTCTTTCACGCGAGCTGGACATCATGGATAGCAAGACTGATCGTGAGTTCGAATGCTGCAAACGCCGGAGTTTTACCTTTTGTTGATATCTTGCCGTAGTACTCCCTTGGTTTGTATTTACTTTCGCATATTATTTTCGATCTAAGTCAAACTTTATAAAGTTTGACCAAGTGTATTGAAAAAATCTGAAATTTCACAATAAAAAAATATACGGTCTGAAACTAATATTGAATGATGATTCTAGTGCCATTGATTTGGTATTGTGGACGTTATTTTTTTAGTATAAACTCGGTCAAAGTTTAGAAAGTCTGACCCGAGACAAAGCTAATATGCAAAGTAAATAAAAAATAGAGGGAGTATTCATTTTTCGTGCATGCTCCTTTTGTTTGTAGTTGAGAGAATATGTAGTTTTCCTCATGTGCTTTACATAGGTTATTGCAAGGTTTGGCTAGGTGGGTTGGGCCTGTCTTGATGGGTGGAAGGTGGACGGTGCGTTTGGGTGTAAACTTTGGTTTCTATTCATGAAATTGTGTGTGTGTGTGTGTGTGTGTGTGTGTGTGTGGGGGGGGGGGGGGGGGGGGGGGACATCCCTTTCATTAAAAAAGGCCATTTCTCAAGAAAAGAAAAGAAAACCACCGGGAGGAGAGCATCCCGTACTTGAATAGCATTCACTTCTTTTTTGTCTATACAGCTTTGTACGACCGTACGATATGTTTTCATGACTAGAGTTCCACAGATAGGCTGGCCAGTACGACCATAGAAAACAGTTGAGAAATTTTATGATCAGAACTACTCTGTAGACGACGTTCATCCACACGATTTCTACACGACACGTAATCCCCCTCATGATCGGAACTACTCTGCACACGACATTGATTCACACGATTTCTACACGGCACGTAATCAAATGATTGTGCTGGACCCTTTTTTTTTGGCGAAGAGATTGTGCTGCACCTTGGCCATGTAATGAACGGTTTGATCAACTGTGTGGTGCAAAATTCGGCCAAAAAATGTCGTCTGCCCAGCAGCACTCTTTTATGATAGGCAGCTCATGGTAGAGAACTCTTGCAACGTAAACCGCCCACTGGTCACAAATAAGCATGCATATATGGGTCGTGCGTTGAGATCAGATCATGCCACTACAGTAGGACAGATGGGAATAGTGCGTGCGCGTTGAGCTCTATCTAAACAGTCGGTGGATCAAGACGTTCATTTATTGTGATCTATGTCAATCTGGAGTGAGAGAGAGAGAGAGTCATGCATCAAAGCACATTTATTTCTTCGCAGCGTAGAAAAAAATGTGTGACGAGGAGAATTTTTTCCGTTGACAGTACAAATGAGTTGAAATGTGAATCTGGTGAAAATTCACATTTCACCGGACTTGAAAGTTTTAAAATATTTATTATCAACCAAAGTTACTGGATGCAAGGGAGAAGATGTTATACGTACGTGCCGATGCAAAATTTAATAGAAATGTTAAATCCCGAGCGTTTGGATTTTAAGCATGGCAACCCGAACGTTTTTTATGACAACTTCAGTTCACGCGAGGTTGACAAACATGACAATGTTTTAACAAAAAATGAACTAGTGAAAAGGTCGTCACGTTTTAACAAATAAATTTGCCATGAAAAAAACGTTTGAAATGACATGCTTAAAATCCGAACGTTCGGGATATATCGGTTCCAAATTTAAAGGCAAAATCAGCCGCATTTGATTTTGAAAATCTCTCATCCACAACATCTTTTTACAGGAAGAGATGCGTGTGCCTGAATATGCATCGCAGCTATGTCACGCACTCGCGCCTGACGTGAAATTCAGTTGGGTGGGATGGGATTCGACCGGAAGTGTATCCCGTGACGTAGAATCCAATCTAAACGACGGAGCTATAGTATAGTAGTTCGATCGATCGATGGCTTGATCCTCCTCCCGCTGTCCTGCACCCGCAACGCCTTCAATGCCCTTCACCAACTCTCATAACTCCCCACCCTATCGACTGAGCTGAGCTCACCACCACCGCCCTGCTTCTCTCTCCGGCCGGGCCGGTTTGGCATGGGACGCGCAACGGCAAGAAAGGCGGCATCACGCGCATGCATGTAATGGAGGAGCGGGTGAACGTGGTACGTACCTTCTCGGAGATGGCGTCCTGGACGACGAGGATGTCGCTGGTGATGGCGTTGATGACCTCGCCGGTGGACGCCTCGGTGTCGAAGACGGCGATGTCCTGGTCCAGCATCGACCGCAGGTACGCCAGCCGCATCTTCGCCGCCTGCCGCTCCCCCGTGTGCATCCAGCACGCCACCTCTGCAGCAAGCAAGCAAGCAAGCGCATGGAGCCATGCGTACGTGTGATGAGAGCACGCACTAGTAACATTTTGCGTATTTGTCTCCTTCGCACAGATGTGCATCCGGACAAGGTGAGTTGGGTTTAGAAGGCGCGCTCACCGGTCCACGACGAGAAGAGTATGACCACGCCCAGGTACACGAAGTCCAGCGAGTACTGCGAGACGACGGCCGAAACAGAGACAATGGTTGGTTAACCTACCAGGCCACTGGCCACCGGCGCACCGTCGTCGTCGCTGGCCGGATGATTGAAGGAGCCAATCAATTGTGTAACGGGGTACGTACCTTGGCGACTTGGCCGGAGACCATGGTGGGGAAGAGGGAGGCGATGCCGATGATGTTGATGAGCTTGCCGAAGAAGATGAAGAAGACGGGCACGGAGGCGCCGTGCGCGCACGCGCCCACCGAGCCCACCGCCATCAGCACGTAGTCCCACCGGTCCGCGAACGAGAAGAGCTTCAGGAACGGCACCTTCTCCACCTTCTCCTCCTCCCCCGCCTTCTTGTCCTTATCGCCGCTGCCGCCCGCCTCGCTCTGGTTCTGGTTGCGCTCCTGGCCGGCGCCGTGCACCGACGAGCTCATGTCGCTCTCCCTCCACGGCTGAGATCGATCGGTCGAGCCGCGCTGCCGGCCGTCGTCACTCAGGCACAGTGTTCGTTCGTTGAGATTGAGAGTGAGAGTGAGAGTGAAGAAGGATCTGCGCGTGTGTGCGTGGGAAGGTAGGGCTTTAAAGACTGGCTTGGACGCCCGTTGGAGTGGTTGTAACTTGCCTCCATGTTAGCTGTGGGCGCGCCGTACCACTGCGTAGGTAGCCGTAGGCCACCGCCGAAGAGGCGATCGGCGTGGTAGAGCACAGCAGCTGAGCAGGGTCGAAGGGGTTCAGCAGTTAAATTCGATCGCTGCTAGGGCCACCGCGTCAGGCCCAAGCTGCTAGTAAGGGCAAGCTGGTGCAGTGGTGGAGGGGATTTGTCTGAGAGCTGCCGTTGGATTTGGCTACAAATTTACCCTCACGTCAGAGCTTCAGAAGCCTCTTCGCTGCAGTTTGGTGGGCTGACCAAGATTAATTAATATGCGTGCATTTTTACATATGTAAAATGGGATGTGCCTCCCTCTCTTATTTTCGTTAAACAATTGAAAAAAGGGTTCCCCCTTATTTTCGTTAAACTACAGCTGGAAATCCATAACCAAATCCAATCGAGACATTCTTCGCCCGCCTACGAAAAAAGAATCCATGGGCAGAAAATCATGCTTATATTCAAACCCGATTAATATCCATCGGGTATGGATATGCACTAGAAGGATTATGCGTGTTTTGCTGTGTCGTTTCTGCTGTCGGGATTTCACAATATTTAATTTGGTTTGGCGCATGAGGAAGAAGATGATGGTGTATGTTTTTTTTTTGAAAATGCCGTGTTTTGGTGGAAGGTTTGTGAAGGTGTGATTTTGTGTTACATATATATGAAAAAGTCTCTTGCACAGACGACCACATGTACTATATTAGTGGTACAATATTGACGATTCATTTTCGCGAAGTGATAAGACTGCATGGAACTCATGTGTTTTTGTAGTTTGGTTGTTGTCGGTTGATTTGAGAAATCATTGACCCAGTTAAAATCATGAATCAAATCCAAAATTGGACATATATATCAAAACCGTTGACCCAATCAAAGTTATGAACCAGATCCAAAATTAAACACCTCAATTGAATAAAAATTATGAACCAAATTAAAAATAACCCCAATCATCGTTGACTAAGTCAAAGTCATGAATCATATCGAAATTGTACACTTAATTGAGAGAGTTTCAAAACTAGGAAGCTTAGTGTATTTACTAGAAGGGTTGGGCGCGCTTTGTTGCGCCATTGGTGCTGTTTGATTTTCATAATATTTTTACACCCTCTCTTTTAAAATGTAAGGTGTATTAGTTTTTTTTGAAAAGTCTTACGTTTTGCTATTACATAATATCAAATCAATATCATTAGATTCATCAAGAAATGAGTTTTCATATTTTATTTATTTAGTATTGTGGATGTCCATATTTTTGGCTCTGAGCTTGGTTAAAGTTAAAGAAATTTGACTTTTTAAAAAACTAATACACCTTATATTTTGGAACTGAGAGAGCATTTGGTTTGGCGAGTGCCGAAGAGGATGGAGTGTGTTTTCCTTTTATTTATAATGCAATGTTATCATGGGCCTTCCGTAGTGTGAATTGGTGTTATATGCTAATCAACCCATATTTATGTGTGAAATTTTCTGCATCGGCGGCTGCATGTACTATATTGGTGCTACAGTATCACATGGTGGCACATTTTTTCTAGGTGATGAGAGGCCGTGTGGGATTCATACGTTTTTACAGGAAGATTCCTGTCGATTTGTTTGAAGATTCGTTCACCCGGTCAAATTTTGAACCAAATCCAAAATTGAATAGCTCAATCAAATGGGAGAGCTTCAAAATTAGGGAGTACAATGAATTAAAATAATTTAATAAAAGAGTTCGTTGAGAAATTGTTGACCTGGTTAAAATTGGATGACCCAGTTCCAAATTAAAGACCTTAATTGATTGTGTGACCTTAAAATCAGGGAGCATAGTGAATTAAAATAATTTAATAAGGGAGCTCCTTGAGAAATAGTTGACTTGGTCAAAATCAGATGAGCAGATCGATTCAGGTAGCTTCCTGGACTGGAATGTAGCTAGGGGGCCGTTGTAGTCGATCAGAACCCTACCGGTACATGGCATATAATGTGCTTAACTGGTCTTCTAAGGACAACCAAACATGTGGGTCCGTTGATGCACCCCTGCAGGGTTAAATCTATTTGAAGAAACTAAATGACTTGATCACAACGCAACTTCAACTAACAATCTCCAAAACTTGTCCACCCTAAAACTTGTTAGCTAATAGGCCTTAATACCATTTTAACTAATTAAATAACATCTTGCTTAGTGTGAGTGCCTTTGGGATTCTTGTTTGTGGAAGATGCGAAGGGAAAATGCAAGGTGGTGTTAGGTTTGATGGTCGACCTAACTGGTTCATATGCGATCTGGCGGGAGAATATCATATGGAAACCAACATTCAATGAAAACTTCGTGGAAATCATATTTTAAAGTTTCAAAAAAATCTGATAAAAATATGGGATGTTAGGAGGGTGATGTTTTATTGCCACGCAAAATTTCAAATTGAAACACATTACGTGATGTGAGCTATGAAAAAGACAAATTTCAGCCCTGAATAGTGACATTACTGTTCGGCACTATTCAACACTGATTTTGTCTTTTTCATAGCTCACATTTCGTAATGTGTTTCAACTTGAAATTTGGCGTGGCAATAAAGCATCATCCTCTTAACATCCTGTATTTTTTTAGATTTTTTCGAACCTTTTTAAAATCTTTGTTTCGTGGTTTTCACCGGTTTCCACCGAATGTTGGTTTTTGTATGATATTCTCCCGATGCGATCTTTTTTCTTATACACTCTCTTTCCTTATCTGTAACAGGCGCATCTGATAGCGTGGCTCTATAGCTTAGTTCTTACTATCGCTTAACCTCATATATCCCCTTCTTTGAGAATGATGCATAAGTAGTATATAAATGCAAGTCTTGTGATCACACTTGAGCACTCACCTTGCTTAATTTACTCTTTTCCCTGGATTGCCGCAATCCAGCCAACAACAATTCACGAAGCATGTTTGTTGATGGACGACGTTAGCTGGTTATCTCACATACAGTGGTCTGGGCAGGGATATGGATGGACTTTACTTTTTTTTAAAGCCTTCTTAAGGCCATTTGTATTCTTTACCCGTCTAAGGTATATTCACTTATGTTATATGAGTGGTATCTTGGTTGAAAGACCCTTGTTGTATTCATTTGTTAAATTTGACTATCCGGAGTTGTTGTTTGCGGATTAATTTCGTTAATTCTGTTGTGATGCTGACTGTTCTATCCACATCGAGTGCACGTTCCGCGTGTACGTTGTGTGAAGGTGGCACCTTAGAATCGATATTATGCGTAGTCTAGCAAATGTTGCTAAATATGCATGGTGTCGACCCCAGGGTGCTACACCTGGCAAAAATAAGCTAAAGGGTGCGCAAACACGATAAAAGTACAAAAATCCCGTGACTACAAAGAAAAATATCGGTTAAAAAGCGATGCAAAATGCACTCATCAATTCCCCCAAGCATAGTGTTTTTTCTCATCCATGAGAAAAATGTTGCTGAAAAGTTGGGCCATCGTGTTCAGGAAGCGCAAATTATCACAATCAAATGAGTATATTGCATCGAGATGATAACTATAACGGATATAGAACCAACATGAACACACACATATTTCCACTAACGACATAACTAGAGAGGCTTCCACACCTTTAGTGGACAATTCCTAGTGAAGAAAAAGTTGTCCTACAAAATAAATTATTCGAAGTTCGAATGAACAAGTAGTTAGGGGCTCTATTTTTAGTTCTCCACACATCTATTTTGGTTTTAACACTTCATCTGGTCTCTTTTATTCCCCCTCACAATATCGAACAAGCTTATTTTCCTAAGACACAATAGCCTACTATTTTACTTGTGATCATGAAAGTTAAGGATGCTCGACGTTTGCGGGAAAAGCAAAATAATAATGAGTTAAGGGCTAACTTTATAATAGAGTGTGGAACAACATGTGCTTTTACGGTATAAGAGTTCCACCTCTACCTGCATAATAGATTTTGGAACAACTGAGTGTTTCTTATGCAAGCGCAAGGGACACTAGAAGAGCAACTGCATGAAATACCTAGCAGAGAAGAATAAGAAGTCCGGATCATCCGACAAAGGTGTAAGTGTTAGACAAGTTATTGATGTTTTACTTGCTAGCCCTAATAGTAAATCATGGGTATTTGATATCAGATCAATTGCTCACATTTGCAACACGATGTTGGGGCGTCAGGAGGTGCGTAAGCAGACAAGGAATGTGTAGGGGAATGTGCTACGCAACAATTTTTTTTGCTACACGATCACATTCAGGAACACTATGAAGATGTGGGCAACGATCAAACTCACGGACGAGCAGAGTAATGAAAGCAGTGAAGAGTCGGTCCAGTGTAACGATTCCCACATATTTCCGCACCTATGTTACACCTCCCAGCCACGAGAAATTCTTCGAAATGAGAGTCGAAGTAGACGACTCTCTGAGGTATTCACACATTCTGAAGTAATAGTCCGGCAGAGCTTCGACGTCCAGGAAGAACTACGAGAAAACTAGAGAGAGAAAGCTTACGACGCTTCTTGCTACTTGTGATGGGCGTTGGGATTTCCTCGAAGAGGAAGGGTGATGTAGTATAGTAGCAGATTGTATTTCCCTCAGTTAAGAACCAAGGTTTATCGAACCAATAGGAGACTAACCCAAATGAACGGTTTGCAGTACCTGCACACACACAAACAAATACTTGCCCCCAACGCGGGCAAGAGGGTTGTCAATCCCCTTGTACTCGTTAATTGCAAGGATTAATTTTGATAGTGATAGATAGATAGATTGCAAAACAAAATAAAATAAAAAATTGCAGCAAGTAAATTAGAGTTTTAGTAATATGAAGTGAATGGACCCGTGGGTCATAGTTTTCACTAGAGGCATCTCTCGCATGAGCATAGTAATAGTGGGTAGACAAATTACTATTGAGAAATTGATAGAAAAGCGCATAATTATGACGATATTCATGGCATGATCAATATATAGGCATTACGTCCGATACAAGTAGATCGGAACGATTATGCATGTACTACTATTACTCGACCCCGCGACCGCTATCCAACATTCATCTTTAGGTATTAAGTTCATAAGAAACAGAGTAATGCTTGGAGCATGATGACATAATGTAGACAAAGTAAGACCAAACAATATATTTGAAACCCGTCGTTTCACCCATAGTAGCAACAATACAAATACGTGCCTCTCTACTCCTTCCGTCGCAGAGTGAGGACACCGCAAGATTGAACCTACTACCAAGCACCTCTCCCACTAAAGATGAATCAATATAATTAGCCAAATTAAATGGATATATCGGAGAGAAATACAAGGCTATAAAATCACACATAATAAATCTCAGAAAAGACTCAATTACTTTCAATGAATAATCTAATCATAAACCCACAATTGATCGGATCCCAACAAACACACCGCAAAGATTACATCGAATAGGTCTCCGAAGAGTTCATTGTATTGAAGATCAAACGAGAGAGAGAGAGAGAGTGAAAGAGAGAGAGAGAGTCATCTAGTTATTGCTATGGACCCATAGGTCCTATGGGAACTACTCACACATCATCAAGGAGTCAGCAAGGTTGATGAAGATGGCCTACTTGATCGATTCCCCCTCCGACAGAGTACCAGCGGAGGCCTCTATATGGGATCATAGAAGAAGAGAGGCTTGCGGCGGCGATAAAATTGTTTTGGGTCTAGCTCTAAGGGGTTTGGAATATTTGAGAATATATAGTGCCGAAATTAGGTCAAGCGGATCTCGAAGGGGCCCACAAGCTTAGGTGGCGCGCCCTACCCCTGGGGCGCCCCATGTGAACTTGTGGCCCTCTCGTAGCTCTTTTGGCCTCCTCCTGAAGCTTCTAGGGTCCCTCCTAGTCCAGAAAAATCACCGTAAATTTTCCTCATGTTTGGACTTTGTTTGGTATGGTTTTTTTGCGAAACCAAAAATAAGCAGAAAACATGAACTGGCACTGGGCACTGAGTTAATAGGTTAGTTCAATGATATAACGTTGCATATAAATCATACAAGATTGATAATATAATAGCGTGAAACAATACAAAATTATAGATACATTGGAGACGTATCAGCATCCCCAAGCTTAATTCCCGCTCGTCCTCGAGTAGGTAAATGGTAAAAACAAATTTTTTGATGTTGAATGCTACCTAATATGCCTTAATCATGTAATATTTTTAGGTATGAATGTTGATAAATGATGACTTCGTAAATATTGAAACGATTATAAAGATGAATACTAGCGAATAAATATTACTTTTCAAAATAACAATGCTAAAGAACGTTATCCCTACTCATATAATCATGTAAGCAATGGCATAACTCGATCTTTCTTGCGTAAAGTATAAATCATGAACACCCTGGTGCCAAACCAAGCAATTGTATCATGGGATAATTGGTTTTGTGCCCCTAGTGGGGTCACACTCGACTGGTTTACCCCTAATTTCTGAAAACACGCGTTCCTGCCCAAGCCACTTTGCTCGTCTTATGCTTTTGCCCTTTGACCGTTTGATCGTCATTTTGAAAACTTCATAACAAATTCATACTAACTCAGATAAATGCAAATAAGATATCAAAATGTTCAGACAACAACACCTATGCGCATGGCATCTGCATTCATGAAAAATTCATGGCATTTGCATTCACGATGGGGACTTTCCAACACGTTTGTCATGAATGCAAATGCCATGCACATATAGGTGTTGTTTGTCTGAACATTTTGATATCTTATTTGCATTTTTCTGAGTTAGTAGGAATTTGTTACGAAGTTTTCAAAATGATGATCAAACGGTAAAAGGGCAAAATCATAAGACGAGCAAAGTGGCTTGGGCAGGAACGCCTGTTTTCGGAAACCAGGGGTAAACCAGCCGAGTGTGACCCAACTAGGGGCATAAAACCAATTATCCCTTGTATCATACTTTCTCTCTCTTCAACATTTTCAACTCCACTCAATACCTGAGCGTGAGTCATGGACTTGGCACTTTTTGGATGGCATAGAGAATGATGGTAGGGGTTTATAAAAGAAGACCAAAAAATGAGAAAGTCTGTCATCAACTTGGCGGATCGTTAGGCAATATAGACGCCTTTATATCGTTGCGAGGAGTAGGGATTGCCATGCAACATATGCACTATAGCTATAAGTGTCTAAAAGCTCTCTACTGAAACTAAGTGGGTGTGCATCCAACTTACTTTCTGATGAAGACCACGAGCATTTGAGGAAGCCTGTCATCGGATTATGCAAGTCAAGTTCTAATAATTTAAAATTCCCACTAGTATATGAAAGCGACAAATCGTGGAGACTCTCTATATGAAGAACATGAGGCTACTTTAAAGCACAAGTGTGGTAAAGGATAGTAACATTGCCCCTTGTCTCTTTTTCTCGATTTTTTCTTATTTTTTTAGAACAATATCATGAACCTCATCCCCACTTTTTCGAGGACTCATCAGTCTCCATCAATCTTTTCCTCACTAGGACAATGCTCTAGTAATGATGATCATTACACTTCTTTTTTACTTACAACTCAATAAAACTGAATGATATGATTACATATGAATGCCTCCAGGCCCGGTCCTGAGGGGGGGCGAACGGGGCGGCCGCCCCGGGCCCCCGGTGTGAGAGGGGCCCCAAAATGCTGAGCTATTACGTATTGTCCTTGATTTTGTTTTTTCCTTTTTTCTACGATTTCCTTCCATAATCTGCGATGTCCTTCCTTAATCCACCATTCCCTTGATTAATCTACGATCCATAAAATAGGGGTACTTTTTATTCCTATTTTCCTTCCTTGCCAGCTAAGGCACGATTTGGAAACACGTATGAGTTATTGCATGCGATTAATCAGCGGTAGTTATGAATAAAAATCTCCTGACATCTTTCCTTAATCCATGAGATTACTCTAGTGTACAACCATGCGCTGAGGAAACGGATCACCCCTCTGCATGGCGATTGATATTCATCTAGTGCATGCCACCGCCGCCTAGAACAGGTCTGAGTCAGAGCAGTGCATGACCGCTGGAGATAACGATGGCGCTGCCTCCCATGCGACCATGCTAAATCTCATATACAAGTTACAAAGACCCGCAAAAAAATGTACAAGTTACAAAGAAGAGAAGGTGTGTTTCTGATATCTATTTATACAGGTAGTCTATCCCCTATGAGATTTTACCAAGATGGTTGATCAAAATTTATATGATTAACAACATTGCCTCTTCACTATCGCAACTAGCCTGTGATAATTGATTTATTAGATACTATTTTTGTTTTGCAAATAGATACTGTTTGCACATAGGTATTATTGGGGTTATCAATTTTTTAGTACGGTGAAATACTGACAGATGGAGGATTAAGACGAGAGACTTTATACATATCAAAGCAAGTGATCATAGGCCCTTAAATCATCTGCTAGTCTTGCCGTCCAACCCGCTTCTAGATTGTGATCCAAAAATTAGGTTAATCTTAATTGGATATATTAGTAAAGAAAGAGATTTACAAGAGAAAAACTATATTTTCTTTGGCTGACATTCAACATATTTTCTCGTATTTTACTATGTTTATGTTAAGGCCCTTGGGATTGGGTTCTAGTTTCGCCCTGGGCCCCTAAAATCTCAGGACCGACCCTGAATGCCTCTGGCAGAGTATCAAGATGCGCAATGATCTAGCATAACATGTACAACAATGATGAACAGTGACTTTGCCACAAATATCATGTCAGCTCTATGATGATGCAAAGCAAAATGACAATGAATGCTCAAGTCATGTGAATAGTAATGGTGCGTGTTTGTCGGATCGAAATTATGTCTAGTGTGTGTGTGCGTGCGTGTGTGTGTGTGGGTGATTAGACTACTTAACCAAATTAGAACTTATCCTTTTCCCTATTTTAGTTGTAGGCAAGTTTTAGCAATTTTACCAAGTAAAGCAACACCCTACACATGCATGTCTATGAGTTTAGAAGCGGAAAGTAGAGACATTGCAAATGTATGTAAAAGAGGGATTGGATAAATCAAACGCAATGAAGATATAGTGATTATTGGCGTGGTTCCAATAGGTGGTGCTATCGTACGTCCACGTTGATGGAGACTTCAACCCACGGAGGGTAATGGCTGCGAGAGTCCATGGAGGGCTCCACCCACGAAGGGTCCACGAAGAAGCAACCTTGTCTATTCCACCATGGCTTATGTCCACGAAGGACTAGCCTCACTCGGGGTATATCTTCATGAAGTAGGCAATCTCCTTGCCCTTACAAACTTCTTGGTTCAACTCCACACGATTTGGAGGCTCCCAAGCGACACCTAACCAATCTAGGCGACACCAATCTCTAAGATGTAATAGATGTTGTGTTGATGATGAACTCCTTGCTCTTGTGCTTCAATAGATAGTCTTATCAACACTCAATCACTCTCTCACATAATTTTGCGTGGTAGAAGAGAAGGATTGGGTGGAAAGCAACTTGGGGAAGCTAGAAATCAAGGATCTAATGGTTGGAATTGAATCCCTTGATCTCAACACATGAGTAGGTGGTTTTCTCTCAGAAAATGAATGGTGGAAGTGTAGTTTCTTTCTGATGGATCTCTACAAGAGTAGGTGGTGGTGGAGGGGTATTTATAGCATTCACTAAAAATCCAACCGTTACAACTTTTATGCACATCTCGGTGATACCGATGCAAATTCTCGATGGGACTGATTAGTGTAAAAAGTTTCAGCTTTTGGCTTTTCGGTGGGACCGAACAAATCCACTCGATGGTACCGATTTGAGATGGCTTAAGTAGTATACACACTTCTGTAATTCCGATCGATTCACCTCAGAGCGTCCGAAGTGAATTCAATCAAGTTACAGAAACTTAGCCACTGCACTTTGGTGGGACCAAAGGCTATCTTGGTGTCACCGAGTTTCTAGGGTTTGCCATTGGCTCTGTCTATGTAACTCGATGGGTCCGGAAAGATCATATCAGTGGGACCAAGTTGACAATTAGGGTTTTGGACAGATTTGGTATGAGAAATTGGTTGAGGGTATTGGTGGCACATCTCTAAGCAATTGAGCAACAAGATCATCATCATAACCTCATCCCCCTTAATAGTATTGGCTTTCCTAAGGACTCAATGTGATCAAAGATCACTCAAAGTAAAATGTAGAGTCTTGAAGCTTTTTCCAATGTGTTTCCTTTGCATAATGAGGGGTTGATGACCCACAAGTATAGGGGATCAATCGTAGTCCTTTCGATAAGTAAGAGTGTCGAACCCGACGAGGAGCAGAAGAAAATGACAAGCGGTTTGCAGCAAGGTATTCTCTGCAAGTGCTGCAAATAGCGGTAGTAGATAGTTTTGTAGCAAGATAATTTGTAACAAGTGACAAGTAATAATAGTAACAAAGGTGCAGCAAGGTAACCCAATCCTTTTTATAGCAAAGGACAGGCTTGAAAGTACTCTATTAAGCAAGCGCTCCCAAGGACACATGGGAATTTCTGTCTAGTCATGTTCATCATGTTGAGTTGATTCGGGTTCGCTACTTTGATAATTTGATATGTGGGTGGACCGGTGCTAAGGTGTTGTTCTTACTTGAACTAACAACCTGCTTATGATTACCCCCTCTCGCAAGCATCCGCAACTACGAAAAAAGAATTAAGATAAATCTAACCATAGCATGAAACATGTGGATCCAAATCAGCCCCTTATGAAGCAACACATAAACTGGGGTTTAAGCTTCCGTCATTGTAGCAACCCATCATCTACTTGTTACTCCACAATGACTTCCCTTAGGCTCATAACATGGTAAAGTGTCATGTAGTCGACGTTCACATGGCACCACTAAGAGAAGTAACAACATACATATAATCAAAATATCGAACGAATACCAACTTCACACGATTACTTATGACAAGACTTCTCCCATGTCCTCAGGAACAATAATAACTACTCACACCTCATCAACATGTTCAAGATCAGAGGTGCAATAATAATAATTAAGGATCTGAGCATAATCTCTTCCACCAAGTAATCCAACAAGCATTAACTACAAGATGTAATCAACACAACTAGTAACCCACAGGTACCAATCTGAGGTTTTGAGACAAAGATTGAATACAAGACATGAACTAGGGTTGGAGATGAGATGGTGCTGGCAAAGATGTTGATGAGGATTGGTCCTCCCACGAAGGAGGAAGCATTGGTGATGACGATGGCTTCGATCTCCCCCTCCCGGAGAGGAATTTCCCCGGTAGAATCTGACTACCGGAGTGCAAAAGGGCCTCTTGCCAGGTTTCCACCTCGAGACATCGGCGCTTCATCACGAAAGGTTGCTTATGATTTTTTCTAGGGTAAAACACACCATATAGGAGAAGAGGGGCGTCGGGAGGCCAGCTGGGGCCCCACAAGCCATCAGGGCGGCCTGGGGGGGGGGGGCGCCCTATTGGCTTGTGCCCAGTTGGTGCCCCCGCTCTGGTATATTCTTGGCCCATAAATTCTCAAATATTCAGTAAAAATTCTCTGTGAAGTTTCAGGTCATTTGGAGTCTGGTGATTTTCCTGCCTTTTTCTCGGTTTTCCGGTCCAGAATCCCAGTTTCCATATATTTCCCTGTTTGTGATGTACCTTGCATATTCAGAGAGAAAGAGCATAAGAATTGTATAGTAATAGGGAATAATGGACGAGAATAACGCAAATATGAATAGGAAATCATGATGCAGAATGGACGTATCAACTCCCCCAACCTTAGACCTCGCTTGTCCTCAAGCGAAAGCCGAGCTCGAGAATAATGACCACATAATTTGAGAGAGAGGTGTCGATAAAAATAGAATACGGACATGAGAGCATCATGAATACCATTATAGCAGCAAGCATTTCATCATATAACTTCTCATAAACAAGTAAAGATATATTCACAATTATCGAAGTATGAAGCATAAACCTTATTGACAACCAACAAACGGTGCCTTCAGTCATGGTGATAATCATAATTCATCATATTCAAGAGAAGAATCTATATAAGAGCTTTCATTTTATTAAACCCACATACTCAACTATCATTTAGTCATCTATGATTGTTGACACTCATTGCATATTTTTGGAGCTAATGTTTTTGCCGGACACATAGGAAGATAGGGGCTTCATTTGCCACCCGACTCATTTACCTCAAGGATAATGTCAACAATAATGAATCATGATTTCTTACATTCAACTGGATATATATCTCCGGATCTTTCCTCAACACATGATGGTTGCCAACTAAGAGAGTTTATAAATTAAAAGAAGGGAAGATATTAATGACTCTTGTGTAAATGTAAGAACTTTATGAAAGTAAAAGATAGGCCCTTCGCAGAGGGAAGCAGAGGTTGTCATGCACTTTTATTTTCTTAGGTGTGCAATCTCTTAATGCAAAGTAACGTCACATTATATTGCCCCTTGTGATAGCGAACTTTATTATGCACTCTGTCGCTTTTATTTCTTCATTATCACAAGACCGTACAAAGCTTATTTTCCCTTTCAATAAAAGATCACACATGATTATAGGCAATTTTTACTGCTTATGCACCGATGACAACTTACTTGAAGGATCTTATTCGATCCATAGGTAGGTATGGTGGACTCTCACGGAAAGAAACTGGGTTTAAGGGGTTATGGATGTACAAGTAGTATCTCTACTTGGTACGGAAGTTTTGGCTAGCAAAAGTTCTAAAAGTAACATCACATGTTAAAGGATCCATGACTATATAACTTCTATGCAAATGTAAGCAATCATGACCATTAGGTTGTCTTCCATGTACAACTTAAACACTTGATCATTATTTAATATTTGGTGAGGGTTCGCAATCATAGATGATGTCCAAGATAATGTATTTGTATGTGGATCTTCTCTTCTCTATCATAGTCTTGCATAGATTATAACAATGACTAAGGCTATGTTTGTTTTGTTCCCAACAATTTTCATCGCTCACACTTTCTTTTTATGCGAAGTCACTACTTCCCATGAGATAAGCATATGATCTTTCCTATTCTTTTTATTGCCATGCTATGATTGGTGCAAGAGAGTAAAGCACATGGACTCAACTAATCTTTATTATATAACTCTCATACTCGATTACAAGGGTAGGTAGATCTCAAAGAAAAATCCTAAGCAAAGCAAATCTGAAACTTTATTCCTCTAAACCACGAAATAACTAAGGATCAAACTAAAATAAAAGATGATGGTAAAAAGTGATGGTGATACGATACCGGGGCACCTCCCCCAAGCTTGGAACAAGCTAGGGGTGGTGCCTATACCCATGTGCTCAGGTGTTCTTCGGTGATGGTGGTGGTGATGGAGTAGTGGTACCCTTCTTCTCCAGCTTACGCCGGAGGATGAAGTTTTCCTCTGTTAAATCATCGCTTTCTTGCTCGAGCTTCAAGATCCTTTTGCATAAAGCTGCCTTGCTTTCCTGCAGAAAACGAGACGGGATAAATTGGGCCTTAGATTTGTTTGCCCCGTTTGGGAGGCTTGACTTCTTGAATTCCACATGCATATCTCCGGGTTGAGGTAGCGGATCTTCATCTTCATCCAAACTGGCATCTGGATCAGCATCTTCCGTCTCCTCCAGATCGGTATCTCCCTCCTCTTTAGTGGACCATAGGTAAGGGTAAATATCCCCAAAGATCTTTGGGTTTGCCACGTAGTGGGAGACATAGCTCTCTCCATCCGAATCTTGAGATGACATATTCTCAGCTCTGCCAGAAAAACAGCTCGAAACAAGAACAAAGGAGAAACTCACGATGCGGTGGTCAAAACACATGGGAGTATATATAATGATGTTTTCTAGGTCAGAATACGTGTTCGGGAAGAAATCGGAGTCGGGAAGGCACACGAGGGCCGCACAAGCCATCAGGGCGCGCCCGAGGGGGGCGCCCTGTTGGCTTGTGCCTCCCTTGTGGGTCCCCTGACTCTGTTTTATTTTTGGAATTTTTCTAAAATACTAAAACCAACAGAAATTATTTTTTTGGAATTTTTGGAGTCGGTTTACTTACCGTACCACATACCTACCCCCTTTTCAGGTTTCTGGAGTGTTCCAGGAGGACCCCCATATGTGTTCTTCCGGTGTTATTACTTGAATGATATTAGTCTCTTCATTAATGGGTGTACCTGAAATATAATGCTTGATTCTTTGCCCATTCACCAATTGAAGGGATCGATAAAAGAGACGTCTAGAGGGGGGGGGGGGTGAATAGACTACTTGCAAGAATTAAAACCTAACCTTTTCCCAAGTTAATTGGTGGGCAGATTTAGCTATTATAACAAGTCTAATGCACCCTACACATGCTAGTCAACAGGTATGGCAGCGGAAAGTAAGACAAGCACATGTAAGAGAGAGTAGAGATAGGAAGATCAAACGCAATTTGGAGACAAGAAGATTTTTCCCGTGGTTCCGATAGGTGGTGCTATCGTACGTCCATGTTTATGGAGTCTTCAACCCACGGAGGGTAATGGCCGCGAGAGTCCACGGAGGGCTCCACCCATAAGGGTCCACGAAGTAGCAACCTTGACTATTCCATAACGGCTTCCCTTCACGAAGGACTAGCCTCACTATGGGTAGATCGATCTCCTTGCCCTTACAAACTTCTTGGTTCAACTCCACAACACGAAGTAGGAGGCGCCCAAGCGACACCTAACCAATCTAGGAGGCACCACCCTCCAAAAGGTAATAGGCTCGATAGTAACGATGAACTCCTTGCTCTTGTGTTTCAAATGATAGTCTCCTCAACACACAATCACTCTCTCATAGATTTGGCTTGGGTGGAAGAGGTTGATTGGATGGAAAGCAACTTGGGGAGGCTAGAAATCAAGATCCATATGGTTGGAGTGGATGATCTTGACCTCAACACAAGGGTAGGTGGTTCTCTCTCAGAAAACTGGATGGGGCAAGTGTGGAATAGTTCTGAGTGCTTCTCTTTCGAGTGGGATGTGGTGGAGGGGTATATATAGGCATCTCCAAAAATCCAACCGTTACAACATTATTGAGCAACTCGGTGAAACCGACATGAAACTCGGTCGTACCGACTTGTTAAAAATGTGGCAACTTTAGGAATCTTGGTGAGACCGATATATCATTCTCGGTGGTACCGAAATGACTGGCCGAGGGTAGTTTCCAAACTCGGTGGCACCGATTTACAAAACTCGGAGATTCCGATTTTATAAATCGAGGCAACAGAATATTGGTCACCGAAACTCGGTTGCACCGATGTGAATCTTGGTTGTACCGAGAATGGGAAGTGGCTAGGGTTTCTGTCTTGGCTTGGAACTCTGTGTGGCCGATATGAAAGTTGGTGACACCGATTTTGAGTGGATGGCTAAATGACAGAATATTTGTGGGAGAGCTTGTGAGTGTATTTGGTGGCTATCACTTGATCACTGGAGCATTTCATTCACCATTAATACCTCACCCCCTTTTGATAGTATTGGCTTTCCTATGGACTCAAAAGTGATTTCTCACAAAGTGAAATGTAGAGCCTTCATCCTTGTAGCTTTGCCAATGCTATTCCTTCCTCTTGTTCTTCTTGTTGGGAAATCTCCTCACACCCTTTTTGCCAACAGTCTCTGTGGACTAACCTGAAATGACTAGGTAGAAATATTAGTCCAAGAGACAATGTATGTTGTCATGAATTATCAAAACCACCAAGGGAGCATATGTGCTTTCAATCTCCCCCTTTTTGGTAATTGATGACAACATACAATCAAAGCTTCAAATTTAGATATGTATGAATATGTGATAGCTTTGAAAGATACATGACTGATACAAGCTCCCCCTAGATGTGTGCAACCCATTTAAGGATAGTTGCTTTGGAATGCATGAACACACACATAGTAGGAAGAATCATGAGAAGTCATGTGAATCTTGGCTATATGCATCAAACATATGTAAATGAAGTATCTCCATGTTCAAGACTTACTCTTGCAAACAATATGGGCAAGGAACAAGAGGTCATTTTGAACAAGGATATGATGCATATACTTACCTTGAGGTTCTTCGAGCATTCTAGTAGTAGAAGTACATTTGAGAAAACAATGTTAGAAAACACAGAAGTATTCTACCCAACCAAATGCAAACAACCTCAAGAGATCCAAGATATGGAAGACATATAAAGGATAGAATTCCTTAAGATCCATATGTCTGCCATAATATAGAATCTATAGAACTTTCTCCCCTAAAGTGTGAGTTTGTAGCTCTTCCTCTCTCCCTGAATCTTAGCATGTAGATATTAGGAGAGGTAGGGTAAGACAAGTCTAACATACAATCAAAACAAGATTTTCTCTCCTTTGGATAAGCAGGAACTTGATTATTCTCCCCCTACATACAAGCTGTTGATGTATCTCTCCCCCTTAATGTATATCTCTCCCTCTGGAATGAATATAAGCTTTGAAGCTTTGATAGTTCTCCCCCTTTGGCATTAATTTCCAAAAAGGGTCATACACAAAAGGTCAGATAGAGGGATCATGGAGAGGGTAGGGATCCTAGAATAGGAGTCTAAGGGATCATTCAAGACTTTTTCTCCCCCTTTGTCAACTAAAAAAAAAATTCTTTGAAATTTCTCCCCTTTTTTCTGAAGAAAAAAGGATCATTGAAATAGAGAGAATACGCAGAATGTAACAGAAATCACAAAAGACATAGAGATCGGTGGCTCCGAAGAAAAATAAATCGGTGAGACTGAATGGTATGAGTGTAACTCATCTGCCATTTCGGTGATACCGAGAATTTCAAATCGAAGACGCCGAATTGCATAATAGAAACTTGGTAAAGTTTGATATAAGTTGTTTTTCAGGGAAAGACTGCTAGTAAGAAGATTTGTGAAATATGTACATGAGGGTTTCAAATAGAAGAAGGTTGGGTGGTTCCAAGAAAGCATGCAACTTAAAGAATGAACCATACAAAACTTCATCTAGATGATGGGCGGTGACTAGGTCACCTATATTAGAGTATATTGACTTAGGAGACAAGCAAGAATACTTGATCATAGGTCATACTCTTCGTTTAAGCGCAAATGTGGTTGCCATTTTTATATAAAGCATTTTAATGTTCTCATATCACTTGAGTTGCTTTATCTCATGACTTGGAGTAAAGCCTTTTTCAAGGATATGAGTACATACCTTTGAGTGAGGTTGATGACATAGCATGTAGAAGAACTTGTTGTGGATGCTCGATGTTGATGAAGATCATCTTGAGTTGGGAGCAATCCTTGTTTGTTTTGGTTTTGGTTCTCTTTTCACCTACATGGGTTAGTCATGCAAGGAAGAACAAGATATATCCATTTGACATGATATCAATTGAGAATTAGAAAGTGCAATCATATCAAATATATGTCAAGGATATGGTTGAGTTGTCTTCTTCCTTCCATCAACAAGAGGGGTTGTGGATACTTGGTCATGACAAGATTGCTTATGATTGGAGTTGTTGGCAATCTTGTGGAATGAAGTTCTTCCAAGTACCTACAAAAGATTAGTTGCAATACAAGGGAGCATATATTTCCATGGTATAATATAACATGTCCAGTGTATCATGGAAGTATCATGTAAGCTCATGCCCTTGCAAGCAACCGAGTGAGTCTAGCTGAAGTTTGAAGCATCAAGGATGTTCAGCTCACTCCTCAAGTGACAAAACACTTTCTCATCAAGTGGCTTAGTAAAGATATCAGCCAATTGTTTTTCAGTACGGACATGCTTGAGATTGATATCTCCTTTGGCAACATGATCACGAATGAAATGATGTCTAACTTGAATATGCTTAGTTCGAGAATGTTGCACGGGATTATGGGCAATTTTGATTGCTCTCTCATTGTCACATAACAATGGTACATGTCTCACATGTATGCCATAGTCCTTAAGAGTTTGGGTCATCCAGAGCAATTGAGCACAACATGATCCAGCGGCAATGTACTCCGCTTCGGCAGTAGATAGAGATACCGAGTTTTGTTTCTTGGAGGACCAAGACACAAGAGATCTACCAAGAAATTGACAAGTACCCGAGGTGGATTTTCTATCAACCTTGTCTCTGGCATAGTCCGAGTCGGAATAGCCAACAAGATTAAAAGAAGATCCCTTGGGATACCATATGCCAAAGTTTGGTGTATGTATCAAATATCTCACAATTCTTTTCATGGCCTTAAGATGACACTCTTTAGGAGCAGCTTGATATCTAGCGCACATGCATACACTAAGCATAATGTCTGGACAGGAGGCACATAGATATAGCATTGAACCAATCATAGATTGATAAACCTTTTGATTAACCGGTTCGTCCTCCTTGGTAAGATCAACATGTCCACTAGTAGGCATAGGAGTTTTCATACCTTTACACTCTTGCATGTTGAACTTCTTGATCAAGTCCTTGGTATACTTGGTTTGAGAGATGAAGTTTCCTTCTCTCGTTTGCTTGATTTGCAAACTATTGTGGTTTTGTCACGGCAAGATGTCCTCGTGAGAGAACTTAGGTGTGAGGCCATCGCAACTATGTGGTGGCTTGAGAGGGGTTGGTCGGAATCGAGAGACGCGAGTTTACCCAGGTTCGGCCCCTCCGATGGAGGTAATAGCCTACGTCCTGCTTTGCGTATATTTGATGGATAGACCTCGATTACAAGGGTGCGGAATCGATACCTCTAGTCCCGAGGGTTTCTAATCTGTCTATCTCTAATGACTTGAACTTGTCCCTCTTGTGGCGCCTTACCCCTCCTTATATAGGTTGAAGGGGTAGGTTTACATGTAGAGTCCTACTAGGAGTAGGACTAGGACTAGCCTCTCTTGAATCCTAATCCGGGTCTTGTTTCCCTTGTGAGGGAGTCTTTCCTTTCCTTGGGCTTTCTTTGTTAGCCGGCCCACCATAACATGAGTCGGCCCTCCCATGAGCCACCTTCTGGGCCGTTGGGTCTTTGTCATTTGTCTGACCCGCCTGCCGGGTCACCAATGAGCCGCCAGGCTCGACCGGGTCACCAGTGAGTCACCAAGCCCCGATCGGGTCATACTTCAGGCCGGGTTATATCGCGGGGTAATATCCCCGACATTAGCCCCCAGGTTAGCTTGAATTTATTCATGGTAAGCTCCTGGAATAAGAATAACAAATATGTTAAGGGACCGGCTTGCTCCAATGGCCGGCTTAATGAAGTAGCTCCTTGAAAATCCGGGTTTCTTCTTCATATTAACGAGCCATCTTCACAGACATCTTGCAGGTCCATGTCCTTTGCAAAATATTGGGAATAAAACACCCATATGCCGTTGAATCGACCTCCAATGCTTTTGGCTTGATGAAATCTTGGGAATAGAAAATCCACATGATGTTGAGCCGGCTTTCCATTGCTTCGATTAAAAATAGAAATTCGTCCATTGTTAAACCACTTTCAACTTGTGAAGCCGGGTTGCTTATATAGACTCTGTCGGGTCATGATTGTTGGTGACGTCGGGTCAAACAACTGGACTCCAGCAGACTTGATAAAATTATTGGGAATAAAGGAATTCGTGTGATGTTGAGCCGGTCTTTCAATGCTTCAGCTCCATGAAGAAATGAGACCTAGCTCACTCAAAATTTGATAGCTTGAAAATGTTCTGTTATTTTTTTATCTCCATATTACCTGTAGCCCCCAAGTCTTAAGAGGGGAACGTAGTGATAGCTTTAATACTTGCTTCAATATAAATATTGCAACCCTAAAGAAATCCGGATTGTTCATCTGAGTCACCAGTCATAAGTTGAATGTTCCACATATGCAGCCCCTAAGTACCGGGTTGTCTTGCCTACAATAACCTGGGACTTGTAAATGTCTTATGCTCATAAAACTTCAGCCAGTGTAGCCCCCAAGGGCCGGGTCATTATGCAATAATGAGCAGGAACTTTTTGTAGATCTGATCATATAGACTTGAGGAGCAATGTGTAGCCCCCAAGGGCCGGCTCATATTTATATGATGGGCCGGGTCTTCATATGATTCCTCAACTTGAAAATGATAGTACATTAGCCCCCAAGGGCCGGCTCATCAGTATGTGATGGGCCGGGTCTTCACTTTGGACCTTTATAATCTGTTTGTGCAACTGAATACTGTAGCCCCCAAGTGCCGAGTCGCATGCCTGCAGCGACTTGGGACTTTAGAAAATTTGATCTGAGTGGTGTAGCCCCCAAGTGCCGGGTTGTATGCCTGCAGCGACTCGGGACTTACATGCACTTCTCATCTGGAAAGAAAAACATCATATGATGTAGCCCCCAAGTGCCGAGTCGTATGCCTGCAGCGACTTGGGACTGTGTGAGAATAATATAACTCATTATAATTTGTTGAATGACTCCTTGACCGTGGTTGTAACCCGGTATTTTGTCGAATATCCTGGAATAATGCCTTTGTCCTTGAAATGAAAATCCCTACTTGTGGTTGCGGTGCAACCCGGCAAATATATGCTTGAGAAATCCATAAGTGTTGTAGTTTACTATAGTGCACAAGTTGAAAAAAATCCAAGAGCCGGTCAATTTAGATGACACGGCATTATATGTGATAGGGCGGCTCTTCGAGAATAGTAATTTCTTCCGAGCTGGCTTGAAAAAACCCCAATCATTTAATACTGGTTATGATAAACCATGATGAAGATCCATCCATTTTGGCTATCAAAAATCTATTTGTTCCTGCAGAGGTTACGATGTAACCCGGTTTGATGACCGGCTTGATATGCATGTATGATGCATGATGCAATGCAGGATGATGTATGTATATGATAAAGAAAACAGAGAATATATACATGTATATCTCAAATATTTGCAAGTCGGCCTTGAATGCACAACCAAAAGAGATCAACTCTTGTTCTTATTTTGAAAAACTCAAGGTTTTTGCCTCCAAAAAGCTTGGCATGAACCCCTTTAATCCCGTAGGCCGGCTCTCACGTGACATAAATACGTCGTTTTAACCTTAACTAGTTCAGGGTCTTAAAAAAGATTGACTGTTAAGAGTACGAACGGGCCACATAGCGGAGAGACTACAACGAACATGTGAGTTTATCCTAGCTCTCTGTAAGCCGGCTCTCTCGTGACATAAGCCGCCGTTTTAACCTTGACAAGTTCAGGGTCTTATTGAAAGATTGACTGTCAAGAGTACGGCGGGTCACTTGGCGGAGTCGCAAGTTGCAAACAGGCAGGTTTAGCCCATATATGGCATGGAAGCCGGTCAAGAGGGTATGAAAGCTAAACTCATTGAGTTGGAAGCCCCCAAGTGACCTATGATCATGGAAAAGCTTGGCCATAGGATATACTGGAGACGATGCTACTACTGCAAAACATCTGGGGTCCAGATAAACCGGCTTTATTCCATTGATCATAATATGATGATCCAATAAATTAGGGCACCCATGTTTGAACGACGCATCATGGCGGCTCGTCCTCTTGGGCAACTTATAATTTTTCGCCAATAAAGCAGGGCACCCATGTTTGAACGGCGCATCATGGCGGCTCGTCCTCTTGGGCGACTTATAATTTTTCGCCAATAAGGCAGGGCACCCATGTTTGAACGGCGCATCATGGCGGCTCGTCCTCTTGGGCGACTTATAATTTTTCGCCAATAAGGCAGGGCACCCATGTTTGAACGGCGCATCATGGAGGCTCATCCTCTTGGGTGACTTATAATTTTTCTGAAAACTCGAACTTGCGAGATATGGATTCTTCTTGAACCAGATGTTGAGCCGGATATTGAGAGCTCAAAACTTTGCGAGAAACAGATTTCCCTTGAGCCGGATTTTGAACCGGACCTTTCTGACTGCCCGACACTTTTTGAGCCGGAAATTTTCTGACATCCTTTAAACTTTCACCAATGTGACACTAGTCTCCAGGACCGGGTGTCTTCCCTTTAATGACCGGGGTTCTTAAATTTATGACAAAGGCCAATTCTGCCGAGTCACGTCTGTGTAGCCCCCGAGTCTTAAGACGACACGAGGAGTTGGCTTGAGATTCTTCATACTTGACCGTGATATAAACTGGCATATAATTGAATAGCAGAACGCTTGGAAAGTGTTGAAGCCGGAGGCAAAGTGGCGATTTACTGATCTTCGCAACACTCATTGTATATCCTTGGCATTGATAACGCGAGATGAATCCACGGAAGGTTGAGGTCGACCATGGAGGTTATAAATGACCACGTATGATTTGTGTCAGTAATCCGGCCAGTGGTTCATCCCAGCTAGTTGTTGAAGTTAAACAAACCGCAGTGGCGACAACTTGTACGCCTATCCATTGAACCATCCGGTGGAGGCAGAGGCTGATAATATATCCTGACTTGCTTCAGAGTCGTTGGAATAGACTGGGCTGCAGGAGCGGCGACTTGCGTGCGCTCATTAAGCAGCTTGTGCACACAGGTGCGGCCCGTTGTGTTGATGCGGATGGTAAGGACGGCCATGGTGTTAGAAACGAACATGGCTGCGGGCGAGTCAGCCGCGGGCATGGACAGACAAGTCAGCCGCGGGGTTGTAAGCTTGCACGGTCGGGCAAGTCAACCGCGGGCGCGTACTCGGCGAGTTGATGTATACCGAGCCGTAGGGGCGGCGACTTGCGCACGTCCATTTAGCAACGAGCAGGCGTGGTCCCGGTGAGTCGATGTAATCCGGGCCGCGGGGGCGGTCGCTTGCGCACGCCCATTCACCGGGCAATGTGGCACAGACGAACGCCGGTGCAGGGTGTTGTCAGCGCGCGCTACCCGTGGTATAAACCACATTTATTGTGAATAATTGTCCTGCATATAAATATCACAAGCCAGAGTAATTGTTCTAAATGAAATTAATATATGCGATTAAAATAGACTGGACAAATATCACCTGATGTATTGGAAACGACAGATGATCTTTGTGTGGACCAGAATTTAACTGGGATATACGGAAGCCCAATAGCAGCGTGGATGCGCATACTAATACCGTTAATAACAGCGCAATGGGTGCACCAGGACCCCCCGCCCACAAAGATTGTTTTACGACCGGTATCATCTGCCGCTTCATTTACTTGAGAGCTCGGGTACTCATCAGTAGAATATGTCTACCGAGTACCCATGTTCTTCTTGTTAGCTGCAAGCCCAACCTTATTTGTCTTGTAAACAATGGCACTTCAACTCATCTCAGTTTATAGCACATGTCTGCTCATTTAGACCTCCAAAGCATAGAAAGCCATATCCTTTGAAGCGACCAATGGCCCATGGCAGCGGGAGGCCATTTGCCGCCACGGTGAAGGGCCGATTCAATAGGGCGGCTCGGCGTGGAAACAGGTGACCGTGGCCGCGGCAGTGGCCGTGGAGTTGGGCGGCTGCGTTTGCGGCAGAAGTTGACACAACAAACCGGCAAGGGCGAGGCGGCAGTTTGACAAAGGGCCGGGGCGGCGCCAGACTATGGGCGGCTCAAGGAGCAGCCGTGTGGGGTGAGCCGGAGGAGACCGCGGTAGAGGCGGAGGTAGCTCGACGAGGCCGCGGATGCGGTGATTCGCAGTGGCGGAAGTGGCAACTTGACGGAGGCCACGGGCACAAAAAATAGGCCGGAGCAGCGACTGAAACCACGACGTCTCGCTGGTGGTTGCTGCGGCCGGGTCACGCGGGGGCGGCTCGAAGCAGGCCGCGGCCGAAGTGAGCGGTCCGGGCGGCTTGATGCTGAGGCGAAGTACGCCACAGTAGTACGACACGACCGTCGGAAGCGGACGGCGGCTCAGCGGCGGTGGCTCTCCCGCTGCAGAGACAGTGGTGGCTTAGGTGATGCATGCCGAAGGCAGATTGCGAGGTGAGGCGGCACTCAGTACGGTCTGAGGCAGTGGCAGTTTAGCGACTTCAAAACGAAGGCGGGTCTGGCTCGAGGATGATGCAGGCTAGAGGCGGATTGCGAGGCCATGGCGGGCCACGATCGCAGGGGTTCAGCGAGACAGCTTGAGGCATGGTGGCCTCGACGGCAAAGGCGGCTTCACGGCATAGGCAAGCCGGCGGCGGTTTATGAGTCCGTGGATACATCCACTTCCGGGTAAGACAGGGCGCTGTGCAAGCAGTGATGACAGGATTCGGGTCGTGCCGCGGTTAGTTCAGTTTGACTACTCCACGGGAGTCCCATACAGGACCGTGTGCAACTCCAAAACAGATCAATACTGCTATTTCTGCTTTACGCTCCCGAGTCGCCGAGTCCAAATCGTCCTCTGCTAAATGCAAGCGACATGCGCGAGGGAAGTGTTGATGCGGTGTTGATTCTTTTTGGATTTGATGTTGACCAGTGATGAAGTTCATCTGATGTTTGACCATGTAGCTTCCAGACCGGCTCTTCTTCACCCGAAAAATTGCAAACCTTTCGATCCCTGAGATAGATCCCTCCAAGAACTCAACACCACCGTGTGTGGGCCCCACGGTGGGCGCCACCTATCATGGTTTTGTCACGGCAAGATGTCCTCGTGAGAGAACTTAGGTGTGAGGCCATCGCAACTATGTGGCAGCTTGAGAGGGGTTGGTCGGAATCGAGAGACGCGAGTTTACCCAGGTTTGGCCCCTCCGATGGAGGTAATAGCCTACGTCCTGCTTTGCGTATATTTGATGGATAGACCTCAATTACAAGGGTGTGGAATCGCTACCTCTAGTCCCGAGGGTTTCTAATCTGTCTATCTCTAATGACTTGAACTTGCCCTCTTGGGGCACCTTACCCCTCCTTATATAGGTTGAAGGGGTAGGTTTACATGTAGAGTCCTACTAGGAGTAGGACTAGGACTAGCCTCTCTTTAATCCTAATCCGGGTCTTGTTTCCCTTGTGAGGGAGTCTTTCCTTTCCTTGGGCTTTCTTTGTTAGCCGACCCACCATAACATGAGTCGGCCTCCCATGAGCCGCCTTCTGCGCCGTTGGGTCTTTGTCATTTGTCTGACCCGCCTGCCGGGTCACCAATGAGCCGCCAGGCTCGGCCGGGTCACCAGTGAGTCGCCAAGCCCCGACCGGGTCATACTTTAGGCCGGGTTATACCGTGGGGTAATATCCCCGACACAAACCAAGGAAAAATTTCAGCTTACACATCATGGACATCTCATACTTCTCGGACATCAACCTTCCAAATCTCTCACTAAATTGTGGGTTAGTAGATCCAAAGATAATATCATCCACATAAATTTGGCACACAAATAATTCACCATTAACTCTCTTAGTGAATAAGGTTGCGTCAATTTTACCAATCTCAAAACCTTTTTCAATGAGAAACTTCGTTAAGCATTTATACCAAGCACGTGGGGCGTGTTTAAGACCATAAAGAGCTTTACGAAGCTTGTAGACATGATTAGGTTTCTTCGGGTTCACAAAACCAGGGGGTTGCTTAACATAGACCTTTTCTTCAATCTCACCATTTAAAAATGCACTTTTAATGTCCATTTGATAAAGCATGATATCATGGTGATTAGCGTAAGCAAGAAGAATACGGATAGCTTCAAGTCTAGCAACGGGTGCATAGGTCTCACCGTAGTCCATACCTTCGACTTGGGTGTAGCCTTGAGCCACGAGACGCGCCTTGTTGCGTACGATTTGACCGTCTTCATCTTGTTTGTTCCGAAACACCCATTTGGTTCCGATGATGTTTTGCTCGTCCTTGGGCTTCTCCACAAGTGTCCACACTTCGTTCCTCTCGAAGTTGTGTAGTTCTTCATGCATAGCGTTCACCCAGTCTGGATCCTAAAGAGATTCTTCTACCTTCAAGGGCTCAATACTAGATATGAATGAATAATGCACACAAAAATTAGCTAGTCGAGTTTTAGAGCGAGTTATCCTCCCGGTTTGTATGTCACCAAAGATTTGATTTAAAGGATGGTTTTTGTCCACTCTTGCTCGGACTCGGGGTAGCTTTTGCTTGTTGGATGGTGGAGCTTTTTCATCATCATCTTCTTCTTCGTTGTTGTTGAAGGTGTCGTTGCCTTGAGGTGGTGGTGAAGGTGGTTGCGGTGGATCATCATGATGAACTTCTTCCTCCTCTTCATCTCGTCGTGTACCGCTTGTGGATGCCTCCATGTCGAGTTGAGGTTCACCTTGACGTGAAGTAGGGGCTTCCACTTGAGTTGACGAAGTACTTTCCTTCACCTCCATGGGACGAATCTTGCCAATGGACAAGTCTTGGATAGCTTCCGAAGGTTCCTTGTCTCCTACATCATTTGGCAACTGTTCGACTTGCGAACCTTTAGATTCATCAAACTTCACATCTACCATCTCTTCAACTTTTCGAGTGAAGTTGTTGTAGACACGGTAAGTGTGAGAGTTTGATCCGTAACCGAGTAGGAAACCTTCATGAGATTTAGGAGCAAATTTTGAACGACGATGCTTATCAAGAATGTAACACTTGGAGCCAAATACCCGAAAGTATCCAACTTGGGGTTTGTTACCGGTGAGTAGCTCGTATGCCATTTTACCGAGAAGCTTGTGAAGATAGAGTCGGTTTGTGGCATGACAAGCTGTTTCCACGGCTTCCGCCCAAAAGTGTCTTGGTGTCTTGTATTCGTCGAGCATCGTTCTTGCCATCTCAATAAGGGTTCGGTTCTTCCTCTCAACAACTCCATTTTGTTGAGGCGTGTACGTAGCCAAGAACTCATGTAGAATCCCTTCTTCGTCAAGAAAGGTGTCTACATTTGTGTTCTTGAACTCCGATCCGTTGTCGCTCCGAACTTTGTTGATCTTCACTTCAAACTGATTTTGGGCTTTGCGAGCGAAGTTCTTGAAGATCTTTTGTACCTGCGACTTATCATCAAGAAAGAATACCCACGTAAATCTGGAAAAATCATCAACTATAACTAGACTAAAGGAATTTCCACCGAGGCTCTTGTAAGCGTTGGGACCAAAAAGATCCATATGAAGCAACTCGAGTGGTCTCCTAGTAGTCATGATATTCTTTACGGGATGACTTCCGCCTACTTGCTTTCCAGCTTGACAAGCACTACAAAGTCTATCTTTGTCAAAGATAACATATTTAACACCAAGTATATGATCACCTTTGATGAGCTTGTCTAGATTTCACATACCAACATGTCCTAGTCTTCTATGCTAAAGCCAACCTTTAGAAGATTTTGCAATAAGACAGGTAAGAGGTTTGGATCTTTTAGTGAAATCGACAATGTATAGATCACCTCTACTGAAACCGGTTAAGACCATGTTATGATTATCTTGACGAAACACTTGGCAATCTACTTTGGTAAATAGCACATTAAAACCAAAGTCGGCAAGTCTAGATACGAAAAGAAGATTGTAGCCAAGGGATTCAACAAGCATGACCGTTTGAATAGAGCTATCATGGGATATGGCCACCTTACCAAGACCAAGTACCTTACCCTTGGAGTTGTCTCCAAAAGTTACATACCTTCGCGGTCCATGGTTTGGTGTGATCTCTTCAAACATGTCTCTATCCCTGGTCATATGATCGGTGCATCCACTATCGAGAATCCACTCTTTTCCTCTGGACATGTAATCCTTGAAGTTTGCCATGAGACTTAGATTCTTCATGATCTTCTCATGCTCAATGTCGAACAACTTATCTTCGTCATAGTAGCCATGTTCCACATTGTCATCATTAAGTGGGAAATCCTCGTCATAAGAAACAAGAGATTTGTTAGAGTTGTGATCATGACAATGTTCAAGATTACGAATGCGAATGGCTTCTACAATGATGTTGTTGATAGTTATGCCATCTCCTTTAGCACGCATGAGGTCTCTAAGCTCAAATAGATAATCATCAAACTTAGGATCACTAGGCATCATTTTGTGAAAGGCAATAGTTTTATGAAGAATTTCATCAAGATTACTCAATGAATAATTTGGATATCGTTTCTCCAAATCATTCCACAAAGTGTAAGCACATTCAAAATTCTTCATTTGATTAAGCACAATTCTAGGTAATCCTCTAATGATAAGATTAACGGTTCTAAGATTGCATAGCATATCAATTTCCTCTTCGTGTGTGGGATGTAAAGGATCAATGGGAGGTACATAGGGGCTCTTAACATACTTGCTTAAATGAAATTCATCGAATAGTTCAAGCATCTTATAATTCCATTGACTATAGTACTCCCCATCGAGAACGGGCACTCTACAACTAATACTCCCCAAACTAGACACATCCATCTTCCTCCACGGTGATGAAACCGAAGCTATGGTGACCAAAGCTCTGATACCAATTGAAGGGATCGATAGAAGAGACGTCTAGAGGGGGGGTGAATAGACTACTTGCAACAATTAAAACCTAACCTTTTTCCAAGTTAATTGGTGGGCAGATTTAGCAATTATAACAAGTCTAATGCACCCTACACATGCTAGTCAACAGGTATGGCAGCGGAAAGTAAGACAAGCACATGTAACAGAGAGTAGAGATAGGAAGATCAAACGCAATTTGGAGACAAGAAGATTTTTCCCGTGGTTCCGATAGGTGGTGCTATCGTACGTCCACGTTTATGGAGTCTTCAACCCATGGAGGGTAACAGTCGCGAGAGTCCACGGAGGGCTCCAACCATAAGGGTCCACGAAGTAGCAACCTTGACTATTCCATAACGGCTTCCGTCCACGAAGGACTAGCCTCACTATGGGTAGATCTTCATGAAGTAGGAGATCTCCTTGCCCTTAGAAACTTCTTGGTTCAACTCCACAACATGAAGTAGGAGGCTCCCAAGCGACACCTAACCAATCTAGAAGGCACCACCCTCCAAAAGGTAATAGGCTCGATAGTAACGATGAAGTCCTTGCTTTTGTGTTTCAAATGATAGTCTCCTCAACACACAATCACTCTCTCACAGATTTGGCTTGGGTGGAAGAGGTTGATTGGATGGAAAGCAACTTGGGGAGGCTAGAAATCAAGATCCATATGGTTGGAGTGGATGATCTTGACCTCAACACAAGGGTAGGTGGTTCTCTCTCAGAAAACTGGATGGGGCAAGTGTGGAATAGTTCCGAGTGATTCTCTTTCGAGTGGGATGTGGTGGAGGGGTATATATAGGCATCTCCAAAAATCCAACCGTTACAACATTATTGAGCAACTCGATGAAACCGATATGAAACTCGGTCGTACCGATTTGTTCAAAATGTGGCAACTTTAGGAATCTCGGTGAGACTGATATATCATTCTCGGTGGTACCGAAATGAGTGGATGAGGGCAGTTTCCAAACTCGGTGGCACCGATTTACAAAACTCGGAGATTCTGATTTTATAAATCGAGGCAACAGAATGTTGGTCACCGAAACTCGGTTGCACCGATGTGAGTCTTGGTTGTACCGAGAATGGGAAGTGGCTAGGGTTTCTGTCTTGGCTTGGAACTCGGTGTGGCCGATATGAAAGTTGGTGACACCGATTTTGAGTGGATGGCTAAATGACAGAATATTTGTGGGAGAGCTTGTGAGTGTATTTGGTGGCTATCACTTGATCACTGGAGCATTTCATTCACCATTAATACCTCACCCCCTTTTTATAGTATTGGCTTTCCTATGGACTCAAAAGTGATTTCTCACAAAGTGAAATGTAGAGCCTTCATCCTTGTAGCTTTGCCAATGCTATTCCTTCCTCTTGTTCTTCTTGTTGGGAAATCTCCTCACACCCTTTTTGCCAACAGTCTCCGTGGACTAACCTGAAATGACTAGGTAGAAATATTAGTCCAAGAGACAATGTATGTTGTCATGAATTATCAAAACCACCAAGGGAACATATGTGCTTTCACCAATCTCGGGTTTTTGCCTTTGAAGTTATTAATTTTTATAGCATCGGAGTGATAAACCTCTTCGACAACATATGGGCCTTTCCATTTGGATAAGAGTTTTCTTGCAAAAAACCTGAAACGAGAATTGTACAAAAGCACAAGGTCTCCTACATTGAATTCCCGTTTTTGAATCCTTTTGTCATGCCATCTTTTAACCTTTTCTTTAAACAACTTAGAATTTTCATAGGCTTGTGTCCTCCATTCATCTAGTGAGCTAATATCAAATAACCTCTTTTCACCGGCAACTTTAAAATCATAATTTAGTTCTTTAATTACCCAATAAGCCTTATGTTCTAGATCAAGAGGCAAATGACAAGCTTTTCCATACACCATTTTATATGGGGACATCCCCATAGGGTTCTTATAAGTAGTTCTATAAGCCCATAGAGCATCATCTAATTTCTTAGACCAATTCTTTCTGGATCTATTGACAGTCTTTTGCAAGATTAATTTTAGTTCTCGGTAGCTCAATTCGACTTGGCCACTAGACTGAGGATGATAAGGTGATGCAATTCTATGGTTAACATCATATTTAGTTAGAAGTTTGCGGAAATCACCATGAATAAAATGTGAACCACCATCAGTCATTAAGTATCTAGGGACTCCAAACCTCGGAAAAATAATTTCTTTAAGCATTTCAATAGAAGTGTTATGATCAGCACTACTAGTTGGGATAGCCTCTACCCAGTTAGTAATGTAATCAACAACAACTTAAATATGAGTATATCCATTTGAAGAAGGAAAAGGTCCCATGAAGTCAAAACCCCAAACATCAAATGGTTCAATAGCAAGTGAATAATTCATAGGCATTTCTGACGTTTACAATTGTTACCAATTCTTTGGCATTCATTACATGAAAGGACATACTTACGAGCATCTTTGAAAAGACTCGGCCAATACAAACCAGATTGTAATACCTTGTGTGTAGTTCTGTCACCAGCATGATGTCCTCCATAAGGCTCGGAATGACACTTCCTTAGAATCTGTTCCTGCTCATGCTCAGGTATACAATGTCTAATAACACCATCCACTCACTCTTTGTAAAGATGTGGGTCATACCAAAAGTAGTGTCATAAATCATAAAAGAATTTTTTCTTTTGTTGATAGGTGAAACTAGGTGGAATATATTTAGCAACAATATAATTAGCATAATCAACATCCCAAGGAGTGCTACGTGAAGTATTTATAGCCGCAAGTTGTTCATCAGGAAAATTATCATCAATAGGCAGTGGGTCATCAAGAACATTTTCCATTCTAGACAAATTATCTGCTACCGGGTTTTCAGCTCCCTTCCTATCAACAATGAGCAAATCAAACTCTTGAAGTAAAAGCACCCACCTAATAAGTCTAGGTTTAGCATCTTTCTTTTCCATAAGGTATTTAATAGCAGCATGATCAGTGTGAATAGTTACCTTGGAATCAACAATATAAGGTCTAAACTTATCACATGCAAAAACAACTGCTAAAAATTCCTTTTCAATGGTGGCATAATTTCTTTGGGCAGCGTCTAGAGTTTTACTAGCATAATGGACACCATTCAATTTCTTGTCTACTCTTTGCCCTAGAACAGCAACAACAACATAATCACTAGCATCACACATGATTTCAAACGGTAAGTTCCAATCAGGTGGTTGAACAATGGGTGCAAAAATCAAAGCTTTCTTAAGTATTTCAAAAGTTTCCACACAATCATCATAAAAAATAAAAGGAATATCTTTTTGAAGAAGATTAGTTAACGGCCTAGAAATCTTTGAGAAATCTTTGATGAAACGCCTATAGAAACTAGCATGACCAAGGAAACTTCTTATACCTTTGATATCTTTTGGGCATGGCATTTTCTCAATTGCATCAACTTTAGCTTTGTCCACTTCAATACCTCGTTCAGAAATTTTATGCCCAAGCATTATGCCTTCATTCACCATAAAATGGCACTTATCCCAATTCAAGACAAGATTAGTTTCTTCACATCTCTGCAAAACTCGATCAAGGTTGGTCAAGCAATCATCAAAAGAAGTCCCATAATCAAAAAAATCATCCATGAAAACCTCAACAATATTTTCACAAAAACCAGAGAATGTAGCAGTCATACATCTTTGAAAGGTACGAGGTGCATTGCATAAACCAAAAGGCATACACCTATAAGCATAAGTTCCAAAAGGGCAAGTAAAGGTAGTTTTCTCTCCATCCTCTTTTGACACAGGTATTTGAGAAAAAACAGAATATCCATCAAGAAAACAGAAGTGTGTGTGCATAGATAATCTTTCTAACATTTGATCGATAAACGACAAAGGGTAGTGATCTTTCCTAGTAGCTTTTGTTGGGGATATAACCCCGTGGTGAGACCCACCCAGGAGGGGCCGGGTCATACGGTTGGCGGCTTATGACAAGATTAGGAGTAAGCTTATTCAGTGGGCCTGGAGGCCCAGAGCCAGAAGACGAGATGTAACCCGGAGGCGTAAGCCGCCGTTGGCGGCTTGTTAAACAAGGCATGTATAGTTAGAGCTGAGGTCGGTTATTAAGTATAACCCGGCCCGGACTCTTGTAAGCTCAGGGCCTTGACCTGTGTATATAAAGGCGGGTTACTTGGGCGGCTTAGGGCACGAAACAACTCATTGATAGCTAGGTCAAGCAAACTCGCTCCCTTGTAATCGATACCCAATCAATACAACATAAAGCAGGACGTAGGCTTTTACCTCTTTCCGAGGGGCCGAACCTGGGTAACCCTTGTCTCCCGATTCCGACCAACCCCTTCGAGCTCACCGCCTTAGCGATGGCCTCGAACCTAAGTCCTTTCACGGGGACATCTGCCGTGATAAAACCATGACAGTTGGCGCCCACCGTGGGGCTCATGCTCGGTGGTGTGGAGTTCTCGAAGGGCTCTCTTCCAGGGATCGAGGGATACGCTGTTGGCAGGATGACCAAGAGTCGCCGCGGCAAGCTCTACATCGACGACGCTGGCTGGGGCCCCGAGGCCGACTCAATCGAGTATGGGCACCGGGTCCCCTTCAGCGGAATTCACGTCATCATCGGCAAGATCGGCAGATCTAAACCCGGGCCAAACATCGGCACCGACCTCGTCGAGCCGGCCCGGCGCGCGCAACCCGCCCGTGTTAAACCGGGCCGGAAGCGTATCTTCGTCGGCTTTACCCAAGGCGCGGAACTTGAAGGTTCCATGTCGCGGGAGGAAACCCTCATCTGCTCAGAGGATGGATCCTCGAGTGGGGAGGCAGAATCAATCTATCAGCTTCACAATGGCGGGCTTGGGGGCTACTTCGAGGGTTACCCCGAGCCGGAGTACCATGAGCCGGTGTACTATGAGCCGCCGAACTGCGCCGCTGTCTTCATGGCAGGATCGGCACCGGCCCCCAGCAGCACGGTTGCTGGTGCGACCGGGTCTGGATCTGGCAGGCCGCCGGCTCAAGTTTTGCTGGATCTGATGAACGAGCTTACAACTCTGATGGAAACCGAGGTCACGGTCAAAAACCAAGCAGCCCGTAACACGGAGATCACGAGGTTGAAGAACCAGATGGCCGGAGTCCAAGAGGAAATCAATGCATTGAAGGCTCAGATGGATGCTGAGTCGGAGCGCCTTAGGGCCGATGCCTTTCGCCTTGAATTAGAGCAGCAGACCGCAGCGGCGGTTCACCGGATGAGGCATCAATCCCGTTTGCCGGATCAATATGAGGCCAGAAATCTTTTCAACACGCCAGGGACGGGACGGAATGCACCTCTGACCGTAACCCGGACGGCGGAAGTACCTGTGAGCAGGGCGGCGGTTCAGCATCGGCAGCCAGACCCGCCCCGCAGGAACCAGACCCCGCCACAGTCTTTTCCAACACCACCAGGTCATTATTCTAACCCGGCGGAGAACATGGTGGCAGCGGCGACCAGACTCGGCACGATCCCCATCCCTGATGGGACGCCTTTCGCAGAGGAAGTGCAAAACGCCATTGGATACCTGTAGACAGCGGTGGCCCAGCAGGAGAAATATACTTACTGCTGGAGTCGCGTGCACTCAACCCCCATCCCAAGCCGCAACTACAGCCGGCGTTTAGAGTCGCCGTCGGTCTCTAGCAGTGAGCGATGTCGAAACCCGCCGCGAGACGATCAACCGGCTCTTGATGCTCAGGCGCTGGTGGATCGGGCAAGAGCGCAGCGAGAGGCGGAAGCATTGGCAGCTGCGGCGGCTCATCAAGAACCCACAATAGCACCTTCCATCTCGGTAGGAGCCGGAGTAACCTCCAGGGCTGTGGGAGTGCCGTGCTTAGTACCGGCTTTGCGAAACGAGCGCCTGCCGAAGGACTTCAAGGGTCCTCACAAGGTGCCCAACTATACCACTGATCTGCCTCCAGAAGCTTGGATCGAAAGCTATGAACTAGCCATGGAGATGTTAGACGTCAGTGATGCAGTATGCGCCAAGTATTTCATCATGATGCTGGAAGGGCCGCCTCGCACGTGGTTGAAGGGTTTACCACCCAACACCATTAATTCCTGGGCCGAGTTGAAGGCGAAGTTCATCAAGAATTTCCAGGGAACGTGCAAGCAGCCTATGACAATTGTGGATTTGGATCATTGCGTGCAGCGTGAGGACGAGTCGGCTCATCATTGGGTCCGGCGGGTCTCAACCATCATCCACTCTTCTGATAACATTACGGCGATATTGAATGTTCCTTGCCCGAAGCATAGCCTTCCCGATAAGCCATCCACTCATGCCTGGAGGGATTGTTGGATCATGCGAGAGTTTCAAAATTACAGGGTTAATCAGCATCAAGGTGGCGGCGGTGGACCGTCCGGCGGGTTAGGATCAGGTCCTTCTGGGTCTGGCTTCGGTACAGGCGGCTCAGGCTCTGGTTATCAAGGCCAAGGAAACCATGGAGGTAATAATCAGCAGTCTGGCAATGGAGGTCAGCAACAAAATAACCAGTCCGGGTATCAGAGTAACCCAAAATAGCTTAATGGAGGGCAGTACCATGTTTTTACGACTAGCCTCGACAAGCGGGATCAGAAGGTGCGCAAACGGGTGGTTAATGCGATCATGCCGGCTCTCCCACAGTACTTGAAGTGGTCTGAATATGATATAACCTGGAGCAGGAAGGATCACCCGCCGCGTGTTGATAACCCGGGTCAGTTGGCTTTGGTAGTGGCTCCCCAAGTTGGAGGCTACGTGTTCACCAAGGTGCTTATGGATGGCGGCAGCAGCATCAACATCCTGTATTATGACACTTTCCGCCGGATGAATTTGCTTGACAAGGATCTTAAACCCTCTTCGACGGTTTTTCATGGCGTGGTGCCCGGAAAGTCGGCTTATCCAGTTGGAAAGATTTCCTTGGAGGTAGCTTTTGGCGATGAATTCAACTACAGGGTGGAATCCTTATGGTTCGAGGTGGTCAAGATCAAGAGCCCGTACCACGCTCTGTTTGGACGGCCGGCTTACGCCAAGTTCATGGCTAGACCTTGCTATGTTTACTTATAGCTCAAGATGCCCGGGTTAAAGGCGACGATTACTGTGCATGGTGATCGGAAGACAGCTCTTGAGTGTGAGGAAGGTGATGCAGCGTATGCAGAGTCGAGCTGTGCTGAGGCGGAACTCAAGTTTTATAAGGAGAATGTTGACCCGACAGATATGACCCCGCTAAAGAAGCCTAGCACGGAATCTGAGCCGCCCCTCAAGTTTGTGGCAGAAGATACCAAGCTAGTGGATTTCACGCCTGGCGACTCATCACATCAGTTCACTATTGGGGCTAATATGGATCCCAAATAGGAAAGCGCGCTCATCGAATTCATCCGTGAGAATCGGGACATCTTTGCATGGAAGCCTTCTGACATGCCGGGTGTACCGAGAGAATTCGCTGAGCACCACCTTAATGTGGATCCTAAGTTTAAACCGGTCAAACAGTTTCTCCATCGCTTCAATGAGGAGAGGCGTAAGGCTATTGGGGAAGAGGTGGCCCGGCTCTTGGAAGCAGGGTTCATCGTTGAAGTTTTTCACCCGGAGTGGTTAGCTAACCCGGTGTTAGTACTCAAGAAGAACGGCACGTGGCGCATGTGTGTGGACTACACAGATCTTAACAAGGCGTGTCCGGCTAACCCGTTTGCTCTCCCCCGTATCGATCAAATCATTGATGCAACGGCGGGTTGTGAGAGCCTGTGCTTCCTGGATGCTTATTCAGGTTATCATCAGATCAAAATGGCAGTCAAAGACCAAGAGAAGACGTCTTTCATTACGCCTTTTGGAGCTTTCTGTTATGTGTCTATGCCTTTCGGACTCAAGAGTGCCCAGGCGACTTACCAGCGTTGTGTGCAGAACTGTCTTCATGGTCAAATTGGGCGCAATGTTCATGCTTATGTGGATGATATTGTGGTCAAGTCAAGGAAGAAGGAGACTCTGCTGGCTGATTTGAAAGAAACTTTTGACAATCTGCGGGTTTACAAGATGATGCTTAACCCGGAAAATGTGTGTTCGGTGTACCTGCAGGCAAGCTCTTGGGATTTTTGGTCTCTGAGCGTGGCATCGAGGCTAACCCGGACAAGATAAAGGCCATCACTTCTTTGTCTAAGCCGGCGTGTATTAATGATGTTCAGCACCTGGTGGGTCGTATTGCTGCACTGAGCCGGTTCATAAGCCGCCTGGGTGAAAAAGCTATTCCTCTATACCAGATGATGAAGAAGACAGACGATTTCGTCTGGAGTGATGCGGCTAATGAGGCGTTTGAGGCGCTCAAAAAGCAATTGGCTGAGCCGCCTGTTCTGGCCGCTCCTGTGGAAAAGGAGCCTCTGCTCTTATATGTGGCGGCTAACAACAGGGCTGTCAGTGCTGCAGTTGTGGTAGAGCGCAAGGAGGTGGGTAAGGAATATCCAGTTCAGCGGCCGGTTTATTATGTCAGTGAAGTATTGACGGAGTCTAAGCAAAGATATCCACATTGGCAAAAGCTGGTGCTTGGGGTGTTCATGGCCAATCGCAAGCTGAAGCATTATTTTCTTGGTCACCCGATCACAGTGGTCAGCTCTGCTCGTTTGGGAGATATCATTCAGAACAGAGAAGCCACTGGAAGGATTGCTAAGTGGGCAATTGAGCTTGGGCCTCTCAATTTAAAATATGTGCCCCGGACGGCTATCAAATCTCAAGCCCTGGTGGATTTTATCAATGACTGGATAGAGTGTCAAATACCTGAGGAAAAGCCAGACAATACTTATTGGACGATTCACTTTGATGGATCCAGGCAATTGGAAGGCTCGGGGGCTGGAGTTGTTTTAACTTCTCCACGAGGTGACAAATTCTGTTATGTTTTGAGGCTAATGTTTCCTTGTACTAACAATGCAGTGGAATACGAGGCTTTGCTTCTATCGGATTTCGGGCTTCGCAAAACCCTCAAGGTTCGAACACAGGGGCATGTGCGAAGGTTTCCCTGCAGCCTCGCCCTACCCAGCTCGCTACTCGATGGCTAAGACGACGAACTCGCACGATGATGAGGAAGAAGATGAACACGGTGGTTTACCCAGGTTCGGGCCGCTGCGAAGCGTAATACCCTACTCCTGCTTTGGTGGATTGCCTCTCGTGGAGGTATGGTGGATGAACTAGTACAATGATGAAGAGCCTCGTGAGGGCGCTCCCGAGGTGTTCTTGGCTCTCTGCTAGCTTTGTGGTGGATCCTATGGATCGACTGGCTTCGGATCGGATCCCTTTCTACGGTGCAGCCTAGCCTCTATATATAGCGGTGGCACGGGTCCTCTTCCCTTATCGCAATGGCAGGAAGGGATCCCACAACGGCCAAATTTGAAGGGGACAGGAGTACATCCCGCCCTGTCCAAAGGCGGTCTTCGCTTGCAAAGTAGCTGTCGATGATGCAGAGGTGGGTTCGGCAATGACATCCGTCCTGCGGGGCTCGTGGTCGTGGTCTTGTTGCACCAGAATGGAAACCTTTGGGGGGTGCTTTGGCAACCCGCGTACGTCCTTGCCCCCTTTGCACCAAAGGGGAAACTGCTCCGCCTGGCGCGCTGGCACCCACCTGTCCTTCCTTGCGTCATCTTTGACTCCTGAGGCCGGGCCCTACATAGAGATCTCCGCCGCTCCGGAGGGGGCCTGGGGAGGCCCTCCGCTTGCCGGTCCTAGTGCTGCTCCCCCTCGCGAGCTTAGGGGCCTCGCGAGGGCCTTGTCTTGAGCGGGGCCGCGTCTGGTTGTGTTTGGCTGATGAAGTGGGCCATGCCCTGGGCCGCAGGCAGGCACCCCGTTCCCAGAACGCCGATAGTAGCCCCCGGGCCCAAGGCGCGCTCGGGCCGGCTTCCGGGCGAAGCCTTGAGGGCGGCCCGAAGCGCCGCGGGCCCCAAACGCCTGCGGGCCAGGCTTTACACGCGTCGAGTGCCTGGGCGGCGACGACCCCGCTCCCCGAGGGCGTCAGGGAACGCTCCAAGTCAGATTGACTCGGTGCCCGTGTGCTGCGCCGGCCATCATTGCCCTTCCTTGAATGCTGCTGCTGCTTCGGGCCACGCGGATGTGACCCTTCAGAGGTTGCACGCCTCCCGGGATGCAAGGGGGTGCCGGTCGGCCCTTGGCTGTACATAAGCGGGCGAGGGCGAGAAAGCCCTCAACACATCTTTGTCCTCTTTGCCTCCCCATCTCCAAGCCGTCGCTCTCCTAGCCATGGCTTCAGTGAGGAAGTTCTCCGCCGTCGAGAAGGGGAAGGCCTCCGGGGAGAGTCCTGCCGCTCCGCTGCCCAGGAGGGGCCGCGGTCGTCCTCGGAAGCATGCCGCGATGCCGACAGTGGTTCCCGGTGGGCGCAGCCATGCTTCTGCGTGTCCTGGGGTCACCATCGGCGGCCGCGGTGGAGCGTCGTCCAGCGCGGGTGGCCGCAGTGGTCGAAGTGGTGGCGCCCGAGGTGGGAGGTCGGCGGCGGCCGTCCGGCCGCCACGCCCGCAGCTCCATTCGGCCGACACGGCCAAGGAGTTCGTGACGTGGGCGGAGAGGCCGGAGGCCGCTTGGCTCCAACTCCCGAGCTTCTTCGCGGGGGCGCTGCCGGTCGGAGGGCCTGCCGGCCTATGGCTGCAGGCCAACGGCTGTTGCAGCGCGACGTCATGGGTGGAGGTCGAGGTCACCCCCAGAGGCTACGTGTACTTGAACCGCGGGTGGCAAACGTTCGCCCGCGCCCGCGGCCTGAAGGGGAGGCGCACCCTTTACTTCAAGTATGACGGGGAGGCGACACTCTTTGTCAAGATCTTCGGGGTGGAGGGCGAGCGCCTGGGGTGCTGCCCGGAAGACGACGGCCGCGGAGATCTTGGAGGTGAGCTTGCCCTTCACGACGGACGCCGCGCCTCCAGCGGCAGCGACTCCCCCTCCGAAGAGAGCCCTAGCGACAGCAGCGACAGCAGCTATGACGCATCGCCACGCCGGCGCGCCCGGACCTCGGGGGGTAGCCAGCCGCTGCGGCGCCGCTCTTCCGCTCCAGGGGCGTCCGTGCCGGCGCGCCTCCACGGGCTCGTGAAGGAAGAGGAGGACACCGACTGAGCGCTGGTGCACCGACGCCGGGGCTCCTGAGGCGGCAGCCCCCGTGGTTTTTTTTTCACTTTCTTTATCCTCCTCTTTTCCTGTTCCTGCAATCAAAGAACCAAGGGAGGCCCTGCGGGCGTGTAATGAATTTGGGCGCTTACCTCTCTTTATCAGCACTTTTGTCATGTGTCCTGGCCTCTGCGTTTTGTTGGTCAAAATTGCCTTCCGGTTGTGATTAGGATACTTAGCTTGACATGCTCGCGGTAGGCTTCAGGGTTGTGGAGGCGCGGCTGCGGCGCTCGGAGAGTCCGTACGTCCTGCGGGCTTCTTCTTCTTACGAGCGAGGTAGGTTGGGAGCCCTGTCGGTGCTCTGTGTCTGCAGGCCCCAGTCCCGCACATTTCCCTACCGCCGTAAGGCACGACCAGATCACCTAGACGCACCTTACGAGGCGAGGCCCCGACACCCTTGATGCCGACCGGATCACCAAGGACGGCGTCAAGGGGCGAGTGGCTTTACGACCGGTAAGGCTCCTGAGGCGTGATGCTCAGGAGCCCCCTTCGATGCTCAAGCAGCTCTACGTCGGCAGGTCCCAGTCCCGCACATTTCCCTACCGCCGTAAGGTATGACCAGATCACCTGGACGCACCTTACGAGGCGAGGCCCCAACACCCTTGATGCCGACCGGATCACCAAGGACGGCATCAAGGGGCGAGTGGCTTTATGACCGGTAAGGCTCCTGAGGCGTGATGCTCAGGAGCCCCCTTTGACGCTCAAGCGGCTCCCAAAAAACTTTACTTCTCGCCCTAGGAGGGGCGGGCCTCCCGAGTTTCCGAGTCGACGCTCATGTAGCTCAGCGTCGGCAGGTCCCAGTCCCGCACATTTCCCTACCGCCGCAAGGTACGACCGGATCGCCTGAACGCACCTTACGAGGCGAGGCCCCAACACCCTTGATGCCGACCGGATCACCAAGGACGACACCAAGGGGGCGAGTGGCTTTATGACTGGTAAGGCTCCTGGGGCGTGTTGCTCAGGAGCCCCCTTTGACGCTTAAGCTGTCCCAAAGAAAATTTTGTTCCCTGCCCCGGGAGGGGCAGGCCTCCCAAGGTTCCAAGATGGTGCGTCGGGCCATGAGTGGAGCCCCCGAGCGAGTACGAGGCGACATGCACCTGCTGACTCATCTGTGAGTACCACGCGAGGATCCGGGCGCCAAGGCCTTGGCGAGGTGCGAGCACTGTGCCCCCCAGCCCCCGCTCGCGGGGTACGAGGGGGAGGGGAGCAGGCGAGTGCTTGACTCGAAGAGAGAGAAACCAACATAAGAAATGGCGATGAAAACAAATCTTTGACCCTTTCCTTTAAAACATGATTTGGAAAAGCCCCGAGTTTTGTTCCAAAAAAGTTGGCAAATCCAAACACGAGAAAAGCAAATAACAGCCGCGTCCGGCACCTAGACTAGTCTTTATCTTCCCCCAGGGCTGAGCGTAGGGCATCCACGTTGCATGGGCATAGCCATTGGAGGGCAGTGTTGACTTCTTCGCCAGCGCGGAGCTGTGGCTTCCACGTTGCGTGGGAGGAACCCCTCCGCATCCTCGGGGGGCTCCGGGCGTATACAACCCACTCATTATTACGTGAGAGTGTCACGGGTAGAACTTCCGGAGGTGCTGGATGTTCCAGGCATTCTGGATGGGGACCCCGTCCTGAGTCTCCAGGCGCACGGCGCCAGGCCTGGAGACATGAGCGACCTTGAACGGGCCCTCCCACATGGGCGAGAGCTTGTGCAAGCCCTCCCTGGAGAGAACCCGCCTCAGGACGAGGTCTCCGACTTCGAGGGTCCTGGAGCGGATATTACGGCAGTGGTAGCACCGTAGCGCTTGCTGGTACCTCGCAGCTCGGAGCGAGACTCGGCGACGTGCCTCCTCCCCAAGCACGAGGTCCGTTCCCCGCGCGACATCCCGACGCTCCTCGTCAAATGCCAAGATCCGTGGGGATCGGTGCTTGACCTCATGGGGGAGGACGGCTTCGGCTCCGTAGACGAGGAAGAATGGGGTCTCGCCGGTGGGCTTAGTCGCGGTGGTGCGGATGGACCACAGCACCGACTGAAGCTCATCGACCCAACCCCTGCCGCAGGCTTCAAGCTTCTTCTTGAAGCTCCTTGTCTTGAGGCCCCGCAGGACCTCCGCGTTGGCGCGCTCCGCCTGGCCGTTGCTCCGTGGGTGGGCTACCGAGGCGTAGCATATCTGCATTCCAAGGTTAGCACAATAGGTCCTGAAGAGGTTACTTGTGAACTGCGAACCGTTGTCGGTGATGATGCGGTTGGGGACGCCGAACCGGCTTACGAGGCCCTTGATGAACTTGACGGCTAATCTGGCCGGGATGGTGCGGGCGGGTTCCACCTCCGCCCATTTGGTGAACTTGTCGATGGCGACGTAGAGGTAGCGGTACCCGCCCGCTGCTCGTGGAAAGGGCCCCAGTATGTCCAGCCCCCAGACCGCAAAGGGCCAGGAGAGCGGGATGGTCTGGAGGCCCTGCGCGGGTTGGTGAATCTGCTTGGCATGAAACAGGCAGGCCTCGCAAGACCGGACCAGCTCGATGGCGTCATCAAGCGCCGAGGGCCAGTAGAAGCCTGATCGGAACACCTTCTCTGCAAGGGTGCGCGACGAGGAGTGATGCCCACAGTCTCCTCCGTGGATGTCGGCCAGCAGCTCGCACCCTTGCTCCTTGGAGATGCACCGCAGCGCGACGTCGTTCGGGCGCCTGTGATACAGGTCGCCGTCTTGCAAGCAGTAGGCCGTGGCCTGCCGTGATACGCGCTCCGCGTCCTCCTCCTTTTCCGGTAGCGTGCCATGAAGTAGGTACGCCCTGATCTCTTGCATCCAGCTGTCGGCCTGAGGCTCCAGGGCGAGGAGCAGCCGGGCTCCTGAGGCCTGGCCACAGTCTGGAGCCCCCGAGGGCGGCGCTGGGGGGAGCTCCTCACTCCGCGGCGCCAGGTCTTTGTTGGGTGGCGCCGCGGAGGGTTTGAAGAGCCGCTCCTCGAAGACGCCTGGCTCCTGGGGCTCACGGCGCGAAGCCCTCTTGGTGATGTCATCAGCTTCCTTGTTCGCGCCGCGCGGGATGTGCTGCAACTCCAAGCCTTGAAAACGTTTTTCGATCTTACGTACCTCTTCCAAATATGCCTCCATGTGCTTGTCCTTGGGTGTATACTCTTTGTTGGAGAAGTTGACGAGGAGCTGGGAGTCGCCCATGACGGTAAGGCACTGAACCCCCAAGGCCGCCGCCGCCTTGAGGCTGGCGATGAGGCCCTCGTACTCCGCGATCTTGTTGGAAACCTTCTCTCCATGCTGGAAACAGAGCTGCACGGCGTAACTGAGCTTGTCGCGTGTCGGGGAAGTGAGCACGACCCCAGCTCCTGCTCCCTTGCCCGTGAAGGCTCCGTCGAAATGCATGATCCATCCCTCGGGTGTCTCATCGCCTGGGGTGAGGGACTGGCTCCCGTCTAGCCCCCGGTCAGGGGCGTCTGTCCACTCTGCCACGAAGTCCACCAGGGCTGCCCCTTTGATGACCCTGGTCGTGCTGAACTCTATGTTGAAGGCCTGCAGCTCGATGTTCCATTCGGCGACTCTTCCTGCCGCGTTGGGGTTGCGCAGGATCTTCTCCAGGGGGTAGGCAGAGACAACCTTGATGGGATGTCCCTGGAAGTAGTGGCGCAGTTTCCTCGAGGCGACAAGAAGCGCTAGGAGGAGCTTCTGTTGCATGGGGTAGCGCGAGCGCGCATCCCGCAGCACCGTGCTGACGTAGTACACTGGGTGTTCGACGAGGGTGAGGTCCCCTGCGGTGTCCTATTCCGTGGCGGGGCCAAGAGGCCTGGGCGCCTCGGGGGCCATCGGTGCGGCAGGGGCCTCATGAGGGTTGAGTGCTTCAGGGGCCGTCGGAGCGGCTGGGGCCTCTGCGCTCCGTCTTGGGGAGAAGCGGGCTCCTCGGGATCCTGCGAGTCCCCTTGTTCCAGGCTTGGGGGCCCGCCGGCGCCCGTCGATGTGGCGCGTGTGCCGACTCGCTCCTTCCTGACTGCCACCAACGCAGCGCTGGCGGAGTGGGGGGTGGCAGCCAGGTACAACAGTAGGGGCTCTCGGGGCGAGGCGCCACCATCACCGGCGGGCTCGTGAGGTACTGCTTGAGTTCCTCGAAGGCTGCGTCCGCCTCCGGGGTCCATTCGAAAGGGCGCTTCCTCTTCATGATCTTAAAGAACGGCAGGGCCCGCTCGCCGAGCTTGGAGATGAAGCGCCCCAAGGAGGTCACGCACCCCGCCAATTTCTGCATTTCCTTGAGGGTCTGGGGCGCGCTCATCTTGTTTATGGCCTTGACCTTCTCCGGGTTCGCCTCGATTCCCCGATGCGATACTAGGAAACCGAGCAGCTTGCCAGAGGGGACCCCGAAGATGCACTTCTCAGGGTTGAGCTTCAGGTTCACTTCCCTCAGGCTGGCGAATGTCTCCTCTAAATCCTCGACCAGGGTCTTGGCCGCCTTGGACTTGACCACGATGTCATCGACGTAGGCTTCTGCATTCCTCCCGAGCTGCGGCCCCAGGGCGATGTGCATTAGCCGCTGGAAGGTTGCCCCGGCGTTCCGCAGCCCGAAGGGCATGCACGTGTAGCAGAATACCCCGCACGAGGTGAGGAAGGCCATCTTCTCGACGTCCTCCACCGCCATTTTGATCTGATGGTAGCCCGAGAAGGCGTCCAAGAAGCATAGGAGGTCGCACTCCGCGGTGGAGTCCATGATCTGATCGATGCGTGGCAGCGGGAATGGATCTTGGGGGCAGACTTTGTTGAGGCTCGTGAAGTCGACGCACATACGCTCCTTCCCGCCTTTCTTCGGGACGACCACCGGGTTGGCCACCCACTCCGGGTAACGCACCTCCCGGATGACCCCGGCTTCCTTCAGCTTGCCGACCTCCTGGGCGATGAATGCCTGCTTCTCCTGAGCTTGCCTCCTTGCCTTTTGCTTTACCGGACGCGCGTTCGGGCACACCATGAGGTGGTGCTCGATCACGTCCCTTGGGACCCCCACTAGGTCGGAGGCGCTCCATGCGAACGCGTCCTTGTTCGCACGGAGGAAGGCCACCAACGCCTCCTCCTGATCCTGAGGTAAGTCGGCGCCGATGGTGAAGGTAGGGCCAGGGTTTCCTTCGTCCACTGGCACCTGCTTTGTCTCCGCCCGACTCTAGGAGAACAGCTGCCCCTTCTTCCCCGGCACGACGTCAAGGATACCCCCAGGGTCCTCCGCGGCCTGCGCGGTGTCCCCGGCACTGGTGCGCGCCGCGGCCGCCGCTTTGTAGGAGAGCTTGAGCACGTGGGATGCGTCCTTGACATCCCCCACGACGGTGAGGATGCTGCCGCTCCCGGGCATTTTGATGACGTTGTAGCCCGGGTGCGGTGCCGCCATGAACTGGGCAAGGGTGGGGTAGCCAAGTATCGCATTGTACGGGAGGTGGATGTGGGCGACATCAAAGTCGACCTGCTCGGTGCGGAAGTTGGAGCGGGTGCCGAAGGTGACGGGGAGGCGCACCCGCCCCACGGGGGCGACGGATCCGCCGACTACCCCAGAGAAGGGCCTTTAAGGCGCGAGTTGGTCACGGGGTAGCTGCAGCGCGTCGAAGGCCTCCATGGAGATGACGTTGAGGCCGGCGCCACCGTCTATGAGGGTCCTGGAGACGGCCACGCCTCGTATGGTTGGCGTGTACAACATGGGGAGCGTTCCAGCGGCTGCCGTCGTCTTGGGGTGGTCGTCGGGGCCGAAGGTGATGCCAGTCTCCGGCCATGCGCGGTGCGGCGTGAGCTCGGGCCGCGGCCGAACTGCTCCTACGTGGTGTAGGAACCGCTTGACTTGGCGGCCGGAGGACGGCGCCTGCGACCCACCGAGGATGCAGGCGACCACGGGGCCGGCCCTGCGCGTCCCGGCGCCATCGCGCGCCAGGGGCCGGCCGGCGTCGGGGATCTCGTCCGCCATGGAGTTGCCGAACCGGGGCTCGGCTGTCGCCGCGAGCGGGGAAGCTCCGACACGCCCCCTACCTGGTGCGCCAAATGTCGGATTTCGGGCTCCGCAAAACCCTCAAGGTTCGAACACAGGGGAGTGTGCGAAGGTTTTCCTGCAGCCTCGCCCTACCCAGCTCGCTACTCGATGGCTAAGACGACGAACTCGCACGATGACGAGGAAGAAGATGAACATGGTGGTTTACCCAGGTTCGGGCCGCTGCGAAGCGTAATACCCTACTCCTACTTTGGTGGATTGCCTCTCATGGAGGTATGGTGTATGAACTAGTACAATGATGAAGAGCCTCGTGAGGGCGCTCCCGAGGTGTTCTTGGCTCTCTGCTAGCTTTGTGGTGGATCCTATGGATCGACTGGCTTCGGATCGGATCCCTTTCTACGGTGCAGCCTAGCCTCTATATATAGCGGTGGCACGGGTCCTCTTCCCTTATCGCAATGGCGGGAAGGGATCCCACAACGGCCAAATTTGAAGGGGGACAGGAGTACATCCCGCCCTGTCCAAAGGCGGTCTTCGCCTGCAAAGTAGCTGTCGATGATGCAGAGGTGGGTTCGGCGATGACATCCGTCCTGCGGGGCTCGTGGTCGTGGTCTTGTTGCACCGGAATGGAAACCTTTGGGGGGCGCTTTGGGAACCCGCGTACGTCCTTGCCCCCTTTGCACCAAAGGGGAAACTGCTCCGCCTGGCGCGCTGGCACCCGCCTGTCCTTCCTTGCGTCATCTTTGACTCCTGAGGCCGGGCCCTGCATAGAGATCTCCGCCACTCCGGAGGGGGCCTGGGGAGGCCCTCCGCTTGCCGGTCCTAGTGCTTCTCCCCCTCGCGAGCTTAGGGGCCTCGCGAGGGCCTTGTCTTGAGCGGGTCCGCGTCTGGTTGTGTTTGGCTGATGAAGTGGGCCATGCCCTGGGCCGCAGGCAGGTCTATGTACCCCCGTTCCCAGAACACCGACAGCTTCATGGGCTCCGGGTGGCCGAAGAGATGAACTTGAGTCGGGTCAGATGTCTTGGCGACTCAGACCTGGTGGCTCAACAAGTCTCTGGCACGTGGGATTCTAAGGACCCTCGTATGGCGGCTTATCGTTAGGCGGTTGATGTTATTGCTGGCCACTTTAAAGGTTATCAGGTGGATCATATTGACCACCGGAAGAATGAGGCGGCTGACGCATTATCAAGGCTGGGGTCTCAGCGTAAGCCGGTGCCGCCTAATGTGTTCTTGGACGTGTTGCATCACCCATCGGTCAAGTTACCGTCGGAGGAGGATCTGGCTATACCTGACCTGGAAGGGTAATTGGTGGTGGCTCTTCGCGCAATCCCGGATTGGACGTTGCCTTATCTGGCGTACCTGACCCGCGGCGAGTTACCTCAAGATGAGACTCTGGCACGGCAGATCATAAGGCGGTCTAAATCCATGACTATTGTCAATGGCGAGTTACACAGGCGCAGCGTGACCGGCGTGTTTCAGCGATGTGTTTCTCCTGACGAGGGCCAGAAAATTTTACATGAGATCAATGCCGGTGATTGTGGTCATCACGCCGGGTCAAAATCTTTGGTGGCTAAAGCTTTTCGGCATGGTTTTTACTGGCTGACGGCTCATAAAGATGCAGAGTACTTGGTCAGTAAGTGTGACGGGTGCCAGAAATTTGGACGACGTGGCCATGTGCCGGCTCAAGAGCTACGGATGATTCCAATCACCTGGCCATTTGCAGTCTGGGGGCTTGACATGGTAGGACCTTTCAAGAGGTCTAAGGACAAGAAGACCCACCTCTTGGTGGCAGTTGACAAGTTTACTAAGTGGGTTGAAGCTGAGCCGGTCAGCAAGTGTGATGGAGCAACAACAATTCAGTTCGTCAAAAAACTGATCTTTCGTTTTGGCTATCCGCATAGTATCATCACTGATAATGGCACAAATCTGTCGAAGGGGGCTATGAAGGAGTTCTATGATGAGGAGCATATCCGTCTTGATGTATCTTCGGTAGCTCACCCGCAGTCTAATGGTCAAGCTGAGTGTGCTAACCAGGAAATCTTGAGAGGTATAAAACCCCGGCTTATGGTTCCTTTGGAGCGCATGCCGGGTTGTTGGGTGGAGGAGTTGCCGTCTGTTCTTTGGAGCATAAGAACCACCCCCAATAGGTCTACATGCTATACACCTTTCTTTATGGTTTATGGCGCAGAAGCTGTTCTCCCCAGTGATATTCGTCATGACTCGCCCAGAGTGGCGGCTTACGTGGAAACTAATAACGAGGCGGCGCGTCAGGATGCTTTGGATGCCTTGGACGAAGAACGGGATCTTGCAGCAGCTCAGTCGGCGATTTATCAACAAGACCTGCATCGCTATCATAGCCGCAGGGTCAAGACCCGGACGTTCCAAGAAGGCGACTTAGTACTCCGGCTGATTCAAGACCAATCAGATATGCATAAGTTGTCACCTCCTTGGGAAGGACCGTTTGTGATCAGCAGAAATCTCAACAATGGTTCCTATTATCTCATTGATGTACGGGAAAGTGACAAGTCTCGCACTTCTGGTGAAGAAACCAAGAGGCCATGGAATATTGCTCACCTTCGGCCATACTATACTTAAGCCGCCAGTCCGGCTCTCATCAATGTACATATCCATGTCATTGTATATACCATTTTTATGATATAATAAAGTGGGCATCCCCATGATTAGGGGCCTCTGCCGTTTTTCCGCACTAAAATTCGTGCAAAGGAGTTGATCCTTCATCAGGTTACTTGGGGGCTTCCAACCCACTGGGTTTAGCTTTCATACCCTCTTGGCCAGGCTTTATATGCCATGTTCGAGTTAAACCTGCCTGTTTGCAACTTGCTACTCCACCATGTGACCTGCCGAACTCTTGACAGTTAATCTTGATAAGAGATCCTGAACTTTCATAAGTTATTCTCGCACAAAGACCCTGAACTTGTTAAGGTTTAAACGGCGGCTTTTGTCACGAGAGAGCCGGCTTACAGTGAGCTAGGATAAACTCGTCTTGTATGCCGTAATCCCTCCGCTATGTGGCCCGTTCATACTCTTAGCAATGTCAATCTTTTAAAGACCCTGAACTTGCTAAGGTTTAAACGACGGATTTATGTCACGTGAGAGCCGGCTTACAAGCTTTTAGGCTTTCCGCCTAGTTTCTTCGGAAACAATACAAAAAATTTTCACACGAAATTTTGAGTTATCTTGTCCTACCGCGCCTTTAAAGCCGGATTATAGGACGAGACATACAAATTACTTGTTTTTTGCAGATGCTCCCATGATAGGATTCTAAGTTTTTGGATAATTCCGGCTTGGCATTGCTCAGGGCGTATAACCCGCCCGGTGCGTCAAGGCAGTCAAATGATTATATATCAAAGACGGATTTGCTAAGCCACCGGAAGACGTTTAAAAAGTGCATCAAAAGCACAAAGACAAGCAATTCAATGTTTCCTACTGTTATTACAAGGCTACTCAAAAGCCCAAGAGTTGCGGACTTCAAGTTTTTCTCAGCAAAGTTATAACCCGGCGTATCAAGCAAAGCCGGGTTACCCTCACATGATGCAAAGTTTTTCTCTAACTCGCCGCTGGGTCATCCTGCGCCGGGTCTTCGGTCTCTTGGATCTGGAGGTTGTCCACATCCCAATTGCAGTTGGTTAAAGCTTCAAACATGGCTTCATCGTGCATGATTGGAGATGGGTCAACATCAGGAGCGAGGAGGTGCTTACGGCATTGAGGAATCAGGCTCTTCGCTTCAAAAGTGGGCCCTCGAACATGCTTGTTCTCTTCGGAGTAAGCCGCCTGATATACTGTCAGATCAGCCTCTGCGGCCAGCCGGCTTGCTAGAACCCGGGATGCCCTATGACAACGAGAGTAATCTTCTTGTGTAAACTCCGAGCCATCATCCTTGAGTTGAGGGAAGCCATCCATCTTCTCAGCCGGGTTAAGCTCCGGGGCATAAGCCAACGACCGGCTCAAAGCAGCAATTGCGCCCTTGTGGGCGGCTGATCTCTTTAGTTCTTCCAGCTGCTTTGGGATGGTCGACATGATTTCCAGCACGCCCTTCATGAATTTTGGAACACCCCTCTCAGTCATGACAGCTTTGATGGTAATTAGAGACCCGGCGTACAACTGTTCTGTCAAAGAGTATAAAGCCTTGAGTTTCAGCAGACTGTTGCCTGACAGTTGGCGGCTCCATTCACCTACAGGCAAGTTAAATTTTATAAGCCGCCAAAAAAGATTATCTACAAGTGCCTTTTTAAAATATTGAAGAATAAGGATGCTTACCAAAAACGGCTCCAATCATACGAGAGATCTGGCTTTTCAAATTGTTCAGCTCGTCAGCTACCGTTTTGAGACGGCCTTCTGCGTCTTCAGCGCGTTTGGTCAGGGCGGCTTGGATTGACTCGGCGTCCTTTTTGAAGGTTTTGAGCTCGGTTTTGATCACATCCAGCTCGGTCAAGGCGATCTGGTACTTGGCATCAGTTTTTGCTCGGCCTTTCTGTTGCAAGGCCAGACTCTCCTTAATGTCTGACAAGGCCGACTCAGTAGCATTCAAAGATTCCTGCACAGGGCAAGTTATAACAGAGAAAGATTGTTAATTTTAAAAGCCGCCGGTCCGGCTCATACTGATTTTTGTTAAAGATTGGCACAATGATTACAAGTCCCAAGCAGATTGCAAGCAATATACTTGACACTTGGGGGCTAATGTGTCTTAGTTTTTTTTATAGAACCGGCTCATTACTTAGGTAATGACCCGGCCCTTGGGGGCTACGATTGGCACTTAATCTATGATTGAGTGCCGGCTCATTACTTAGGTAATGACCCGACCCTTGGGGGCTACAATTGGCGCTTAATCTATGATTGAGTGCCGGCTCATTACTTAGGTAACGACCCGACCCTTGGGGGCTACACTTGGCTCTTAATTTATGATTGAGTGCCGACTCATTACTTAGGTAATGACCTGACCCTTGGGGGCTACACTTGGCTCTTACTCTAAGTTTGAGCGCCGGCTCATTATTGGCATAATGACCCGACCCTTGGGGGCTACAGCGCGATCTTACAAGTGATTGAAGACCCGGCTGACCTTTTTGGGGAGATCAACCGGCTCTTGGGGGCTACATAAGTATATACACGGAAAATCAAGGGAAGTGAAGTACCTCGTATTTCTTCTTCATCATGCCAACTAGGTTGGCTTGCATATCCCGGCTTCCGGACAGACGGCTCAGGTAGCCAGCATGTAATTCTTCGGCGGTAAGCTTTTCAAGGTTGGGAAGATCAAATTGCATCTTCCCTTCCCCGAGATGAGCCGCCCCATCCTTGTTGATATGCTTCGATAGTGTCTTGGAAGGCGCCGGAGACTTGCAAGCCGCCCCGGTAACAGTAACTTCTTCATGAGAAGTCACGTCTTTAGTTGTTGGCTGGGGGCTGGGCGGCTTAGGATCAGCTTCTGTATGAGCTTCGGGAGCTTCAATATCCATATCAGCTGGCTCATTGTGTTGAGAAGCTTCTTCATGAGTATCTTTGGTGGTTTTAGAAGGCTCAACATGAGCTTCAGGAATGCTTGGCTTTGGAATTGCCGACTCTGGAACATCAGGAGTGGTGGCTGACCCGCCAGTTTTTCTCCGTTTGGCTTGTGCCCTGTGAAGCAAAGTTAAAATTACACATCAATGAGTAAGGATGGACTATTAATACAAAGAGTGGGATATAAACATACTTACCCCTGGTTGATGATAAGGGGAGGCAACTTTGAAGCAGTTGAGTCGCCAGAAGAAGGAGGCGAGTCCTAAAAAAAGTTAGCATTGTTAAACGCTGATAAGCTGCAAGGATAGCATACAGGAAAAATAAGTTCAAGACAAGAAAGTACTTCAGTGCGCTGTTTTCGAGGGGCCGGCTCATTGGGTAAGCCGGCTAAAAGTTCTCCAGAGCCGGTGCTCCGGGTCTGACGTCTGCTGTCATCTTACTGTTTCTTCAAAAGAAAGTTAGGACCCAAGTGAGCAAAAGGACGGGAACTCTTTACCTTCCGTACAGCCCGCCGTACTCTCTTTACTGGTGAAACATCCTAGTCAGAGGAAACAATGGTTACCTCGGCAACGTCGGCATGACTTGTTTCCGCTTCTTCCTGTGAGTAATCGTCGTCAATGAGTTGCATAAAGAGAAGGTCAAGGGGGTCAAGTTCTACCTCTGAGTCATTAAACTCGAATAAATCTTTGGATGATTGCCTCTTCCGACGAGTCGGCACCTTAGATTTGGTCGCCTTGGGGACTTTGCTTTTCTTCTTCAGAGTAGGGGGCAATAGTTTTTTCCAGAAGGAAGAGCCGGCCTATGCATGGCAAAGCATATTGGCAGAAAAGGTTTAATATAGTATGTAAAGTACAACATTAAACGAATGGATGAGGGTTAGGATGGAAAGACTTACATCCGGAGCCGGGTTAAGTGCAGAGAAGGGATTTAAACTCGTCTTGCTGCAGGCGGCTAATGATTCCCCCAGCAGAGACTTGACGATAGTGTTAAGATCCTGGTCCTTCAAGGCGGTCCGGGTTAAGCGTTGAGGGTCGTCCACTTTACCAGTGTACTGGCACATTAAGGCGCCACGGCGGCTTAGCGGCAGAATCCTCCAGGAGACCCAGCAGCGGGTCAGATCAACACCCGTCAATCCGTTGGCTAACAGGGCCCTGACTTTTGAGAAAGTAGAGGCATATTGAGCACATCCGGCGGCTGACATCTGGTCTGGAAGCTCTGTATCGGTGCTAAGCCGATAAGGACGATAGCCCGGCAGTGGGTTCTCCCCCTCTGGTGAAGTGTCTTGGCAGTAGAACCAAGTCTTGTTCCATTCTTCGGGGTGACTCGGCAGGGTTGCTGCTCGGAAGAGTACATCCCTCCGCCTCTGAAGAGTAACGCCCCCGAGCTCGAGGCTTAACCCGTCTGCCATTTCTGTTTGGCGGTTGATGTAGAAATACTCTTTGAAGAGGTCGACAGACGGTTCTTCTTGAAGGTAGGCTTCACAGAAGGTTTGAAATTGGCACATATTGGTAACAGAATTCGGGCCAATGTCTTGGGGGTGCAGTTTGAATGCATGTAGGACATCCTGGAAAAACTTGGACCCGGGCGGGGAGAAGCCACAAAGGAGATTGTCTGTAAAGACAATGACTTCCCCGTCTTTGGGTTTAGGGGTAGTCTCATTGCATGGAACCCGCTAGTGGATAACATCCTAAGCCGGCAGAACTCCCATAGTGACAAATTCTTTGAGTGATTCTTCGGTCACTCCAGACTTTACCCAGTTACAGGTGGATGGGGTTTTAGACATGGCGGCGGCTTAGGAAGCTGTGGGAAGACATGAATATTCGGCGGGTTAAAAATACATTCTGACCATGGTCGTTATGACTAGAAATGGTGACAGCGTTTGGCAGGTCAATATAAAATTATGAGCCACCGAAGCTATTTGTGGTATGACAGTGTGAGCCGGCAGCTTTACGGCGGGTCAAGTTTATCAGCGCAGACTGATAAGTTACTAAGTGTTGAGAAACAGATTCCGCAACTATAGCTATGGATTTAAGATCTACGGACAAGGGAAAAAGAAAAATAATTCTAACCCTAAAGGACCAGTGGAAGAACAGACGGCCTCTGTACAGATTGAAACGAGCTGCAGATTTATAATGAGTGCAGCGCGATTATAGAGCGGACGGCCGCATGATTTCAGCAGTGTTATAAGGCTTTAGAGAAGGTGCTCTCCATCTAATCGGTGAAGAACGTTCTTATAAGCGGTGATGAACACTGAAGAACTCGATGAACTCGGGAGAAACCTAATGCAGATCTGACAAGGGGCGGAGATAGAACCTTAAGGGTGCGGACGAATGCGCGAAAGCTCTGGACAGTTTCAGGTTGATGCGGCGGCCGGTGTCGATGAAGATGGTGAGGACTGAACGGCGCGGCTAGCTTCGGCGGCGTGGGCGTTCGGAGGAAGAAGAAGGTGGCGGCGGGGGAAAATGAAAGTGATAGCCCCCCGTGCTTATTTATACGGTTATAATGGTCTCACAAACGGTCCGGTGAGGGAATCGAGGGAGCACGATGATGATTAAACTAAGAAGACGCCTCGATTTTCGGGCTGGTCATATTAATGACGAAAGATCCGCTCTGACGTCAGAGGAATCTTTTTTGATTTTTCTGATGATGTCACGACGGGTCATGAAAGATTGTCAGAAGCAATGACCGCCCATTTCGGCGGGTCATGAAGATTATCAGAGAAGGCAAGACTCGCCAACCAGAAGATTTGGAGATTGACATGAACCAGTTCAAATCAATCTGGGGCCTAATGTTGGGGATATAACCCCGTGGTGAGACCCGCCCAGGAGGGGCCGGGTCATACGGTTGGCGGCTTATGACAAGATTAGGAGTAAGCTTATTCAGTGGGCCTGGAGGCCCAGAGCCAGAAGACGAGATGTAACCCGATGGCGTAAGCCGCTGTTGGCGGCTTGTTAAACAAGGCATGTATAGTTAGAGGTGAGGTCGGTTATTAAGTATAACCCGGCCCGGACTCTTGTAAGCTCAGGGCCTTGACCCGTGTATATAAAGGCGGGTTACCTGGGCGGCTTAGGGCATGAAACAACTCATTGATAGCTAGGTCAAGCGAACTCGCTCCCTTGTAATCGATACCCAATCAATACAACATAAAGCAGGACGTAGGCTTTTACCTCTTTCCGAGGGGCCGAACCTGGGTAACCCTTGTCTCCCGATTCTGATCAACCCCTTCGAGCTCACCACCTTAGCGATGGCCTCGAACCTAAGTCCTTTCACGGGGACATCTCCCGTGATAAAACCACGACAGCTTTGTTTAATTTCCTGAAATCAATCACCATCCTATAACCGGTTACTATTCTTTGTGGAATAAGCTCATTTTTATCATTAGGTACAACAGTTATGCCACCTTTCTTAGGGACACAATGAACATGACTTACCCATCTACTATAAGCAATAGGATAAATTATACCTGCTTCTAGAAGTTTTAATATTTTGGTTCTTACCACCTCCATCATCTTAGGATTGAGACGACGTTAATGGTCAACGACTGGTTTAGCGTCCGGTTCCATATTAATATTGTGCTCACATAGAGTGGGGCTTATGCCTTTAAGGTCATCAAGAGTATATCCAATAGCAGCCCGGTGCTTCTTCAGAGTTTTAAGTATTCTCTTTTCTTCATGCTCTGAAAGATTAGCACTGATAATAACAGGATATATCTTCTTTTCATCAAGGTAAGCATATTTCAAAGTATCGGGTAAAGTCTTTAATTCAAACACGGGATCTCCTTTGGGTGGAGGAGGATCCCCTAAAATATCAACTCGTAAGTTGTGTTTAAGAATAGGCGTTTGTTTAAGAAATATGTCATCTATTTCATTTCTCTCATTCATATGCATATCATTTTCATGGTCTAGTAAATATTGTTCTAACGGATCGGTAGGAGGTACGACAATAGAAGCAAGACCAATTATTTCATCCTTACTAGATAATTCCTTCTCATGTGGTTGTCCACCAAACTTATAGAAGTTAAATTCATGAGACACACCACCAAAGCTTACTTTGACCTTCTCAGTAACACAATTAATTTCAGCATTAACAGTATTTAAGAAAGGTCTACCAAATATAATGGGAAAAAAGTTATCTTGTGTTGAACCAAGTACTAAGAAATCAGTGGGGTACTTGAATTTTACACACAAGACTTCAACATCTCTAACAATCCCAAGTGGTGTAATAGTGTCTCTGTTTGCAAGTTTAATAGTGACATCAATATCTTCAATTTCAGCGGGTGCTATGTCATTCATAATCTCTTGATATATGGTAAAAGGTATGGCACTAACACTAGCACCCATGTCACACAAGCCATGATAACAATGGTCTCCAATTTTAACAGAAACAACGGGCATGCCAATAACTGGTTTATTTTTGTCTAACTCATCCCGCTCATGTCTAACGGGTTTTACAATTCTAGTAGTTTCATCACAGAAGTAAATAACATGTCCATCAATGTTAGCGACTAGAAGATCTTTTACCATACCAATTTTAGGCTCAACATTTATTTGTTCAGAAGGTATAGGTGTCCTAACATGACTCTTATTAACCACAGTTGTAGCTTTAGCGTGTTCCTTAATTCTAACAGGGAAAGGTGGCTTCTCAATGTAAGCAGTAGGAACAATTGGATCAACATGGCTAACAATCTTCTTTCTCAATTTAATAGGTTCCTCTAATTGCTTTTCAATGGGTGGATGATATTTAAACCATTTCTCCTTAGGGAGATCAACATGAGTAGCAAATGATTCACAGAAAGAAGCTACTATCTCAGAGTCGAGGCCATATTTATTGCTAAAATCATAGAAAGCATTGGTCCCATAAAGGATTTAACACAATCAAACTTGAAATTTATACCCGATTCTTTAAGTTTGTCGTGTTCCCAGTCTTCAAAGTTGCGTTTAATTCTTTCCAAAAGATCCCATTTGAATTCAATAGTCCTATTCATAAAGGAACCAGTAGAAAAAGATCGAGTAGTACTTTATCATCATGAGAAAGCCGGGCATAATTTTTTTGTATAATCATTCCTCTTAAGAGCCCATGGTTGGGGCAAGTGTGCATCATGGATTTAAGCCTCCCCAAGCTTGAGCGATACTTTCTCCTTCACGAGGCCAGCAATTATAAATAAAGTTCCGATCATGATGGACTAGATGCATAGGATAAAACTTCTGATGAAATTCCAACTTCAAGCGATTCTAGTCCCATGATACAATATCGCCCAATAGCCTGTACCACATTAATGCCTTTCCCTCCAAAGATAAAGGGAAAACTTTCTTCTTAACTTTGTCTGCAGACAATCCTGCAAGCTGAAATAATCCACAAACTTCAACGACAAATATCAAATGGTAATCAGGATGAGTCGTTCCATCATATGGATTAGATAACAATTTTCAAGCATACTAGAAGGAAACTCATAATAAATATTTTTAGTAGGTTCAGTAGGTTCAGGAACAATTTCCTCATCTTCAGTTCGAGGCGAAGATGCCCCGAATAAGCCACACAAAGGGTGACCGTTTATAGTGACAAGCAACAGTAAATTCTAGCACGTACAGAAAATGTTTCCTTACCAATTCCACTTACCAAAGGCGCTTCACTCCCCGGCAATGGCGCCAAAAAAGAGTCTTGATGACCCACAAGTATAGGGTATCAATCGTAGTCCTTTCGATAAGTAAGAATGTCGAACCCAACGAGGAGCAGAAGGAAATGACAAGCGGTTTGCAGCAAGGTATTCTCTGCAAGTGTTGTAAATAGCGGTAGTAGATAGTTTTGTAGCAAGATAATTTGTAACAAGTGACAAGTAATAATAGTAACAAAGGTGCAGCAAGGTATCCCAATCCTTTTTATAGCAAAGAACAGGCCTGGAAGTACTCTTATATTAAGCAAGCGCTCCCAAGGACACATGGGAATTTATGTCTAGTCATGTTCATCATGTTGAGTTGATGCGCGTTCGCTACTTTGATAATTTGATATGTGGGTGGAGCGGTGCTAAGGTGCTGTTCTTACTTGAACTAACAACCTACTTATGATTACCCCCTCTCGCAAGCATTCGCAACTACGAAAGAAGAATTAAGATAAATCTAACCATAGCATGAAACATGTGGATCCAAATCAGCCCCTTATGAAGCAACACATAAACTGGGGTTTAAGCTTCTGTCTCTCTAGCAACCCATCATCTACTTGTTACTCCACAATGACTTCCCTTAGGCCCATAACATGGTGAAGTGTCATGTAGTCGACGTTCACATGACACCACTAAGAGAAGTAACAACATACATATCATCAAAATATCGAACGAATACCAACTTCACATGATTACTTATAACAAGACTTCTCCCATGTCCTCAGGAACAATAGTAACAACCCACACCTCATCAAGATGTTCAAGATCAGAGGTGCAATAATAATAATTAAGTACCTGAGCATAATCTCTTCCACCAAGTAATCCAACAAGCATTAACTACAAGATGTAATCAACACAACTAGTAACCCACATGTACCAATCTGAGGTTTTGAGACAAAGATTGAATACAAGAGATGAACTAGGGTTGGAGATGAGATGGTGCTGGTGAAGATGTTGATGAGGATAGGTCCTCCCATTAAGGAGGAAGCGTTGGTGATGACTATGGCTTCGATCTCCCCCTCCCGGAGAGGCATTTCCCCGGCAGAATCTGACTACCAGAGTGCAAAAGGGCCTCTGCCAAGGTTTCCGCCTCGAGACGGCGACGCTTCATCTCGAAAGGTTTCTTATGATTTTTTCTAGGGTAAAACAAACCATATAGGTGAAGAGGGGCGTCGGGAGGCCAGGTGGGGCCCCACAAGCCATCAGGGTGCGGCCTGGTGGGGGGGCTGTTGGCTTGTGCCCAGCTGGTGGCCCCCTCTGGTATATTCTTAGTCTAGAAATTGTCAAATATTCAGTAAAAATTGTCCGTGAAGTTTCAGGTCATCTGGAGTCTGGTGATTTTTCTGCCTTTTTCTCGGTTTTCCGGTCCAGAATCCCAGTTTCCAGATATTTCCCTCTTTGTGATGTACCTTGCATATTCAGAGAGAAAGAGCATAAGAATTTTATGATAATAGGGAATAATGGACGAGAATAATGTAAATATGAATAAGAAATCATGATGCAGAATGGACGTATCAGGGGTCCATATCACATATCCTAGCCATTCCGATCATTGAACTTATCCTGAAATATACTTGAGTTATCATTAGTTAACTAGTGCAGCCGCGTAAGTCTTTTCTAAATCGTATTTGATGGTTTCATTGATGGATCGCACACAATTTGGTCGAAGGGTCTGTGATTGATGTGTCGTCTTTGGACCATCCTGCAGTAGTGGTTCAAGGAGCTATATGTTGTGATTAATTACGAAAACCACCAAGGATATGATGTACTTTCAATCTCGCCCTTTTTGGTAATTGATGACAACAAATAGATCAAAGCTTCGACAATGGATATAATCAATGAATAATATCATCTCTTTGAGAAGTATGTGATAATGCAAATGTACAATCATTACGATTATGGGTTACTCTTCCATGTCACATACATCTTGGTGGAGCACATACTATGATATGAAGGAAATACAATAAGCGCATCACCAAGCATACAAGTGAATGATCATAACATAGAGCATGTAGATAGATGGATATGCAATCATAACATCAAGGTATGGTATGATCAAGCACATAGGAGCGTGGTCTCAAACAAATATTGACAAAATGAAACCAATGTATCAATAACACAAACGAACAAAAGCAAAAGACGAGACGCTCTCTCTCAAAGCCTATGATCTATACACATTCTCCACCTTCGGCAACAAGTTAACAAAAAGTTCGAATATGTATAGAGCTAAACATCGCTCTGGGCTCGAGGTCCTCCATGAGGTGATGAAGTCCTCTGACTCGCTGCTCCGGTGGTCGTCGAAGGAGTTGAGAGAAGTGCGTCGGCGAATGCTTCTGCTGAGGTCTGCTGGGCTAGAGGTGTAGACACTGGAGGTGCTGAGGGTGCAACTGAAGTGGTGGCAGTTGGAGCAAACAATATAGCTCGCATCTCTAATACTGACACTGCAGATGATCTAGACATCATCGAACTGTCTGGTGATAGGAGGGATAGGCTCCTCATCGTCATTGGCCCGGACTTCATCCACATCCTTCCGCAGCTTGTCCACGACCATCTTAACCTATGTCACCTTGACATCAAGATCATGGAGCTTCATCTCGAAGACTCTCTCAAGGCTCACTTAGTTCTTCACAAGGTTAGCCAGGCCTTGCTTGATCCTCTGAGTAACTTGGAGAAGATATGTCATTTGATCTGATCTTGTCTTCAACAAGGGAGTAGTAGAAGAGCTAGGAGTAGCAACCGCCTCAGCCTATGTCACGGCAGAGGTGGGGTGAGAGGGGCTCATCATGATAGTGCAGTCCTCTAGCTCTGGTTGGAGTGGCAAGTGCTGCCGATCGAGCAGATAGACTTTGCTTCCAACTTTGGAGTTGATAAGCGTCTGGATATGTGGTGCAAATCTGCAAGATCATTTCTGATTCATTGCAATCCTCTTCACAAGCTCAGCTATCAAGTCCATCACCTTGAACTTGGTGAAGGTGTCCACGAGCTGCAACAAGTTGATGGAGTAGCCATTAATCATCTTCTCATCACCAAACTTGGGCATCAAGGTATGCCTCGTGATATTGTTAATGGTGGAAAGTCCTAGCAATAGATAGTAGATGGATCCAAGCTTGTGGGTCTTCACATAGTCCTGGTATAGTAGTGTACATGGTGCGCATGGTGTTGTGATCCTGCTTGGCCTTGGCGAGAAATCCAAGTCATTCTCATCAGATTTGGGAGCACCAATCAATGCAGCCCACTCAGCAATGGTAGACTGGTATCGAACTCCCTCTGTCATCGACACAATTCTTCCAACATGATAGAAATGTGCAGTGGAGTAGAACTGTATGATCAGCTCATCAGTCCAAGCTGTCATCTCTTTTCCTATGAAGGCATCAACTCCTATAGCCTTGAAGTTCTCATGGACATTGAGGAAGTTATCTGATGAGCATCAATGTAATCCCAGTCCACCCATGTCATGTCATCGACTACTGGGCTCTTGTCAAGGAGCACTGTCTCATAGAAATCTTGTTGCTCGTTGGTGTGGAAACGATAGTCCACATTAGTCTTCCTTCTGATAGCATATGGATCCTCTGCTCTTCACTTCCTCAACCCTTTGTCCTTCCTCTCCTTCATGTTCTCAGCAACTGGATATATATCATTGTGTTCTGGCAACCTTGGCCTCAACTTCTTGAGCATAGAACCTCATCATCATCATCATCTATGTTCCTCTCAGGCATTAGGGCCTTGTTCTTCTCTACAGCTGATACATTTCTAGTGGTCCTTCCCTTAGGCTTGGCAGCAGCCTTGGAAGTAGTGGATGCCTTCTTGGGCATAGCATCTGCCATAAGCTTCTGTTGCTTGGACGGAGGAGGTTGTGCAACAGGTTCTTCCTCCTCAGCTTCCTATGGATCCTCATACATAGAGGTAGATCTTCCTACAACATGTATGGTCCTCTTCCTTTTCTCTTCATGCCTGCCTTCTTAGCCATAGCTTTGGCTGGCCCTGAGCTTCTAGGGGTCTCTGAAGTAATGCCTCTCTTGGTAGCAGTAGACTCTAAGATCATCCTGGCAACAACTCTATCTTTCGTGGAGTCAGCATAGGCCTTCATGAAAACTCTCTTCTTCGAAGCGACCTCCTCCGACTGGAAGTCCTCATCTTCCTCATCTGATTTTCTCTTCTTCCTGGCCCCAGTAGCAGCCTTTGGCAACCTATGAGAGCTAGGGGTGCCTGGGTCCATGAAAATCTGCTCAGGACTAGTGCCTACATCAAGATCGACACTTGGCTCTGCAGAAACATTCTGACTATCATCTGAACCTCACATGCTGGCAACTGACCTTGTGAAATCGAATGATTAGAGTGGAATAGATGAGAATCACAAAATTTAGATATTTTCGAAAAAAAAGAGTTCAAAGTTCAGTTTTTAGGTTTTCACAGTAGTCATTTCAGAATTTCTGAGTGGGAATTTTCGGAAGCACCAAGGCAGCCACAGAGACTTGGTCACACAGTTTTGGTCTCACCGATGTGTGGCCCGGTCTCTACGAAGCGCTCATGGTACTGCAAAAAACCCGAATTGGTCTCACCGATTAGAACAGCTCGGTTTCACCGAGTCACTCTGTGTACTATGGCCTAAACTACATAGTGACTCCGATCCAAACCAGTCGGATCGTTCAAGTTGAACACTGCAGAACCCTAAACCAATTTTTTGCGTGTATCTATTTCTATGAATTTTTTCTTGGAAAGGAGCGTGCACACCTGTGGCAAGAATTGAGGCGCATCCTTCCGTGCAATGAATCGGATTGGAGAGCACGAGAGGGGTTGAATCTTACCCTAACCTGGTGAAGATTCTCTATGGCGGCAACGACAGTGACGATTGCCGTTGATGGCGACGATGTCCGACGGCGAGGGCGCGCTGGAGTCAAGGAGAAGATCCGAAGACCTAGGCGACAACAGTGAATGGGTGCAGGAACGAAGAGGTCAAAGTAATTTTCAACTTTTCGGTCCGCGGTATATATACCCTTCGACCGTCGGTCCGACCAAATGAAACAGATCGGTGACACCGAGACGTGTAACTGTCAGAGACAGTGCAACTCGGTGACGACAATGGATTCCAATCGGTCATTCCGAGATTGAAAATAGATCAGCCTAAAATGCAACCGGTGAGACCAAATAGGACTATGGGATTGAGTTGGTCTGACCATAAAGCCCTTAGAGGTTTTGGAATTCAGCCCTCGTCAGATCGGTGACTCTGAATGCTCCTCACCCGGAGAGTCCAAAAAGTAGCTTGTTCAACTTTTGTGATATAGCATGAAAGAATTTGAGACAAGTTATGATAGATAGCTAGAGAAGGTTCTTAGGCATTCTTGTACATCCAGTTGGCTAAAAGATCCAAATCAACCAAACAACAATTGGATGTCCTTGAATGGAAAAATATGTATAGCAACATGCTCGCACAATAAGATATTAAATAGAATATGTCAAACATGCACAACCAATTCTAGTATCTATCAAGCAATGGTCGATGGCAAAGTCATCTATATATGAGTATATTGACTTAGGAGCCAAATGAGAACATTTGATCATATATAGGGCATACTCATCGTTTAAGAACAAGTGGGGTCACCACTTTTACATAAAACATTAATGTGTTCACACCATTGGAGTTGCTTTAGCTCAAGTCTTAGAGCAAAGCTCCCCCTAGATGTGAGATCCCCCCTAAGAGGGATGAACTAACCTTGTGTTTTTTCATTGAAGACTTCATGTAGATGTTGTAGTGGTGGATGCTCATAGGTGATGAAGGTCATCTAGAGTTAGAAGCAATCCTTGGAGTTTGGCACTCTCAATACCTACATGGGTTAGTCCCACACAAGGAACAATAACAAGGATATCTATGGACATAGAGTGAAATGATCATATGATGATGTCTGTTGATGCATTGAATACCTTGTCCCTTGCTTACCAACAAGAGGGTCTGTGATTCCTTAAACTATTGCATGATGTTGAAGTTGATCGCACAAGTTCTTGCCATAAATGAATGTGAGTCAAGTTTGTTGGCGGAGTCACCCTCAAGAACTCTCTAGTTCTTCTTCTTTGGGACCCACATCAACTTGATGGGTATCCTTGGAGTTGAAGTAGCACTTGATGAAGTAGAGCTTGTAGTAGACTTGGGAACCCACTTGAACAAAGCTTGAGGTGGTTCTTCAAATGAGTCAATCTCCTCTTGAAGCTTGTCCTTGCCTTATAGCTTGTGATCATGTGGTGGAAGATCATCTTGATCTTGTGTTCCCTTGAAGAGAGTATGATCATACTTCTCATGTTGAGGAACAAACTTTGTCCTGGGGCATTGATGTTCCTACCATTCAACTCCATTGGCATTGAACTTTCGTTCAAAACCAACACCTTGATTCTCCCGATGCCATCCTTGCCTGCGTACAATTTCCTCGAATTGCTTACTTCCTGCAAGACTTTTGTAGACACCTTTCTCTATAATTCCTTTCAATAAATCATTTTCTTGCTCAAGTGTAACTTGGATAAGAGAATCATTAGTGGAATCAATAGAGCTATTAGAAGCAACACCATTAGATTTAGCATTTTTATTATTGCTAGTAGATGAAGAACCCTTCTTGCCCTTGTTACTAATTTGCTTAGACTTAACTTGTGGCATAAAAGTAGACAAGAGGAGTCGTTTGGCAATTTAAGAACTCTTCTTTCGAAGATCGTCATGGATAGCTTTAAGAAACTCATGATCTTGCTCTAAATTTAGCTTCTCGAAGAGTAGCTTATCATGAGTTCTTAGGAGCTCTCTATGATCTTCTTCAGTAGATTCATGAGCTAACTTAAGAGTGTTTAGTTCTTTAGTCAAGCGCTTAATCTCCTTCTTAGCATCATCAAATGATTCATCTTGGCTATCATGATCACTAGCAAGTTCATTGTAGATAACATCACTAGTTTTATCTTTCAGCAAGTTATCACCACCTAACAAGTCAGCTTCATCACTATTGAAGTTAATGAATTTGGGGTTTTATAGCTTGGGGCCTTTAGCCATGAATCATATTCCAATTCTTTAATTTGGTGACTCAAATAAGTCAGTTGGAGGATACGAGGGCTAGTCCAGCAACACCTTCATCTTGACTATAGTCGGAGTTGGAGTGGCAACTTCTCTCGGATTGGTTCTCGGAATCGGAGCCGGATACCCATTCACCAACATGAGCGCGATGTCTTCTTCTTGTGTAGCTCTTGGTGTGCTTGCCTTTTCTCTCCGAATCCTTGCTTCTTTGGGAAGGTCTTTGGTCATATCGATCTTCTTTACTCCTTCTCTCTCTCCGAGGTGACTCATCTCTTCTACTCCTTCTTCTAGGTGACTCATCTCTCTTCTTGGGAGGTGTCGTGCACTCATTGGAGAAGTGTCCATGTCTTCCACAATTGTAACAATTTTGGTCACGACTAGAAGAATGGTTCACGTTGTTCTTGAGATGGAGCTTCTGTCTTTCCCTCTATTCTTATATAATTTGTCGAAATTCTTGACGATGAGGCTTATTCTTCATTGGAAACTAGATTTTTATTTGAAGTTGTGGGAGTATCACTTGTGGTTTTGTAAGCACCGCTTGATTTGTTGTGGAGCTCCTCTTTGTCCTTGAGTGACATTTCATGAGCAACTATCCTTCCAATGACTTCTGTAGGCTTGAGATCTTTGTAATTGAGCATCATTTGGATTAATGTGCACACGGTGTCATACTTTCCATGCAAGGCTCTAAGGATATTCTTGATGATAAATTTGTCAGTCATCTCTTCAATTCCTAAGCCGACAATCTCATTAGTGATGAGAGCAAGCCTAGAGTACATTTCCGCAACTCCTTGACCATTCTTCATCTTGAACTTGTCAAGTCGACTCTGGAGCACATCCAACTTAGATTCCTTGATGGACTCAGTTCCTTCGTGCATATCAATCAAAGTATCCAAAATTTCCTTGGCATTTTCAAGGCTACTTATCTTGTTGAACTCGTTGAGACACAAACCGTTGAATAGGATGTCACCTGCCTGAGCATTGTATTGCAATATCTTTTGTCCGTTTGTGGTTGTTTCACGATCCGATTCTTTTCCATCATCAAAGAATTAACCTTGCAAGCCAACACGAACAACAACCCAAACGGCGAGGTTATGACCAAGAATATGCTCGTCTTATGCTTCCAACTCGCAAAGTTTGTACCATCAAAATATGGACCTCAACGGTGATAATTTCCCTTACTAGAGGCCATACTATCCAAGGTTGTGAAACCAATGCAATGGAGACCAAAGCTGTGATAACACTTGTAGGATCGAAAGTATGTTTAGAGGGGGGGGGGGGGTGATTAGACTACTTGACCAAATTAAAACTTATCCCTTATAATTTTCCCAATTTTAGTTGTAGGCAAGTTTTAGCAATTTTACCAAGTCAAGAAACACCATACACATGCAAGACTATAAGTTTAGCAGCAGAAAGTAGATACATTGCAAATGTTTGTAAAGGAGGGATTGGAGGAATCAAACGCAATGAAGACACGATGATTTTTGGCGTGGTTCCGATAGGTGGTGCTATCGTACGTCTACGTTAATGGAGACTTCAACCCACGGAGGGCTCCATCCACGAAGGGTCCATGAAGAAGCAATGTTTTCTAGTCCACCATGGCTTCCGTCCATGAAGGACTAGACTCACTCGGGGTAGATCTTCATGAAGTAGGCGATCTCCTTGCCCTTACAAACTTCTTGGTTCAACTCCATACTATTTGGAGGCTCCCAACTGACACCTAACAAATCTAGGAGACACCACTCTACAAATGGTAATAGATGTTTGATGACCCACAAGTATAGGGGATCAATCGTAGTCCTTTCGATAAGTAAGAGTGTCGAACCCAACGAGGAGCAGAAGGAAATGATAAGCAGTTTTCAGCATGGTATTCTCTGTAAGTGTTGTAAGTAACGATAGTAGATAGTTTGGTAGCAAAGGTGCAGCAAGGTAGCTCAATCCTTTTTGTAGCAAAGGACAGGCCTGAAAGTACTCTTATATTAAGCAAGCTCTCCCGAGGACACATGGGAATTATGTCTAGTCATGTTCATCATGTTGGGTTGATTCGCGTTCGCTACTTTAATAATTTGATATGTGGGCGGACCGGTGCTAAGGTGTTGTTCTTACTTGAACTAACAACCTACTTATGATTACCCCCTCTCGCAAGCATCCGCAACTACGAAAGAAGAATTAAGATAAATCTAACCATAGCATGAAACATGTGGATCCGAATCAGCCCCTTACGAAGCAACGCATAAACTAGGATTTAAGCTTCTGTCACTCTAGCAACCCATCATCTACTTGTTACACCACAATGACTTCCCTTAGGCCCATAACATGGTGAAGTGTCATGTAGTCGATGTTCACATGACATCACTAAGAGAAGTAACAACATACATATCATCAAAATATCGAACGAATACCAACTTCACACGATAACTTATAACCAAACTTCTCCCATGTCCTCGGGAACAATAGTAACTACTCACACTTCATCAACATGTTCAAGATCAGAGGTGCAATAATAATAATTATGGATTTGAACATAATTTCTTCCGCCAGATAATCCAACAAGCATCAACTACAAGATGTAATCAACACAACTAGTAACCCACAGGTACCAATCTGAGGTTTTGGGACAAAGATTGAATACAAGAGATGAACTAGGGTTGGAGATAAGATGGTGCTGGTGAATATGTTGATGACGATTGGTCCTCCCACGAAGGAGGAAGCGTTGGGGATGACGATGGCTTCGATCTCCTCCTCCCGGAGAGGGATTTCCCTGGCAGAATCTGACTGCCGTTGTGCAAAAGGGCCTCTGCCCAGGTTTCCGCCTCGATACGGCGGCGCTTCATCCCGAAAGGTTTCTTATGATTTTTCTAGGGTAAAACACACCATATAGGAGAAGAGGGGCCTCGGGAGGCCAGCCAGGGCCCCACAAGCCATTAGGGCGCGGCCTGGGGGGGCGCCCTGTTGGCTTGTGGTTAACTGGTGGCCCCCCTCTGGCATATTTTTGGCCCATAAATTCACATATATTCAATAAAAATCCTCGTGAAGTTTCAGGTCATTTGGAGTCTGGTGATTTTTCTGCCTTTTTCTCGGTTTTCCGGTCCAGAATTCCAGTTTCCAGACAATTCCCTCTTTGTGATGTACCTTGCATATTCAGAGAGAAAGGGCATTAGAATTGTATGATAGTAGGGAATAATGGACAAGAATAACGTAAATATGAATAGGAAATCATGATGCCAAATGGACGTATCAACTCCCCCAAGCTTAGACCTTGCTTGTCCTCAAGCGAAAGCCGAACTCGAGAATAATGACCACATGATTTGAGAGAGAGGTGTCGATAAAAACAGAATACGGACATGAGAGCATCATGCATATGATTATAGTATCAAGCATTTCATCATATAACTTCTCATAAACAAGTAACGATCTATTCACAATTATCGAAGTATGAAGCATAAAACCTATTGACAACAAACAAACAATGCTTTTAGTCATGGTGGTAATCCCCATTCATCATATTCAAGAGAGGACTCTATATAAGAGCTTTCATTGTAGCAAACCCACATACTCAACTATCATTTAGTCATCTATGATTGTTGACACTCATTGCATATTTTTGGAGCTAATGTTTTTGCCAGACACATAGGAAGATAGGGGCTTCATTTGCCACCCAACTCATTTACCTCGAGGATAATGTCAACAATAATGAATCATGGTTTCTTACATTCAACTAGATATATATATACTTGGATCTTACCTCAACATGTGATGCTTACCACTAAAATAGTTTACATCTAGAAGAAGAATGGATATTGATGACTCTTGAATAAAGGTAAGAACTTAATGAGAATGAAAGATAGGCCCTTCGCAGAGGGAAGCAGAGGTTGTCATGCGCTTTTATTTGGTTAGATGTGCAATCTCTTAATGCAAAGGAACTTCACTTTATATTGCCCATTGTGATAGCGAACTTTATTATGCACTCTGTCGCTTTTATTTCTTCACCATCACAAGATCGTACAAAGCTTATTTTCCTTTTCAATAAATATCATACATGATTAAAGGTAATTTTTATTACTTATGCACCGATGTCAACTTATTTGAAGGATCTTATTCAATCCATAGGTAGGTAAGATGGACTCTTACAAAAAGAAACTGGGTTCAAGGGGTTATGGATGCACAAGTAGTATCTCTACTTGGTGCAGGAATTTTGGCTAGCAAATGTTCTAAAGGAAGCATCACGTGTTACAGGATCCATGCCTATATAACTTCTATGCAAATGTAAGCAATCATGACCATTAGGCTATCTTCCATGTCCAACTTCAACACTTGATAATTATTTAATATTTGGTGAGGGTTCGTAATCATAGATGATGTCCAAGATAGTATATTTGGATGTGAATCTTCTCCTCTCTATCATGATCTTGCATAGATTATAACAATGACTAAGGCTATGCTTGTTCTATTCCCAACAATTTTCGTAGTTCATACTCTCTTTTTATGTGAAGTCATTACTTCCCATGGGATAAGCATATGATTTTTACTATTCTTTTTATTGTCTTGCTATGATCATTGGCGCAAGAGAGTAAAGCACACGAACTCAACTAATCTTTATTATATAAATCTCACACTCGATTACAAGGATAGGTAGAACTCAAAGCAAAATTCTAAGAAAAGCAAATCTGAAACTTTATTTCTCTAAACCACTAAATAGCTAAAGATCAAACTAAAATGAAAGATGATGGTGAAAAGTGATGGTGATACGATACCGGGGCACCTCCCCCAAGCTTGAAACAAGCTAGGGGTTGTGCCGATACCCATGTACTCAAGTATTCTTCGGTGATGGTGGTGGTGTATGAAAAACCTCCATGTTCCAGGGCATAGGCTCCCCATCATGGAAACAAACTCTTGTCTCCGTAGTCCTGAAATCAGCAGCGAGGCTCATCCTTTTAAACCTAGATTCATACTCACAGTTCTGGATTTGAAGTTGATAGATTTGATCTTGGAGGTGCTCGATCTGCTCTTGAAGTTTGAAGAGAGCTTCTCCTACGCTCCTTATGTCCAGCTTGTTTTCGCGGATGAAGTCCGTGATCATAGAGTGATTAGCACTCAGACCACGTTCCACCATCCCTTGGCACTTGAAGATCTCCTGCTCCACTTCTGCAAGCCTGGCCTTGTCGCTTCCCTCCTTCTCGGGGCCTTGAACATCCACGGATGTGGAGCACCCCCTCACGCATCTCAATAGCTTGAGGGTGTTTCATCACCTCCGGCAAGTAAGGGTTGATGACCCTCTCGAAGAACTTGTCTTTAGATGAACTTGGGGAAGTCATGGCGATCCTGATCTATCAGAAAAATAGCCCGAAACAAGAACAGAGGAGAAACTTGTGATGCGGTGGTCAAAACATCTGGGAGTATATATAATGATTTTTTCTAGGTCAGAATACGCGTTCGGGAAGAAATCGGAGTCGGGAAGGCACACGAGGGCCCCACGAGCCATTAGGGCGCGCCCCAGGGGGCCGCGCCCTATTGGCTTGTGGCTCCCTCGCGGGTCCCCCTGACTCCATTTTATTTTTGGATTTTTTCTAAAATACTAAAACCAACAGAAATTATTTTTTTGGAATTTTTGGAGTCGGTTTACTTACCGTATCACATACCTACCTCTTTTTCAGGTTTCTGGAGCGTTCCGGAAGATCTCCCATATGTGTTTTTCCGGTGTTATCACTTGAATGACATTAGTTTCTTCATTAATGGGTGTACCTGAAATGTAATGCTTGATTCTTTGCCCATTCACCACTCTCGGGTTTTTGCCTTCGAAGTTGTTAATTTTTGTAGCACCGGAGCGGTAAACCTCTTCGACAATGTATGGATCTTCCCATTTGGTTAAGAGTTTTCTGCAAAAAAACTGAAACGATAATTGTACAAAAGCACAAGATCTCCTACATTGAATTCCCGTTTTTGGATCCTTTTGTCATGCCATCTCTTAACCTTTTCTTTAAACAACTTAGCATTCTCATAAGCTTGTGTCCTCCATTCATCTAGTGAGCTAATATCAATTAACCTCTTTTCACCGGCAAGCTTAAAATCATAATTCAATTCCTTAATTGCCCAATAAGCCTTATGTTCTAGTTCAAGGGGTAAAGACAAGCTTTTCCATATACCATTTTATATGGGGACATCCCCATGGGGTTTTTATAAGCAGTTCTGTAAGCCCAAAGAGCATCATCTAGTTTCTTAGACCAATTCTTCCTAGATCTATTAATGGTCTTTTGCAAGATCAACTTTAATTCTCTATTACTCAGTTCAACCTGGCCACTAGACTGAGGATGATATGGTGATGCAATTCTATGGTTAACGTCATATTTAGCTAAGAGTTTACGGAAAGCACCATGAATAAAATGTGACCCACCATCAGTCATTAAGTATCTGGGGACTCCAAACCTCGGGAAAATAATTTCCTTAAGCATTTTAATAGAGGTGTTATGATCAGCGCTGCTAGTTGGAATATCCTCTACCCACTTAGTAACGTAATCAACAGCAACTAAAATATGAGTATACCCATTTGAGGAAGCAAAAGGTCCCATAAAGTCAAAACCCCAAACATCAAATGGTTCAATGGCAAGTGAATAATTCATAGGCATTTCCTTACGTTTACCAATGTTACCAACTCTTTGACATTCATTACATGAAAGGACATACTTAAGAGCATCCTTGAAAAGAGTAGGCCAATAGAAACCAGATTGTAATACCTTGTGTGCAGTTCTGTCTCCAGCATGATGTCCTCCGTAAGGTTCAGAATGCCACTTCCTTAAGATTTGTTCCTGTTCATGCTCAGGTATACAACGTCTAATAATACCATCCACTCCCTCTTTATAAAGATGCGGGTCATCCCAAAAGTAATGTCATAAATCATAAAATAATTTTTTCTTTTGTTGATAGGTGAAACTAGGTGGGATATATTTAGCAACAATGTAATTAGCATAATCAGCATACCAAGGAGTGCTACGTGAAGTGTTTATAGCAGCAAGTTGTTCATCAGGAAAAGTATCATCAATAGGCAGTGGGTCATCAAGAACATTTTCCATTCTAGACAGGTTATCTGCTACGGGGTTTTCAGCTCCTTTTCTATCCACAATATGCAAATCAAATTCTTGAAGCAAAAGCACCCACCGAATAAGTCTAGGCTTAGCATCTTTCTTTTCCATAAGGTACTTAATAGCAGCATGATCTGTGTGAATAGTTACTTTAGAATCAACATTATAAGGTCTAAACTTATCACATGCAAAGACAACTGCTAAAAATTCCTTTTCAGTGGTGGCATAATTTCTTTGAGCGGCATGTAGAGTTCTACTAGCATAATGGATAACATTCAATTTCTTGTCTACTCTTTGCCATAGAACAGCACCAACAGCATGATCACTAGCATGACACATAATCTCGAATGGTAAGTTCCAATCAGGTGGTTGAACAATAGGTGCAGAAATCAAAGCTTTCTTAAATATTTCAAAAGCTTCTACACAATCATCATCAAAAACAAAAGGAATATCTTTTTGAAGAAGATTAGTTAGCGGCCTAGAAATCTTTGAGAAATCTTTAATGAAACACCTACAAAAACCAGCATGACCAAGGAAGCTTCTTATACCTTTGATATCTTTGGGGCATGGCATCTTCTCAATGGCGTCAACTTTAGCTTTATCCACTTCAATACCCCATTCAGAAATTTGATGCCCAAGCACTATACCTTCATTCACCATAAAATGGCACTTCTCCCAATTCAAAACAAGATTAGTTTCTTCACATCTCTGCAAAACTCGATCAAGGTTGCTCAAGTAATCATCAAAAGAAGTTCCATAAACGGAAAAATCATCCATGAAAACCTCAATAATCTTTTCACAAAAATCAGAGAATATAGCCATCATACATCTTTGAAAGGTAGCAGGTGCATTGCATAAACCAAAAGGCATACGTCTATAAGCATATGTTCCAAAAGGGCAAGTGAAAGTAGTTTTCTCTTGATCCTCTTTTGACACAGGTATTTGAGAAAAACCGGAATATCCATCAAGAAAGCAAAAGTGTGTGTGCTTAGATAATCTTTCTAGCATTTGATCGATAAAAGGTAAAGGATAATGATCTGTCCTAGTAGCTTTGTTTAATTTTCTGATATCAATCACCATCCTATAACCAGATACTATTCTTTGTGGGATAAGTTCATTTTTATCATTAGGGACAACATTTATACCTCCTTTCTTAGGAACACAATGAACATGACTTACCCATCTACTATCAGCAATAGGATAAATTATACCTGCCTCCAGAAGCTTTAATATTTCAGTTCTTACCACCTCCTTCATCTTAGGGTTTAAGCGGCGTTGGTGATCTATGACAGGTTTAGCATCTGGTTCCGTATTAATCTTGTGCTGACATAGAGTGGGACTAATGACCTTAAGATCATCGAGAGTATATCCAATAGCAGCCCGGTGCTTCTTTAGAGTTTTAAGCAATCTCTTTTCTTCATGCTCTGAAAGGTTAGCACTGATAATAACATGATATATTTTCTTTTCATCGAGATAAGCATACTTCAAAGTATCGGGTAAAGTCTTTAGCTCAAACAGGGATCTCCCTTGGGTGGAGGGGGATCCCCTAAAATATCAACCGGTAAGTTGTGCTTAAAAACAGGTGTTTGTCTCAAAAATATTTCATCTATCTCATTTCTCTCATTCATATGCATATCATTTTCATGGTCTAGTAAATATTGCTCTAACGGGTCTGTAGGAGGTACGACAATAGAAGCAAGACCAATGATTTCATCTTTGCTTGGTATTTCTTTCTCATGTGGTTGTTTTCCAAACTTGGAGAAATGAAATTCATGAGACATATCACCAAAGCCTATCTTGACCTTCTCAGTAACACAATTAGTTTGAGCATTGACAGTATTCAAGAAAGGTCTACCAAATATAACGGGACAAAAGTTATCTTGTTTGAACCAAGTACTAGAAAATCAGTGGGGTACTTAATTTTTCCACACAAGACTTCAACATCTCTAACAATCCCAAGTGGTGTAATAGTGTCTCTGTTTGCAAGTTTAATAGTAACATCAATGTCTTCAAGCTTAGATGGTGCTATGTCATTCATAATGTCTTGATATAAGGTAAAAGGTATGGCACTAACACTAGCACCCATGTCACATAAGCCATAATAACAATGGTCTCCAATTTTAACAGAAACAACGGGCATGCCAATAACTAGTTTATTTTTGTCTAACTCATCCTGCTCATTTCTAACAGGTTTTACAATTCTAGTAGTTTCATCACAGAAGTAAATAACCTGCCCATCAACGTTATCAACTAGAAGATCTTTTACCATAGCAACTTTAGGCTCAACATTTATTTGTTCAGGAGGTGTAGGTGTCCTAACATAACTCTTATTAACCACAGTCGTAGCTTTAGCGTGTTCCTTTATTCTAAGAGGGAAGGGTGGTTTCTCAATGTAAGCAGTAGGAACAATTGGATCAGCATGGCTAACAATTATTTCTTCCTTCTCAAGTTTGACAGGTTTCTCTAATTGTTCTTCAATGGGTGGATGGTACTTAAACCACTTCTCCTTAGGGAGATGAACATGAGTAGCAAATGATTCACAGAAAGAAGCTACTATCTCAGAGTCAAAGCCATATTTATTACTCAACTTATAGCAGGCATCAGTTTCCATAAAAGATTTTACACAATCAAACTTGAGCTTTATACCTGACTCTTTACCTTTGTCGAGTTCCCAGTCTTCAGAGTTGCGCTTAATTCTATCCAGGAGATCCCATTTGAATTCATTAGTTCTGTTCATGAAGGAACCAGTAGAGGAAGAATCGAGCATGTTTTGATCATCATGAGAAAGCCGAGCATAATTTTTTTGAATAGTAGTATCTCTTGAGAACATTCGGGGAACCCATGGGTCCGCTTACGGGGACCTCACCCAAAACTCGCCTATTTGGCCCATTCTAGCTAGTTTTCTATGCTATTACTCATTGATTTTGGGTCCCAGGGCGATCCGAACGTTCGGGGTGCCCATGTGTCCGCTTACAGGGAGATTGTGAAAACTCGCATATTTGTCCATCCTGGCCATTTTTTATGCTATTACTCACTATTTTTTGGTCCCGGGGTGATCCGAACGTATCATGGTTGGGACAAGTGTGCATCATAGATTTAAGCCTCCCCCAAGCTTGAGCGATACTTTCTCCTTCACGAGGCCAGAAATTATAAATAAAGTTCCGATCACGATGAACTAGATGCATATGATAAAACTTCTGATGAAATTCCACCTTCAAACGATTCGAGTGCCATGATCCAATATCGCCCAATAACCTGTACCACATTAATGCCTTTCCCTCCAAAGATAAAGGGAAAACTTTCTTCTTAACTTTGTCTCCAAACAACCCTACAAGCTGAAATAATCCACAAACTTCATCGACAAATATCAAATGATAATCATGATGAGTCGTTCCATCATATGGGTGTGATAAGAGTTTTTCAAGCATACCGGAAGGAATCTCATAATAAACATTTTCAGTAGGTTCAGTAGGTTGAGGAGCAATTTCGTCATCTCCAGTTCGGGGCGAAGATGCCCCAAACAAGCCACTCAAAGGGTGACCGTTCATAGCGACAAGCAACAGTAAAATTCAGCACGTATAGAAAATGTTACCTTACCAATTTCCACTTACCAAAGGCGCTTCACTCCCCGGCAACGGTGCCAGAAAAGAGTCTTGATGACCCACAAATATAGTGGATCAATCGTAGTCCTTTCAATAAGTAAGAGTGTCGAACCCAACGAGGAGCAGAAGGAAATGATAAGCAGTTTTCAGCAAGGTATTCTGTGTAAGTGCTGTAAGTAACGATAGTAGATAGTTTGGTAGCAAGATAAATCGTAACAAGTGACAAGTAACAATAGTAGCAAAGGTGCAACAAGGTAGCCCAATCCTTTTTGTAGAAAAGGACAGGCCTGAAAGTACTCTTATATTAAGAAAGCGCTCCCAAGGACACATGGGAATTATGTCTAGTCATGTTCATCATGTTGGGTTGATTCGCGTTTGCTACTTTGATAATTAGAAATGTGGGTGGACCAGTGCTAAGGTGCTGTTCTTACTTGAACTAACAACCTACTTATGATTACCCCCTCTCGCAAGCATCCGCAACTACGAAAGAAGAATTAAGATAAATCTAACCATAGCATGAAACATGTGGATCCAAATCAGCCCCTTACGAAGCAACGCATAAACTGGGGTTTAAGCTTCTGTCACTCTAGCAACCCATCATCTACTTGTTACTCCACAATGACTTCCCTTAGGCCCATAACATGGTGAAATTTCACGTAGTCGACGTTCACATGACACCACTAAGAGAAGTAACAACATACATATCATCAAAATATCGAACGAATACTAACTTCACATGATAACTTATAACCAGACTTCTCCCATGTCCTCAGGAACAATAGTAACTACTCACACTTCATCTACATATTCAAGATCAGAGGTGAAATAATAATAATTAAGTATCTGAACATAATTTCTTCCACCAAGTAATCCAACAAGCATCAACTACAAGATGTAATCAACACAACTAGTAACCCATAGGTACCAATCTGAGGTTTTGGGACAAATATTGAATACAAGAGATGAACTAGGGTTGGAGATGAGATGGTTCTGGTGAAGATGTTGATGAAGATTGGTCCTCCCACGAAGGAGGAAGCATTGGGGATGACTATGGCTTCGATCCCCCCCCCCCCCCCGAAGAGGAATTTCCCTGGCAGAATCTGACTGCCGGAGTGCAAAAGGGCCTCTGCCAAGGTTTCCGCCTCGAGACGGCGGTGCTTCGTCCCGAAAGGTTGCTTATGATTTTTTCTAGGGTAAAACACACCATATAGTAAAAGAGGGACCTCGGGAGGCCAGCTAGGGCCCCACAAGCTATCAAGGCGCGGCCTGGGGGGCGCCCTGTTGGCTTGTGGCTGCCTGGTGGCCCCCCTCTGGCATATTTTTGGCCCATAAAATTCACATATACTCAATAAAAATTTCTTGTGAAGTTTCAGGTCATTTGGAGTTTGGTGATTTTTCTGCCTTTTTCTCAGTGTTCCGGTCCAGAATTCCAGTTTCCAGATAATTCCCTCTTTGTGATGTACCTTTCATATTCAGATAGAAAGGGCATAAGAATTGTATGATAATAGGGAATAATGGACAAGAATAACGTAAATATGAATAGGAAATCATGATGCAAAATGGACGTATCAATGTTGTGTTGATGATGAACTCCTTGCTCTTGTGCTTTAAAAGATTGTCTCCTCAACACTCAATCACTCTCTCACAGAATTTTGCTTGGTAGAAGAGAAGGATTGGGTGGAAAGAAACTTGGGGAGGCTAGAAACTATGGATCTAATGGTTGAAATGGAATCCCTTGATCTCAACATGTGAGTAGGTGGTTCTCTCTCAGAAAATGAATGTTGGAAGTGTAGTTTCATTTTGATGGCTCTCTACAAGAGCAGGTGGTGGTGGAGGAGTACTTATAGCCTTCACAAAAAATCCAACCATTACAACTTTTATGCACATCTCGGTGACACCGATGCAAATTCTCGGTGGGATCGATTAGTGTAAAAAGTTCCACCTTTTGGCTTTTCGGTGGGACCGAACGGATCCACTCGGAGGTTTCGAAGTGAATTCAACCAGGTTATAGAAACTTGGCCACGACACTTCGGTGGAACCGAAGGCCATCTCGGTGTCAGCGAGTTTCTAGGGTTTGGCATTGATACGTCTCCAACGTATCGATAATTTTTGATTCTTTCATGCTATTATATTATCAATCTTGTATACTTTAGATGCCGTTTTATGTCATTTTTTGGAACTAACCTATTAATCTAGTGCCAAGTGCTAGTTCTTGTTTTTTTGCCTATTTTTTGTTTCACAGGAAACCAATACCAAATGGAATGAAACTGTATGGTGATTTTTTATGTACCAGAAGGGACCCTAGAAGCATTGAGAGGAGACCCGACAATTTATAAGAGGTCCACAAGCTCAAGCGCCGCGATCCCATCTGGAGGCCTCCGTCGGTACTTTGCCGGAGGGGGAATCGATCATAGGCTTTATCTTTATCAAACTTGTTGCATCCATGATGATGCATGAGTAGTCTACTAGTGACCTACGGGTCCTCAATGATTAGCTAGATCTCTCTCTCTCCCTATCTCCCTCTCTCTCTCTCTATCTCTATCTCTACCTCTCTCTTTGATCTTCAATACAATGTTCTCTTCGGAGATCGATATGATGTAATCCTATTTTGCGATGTATTTGTTGGGATCTGATGAATTGTGGGTTTATGATAAGATTATTCATTGGAAGTAATTGAGTCAAACCTGAACTTCATTATGGATGATTTTTATAGCTATGTATGCTTTCTGATTAATGAGTTTGCTTTGGCAAAGTAGATGAGTAGATCATCACAGGGAGTGCTGCATAGTAGTGGGTTCAATCTTGCGGTCTCCTCACCTCGTGACAGAACGGGTAGCAAGGCACGTATTTGTATTGTTGTCACTAAGGGTAAAACGATGGGGCCTGGACATATTACTTGTCTTACTTTGTCTACATTATGTCATCTTGCTTAAAGCGTTACTCTGTTTGTCATGAACTTAATACGATAGATGCATGCTGGATATCGGTCGATTGGTGGAGTAATAGTAGTAGATGCAGGCAGGAGTCGGTCTACTTGTCACAGACGTAATGCCTATATACATGGTTATGCCATGAATAACGTCATAACTATGCGCTTTTCTATGAATTGCCCAACAATAATATGTTTACCCATCGTATGATATGTTAAAACTATGCCCCCCGGGTCAATTCAATATATTTACTAAAACCCTATTTACCTTACTGCAATTTATTTACTTTTATTTTACTTTGCAAAATATCTATCTACCACTATGAGATTTGATCCTTGCAATTAACGAGTACAAGGGTATTTGTTCTTGTGTGTGTAGGTACCATTGACGGTTGTTTGCATGATCCTCCTATTGGTTCAATAAACCATGATTCTCACCGAGGGAAATAGTTGTTGCTAGTTTCCTACTTCACCCCTTGCCCTTTGGGGAAAAACCCAACGCATCTACAAAGTAGCAGAAGGATTTCTGGAGCCGTTACCGGGGAATATCATCAAACAACTACAGGTTCCTTCACACACATTATCATTTACCTGTTATACTTTTTAATTGTTTTTGTTTTTCAGTTTTATAAAAATCGGAAATACCAAAAATATCTTTTGTGCTTGTTACTATGGCTAGTTCTTCACTTGTTGCTTGTACCTCTGAAAATGAAGTGCTTAATTTTAAACAAAGGGGAGGAGAGAATTTAAAAGACGTTTGGTATACGATTTGCGATGCTCAAAATAGATCGACTCGTAAGCAATCTACCATCGTTCTTCTTCACAATTTTTATGTCGGTATTACTACTTGGTATAGGTTTGTGCTTGATACTATCACTGGAGGAAATTTTCTAAGTAGTCACCCTATGTATGCTTTTAATGCTATGGGAAATTTAGTGGGATCACCACCTATCATTATTAATGGAACGACATTAAGCACGTAATGCAAAAGCTAGATGCTATCGAAAGTAAAATGTCAACTACAGAACAATTTGAAACTTTGGATAGAAAGATCCATAATCAAGTAACTAAATTAGGTTCTACGGTTGGATATGTATTAAAGGCATTAAAAGAAAAGGAACCCACTACCGACAGAGTAGAACAAAGTCCTGATAGAATTGACAAGATAGAAAAAATTATCCATGCCTTGGGTTACGCCTTTTCACCTACGACACCTAATGAGGAACCTCCAATTAATAAAGAAAAAATTATATATGTATCTAAGGTTCCTAAGCCAAATAAGGGTGTCTCGTCTAGTAAAGGAAATGCTGATTTAAGAATGATTAGTGTTCACCCTAAATTTATCAATAAAATAGAAGAACCCATGCTTGACAAACAATTTCTTGATTTTTACCTAGGAGTGTTATAATTCAAAAAATGCTTGCTAAGCCTCCCAAGAAGTGTCTTTGCTTGATTGATGAATTGGATCACAATGAGAAAACGTGAAATTATGCATCATGCCTGGCTAGGGGCATAAAACAATATCGCTTGTTGGGAGGCACCCAATATTTATTTTATTTACAAATTTTATATTATGTTTTTATGTGATGACATGATTGTTGCTGCTGTAATGATTCTGTTTTTATCTTTTAATTAGTTTTTGTGCCAAGTAAAGCCTTTGGGATGATTTGGTTGATAGTTGAATTGATACGGTGCAGATACAGGAACTTTTACGCCTAGTATTTGAATTCTTATCTTTTACTGGAACATGATAAATTACTGATTTTTTACACAGTATTAAGATACAAATTTTCCAGGTCTTCCTAATTTTTCAGAATTTTTGGAGGTACAGAAGTATGATTTTAGTACAGATCATTACAGATTGTTCTGTTTTATACAGATTCTGTTTTTGCTTGCATAGTGTGCTTGTTTTAATGATTCTATGGATTGTATCGCGGGGTATAAGTTATGGGAGAGTTAGAATATAGTAATTATTATGCAAGAACAATTATAAATCTATTTATGACAACACTTAAGGCGTTTGATATTATTATTAGACTAACGGATCTCACGAGGTTTCTGTTGTGTTTTGTGTGCTGAAGTTTTCAAGTTTTGGGTGAGATAAGAATGGATAAAGGAATAAGGAATGGCAAGAACCTAAGCTTGGGGATGCCCAAGAAAACCCAAGGTAATATTGAAGGAAGACCCAAGCGTCTAAGCTTGTGGATGCCCCGGATGACATCCCCTCTTTCGTCTACAATCCATCGCTATGTTAGTCGGAGCTATATTTTTATTCATCACATGGTATGAGTTTTTCTTGGAACATCATGTATTATATTTTGTTTGCTTGTTAGTTTACCACAATCATAATTTCCTGGACACACATTTTTAGAGAGACATGTATTCATCATAATTTATTAGAATGCTCATTATGCTTCGCTTACATCTTTTAAGTTAAGGCAACTATGCTCATGTGCTTCACTTATATCTTTAGAGCATGGCGGAAATTATATTTTGTTGAAATCATTAGCACTCTCATGCTTCACTTAAATATTTTTGAGAGTCTCTGAAATAGGAAGTTGTAATTTGCACGGGTTATACGTTTAGACAGAAAATGATAGGTATACAAGAGGGATATAATAAAAACTTGCATGTATATCACTAAATGTGAAACATATGATCAATGGTATTGAGGTTATAATATGGGGGTGTACTATATTGTGAAAATTGACTAGTAAGAATAATGATATTAAGGTTTGTGATCCACTATCCATTAAAATGTCAGTCGTGGCATGTCAAGGAAGCTGGAGTGTTTTGTATCCTTGATTGAAAACCTTGTGTGTTGTCTGGCCGGGGGCACGCGGTGGTTAACTCCTCCCAATCTCCCCCCTAGGGGCATGCGATGAGTGCTTTGCTACGAGAGAGACAATAGAGGACATAATAAGTATCTGAGTTCATGTGGGCCCCACAACACCCAGGGGTGGTCATCTCATGACGGACCTTCAAAACTTTCTTCCACAAACAAAATCCCACATTTTCTGGATGTCGTCGAAACCCATTCTGAGACCCAAAAACTTTCCATAGATAGATCCAGACTTTTCAAAATCATGTTATACCTTTTTGGAATTCTCAGAACTTTTTTGGAACCATCTGAAACACTTTCAGAACTATACGAAAATCTTTTGGTGCTTTTTAACTCATTTCTCATTTCTCCAATAATCAGGACAAGAACCCGTTATGCGTGTGCCCCTACAGGTTCGGAAATAAGCACACATGAACACCTTTCGGGTAACAATTAACAGTGGTATATGGACACCCTTATTATTCCTGCATATTCACGAAGTTCTCGAGCGAACCTTTGTTTATAAATACTATTCCCTTTTCTTCACAATACATTTACAAAATCCAAGGAGAGATTATTGGTATCCTCGCGATCAACTCCTTGATCACTATATCGGTTATCCTCATTACAAATTTCGTTCTCTTTACTCGTGTCCATGTTCTGGTATCCCGCGACCACCATCACAAGTGTCTCGCTAGACGATAATGGCACCGTAACACCGAGTTGGCCCAGAGAGTATCTCTCTATTGTGAGAGGAGCAAATTCAAGCTAGTCTTAAGAAATTGATATCAATACATACGTTTCATGTATACCTGTAAGTTACTTTTATTCAAGTCCAATTACGGAGGTGACATTCGTTAACCCCAAAGCAACCATTCGGTATGTTGATATACAATATTCTCATAGTCGAAGGAACAATGCATACGTGGCCAAATTATATGAAATACCAATAACATAGCAACAATGACATCTCTGAGTAATTCATAAGTTGGTCTATCCAACTCCCTTTTTACCATGAAAACATTGTTCTCATTCATTGATTGCATCCTTGGTACACTAACAATGCTCATGATCAGGAAAACGGGATCATCGATTGATGTCTAGTACACAACTTTCTTCTTGTAGACTTTGTTGGGCCTCCAAGCTCAGAGTTTTGTAGGACAATATCAAATTTCCCTCAAGTGGATGGCCCAAGGTTATCAATTCATGAGAGGTGTACGATGAAGGTGGCCGTCTCTCAAATAACCATGCAATCAAATACAAGAAATCTCTTCCATCACCAACACACCCAATACGATTGTCAATTGTATAGGTGCACTAGTTCGGCAAAGAGAGGGTGATATATGTGTAATATGGATGGTAGAAATATATTTTTATAATCTGAAAAAAAACAAGAACAAAGTTGCAAGTAACAAAAGTGAGTAAAAACGGTATTCAATGCTTGGCAACAAGGCCTAGGGTTCATAATTTAGCCACTGCCAACTCTCAACATTATTAACATAATTGAAACTCATGATAATCCCTCAAAGTGCAGCAAAGAATCACTCTGAAGTTTCTTTTTTCTATCATAGAAATTAGGATGAAATCGCGTAGGTAGAAAACCACCTCAAAGTTATGTTTCCAATCAATCTATTGAACCACCACCAAAGTGTCACGGATAGCCCTGGAGATCGTACTACGACAACACCATATGGTACTTATCGTTCAAACATATGCTAAGAGTACCCCAATTTCACCTCGGATATACGCAAGTTAGTTACTAGACATGCACCATGTAATCTCAAATCCAAAGTGCCCAATTCAACATAAAGAAACTTCAAAGAGCAAGACTCAATTCACCACCAAAGGATAGAGGGAGATGAACATCATAAGATCAAACTTTATTAGTAAAGCTCATGATAGAGTTAAGATCGAATCCATGAAGAACATGAGAGAGAGAGAGAGATGGAGAGCTCGAACACATAGCTACTAATACATACCCTCTGCCCGAGGATGAACTACTCACACATCACCATGAGAACAGAGGAGATGTTGGTGGTGATGGTGATGACAGAGATGTCCCCGGTGGCGCTCGGGTGCCACCAAAGGAGAGGGGGGAAGGGGCACCCTCCTTATTATTCTTCCTAGGCCCTCCGGGGAGAGAGGGAGCTCTCCCTTACATTGGAGCTCTCTTCTGTCTTCTATTTTTTGCCTATGTTTTCTGGCCGAAAACTGTTTCTTTCGTAGTCGGACATCCATAACATCAACCGGGCTGAAATTTTGAGGGGATTTTACTCCAGAAATTATCTTTCTCGCTGGGAAAGAAGAAATCCAACCAACCTAAGGGCCGCCCACATGGGCCCTTGGCGCGACTGTCGAATCATTGACTTCGTACGCATGGATACCAACAGAGAGATCGTGTTTTCGATCTCCGTCCGAGGAAAAAATCTCATGGTTGCAAGGTTGTAAATCCTAGACACAAGAATCTGCATCAACGATCTACACCAACTCTACTTCCGTTGCACTCTAAGTTGGTAGTGGTCTAATATAATCGTATCTGGATCTTCATAGTGTATCTTGGTTTGATTCGTAGGATGGATTTTGTTTTTTTAATGTGATTTCCAACAATGGTATCATGAGTGATATATGAGTAGATGCTGGTAGCGATTTATAACACATGATATGTGTGGGTATTACACAATAGTTTTTGTAGTAGATGAGATCTATTGCTTAATAAATTTTTGTGCGAGTAGTATATTAGATATATTGTTAGAAGATGCAATCTATTGGTGTTCTTGTTGCATCCCTTGAATTTGCGTTTTTTCTAATGTTGACGGCATGACGAAATTTTGACATAAAATTCTGGATATCCGCAATCCTTCTATGTTGCTCATGATACAAGAAGGGTCATTGAACAGAAGGAGTTCCGATCATGTCTATACTTTACCGAGATGCAGGGTTACACACTTAAGGGTCATCAATCCGTTGAGTGCTAGATGGGTTAGGAGCTTGAGAAAAAATCACCGAATATGTTTCGGGGATGTTGAAAATGTTTCGGAGAGAGAGACAGAAGGGTTTCAGAGAAAAGCGTATAAAATGAGAGACCGGAAAAGTTCCATAGGAAATAAAGTAAATCTCGGATACCATAGGAAGGCTTCTTAAGTTTCTGGAGCTTGCCGAAAGTGCTACGGGTACCCCCACAACATGGTGGACAATACACATGGGGTGTCTGAAAGCACATCTACTCCCTTGGTGGTTTTGATAATTCATGAGAACATACATTGTCTCTTGGACTAATATCTCTACCTAGTTTATTTCAAGTTTAGTCCACAGAGAGTATTGGCAAAGGATTGTGAGGAGACCCCAAGATGCAAGGAATAGGATTGGCCAAGCTACAAGCATGAAGACTCTACATTTTACTTTGTGAGAAATCACTTTGAGTCCATAGGAAAGCCAATACTATCAAAAGGGGGTGAGGTAATAATGGTGAATGAAATGCTCAAAATGATCAAGTGTTAGCCACCAAAAACACTCACAAGCTCTCCCACAAATAATCTGTCTTAGACCCTACAACTCAAAATCGGTGCCACCAATAATACCCTATCGGCTACACCGAGTCAAAACCCTAGACAGAAATCCTAGCCAAAACCTTCTTCTTGGTACTACCAAGTTTCATATCGGCGCAACCGAGTTTCAGTGACATACTTTCTATTGCCTCATTCACAAGAATCAGAATTTATGAGAATTGTGAATTGGTCTCACCGAGTTGTGTAATTGCCCTCGGCCACTCATATCGGTACCATCGAGAATTCTATATCGGTCTCACCGAAAACGCCAAAGTTGCCACATTTTGCACTAGTCCGTGCAACCGAGTTTTCACTTCTGTTTCACCGAGTTGGGCAATAATGTTGTAACGGTTGGATTTTTGGAGATGCCTATATATACCCCTCCACCACATCCCACTCATAAGAGAAGCACTCAGAACAAACCCACACTTCCCATGTCCAAATTTCTGAGAGAGAACCACCTATCCTTGTATTGAGGTCAAGATCATCCACTCCAACCATATGGATCTTGATTTCTAGCCTCCCCAAGTTGCTTTCCATCCAATCAATCTGTTCTACCCAAGCCAAATCTGTGAGAGAGTGATTGAGTGTTGAGGAGACTATCATTTGAAACACAAGAGCAAGGAGTTCATCGTTACTATCGCATCTATTACGTTTTGGAGGGTGGCGCCTCCTAGATTGGTTAGGTGTCGCTTGGGAGCCTCCATCTTCGTGATTGTGGAGTTGAACCAAGAGTTTGTAAGGGCAAGGAGATCGCCTACTTCGTGAAGATCTACCCATAGTGAGGCTAGTCCTTCGTGGACGGAAGCCGTTATGGAATAGTCAAGGTTGAAACTTCGTGGACCCTTATGGGTGGAGCCCTCCATGGACTCTCCCGACCGTTACCCTCCGTGGGTTGAAGACTCCATAAACATGGATGTACGATAGTGCCACCTTTCGGAACCACGGGAAAAATCTTCGTGTCTCCAAATTGCGTTTGATCTTCCTACCCCTATCCTATTACATATGCTTGTCTTTACTTTCCGCTGCAATACTCGTAGACATGCATGTGTAGGCTGAACTTGATATGCTAGAATTGCTAAAATCTACCAACCAATTAACTTGGGAAAATGTTAGGTTTTTAAGTTATCAAGTAGTCTATTCACCCCCCTCTAGACATCTCTTCTAGTGATCCCTCGGTGTCTAGGCTTTGGGGGAGGGGCCCGATCTGGTGTGGCAGACCTAGGGGAGGAGGACCCCCTCCAAGGCGTCCTCCCTTCCCCATGCGCCTATATATAGTGGAGGGGCAACCCCCTCCAAAGATAGACCTCCTGGCGCAATGCCTCTCTCTCTCTCTCTCTCCAAAGATAGTGGAGGGGCAACACGAAGAGGAAATTGATATGCTACGCAATCTTAGAACTGTTAATCTTATCATTAGAGGATTGCCTAGAATTGTGTTTGATCAAATGAAGAATTTTGAATGTGCTTATACTTTGTGGAATGATTTGGAGAAACGATATCCAAATTATTCATTGAGTAGTCTTGATGAAATTCTTCATAAATCAATCGCTTTTCACAAAATGATGCCTAGTGATCCTAAGTTTGATGACTATCTATTTGAGCTTAGAGACCTCATGCGTACTAAAGGAGATGTCATAACTATCGACAACATCATTGTTGAAGCCATTCACATTCGTAATCTTGAACATTGTCATGATCACAAATCTAACGAATCTCTTGTTTCTTATGACGAGGATTTCCCACTTGATGATGACAATGTGGAACATGGCTACTATGATGAAGATGAGTTCTTCGACATTGAGTATGAGAAGACTATGAAGAATCTAAGCCTCATGGCAAACTTCAAGAATTACATGTCCGGAGGAAAAGAGTGGATTCTCGACAGTGGATGCACCGATCATATGACCGGAGATAGATACATGTTTCGAGAGATCACACCAAACCATGGACCGCGAAGGCTTGTGACTTTATGAGACAACTCCAAGGGTAAGGTACTCGGTCTTGGTAAAGTGGCCATATCCCATGATAGCTCTATTCAAAATGTCATGCTTGTTGAATCTCTTGGCTATAATCTTCTTTCCGTATCTAGACTTGCCGACTACGGTTTCAATGTGCTATTTACCAAAGTAGATTGCCAAGTGTTTCGTCAAGATGATCATAGCATGGTCTTTACCGGTTTCCGTAGAGGTGATCTATACATTGTTGATTTCACTAAGAGATCCAAACCTCGCACTTGTCTTATTGCAAAATCTTCTAAAGGTTGGCTTTGGCATGGAAGACTAGGACATGTTGGTATGCGTAATCTAGACAAGTTCATCAAAGGTGATCATATACTTTGTGTTAAAGATGTCATCTTTGACAAAGATAGACTTTGTAGTGCTTGTCAAGCTGGAAAGCAAGTAGGTGGAAATCATCCCGTAAAGAATATCATGACTACTAGGAGGCCACTTGAGTTGCTTCATATGGATCTTTTTGGTCCCAATGCTTACAGGAGCCTCGGTGGAAATTCCTTTGGTCTAGTTATAGTTGATGATTTTTATAGATTTACGTGGGTATTCTTTCTTGATGATAAGTTGCAGGTACAAAAGATCTTCAAGAACTTTGCCCGCAAAGCGCAAAATAAGTTTGAAGTGAAGATCAAGAAAGTTCGGAGCGACAACGGATCGGAGTTCAAGAACACGAATGTTGATTCCTTTCTTGACGAAGAAGGGATTTCACATGAGTTCTCAGCTACGTACACACCTCAACAAAATGGAGTTGTTGAGAGGAAGAACCAAACCCTTATTGAGATGGCAAGAACGATGCTTGACGAATACAAGACGCCAAGACACTTTTGGGCAGAAGCCATGGAAACAACTTGTCATGCTACGAACCGACTCTATCTACACAAGCTTCTCGGTAAAACGGCATATGAGCTACTCACCGGTAACAAGCCCCAAGTTGGATACTTTCGGGTATTCGGCTCGAAGTGTTACATTCTTGATAAGCATCGTCGTTCTAAATTTGCTCCTAAATCTCATGAAGGTTTCCTACTCGGTTTCGGATCAAACTCTCACACTTACCGTGTCTACAACAACTTCACTCGAAAAGTTGAAGAGACAGTAGATGTGAAGTTTGATGAATCTAATGGTTCGCAAGTCGAACAATTGCTAAATGATGTAGGAGATAAGGAACCTTCGGAAGCTATCCAAGACTTCTCCATCGGCAAGATTCGTCCCATGGAGGTGAAGGAGAGTACTTCATCAACCCAAGTGGAAGCCCCTACTTTGCGTCAAGGAAAATCTCAACATGACATGGAGGCATCCACAAGCGGTACACGACAAGATGAAGAGGAGGAAGAAGTTCATCATGAAGATCCACCACAACCACCTTCACCACCACGTCAAGGCAAAGACAACGAAGAAGAAGATGATGATGAAGAAGCTCCACCATCCAACAAGCAAAAGCTACCCCGAGTTCGAGCAAGAGTGAACAAAAATCATCCTCTAGATCAAATCTTTGGTGACATACAAACCGGGAGGATAACTCGGTCTAAAACTCGACTAGCTAACTTTTGTGAGCATTATTCATTCATCTCTAGTATTGAGCCTTTGAAAGTAGAAGAAGCTCTTCAGGACCCGGATTGGGTGAATGCTATGCACGAGGAGCTACACAACTTCGAGAGGAATGAAGTGTGGACACTAGTGGAGAAGCCCAAGGACGAGCAAAACATCATCAGAACCAAATGGGTGTTTTGGAACAAACAAGACAAAGACGGTCAAGTCGTACGCAACAAGGCACATCTCGTGTCTCAAGGCTACACCCAAGTCGAAGGTACGGACTACGGTGAGACCTATGCCCCCGTTGCTAGACTTGAAGCTATCTGTATTCTTCTTGCTTATGCTAATCACCATAATATCACTCTTTATCAAATGGACATTAAAAGTGCATTTTTAAATGGTGAGATTGAAGAAGAGGTCTATGGTAAACAACCCCCTGGTTTTGTGAATCCTAAGAAACCTAACCACGTTTACATGTTTCGTAAAGCACTTTATGGACTTAAGCAAGCCCCACGTGCTTGGTATAAATGCTTAACGAAGTTTCTTATTGAAAAGGGTTTTGAAATTGGTAAAATTGACGCAACCTTATTCACTAAGAGAGTTAATGGTGAATTATTTGTGTGCCAAATATATGTGGATGATATTATCTTTGGATCTACTAACCCACAATTTAGTGAAAGATATGGAAGGTTGATGACCCAGAAGTATGAGATGTCCATGAAGTGTGAGCTGAAATTTTTCCTTGGTTTGCAAATCAAGCAAACGAGAGAATGAACTTTCATCTCTCAAACCAAGTATACCAAGGACTTGATCAAGAAGTTCAACATGCAAGAGTGTAAAGGTATGAAAACTCCTATGCCTACTAGTGGACATGTTGACCTCACCAAGGAGAACAAACCGGTTGATCAAAAGGTTTATCGATCTATGATTGGTTCATTATTATATCTATGTGCCTCACATCCCGATATTATGCTTAGTGTGTGCATGTGCGCTAGATATCAAGCCGCTCCTAAAGAGTGTCATCTTAAGGCAGTGAAAAGAATTGTGAGATGCTTGATACAAACACCAAACTTTGACATATGGTATCCCAAGGGATCTTCTTTTAACCTTGTTAGCTATTCTGACTTGGACTATGCCGGAGATAAGGTTGATAGAAAATCCACCTCGGGTACATGTCAATTTCTTGGTAGATCTCTTGTGTCTTGGTCATGCAAGAAACAAAACTCAGTATCTATATCTACCGCCGAAGCGGAATACATTGCCGCCGGATCAAGTTGTGCTCAATTGCTATGGATGACTCAAACTCTTAAGGATTATGGAATCCATGTGAGACATGTTCCATTGCTGTGTGACAATGAGAGTGCTATTAAGATTGCTCATAATCCCGCGCAACATTCTCGAACTAAGCATATTCAAGTTCGTCATCACTTCATTCGTGATCATGTTGCTAAAGGGGACATTAATCTCAAACATGTTCGCACTAACAAGCAATTGGCCGATATCTTTACCAAGCCACTTGATGAGAAAGTGTTTTGTCACTTGAGGAGTGAGTTGAGCATCATTGATGCTTCAAACTTGAGCTAGACTCACTCGGACGCATGCAAGGGCATGAGCTTACATGACTATTCCATGTTACACTTGATATGACTCCATCATATATCTTGGAAACTATACTCCCTTGTATTGCATCTAACCTTTTGTAGGTACTTGGAAGAACTACACTCCACAAGATTGCCATCAACTCATATCACAAGCAATCTTGTCAAAAGCCAAGTATCCACAACCCTTCTTTGATGATGGAAGGAAGAAGACAACACAAACTATATCCTTGACTTACATATGATGAAAAATTTCACTCTTGTCATTTGGATATATCTTGTTCTTCCTTGCATGACCAAAGAGAACCAAAACGATCAAGGATTGCTCTCAACTCAAGATGATCTTCATCAACTTCGAGCATCAACAAGAAGTTATCCTACGTGCCACGTCTTCAACATCACTCAAAGGTATGTGATCATATCCTTGAAATAGCTTTACTCCAAGTCACGAGCTAAAGAAACTCAAGTGATATGAAAACATTAAAATGCTTAATCGAAAAATGGCAAACCCATTTTGAGCTTAACGTAGAGTATGACCTATGATCAAGTATTCTTGCTTGGCTCCTTAAGTCAATATACTCTAATATAGGTGACCTAGTCGCCGCCCATCATCTAGATGAAATATCATGTTTGGCCCATCCTATAGTTGCATGCTTTCTTGGAACCACTCAATCTTCATTTAGTTGAAGTTTTTCTTGCCAATTCTTTTTGAAAATTCACTGCAATCATTTTTACTCTATTGAGACTTTCTGAAAAAATTGCGTTTGCCAAGTTTCCTCCGATTCAAATAACTCAGCGTCGCCGATTAAGCAGGTAAGCTGCACAACCTTATATCGGTTCCACCGACTCATTTGCCTCGGAGCCACCGATTCTGCTATCTTCTGTGCTCTTTGTCAAATCTAGCAAATCTTCATTTCTTCAAGGATCCCTTTGTAAAAAAAAATTTTACTCAAAGGGGGAGAAACTTTATTCAAGGATCCCTATATCAAAGGGGGAGAAATTCTAAAGAGCCTTTTTCAGATGTTAAAAGGGGGAGAAAAAGTCTTCAAGGATCCCTTAGTCTCAAATGTTCTCAATGATCCCACAATGATCCCTTTATCTGACCCTTTGTGTGACCCTTTTTTGGAAATTAATGCCAAAGGGGGGGAATATCAAAGCTTCAAAGCTTATGCTCATACCAAAAGGGGAGATATATACTAAGGGGGAGAATATCAAAGCTTATGCTTGTATATAGGGAGCGAATATATCAAATGGGAGAATATCTAAGTACATCTAAGCTTATGCTTACCCAAAGGGGGAGAAATCTTTGATTTGATTGCCTTTTAATGCTAGACTTGTATCACCCTACCTAATCCCAATATCTACATGCAAAGATTCACGGGGAGAGGAAGATTTTCAATTCCATACGTAGGGGGAGAAAGTTCTACATATTTTATTGGGGGAGACATATCAATCTTAAGAAACTCTATTCTTCATATGTATTCCATATCTTGGTACTCTTGGATCTTTTTGCATTTGGATGAGTAGAATATTCTTGTGTTTCCTAACATTGTTTTCTCAAGTGTATTTCTACTACTAGAATGCTCAAGATCTTTGATGACCCACAAGTATAGGGGATCAATCATAGTCCTTTCGATAAGTAAGAGTGTCGAACCCAACGAGGAGCAGAAGGAAATGACAAGCGGTTTTCAGCAAGGTAATTTCTGCAAGCACTAAAATTGTAGGTAATAGATAGTTTGATAGCAAGATAATTGGTAACAAGCAAGTAACGATAACGGTAAATAAAGTGAAGCAAGGTAGCCCAATCCTTTTGTGGCAAAGGACAGGCCAGAACAGTCTCTAGTAATAGGCAAAGTGTTCTTGAGGGTACACGGAAATTTCATCTAGTCACTTCCACCATGTTGGTTTGATTTGTGTTTGCTACTTTGATAATTTGATATGTGGGTGGACCGGTGCTTGGGTGCTGTTCTTACTTGAACAACCCCCCACTTATGATTAACCCCCTCGCAAGCATCCGCAACTACGAGAAAAATATTAAGATAAAATCTAACCATAGCATTAAACGTTTGGATCCAAATCAGCCCCTTACGAAGTAGCGCATAAACTAGGGTTTAAGCTTCTGTCACTCTAGCAACCCATCATCTAATAACTGGTTAACAATGCATTCCCTTAGGCCCAAGGATGGTGAAGTGTCATGTAGTCGACGTTCACATGACACCACTAAGGGAATCACAACATACATATCATCAAAATATCGAACACATATCAAATTCACATGATTACTTGCAACATGACTTCTCCCGTGACCTCAAGAACAAAGATAACTACTCACAAATAATATTCATGCTCAAGATCAGAGGGGTAATGAATAGCATAATGGATTTGAACATATAATCTTCCACCAAATAAACCATATAGTAATCAACTACAAGATGTAATCAACACTACTAGTCACCCATAGGTACCAATCTGAGGTTCCGGTACAAAGATTGAACACAAGAGATGAACTAGGGTTTGAGAGGAGATGGTGTTGTTGAAGATGTTGATGAAGATTGGCCTCCCAAAGATGAGAGGGGTGTTGGTGATGACGATGGCTTCGATTTCCCCCTCCGGGAGGGAAGTTCCCCCGACGGAATCGCTCCGTTAGAGGGCAAAAGTGCTCCTGGCCAAGTTCCGCCTCGAGACGGTGACGTTCCATACCGAAAGTCATCTCTTTATTTTTTTTTCTAGGTCAAAAGACCATATATACCAGAAGATGGGCACCAGAGGAGGGCCGAGGTGGGCACAACCCACCAGGGCGCGCTTGGGGGGGGCTAGCCTGCCCTGGTGTCTTGTGCTCACTAGGGTGCCCCCCTCCGGTAGTTATTTGCTCGAGTATTTTTAATATAATCCAAAAATATTCTCCGTAAAGTTTCAGCTTAATTGGAGATGTGCAGAATAGGTATCTCTGATGTGCCTTTTTTAGGTCCAGAATTCCAGTTGCCGGTATTCTCCCTTTTTGTGTAAACCTTTTTATATTATGAGAGAAAAGGCATTAGAATCACTCCCTAAAACATTATTATTCAACAAAACATTATAAATAATAGTAGGAAATCATGATGCAAAATGGACGTATCAACTCCCCCAAGCTTAGACCTCGCTTGCCCTCAAGCGAAAGCCGATATTGAAAAGCATGTCCACATGGTTTGAGAGAGAGGTGTCGATAAAAACAAAAATACGGACATAGTAGCATCATGCTTATTATCATAGCAGCAACAAACTCTATCATAAATCTTATTCATATACTTTCATCATATAACTTCTCATGAACAAGTAACAATTCATCACAACATAGAAGTATAAAGCATAAACCTTATTGAAAACCAACAAACTATGTTCTCAGTCAACTTTGCAACTACAATTCATGATATTTTCAGGAAGGGTCTCGTGTCGGAGCCTTTTGGCAAGGCCACATACTCAACCATCATTTAGTCTTCTACGATTGCTAACACTCACAGCATACCCATGAGCAAAAAGTTTCAACCAGACACATAGAAAGGTAGGGGCTTATAGTTTTGCCTCCCAACGTATTCACCTCAAGGGTGATGTCAACAATAATAACTCATGCTCACTCACATCCAACTGGATATATGTGCCTAGATATTTCCTCACCACATGATGCTTGCAAAAAGAAAAAGTAAAAAAGGGATAGGGGAGAATACTTTGACTCTTGCATAAAAGTAAATACATAAAAGTAAAAGATAGGCCCTTCGCAGAGGGAAGCAGAGGTTGTCATGCGCTTTTTGGTTTGTATGTCCAATCCCTTAATGTAAAAGAACGTCATGCTATATTGCCCCCTATGATAGCAACCTTTATTATGCAGTCAGTCGCTTTTATTACTTTGCTATCGTAAGTTCGTATAGCGCTCAATTTTCTCTTACACTAATTGATCAAAACACGTTTATAAGCAATTTTTATTGCCTTATTGCACCAATGACAACTTACTTGAAGGATCTTACTCGATCCGTAGGTAGGTATGGTGGACTCTCAAAGCATGAATTTGGGTTTTGGATTTTTGGATGCACAAGTAGTATCTCTACTTAGTGCGGAATTTTTGGCTAGCAAAGATATTGAGCAAGCACCACATGTTGAAGGATCTATGACAATATAACTTCTATGTGAATATGAACACACATAAATCATTACGTTGTCTTCCTTGTCTAACGTCAATAATTTTGACATATAATATTTAATGGGGGCTCACAATCATAAAAGATGTCCAAGATAGTGTATTTGCATGTGAATCTTCTCTTCCCATATGAATTCTTTCATGAATTGCATCATTGACCAATGCTATGTTTGTCAATCTCCAATAAATTTTACTACTTATACTTTTCCTTATGTGATGTCATCACCTTGCATAAGATTAGCGTATGATCCTTTTCATTTATTTCTCTTTCCTTTTATTTTGATTGCAACAAGAAAGTAAAGAAGCAAAAGCTCAAACTAAACTTTATTATATAACTCTCACTCGATTACATAGATAGATAGATCATGAAACTAACACTCGAAAATAGATCATGCTAAACTTTTATTCACTAAATCAAGAAAAAGGCTAAAGATCGAACTAAAATAAAGGTGAATAAAAGTGATGGTGATACGATACCGGGTCACCTCCCCCAAGCTTGGCTCAAGCCAAGGGGAGTGCCCATACCCGTGTGCTCAAGTCTCCTTTGGTGGTGGTGACGAAGAAGTAGGTGGTGGTGTTGAAGTGTCACACTTCAGACTCAATAGGTACTCCAATTTGCGGATGACTCCCCGAAGGGTGATGATGTGCTCCTCTAGCAAAATATTTTCACGAGTAAGAAATTTATTCTGAACACGAACTGCTTCGAAAGCCCTAAAAGCTTCAATTTCAGCGAGGGTTAGATGATTGTAATAAGGTTGAAGGATATCTTCTTCTTCTCCCCCCTCTTCTGTTAGCATGGGTTGTCCTCTTTCTGGAGCTTGATCCTTCATAGCCTCCTTGCCCTTGTGCTCATTATTGGCTTCTTTTGGCTCCTCTCTCTTCAGCTCCATCTTCATCAGCCAGGCATCTTCTTCTACGTTATTGGAGGAGGGAGAAGACATAATGCCTGGCTTGGTAGGTTTGATAGGAAAACAACAAGAAACAAGAACAGAGGATTTTTCTGTGATGGGGTGGTCAAAACAGTCGGTGGTATATATAGAGAATTTTTATTCTTGGGAAGCAAGCATATGGAAGGAAAATGGAGTCGGGAAGGTGTCCGAGGTGGGCACAACCCACCAGGGCGCGCCTGGTAGGGCTGGCGCGCCCTAGTGTATCGTGCTCACCTCGGTTGCTTTCCCGTGTATTTCTTATTTTCCTAATTTTTGTAATATTCCAAAACTTACAGAAAATATTTTTGCGGATTTTTCGGAGTCCGTTTACTTACCGTATCACATACCTCCTCTTTTTCAGAATTCTGGAGTGTTCCGGAAGGTTTCTTTTATGTGTTCCTCCGGTGTCATGGTTTGAATAACATTGCTTTCAACATTAATAGGCGTACCTGAGATATAGTGTTTAATTCTTTGTCCATTGACCACCTTTGGGTTAGTACCTTCGGGTCCTTCCCATTTGGTGAGAAGCTTACCAGCAAAAAATCTTAAATGAGAGTTGTACAAAAGAACATAGTCTCCTATTTTGAATTCTCGCTTTTGGATTCTTTTGTCATGCCATCTTTCTACTTTTTATTTGAATAATTTGGCATTCTTATAGGCTTGGGTTCTCCATTCATCTAGTGAGCTAATATCAAATAGCCTCTTCTCACCGGCAAGTTTGAAATCATAATTGAGTTCTTTAATTGCCCAGAATGCTTTATGTTCTAACTCTAGAGGCAAATGACAAGCTTTTCCATATACCATTTTGTATGGAGACATACCCATAGGATTTTTATAAGCTGTCCTATAGGCCCAAAGTGCATCATCTAGTTTCTTAGACCAATTCTTTCGAGACCTATTGACAGATTTTTGTAATAGTAATTTTATTTCTCTATTGCTAAGTTCAACTTGACCACTAGATTGAGGATGATAGGGTGATGCAATTCTATGGTTAACATCATATTTAGCAAGCATCTTACGGAAAGCACCATGGATAAAGTGTGAACCACCATCAGTCATTAAGTATCTAGGGACTCCAAACCTAGGGAAGATAACTTCTTTAAGCATTTTAATAGAGGTGTTGTGATCAGCACTACTAGTTGGAATAGCTTCTACCCACTTAGTGACATAATCAACAGCAACCAAAATATGAGTGTACCCGTTAGAGGAAGGAAAAGGTCCCATATAATCAAAACCCCAAACATCAAATGGCTCAACAACAAGTGAATAATTCATAGGCATTTCCTGACGCTAACCGATATTACCAATTCTTTGACATTCATCACAAGACAATACAAACTTACAAGCATCCTTGAAGAGAGTAGGCCAATAAAAACCAGATTGCAATACCTTATGAGCAGTTCTATCTCCCGCATGATGTCCTCCATAAGCTTCGGAATGACATTTCCATAAGATTTGTTCCTGTTCATGCTCAGGTACACAACGTCTAATAATACCATCTACTCCTTTATAAAGATGTGGGTCATCCCAAAAGTAATGTCTTAAATCATAGAAGAATTTTTTCTTTTGTTGGTATGTGAAGCTAGGTGGTATATATTTAGCGACAATGTAATTAGCATAATCAGCATACCAAGGAGTGTTTTGAGAAATATTTATTGCAGCTAACTGTTCATCAGGAAAACTATCATCAATAGGTAGTGGGTCATCAAGAATATTTTCTAACCTAGACAAGTTATCAGCTACGGGGTTCTCAACTTCCTTCCTATCAACAATATGTAAGTCAAATTCTTGAAGCAAGAGGACTCACCTAATGAGTCTAGGTTTAGCATCTTTCTTTTCCATAAGATATTTTATAGCAGCATGATCGGTGTGAACAATAACTTTGGAATCAACAATGTAGGGTCTAAATTTATCACAAGCAAACACAACTGCTAAAAATTCTTTTTCAGTAGTAGCATAATTTCGTTGGGCAGTGTCTAGAGTTTTGCTAGCATAATGGATAACATTCAATTTCTTATCAACTCTTTGTCCTAGAACAGCGCCAACTGTTGGAAATATGCCCTAGAGGCAATAATAAATTGGTTATTATTATATTTCCTTGTTCATGATAATCGTTTATTATCCATGCTATAATTGTATTGATTGGAAACTCAAATACATGTGTGGGTACATAGACAACACTGTGTCCCTAGTAAGCCTCTAGTTGACTAGCTTGTTGATCAAAGATGGTTAAGGTTTCCTAGCCATGGACATGAGATGTCATTTGATAACGGGATCACATCATTAGGAGAATGATGTGATGGACAAGACCCAAACTGTAAACGTAGCATTTGATCGTGTCAGTTTATTGCTATTGTTTTCTGCATGTCAAGTATCTGTTCCTTTGACCATGAGATCATGCAACTCACTGACACCGGAGGAATACCTTGTGTGTATCAAACGTCGCAACGTAACTGGGTGACTATAAAGGTGCTCTACAGGTATCTCCGAGGGTGTCTGTTGGGTTGGCATGGATCAAGACTGGGATTTGTTACTCCGTATGACGGAGAGGTATCTCAGGGCCCACTCGGTAATACAACATCACAATGAGCCTTGCAAGCAATGTGACTAAAGTGTTAGCCACGAGATCTTGTATTACGGAACGAGTAAAGAGACTTGCCGGTAACGAGATTGAACTAGGTATAGTGATACCGACGATCGAATCTCGGGCAAGTAACATACCGAAGAACAAAGGGAACAGCATACGGGATTAACTGAATCCTTGACATAGAGGTTCGACCGATAAAGATCTTCGTAGAATATGTAGGAGCCAATATGGGCATCCAGGTCCCGCTATTGGTTATTGGCCGTAGAGGTGTCTCGGTCATGTCTACATAGTTCTCGAACCCGCAGGGTCTACACACTTAACGTTTGGTGACGATTAGTATAATTGAGTTATTATGTTGGTGACCGAAAGTTGTTCGGAGTCCCGGATAAGATCCCGGACATGACGAGGATCTCCGGAATAGTCCGGAGGTAAAGATTGATATATGTGATAATAGTGTTTTGATCTCTGGAAGGGTTCCGGAGTTCACCGGAAGGGGTTCCGGATGTTTACCGAAGTGTTCGGGTGCAGCAACACTTTATATGAGCCAAAGGGATAAAGCCCACAAGGTATTGGAAAGTGCAAAAGTAGTTTTGCTGCCGCGTAAGCGGTACTACCGCTTGGTGAAGCGGTACTACCGCCGGAGCGGTACTACCGCTTGTGTGAAGCGGTACTACCGCCCAAGCGGTACTACCGCTTGTGTGAAGCGGTACTACCGCTTGTGCGCGGCTGTGCACGGTTCGGCAGGGATCCGAGTTGGACTCTTTCCCTGCGGGCCAAACCGACCTTGTGCGGGCAAAACCGACCCGGAGGAGGCTTTTACTCCAAGTTTAGACCCCAAGGCTCAACATATAAATAGAGGGGCAGGGCTAGCACACGGGACACATCAAGATTTCCCCAAGCCGTGTGCGGCAACCCTAACCCTCTAGTTCCTCCGTCATAATCTCCGTAGTGCTTGGCGAAGCCCTGCAGAGATTGTTCCTCACCACCATCACCACGCCGTCGTGCTGCTGGAACTCAACCACTACTTCACCATCGCTCGCTGGATCGAGGAGGTGAAGGCGTCATCAAGCCGTACGTGTGTTGAACGCGGAGGTGCCGTCCGTTCGGCACTAGATCGGAAGGATCGTGATTGGATCGCGGGACGCTCGGCGATTTGGATCGCGAAGACGTTCGACTACATCAACCGCGTTTATTAACGCTTCCGCTTAGCGATCTACAAGGGTATGTAGATTCACTCTCCCTCTCGTAGATGCTCATCACCATGGATAGATCTTGCGTGTGCGTAGGAAAATTTTTGTTTCCCATGCAACGTTCCCCAACACCAACAACATAATCACTAGCATCACACATAATTTCAAAAGGCAAGTTCCAATCAGGCGGTTGGACGACAGGTGCAGAAGTTAAAGCTTTCTTGAGTGTTTCAAAGGCTTCCACACAATCATCATCAAAAACAAAAGGGATATCCTTTTGCAAAAGATTAGTAAGAGGCCTAGAAATTCTAAAGAAGTCTTTAATGAACCTCCTATAGAAACCAGCATGACAAATGGAAACTTCGAATACCTTTAATATCTTTAGGACATGGCATTTTCTCAATTGCATCAACTTTAGCTTTATCCACCTCAATACCTCGTTCAGATATTTTATGCCCCAAGACAATACCTTCATTAACCATAAAGTCGCACTTCTCCCAATTCAAGACAAGATTAGTTTGTTCACATCTCTGCAAAACTCGATCAAGGTTGCTTAAGAAATCATCAAAAGAAGTTCCGTAAACAGAAAAATCATCCATGAAAACCTCCACAATATTTTCACAAAAGTCTGAGAATATAGCAGTCATACATCTTTGAAAGGTAGCAGGTGCATTGCATAAACCAAAAGGCATACGTCTATAAGCATAGGTTCCAAAAGAACAAGTAAAGGTGGTTTTATCTTGATCATATTGTGATACAGGTATTTGAGAGAAACCAGAATATACGTCCAGAAAACAAAAGTGTGTGTGCTTAGATAATCTTTCTAACATCTCATCAATAAAAGGCAGGGGGTAATGATCTTTTCTAGTAACTTTATTTAGTTTTCTAAAATCAATTACCATTCTATAGCCAGTGACAATTCTTTGTGGAATGAGTTCATTTATATCATTAGGAACAACGGTAATACCTCCCTTCTTAGGGACACAATGAACGGGACTTACCCATATACTATCAGCTATGGGATAGATTATACCTGCTTCCAGAAAATTTAATATTTCAGTTCTTACCACTTCTTTCATCTTAGGGTTCAATCGCCGTTGGTGATCAACAACGGGTTTAGCATCAGGTTCCATATTGATCTTGTGCTGACATAGAGTGGGACTAATGCCCTTGAGATCATCAAGAGTATATCCAATAGCAGCCCGGTGCTTCCTTAGAACTTTCAATAATCTCTCTTCTTCATGTTCTGAAAGGTTAGCACTAATAATAACAAGATATATCTTTTTCTCATCAAGATAAGCATACTTCAAAGTGTCAGGCAATTGCTTTAATTCAAACATAGGATCACCTTTAGGTGGAGGAGGACCTCCAAGAGTTTCAATAGGCAAATTGTGTTTCAGGAGAGGTTGTTGTTCGAAGAAATTTTTATCTATTTCATTTCTTTCACGCAAGTGCATATCATTTTCATGGTCAAGCAAATATTGTTCTAATGGATCAGTAGGAGGCACGCCAATAGAAGCAAGACCAATTATTTCATCCTTACTAGATAATTCTCTATCAAGAGGTTGTCTACTAAACTTGGAAAAATTAAACTCATGAGACATATCATCAAAACTGACACCGACAATTTGTTTTTCACAATCTATCTTAGCAATGACGGTGCTCAAGAAAGGTCTACCAAAGATAATGGGACAAAAGTCATCTTGTGGGGAACCAAGAACTAGAAAATCAGTAGGATATTTTACTTTTCCACACAAGACTTCAACATCTCTAACTATCCCAAGTGGTGTGATGGTGTTTCTATTAGCAAGTTTAATAGTAACATCAATATCTTCTATTTCAGCGGGTGCTATATCACTCATAATTTCTTGGTATAAGGTAAAAGGGATAGCACTCACACTGGCACCCAAATCACATAAACCATGATAACAATGAGCTCCTATTTTGACTGAGACAACAGGCATGCCCACTACGGGTCTATGTTTATCTTTTTCATCCGGTTTGGAAATTCTAGCAGCTTCAGCACAGAAGTAGATAACATGGCCATCAATATTTTATACCAAGAGATCTTTAACCATAGCAACACTAGGTTCTACTTTAATTTGCTCAGAGGGCTTAGGAACTCTAATATTACTCTTGCGAAGCACAGTTGATACCTTAGCATGTTCCTTTATCCTAACAGGGAAAGGTGATTTTTCAATATAAGCGGTAGGCACAACTGGATCAACATTGTAAAGGATGATTTCCTCTTTAGTTTTCACCGGTTCTTTAATTTCTTCTTTAATAAGGGGATGATATTTAAACCACTTCTCCTTAGGGAGATCAACATGAGTAGCAAACGCTTCACAGAAAGAGGCTACTATCTCAGAATCAAGGCCATATTTTAGTGCTAAACTTGTGAAAAACATCAGTATTCATAAAAGATTTAACACAATCAAACTTAAGCTTTATACCTGACTCATTACTTTCGTCGAGTTCCCAATCTTCAGAGTTGCGTTTAATTCTTTCTAAGAGATCCCACTTGAATTCAATAGTCTTCTTCATAAAAGAACCAGTACAAGAAGTATCGAGCATGGATTGATCATTATGAGAAAGCCGAGCATAAAAATTCTGAATAATAACTTCTCTCGGAATATCATGATTGGGGCACGTATATAACATTGACTTAAGCCTCCCCCAAGCTAGAGCGGTGTTTTCTCCTTCACGAGGCCAAAAATTATATATATAATTCTGATGACGATGAACTAGATGCATAGGATAAAACTTTTGATGGAATTCCAATTGCAATCGATTCTAGTTCCATGATCCAATATCATCACATAGCCTATACCATGTCAATGCTTTTACCTTCAAAGATAAAGGGAAAACCTTCTTCTTAGCTTTATCTTCGGGTAAACCTGCAAGCTTAAATAATCCACAAATTCCGTTCACATATAATAGGTGCATATCAGGATGTTCGGTTCCATCTCCTGCATAAGGTTTAGCAAGTAGTTGTTCTACCATACCCGAAGGAATTTCATAACCAATATTTTCAGTAGGTGCAGTAGGTTGAGGGGCACCTAATTGTGGTTTCGGTCGAGGTGAAGATACCCCGAACAAACCCCTCAAAGGATTGCTTTCCATAGTAGCAAATGACAATAAATTTCAGCACGTAGTATAAGTTTTTCCTTACCGATGTCCACTTACCAAGAGCGCTTCACTCCCCGGCAACGGCACCAGAAAAGAGTCCTGATGACCCACAAGTATAGGGGATCAATCGTAGTCCTTTCGATAAGTAAGAGTGTCGAACCCAACGAGGATCAGAAGGAAATGACAAGCGGTTTTCAGCAAGGTAATTTCTGCAAGCACTGAAATTATAGGTAATAGATAGTTTGATAGCAAGATAATAGGTAACAAGCAAGTAACGGTAACGGTAAATAAAGTGCAGCATGGTAGCCCAATCCTTTTGTGGCAAAGGACAAGCCAGAACAGTCTCTAGTAATAGGCAAAGTTTCTTGAGGGTACACGGGAATTTCATCTAGTCACTTCCATCATGTTGGTTTGATTTGTGTTCGCTACTTTGATAATTTGATATGTGGGTGGACCGGTGCTTGGGTGCTGTTCTTACTTGAACAACCTCCCACTTATGATTAACCCCCTCGCAAGCATCCGCAACTACGAGAAAAGTATCAAGATAAAATCTAACCATAGCATTAAAAGTTTGGATCCAAATCAGCCCCTTACGAAGTAGCGCATAAACTAGGGTTTAAGCTTCTGTCACTCTAGCAACCCATATTCTAATAACTACTCCACAATGCATTCCCTTAGGCCCAAGGATGGTGAAGTATCATGTAGTCGACGTTTTCATGACACCACTAAGGGAATCACAACATCATCAAAATATCGAACACATATCAAATTCACATGATTACTTGCAATATGACTTCTCCCGTGACCTCAAGAACAAAGGTAACTACTCACAAATAATATTCATGCTCATGATCAGAGGGGTATTGAATAGCATAATGGATCTGAACATATAATCTTCCACCCAATAACCATATAGTAATCAACTACAAGATGTAATCAACACTACTAGTCACCCACAGGTATCAATCTGAGGTTCTGGTACAAAGATTGAACACAAGAGATGAACTAGGGTTTGAGAGGAGATGGTGATGTTGAAGATGTTGATGAAGATTGGCCTCCCAAAGATGAGAGGGGCGTTTGTGATGACGATGGCTTTGATTTCCCCCTCCGGGAGGGAAGTTCCCCCAGCGGAATCGCTCCGCCGGAGGGCAAAAGTGCTCCTGCCCAAGTTCCGCCTCGAGACGGCGGCGTTCCGTCCCGGAAGTCCTCTCTTTATTTTTTCTAGGTCAAAAGACCTTATATACCAGAAGATGGGCACCGGAGGTGGGCCGAGGTGGGCACAACCCACCAGGGCGCGCCTGGGGGGCCTGGCGCGCCCTGGTGTCTTGTGCTCACCAGGGTGGGCCCCTCCGGTAGTTATTTGCTCCAGTATTTTTAATATAATCCAAAAGTATTCTCCGTAAAGTTTCAGCTTATTTGGAGATGTGCAGAATAGGTATCTCTGATGTGCCTTTTTTAGGTCCAGAATTCCAGCTGCCGGTATTCTCCCTGTTTGTGTAAACCTTGCATATTATGAGAGAAAAGGCATTAGAATCACTCCCTAAAGCATTATGATTCAACAAAACATTATAAATAACAGTAGGAAATCATGATGCAAAATGGACGTATCAATCTTCAAGGTAAGTATATGCATCATATCCTTGGTCAAAATGATCTCTTGCTTCTTGCACATATTGTTTGCAAGGGTGAAGTCTTTAACATGGAAACACCTCATTCACATATATTTGATGCATATAGCCAAGACATACATGACTTCTCATATCCTTTCTACTGTGTGTGTGTTCATGCATTTCAAAGCAACTATCCTTTAAAATGGATTGCACACATTTAGGGGGGGGGGGCGTGTATTTGTCATGTATCCTTCAAAGCTATCACATATTCCTGCATATTTTAATTTGAAGCTTTGATTGTATGTTGTCATCAATTACCAAAAAGGGGGAGATTGAACACACATCTGCTCCCTTGGTGGTTTTGATAATTCATGACAACATACATTGTCTCTTGGACTAATATCTCTACCTAGTTTATTTCAGGTTTAGTCCACAGAGAGTTTTGGCAAAGGATTGTGAGGAGACCCCAAGATGCAAGGAATAGGATTGGCCAAGCTACAAGCATGAAGACTCTACATTTTACTTTGTGAGAAATCACTTTGAGTCCATAGGAAAGCCAATACTATCAAAAGGGGGTGAGGTAATAATGGTGAATAAAATGCTCAAAATGATCAAGTGTTAGCCACAGAAAACACTCACAAGTTCTCCCACAAATATTCTATCTTAGACCCTACCACTCAAAATCGGTGCCACCAACAATATCCTATCGGCTACACCGAGTCAAAACCCTAGACAGAAACCCTAGCCAAAACCTTCTTCTCGGTACTACCAAGTTTCATATCGGTGCAACCGAGTTTCAGTGACCAACTTTCTGTTGCCTCATTCACAAGAATTGGAATTTCTGAGAATTGTGAATCGGTCTCACCGAGTTGTGTAACTGCCCTCGGCCACTCATATCGGTACCACATAGAATTCTATATCGGTCTCACCGAAAACGCCAAAGTTGCCACATTTTGCACTAGTCGGTGCAACCGAGTTTTCATTTCGGTTTCACAGAGTTGGGCAATAATGTTGTAACAGTTGGATTTTTGGAGATGCCTATATATACCCCTCCACCACATCCCACTCGTAAGAGAAGCACTCAGAACAGACCCACACTTCCCATATCCAAATTTCTGAGAGAGAACCACCTATCCTTGTGTTGAGGTCAAGATCATCCACTCCAACCATATGGATCTTGATTTCTAGCCTCCCCAAGTTGCTTTCCATCCAATCAATCTCTTCTACCCAAGCCAAATCTGTGAGAGAGTGATTGAGTGTTGAGGAGACTATCATTTGAAACACAAGAGCAAGGAGTTCATCGTTACTATCACATCTATTACCTTTTGGAGGGTGGTGCCTCCTAGATTGGTTAGGTGTCGCTTGGGAGCCTCCATCTTCGTGATTGCGGAGTTAAACCAAAAGTTTGTAAGGGCAAGGAGATCGCCTACTTCGTGAAGATCTACCCATAGTGAGGCTAATCCTTCGTGGACGGAAGCCGTTATGGAATAGTCAAGGTTGCTACTTCGTGGACCCTTATGGGTGGAGCCCTCCGTGGACTCTCGCGACCGTTACTCTCCGTGGGTTGAAGACTCCATAAACGTGGATGTACGATAGCGCTAGCTATCGGAACCACGGGAAAAATCTTCGTGTCTCCAAATTGCGTTTGATCTTCCTACCCCTATCCTCTTACATATGCTTGTCTTTACTTTCCGCTGCAATACTCGTAGACATGCATGTGTAGGGTGAACTTGATATGCTAGAATTGCTAAAATCTGCCAACCAATTAACTTGGGAAAATGTTAGGTTTTTAAGTTGTCAAGTAGTCTATTCACCCCCTCTAGACATCTCTTCTAGTGATCCCTCGGTGTCTAGGGTTTGGGGGAGGGGCCCGACCTGGTGCGGCAGACCTAGGGGAGGAGGACCCCCTCCAAGGCGTCCTCCCCTCCCCCTGCGCCTATATATAGTGGAGGGGCAACCCCCTCCAAAGATAGACCTCCTGGCGCAATGCCTCTCTCTCTCTCTCTCTCTCTCTCTCTCTCTCTCTCTCTCTCGTTCTCCACTAGAAAATTTCCATACGCCGTGAGGCTGGTCCATCGCTTCTATTTTTCCGATGCCACTTAGTATTGAACGACGAAGCGCTTTCAGATCACTGACTTCGTTCGCATGGATAGCGACAGAGAGACCGTGGTTTTGATCCTCGTTCGAGGGACAAATTCTCGTGGTTGGGAGGTTGTAAATTCTAGCTGCATGAAGACATGGTCGGACAGCTAGACCAAGTGGTTGGTGCGAGGCGACCGGGTGAAAGCCTTGCGAAGGAAACACCTACGGTCGTTGTAACCTTCCCGTAGGCTTGGCAGAGGTGTTGTTATCTCCCCTCGATGATCATAGCTTCGGGGAAAACCTCCGATCTGGGTCTCCTCGGGTCGGACAATGACACAACTTTTGGCGTGTATCCTCTTGGGGGCATCACTTTGGAAATGGTCTTATCTTGAGGGACCCACGGTTGATGAGAGGTTTGTGCTACACCGGCCGTTTTTTGTCTCTCTAGTGCCCTGATTTGGCTGGTTGAGGCATAAATCCTATGGGTGGCAGCGGATAGCGACGATCTTCTGTTGTGGTGTGGCTTTGCGGAGGTGGTGCGCAGTGGCAATACTGAAGATGCCGCAATGTAGTGATGACTCATGGTGTATTGTCTGATGGCGATTGGCCATACCGTGATTTCTGATATATAAAATCGGAGAGTCGGCTTTCCTTTTCAAATAAAATGTAAAATAAGAGGGATATTTGGTGGATAATATATGTATTTATTCTCTCTTCAGTTTGGATTACTCTTTGTTATACGTTTTTCTGCTTAATAATGGTACTATGTAAGTACTTAACCTTACAATCAGTTACAAGAGCAGTACAACAAAGAGGCCACAGTGCTGTAGTTGAAGTGCTCGTAGTACTACCACCTTCCCTGTAACTAGCCCCTAGTCCAGTGAAGAAATCAGAGATTGCGGCCCTCTTTAAACCAACAACAGCTGACCAATCGAGTTTTTAGCACTTCCGTATTTCCCCTAAAGAGACGTCAAAACACGCATGTGCGCACTTCGTTGGTCCATCCTGAAAAACCATCTACTAGTAGAGCTGAAGCTGTGCCACCGGTCGGCAGTAAACACCGCCTGACAGGGAACTAAACCCAACTGCACTCGAATTAATTTCTACTCTACCTAGTCGGAAGCAGTAGTACACAAAAGGCTTTTCGCTTGATCTGACACCGGCGCGGGCCGTGGATGAGTAGTAGTAGTACTAAAATTGTACACCACTGGTTAATGGCGAAGGGGACATTAATGTGGAAGGAAAATGCAGTTGCGGATGGGAAAGATCGACAGACACTGGCCTGGCGACAGATCAGAGATCGGAGCGGACGCGGCTGACTCGCGAGGCGCTACAGGGAACACTCCGCGACATGCCGACGCCCGCCCCGAATCGGGTGGTGGTTCCTTGCGCCGCGCCGCGCCGCGCCGGCCCCCGCATCCCCGGAGACCACGACGTGCGGCTTGATGGCGGGTTGGTGTCTGGCCGATTCCCCCTGCGCGGCCAGCGCGACGCGCGAGTGCCAGTTCGGGATACGCCGCTTCCGTTGGGATCGGGTGCCGCAGAAAGGCCACCGATCCGCATGCCGCTTCTCCTTTCCTTGCTCGGTCCAAGCACACCTCGCGTAAGAGCATCTCCAGCCGTTCGCCCCCAGGGGCCCGAAATAGCGCCGCATTGGGGCCAGCCAGCGCTAAAATCGGCCTGGGGGGCTCGGCTTCCCAGTCGCGCCCCCAGGGTTCGGCCCACAGCGTATGCAAATTTTAAACATTTCATTTCCCGCTGCCCAAAAAACGACGCGGGTTCGGCGATCATGCCGCAGTTCGGCGTCGGCCACGCCACAGTCGGCGTCCATCATGCCATCGGCCGGCGATCGCCACAGGTTCGGCGATCAAAACATGCCAATAGTCCGGCGTACAAAAAATGCGGGGGAACGTGGGCATAGAACTCCTCAAACGGCCAGCTCCCCGTCGTCTGCCGGAGCGGTCGGCGTGGGTGAGGTCGGCGTAGCGGTCGGTGTGGGCGAGGTCGGAGACGGGGGCGGGCTCGGCGGCGGCGTGGGCGGTGCGGAGGGCGCCGGCATGAGGTTGAGGATGAGGTCGCGCTCCGCCAGGTACCACGCCTTCACCAGCGGGTCCATCTCCGCCGTGACGCCTCCCATGAGGAACGCCAGGTGCTGTACTGCGGTGCCGCGACGGGCGCGAAAGGCAGAGGGCCGTGGCGCAGAGCCGTCGCAGACGAGCCGGAGTACGTCGGCGAGGGCACGTAGACGTACTGGGCGTTGGGGTGGCCGGCGGAGAAGGCGGAAGGTGTGCGTGGGAAGGTAATGTTGGGGTGGAATCCGCCGAGGGTGTCGCCGTCGACGTACTCCGGCGAGGGCGCGTATCCCCACGCCGGCGAAGGAAAGTTCGGCGAAGGAAAGTTCAGGTTGGCCGGAGACGCGACGCTTGATTGGCTGGCCATCGTGCCTGGTGGGAAGGGGCCCGCCGGCTGCCTCCCCGGGAAGATCGGCCGGTGGGACGACACCTCCTGCTCAACCCGCCACCGCCGCTTCCCTGGCTTTCTTCATGAGAAGCCTGTTGCGGCGATCGGTGGTCACCGCCTCCCTCCGCTCGACGTCGGCCTTCCACTCGGCGTTTGTCAACCCCTGCGGCCTTGCCTTCGGCGCACGGGCCCTGCGTGGCTTGGCGACGGTGGGGGCGGGGGCTTGGCGAGGGGCAACGTACTTCTTCGGCGGCATGGCGGCGAAGAGAGGGAGATGGAGGGAAATGGAGAGAATGGAGGGAAGAAACGGCGGGATAGAGAGGGAAAATGAGGGAATTGGCAGCTGGTCTCGCCGACACCTCGGCCCCACCCGCCTTTTTGCTTCAGCCGGCGCCCCTAGGCGGTACCTAGCGCCCTGGGTTTGGCTTGGGTTCGCCGGCCCAAAAAAGGGCCCCAACCGGCGAAAATCGACGTCTTGGGGCCCCGGCTGGGAATTTTTTCACCCGCCGGCGATAAAAAAGGGGCCTTGGGGGGGGGGGACCTTTGGGGCCGCGGCTGGAGATGCTTTAAGAGCATCTACAGCCGGATATGACAAATTCGGCCCTTCAAACGCCCGCGGACGCGCCCGGACGCGTCCGCGGGCACTGACCGGGCACGCCTCAAATCCGTCAATCTGCATCCGCATCTCTCAAATTTCATCCCCTACATCCATACAAAAGCATGCAAAGAAAATCCTACGTACTACCCTAGCTACTCTTCGTCGTCGGTGATATCCACGACGACGGAGCCGGGCGCCGGCTGGACGGGCGGGGAGGAGGGCTCCGGTTCATCCTCCTCCAGCTCCATCTCATCGATGTAGGCCAAGCACTCCGCGTGTTCCGTGGCTTCTTGCGCCTCCATCTCCTGCCGACGACGGCGTCTTGCATCCGCTTCCGACTCCGACCGGAGGGAATCGAGGATGGCCTGCTGCTCCGCCCGGAGATCCCCGTCGCCAGCGTCCCCCACATCCTCCTCCCCCGGCTCATCCCCCTCCTCCTCCACCTCTTCATCCTCCTCCTCCACCTCCACCTCCTCCTCCTCCGACTCCTCCTCCGGATCCACTACATCCGGAGGTAGCCCCGCGGCGATCTGGGCTTTGCGCCTATTCAGGATCCGCTCAAGGAGCTCGAGCCGGCGCTCCGGCGTCAGGAACGCCTGGCTCCTCACCCGGCGGCGTGGGGGCATGGCTGCGGATGGGTGGAGTGGAAACTGGCGGCGGCGGCGGACAAGAGGAGGAGGAAGATGTGGATGTAGGGTTTAGGGGTCCGTCGGTGCACTTAAATAGCCGGGCAATGCACTACGTGGCCCGCCGGAGCTGCGACACGCGGCGCGACCGGTCCGGCGGAGGAGACGACCTTCGGACCGCCGGGTTGGCGGGCGTTTCCGGCTAGGCCCCGTTCGTCAGTCCGACGTGGCGGGCGTGTCCGGGCGCGCCCGGGCGCCCCCATATCGGCCCCATATTTGGGCTGGATATGGGGGGTGCCGGTCAACCCGAGCGTTTGAGGACCGTTTGAGAGGCCCGTCTGGGTTAAAAAAAAGTGACCGGACAGTGACCGGACGGCCTACCTAGACGTATGAGGCGGGTTTGAGAGGTCCGTGCTCTAAGCTTGGTCGTTCGAGTCGTGAGCATCGGTCGTGTATCGAAGAATGTCACGCGGGCCAGCAAACGCGACGGAATGAATGCGGTGCCTTTCCAGGAAGGAGAAACGGGGTTAAAAGGGGGAGGACGGAGGCAGGGCGAGGGAGGGAGATGTGCTGTGGTCTTGCAGTTATGGAGATTCATTGCTAACAGTACAACGCAAGCGCATCTGCGTCAGACACTGAAGTGTGATTGGAAATATTGCTCTCTCTTCGAAGCGATTGGAAGAGCTAAAGCATGGACGTAGTACTATCATCCACGCCCGTCACTGGTCCTCAGCGACCTCTCCCATTGTAACCGAGTGGACCTCGTTATCACTGTAGCAAGCTGGGATGGGGGACAAGGGGCCTTGATGGACACGACGGGCATGATCTGGATGGCTAAAACATTCCATCAAAACCAGATCTCCTCATTCTCCCGAGAATCAATCGCCACGAGGCCCGTCCAAAACCCCTAGAACGATTCCTCATGTCTCTCCAAACAACCATGGAAGCAAAGCAAACGCCAAGCAGCAGTTGCTCCAAGACACAGGTTAACTAAAATTACCTGACCATCGGCTGAAGGGTCATTTACCCGCTTCAGAAAGTTCGAGAAATTCACATGTGTGAGAACGTGGCTCATGGCAAAGATACAGTACGCGTACCTGCAAAACATCACAGTAGTACGTATTGGATTGGAAAATTTGGTGCAGGGAATTATTGGCGAGGGACACTCAGCTTTGACATGGCAACATCAATGCCTGCAACTGCAACTTTGCAATGCAAGGTCGTTGGCGCGTGGAGCAAGCCCAACTGTACTGATTCGACATGAATTAGAGGCTATAGATCACAACGATGCACACTAGTCTTAAAACGAAATTTTAAAAATAAAACCAAAACGAAGAGTCAATGGGAGGGGCTAAAAAAAGAAAGGGCGTGACAGATATCTCCAGTATCCAAAGTCAGGTCCAAGCCGGTCCAGAAGTCAGAGGTCGGCCAATTTGCTCCATTTCTGTTCTGAGTTCTGACAACTGAAATTCAGTGTACGCTTTGAGTTGACTTGTAGCGTCTCCCTCGATTTTTCAGACGGTAGAATGCTGGACTGATTTCATACATTTTACAGTACAAAACAATTGAACTGTCCAGCTCAGGCATGTCAAGATCGGTACTGTTTCAGCTAAGCCTTCTGATTTTCTGAAAAAACGAACCATTTCTTTGTATTAAAAGAGAACTGCAGTATGAGTCTGACTTCAGCCAACTGTCTTATCTTGCCCGGAAACAAATCAGAAAAATTGATGAAGAGTGGAGTACATGCAATTATAGTCGATGAGACGTCACGTCAGGAGACCAAGGGTCTTGGACATAGAACAAGATCACTCTCCACCATATACCCTATGTTCAAGGACCCTAGGTGGATGAAACCCCTGCTTCCTACCTTGCTCTTGCCTTGTATATGTGGAAAATACAGAGAATTACAATGTTGAGGGATGAACTCGACGAGTCAGGGAGACTCAACGAATTGGAACATTCCAAAATTCCAACGTTGGTGAATGCTAGTTATTTAAACTGGATTAATTAAAACTTGCTTGTGTTGTTTGATCTTAACTAGTTTTGACTAGGATTTGAACCTTTTGGTGTTTACTGAATATTAAATGAGAGGGAATAAAAGGACATTTTTAAATATTTATTTTAGAACTTATCTGGATTTTATTAGTTAAAACAAATCTAACGAAAAAAATCAAACGAGAGAAGGTAGTATGACCACTTCATTGAAAAATGTTTTAAAATATTACTTGAAAAAATGTTTTAAAATATTACTTGGAAAAATCAAACGAGAGAAGGTAGTATGACCGCATCATTGAAAAAAAATCAAACGAGAGAAGGGGGTCGCACAACCACCACATGCACTCACCGGCGCGCCACACTCCAGATCCATGTCCGACCTACCGCCGCTGGCGCCGAAGCGAAAGTACCACGACGTGCGGCAGCGGAAATGGGGTACGTGGGTCTTGGAGATTACAGATTGGGACACAGGAAAACAACACTAGCTCATGCGCCGGAGCTGGTGGCTCGCGGGTACGACATGGCGGCGGTCGGCCTCTACGACAACTAGGAGAAAATCAATATTCCCTTCTGCAACCACGACGTCCCGCAGTTGGTATCCCTAGATCATCGATTCGTCTCCCGCTGCAAGGTGATGAAGAATCGGGAGGCCTTCGAGCAGATCGAGACCAAGCACACCTGTGTGGCCTACATGGCCGATCTCCAAGGGAATCACTCGGAGCTTGTCGTCAAGGAGCTCCGGGTCTACGAGCTATGCAATAACCGTGCTGATGGGGCCAGGCTGTCCAGCGACTCCGGCTCCAGGGATGACAGTGTGGATTGGACGAAGGTCGAGACCGAGGATGATTGGTTAGTTTAATCTTAGTATTGCTAGAAATAGTTCTATGTTGTTTGACAGTAGTTTAAATTTATGTCATGCAATGCATGATGTGGTACTTTTGTTTCAAGATGTGTTTAAACTGAGTGGTTTCAAACTTTCAATTAGTGTTTGAATAGAATTTTGTGCAAACTAGTTTTAGGGAGGTAAATTCGAGAGCATCACTTCTAAGTGCACAAATGAAATGGCCTAACTTGTCACGCTATAATTTCAATCTAAACTATCACATTTTTTCAGTAGAAAGAAATATTCAAGTGCTTGCGGTAAAATGCCACAAGAGGACAACAAAGATATCCACGGTTATCCAAGAAGTGTGCAGCAGCAACGGATAGCTATGTGCACCAACTACGTATACATGTCAACAATACTAGTGCATGAACTGCTCGTATGTGTATATATATTATATATATCTAATATTAAAGGATGGTGTGTTTCTCCGATTTTTTGGTCCGATCACCGTCCAAAAGAAAAAAAAAACCGAGGTCGTACTAATTTTTTATGTGTCCGTATGCTACAAAAGAAAAAAACAATTGTTCAGAATTTCGTATGTGGGCCGCACACTATGGCCCAATGAAGCCAGGCCACTTATTTTACTACCCACGCAGATGGGATTACCATCAAATCCTGGTGCTTGCATTTATTCCTGGATTTATTTCAGGAACTCCGGCGATGCGCATTCAGTGGGAGGAGACGTTCCCGTCGATGACGAGGTGCCTACGGTGACTTCGTAAATTTCAAGATGATATGCCGGCTCAGTCTCTCGGAGGTGCTCATAGGGGTAGGGTGTGCGTGTGTGCGTTCATAGGGGTGAGTGTATGCGCGTGTATATGAGCGCTTGCGTCTGTACTGTGTTCAAAAAAAAAAATTACCGACAATGCGCCAAATAGTGGGAGCTTCGCACGGGCGCCCAAGGTTGGGCCAGACCATTTTTGTTTTTTCTGTATTTTTTATTTTTATTTTTCTGTTCCTTTTTTTCATGTTTCTTTTTTACTTCCAAGTTTATGTTTCATTTTGGCAAATTAAATATTTTCATTAATAATTCAGAATTTCAAATTTTCTTCAAGATTTCCAAAATTGTGTTCCCCTTTTGAAAAATATTCGGAACTATAATGTTTTGTCTTGTTGGGAGTTTTTCCAAAATTGAAAATATTACCTTTCTTCAAAAAAATCTTTGTATTTTCCAAGAGAATTTTAGAAAATTCATTCATTTTTTCCAAATTCTAATTTGTTTTAGTTAAGTATTAAATAATTCCATATAATGGTTGCATTTAATAACATTTTCTAAAATTGTTCTGAATGTTTAAAATATGTTCCCATTTTTTGTAATTGTTCACAAATTCAAAAAGTGTTCGTGTTTTTATTGAAATTTCATTATTTTTAAAATGTTTGTTGATTTCAAAAATGGCCTAATTTAGAATTGTGTTCGTGTTTTTCCAAAAATGTACGAAATTTTCAAAAAATATTCACATTTTGAAAAACAATTCGGGATTTCAAAAATTGTTCATATTTAAAAAATATTCGGCAATTCGTAGTTATTATTATTTTTTTATTTTTTTGAAAAGAATGAATAAAAAATCTTTCGATCTTACACTATAGTATATTCTTAAATATTCGCATTGGCATGGATTAGCAGGGCACGTTTGTTTGAATGGCTAGCAGCATTTTGTCGGATCTTTGAGGTCGTGAATTCGATTCTTCTGCACATCTTTTTTGAATTTTTGCTCGTGTCTTACAAGATATGTCGTTTCGGCGCGTGCTGATACGTCCATTTTGCTTCATGAATTATTATTGATATTATCCCATTTTTGTCCATTATTCCGCATTATGATTCAATTCTTATGCTTTTTCTCTCTGAATATGCAAGATACATCATAAGGAGGAAAATCACTGGAAACTGGAATTCTGGCCCTGAAAACCAAAAAAAATGGCTGAAAATTCACTGGACTCCAAATGACCCGAAACTCCACGGAGAATTTTTATGAAATATATAAGAATTATTGGGGCAAAAATATACCTGAGGGGGGTCACGTGCTGGCCACAAGCCAACAGGGCGCCCTGTTGCCTTGTGGGGCCCCAACAGGTCTCCCGACCCCCCTTTTCTCATATATGGTGTGTTTTACCCTAGAAAAAATCATATGGATACTTTCGGGATGAAGCGCCGCTGTCTCGAGGCGGAAACCTGGGCAGAGGCCCTTTTGCACTCTGGCAGGCTGATTCTGCCGGGGAAACTTCCCTCCGGGAGGGGGAGATCGAAGCCATCGTCATCACCAACGCTTCCTCCTTCGTGGGAGGACCAATCTTCATCAACATCTTCACCGGCACCATCTCATCTCAAACCCTAGTTAATCTCTTGTATTCGATCTTTGTCTCAAAACCTCAGATTGGTGCGTGTGGGTTACTACTAGTGTTGATTACATCTCGTAGTTGATGCTTGTTGGTTTACTTGGTGAAAGATATTATGTTCAGATCCTTGATCTCCATTATTACACCTATGATCTTGAACATGTTGATGATTTGTGAGTAGTTACTTTTGTTCCTGAGGACATGGGAGAAGTCTTGTTATAAGTAATCATGTGAAGTTGGTATTCGTTCAATATTTTGATGATGTGTATGTTGTTGCTTCTCCTAGTGGTGTATGTGAACGTCGACTACACGACACTTCACCATGTTATGGGCCTAAGGGAAGGTATTGTGGAGTAACAAGTAGATGATGGGTTGCAAGAGTGACAGAAGCTTAAACCCCAGTTTATGTGTTACTTTATAAGGGGCTGATTTGGATCCACACGTTTCATGCTATGGTTAGATTTATCTTAATTCTTCTTTCATAGTTGCGGATGCTTGCGGGAGTGGGTAATCATAAGTAGGTTGTTTGTTCAAGTAAGAACAGAACCTTAGCACCGGTCCACCCACATATCAAATTATCAAAGTAACGAATGTGAATCAACTCATCATGATGAACATGACTAGACAGAAATTCCCATGTGTCCTCGGGAGCGCTTGCTTAATATAAGAGTACTTTCAGGCATGTCCTTTGCTACAAAAAGGATTGGGCTACCTTGCTGCACCTTTGTTACTATTGCTACTTGTCAATTGTTACGAATTACATTGCTTCAAAACTATCTATCACTGTTACTTGCAGCACTTGCAGAGAATACCTTACCGAAAACTGCTTATCATTTCCTTTTGCTCCTCGTTGGGTTCGACACTCTTACTTATCGAAAGGACTACGATTGATCCCCTATACTTGTGGGTCATCAAGACTCTTTTCTAGCGCCGTTGCCGGGGAGGTGAAGCGCCTCTGGTAAGTGGAACTTGGTAAGGAAACATTTGTGATACGTGCTGAAATTTACCGTTGCTTGTTATTATGGACGATCACCCTTTGAGTGTCTTGTTCGAGGCATCTTCGCCTCGAACGAAAGTGGAATAAGTTTCCACTCAACCTACTGAACCTACTGAAAATATTTATTATGAGATTACTTCGTGTATGTTAGAGAAACTGCTGGCTAATCCTTATGACGGTACAACTCATCCTGATTACTACTTGATATATGTAAATGAGATTTGTGGATTGTTTAAGCTTGCAGGTTTATCTGGAGACAAAGTTAAGAAGAAGGTTTTCCCTTTATCTTTGGAGGAAAAAGCACTAATGTGGTACAGGCTATTGGATGATATTGGATCATGGGACCGGAATCGCTTGAAGTTGGAATTTCATCAGAAGTTTTATCCTATGCATCTAGTCCATCATGATCGGAACTTTATATATAATTGCTGGCCTCGTGAAGGAGAAATCATCGCTCAAGCTTGGGGGAGGCTTAAATCTATGATGCACACTTGCCCCAACCATGAGCTCTCGAGGGAAATGATTATACAAAAAATTTATGCTCGGCTTTCTCATGATGATCAATTACTACTTGATTCTTCTTCTACTGGTTCCTACATGAAGATGACTATTGAATTCAAATGAGATCTTCTGGAAAGAATTAAACGCAACTCTAAAGATTGGGAATTCGACAAAGGTAAAGAGTCAGGTATAAAGCTTAAGTTTGATTGTGTTAAATCTTTTATGGAAACTGATATTTTTCATGAGGTTAGCAGTAAATATGGGCTTGACTCCGAGATAGTAGCTTCTTTATGTGAATCATTTGCTACTCATGTTGATCTCCCTAAGGAGAAGTGGTTTAATATCATCCACCTATTGAAAAACCATTAGAGGAACCTGTTGAAGTTAAAGAGGAAAAAAATGTTTATCATGGTGATTCAGTTGTGCCTACCGCTTACATTGAGAAACCTCCTTTTCCCGTTAGGATTAAGGAACATGATAAAGTTTCAACTGTGGTTAATAAAAGTTATATTAGAACACCTAAACCCTTTGAACAGATAAATGTTGAGCCTAACATTGCTATGGTTAAAGATCTCCTAGCTGATGATATTGATGGTCAAGTTATATATTTTTCTGCGATGAAGCTACTAGAATTGCAAAACCCATTAGAAACAATCAGGATGAGTTAGATAAAAACAAACCTGTTACTGGCATGCCCGTTGTTTCTCTTAAAATTGGATCGTTGTTATCATAGCTTATGTGACATTGGTTCTAGTGTCAGTGATATACCTTTTACCTTATACCAAGAAATTGTGAATGAAATAGCACCCTCTAAGATTGAAGATATTGATGTTACCATTAAACATGCAAACAGAGACACCATTGCACCACTTGGGATTGTTAGAGATGTTGAGGTCTTGTGTGGAAAAGTAAAGTACCCTACGAATTTCTTAGTACTTGGTTCACAACAAGATAGTTTTTGTCCCATTATATTTGGTTGACCTTTCTTGAATAGTATTAATGCTGAAATTAATTGTGTTACTGAGAAAGTGAAGGTAAGCTTTGGTGATGAGTCTCAAGAATTTAATTTCTCTAAGGTCGACAGAAAACATTATGAAAAAGAATTTCCTAGTAAGGATGAAATAATTGGTCTTGCTTCTATTGTCGTGCCTCCTACTGATCCACTAGAACAATATTTGCTAGACCAGGAGAATGATATGCATATGAATGAAAGAAATGAGATAGATGATATACTTCTTAGATAAACACCTATTCTCAAACACAACTTGCCTGTTTATATATTAGGGGATCCTCCTCCACCCAAGGGAGATCCCGTGTTTGAGTTAAAGACATTACCTGATACTTTGAAATATGCCTATCTTGATGAAAAGATATATCCTGTTATTATTAGTGCTAACCTTTCAGAGCATGAAGAGAAGAGATTGCTTAAAACTCTGAAGAACCACATGGATGCTATTGGATATACTCTTGATGATCTTAAGGGCATTAGCCCCACTCTATGCCAGCACAAGATTAATATGGAACCGTATGCTAAACATGTCGTTGATCATCAACGCCGTTTAAATCCTAAGATGAAGGAAGTGGTAAGAACCGAAATACTAAAGCTTCTGGAGGCAGGTATAATTTATCCTATTGTTGATAGTAGATGGGTAAGTCCTGTTCATTGTGTTTCTAAGAAAGGAGGTATAACTGTTGTTCCTAATGATAAAAATGAACTTATCCCACAAAGAATCGTAACTGGTTATAAGATGGTAATTGATTTCAGGAAATTAAACAAAGCTACTAGAAAAGATCATTACCCCTTGCCTTTTATCGATCAAATGTTAGAAAGGCTATCTAAGCACACACATTTTTGTTTTCTTGATGGATATTCTGGTTTCTATCAAATACCTGTGTCAAAAGAAGACCAAGAGAAAACTACTTTCACTTGCCCTTTTGGAACTTATGCTTGTAGAGGTATGCCTTTTGGTTTATGTAATGCACCTGCTACCTTTCAATGATGTATGACTGTTATATTCTCTGGTTTTTATGAAAAGATTGTTGAGGTTTTCATGGATGGTTTTTCCGTTTACGGTACTTCTTTCGATGATTGCTTGAGCAACCTTGATCGAGTTTTGCAGAGATGTGAAGAAACTAATATTGTCTTGAATTGGGAGAGGTTCCACTTTATGGTGAATGAAGGTATAGTACTTGGGTACAAGATATCTGAACGAGGCATTGAGGTAGACAAAGCTAAAGTTGATGCAATAGAGAAAATGCCATGTTCTAAAGATATTAAAGGTATAAGAAGTTTTCTTGGTCATGCTAATTTTTATAGGCGTTTTATTAAAGATTTCTCAAAGATTTCCAGGCCACCAACTAATCTTCTTCAAAAAGATATTCCTTTTGTTTTTGATGATGATTGTGTAGAAGCCTTTGAAATACTTAAGAAAGCCTTGATTTCTGCACCTATTGTTCTACCACCTGATTTGAACTTACCATTTGAGATCATGTGTGATGCTAGTGATTATGTTGTTGGTGCTGTCCTAGGGCAGAGAGTAGACAAGAAATTGAATGTTATTCATTATGCTAGTAAGGCCCTAGACAATGGTCAAAAGATTTATGCTACTACTGAAAAGGAATTTTTAGCAGTTGTCTTTGCATGTGATAAGTTTAGACCTTATATCGTTGATTCCAAAGTTACTATTCACACCGATCATGCTGATATTAAATACCTTATGGAAAAGAAAGACGCTAAGCCTAGGCTGATTAGGTGGGTGCTTTTACTTCAAGAGTTTGGCCTGCACATTGTTGATAGAAAGGGAGCTGAAAATTCTGTAGCAGATAATTTGTCTAGGATGGAAAATGTTTTTGATGACCCACTACCTATTGATGACAATTTTCCTGATGAGCAACTTACTGTTATAAATGCTTCCCATAGTGCTCCTTGGTATGCAGATTATGCTAACTCCATTGTTGCTAAATATTTACCACCTAGTTTGACCTATCAACAAAAAAAGTTTTTCTATGATTTGAGACATTACTTTTGGGATGACCAAAATATTTATAAAGAAGGAGTAGATGGTGTTATTAGACATTGTGTACCTAAGCATGAACAGGGACATATCCTATAAAAGTGTCACTCCGGGGCCTACGGGGGACACCATGCTTGTGACAGAACTGCACATAAGGTATTGCAATTTGGTTTTTATTGGCCTACTCGTTTCAAAGATGCTCGTAAGTATGTCCTTTCTTGTGATGAGTTTCAAAGAATTGGTAATATTAGTAGACGTCAGGAAATGCCTATGAACTATTTACTTTCTATTGAACCATTTGATGTCCCAGGCTTTGATTATATGGGACATTTTCCTTCCTCTAATGGATATACTCATATTCTAGTTGTTGTTGATTACGTTACTAAGTGGGTAGAAGCTATTCCAACTAGTAGTGCTGATCATAACACTTCTATTAAATTTCTTAAAGATGTTCTCTTCCCAAGGTTTGGAGTCCCTAGATATTCAATGACTAATGGAGGTTCATATTTTATTCATGGTGCTTTCCACAAACTCCTAGCTAAATACGATGTTAACCATAGAATTGTATCACCTTATCATCCTCAATCTAGCGGTCAAGTTGTGTTAAGCAATCGATAAATAAAACTAATATTGCAAAAGACTGTTAATAGATCAAGAAAGAATTGGTCTAAGAAACTTGACGATGCTTTATGGGCTTATAGAACTGCTTATAAGAACCCTACGAGAATGTCTACATATAAAATGGTCTATGGAAAAGCATGTCATTTACCTCTTGAGTTAGAATACAAGGCTTATTGGGCAGTTAAAGAACTTAACTATGATTTTAAACTTGCCGGTGAAAAGAGGTTATTTGATATTAGTTCATTAGATGAAGGGAGGACACAAGCTTATGAAAATGCCAAATTGTTTAAAGAAAAAGTTAAAAGATGGCATGACAAGAGAATCCAAAAATGAGAATTCAATGTAGGAGACCTAGTTCTTTTGTACAATTCTCGTTTCAGAATTTTTGCAGGAAAGCTTCTCTCCAAATGGGAAGGACCTTATGTTGTGGAGGAGGTCTATCACTCCGGTGCTATCAAGATTAACAACTTTGAAGGCAAAAATCCAAGAGTGGTGAATGGGCAAAGAATTAAAGACTATATCTCAGGTACGCCCGTCAATGTTGAAACTAATATTATTCAAGTTATGACTCTAGAAGAACACATAAGAGAGACCTTCTGGAACAATCCAGAAAGCTGAAAAGGGGTAGGTATGTGATACGGTAAGTAAACCAACTACAAAAATTCAAAAAAAATGTTCTCTCAGTTTGATATTTTAGATAAATACAAAAATGAAAACAAGTCATGGGGACCCACGAGAGAGCCACAAGGCAACAGGGCGCGCCCACCCCCTGGGCGCGCCCTGATAGCTTGTGGGCCCCTCGTGTGCCTCCCAGACCCCGTTTTCTTCCCGAACACGTATTCTAACCTAGAAAAAATCATTATATATACTCCCGTATGTTTTGACCACCGCATCGCAAGTTTCTCCTCTGTTCTTGTTTCGGGCTATTTTTCTGACAGATTTAAGAGCAATATGTCATCACAAGATTCGGAAGGGGAGAGCTATGTCTCAGATCTCATTGCCAATCCCCAAGCCTATGGGGATGTGGATTCTTATGGGTGGTCAACAAAAGAAGAGGTAGAGGTTGACCTCAAAAGAATAGAACCTTCAAGTGAGAAGAATAAGAAGTACCGTTGCCTCAACCTGAAGACATGCACGTGGAATTCAAAAAGTCAAGTCTACCAAACAAGGTTACACCTTCCAATACACGTTTTACCCCTTATCGTCGTGCGCAGATAGATACCACAAATGCCTCCTCCACCAAAGCCCCTCATCTGATGGAAGGAGGAATGATCATCACCAACAAACTTCGTAAGGAAAATCTGGACCTTAAGCAAGAAGTTAGTAAGCTTAATGAGGAAATCCGTATCCTAAGGGGCATCATCGCTATGAGGATTACATATACATCATCACCATCATCACCCAAGAAGGATTCTTGAGTACATGGGTATGGGCACCACCCTTAGCTTGTTCCAAGCTTGGGGGTGCCCCGATATCGTCTCACCACCGTGAGGGAGTCCGGGACTAAGGGGTCCTCGGGCCGCCGACCTATTTCCCATAGGCCGGACAGGTGGGCCACTCTGGGCCCAATACATGGAGGCCAAACTACAAGTCAACCTCGTGTTCGGGAAGGAAAGCTTACATGCCTTGGTGTGTCCTCCAAGTCAAGATGACAAGATCGGCAGGTTTATCCCTTGATGATAACCGACCATGTGTAACCCTAGGTACCCCAGGTGTCTATATAAACCAGAGGGTTTAGCTCGTAGAGGTAGGAACCATTACTCCGACTCATCTAGGGTTTAGTTCATCTGATCTCGTGGTAGATCAACTATGTAATCATCATACACTCATCAATACAATCAAAGCAGGACGTAGGGTTTTACCTCCTCGAGAGGGCCCGGACCTAGGTAAAACACTGTGCCTATGTTCCCTGTTCCCCATTGATCCAAGATCCACAGCTCGGGACCCCCTACCTGAGATCCGCCGGTTTTGACACCGACATTGGTGCTTTCATTGAGGGTTCCGTTGTTGGATCGCCAGCAGGATCGATGGCTCGCTTAGTTATCAGCAACGACATCTGTAATGGGGACGTTTTCGGTCCTGGACAGATCTTTGCGTTCGGCAGCATTGTGCTGCACGCCGGGCCGACCGGCCATCTCGGCCGGGTCGTATGTTTGGCCCCCGGTCATGAGATCCATTTTGGGAGCCTAGAGTTCGTTGCCGACCCCCGAGGGGATCTTCTTCTGACAAGGCTCTCGGCCCCCCTTGAGGAGCTCGCAAGTCCTGACGCCTAAACGTCGAGAGCCGCGTATCCATCCATTGAGACAACTACCGCCCCGGGTCCGGCCTTAAAGCCTGATCCGGACAAAGTACTCGGGTCGATTTCGGCCGAACACTACCCGGGCGCGGGTTTTAACACCCCCGAGGCCGCAACTCTGCAGAGTGACCCTCTGCGCTCCGGAAGCATGGGCTCCGCCGACCTCTCGTCATTGAACGAGCTACTTGATCGGATCCAAACCATCGGGGCTGCTAACGGCCAGCCCTTGATCTATGATCGGGTCGGGCTTAAACCTGATGATAGGGAAATTAATATCCCGCCTATCACACACTTGGTCGCAACCATCGAGGACGCTACTGATGGTTCGTCCTCACATCCACCGGAGATAAGGACGGTCTATGTCTGGATTCCCGACTACCAGGATCAATCCCCTAGTTCGGAATCCGGACTCACCCCTCAAAGGAGTTCGGGGTTAAACCCCAACCAGACGCGTGACCTGGAGCCCGTGCGACAATGTCCGGATGATAACCAGGACCTAGAACCTGCCGCACCAGATCCCACTACGAAACAAGACACGATCGTCAATGCTTCGAGCTCGCACCTCGCAGGGATGCAAAGTTTTTCCCCACCCACCCACCACGTCGAGTACTCTCCAAGTAATTCGGGAATACCTGACGTATGGGACCTAATGTACGTCAAACAACAACCAGGGGAAACGGTCCACCACTTCTGGGCTAGATTCCTCCTTGTCAAAGGTAGAATGGTAGAATGCGGCGACCAGGACATTATATCAACCTTCCGATATAATTGCCATGACGAAGGAGTCCTTAACGCCCTCGCCCTTCGCCACGTCCAAAGTTTTGACGAATTGGCAGACCTGGTGCAAAAATATTACGCCATGGAAAGCATCTGGCAGGCTCAATAGATGCGCATGGAGTCAATCCACGCCGAGGACCGTAGGAGAACTCGGCGGAAGCACGCACCCTCACGACGTCCGGCCGAGCATGAGCCCGCCTAGAAAAAGAACAAGCCAATCGCAGGACCTAGAACTGTCCTGGACAACTTACTGGATAAGTCGTGGCCTATACACTCTGTCCTACTGAACACGAACCGAACGCGCAGTCTGCGTGCTTGCTAGGTCGTCGGGCAAGTCGCAAAGAGCGGAGACACCATCCTTGGGATCCCACCCTCAAGCAAACGATCGCCCACACCACCAAATAACATCGCCGAGATCCTAATGATCTACGAGACGTTCCCCTCAAATAATCAGAGAAAAAGAGCTCTTCGAGAACTCGACCAAATACACCAAGTGGCAGCAAGGAATTCATGGACGAACACACCCATCACCTTTGACGAGGAAGATCATCCACGAATCCGCCTCGACTGAACACGTGCCACCCTGGTCCTCAACCCCATTGTCGATGGCTTCATGCTCCATAAAGTGCGGATGGACGGCGGCAGTGGGCTGAACCTCATTTACGAGGATACCTTGGCCAAAATGCAATTCGATAGATCTCGCATCGAACACAGCCATACAACCTTCTGAGGAATCATCCCCGGAAAAGAAGCATGTTGCATCGGACGGGTTACCCTCGACGTGGTATTCGGCACCCCTGAGAACTACAGGTCGGAAGAACTTATCTTCCACATTGTGCCCTTCATAGCGGTTACCACGCCCTATTGGGGCGTGACGCTTTCACAAGATTTCAGGCTATACCACATTATGGGTATATGAAGCTCAAAATGCAAGGGCTCAGTGACATGATCACAATCATAAGTGACCCGGATAGATCCCTACGGGCCGAAAACAAAACATCATCGCTCGCCCTTGAGGCACTGTCCAAAACCCTCACGGCAGAAGAATTAACCACACTCCGATCTATGGTGGATAGGGGCGATGTAATTTTCAGCAAAAGGCCCAAATCCACATCCTTCAAACCAGCAAACGAAATCGTCAAATTCCAAGTACATTTGATGGACCCCAATTGTCGGGATACACAAACAGGGGTGTTCGTTTCCCCTGACTTGTGCACGGACAATAAGCCTCCGGCCTTCATGGCCTGAGCCCGCCGGGAAAAACTACCACACCACCAAGCAAGCATTCAAGACTCAAACCCCGGCAGCAACGGCCTACAGAAGGCCAAGCAAGCACCGGCAAGACCAACGTAACAGCCCAGGAGGGGCCTGAAGCGCGCCAGCCATGTCCCCGGAGCCTGCCGGGGACCGAGGCATGCACATCTCAGGAAGACCCGGCAAGGCATCCCCCGGTAGGCGCGAGCTGATCAGCCACCGCTCCACTGCATCACGGCGCCAGTCACTTGTCGATGCGGTGTCGAGCCCTCAGGCGGCTAAGTGTCTCTCGCTAAGCACGTGATAACGCACCGGAAGACATATTATACCCAATTGACACCCGTCCAGTAGCGTGTCAAGACCCTAAGCAACAACCAGCTAAGCGGTGGCAAGAGCTTGCCAGGGATGCATCCCCGAGTGCCACCTAGTCTAGCAATCATGGTATTTTGTCCTAAATGCCATAGTTAGGTATGATAGTTCTGTTAGCTATCTAATCGCCAGATAAAGACTGTTTTGCCACTGTGGTTGCCCCTTGCACTATAAAAGGAGGCCCAAGGTAACCTAGCTCAAGATTCAGACCTTTGGACACTTGTACTTACATAGTAGATCTCCCCGACGGCAACCCTTGCCGGGATTGAGCGCTGTGTGTTCTTCGTGTTCCTCTGATCAATCCACCAAAAGCAGGAGTATGGATTTATGCTTACCAGCGGCCCAAACCTGGGTAAAAATGCCAGTGTCCAGATCGCCGTGTTGTTTCATGGTCTCCGATCTTTGCGCAACGTGACCCCCCCTTGCCGAACCATAAAGGGGCCTCTGGTCCCGTAGGTGATCATGTGCATCCGTGCCCCGACATCTTTGGCGTGCCAGGTAGGGGGCGCGTCGCTTGCGCGAACCCGAGTTCATGAGCAGCGAATCGATCTTCATCATCGTCTTCTTCATCCATGGCTCCCAAGAAGAAGACCGGCGCGATCGCGCATCCACCCGCCTCGAAGGCCCTCTCGCACGCAGCCGTGAACGCCATGCGTACTATTGCGGCGGCAAATGAGAAGGGCATCGAGGGCGGGGCGACGGGTACGGACGGCGCCGCCGTCGCATTCCCCACGGCCAAGACCGGAGCAGGGAACGCCGGAAAGGAATGAGCCCGCCCGACCCTAGGGGGTGCGGCGTAATCCGGTATGACAAGGAAATAAAGAGGTACCTGGCTATCCCCTCCTCCCCTTTCCTTCCCCGTCTATGGTCAGTTCTGCATGGCGGTAGTACCATCGGTGTCGATAAGTTCGCATGAGGTTCGGTCTTGCATTTGTTCCGCCAGGAATGAATCCCGAACCGAATGCTAGAACGAATCCACCGGTTGACACCCCCGGCAGGCGAACTACGGCAAGGTCCCGCCCGCCAATGCGTCCATTGCATGGGTCGCCGCGGGACCGTTGGGCGTGAAGGAAAGGAGGGAGGGCTCGTCCATTCATGTTTTCTCCTCCATTCTCGTTAGTTATGAATGTTTACACTAACCCGGCAGACTCATGCCGCGGATCATACTCATGACTAACGGATCTCCAAGTTTCTCCACTTCGCTTCTCTTCGCGTTCCCTTCCCCTCAGGGCAGCAGCGGGTACATGCTCATGCGCGCACCGAGGAGCACGAAAGAGGAGAGCCGCCAGTGGATAAAGGGAGGGGTTACGAACCTGAATGAGCACTCGCCAGGGGAAAAGAAAAGTGATGACGAAAGCTAAGCTGACATGGTTATCAGCTTCCAGTAGAATTCACACCTGCATACCCCTTCGTCGAACCAAAGATTTCGTATGGAAAAGCCTTGCGTATGATGGAACCTTACCGTGTTTGTTTGCGCCCGTAATTTGTTTCGAGCCTGCTCAACGAAATACGCAGCAGCATAAACACCGCTAAGGGGAACCTCACCGGCAGCGTGCCCTTGCTAGCAGAATGCTAAGGACCCGTTCCTCAGAGCAATCGCGGCAACACGTTGTTGGCGGGTAACCGAAACGCGCAAGAAAAACAACCATACGAACACCAGCGGAGAAACGAAGGGGATAGCATTTGTTTGCATGAAAACATCAGTTCAGCAAGCATTAAAATAAAGAAAGAGCGTGCCCTAATACGAGATACCTACTATGTCTTAAGTACATGACATCATGACAACAAGGGAAGCTCAAAGTTAATTTCGGTGGCTCCCCTAGGTCCTTGAAACTGTGAGGATCCTGTCAGCAAGGGGACCGGCCTTCTTCACGGCAGCAGAGGTGTCAGCGCCCGGTGGAAGCTTCTTGAAACCATCAACGAGGTCGAGCTCCGGGTGGAAGAAGGTGAGGTTGCTCAGGACCCGGAAGAGGGCGTCGTGTGCCAGCTTCCGGGATTCATTGGCAAAGCATGCGGCCCTGTCTTCCTCGTACATCTTCAACCCCTCGATCAAGCTGTCGAAGAAGAGTGTCAGCTTGACGCTTGGAGCGTCGTGTATGCCGACGGTGAAGGCCCAGCTCTTCATGTCCATCTTTGCAATCTGGACAGTGAGGCGCTCGGCGATATAAACCATGCTCTTAATCCAGAGGTCGCGCTGCTCAACTAAGTTCTCCAGCTTGTCTTCAGCATCCTTCTGGAGGGTCTTTGCGCTGTTCACATCTGTCAGCAGCAGTTTCTCGCGGGCCCCGGCAGATTCAAGGTCTTTCTCCAAGGAAGCAAGCCTAGATTTCATGTCGGAGATAGTGTCGTTGGAGGCATCAAGATCTTGGCTCTTGGAGGAAAGCTGTGATTGCGCCTCTCCCAGGGTAGCTTCTGCCTTTCGCGCTTCCTCCTTGAGGGCCTCGATCTCCTTGGTGCTCCCTACAAGATCCTCTGTCAGCTTGTTCTATTGAACTTCGAGTTTGGCCTTGGCGGCAGATGCAGCGGCTAACTCGTCAGCGACCTTCTTCAGTTGAGTAGCGGACTCCAAGGAAAGTGCATCAAGAGTGGTCTTGTGTCTGTCCTCCAGCTCCTTGGTACACTGCTAGACGCGGGCTTCCAGCTCCTCCTCCTTGCCGCGGAGGGTAGCCTCAAGGGCCCCTTCCCGGGAGGAAATGCCTTCCTCACTGGCATCCAGAAGCGCTTCGCGCTCCGCCAATTGAGCCTTCCAGGCAGCAACATCCTCTTTGGCCATGGATAGCGTCTCGTGCTACCTCTTGAGAGAGTGGATCTGCCGGTTATACTAGTCCCGCAGCTCGCTCCCTTTGTTCCTCGGCTGCTGGTCCACGAGCTCGGCCGAGTCACGCTGCTCCTTGACCGCCTGCCACTTGAGGCTATACCTGCTCTGCACGTCTTTGAGCCCTGCTGCTATGGATTCCAGAAAAGCCAAGTCCTTGGCGCCATCGGCAGTGCCATGAGCTCCTTCGATCTTCTGGGACAGCGGTGCCATGATCCTGTTGATTTCCTCGTCAAGGTCTACGCCCACTGAAAATGGTGGGCCAGGAGCTGAGGAACCCAGCTGAGCAGTGACCAATGCCAGATGGCTCTAGGGAGATCGCAGAGCCGATGCCAAAGGATAGCTGAGCAAGGAGGGCCCCATGGACTGAAGGGGAATCTTCCCCTCAACCGATGTATCTGGGCCAGACGCACTGTCGGGGTTTAGCTCCATCCCTTCTGAGGACCCCTGAACGTCCCCGGCAGCCGGCCTGTGTTCTTCCGTGGCGGCAATCTTCATCGCCTCCACGGCAGCATCCTTCCTAATGTCAGCCACCTCTTCCAGCAACTCAGGCTCTTCAAGTAGCGGAGCTGCGGATTAGAGCAATAAACCATGAGTGTGGAAATCAGAAATCAATGAGGCATGTGAAGGGAGAATATAGGGAAAGCAAAAATTCCGGAAAGTGGGATACCCGATGGAGGTTGCTGTGGAGGGACCTCCCCTTCCCCGGCAACATCAGTTGCCGGCGTGCGGTCTGTCGCCGTCCCTTCAGCAATGACCTTTGCACGGGCAAGCTCTTCGGTGGAGGCCCTTGCCGGCAAATCTTCCTCGTAGGCGACGGTTGACAAGAAATCTTGAAGGAGAGGTTCCTCCTGACGAGCCTCTCCCAGATATTTTTCTCCCGTCTCCCTGTCGGGTAAAGGAAGACGTCCTTCCTCATTCATGTCAATGAATGAGTCCTACTCTTGGATTTCGCGAAGGGGGCTAGACCGGGGGCTACGCGTGGGGTTCTCCTCCGCGTCTCCTGCCGGGCCCATGCCTACCGCGGAATCCAGCCCTGCCGCGGATTTGACCCGCTTGGTCCTATGAGCGAGGATCTCCTCGTCCTCATCCCTGTCAGAATCAATCATACAAGATCAATCAAGAAAATCAAGGGTAAAGACTTCGGCAAGGATTGTGATCGAATGACTTACTCCGAGGCGATGAGCATGGAGCCCAGCTCATACGATGCAGGCGGCAGAGTCATTCTGCCCCTTTTCAGAGTTGCGGGGGCGGAGCTTGGTGGAGGGATCAGGACTCCCGGCAAGGGCGAGCCTGGCGGAGAAGTCGGGCTTGGCGGGGGGCTAGGGTCCACCCCTATGACCCTCTGTCGCTTGACGGGGGAAGCTTTGGCTTGAGAAAGGCGAGAGGATTGGCGGCGTGCTACCTCGCGCCCGCCTTCCTTGGAGGTCGTCTTCTTCACCTTCGAGGAGCCCCGCGAAGATGCAGGGGCCGTTGACCCTCGGTTGATGCGTAGACGGAGGCGGCGCCCTGGTTCTGGAGCTCGAGGGCCCATTTTGAGCCTCTCTTCCTCCACCTCCGGCTCCTTCACCTCCTCTGCTTCAGTCCCTTCCCGGGTTCCTGTTGCCGTGGCCTGGGAGCCCCCAGCCTCGGAAGACTCCAACTCGGCAGCCTCCCCTGGAGCAAGATTTCCGCTCTCCTCTTCGAAAGAGTCGTCGTCTCGAGACTCCCCGGAGGCTGTTCCCTTGGCGGCTCTGACATCCTTCTCTTCCGCAATTCGAGTGGCGATGAAAGCCCTCTCCGCCGTCCTGGTGGGCGCGGTCAGGTTATCCTCTGGCTTGGAAGCTCTTTCCTCCAAGCTGGAGACCCACTCCATTTCGCTCTCCAGGGTGGGCAGCTCCCAATCAGGCTTAACTACGGAGGCATCACAATTAGGCATCCATTGCAGGATCTGGCTCCGGGCAGAGTTGCGGTGCAAGGGAACGACTCCTGCCGGCAAATGGAACGGCCCAAGGCAGCCGAACAACTGATTGCACAGCCAACCATGGCCATAAACTGTCAGATTGTTGGCGGGGCCTGGGTACAGTCGCATCCAGTCGGCAGGACCGTTGAACTCCCATGCAAGCCTATGCCTTTTCTGCAACGGCGCAATGCGGCGATGGAGGAAGTCTGCCCCCACATGCTTGATGGTCAGCCCGGCAGCTTTAAGGCGGATGATCTTGTACAACGCCAGGCGGAGCTTGCCGTCGGTGAGGCCCAGCTTCCCCCAACCGCTACCGCGCGTGGCACATCCGGCCCGCGCCAAGCAGAATGCGGGGGCCTTGTCGTCCTTGATCCACCACCAATCACCCCTCCATTCTTCCCACTTCCCACGCTACTGTCCAGGAAGGTAATCCCAGTCATCCTTCTTGCCCCGGGGGATCCAGCTTATATTCCCCGAGCGGTGGGATCTGTCCTCAATCCGAGGAACGAAGAAGTGCCTGAACAAGTCCACATTGAGGGCGACTCCGACAAAGTTCTTGCACAGATGGGCCAAAATTGCCATGCACGCCATTGCATTGGGTGTGAAGTCCAGAAGGTGGAATCCGTACGCCGCCATCATGGCGCAGAAGAAATCAGAAAAAGGGGGAGAGAGGCCACAGTAGATGTACGCGCAGAAGAATCGGTACGAATCTGATGGCTTCTTCTCCTTGGAGCTGTCCGGCAGGACCTCGGGTGCTCCATGCCCCTTCGTCGCCCTCCCCCACATATAGGCATACCTTTTGATCAAGGTATTGCCATCCAAGCTCGACGGGGAAATAACCACATCTCCCTGTCGCCGCTTCTCCAGCTCTTCTGCTTTCTTCTTCCTCTCCTCGACCACTGGGTCCGCAGATATGGCCGTCTATTTCCCCTTGTTGGTGGCCGTCTTCTTCCCCATCCCTGGAGCTTCCAAGGGCGGCGGATGATCTAGCAGCACTCGGTGGGCCGGAAGTGGCGGCGGGAGCGGTTTTTTCTCTTGGCTTGAGGAGGAAGATGAAGGATGGAGAAAAGGATGTGAATGAGCGGCACCCCTGGGCGTTGCCCTTTTTATTTAGGGGGACCCGCACGGGGGTTGGCTCTTCGCTATTTTTTTGGAAAAACTGCCATTTTATTACTGGCAGTTTTTTACTCCCCAATGGCTACTGTTCCACGACCCCATGACCTGCGATAATTGCGCGGAGTGGACGTGGGACGGGAGGACAACATCCCCTCGACGCATGTCCGTGCACTGTTTGGGGCCTAACCCAACATGCCCAGCGACACGTGTGGCTCAGGCCCGGGGGCTTCTGTCGGGATACACAAACAGGGGTGTTCGTTTCCCCTGACTTGTGCACGGACAATAAGCCTCCGGCCTTCATGGCCTGAGCCCGCCGGGAAAAACTACCACACCACCAAGCAAGCATTCAAGACACAAACCCCGGCAGCAACGGCCTACAGAAGGCCAAGCAAGCGCCGGTAAGACCAACGTAACAGCCCAGGAGGGGCCCGAAGCGCGCCAGCCACGTCCCCGGAGCCTGCGGGGACCGAGGCGCGCACATCTCAGGAAGACCCGGCAAGGCATCCCCCGGCAGGCGCGAGCTGATCAGCCACCGCTCCACCGCATCATGACGCCAGTCACTTGTCGATGCGGTGTCGAGCCCTCAGGCGGCTAAGTGTCTCTCGCTAAGCACGTGGCAATGCACCGGAAGACAGATATAATCAATAACAGAGATGCAACTGGGCGCATAGCAAAATGGGCAATTGAACTCCTTCTGTCGGCGTTCTGGGATCGGGGGTACCCAGACCTGCCTGCCTACGGCCCAACACGTGGCCCACCGCGACGGCCCAGTACGGCCTCATGGCAAACCTCCCCAAGACAAGACCCTCGTGAGGGCCCCGGCCTCGCCAAGAGAATGACGCCACGACCCTCAGGGGAGCGGCCTTCCAAAGTCGCCTCTCGAGGAGCGGAGATTCCTATGCAAGCACTCGGCCTCAGGAGGCTGCGATAACGTGAGCCATGACGACCAAGGCAGGCGGGCGCCAGCGGGCGCAGCGGGGACAGTTTCCTCTTTGGTGCTAAGGAGGCAAGGACGAATGCGGGTTCCCAAGGAATCCCCCAAAGGTTTCCATTCCGGTGCAACAAGACCAAGACCACGGGCTCGGCAGGACGGATATCATCGCCGAGCCCACCTCTGCGTCACGCCAGGAGCTTTTCAGGCGAAGACCACCTTTAGTCAGGATAAGCTGTACCTCTTGTCCCCTTTCAAATTTGGCCGTTGTGGGATCCCTTCCCTCCTGTGTGATAAGGGAAGAGGACCAAGGCCGCTATAAATAGGGACTAGCCTCCACCGACGGACGGAGAGACCAATCCATCCTCACCCAAGAGCCCTCGCGAGGTCGCTCACCGCTGTACCAGTTCATCCCAAACCTCCTCGTGAGGTCAATACACCAAAAGCAGGAGTAGGGTTTTACACCGCAAGGTGGCCCGAACCTGGGTAAATCTCTGTGTCCATCTTCTTGTTCGCTCGCGCGCACTCGGCAAGGCTTGGCTGTGGAGTGCGAGCTTGAGGCAAGTGTGGGTGAAGTTCTTCACACACGCCCCTGAGTTCGAACCTTCTTGGGTTTGCGGAGCCCCTATTCTGACATTTGGCGCACCAGGTAGGGGCATGTCGGAATCCTCCCTCTAGGTCCGCTTCGTCTCTGCGTCGTCGCTCCCATGGCCAAGGCTCGCTGGGCTCGCACTGAGCGCCGTGCTGCTCGCGTCGCCCAAGCGGCACCCGCGGGCCGCAGCGTTCCGCACCGCTCCGCCCCTCCCGCAGCTAACGCTGCCATCAACTCGGCTGGTCACGAGCAGCAGGACTCGCTGCCGCTGCCCGCCGCGCGGCGCGACGGTCGCGCCACTACTCCGTCCCTCACCCTTGCCGCGGCGTCATCCTCCCACGCACGCCGCAGGCCGGCGAATGCGAGGGCCGCACTTCTCGTGGTGCGCGAGGTACTGCATTACCGCCCCACCAACCATCGCTATAGCGACTGGCGGGGTCGCTTCGCCGAATCCGTCAACGCTGCCGACGAGGCCCCAGTGCTCTTCACTGGGGCGGCCTCGGGGGCTCCCGCCTGGAAGGCCCCTGACCTGACGGGAGTGACGAGGGAGGTGCTCAGGCACCGCTTGGAGGCGTGCTTCGATGCGCGCCCTCATGAGCAAGGACCACGGCGCGAGGCGCCAGGCTCGCGGGGGTTCATCACCAACACGATCGAGGAGCTTCGGAAGGCGCGGGCCATGCACGACGAGCGTCGCCCTGCACCACCCAACGCGGCTGCCGCCCTCGTCAGGGGCGGCGGGCTGCACGTCTACGTCGACACCCCGTGGAACGGCCGCGTCCTCGCGGGCGGCCCCTGCCAGGCCTGGCGCGAGCAGCCTCGCAAAGGGAGCTGGCGTGGTCAGCCTTGTGAGGTTGCCTGGCGTGAGCAACCTCGCGAGGCACGCCGTCGGGCTGGGGGCTATCACGAATGAGCGCCCATGTCTCCAGGCCGGGCATTGCCTGCCTGGAGACGGAGGGTGGAACGAGCGCCCATGTCTCCAGGCCGGGCGTTGCCTGCCTGGAGACGGAGGGTGGAACGAGCGCCCATGTCTCCAGGCCGGGCGTTGCCTGCCTGGAGACGGAGGGTGGAACGAGCGCCCATGTCTCCAGGCCGGGCGTTGCCTGCCTGGAGACGGAGGGTGGAACGAGCGCCCATGTCTCCAGGCCGGGCGTTGCCTGCCTGGAGACGGAGGGTGGAACGAGCGCCCATGTCTCCGGGCCGGGCGTTGCCCGCCTGGAGACAGAGGGTGGAACAAGCGCCCATGTCTCTGGGCCGGGCGTTGCCCGCCTGGAGATGGAGGGTGGAACAAGCGCCCATGTCTCTGGGCCGGGCGTTGCCCGCCTGGAGATGGAGGGTGGAACAAGCGCCCATGTCTCCGGGCCGGGCGTTGCCTGCTTGGGGACGGAGGGTGGAGTGCCCGTACGAGACGCCCGGACACCTCGGCACGGCGTGCTGGGGTGCCGCGCCGGGGGCCAACCTCGCGCGTAGCGAGAGGGTCCAGCACCCAGCCCCGCCCACGACGCAGGGAGTCGCGGTGCTACCACGGTGGCGGCATCCGCCTCCAGGCCCTCAGGCGCTGGAGACCTCGTTCCGAAGCGGGTCTTCCCCAGAAAGGGCGCCCGTGGGGTCCCGCCCCGCGGGAGGACCCGTGCGGAGCCTGACGCGCCCCAGACCCACCTCCGCGCGCCTGGGGACAAGGGATGGGGTTTGCGCCCTGGAGGCGTGGAGCGCCCTGCGCCTCCCCAGGCTCTACCCATGACACTCTCACGTAATAATGAGTGGGCTGTATACGCCCGGGGTCCCCCGAGGACGCGAAGGGGCCCCCACCCACGCCCAAGTGGAAGCCCCATGCTCTGCGCTGGCGGACGACACGGTCGCTCAGCGGCTATGCCCACGCCCAAGTGGAAGCCCCATGCTCCGCGCTGGCGGACGACACTGTCGCTCAGCGGCTATGCCCACGCCGAGTGGAAGCCCCATGCTCCGCGCTGGTGGATAAACAACTGTGGGCGCCCTAGCGGTTGCACCAACCTCAGGACGGCCTCTCGGCCCCGTCACGCAGCGTTCCCCTGGGATGCACGCGCGAGGGGGCTGGACGGGGGCTACGCTCAGGCTATGCCTGGCGCGTGCCACCTCACTAGGTCCCTGGCACTTGGTCTTCTCGCGTCCCTCCGAGGCAAAAGCTGGCGAGAAAAGGTATGGGAGCCGCTCGCACGTCAAGGGGGACCCCTGGAATCGCAACCCAGGGGCCTCACTAGTCACGTAGCCCCTCACCCCTTGGCCTCGTCCTGGTGATCCGGACGCCCCAACGGCGGTCGAGGTATGCGCGGGATTGGGCCCTGCCAACGCAGAGTACTAAGGCGCTCCAAATCAACCCCGTCGTTGCCATGTCTCCTTCGTGAGGGCTGCTCGCACGTCAAGGGGGACCCCTGGGCATCGCGACCCAGGGGACTCACTAGTTACGTAGCCCCTCGCCCCTTGGTCTCGTCCTGGTGATCCGGATGCCCCAACGGCGGTCGAGGTATGCGCGGGATTGGGCCCTGCCGACGCCGAGCACAAAAGCAAGTAGGAAGGAAACAAGGCGCGAAAGGAAATCACAGAGTTCGAACAAGTTATTACAAGCACATGATGTTTTGTAATTCAAACAAGTCTTATGCCTCCACGAGGCATGATAAATGTCGCAGGTCAGAATCTAGGAGGAGGAGTCGTCATCGCCAAGGCCGCCGCCGCCTGCCCCAATCACAGCGAGCTCGTCGTCAACGTCGCTGCCGGCGTCTTCGTCGCCACCGCTCACCTCCACCGCAGGGGCTCGGTGTCGGGGACGCAGGCGAACTTCTTCACCAGCGCTTCCATGAAATCCTTCACGGCTGCCATGGTGGCGGCGCGGGACTCAGGGGAAACCGAGGCCATCACCGCGTTGAAATCAAAGCCGGGCTCGCGGCGGTAGAGGTGGCTGAAGACACGCGTCGCGGCCATGGAGAAAAGGCCGCGACACTCGCCCTCCAGGATGGCATCCACCCTGGCGACCGAACCTTAGAGCACCTCAGCGAGCTTGGAGGAGAGCCCAGCGTAGACGCCCTCAGGAGTCACCAGTGGCTCCTCAAATCCTCCCCTACAGATGAAATGCAGCGCCTGGCGAAGCTTGAGCTCGATGGAGGGAAGGCATCGCGCTCCGCGGCCGCCTTTCTTTCAGCAACGGTGAGGGTCTTCTCCCTGGCATCCAACTGGACCGTCGTGTCAGAGACATGCTGGGCATGGGACGTCTGGGCCTTTTCTACCTCATCCTTCAGCTTGGCCAGGCGCTCATGCTCGCGGTTTGGTCAGCAGCTACCTGGGACAGCACGGAATCGCGATCGGCGAGCTTCGCCTCGCGAGCCTTGAGGCCCTCCTCCCGTTGGTTTAGCCGTTGTACGTGCGCAACTTGCTCCTCCTGAAGGGCCTTCAGCTTGGCCTCTGCCTCGCCGCAGCGCTCTGCAGTAGACGCTGCTTCGGCCAGCACTGCGTCGCAAGCCGTCTTGGCCTTGGCGGCCTCCTTCTTGCTCTCCACGGCGGCTGCCTCAGCCTGATCCCAGGCCGTCTTGGTGGCTGCGTCAGCTTGGAGCCACCCAGAAATAAGCCCCAGGCGTTCCCTCGTGAGGGAGCACCTGTCGGCGTCTTGGAGGTCGGCCCGGACCCGGCCGAGCGCGGCATAAGCCTCATCCAAGGCGCCGGGCCCAACTAGAGGGCCGCTGCCCGCGAGCGCGAGGGCCTGATCGGGAGGCAGCACCGGCACGTCGGCAGGTGCTGTGTCCAAAGGGGCAGCGGCGTGGCAAGCTTGAGGCGCTGGAGGCTCCAGGTTCTCCTCAGGCATGACAAGGGCGGACGACTTTACAGCCTGCTCGCTCACGGGGGCTGGCTCCTCCTGAGGCTGCGTCGCTGCGCCCTCAGGAGCCGGTTCCATCAGAAGGGGGCAGGAAGTCGCCCCCACAACCGGCGCTGGGGTCACCACGACCGCGGCAAGGAGTGCCGCCTCGTGAGCCTCCGCGCCCCCAGCGCCTTGTTTCTCAAGCGGCGCGGCACGGCGTCAGAAGCAGGCGCCACACACGTGCGCCCGGGTGCGGTGTCGCCGGGGTGCCCGAGGGTCGCGCCCAGTTGGCGTGATGCGCTCCCACCCCCGCCGCGTCCGCGGCCAGAGGCTGACGGCGCCCTCCGGACAGGGGGCTCCTTTGGCTCGGTGCTCACCTTTGTCTTCTTTGAGACATCGCCACCCTGGCCATCAAGAGGAGAAGGGACCGTGAGGACGCGCGCAGCCTACAATCGACCAAGGGCAAGGCAGGTTACTTACTCCTCGATCACGACCCACCTCCTCTTCCTCTCCATCTCGGCGTTGGTCGGGATGCTCCCGCTCTTTTTCGGCGTGGCGCTGCCGCCTGGAAGGGTGGCGAGGTCGTCCTGAGGGGCCATGGCTGGAGAGGCCACGTCTGCCCCAGCAGTGGCCGCCCCGCCCCTCGGCTGCGGCTCGGACGGGGACGAGACCGGCGTCTCAATCGCCTTGCTGGTGCGTGGGGAGTCCACCGGGGGAGCCGCGGCCGCGCGTTTCTTCGGGGTCGCCCGACCAGATGCCTGTGCGGTCTGGGGGGCAGGCCTTGGCCTCCTGAGGGCCCTGACGAAGCGCAGAGAGTCCACGGCCGGGGGCTCGTCGGCATCGTCGTCTTTGAGATTGCGGAGGAGCACGCTTTGCGACGGGGGAGACACTTCTTCCAGGCCGTCGTCCTCGGTCTTCTCCGAGTCTTCCTCGTTGCTAGCGTCGCCGGAGGACACCGGCACCAGAAGATTGGGGCACTCAGGCGGCGTGAGCCCCCGCTCGTCAAAGGCGGGCATGGCGGCAACCAGCTCCTCCCTGGCGGCAACCAGCTCCTCCCCGGGATCGCCATGAAGCAGGGTAACCACGGCCCTGCCCAGCTCCTCACCTGTCAGGCTGGCGGACCGAAGCCTGATGGTGTCCCTCGCACCCTCATACTCCCACATGGGCTTCGAGTGCGACTGGAGCGGCGCCAAGCGCTGCATCAGGAACTCCCTCACTATCATCGCCCCGGTAAGTTGCTTGGCCTCCATGTCCTGGGAAATCCGCTTAAAGACGGGCTTCGCCCGGGGATCGATGAGCTTCGCGGAGCCCCATGCGAGGGTCTTCTCGGGCAGCTCCGTCGGAAGCTCCAAGCGTGGATCGAGGCCCTAGGCATCCAAGAAGACCCAGCGGTGCCTGAAGCCTTCCACCTTCTTCCCGGCCTTCAGGAGCATATTCCCGCTCTGGACTGCGACACAGGAGGCGCACGCCGACCGCTGTGCATAGTCGTGAAGTCGCTGGCTGAAGTAGTGGCGGAAGAGGGCCACTGAGGGCCTCACGCCCATGAAGGCTTCGCAGTAGAAGGCGAAGACAGATAGGAGCAGGATGGAATTGGGCTGAAGATGGAGGGCCTGGATCCCGTAATGCTCGAGGATAGTGGAGAAGAACCCCGAGAAAGGCGGGACGAGCCCAGAGAAAACGCTATGAAGGAAGAAGGGATAGACTGTCTTTGCCAAGGTGCGCTGCTCTGCAGAGCCGCACCAGATCAAGGTCTGCCCCCACTCATTGGTGTCGCCCGCTGTCAACGGGAGCGCCGGGACGAGGTCCCCCTCCTTGGCGATGGTGGATTCCGTAAGCACCGGCGAGCGAGAAGAGGAGGTCGAGGCCTGGGCCTCAGGCTTCGACTTTCCGGCGGGCGCCATCAGAAGGATCCTAGGGGTTGGAGGAGCAAGAGGAAGGACGGCGCTGCGCCAAGATCTGGAGGAAGCTCTCGCAAGGGAAACGGGATCTGAGCAAGCAATCAAGGGAGCAAGGAAGGAAAGCAGTGATGTCTCGGCAGCGGGCGCCAGGCTTTTGTCGGCCTGGGCAGTTGCCGAGGCGACGTGGGAGCGGAGGCGCCCGTGTCCTGCCATGCGCCACGCGTCGAGCTTGGCCCACAGGCGGTTGGGGCCCGCGGCGCTTCGGTCTCCATGCCTTAGCTTCGCCCCGAAGCCAACCCGAGCACGCCTTGGGACTGGGGGCTATTGTCGGTGTTCTGGGATCGGGGGTACCCAGACCTGCCTACCTACGGCCCAGCGCGTGGCCCACCGCGACGGCCCAGTATGGCCTGGAAGCAAACCTCCCCAAGACAAGACCCTCGTGAGGGCCCCGGCCTCGCCAGGAGAACGACGCCAAGACCCGAGGGGAGCGGCCTCCCCAGGTCGCCTCCCGAGGAGCGGAGATTCCTATGCAAGCACCCGACCTCAGGAGGCTGCGATGACGTGAGCCATGACGACCAAGGCAGGCGGGCGCCAGCGGGCGCAGCGGGGACAGTTTCCTCTTTGGTGCTAAGGAGGCAAGGACGAATGCGGGTTCCCAAGGAATCCCCCAAAGGTTTCCATTCCGGTGCAACAAGACCAAGACCACGGGCTCGGCAGGATAGATGTCATCGCCGAGCCCACCTCTGCGTCACGCCAGTAGCTTTTCAGGCGAAGACCACCTTTAGTGAGGATAAGCTGTACCTCTTGTCCCCTTTCAAATTTGGCCGTTGTGGGATCCCTTCCCGCCTATGCGATAAGGGAAGAAGACCAAGGCCGCTATAAATAGGGACTAGCCTCCACCGACGGACGGAGAGACCAATCCATCCTCACCCAAGAGCCCTCGCGAGGTCGCTCACCGTTGTACCAGTTCATCCCAAACCTCCTTGTGAGGCCAATCCACCAAAAGCAGGAGTAGGGTTTTACACCGCAAGGTGGCCCGAACCTGGGTAAATCTCTGTGTCCATCTTCTTGTTCACTCGTGCGCATTCGGCAAGGCTTGGCTGTGGAGTGGCGAGCTTGAGGCAAGTGTGGGTGAAGATCTTCGCACACGCCCCTGAGTTCGAACCTTCTTTGGTCTGTGGAGCCCCGATTCCGACACCTTCCTTTCGAAATCACGTACAAACCATGCTGGGCTATCAAATCTCAGGTGTTGGCTTATTTCCTCACCAAATGGATGTAGGCCGAGCTCCCCAAGGAATACAGTACATACTCCCACTGGATGATGTACTTTGATGGATCCAAAATGCTCGCCGGACTGGGGGCTGGAGTAATACTCTCATCCCCAACAGGCGACAATATCTGGTAGGTCCTGTAGATCATGTACACTGACTCCAACAATGCGGCCGAATACAAGGCCCTTTTGCATGGGCTCCGAATGGCAGCATCAATGGGCGTACAATGGCTTGAAGTAAGAGGAGACTCTAACCTCGCCATCTCTCAAATCAACGGCGACTTTGACGCCAAAAACCCGAAGATGGCAGTATATAAAAATGTCGCCCTCAAGATATCCGCACGGTTCGAAGGACTAGAATTCCACCATGTTTCCAGAGACAACAATCAAGCCACCGACGTCCTCGCCCGTATGGGAGCAAAACGCGGTCCCGTCCCCAACAATACCTTCCTGGAACGGCTTTATAAGCCATCCGTGGTATGGCAGGACAAGGATACGGACGCCGGAGTAAATGGACCGGAAAAAATTACCCCTCCTATCATCAGACCAGACGATCAAATCGTCGGCGGTTCGATGATCGAAGAAACACCTTTGGCTCACGAAGTCATGGCAGTGATCGCGCCATGGATCGAACCATTCCTTGCTTATCTCCTTCGCTAGGAACTCCCCGATGACCAGACTGAGGCAAGACGCATAATGCGGCGTGATACGTCTCCAACGTATCTATAATTTTTGATTGTTCCATGCTGTTATATTATCATTCTTGGATGTTTTACTATCATTTTATAGCAACTTTATATCATTTTTTGGGACTAACCTATTGACATAGTCCCAGTGCCAGTTGCTGTTTTTTTGCTTGTTTTTTACTTCACAGAATATCAGTACCAAACGGAGTCCAATTGCGACGAAACTTTTTGGAGTTTTTTTGGACCAGAAGACAACTTGGGAGCCAAGGAAGCACCTGGGGGGGGGGGGAGGGAGGCCCGTGGGGCCCACAACCCACCAGGGTGCGTCGGAGGCCCCTGGCGCGCCCTGATGGGTTGTGGTGCCCACGGGGGTCTCCTTGATGATCCACAAGTATAGGGGATCTATCATAGTCCTTTTGATAAGTAAGAGTGTCGAACCCAACGAGGAGCAGAAGGAAATGACAAGCGGTTTTCAGTAAGGTATTCTCTGCAAGCCCTGAAATTACCAGCAACAGATAGTTTTGTGATAAGATAATTCGTAACGAGTAGCAAGTAACAAATGTAGCAAAGGTGCAGCAAGGTGGCCCAATCCTTTTTGTAGGAAAGGACAAGCCTGGACAAACTCTTATATAAGGCAAAGCGCTCCCAAGGACACATGGGAATTTCTGTCAAGCTCGTTTTCATCATGTTCATATGATTCACGTTCGTTACTTTGATAATTTGCTATGTGGGTGGACCAGTGCTTGGGTGCTGCCCTTACTTGGACAAGCCTCCCACTTATGATTAACCTCTCTCGCAAGCATCCGCAACTACGAAAGAAGAATTAAGATAAATCTAACCATAGCATGAAACATATAGATCCAAATCAGCCCCTTACGAAGCAACGCATAAACTAGGGTTTAAGCTTCTGTCACTCTAGCAACCCATCATCTACTTATTACTTCCCAATGCCTTCCCCTAGGCCCAAATAATGGTGAAGTGTCATGTAGTCGACGTTCACATAACACCACTAGAGGAGAGACAACATACATCTTATCAAAATATCGAACGAATACCAAATTCACATGATTACTTATAACAAGACTTATCCCATGTCCTCAGGAACAAACATAACTACTCACAAAGCATATTCATATTCATGATCAGAGAAGTATTAATTATCATTAAGGATCCGAACATATGATCTTCCACCAAGTAAACCAACTAGCATCAACTACAAGGAGTAATCAACACTACTAGCAACCCACATGTACCAATATGAGGTTTTGAGACTAAGATCGGATACAAGAGATGAACTAGGGTTTGGAGAGGAGATGGTGTTGGTGAAGATGTTGATGGAGATTGACCCCCTCTCAATGAGAGGATCGTTGGTGATGACGATGGCTTCGATTTCCCCTTCCGGGAGGGAAGTTTCCCCGGCTGAACAGCTCCGCCGGAGCCCTAGATTGCTTCTGCCCAGGTTCCGCCTCAAGACGGCGACGCTTCATCCCAAAAGCTCTCTTCTGATTTTTTCCAGGTCAAAACCCTCCATATAGCAGAAGATGGGCACCGGAGGGCTGCCAGGGGGCCCACAAGCCACAGGGGCGCGCCCTGGGGGGTAGGGCACGCCCCCAGTCTTGTGGCCTCCTGGTGGGTCCCCTCTGGTATTTCTTTCGCCCAATATTTTTTATATATTCCAAAATAATTCTTCGTAACTTTTCAGGACTTTCGGAGTTGTGCAGAATAGGTCTCTCATATTTGCTCCTTTTCCAGTCCAGAATTCCAGCTGCCGGCATTCTCCCTCTTCATGTAAACCTTGTAAAATAAGAGAGAAAAGGCATAAGTATTGTACCATAATGTGTAATAACAGCCCATAATGCAATAAATATCAATATAAAAGCATGATGCAAAATGGACGTATCAACTCCCCCAAGCTTAGACCTCGCTTGTCCTCAAGCGAAAGCCGAAATCGATAAATATGTCCACATGTTTAGAGATAGAGGTGTCTATAAAATAAAATACGGACATGAAGGCATCATGATCATATTTAGAACAGCAACATATATTGACATATAAATTTCTTATGCTAAAGTGACAATTCATTCACAAGGTAAAGTATGAATCAAAAACTTTATTGAAAACTAACAAACTATGATCTCGGTCATTGAAGCAATTGCAATTTATCATAACATCGAAAAGAGTCAATATAAGAGCTTTTCAGCAAGTTCACATACTCAACTATCATTTAGTCTTTTACAATTGCTAACACTCACGCGATACTTATGAGATCAAAGTTTCAATCGGACACAGAGAAAGATAGGGGCTTATAGTTTCGCCTCCTAACTATTTACCTCAAGGGTAATGTCAACAGAAATAACTCATGATCACCCACATCCGAGTGGATATATGTGTCTAGATCATTCCCCAACACATGACGCTTGCCAAGAGAGAAAGGCGAAATATAGGAAGTGGTGAAGATCACCATGACTCCTGCATAAAGGTAATTACTAGAAAGTAAAAGTAACAGATAGGCCCTTCGCAGAGGGAAGCAGAGGTTGTCATGCGCTTTTATAGTTGGATGTGCAATCTCTTAATGCAAAAGAATGTCACTTTATATTGCCGCTTGTGATAAAGAACTTTATTATGCAGTCTGTCGCTTTTATTTCTTCCATATCACAAGTTCGTATAAAGTTTGTTTTCCTCACACTAATAGATCATACATATTTAGGGAGCAAATTTTTTATTGCTTGCACCGATGACAACTTACTTGAAGGATCTTACTCAATCCATAGGTAGGTATGGTGGTCTCTCATGGCAAAACTGGTTTATGGGTGTTTGGATGCACAAGTAGTATCTCTACTTGGTGCGGAAGTTTTGGCTAGTATGAGGTGGAAGAAAGCGTCACATGTTAGAGGATCCATGACAATATAACTTCAATTCAGAAATAAGCAAACATAACTCATTATGTTGTCTTCCTTGTCCAACATCAACCTTTTAGCATATAATATTTTGATGAGTGCTCACAATCACAAAAGATGTCCAAGATAGTATATTTATATGTGAGACCTCCCCCTCTTTATTACTTCCTATTAATTGCAACAATGACCAAAACTATGTTTGTCAACTAACAACAAGTTTCATGCGACATACTTCTTATATGTGAAGTCATCACTCCCCATAAGGTCATCATATATACTCTTTGCTTTTATTCTATTCTTCTTTTTATTTCTTTTTCCCAAGATCATAGCAAGCAAGCAAAGCCCTCAACTTAAAACTACTTTTTATTATATAACTCTCGGACTCGATTACATAGGGGGAACATAAAGCAAAACTCAAAGCTAGGTCACACTAAAACTTTATTCTACTTGATCAAGATATAACCAAAAGGATCAAACTAAGAAAAACGATGAAAGTAAAAGATGTGATGATGATACGATACCGGGACACCTCCCCCAAGCTTGGCACAAGCCAAGGGGAGTGCCCATACCCATGTGTTTAGTTGTCTTTCTTCGGAGGTGGTGATGTTGGAGTTGTTGATGAGGTTGGAGGCTTGTCCTCCGTCTTCCAAGGCATAGGCTCACCATCGTAAAAAGATGAACGAGTCTCCATGATCCTCAAATCTGCAGCCAAACTCATTCTCTTAAATCTGTATTCATACTCACAGTTTTGGTTTTGCAGGTCATAGATCAGGGCTTGGAGATGCTCGATTTTCTCGTAAAGCTTGAAGATGTCCTCCCCGATGTCCTTGGCATCCAGCTTGTGCTTATGGGTAAACTCCGCGATCATCATGTGATTTGCATTGAGTCCACGTTCCACCATCCCTTGACACTTGAAGACTTGCTGCTCCCTTGCTTCGAGCCTTGTCTCCACGCTTCCGGTCTTCTTTGGCCCCTCAACATCACGGATGTGCATCACCCCCTCACGCATCTCAATGGTTTGAGGGTGTCGCAGCACCTCCGCAAGGTAGGGGTTGATGACCTTCTTGAAGAACTTGTCCTTCGAAGCACTTGGGGACGTGATGGCGATCTAGATCTGTCCGGAAAGCAATTCGAAACAAAAACATGAGATATTGTTGTGATACGAAGGTCAAAACCTTTGGGAGATTATATAATGAATTTTTACCGACCTAAAGGAGTATACCACAAGAAAACGGAGTCCGGAGGGTACACGGGGTGGCCACAAGCCACAGGGGCGCGCCCTGGGGAGTAGGGCGCGTCCCCATGGCATGTCGCCTCCTCGTGCACTTTTCGGACTACTTTAAATTTTCCTAATTTATTAAATATTCCAAAACGGAGAAAAATTGCTATTGGAAAAGTTTTGGAGTCGGTTTACTTACCGTACCACATACCTACTCCTTTTCGGAGTCTGAAACGTTCTGGTAGACATCCCTTATGTACTCCTCCGGGGTTATGGTATTAATAATATTGGTTTCTACATTTACGGGAGTACCTGAGATATAATGTTTGATTCTCTGCCCGTTTACCACCTTCGGATTTGTGCCTTCGGCGTTGTTGATCTTGATGGCACCGGAACGATATACTTCCTCGACAATGTAAGGCCCTTCCCATTTAGAGAGAAGTTTTCCTGCAAAAAATCTTAAACGAGAATTGTATAGCAAGACATGGTCACCTACATTGAACTCACGCTTTTGTATCCTTTTATCATGCCATCTCTTAACCTTTTCTTTAAACAACTTGGCATTCTCATAGGCCTGGGTTCTCCATTCATCAAGTGAGCTAATATCAAATAACCTCTTCTCACCAGCAAGTTTGAAATCATAGTTGAGCTCTTTGATTACCCAATAAGCTTTATGTTCTAGTTCAAGAGGTAAGTGACATGCTTTACCATAAACCATCTTATACGGAGACATGCCCATAGGATTTTTATAAGCAGTTCTATAAGCCCATAATGCATCATCAAGTTTCTTAGACCAATTCTTTCTGGATCTATTAACAGTCTTCTGCAAGATCAATTTAATTTCTCTATTGCTCAATTCTACTTGACCACTAGACTGAGGATGATAAGGAGATGCAATTCTATGATTAACATCATACTTAGCAAGCAATTTACGGAAAGCACCATGAATATAGTGTGAACCACCATCAGTCATTAAATATCTAGGGACTCCAAATCTAGGGAAAATAACTTCTTTAAGCATTTTAATAGAAGTGTTATGATCAGCACTACTAGTTGGAATAGCTTCTACCCACTTAGTAACATAATCAACAGCAACTACAATATGGGTATACCCGTTGGACTTTGGAAAAGGTCCATATAATCAAAACCCCAAACATGAAATGGTTCAATAACAAGTGAGTAATTCATAGGCATTTCTTGACGTCTACTAATATTACCAATTCTTTGACATTCATCACAAGACAAGACAAACTTACGAGCATCCTTGAAGAGAGTAGGCCCATAAAAAGCAGATTGTAATACCTTGTGTGCAGTTCTATCTCCAGCGTGGTGTCCTCCGTAGGCCTCGGAGTGACACTTGTGTAGGATCTGTGCCTGTTCATGCTCAGGTACACAACGTCTAATAACACCATCTACACCTTCTTTATAAAGGTGTGGATCATCCCAAAAGTAATATCTTAAATCATAGAAGAACTTTTTCTTTTGTTGGTATGTGAAACTAGGTGGTATAAATTTAGCAACAATGTAATTAGCATAATCAGCATACCATGGAGCATTACGTGAAGCATTTATGACAGCTAATTGTTCATCAGGAAAGCTATCATCAATAGGTAGTGGGTCATCAAGAACATTCTCTAACCTAGACAAGTTATCTGCTACGGGGTTCTCAGCACCCTTTCTATCAACAATATGCAAATCAAATTCTTGTAGCAAGAGAACCCATCTAACAAGTCTAGGTTTAGCATCTTTCTTTCCATAAGGTATTTAATAGCAGCATGATCAATGTGAACAGTAACTTTGGAATCGACAATATAAGATCTGAACTTATCACATGCAAACACAACATCTAAAAATTCCTTTTCAGTAGTAGCATAGTTTCTTTGAGCACTGTCTAGAGTTTTACTAGCATAATGGATAACATTCAATTTCTTATCAACTCTTTGTCCTAGAACAGCACCAACAACATAATCACTAGCGTCACACATGATTTCAAAGGGTAGGTTCCAATCAGGTGGTTGAACAACAGGTGCAGTGATCAAGGCTTTCTTAAGAATTTCAAATGCTTCTACGCAATCATCATCAAAAACGAATGGAACATCTTTTTGCAAGAGATTAGTGAGAGGCCTAGAAATCTTAGAGAAGTCTTTAATAAACCTCATATAGAAACCAGCATGACCAAGGAAACTTCTTATACCTTTGATATCCGTAGGACACGACATTTTTTCAATAGCATCGACTTTAGCTTTATCAACTTCAATACCTCTTTCGGAGATTTTGTGTCCCAAGACAATACCCTCATTAACCATAAAGTGGCACTTTTCCCAAATCAAGAAAAGATTAGTTTCTTCACATCTCTGCAAAACTCGATCAAGGTTGCTCAAGCAATCATCAAAAGAAGTTCCGTAAACGGAGAAATCATCCATGAAAACCTCAACAATCTTTTCACAAAAGTCAGAGAATATAGCAGTCATACATCTTTGAAAGGTAGCAGGTGCATTGCATAAACCAAAAGGCATACGTATATAAGCAAAGGTACCGAAAGGACAAGTAAAAGTGGTCTTCTCTTGGTCCTCTTTTGACACATGTATTTGAGAGAAACCAGAATAACCATCTAGAAAGAAAAAGTGTGTGTGTTTGGATAGTCTTTCTAGCATTTGATCAATAAAAGGTAGAGGGTAATGATCTTTCCTAGTAGCTTTATTCAATTTCCTAAAATCAATTACCATTCTATATCCTGTAACAATTCTTTGCGGGATCAATTCATTTTTATCATTGGGAACAATGGTAATACCTCCCTTCTTAGGGACACAATGAACGGGACTAACCCATCTACTATCAGCAATAGGATAAATTATACCTGCCTCTAGAAGCTTTAGTATTTCATTTCTTACCACTTCTTTCATTTTAGGATTTAACCGTCGTTGGTGATCAACAACTGGTATAGCACCAGGCTCCATATTAATTTTATGCTGACATAGAGTGGGACTAATGCCCTTAAGATCATCAAGAGTATATACAATAGCAGCACGGTGCTTCTTCAGAGTTTTCAATAATCTCTTTTCTTCATGCTATGAAAGGTTAGCACTAATAATAACAGGATATATCTTCTTTTCATCAAGATAAGCATATTTCAGAGTATCCGGTAATTGTTTAAGCTCAAACACGGGATCACCCTTGGGTGGAGGAGGATCCCCAAGTATTTCAACAGGCAAGTGGTGTTTCAAAACAGGCATTTGATCAAAGAAAATATTATCTAATTCCCTTCTTTCATTCATGAACATATCATTTTCATGGTCTAGCAAATATTGTTCTAAAGGATTAGTAGGAGGCACATCAATAGAAGCAAGATCAATAATTTCATCCTTACTAGGCAATTCTTTATCATGGGGTTGTCTACGAAATTTAGAGAAATTAAACTCATGGGGCACATCCCCAAAACTTACAGTAACAGTTTCTTTCTCACAATCTATCTTAGCATTAACAGTATTCAAGAAAGGCCTACCAAATATAATGGGACAAAAATCATCTTGTGGGGAACCAAGAACAAGAAAATCAGTAGGATATTTTATTTTCCCACACAAGACTTCAACATCTCTAACAATCCCAATTGGTGATATAGTATCTCTATTAGCAAGCTTGATAGTAACATCAATATCTTCTATTTCAGCAGGTGCAATATCATTCATAATTTCTTGGTATAAAGTAAAGGGAATTGCACTCACACTAGCACCCACATCACATAAGCCATGATAACAATGATCTCCTATTTTAACAGAAACAACAGGCATGCCAACAACAGGTCTATGTTTATCTTTAGTATCAGGTCTAGCAATTCTAGCAGCTTTATCACGGAAATGAATAACATGCCCATCAATATTATCAACCAAGAGATCTTTAACCATAGCAATACTAGGTTCAACTTTAATTTGTTCAGGGGGTGTAGGTGTTCTAACATAGCTCTTACGAACCACAGTTGAAGCTTTAGCATGTTCCTTTATTCTAACAGGGAAAGGTGGTTTCTCAATATAAGCAGCAGGAATAACAGGATCAACATTATAAGTAATAGTTTCTTCTTCAACGTTAATAGGTTCAACTACTTTCACTTCAATGGGAGGATGATATTTAAACCACTTCTCCTTAGGGAGATCAACATGAGTGGCAAATGATTCACAGAAAGAAGCTACTATCTCAGAGTCAAGTCCATATTTAGTGCTAAATTCACGAAAAGCATCGGTGTCTATAAAGGATTTAACTCAATCAAACTTAAGGTTTATATCTGACTCCTTACCTTCGTCGAGTTCCCAATCTTCAGAGTTGCGTTTAATTCTTTCCAATAAATCCCATTTGAATTCAATATCTTTCTTCATAAAGGAACCAGTACAAGAAGTATCGAGCATGGATTGATCATTACGAGAGAGCCGAGCATAAAAATTCTGAATAATAATTTCTCTTGAGAGCTCATGATTGGGGCATGAATATAACATTGACTTAAGCCTCCCCCAAGCTTGAGCGATACTTTCTCCTTCACGAGGCCAAAAATTATAAATATAATTCCGATCACGATGAACCAGATGCATAGGATAAAACTTCTGATGAAATTCCAATTTCAATCGGTTGTAGTTCCAAGATCCAATATCATCACATAGCCTATACCATGTCAATGCCTTCTCCTTCAAAGATAAAGGGAAGACCTTCTTCTTGACATCATCCTCGGGCAAACCTGCAAGCTTAAATAATCCACAAACTTCATCCACATAGATTAGATGCAAATCAGGATGTAGTGTTCCATCTCCTGCATTAGGATTAGCTAGCAGTTTCTCTATCATACCCGAAGGAATTTCATAATAAATATTTTCAGTAGGTTCAGTAGGTTGAGGAGCAACTCTTTGTGCTTCCGGTCGAGGTGAACATACCCCGAACAAGCCCCTCAAAGGATTATTTTCCATAGTAACAAGTGACAGTAAATTTTAGCACACTATATAAAATTTTCCTTACCAAATTCCACTCACCAAAGGCGCTTCACTCCCCGTCAACGGCGCCAGAAAAGAGTCTTGATGACCCACAAGTATAGGGGATCTATCGTAGTCCTTTCGATAAGTAAGAGTGTCGAACCCAACGAGGAGCAGAAGGAAATGACAAGCGGTTTTCAGTAAGGTATTCTCTGCAAGCCCTGAAATTACCAACAACAGATAGTTTTGTGATAAGATAATTCGTAACGAGTAGCAAGTAAAAAATGTAGCAAAGGTGCAGCAAGGTGGCCCAACCCTTTTTGTAGCAAAGGACAAGTCTGGACAAACTCTTATATAAGGCAAAGCGCTCCCGAGGACACATGGGAATTTCTGTCAAGCTAGTTTTCATCATGCTCATATGATTCGCGTTCGTTACTTTGATAATTTGATATGTGGGTGGACCGGTGCTTGGGTGCTGCCCTTACTTGGACAAGCCTCCCACTTATGATTAACCTCTCTCGCAAGCATTCGCAACTACGAAAGAAGAATTAAGATAAATCTAACCATAGCATGAAACATATGGATCCAAATCAGCTTCTTACGAAGCAACGCATAAACTAGGGTTTAAGCTTCTGTCACTCTAGCAACCCATCATCTACTTATTACTTCCCAATGCCTTCCCCTAGGCACAAATAATGGTGAAGTGTCATGTAGTCGACGTTCACATAACACCACTAGAGGAGAGACAACATACATCTTATCAAAATATCGAACGAATACCAAATTCACATGATTACTTATAACAAGACTTATCCCATGTCCTCAGGAACAAACGTAACTACTCACAAAGCATATTCATATTCATGATCAGAGAAGTATTAATTATCATTAAGGATCTGAACATATGATCTTCCACCAAGTAAACCAACTAGCATCAACTACAAGGAGTAATCAACACTACTAGCGACCCACAGGTACAAATCTGAGGTTTTGAGACTAAGATCGGATACAAGAGATGAACTAGGGTTTGGAGAGGAGATGGTGCTGGTGAAGATGTTGATGGAGATTGACCCCCTCTTGATGAGAGGATCGTTGGTGATGACGATGGCTTCGATTTCCCCCTCCGGGAGGGAAGTTTCCCCGGCAGAACAGCTCCGTTGGAGCCCTAGATTTCTTCTGCCCATGTTCCGCCTCGAGACGGCGATGCTTCGTCCCGAAAGCTCTCTTCTGATGTTTTCCAGGTCAAAACGCTCCATATAGCAGAAGATGGGCACCGGAGGGCTGCCAGGGGGCCCACAAGCCACAGGGGCGCGCCCCCCAGGCTTGTGGCCTCCTGGTGGGCCCCCTCTGGTATTTCTTTCGCCCAATATTTTTTATATATTCCAAAATAATTCTCCGTAACTTTTCAGGACTTTTGGAGTTGTGCAGAATAGGTCTCTCATATTTGCTCCTTTTCCAGTCCAGAATTCCAGCTGCCGGCATTCTCCCTCTTCATGTAAACCTTGTAAAATAAGAGAGAAAAGGCATAAGTATTGTACCATAATGTGTAATAACAGCCCATAATGCAATAAATATCAATATAAAAGCATGATGCAAAATGGACGTATCACTCCTCCACCGCCTCTGAGCTCTATAAATACCCAAATATTCCAGAAACCCTAGAGGAGTCGACAAAAAACACTTCCAGCCGTCGTAAGTTCCAGAACCGTGACGTGGCTTGAGACTGCATCGGTATTTCCCCAAAGAGGAAGGGATGATGCAGCACAGCGACGGTAAGTATTTCCCTCAGTTATGAAACCAAGGTTATCGAACCAGTAGGAGGATCACCACCACCCAATAAGCACATTACATAGAGATTTTGGAATCGTGGAAACACTAGCACCCAAATCACATAAATAAAAAAACACTCATAATTTTTAATCTTGACCTTAATGGTAGGTTCCCACTCATCATGTAATTTTCTAGGAATAGAAATCTCCAACTCCAACTTTTCTTCAAAAGAATTCATCGTGGCATCAACGATATGTTTAGTAAAAGCTTTATTTTGTTCATAAGGATGGGGTGAATTCAACATGGATTGCAGCAAAGAAATACATTCAATCAAAGAGCAAGTATCATAATTAAAGTCTTTACAATCCAAAATAGTGGGCACATCACTAGTTAAAGTTTTGACCTCTTCAAACCCACTTTTATCAAAATTTTCATGAAGATTTTCACCCTCCAAATTATTGGGACGCCTTCTAGCTAAAGTTGACTCTACTTCAGTCCCTTTATCATCAATCTTAATATTACTAAATAAGGAATCAATAGAAGAAACACCAATCACTTTGAGATCTTCATCTTTTTTATGAAGGCAATCACTAGAAAACGATTTTTCTAAGATTTCTCTTTTAGCTCTAAGCATAGCAGTTCTTTTCTTACTTTCATCCATAGAGACATATCAAGCTTTAATTGATTCATCAATCTTAGGCACAAAATCTTTCAACTTGAGATTTTCAACATCATGAGAAATTCTATCAATGCTTCTAGACATATCATCAATCTTATTCAACTTTTCTTCTATCGTAGTATTGAAAGCCTTTTGCGCATTGATAAATTCTTTAATATTACTCTCAAGATCAGAAGTGTTCCTATTATTATTGTAAGAATAATTACCATAGGAATTACCATAATTATTAGAGGAATTTCCAGGAAATGGCCTAGGATTAAAATTACCTCTATAAGCATTATTATTGAAATTGTTTCGCAAGACAAAGTTCACAGCTACGGAATCACTATTTTCCTCAATCAAGGTAGACAAAGGCACATCATTAAGATCAATAGGAGCATTTTTACTAGCAACCAATTTCATCAAAGCATCAACCTTATCACTCACAGTACTAATTTCTTCAACCGAATTGACTTTTTTACTAGTAGGTGCTCTTTCGGTATGCCATTGTGAATAATTTACCATGATATTATCTAGCAATTTAGTAGCTTCACCCAAAGTAATCTCCATAAAAGTACCACCCGCGGCGGAATCTAAAAGATTTCTAGAGACAAAATTCAACCCCGCATAAATTTTTTGTATGATCATCCAAAGATTTAAACCATGAGTAGGACAATTTATTAGCATCAACTTCATTCTTTCCCAAGATTGTGCAACATGTTCATGCGCTAGTTGCTTAAAATTCATGATTTGTGTCCTAAGGGAAATAATTTTCGCGGGTGGAAAATACTTAGTGATAAAAACATCCTTGCACTTATTCCAAGAATCGATACTATTGCGAGGCAAAGAAGAAAACCAAATTTTTGCACGATCCTGCAAGGAAAAAGGAAATAGTTTCAACTTCACAATATCATTGTCCACATCTTTTTTATTTTGCATATCACACAATTCTACGAACGTGTTTAGATGGGACGCGACATCCTCATTAGGATTACCGGCAAATTGATCTTTCATGACAATATTCAACAAAGCGGCATTAATATCACAAGACTCCGCATTAGTGGCGGGAGGAGCAATTGGAGTACAAATAAAATCATTGTTATTAGTATTGGAAAAATCACACAACTTGGTGTTTTCTTGAGTAATCGTGACTACGCAAACAAGATTGCAAGCAAGGAAAATATTTGGCGAGAAAAAGGCAAACGAAAAAGAGGGAGAATAAAACGGCAAATTGGTGAAGTGGGGGAGAGGAAAACGAGATGCAAATGGCAAATAATGTAATTGCAAGGAGATGAGATTTGTGATTAGGAACCTGGTAGATGATGATGGAGTCCCCTCGGCGCCTACGATAGGCACATAGAAGAGACCGCTTCCTCCCCAGCAACGGCGCCAGAAATTCCTTTGATGTGGCTTGAGACTGCGTCGGTATTTCCCCAAAGAGGAAGGGATGATGCAGCACATCGATGGTAAGTATTTCCCTCAGTTATAAAACTAAGGTTATCGAACCAGTAGGAGGATCACCACCACCCAATAAGTAGCACCTGCACACAAACAACAAATACTTGCAACCCGACGCGAAAGAGAGGTTGTCAATCTCTCTACGGTAAAAATATAAATTAGGTAGTGATAGATAGGAGAGATAGATCTCTCAAGAACCGAAAATAAAAAGAGCAAATAAAATATGCAGCAATATGTTTTTGGGTTTTTGGTTTTGTAGATCTGAAAACAAAGAGGCAAAAAGATAGATCGGAAAGCAATATGTTGGAAAAGTAGACCCGGGGGCCGTAGGATTCACCACTGGCTTCTCTCATGAGTATAGCACACGGTGGGTGAACAAATTATTGTTGGGCAATTGATAGAAAATCGAATAGTCATGGCGATATCCAAGGTGATGATCATTATATAGGTATCACTTCCAAGATAAGTAGACCGACTCCTGCCTGCATCTACCACTATTACTCCACACATCGACCGCTATCCAGCATGCATCTAGTGTATTAAGTTCATGAGAAAATGGAGTAATGCAATAAGAACGATGACATGATGTAGACAAGATCTATTCATGTAGGAATAGACCCCATCTTTTTATCCTTAATGGCAACGATAGATGCGTGCCTTGCTGCCCCTTCTGTCACCGGGAAAGGACACCGCAAGATCGAACCCATCACAAAGCACCTCTTCCCATGGCAAGAAAAATCGATCTAGTCGGCCTAACTAAACCAAAGATTTGAAGAAGAAATACAAGGCTATAAGTAATCATGCATATAAGAGATCAAAGAAGACTCAAATAATATTCATGGATAGAAACTGATCATGAACTCAAAATTCATCGGATCCCAACAAACACACCGCAAAAGTTTACATCAAATAGATCTCCAAGAGACCATTGTATTGAGAATCATAAGAGAGAGAGGAAGCCATCTAGCTACTGCCTATGGACCCGTAGGTCTATGGTGGACTACTCACGCATCATCGGAGAGGCACCTATGAAAAAGATGAACCCCTCCGTGATGGTGTTTAGATTGGATCTCGAGGTTCTGGAACTTGCGGCGGCTGGAATTGTGTTTCGTCGACTCCCCTAGTTTTTTTTGGATTATTTGGGAATTTATAGGAATCAGAGGCGGTGCGGAGGGGCCCCGTGGAGGGCACAACCCATCAGGGCACGTCGGGGCCCCCCTGGCGTGCCCTGGTGGGTTGTGCTCCCCACAGCCCACCTTCCTGGGTCTTCTTTGGCCCACTGGGTGTCTTCTGGTCTAGAAAAAATCTCCAAAAAGTTTCATCGTGACTGGACTCCGTTTGGTACTGATATTCTGCGAAATAAAAAACAAACAAAAATAGCAACTGGCACTTTGGCACTATATCAATAGGTTAGTCCCAAAAAATGATATAAAGTTGCTATAAAATGATGGTAAAACATCCAAGTATAATAATATAACAGCATGGAACAAGCAAAAATTATAGATACGTTGGAGACGTATCAAACCGCGAGATCCAATCTAACACCATCACGGAGGGGTTAATCATCCTCATTGGTGCCTCTCCGATGATGCGTGAGTAGTCCACCATAGACCTACGGGTCCGTAGGCAGTATCTAGATGGCTTTCTCCCTCTCTCTTTTGATTCTCAATACAATGGTCTCTTGGAGATCTATTTGATGTAATGACTTTTTGCGGTGTGTTTGTTGGGATCCGATGAATTTTGAGTTCATGATCAGTTTCGATCCATGAATATTATTTGAGTCTTCTTTGATCTCTTATATGCATGATTACTTATAGCTTCATATTTCTTCTTCGAATCTTTGGTTTAGTTAGGCTAACTAGATCGATTTTTCTTGCCATGGGAAGAGGTGCTTTGTGATGGGTTTGATCTTGCGGTGTCCTCTCCCAGTGACAGAAGGGGCAGCGAGGCACGCATGTATCGTTGCTATTAAGGATAACAAGATGGGGTCTATTCCTACATGAATAGATCTTGTCTACATCATGTCATCATTCTTATTGCATTACTCCGTTTCTCCATGAACTTAATACACTAGATGCATGCTGGATAGCGGTCGATGTGTGGAGTAATAGTAGTAGATGCAGAATCATTTCGGTCTACTAATCTTGGACGTGATGCCTATATATTGATCATCGCCTTAGATATCGTCATGATTATTTGATCTTCTGTGTGCTATACTCATGAGAGAAGCCACTAGTGAAATCTACGGCCCACGGGTCTATCCTTTCAATATTTTGCTTTCCGATCTATCTTTTGTCGCTTTTGTTTTCAGATCTATTATTCCAAAACCCCAAAAATACCTTGCAGCTTATTTTATTTGCTTCTTTTATTTTGTCTTCTTGTGTGATCTATTTATCCAATCTCATACAAACTAATCTATCTTTTTACCGTGGAGAGATTGACAACCTCTCTTACGCGTCGGGTTGCAAGTATTTGTTCTTTGTGTGCAGGTACCATTTACATAGTGTTGCTTGGTTCTCCTACTTGTTCGATAACCTTGGTTTCATAACTGAGGGAAATACTTACCATAGCTGTGCTGCATCATCCCTTCCTCTTTGGGGAAACACCGACGCAGTCTCAAGCCACGTCACGTCGCTCCAAGGCCGACAAGGTACATGAGGGAGAGCTATACAAGAAAAGCACCACCAGAGTCCTCCAACGGTGCATATCCGAAGAAGAAGGGAAGTGGCTCTTGGCGGAGATACATGCAGGCATGGGCGGTCACCACGCAGCAGCCCGGGCCCTGGTAAGCAAGGCTTTTTGTGCCGGATTCTTCTAGCCCACTACTCGCGTAGACGCCCACACACTCGTTCAACACTGTGTTGGTTGTCAGCTCTTTGCAAATAAAAGGCACATGCCCCCAACGGCTCTCCAGACAATTCCGATTACCCGACCTATCACGGTCTGGGGGCTGGACATGGTCGGACCACTTAAAGGGGGGACCAAGAAAAAGAAATATCTCCTGGTCATGGTTGACAAATTCACCAAGTGGATTGAGGCGAAACCTGTAACGTCAGCTAGGTCCGGACCGGTTATCGAGTTTATATCCGGCGTGGTCCACCGTTATGGTGTCCCCCATAGTATAATAACGTACAATGGATCCAATTTCACAGCCCAGGAGGTAAAAGACTGGTGCGCTAATATGGGCATCAGGCTTGATTACGCCTCAGTATATCACCCACAGACCAATGGATAGGTCGAACGGGCCAATGGCCTCATCATGAGAGGTATCAAACCCCGCCTGGTCCGTCCCCTAACAGAATCTGACTGCCATTGCATAGAGGAGCTTGACTCCGTATTATTCGGCTTGCGCACCACCCCGAACCGGTCAACGGGATACACACTGTTCTTTATGGTGTACGGGGTGGAAGCAGTCCTCCCCTGCGATCTTATCCACGACGCACCTAGAGTGCGCATGTACGAGGAAAAGGAGGCGGAGTTAGATCGGCAGGATGACCTAGACGCCTTGGAAGGAGAACGCGACATAGCTCGGGCCCGTTCTACTTTTTATCAACAGCAAGCCTGGCGCTACCAAAGCAGGGAAGTTCCGGCGAAGGCCTACAATGTGGGCGAACTTGTTCTCCGCCTCCAGGAAAAGCAGAAGCATAAACTTACGCCTAAATGGGAGGGTCCTTTCATAATTGATGAGTTGCTTGCAGTTGGAGCATATCGCCTTCGCAACCCGCTGGACAATCGCCTTGAGCCAAACCCATGGCACGCAGCTCGTCTTAGGCGCTTCTACGGCTAGACCGGCGTCGTCACCCTCGCGAGTTCTTCTTCTTCTTTATTTTTCTCCTTTTGTTTCTTTCTTTTCCCATTTTTGGGACTGGCTAGCATTTCTCATGACATGTTCGGCTAAACCGAACTACGTGAAGACCTTTTCGGTACTCATCTTTCAATGTATTACCCGGTCTCACCTAGGGGCTTCTTGACGAAGCCGGTTAATAACCACGTGCATCTTTTGTTTTTATCGTGTGTACTTCAGAACTGGCCAAACTGGGTTACCTCGCTCCTATGCTTACCCTCTACGTTCCCGATTGTTTGGCTAGGGGGTAAAGGGACCACCTCTGCGATTGTTGCGACCGGGTCACCTGGGTACGCACCTCAGATGGGTAAAGCCGAAAGCTAGCGTTCTTAATAATACAATTGGTCAGCCACGAGGGAAGTGAAAATAATTGGTGATCGTCACCAATGCTCGGGGTCCCTTTTTCCTGAAGTATACCAACACCCGCACACTGCAGGTATTCGGTTATAACATCTACGGTCAACCGTAACAACCCGAAGAAAGGAACCCATGGATGAACTATTTTCTTCGGAAGATGTTTCGTACGTTAAACATTAATATAACATAACCATTTGTACACGTCTTGTCTGCTCGCACCATATGGACGGATTGCCTAGTTTCTCGCAGTGATTCCCTGTTAAGTCGGGACACCGAGTATGGAACACTCCTCGGCCTTTGGCGGGGGAGGTGGAAGCCGATGGCCGGTTTGCACAACGTTTACATTATGGGTACATAGCTACATAGAATCAAACACAAGGTTACTTGTCAAGATCATCTATAATGGTGTTCAGGGCGCAATCTTCCTATGAGATGCGAGCGGCGGGCATCACTTGGTCATATACCAAATGAGGCGGCACCTCTTGACCGTCTGGCCCTACCGGTCTATCTCGCGCCAAATGCGCGGGGTCAAGTTTGGTAAAGCGGGTCTTCACCATGGCCCATGCCTCCCGTGCGCCCTCTTGACAAGCTGATATCTTCCATAGCTCGAGTCGACGCCGAGCTCCGGAGATAGATCTTGGGTGGCAAGGTTGGACTAGAGAAAATCTCTGATTGGACATGCAAGGCTAGATGACCATCTTCACATACCCAAGAGCTAGAGAAATCCGATAACACCGAGAAAAAAAAGACGGGAGTCAAATCCCGCAAAGGAAAAAAAACAGGGAGCGAAAACCAGGGTGTTACACTAATACTTTGCTTCGATAACTAATAGACTTTTGCAATAAGTATGTGAGTTCTTTATGACTAATGTGAGTCCATGGATTATACACACTCTCACCCTTCCACCATTGCTAGCCTCTCTAGTACCGCGCAACTTTCGCCCGTACATTAAACCCACCATATACCCTTCCTCAAAACAGCCACCATACCTACCTATTATGGCATTTCCATAGCCATTCCGAGATATATTGCCATGCAACTTCCACCGTTCCGTTTATTATGACACGCACCATCATTTTCATATTGATTCGCATGATCGTAAGATAGCTAGCATGATGTTTTCATGGCTTGTCCGTTTTTTGATGTCATTTGCTATGCTAGATCGTTGCACATCCCGGTACACCATCGGAAGCATTCATATAGAGTCATATTTTGTTCTAGGTATCGAGTTGTAATTCTTGAGTTGTAAGTAAATAAAAGTGTGATGATCATCATTATTAGAGCATTGTCCCATGAGAGAAAGGATGATGGAAGCTATGATTCCCTCACAAGTTGGGATGAGTCTCCGGACTTTACAAATAATAAAAGAGGCCAATGAAGCCCAAATAAAAAAAAGAGGCCAAAGATGCCCACCAAAAAAATATGAGAGAAAAGAGAGAAGGGACAATGTTACTATCTTTTTTTCCACACTTGTGCTTCAAAGTAGCACCATGATCTTCATGATAGAGAGTCTCATATTTTGTCACTTTCATATAACTAGTGGAATTTTTCATTATAATGCACACCCACTTAGTTTCTTTTTGAGCTTTCATACACTTATAGCTCTAGTTCATCCGTTGCATGGCAATCCCTACTCACTCACATTGATATCTATTGATGGGCATCTCCATAGCCCGTTGATACGCCTAGTTGATGTGAGACTATCTTCTCCTTTTCCTCACAACCTCCACCATATTCTATTGCACCTATAGTGCTATATCCATGGCTCACGCTCATGTATTGCGTGAAAGTTGAAAAGGTTTGAGAACATAAAAGGTGTGAAACAATTGCTTGGCTTGTCATCGGGGTTGTGCATGATTTAAATACTTTGTGTGGGGAAGATGGAGCATAGCCAGACCATATGATTTTGTAGGGATAACTTTCTTAGGCCATGTTATTTTAGAAAGGACACAATTTCTTTGTTAGTATGCTTGAAGTATTATTGTTTTTATGTCAATATTAAGCTTTTGTTTTGAATCTTACGGATCTGAACATTCATGCCACAATAAAGAATATTACATGGATAAATATGTTAGGTAGCATTCCACATCAAAAATTCTGTTTTTATCATTTACCTACTCGAGGACGAGCATGAACTAAGCTTGGGGATGCTTGATACGTCTCCAACGTATCTATAATTTTTGATTGTTCCATGCTATTATATTATCTGTTTTGGATGTTTTATATGCATTAATATGCTATTTTATATTATTTTTGGGACTAACCTATTAACCTAGTGCCCAGTGCCAGTTTCTGTTTTTTCCTTGTTTTTGAGTATTGCAGATAAGGAATATCAAACGGAGTCCAAACGGAATAAAATTCTATGATGATTTTTCTTGGACCAGAAGGAACCCAGGAGACTTGGAGAAGAGGCCAGAACACCCACGGGTGGGCCACAAGCCACCTGGGCGCGCCCCTGGGGGGGGGGGGGCGCCCCTGGCTTGTGGGCCCCCGTGGCTCCTCCAACCCTAATTCTCCGCCTATAAATTCAGAAATATTCCCGCAATACCAAAAAGAGCCACGATAATACTTTTCCGCCGCCGGAAGCCTCTGTTCCCGTGAGATCCCATCTTGGGTCCTTTTCCGGTAATCTGCCGGAGGGGGATTCGATCACGGAGGGCATCTACATCAACTCCATTGCCCCTCCGATGATGCGTGAGTAGTTCACCTCAGACCTTCGGGTCCATAGCTAGTAGCTAGATGGCTTCTTCTCTCTCTATGTTCTTCAATACCATGTGCTCCATGATCTTCATGGAGATCTATCCGATGTAATACTCTTTTGCGGTGTGTTTGTCGAGATCCGATGAATTGTGGATTTATGATCAGATTATCTATGAATATTATTTGAATCTTCTCTGAATTCTTATATTCATGATTTCATATCTTTGCAAGTCTCTTCGAGTTATTGGTTTGGTTTGGCCAACTAGATTGGTAATTCTTGCAATGGGAGAAGTGCTTAGTTTTGGGTTCAATCTTGCAGTGTCCTCACCCAGTGACAAAGTAGGGGTAGCGAGGCACGTATTTGTATTGTTGCCATCAAGGGTAAAAATATGGGGTTTTCATCATATTGTTTGAGTTTATCCCTCTACATCATGTCATCTTACCTAATGCGTTACTCTATTCTTCATGAACTTAATACTCTAGATGCAGGCCGGAGTCAGTCGATGTGTGGAGTAATAGTAGTAGATGCAGAATCGTTTCGGTCTACTTGACACGGACGTGATGCCTATATGCATAATCATTGCCTTGGATATCGTCATAACTATGCGCTTTTCTATCAATTGCTCGACAGTAATTTGTTCACCCACCGTATTATTTTCCTTTAAGAGAGAAGCCTCTAGTGAAACCTATGGCCCCCGGGTCTATTTTCCATATTATATTTTCAGATCTATAAACCAAAAATACCAAAAATACTTTTCTGCAATCTTTTTACTTTAATTTTACTTTTCGTTTTAGTAATATTTTATATCTATCTCTATCAGATCTCATCCTTGCAAGTAACCGTGAAGGGATTGACAACCCCTTTATAGCGTTGGGTGCAAGTGTTTGATTGTTTGTGTAGGTGCAAAGATTGGGGCCTTGCTTGTACCACCTACTGGATTGATACCTTGGTTCTCAACAACTGAGGGAAATACTTATCTACTTTGCTACATCACCCTTTCCTCTTCAAGGGAAAACCAACGCAAGCTCAAGAAGTAGCAAGAAGGATTTCTAGCGCCGTTGCCGGGGAGGATACATAGCAAGTCAAGACATCAAGCCTACCAAGTACCCATCACAAACTCATCTCTTGCATTTACATTATTTGCCATTTGCCTCTCGTTTTCCTCTCCCCCACTTCTAAAACGATTTTCAGAAAAACCCAAAAAGATTTGCCTTTTTATTCGCCCTTCTTCCGTTCATCTTTTCGTTTGCTTTTTGTTTGCTTGTGTGCTAGATCGATTCATTGCCACCATGTCTGAATCTGGGAAGGTTATCATTGAAAATTTTGAGGGTATTGCTAGTACAAATCTTGAGGAAAAATTTGGATCTTGCTCTCTAGATCATGAAACTGAACCTCCTCCTAATTATAAAGCTAAAACTTTTCAAGTGGGAGACGAAAATATTATTGGGGAGAGTGTTATTCAAGAGTTCTTTGATTGTACGGGAGTGATGCCTATGAATAAGAGATCTATTCTTCTTAGCACAAATTGTTATGCGGATGCTATTGTCATGCTCATTGAAAAATTGGAAAGAAAATTTGTGCACGTTCATCCCGCTTTGCAAAAGGTGTTTTATGAACTTCCTAAAATTAATCATCCTAAGGCTAAAAAGATTGCTACTATCATCCCTATGCGTGAATTTGATTTTATCATACATGAAGCTAGGAATTTTTTTGCTTTCTATAAAAAGGATATTGAACACCCTCCAATTGAAGAAATCCTACACGATAAAGAAACCTTGCGTAGCTTTGAGTCTAGGGATTATCAATCTTACCGTGATAATCTTAGAAGAAGAGTTCCCTATCCCGAAATTACCCAAACTATTTACCTTGAAACCTATGATGAATTTGATTGGATTACTAGGGGAATTTATGTAGGATTCAATGATGATTGGTTAGAAGAAAAAATCATGGAACCCATTAGAAATGAGATACGCGTTTTATATGATGATATTTATGGTGATGACCCAGATTATGAGTTTATGAATGTCAAAGTTACTAATCAAAGTACTTTTTATGAGCTAAGTTCTCCTATTAGAAAGGAAAGAAAAGAAATAAAGGATTTTCTAAAAAGGGTTTTGGAAGATATGGTTGAGGATGGATTTCATACCAAAGATAACAATACCTAGATCTATTGCGTTATGCCTAGCTAGGGGCGTTAAACAATTGCGCTTGTTGGGAGGCAACCCAATTTTATTTTATGTTTTTGTTTGTTTGTTTTTGTTTCTGTTTTTGAGTGGTTTACACATTATTACCTCTGTAGTAATTGTGTTTTATTGTTTTAATTAGTGTTTGAGCCAAGTAAGACCTTTGGGATGGTCTACGGTGATTGTTGATTTGATTTTGCTGAAAATTAAAACTTTTGCGCTCAGTCCAGGAATTTTATAAATTCACCACAGCATCTAATGAGTTTGAAATTTTTACACCAGATTGATATACAAATTTCCCAGATTATCCTAATTTTTCAGAATTTTTGGAGTTACAGAAGTATTCGAAGTTTGCAGATTGCTACAGACTGTTCTGTTTTTGACAGATTCTGTTTTCTTTGTGTTGTTTGCTTATTTTGATGTATCTATGGGTTGTATCGGGGGGGTATGAACCATGGAGAAGTTGGAATACAGTAGATATTACACCAATATAAATAAAGAATGAGTTCACAATAGTACCTAAAGTGGTGATTTATTTTTCTTATACTAACGGATCTCACGAGTTTTCTGTTGAGTTTTGTGTTGTGAAGTTTTCAAGTTTTGGGTAAAGATTTGATGGACTATGGAATAAGGAGTGGAAAGAGCCTAAGCTTGGGGATGCCCAAGGCACCCCAAGCCATATTCAAGGATACCAAAGAGCCTAAGCTTGGGGATGCCCCAGAAGGCATCCCCTCTTTCGTCTTCAATCCATCGGTAAATTTACTTGAGGCTATATTTTTATTCACCACATGATATGTGTTTTGCTTGGAGCGTCTTGTATGATATGAGTCTTTGCTTTTTAGTTTGCCACAATCATCCTTGCTGCACACATCTTTTGAGAGGGACACGCATGAATTGTGAATTTATTAGAATACTCTATGTGCTTCACTTATATCTTTTGAGCTAGGCAATTTTGCTCTAGTGCTTCACTTATATCTTTTTAGAGCACGGTAGTGTTTTTATTTTATAGAAATAATTGAACTCTCGTACCTCACTTATATTATTTTGAGAGTCTTTAAACAGCATGGTAATTGGTTTAGGTTATGAATTTAGTCCTAATATAATGGGCATCCAAGAGGGATATAATAAAAACTTTCATATAAAGTGCATTGAATACTATGAGAAGTTTGATTCCTTGCATATAGTTTTGAGATATAAAGATGGTGATATTAGAGTCATGCTAGTGAATAATTGTGGATTGGTAGAAATACTTGTGTTAAAGTTTGTGATTCCCGTAGCATGCACGTATGGTGAACCGTTATGTAACGAAGTCGGAGCATGATTTGTTTAATGATTGTCATCCTTTGTGTGAGGGTCGGGAGCGCGCGATGGTTAACTCCTACCAACCTCTCCCCTAGGAGCATGCGTCTAATTGTGGTGCCCCGCCTGATTACCACTGTAGCCAGACGGTCGCCACGCACACCAGCCCAGGAAATCACTCTGGCATGCGCGTTTACAACAAGTATCATGAACACCGACATTTCTATTAATGGATATATAAGTCTTACAAGATATATTACAAGAGTGATGGCAGCGGAAAAGCTCTATCTAAGGCAGCATGGTCTTGGTGCGGTTCCAATCCATAGGGATCTGACTGGGTAACTCTCCTAGCCCGCGAACGCTCCGGCTCCTCGACGACGGACGACGGATCCTTATGTGAACCTGGCCATGTTAAAGGCCGCTGAGTACTTTTGAATGTACTCGCAAGCAAACCAAACTAACATATACACCAAGCAATGCAATCCATGGCATTCAAGCATGCATTTGTTATTAGAGCAATTTTAATTATCATGTCATAATAGGATTATCTAGCAAGATAACTACTGAAGTAAATACTGTAAAGTAAAGCATACTAAGTAAATATTCCATACTCCGAACATTCTCACGATCCAATCTGAATCTGATCCAAATCCAATCCGAAGCATGTGGTCATCCGACCACTCATCTCATAGCCATCCCATGGCTAACATATCATATTCCTGACATCAACTGATGTCTGCACAAGACGAGTTCTTCCATCATTATTATCATTATTACGGTTGACCACCTAGTGAGGTCTGGACGGGCTGTCCAATACCGTGGACGCGGCTATTCGAATAGATTTTGCACTCTGCAGAGGTTGCGCACTTTACCCACACCATGGAGCACCTGGCCTTGTGATCCCATTCGGGTGGACCAGCGTTGCTCCACCGAAACCCGCCTGACCCGTGACTCCTCTACCGTACCACCGACAATCATTCTCCCCCGGAGTCATGCCTTGGGTGGCCCCTGTGTCATCTCGTGACACCTGCCACCATCATGGCCAAACAAACTGTCCCAAACGGGGACTTGAGCTCAATAACCAAACTGGGCTCACAAGAATATCGCCACCTACCGGGCAAGGGTAGCGCGCACGCATAACCTTCCCTCTGGGGTGGTACCGATAAAAGAACACGAAGCCAGACCAAGTCAAGACCGTCCCATGCCGGCAAATGTGGTTGCACGGATAAGCCCGGACAGGTGACTCAAGATCAACCAACTAGGTTTAGCTTTAGCAAAATTTAACGAGCATGACCATCTATCCCAGCATGTTGAGGTGGTAGCAACTATGCATTTAATGTAAACAGTAAGAGCAATCTAACAGTAAGTGCAATCTCATAGAAGTTTAATTATTTCTATCACATGCATAATAATTAACTAAACACACAAGAATAACACGGAGCAATGCTTTAGGGCATATATCAGATGGTCGGCTTACCTTGGGTGAAGGATACTCCGGGAAGAAGTGTGGAGAGTCCGCGGAAAGGATCGCCGGAAACAATTCTCTCTCGGAGGGCTGATGGAAGGGCAAGGGAAAAATGGTCATTTTCACAGTGTGAAAACATTATGAAAATGATACCATCGGAACGGGCTCGACGAACTGAAGACGTGAGCGTTGGTTTCACCTGAATCGGAGTCACGAGTGAAAAGATATAACACTTTCTGCCAGGGACCAATCTGTAAGAAAAATATTCACAGAGGGGTCCTTGACAGCACGGCCGGTTGCGCATTTGGGCATAATACGTTTCCCAATAGGGAAAATGTATTCCTGGCTGGGGCGCCTCCACTTATCCAGCTGGACTGGGCCTTCTCTCACCGACAGGTGGGACCGGGGCCCACCTGTCAGGTCCCTCTCTCTCCTCCCGCCTCCTCTTCTCCTACCTCCCGACCAGGGCACAGAGGGTGGCCGGCCGCCAGCGTTGCCGTGGCTCCGGTGATTGAGGGCTCTGGCCGAGGGCGGGGATGGAGGCCCCGGTCGACGGCGCGTCCGCCCGTACGCGAGGTGGAGGCGGGGGTGGCCTGCGGCAGCCGAACGTGTGAGAGACGGACAGCGGCTCCGGTGAGCTCAGACTCGGGGACAGGGCCTTCTCTGACGCAAAATAGAGGGTGGAGAGCCGCTCGGGTGGTGGTGGTGACTGGCTACAACGGTCAAATGGAGCAACGGGGGCCGGAGGTGAGTGAATTTAGGCGAGGGGGAGCGGCGGCCATGGCGGCCATGGGAGGGAACCGGAGCTCTTCGAGCTCGATTGAGAGGCGGGGGACGATGCAGGGAAGAAGTGGGAGCTGCCGGTGGTGGTGATGGGGATCGGGGAGGCTCAGGCCATGGCTATATATAGCCGGACGCGGCCGAGGCGATAGGGACGGCCGCCGTGGCATCCTTAGCCGCTTACTGGCGCTTCGGCGAGGTGGCACGCTAAGCGGGGGTGCCGACCTGACGGTGCCAGAGAGAGGGGACGGATCGGGGAGGAAAGAGACAAGGGGAGAGGAAGACGACGACGCTCACGGACGGACTGTGCCGCGGCGGCAACTGACGTGGCGTGAGGAGGAAAGGGGAGGGGGAAGCTGCTGGAGGGGGGCGGCGTGGACATCGCGGAGCCACTAGACACGTCGGGACATGCCGGGGATGGCCGGAGCGTGCTGCCCGACGAGGACAAAACGCGGAGCCCCGCTTCTGCCTGCTGTCCATGCGGTCACCACGTGCATATGGTGCCACGGCCACGTCTTTGACACGAAACCCTATCTGGTGTGAGACTCAGAGGTCAAGTAGACCCCAGGAGTGGCTGGAATCCGCTGGAAGGCTGGGAGGTGAGGGGTATATCCAGAAACATGTTCTGACATGAAGGTGTTTGTAGATATCTCTGGGGAGATCACTGAGTGAAAGGAGCTGGAACTTGGCATGCAGTTGTGATCTACCAATGTGACTACCCTGGTAAATTTTGGGGCCATTTAGATAAGAATTGAGGGTACTTGCTGTACAAACAACCATACTAGACAGAAATGCAAATAATGAAGCTGGGGAAGAATGGCTAAATGGACATGGCTCAAACTTGGTGTAGGATGATGGTTTGGACATATGAAGATACTGGAAAAGTTTCATACCATTTGGGTACACCAAAATGGTACTTCCTTCACAGTGCTTCCAATGTTGGAAATATGCCCTAGAGGCAATAATAAATTGGTTATTATTATATTTCCTTGTTCATGATAATCGTTTATTATCCATGCTATAATTGTATTGATTGGAAACTCAAATACATGTGTGGGTACATAGACAACACTGTGTCCCTAGTATGCCTCTAGTTAACTAGTTCGTTGATCAAAGCTAGTCAAGGTTTCCTGGCCATAGACATGAGATGTCATTTGATAACGGGATCACATAATTAGGAGAATGATATGATGGACAAGACCCAAACTATAAACATAGCATATGATCGTGTCAGTTTATTGCTATAGTTTTCTGCATGTCAAGTATCTGTTCCTATGACCATGAGATCATGCAACTCACTGACACCGGAGGAATACCTTGTGTGTATCAAACATCACAACGTAACTGGGTGACTATAAAGATGCTCTACAGGTATCTCTGAGGGTGACTGTTGAGTGGGCATGGATCAAGACTGGGATTTGTTACTCCGTGTGACGGAGAGGTATCTCAGGGCCCACTCGGTAATACAACATCACAATAAGCCTTGCAAGCAATGTTACTAAGTGTTAGCCATGGGATCTTGTATTACAGAACGAGTAAAGAGACTTGCCGGTAACGAGATTGAACTAGGTATAGAGATACCGACGATCGAATCTCGGGCAAGTAACATACCGAAGAACAAAGGGAACATCATACGGGATTAACTGAATCCTTGACATAGAGGTTCAACCGACAAAGATCTTCGTAGAATATGTAGGAACCAATATGGGCATCCAGGTCCCGCTATTGGTTATTGACCGTAGAGGTGTCTTGGTCATGTCTACATAGTTCTCGAACCCGCAGGGTCTGCACACTTAAGGTTCGGTGACGTTTCGGTATAGTAGAGTTATGTATGGTGGTGACCGAAGGTTGTTCGGAGTCCCGGATGAGATCCTGGACGTCACGAGGAGCTCCGGAATGGTCCGAAGGTAAAGATTGATATATAGGAAGTCCTGTTTTGGTCACCGGAAAAGTTTCGGGTATTTCGGTAGTGTACCGGGAGTGCCGGGAGGGGTACCGGGGACCATCGGGAGGGGTGTCTTGACCCAAAGGACCTCATGGGCTGTGGTAGGAGTCAAACTAGCCCCTAGTGGGCTGGCCTAACCCCCCCACTAAGGCCCATGTGGCTTTGGGTGGAAAAAATTCAAAGGAGGAAAGGTGGAAAGGGTTTCCAAGTGGAGAGGAGGAATCCTACTCCTAATAGGATTGGAGTAGGACTCCTCCACCTCCAATTTCGGCCAAACCTTGAGGGTTTGAGGCTGCCTCCTCCCCTCCCTCCCTCCTATATATACTAGAGGATTTAGAGGGAAGAGCTAACCCTAATTGCCACGTGCTCCCTCTACTTCCTCTAGATCGGTTTCTCCTCTAGTCTAGTTTCAGCGGTGCTTAGGCGAAGCCCTGCCGGAATTGTTCCACCACCATCGCCGCCGCGCCGTCGCGCCGCTGGAGAACTCTTCTACCTCTCCGCTCCCTCTTGCTGGATCAAGAAGGCGGAGATCGTCATCGAGCTGTACGTGTGCTGAACGCGGAGGTGCCGTCCGTTCGGCGCTAGATCGGAAGGACCGTGATTAGGATCGCGAGACGATTCGTGATTTGATCGCGGGACGGATCGTGATGGGATCGCGGACGGATCGAGATTGGATCGCGAGATGGATCGTGATGGGATTGCAGGACGCTCGGCGATTTGGATCGCGAAGACGTTCGACTACATCAACCGCGTTTCTTAACGCTTCCCGCTTAGCGATCTACAAGGGTATGTAGATCCACTCTCCCTCTCGTAGATGCTCATCACCATGGATAGATCTTGCGTGTGCATAGGAATTTTTTTGTTTCCCATGCAACGTTCCCCAACAGTGGCATCATGAGCTAGGTCTATGTGTAGATGAGATCTCGAGTAGAACACAAAGGAGTTTGTGGGCGTTGATATTCAGATTGCTTCCTCCCTTGGTCTTTTCTTGATTCGGCGGTATTGTGGGATGAAGCGGCCCGGACCAACATTACTCGTACGCTTACGAGAGACCGGTTCCATCAACTGACATGTAACTTCATTGCATAAAGATGGCTGGCGGGTGTCTGTTTCTCCCACTTTAGTCGGATCGGATTTGACAAAGGCGGTCCTTGAGAAGGTTGAATAGCAATTTTTGTATCACCGTTGTGGTTTTTGCGTAGGTAAGAATTGTTCTTGCTAGATACCCGTAGCAGCCACGTAAAACTTGCAACAACAATTAGAGGACGTATAACTTGTTTTTGCAGGGTATGTTGTGATGTGATATGGCCAATTACATGATGAGATATATGTGATGTATGAGATGATCATGTATTGTATAGAATATCACGACTTGCATGTCGATGAGTACGGCAACCGGCAGGAGCCATAGGGTTGTCTTTAATTATTTTCACCGTTTTTGCTTTACTTTATCGCTATGAGTTAGCAATAGTCGTGGAAGCAACAGTCGGCGCGACAACCTCATGGCGACACATTGATGGAGATCAAGATGATGGAGATCATGGTGTTATGCCGGTGACGATGGAGATCATGCCGGTGCTTTGAAGATGGAGCAAAAGCACAAGTTCATGGCCATATCATGTCACTTATGATTTGCATGTGATATTAATCCTTTTATGCATCTTATTTTGCTTAGGACGACGGTAGCATTATAAGGTGATCCCTCACTAAAATTTCAAGATAAAATTGTGTTCTCCCCGAGTGTGCACCGTTGCGAAAGTTCGTCGTTTTGAGACACCACGTGATGATCGGGTGTGATAAACTCTACGTTCACATACAACGGGTGCAAGCCAGTGTTGCACGTGCGGAACACTCGGGTTAAACTTGACGAGCCTAGCATGTACAGACATGGCCTCGGAACACAAGAGACCAAAGGTCGAACATGAGTCATATAGTAGATATGATCAACATGAAGATGTTCACCATTGAAACCACCTCAACTCACGTGATGATCGGACTTGAGTTGGTGGATTTGGATCATGTGTCACTCGAATGACCGGAGGGATGTCAATTTGAGTGGGAGTTTTTAAGTAATATGATTAACTAAACTCATTATCATGAACATAGTCAAAATGTCTTTGCAAATTATGTTGTAGATTACTAGCTCGCGCTGTAGCTCCCTTGAATTTTTATATGTTCCTAGAGAAATAGAGTTGAAAGATGATGGTAGCAATAATGCGGACTGGGTCCGTGATCTGAGGTTTGTCCTCATTGCTGCACAGAAGGCTTATGACCTTAATGCACCGCTCGGTGCGCCACCCCCTCAAGCGTCATCTGTAGATGTTGTGAACATCTGACAGGCACGTTCTGATGACTACTTGATAGTTCAGTGCGTCATGCATTACGGCTTAGAATTGAGGCTTCAAAACGTTTTGAACGTCACGAAACATATGAGATGTTCTAAGAGCTGAAATTGGGATCTCAGGCTCGTGCCCGTGTTGAGAGGTATGAGACCTCCAACAAGATTCTTTGCCTACAAGATGAAGGAGAATAGCTCAATCGGTGAGCATGTGCTCAAATTGTCTGGGTGCTACAATCGCTTGAATCGAGTGGGAGTTGATCTTCCAGATAAGATAGTGATTGATATAGTTCTCCTAGTCACTATCACTAAGCTACTAGAGCCTCGTGATGAACTATAAAATGCCAGGGATAGAAATAATGATCCCTGAGCTATTCGCGATGTTTGACACCGCGAAGGTAGAAATCAAGAAGGAGCATCAAGTGTTGATGGTTAGTGAAACCACTAGTTTCGAGAAGGGCAAGGGCTAGGAGGGAAACTTCATGGATGGCAAGTCAGTTGCTGCTCCAGTGAAGAAACCCAAGGTTGAACCCAAACCCGAGACTAAGTGCTTCTATTATGAGGAGAACGGTCGCTGAAGCGGAACAACCCTAGATACTTGGTAGATAAGAAGGCTGGCAACGTCGATAGAAGTATATTTGATATACGTGTTATTGATGTGTACCTTGCTAGTACTCCTAGTAGCACCTGGGTATTGGATACCGGTTCGGTTGCTAAATGTTAGTAACTCGAAATAAAAGCTACGGAATAAACGGAGGCTAGCTAAGGGTGAGGTGACGATGAGTGTTGGAAGTGTTTCCAAGGTTGATGTGATCACCATCGCACGCTCTCTCTACCTTCGGGATTAGTGATGAACCTAAATAAATGTTATTTGGTGTTTGCATTGAGCATGAACGTGATTAGATCATGTTTATTGCAACACGGTTATTCATTCAAGTTAGAGAATAATGGTTATTCTGTTTACATGAATAATACCTTCAATGGTCATGCACCCAATGAGAATGGTTTATTGAATCTTGATCGTAATGATACACATGTTCATAATATTGATGCCAAAAGATACAAAGTTAATAATGATAGTACCACATACTTGTGGCACTGCCGCTAAATGTCATATTGGTGTAAAACGCATGAAGAAACTCCATGCTGATGGATCTTTGGACTCATTCGATTTCGAATCGGTTGAGACATGCGGACCATGCCTCATGGGCAAGATGACTAAGACCCCGTTTTCCGGTATGATGGAGCGGGCAAGTGACTTATTGGAAATGATACATGTTGATGTATTCGGTCCAATGAATGTTGTAGCGTTCGGTGGATATCATTATTTTCCTACCTGCACTGATGACTTGAGTAGATATGGGGATATTTACTTAATGAAACACAAGTCTGAAACATTTGAAAAGTTCAAACAAATTCAGAGTGAAGTTTGAGATCATCGTGACAAGAAGATAAAATATTTACGATATGATCATAGAGGTAAATATCTGAGTTACGAGTTTGGTATACAACTTAAGACAATGTGGAAGTTGTTTCACAACTCACGCCACCTAGAACACCATAGTGTGATGGTGTGTCCGAACGTCGTAGTCGTGCTCTATTGGATATGGTGCGTACTATGATGTCTCTTATCGACTTGCCACTATCGTTTTGGGGTTATGCATTAGAGACAACTACATTCACTTTAAAAAGGGGCACCATCTAAGTCCGTTGAGATGACACTGTATGAATTTTGGTTTGGCAGAAACCTAAGCTGTCATTTCTTAATGTTTGGGGTTGCGACGCTTATGTGGAAAAGGTTTTCAACCTAATGAGCTCGAACCCAAAGCGGAAAAATGCATCTTCATAGAATACCCTAACGTAACAGTTGGGTAAACATTCTATCTCAGATCCAAGCACAAAGTGTTTGTTGCTAAAACGGGTCCTTTCTCGAGAAAGAGTTTCTCTCGAAAGAATTGAGTGGGAGGAAGATAGAACTTGATGAGGTTGTTGAGCCTTTGTTTCAACCAGAGAGTAGCGCAGCGCAGAAAGTTGTTTCTATGGAGCCTACATTAGTTGAAGAGGAAGTTAATGATGATGATCATAAAGCTTCGGATCAAGTTACTATCGAACCTCGTAGGTCGACAAGGACGCGTACTGCTCCTGAGTGGTATGGCAACCCTGTCTTAGAGGTCATGTTGTTGGACAACGATGAACCTACGAGCTATGGAGAAGCGATGATGGGCCCGGATTCCGAGAAATGGTTAGAGGCCATGCAATCCGAGATGGGATCCATGTAAGAAAACAAAGTATGGGCTTTGGAAGTATTACCTGAAGGGTGAAAGGCCATTCAGAACAAATGGATCTTTAAAAGGAAGACGGACGCGGACGGTAATGTCACCGTCTATAAAGCTCGACTTGTGGCAACGGGTTTTTCACAAGTTCAAGGAGTTGACTACGATGAGACTTTCTCACCCGTAGCGATGCTAAAGTCTGTTGGAATTATGTTAGCAGTTGCTGCATTTTTCGATTATGAAATCTGGCAGATGGATGTCAAAACATCATTTCCTTAACGGTATCCGTGAGGAAAGGTTGTATGTGATACAACCGGAAGGTTTTGTCAGTTCTAAGGATGCTAAAATATATGCAAGCTCCAGCGATCCTTCTATGGACTGGAGCAAGCATCTCGGAGTTGGAATATACGCTTTGATGAGGTGATCAAAGTTTTTGAGTCTATACAAAGTTTATGAGAAACTTGTATTTACAATAAAGTGAGTGGGAGCACTATAGAATTTCTGATAAGTATATGTGGATGACATATTGTTGATCGGAAATGATGTAGAATTTCTGGAAAGCATAAAGGGTTGTTTGAAAAGGAGTTTTTCAAAGGAAAACCTGGAATGATGCTACTTAAATATTGGGCATCTTGATCTATAGAGGTAGATCAAGACGTCTGATAAAACTTTCAATGAGTACATACATTGACAAGATTTTGAAAGAGTTCAAAATGGATCAGTCAAAGAAAGAGTTCTTGCCTGATTTGTAAGGTGTGGAGTTGAGTGAGACTCAAAGCTCGACCACGGCAGAAGAAAGAGAAAGGACGAAGGTCGTCCCCTATGCCTTATCCATAGGCTCTATATAGTATGCCATGCTATGTACCGCACCTGTGTGTGCCTTGCCATGAGTCTGTCGAGGGGTACAAGAGTGATCCAGGAGTGGACCACTGGACAGCGGTCAAGATTATCCTTAGTAACTAGAGGACTAAGGAAATATTTCTCGATTATGGAGGTGATAAAGAGTTCGTCGTAAAGGGTTACGTCGATGCAAGCTTTAACACCAATCTGGATGACTTTGAGTAGCAATCCGAATACGTATAGTGGAGCAGCCATTTGGAATAGCTCCAAGTAGAGTGTGGTAGCAGTGTCTACAGTATGACATAGAGATTTGCAAAGTACACACGGATCTGAATGTCGCAGACCCGTTGACTAAAGACCTCTCTCACATGCAAAGCATGATCGAACCCCAGAACTCATTGGGTGTTAGATTCATAACAATGTAAAACACATGGTGATGTGAACTAGATTATTGACTCTAGTGCCTAGGGACACTGTTGGAAATATGCCCTAGAGGCAATAATAAATTCGTTATAATTATATTTCCTTGTTCATGATAATCGTTTATTATCCATGCTATAATTGTATTGATTGGAAACTCAAATACATGTGTGGGTACATAGACAACACTGTGTCCCTAGTATGCCTCTAGTTAACTAGTTCGTTGATCAAAGATGGTCAAGGTTTCCTGGCCATAGACATGAGATGTCATTTGATAATGGGATCACATCATTAGGAGAATGATATGATGGACAAGACCCAAACTATAAACATAGCATATGATCGTGTCAGTTTATTGCTATAGTTTTCTGCATGTCAAGTATCTGTTCCTATGACCATGAGATCATGCAACTCACTGACACCAGAGGAATACCTTGTGTGTATCAAACGTCACAACATAACTGGGTGACTATAAAGATGCTCTACAGGTATCTCCGAGGGTGTCTGTCGAGTGGGCATCGATCAAGACTGGGATTTGTTACTCCGTGTGACGGAGAGGTATCTCGGGGCCCACTCGGTAATACAACATCACAATAAGCCTTGCAAGCAATGTGACTAAGTGTTAGCCACGGGATCTTGTATTACAGAACGAGTAAAGAGACTTGCCGGTAACGAGATTGAACTAGGTATAGAGATATCGACGATCAAATCTCGGGCAAGTAACATACCGAGGAACAAAGGGAACAGCGTACGGGATTAACTGAATCCTTGACATAGAGGTTCAACCGACAAAGATCTTCGTAGAATATGTAGGAACCAATATGGGCATCCAGGTCCCGCTATTGGTTATTGACCGTAGAGGTGTCTTGGTCATGTCTACATAGTTCTCGAACCCGCAGGGTCTGCACACTTAAGGTTCGGTGACGTTTCGGTATAGTAGAGTTATGTATGGTGGTGACCGAAGGTTGTTCGGAGTCCCGGATGAGATCCTGGACATCACGAGGAGCTCCGGAATGGTCCGGAGGTAAAGATTGATATATAGGAAGTCCTGTTTTGGTCACCGGAAAAGTTTCGGGGTATTTCGGTAGTGTACCGGGAGTGCCGGGAGGGGTATCGGGGACCATCGGGAGGGGTGTCTCGACCCAAAGGACCTCATGGGCTGTGGGAGGAGTCAAAATTGCCGCTGGTGGGCTGGCCTAACCCCCCCCCCCCACTAAGGCCCATGTGGCTTTGGGTGGAAAAAATCCAAAGGAGGAAAGGTGGAAAGGGTTTCCAAGTGGAGAGGAGGAATCCTACTCCTAATAAGATTGGAGTAGGACTCCTCCACCTCCAATTTCGGCCAAACCTTGAGGGTTTGAGGCTGCCTCCTCCCCTCCCTCCCTCCTATATATACTAGAGGATTTAGAGGGAAGAGCTAACCCTAATTGCCACGTGCTCCCTCTACTTCATCTATATCGGTTTCTCCTCTAGTCTAGTTTCAGCGGTGCTTAGGCGAAGCCCTGCCGGAATTGTTCCACCACCATCGCCGCCGCGCCGTCGCGCCGCCGGAGAACTCTTCTACCTCTCCGCTCCCTCTTGCTGGATCAAGAAGGCGGAGATCGTCATCGAGCTGTACGTGTGCTGAACGCAGAGGTGCCGTCCGTTCGGCGCTAGATCGGAAGGGCCGTGATCAGGATCGCGAGACGATTCGTGATTTGATCGCGGGACGTATTGTGATGGGATCGCAGGACGGATCGAGATTGGATCGCGAGATGGATCGTGATGGGATCGCGGGACGCTCGGCGATTTGGATCGCGAAGACGTTCGACTACATCAACCGCGTTTCTTAACGCTTCCCGCTTAGCGATCTACAAGGGTATGTAGATCCACTCTCCCTCTCGTAGATGCTCATCACCATGGATAGATCTTGCGTGTGCGTAGGAAATTTTTTGTTTCCCATGCAACGTTCCCCAACATCCAAATGGGCAGAATCTTAAGAAAATTGCTGTGGATGAATGGATAGATAGATTGAGCTAGTTTTTGGTTTCCATGAGTGATTTATCAATGTTAGCCACCATGAAAAATTCCAGCTCAAATAGATCAATGAATAAAGCACTTCCTTTGCAAATTGCCCAACTGGACATAATTTGCAAATTGAGATTGTGCTCAAAATTTAAACAATGGAACTTAGGTTCTTGATGGAAATGGTGAAGATATGGATAGGAAAAGCTCCACAATTTATTTGGGATTTTTCCTGGCTACCAAAATGGTAGTTCATTTACAAAGGGCCCAAAATGCAATATTGGCTTTAAATAGGAAAAGGCAATTTCCCTTATTTAATTATGGCCAATATTTTTATGGGAGCTCAATATGATCACAAAGAATATCTCCACAAGTTTTCATGAACTTTGGAGATGGATATATATTTTCCTGGATTTAATTCCTTTAACTGGCAGAAAAAGGAATTAATTATAAATGAAAAATATTGCAAATGACTTGGCAATATTTTTGCACATCCAGGGTTTATAGATAAAGGATGATCACTGGGATAAGTTTGGGAGGCAACAGATCAAAGGAAATTGGGTTTCCTTTGTAACTGGAAGGATTAGGGTTTCCCTTCCGGCAACTCGGAAGGCATGGTTTCGATGGCAAAGTTCGGAGATAGATCTTGGGTGGCAAGGTTGGACTAGAGAAAATCTTTGATTGGACAGGCAAGGCTAGATGACCATCTTCACATACCCAAGAGCTAGAGAAATCCGATAACACCGAGAAAAAAAAGACGGGAGTCAAATCCCGCAAAGGAAAAAAAACAGGGAGCGAAAACCAGGGTGTTACAAACCTACCCCCCTTAAGAAAATCTCGTCCTCAAGATTTCCGGGCTTACCTCCCGGTGAAGGGGGACTTACCTGTGGGCGACTTGGATCCATCAGCGGTCTTGTCTTCGTTGGTTCACTGACCCTTTAACTGCCTCTTCTGAGGGATCATGTGTCGTCTCTGCACACAGCTTCCTTGAATCCTTCTCTTTTCTGTCAGTTAAACCTTTTGTCTGGATTGTAGTGTTGCTGGCTGAAGTAGCGGGTAATACCAACAAACAGCTTGGTTTCCATGATCTGGAAGCAACTGCTTCAGCTTTAATTGCGATACTTCGTACCTTCACTGTCATGGGCAAGACCTCCTTTCCTGGTACAAGGCCTACGTGCTCGTATGGCCTCAAGTGGGTGGGATGACTTTCTTTTTGCCGTGTCAGAATGCTCAGTCTGGCTGTGGGTTCCATACGGGTGTTTCTTTCTACCTTAGGCATTCTGACTTTGTCCTTAGGTGTTCCATAGTCCAGTATGACCAGGTTATTACTGTCGCATCCCTAACTGAAATGTCAGGCATGATCACAAAGTAATCATAGACCGTAATCTCTTATTCCAATGATGTCATAATATCTACGAGCTGTTGATGCTGACACGCTTTGAGCCATTCTACCTGAATGTCTTGTTTCAAACTCCATTGCTCGTGAAGGTGGCTCTGTCATGTATAGCTTCTGTAGTCCGTACTATGACCACTGAGCTGAACACAGTATTGCCAGCATCCGATGTATCTTTCGGAGTATAGCCTCTTATCTCTCTGTCTGTAAAGCTGTATCTTGTTGAGCGTCACAAAGGTTGTGCTATCCACAACTTCTTTGTTCTTGAGGAATCCTTTGGTGGACCTGTAGTGACCTGCCAACACGGCTCCTTGATTGTTTTCCCGGTTTGTCGGGCTAGTTCTCACAACTTACTCTTGCATATCTCGTAGGGGTTGATGTGCTCATATTCTTCTTTTAACTATGGGGCCAATGTTTCTCTGAACACAGTCATTCCCGACGAGTGGCTCGCATGAACTGATCCACTGGACTGCATGCTCACAACATATGCAGGTGTAGGATAAACCCTTTCACTGAGTTCTGAGGCAGATGTGTGTCAGACTAGTTCGTGCTTCTACAAAGTTGTCGTGGGCACGATGGTGTGTTGAAGAAGGCTGAATTCCTTATGCTCGAAGCTTCTTCCAGGGTAGCATGCTGAAGGAGGCTGGGTATCGTACCTCAAAAGCTTTCCTTCATGTAGCTTGCTGAGGAAGGTCGGGTGCCTTATGCTGGAAGTTTTCCGCGGTAGCACGCTGTGGAAGATGGGAGTGTCGTACCCCGGAATATTTTCTGACCAAGTGGCGTATCGAGTAAGAGTGGGAGTCTTGCGTCATAAGCTCTTCTCGGTAGCTTGTGGAGGAAGGCTGGGTTCCTTATACCAGAAGCCTTGTGTACACAGTCGGATCTATGGCCGATTCTGGCTTCCTTCCGAAGTATCCGGAATTTTACCCATAGCAGAGCCAAAACTTGATATAGGTCATACCTTGACTGAAGATATTCCATTGGTCATGCACATCGCTTGTCCTTCTGCTGGTCTGATCATTGCTGATGCAAAGGCTGCACGACTAAAGCAGACTTCATGTTGTTAATTAAGTCGAAATACCCTTTGTATTCAAACCAAGTGTTGCCGATAATAAGCAGTTGACGGATAATTCCATTCGGTTCAGCTGAGCTTCCAAGCATTTGAAGTTCTCATTGATTCTAGGCAACCGTAAACTTATCCATATTTCTCGCAAACCTTGTTCACAGTGCCCAGAAAATTTTGTATTTGCATCGGTGAATTCCAAGATATGTTTTGAAATTCGTATCATCATACCAGAGTTTAGTTGTTGCTCTCGGCACCTTCACATTCTTGAAATATGTCTTCTGTGGGTAATAAATGATTCTTGGGTCCACTGAGAAAAGACTCAAGGTTCACCCCACTGACTGAAATAATCCTTGTGTCGAGGACGGAATCATTTGTCCCTACTGGTGTTTATTCTTGGTAGCTCATCTGACTGCTCCTCGGGTATGAACAGTTCTGAGGCAAACTCTCTCAGGTATATTCTGGCCGTGTCTATTGCACACATATTTTGCTTCTGACCCATTCTTCGTTCTTGACAGATCCGGTGGTAATGTTCTGAATATCAGGTAGTTGGCTGGACATGACTCTTGCTGAATTGGGATTATTGGGTATTATCCCAGTTGCATGCTGATCTTCTTAGGCAACTCTTGCGGATGGATCCAGTCGGAGCGGAGAGACGGAATCGACAAAAGAAACAAGAACCGTGAAAAACCAAGAAGCAAATGAAGCTCAAATTTTTGCGGACCTTACAAATGTGGCCAAGGATCCACTAGTATAACTAGTATAGCGCACTCGATGCACTTCTAAGGATTTAGAAGCAAAACCACACAATGCTCCTGGTAGCACTGGTGTCAAGCTCCTACTACTTCCTTAGGGAACATCACACTCGACGCAGGACCATAGCCAAAGTGGCTTAGTCAACGTTCCTAAGGTTGTCGAGGAGAGATAGAATTTATAAGCGTTTCCCAAAGGAAACTAGAGTAAGAAGAGAAATGCCATGGTTAGCAAGCAGGGTAAGGATATCTGGTTTGCCTAGGGGTTTCAGGGCTCACGGGTCGTTGCCCGGTGCGAGCATTTCACACCGGAGGCAAAGGCCACGAGAGTTGGGGTCTAATGGAGCCGAAGACCTATGGGGTTGCCTTATGATCAATAGTAGCCGTGCTAGGTGGCAAAGATGGCTGAAATCCATCTGGGCTTTCTACTGAGCACAAGACAATGAAGTCTGGCTAGGGTAACCTATGGTCAGCCTGGCTACTCTGATACCATCCGTTGTGGCGCCCCGCTTGATTACCACTGTAGCCAGACGGTAGCCACGCACACCAGCCTAGGAAATCACTCTGGCATGCGCGTTTACAACAAGTATCATGAACACCGGCATTTCTATTAATGGATATATAAGTCTTACAAGATATATTACAAGAGTGATGGCAGCGGAAAAGCTCTATCTAAGGCAGCATGGTCTTGGTGCGGTTCCAATCCACAGGGATCTGACTGGGTTACTCTCCTAGCTCGTGAATGCTCCGGCTCCTCGACGACGGACGACGGATCCTTATGTGAACCTGGCCATATTAAAGGCCGCTGAGTACTTTTGAATGTACTCGCAAGCAAACCAAACTAACATATACACCAAGCAATCCAATCCATGGCATTCAAGCATGCATTTGTTATTAGAGCAATTTTAATTATCATGGCATAACAGGATTATCTAGAAAGATAACTACTGAAGTAAATACTGTAAAGTAAAGCATACTAAGTAAATATTCCATACTCCGAACATTCTCACGATCCAATCTGAATCTGATCCAAATCCAATCCGAATCATGTGGTCATCCGACCACTCATCTCATAGCCATCCCATGGCTAACATATCATATTCCTGACATCAACTAATGTCTGCACAAGACGAGTTCTTCCATCATTATTATCATTATTACGGTTGACCACCTAGTGAGGTCTGGACGGGCTGTCCAATACCGTGGACACAGCTATTCGAATAGATTTTTCACTCTGCAGAGGTTGCGCACTTTACCCACACCATGGAGCACCTGGCCTCGTGATCCCATTCGGGTGGACCAGCGTTGCTCCAACGAAACCCGCCTGACCCGTGACTCCTCTACCGTACCACCGACAATCATTCTCCCCCGGAGTCATGCCTTGGGTGGCCCCTGTGCCACCTCGTGACACCTGCCGCCGTTGTGGCCAAACAAACTGTCCCAAATGGGGACTTGAGCTCAATAACCAAACTGGGCTCACAAGGTTATCGCCGCCTACCGGGCCAGGGTAGCGCGCACGCATAACCTTCCCTCTGGGGTGGTGCCGATAAAAGAACACGAAGCTAGACCAAGTCAAGACCGTCCCATACCGGCAAATGTGGTTGCACGGATAAGACCGGACAGGTGACTCAAGATCAACCGACTAGGTTTAGCTTTAGCAAAATTTAACGAGCATGACCATCTATCCCAGCATGTTGAGGTGGCAGCAACTATGCATTTAATGTAAATAGTAAGAGCAATCTAACAGTAAGTGCAATCTCACAGAAGTTTAATTATTTCTATCACAGGCATAATCATTAATTAAACACGCAAGAATAACACGAAGCAATGCTTTAGGGCATATATCAGATGGTCGGCTTGCCTGGGGTGAAGGATACTCTGGGAAGAAGTGTGGAGAGTTCGCGGAAAGGATCGCCGAAAACAGTTCTCTCTCGGAGGGCTGATGGAAGGGCAAGGGCAAAATGTTCATTTTCACAGTGTGAAAACATTATGAAAATGATACCATCGGAACGGGCTCGACGAACTGAAGACGTGAGCGTTGGTTTCACCTGAATCGGAGTCACGAGTGAAAAGATATAACACTTTTTCTGCCAGGGACCAATCTGTAAGAAAAATATTCACAGAGGGGTCCTTGACAGCACGGCCGGTTGCGCATTTGGGCATAATACGTTTCCCAATAGGGAAAACGTATTCCTGGCTGGGGCGCCTCCACTTATCCAGCTGGACCGGGCCTTCTCTCACCGACAGGTGGGACCGGGGCCCACCTGTCGGGTCCCTCTCTCTCCTCCCGCCTCCTCTTCTCCTACCTCCCGACCAGGGCACAGAGGGTGGCCGGCCGCCGGCGTTGCCGCGGCTCCGGTGGGTGAGGGCTCTGGCCGAGGGCGGGGATGGAGGCCCCGATCGACGGCGCGTCCGCCCGTACCCGAGGTGGAGGCGGGGGTGGCCTGCGGCAGCCGAATGGGTGAGATACAGACGGTGGCTCCGGTGAGCTCGGACTCAGGGACAGGGCCTTCTCTGATGCAAAATAGAGGGTGGAGAGCCACTAGGGTGGTGGTGGTGACTGGCTACAGCGGTCAAATGGAGCAACGGGGGCCGGAGGTGAGTGAATTTAGGCGAGGGAGGAGCGGCGGCCATGGAGGCCATGGGAGGGAACCGGAGCTCTTCGAGCTCGATTGAGAGGCGGGGGACGATTCAGGGAAGAAGTGGGAGCTGCCGGTGGTGGTGATGGGGCTCGGGGAGGCTCATGCCATGGCTATATATAGCCGGCCACGGCCGAGGCGATAGGGACGGCCGCCGTGGCGTCCTTAGCCGCATACTGGCGCTCCGGCGAGGTGGCACGCTAAGGGAGGGTGCCAACCTGACGGTGCCAGAGAGAGGGGACAGCTCGGGGAGGAAAGAGACAAGGGGAGAGGAAGACGATGATGCTCACGGACGGACAGTGCCGCGGCGGCGACTGTCGTGGCGTGAGGAGGAGGAAAGGGGAGGGGGGAGCTGCTGGAGGGGGTCGGCGTGGACATCGCGGAGCCACTAGACACGTCGGGACACGCCGGGGCTAGCCGGAGCGTGCTGCCCGACGAGGACAGAACGCGGAGCGCCGCTTCTGCATGCTGTCCACGCGGTCACCACGTGCATATGGTGCCACGGCCACGTCTTTGACACGAAACCCTGTCTGGTGTGCGACTCAAAGGTCAAGTAGACCCCAGGAGTGGCTGGAATCCACTGGAAGGCTGGGAGGTGAGGGGTATATCCAGAAACATGTTCTGACATGAAGGTGTTTGTAGATATCTCTGGAGAGATCACTGAGTGAAAGGAGCTGGAACTGGGCATGCAGTAGTGATCTACCAATGTGACTACCCTGGTAAATTTTAGGGCCATTTGGATAAGAATTGAGGGTACCTGCTGTACAAACCACCATACTGGACAGAAATGCAAATAATGAAGCTGGGGAAGAATGGCTAAATGTACATGGCTCAAACTTGGTGTAGGATGATGGTTTGGACATATGAAGATACTGGAAAAGTTTCATACCATTTGGGTACACCTTAGTGGTACTTCCTTCACAGTTCTTCCAAATGGGCAGAATCTTTAGAAAATTGCTGTGGATGACTGGATAGATAGATAGAGCTGGTTTTTGGTTTCCATGAGTGATTTATCAATGTTAGCCACCATGAAAAATTCCAGCTCAAATAGATCAATGAATAAAGCACTTCCTTTGCAAATTGCCCAACAGGACAGAATTTGCAAATTGAGGTTGTGCTCAAAATTTAAACTATGGAACTTAGGTTCTTGATGGAAATGGTGAAGATATAGATAGGAAAAGCTCCACAATTTATTTGGGATTTTTCCTGGCTACCAAAATGGTAGTTCATTTAGAAAGGGCCCAAAATGCAATATTGGCTTTAAATAGGAAAAGGCAATTTCCCTTATTTAATTATGGCCAATATTTTTATGGGAGCTCAATATGATCACAAAGAATATATCCACAAGTTTTCATGAACTTTGGAGATGGATAGATATTTTCCTGGATTTAATTCCTTTAACTGGCAGAAAAAGTAATTAATTATAAATGAAAAATATTGAAAATGACTTGGCAATATTTTTGCACATCCAGGGTTTATAGATAAAGGATGATCACTGGGAAAAGTTTGGGAGGCAACAGATCAAAGGAAATTGGGTTTCCTTTGTAACTGGAAGGATTAGGGTTTCCCTTCCGGCAACTCGGAAGGCATGGTTTCGATGGCAAAGTCCGGAGATAGATCTTGGGTGGCAAGGTTGGACTAGAGAAAATCTCTGATTGGACAGGCAAGGCTAGATGACCATCTTCACATACCCAAGAGCTAGAGAAATCCGATAACACCGAGAGAAAAAAGACGGGAGTCAAATCCCGCAAAGGAAAAAAAACAGGGAGCGAAAACCAGGGTGTTAGACTAATACTTTGCTTCGATAACTAATAGACTTTTGCAATAAGTATGTGAGTTCTTTATGACTAATGTGAGTCCATGGATTATACGCACTCTCACCCTTCCACCATTGCTAGCCTCTCAAGTACCGCGCAACTTTCGCCGGTACATTAAACCCACCATATACCCTTCCTCAAAGCAGCCACCATACCTACCTATTATGGCATTTCCATAGCCATTCCGAGATATATTGCCATGCAACTTCCACCGTTCCGTTTATTATGACACGCACCATCATTTTCATATTGATTCGCATGATCGTAAGATAGCTAGCATGATGTTTTCATGGCTTGTCCGTTTTTTGATGTCATTTGCTATGCTAGATCGTTGCACATCCCGGTACACCATCGGAAGCATTCATATAGAGTCATATTTTGTTCTAGGTATCGAGTTGTAATTCTTGAGTTGTAAGTAAATAAAAGTGTGATGATCATCATTATTAGAGCATTGTCCCATGAGAGAAAGGATGATGGAAGCTATGATTCCCTCACAAGTTGGGATGAGTCTCCGGACTTTACAAATAATAAAAGAGGCCAATGAAGCCCAAATAAAAAAAAGAGGCCAAAGATGCCCACCCAAAAAAAAATGAGAGAAAAGAGAGAATGGACAATGTTACTATCTTTTTTTTCCACACTTGTGCTTCAAAGTAGCACCATGATCTTCATGATAGAGAGTCTCCTATTTTGTCACTTTCATATAACTAGTGGAATTTTTCATTATAATGCACACCCACTTAGTTTCTTTTTGAGCTTTCATACACTTATAGCTCTAGTGCATCCGTTGCATGGCAATCCCTACTCACTCACATTGATATCTATTGATGGGCATCTCCATAGCCCGTTGATACGCCTAGTTGATGTGAGACTATCTTCTCCTTTTCCTCACAACCTCCACCATATTCTATTGCACCTATAGTGCTATATCCATGGCTCACGCTCATGTATTGCATGAAAGTTGAAAAGGTTTGAGAACATAAAAGGTGTGAAACAATTGCTTGGCTTGTCATCGGGGTTGTGCATGATTTAAATACTTTGTGTGGGGAAGATGGAGCATAGCCAGACCATATGATTTTGTAGGGATAACTTTCTTAGGCCATGTTATTTCGAAAGGACACAATTGCTTTGTTAGTATGCTTGAAGTATTATTGTTTTTATGTCAATATTAAGCTTTTGTTTTGAATCTTACTGATCTGAACATTCACGCCACAATAATGAATATTACATGGATAAATATGTTAGGTAGCATTCCACATCAAAAATTCTATTTTTATCATTTACTTACTCGAGGACGAGCAGGAATTAAGCTTGGGGATGCTTGATACGTCTCCAACGTATATATAATTTTTGATTGTTCCATGCTATTATATTATCTCTTTTGGATGTTTTATATGCATTAATATGCTATTTTATATTATTTTTGGGACTAACCTATTAACCTAGTGCCCAGTGCCAGTTTCTGTTTTTTCCTTGTTTTTGAGTATTGCAGATAAGGAATATCAAACGGAGTCCAAACGGAATAAAATTCTATGATGATTTTTCTTGGACCAGAAGGAACCCAGGAGACTTGGAGAAGAGGCCAGAAGACCCATGGGTGGGCCACAAGCCACCTGGGCGCGCCCCTGGGGGGGGGGGGGGGGGCGCCACCTGGCTTGTGGGCCCCCCGTGGCTCCTCCAACCCTAATTCTCCGGCTATAAATTCAGAAATATTCCCCCAATACCAAAAAGAGCCACGATAATACTTTTCCGCCGCCGGAAGCCTCTGTTCCCATGAGATCCCATCTTGGGGCCTTTTCCGGTAATCTGCCGGAGGGGGATTCGATCACGGAGGGCATCTACATCAACTCCATTGCCCCTCCGATGATGCGTGAGTAGTTCACCTCAGACCTTCGGGTCCATAGCTAGTAGCTAGATGGCTTCTTCTCTATCTATGTTCTTCAATACCATGTTCTCCATGATCTTCATGGAGATCTATCCGATGTAATACTCTTTTGCGGTATGTTTGTCGAGATCCGATGAATTGTGGATTTATGATCAGATTATCTATGAATATTATTTGAATCTTCTCTGAATTCTTATATGCATGATTTCATATCTTTGCAAGTCTCTTCAAGTTATTGGTTTGGTTTGGCCAACTAGATTGGTAATTCTTGCAATGGGAGAAGTGCTTAGTTTTGGGTTCAATCTTGCGGTGTCCTCACCCAGTGGCAAAGTAGGGGTAGCGAGGCACGTATTTGTATTGTTGCCATCAAGGGTAAAAAGATGGGGTTTTCATCATATTGTTTGAGTTTATCCCTCTACATCATGTCATCTTACCTAATGCGTTACTCTGTTCTTCATGAACTTAATACTCTAGATGCAGGCAGGAGTCGGTCAATGTGTGGAGTAATAGTAGTAGATGCAGAATCGTTTCGGTCTACTTGACATGGACGTGATGCCTATATGCATAATCATTGCCTTGGATATCGTCATAACTATGCGCTTTTCTATCAATTGCTCGACAGTAATTTGTTCACCCACCGTATTATTTTCCTTGAAGAGAGAAGCCTCTAGTGAAACCTATGGCCCCCGGGTCTATTTTCCATATTATATTTTCAGATCTATAAACCAAAAATACCAAAAATACTTTGCTGCAATCTTTTTACTTTTATTTTACTTTTCGTTTTAGTAATCTTTTATATCTATCTCTATCAGATCTCATCCTTGCAAGTAACCGTGAAGGGATTGACAACCCCTTTATAGCGTTGGGTGCAAGTGTTTGATTGTTTGTGTAGGTGCAAAGATTGGGGCCTTGCTTGTATGTCCTACCGGATTGATACCTTGGTTCTCAAGAACTGAGGGAAATACTTATCTACTTTGCTGCATCACCCTTTCGTCTTCAAGGGAAAACCAACGCTAGCTCAAGAAGTAGAAGTATTGAACTCTTGTTCGGAGAACGCGGGATGGCGCAGGGATTTCTTTCTCCGTCGGCGACTCATGACACTTTCAAATTCGGAATTAGTACACAAGACCTCCTCGGGAAGAGGGTCTGCTTCGGGTACCATCACACTAACTTCGTCCTTTGCCGATGACCTAGGAACGGGGCAGCCACTGGACACTTCTCGGATGTCGTCAGATGAAGTCGTATGCACCCATCTCCTGCAAAGGGCGACAACAGTCGTAAGCGCTCTTTGTGGCGATGATAGAAGCCGACCTATTGGTTCGGAAATCTTACCTCTTTAACGGGCGGTGCGGCCGAGGCAGTTCCTGAGGCCCTCGCATGCTTGGAGTCTCCACCATCATTCGATACGGGTATGGTTGGGGCCGCCCTCACCGACGTTTGATGCGTGGTCCGATGGCCCTTGGGATAGAGGTCAACACATTCAGAACAGCGCGAGATGAACGCCCCTTTTGGGAAGACGCTTTCTTGTTACTTATCGCGGAGGAAGGGAGGGTGCCCGGGTGGTCGGCCACAAGGGCCACCAAAGAGCGATCAAGGATCTCCTTGTAAAAAACCCATCCTCAAAACTAAGCGCCGTCTCTGGATCTTCGTGGAACCCTAGCTCGTCGTCACGAGAATAATTCTCCGGTTCAGGGGAGGGGCAGCTGACTGTCTCGATCCAGCGCCTCCAGTCCTGTTCGGAAGATTGAGGGGTTCGGATAGCAAAAACGGGAATTATACCCGAACTATGGAAATATAGTTGGACTTACCCATTCGATGGGATTATAGCTCGAGTAGCCATCCTTGGTACTCGGGCGAGCAAACTCTTCTTCTTCTCCCTTTTAGAGATCGTCCAGTATGGTCACTAAAGCCGCTGGGTTGGCAGGCCCTTGTTGCTTATAGCGGGTCGTGTCGTTTGTCCCGTTGTACTACCATAGAGGATGTATCCTTTGTTGTAGAGGTTGGACTCATCGGTTTATGGCAGCGGCCATCACGTCAATGATGGTTAGCTTGTGGTGGGCCAACAACCTCACGCGGGCGGCCAGACGCCTCACTTCTTCGCTTTCCACCTGGGACAGACTCTTCGATCGCCAATTGAACCTTTTCTTCTGAGGAATATCCGAGTATTCGGGCAGTCCCCTCCGAGCTGGGTCGAAGAGGGGAACATCTTCGATATAAAACCATTCCGAGCTTCAAAACTCGGGATCCTTCTTCGGAGTCCCTATGGGTACCCTGTCCCGGTTATACGCCACACTTCGGCTCTGCCTACTTCGAACATTGTCTCCCCTCGGGAGCGGGGGACGAGGCAGAAGAACTTTCTCCATAACTCGAAATGGGCCTCGCAGCCCAGGAACATCTCACAAAAGGGCGATGAAACCCGAGATGTGTAAGATGGATCCGGGAGTAAGATGGTGAAGTTGAATCCCGTAGAATTCCAGCAGACCCCTTAGGAAAGGGTGAATAGGGCCGAGGCCTCGTAAAAGGAAGGGCACGAAGCATACCCGCTCCTCCTTGCGGGGGGAGGGGAAGTTTTTGTCGAAGGCCTCGCCATTTGTAGAAGTTAACCCGAAACGGGTGGGCGCCACATCTGAGGCGGGGAGATATCCCTGCGTCTCGAGGTCGCGCAATCGAAGCATTGAAACCGCGCAGCTTGCCCAGTCACCCGGGAGGTTGCCGTGAGGGCGCGAGGATGAGCCTGGGACGCTAGCCATATCTCTAGGCTCCTGGATCTTCTCTTCTCTCAACGGTTGGGGCAACGAGATGCGTTGTTCGTGGCATTCTTGGCCTGTTTAAGTAGGCGTTTTTCTCCTCCAATGCCTCTAAGGAGCAATTCTGTAAAAGATTGTTGGGCTGTTAACCTCCTAGTGACATGCGGGAATCGAAGGATGCCATTAATCTTGGGCAGAAAAGTCAATGTCATGGCCCCCGTGATGCTTCGAAAATCGGGAAGTCATCGGCGTCTGGATTGTTGCAGCCAATCATGGAGGGATATGAGAACTCGCCTCGCAAGCCAAAGATTTTTGCAGGACAGCCGGTGATTGGGAACCTCGGTATTGGAGGCTAGTTCGGGGGCTACTGAGGGAGTCCGGGACTATGGGGTCCTCGGGCCACCGACCTATTTCCCATAGGCCGGACAGGTGGGCCACTTTGGGCCCAATACATGGAGGCCGAACTACAAGTCAACCTCGTGTTCGGGAAGGAAAGCTTAGATGTCTTGGTGTGTCCTCCAAGTCAAGATGACAAGATCGGCAGGTTTATCCCTTAATGATAACCGACCATGTGTAACCCTAGGTGCCCCTGGTGTCTATATAAACCAGAGGGTTTAGCTCGTAGAGGAAGGAACCATTACTCCGACTCATCTATGGTTTAGTTCATCTGATCTCGTGGTAGATCAACTTTGTAATCGTCATACACTCATCAATACAATCAAAGCAGGACGTAGGGTTTTACCTCCTTGAGAGGGCCCGAACCTGGGCAAAACAATGTGTCTACGTTCCCTGTTCCCCATTGATCCAAGATCCACAGCTTGGGACCCCCTACCCAAGATCCGCCGGTTTTGACACCGACACACCACTTTTGTCATTATCATCTATTTTAGTTCGATCCTTAGTTATGTCGAGATTTAGAGAAATAAAATTTCAGATTTGCTTTGCTTAGAGTTTGCTTTGAGTTCTATCTATCTTTGTAATCGAGTATGAGAGTTATATAATAAAGATTAGTTTGAGTTTGTTTGATTTACCCTTATGCATCAATCATAGCAATGAAATAAAAGAAATAGAAAAATCATATGCTAATACCATGGGGAGTAATAACTTCACATAGAAGAAGTATGTAGACAAAAGTTGTTGGGAATAAACAAACATAGCATTAGTCATTGATATAATCTATGCAAGATTATGATAGAGGAGAGGAGATTCACATACAAATACACTATCTTGGACATCTTTTATGATTGTGAGCCCCCATCAAATATTATATAATGATCAAGTATTGATGTTGGACAAGGAAGACAACGTAATGATTATGTTTGTTTACATCCACATAGAAGTTATATTGTCATGGATCCTTTAACATGTGATGCTTGCTTTAGATCTTTTGCTAGCCAAAGAACACTACACCACGACACCACAAAGACGACATGCATCTGTTGGTAAAAGTGAGCATCGCCGACACTTTTTTTGTCCTAAACTATACTATACTGACATATAGTATGTTAGTGTTATATAACCTCATGACACATTATCTGTCGCCGAAACACCATCAAAGCACCGACGTAATTTCTGTCGGTAGTTATAATATTTACGGATTGTTTGTGTGTCGCTGATTCGTAGGGACACAAAAAGTGTTGGCGTTGTTTGCTTCCATCGACACCCGAAAAATATGGCGCGGAAGAGAGCCATACGCGCGCGGTGGGAAACACTCTGAGTCGGACCAGACCATCAAAAGAAAAGAAAAAAACACACTCGTTTGATCCCTAGTCTCACCCCTCCTCCTCTCTCTCCCACCACTCACACAGAACCCCAGCCGCCCCGGACCTAAACCTAACCCTAGTGCGCCGCCGCCCACGACCTGCGCGCTGCCGCTCATCCGCTGGTTCCCTCGCGCCACATCATCTCCAACCCTATCCTCCCTCCCCGCAGAGCACCAACGGCCCAGGAGCAGCAGCTCCGTCCGTCGCGCCGAGGAGCAGCAGCGACATCAACCACCACCGGACACGAGCAGCAGCGCCGTCAACCTCCACCGGACAGGAGCAACATCACCGTCCATGGGTAAGGCGAAGCAGCGTCGGCCACCGAGGATTCACCACTGTTTTTCCTCCATCTCTGCCTCCAGATCTATTATAAGCATTCTTTTCATCTGAATCAAAAATATTCTTATGTAATCTAGCTTAATATGGAAACAGCGGTGCTAAAACATCTGGTGGACGGAGCGTATGGCCATGTATATGTAGTCAGTATTGGAAGAATCTGGGAACAAAAAAGTGTCGATTCATCTACACTCTTCGGCCTGAACTTTGTCATGGTGGATCGAGAGGTAAAATAATTAACTGCATTTTGTGGCTACATTCATTTCTTTTCAAGCATGTTATCTCTTGAACAGTTCAGTTACATTCACAATTTTGGATTAATTTGATCCATAGGGAGGGGTAGTTGAGGGAGTTATACCTAAAGATAAAATGGCTAAGCTCAAGAACTATATCCAAGAAGGATCAATATACAAAGCTGAACGTTATATGGTATGGAAGGCAAAAGAGAAATACAAAAGTAGCGGATCATCCATCGAGGCTCTGTTTCACTAATAGACCACTGTCACCCCTGTCACTCCTCATCCGATGGGTTTTCCCCTGCTGACCCATAATGCACTCACATTTTCAGAGCTTCAGAAATGTATTTGACGAAATTTGCTTATGTCAGGTTACCACTTAAGAGTATTGGTTTAAAATACTAATAGTTTCTTTCTTTATTTTATTTTTATTGCTCTAACTCTTCCAGTTTTCAGATGTTGTTGGCCTGGTCACTATTGCCGCCGATTTATTGCCTCCGACCGGCAATGCTCGCAAACCAAGACGCCAGATATCTATCACAGACGGAAAGTAAATTTTTCTCTCCACTCTTATGCTATACTGCTAATCAATAGCTTACTCTTATATATGTTTTCTCTGTTTTTAGGAATTCAGTTGTATATTTGTGGGATGATTAGAGGTAATGAAACACGGGTTTGACATTTTGAAGTGGATTTAAGCACTCTGAAAGTATGTTGGTATATTTTTTCCCTAGAATAATATGTGGAAAAAAGAATACTTAGATTTTGCACAGAAGTATCTCTATTTGTTTCAGGGATATCAAGATGCCAATCTTTTTTGTTTGGTAAATCCAATTTCCTCCAAAAGTATTCAGTTCTAGCCAGAAATATTTTTTTATTACGAATTCATTATTCAGTATCATGACACTCCCATTATTATGTGGTTCAGGAAAGTGGCGACGATAATACACGCTGATGGCTATCCAACAAGATTCATATACTCAAACAAGATGCTCAGAGGATCAGCTACAAAATTTGTTTTTTTTCTCTTATGTGGTAAGCTGATTATTGACTGAGAAACATAATACCGGTGGGTCATACAACTGTGTATGGAGATGTCACACTATGGTTTTCCTTTTATTTAGGTCACCACTAACTATCTATGAGCTATGAGAGTTCAGCAGAGAACTTCTTTTCTGTACCATTTTCCTGAACACACCTTCGACTTGTCACTAGATAAACTAGATGCATCGGAGAGAAGAGAACACTCTCAAATGGTAGGGACAACAAGTTGGTTTGACAAGAGGTGCAGTGTCGATTTCAAGTAACACAACTTTCATTTTCCCTACTATTGCAAGTACTTAGATCACCCAATGCATTGACATCATGAAAGTCATGATAGAGGTAGGATATTAGACACATACAAACGTTGAAGGCCATGCAATCTTTGTATTTTATGCGTTGCTGAGAGTATTCCAGTTTTTGTGACTCCATCCTAAATCTCAGTTTTCACAAGTGCCTTAATGACATGCGCTGAACATAATTTATTTGTAATTTCATAAACTAGCAGGGTATCCCGTGCGCAGGGCAATCTGTTTTGTGCAGGTTTCAGAAAATACATATGGTTAACAATATATGTAGATTATTCCAACTACGCTCTAGTCATACTATCGAGCCTAGGGCATTTACAACATGGTCATGAATGTTCTATAAATTTATGTTTATTAGCATTCAATTACAGTTTAAGTTATAACATTGTTGTGGGCACAGAATGCGTGCAACCAGTTGAGCTCATAACTATACCTAAACATAATTTAGCTATTAATTTGTGAAACATTTTAAACTTCAATTTCATGTGCGCTAATCTAGTAATATGTATTGTTTATATGGGATGATCTAGTTCCACATGTAGAGGAAAAGAAATGACATCAACCAATGGTCTATGAACTAAATTATGGAAGCTACCTTAACTTAAAAGTGCAAACTCAAATCATGTTCAGACATACTGATAAAATAATACATGAATTTCAAATCTTGGTAGCCATGGCAAAGGAAAAAAACTGCATTATTCTTGCTCCTTATACAGAGAACACGCAATGGTCTTGGTTTCCTTATTATGATAATTAAATTAGTGTATCATATTTTATATGAAAATCGGAGCCTTACTCATTTTGTAATATTAATTATGTCTTGATATAGAAAATCACGAAAAACTTCTTGCTTCCCATTGTTCCCATATATCTTAATCAAAATATTAGCAAAAGAACAGCAAACTAAAAGAAAATGATCGCCTAATATGTATTTTGTGAGTCCTTATATAATCATAATGTGCTCATATTTTGTGTATCCTTACAATTCACTGCTGCAGACTAAAAAGCACGGACACGGGAACAGTACGAGGATACAAGATACTGAATTTTCTAAAAAGAGCCATTCGAGGATACGACGAGTATATATAAAATAAAATAAAATAATACATGTCATGTAATATAGAGTTAAAACAGAAAATTAATGAGAAAGAGATCAGAATAGAGAATACTGCCCCATTTGGTGTCTCTTTTATCAAGTGCTTGATTGATCATCATCCCCTCATGCCATGTTGTCATTGCAGGCTACATCCATCTTGCAAAACACATCAAACAAAATAGCAGCAGCATCAGCCTGAGCAGGAGTAACTACACAAGCACAAGCAACGGCAGCGGCAGCATAAGCAGCAGCACAAGCACAAGTACACACCTATTAAATCAAGTAGTAGTAGCCTAGGAGACCAGCAGCACAAGCATTCAAACAACTAGAGAAGCACAACATGGAGTAGCAGCACAAGCATTCAAAGAGCAGCAAGCCAGCAAGCAACATCCAACAGACCAGCAACTTAATGGAAGAAAATTTGAAGAATAAAATGGGAAGAGGTTGAGGAAAGATGAGAGGCTGCTGGGTTACCTGCGAGGCTATGACTACGCGGCTGGTGGTAGCGCCAGCGGTCTCCAGTCAAATCCAGGCGTCGCCGGTGGCGGCAGAATCATATCCAAAGTGACCAGAAAAAAGGTAAACACTGTTTGGCAAATAGGTAGGGCCTAACAAAGAAAAATCTGGATAAGTGAAATAAAAAATCTAGGAAATTAGTGACATGCACTGAGTATTCAATACCTTTTTGTATAGTCCGGACAATGACTTCACCATTTAGATAATGCAAATATGCTAGCTAATAATCATGTACATCTATTAGATTACTTCAGATAAATTCAATTTGTGTTGCTTTATATGGTGTATTCTTGTAGTGTGTAAATGTGGTAAATGTGTCCGGTCTTTCTCATACCATTGTGTATTATTTCAGTAGGTAGAGAGTATTTACACTATGAAGCTGTGTTTATGCCGTTCAACTACGCATGGTTCCAATTCATCATATCATATTTCGTAATGCTGCATGCTGTGTGTATATTATATATCTTCTAAAACATATGAGTTCTTTTGTAGAAAAAAATGGTAGAAAGCAGCAAGTCCACGAGTTGATCGAAGATGTTCTCATGATTGCTTTTGTTGAGAACAGAGTTGTCACATTTTGTTCATATGGAAGTTGATTTAGCTTGGCGATTGAAGAGTTGGTCTTCCATAATATTCTGAGCAGTTTAGTCATCAAGCACTTGGTCTCTTAGGAACTTTGGTCATTATGTTTGTAACATGCCTGTCTTGTATATCTGACTTGTGTATCCTTAATGGTTGTAGCTAACTTGAGGCAAGAAAACTAATGAATCTTCTATATATGTTGAATGAATGCATTGATCAATGGTATCTTTTGTTGAATAGAAGAGTGCAATTTTTTGTATATATATTCCGTATTGAACATGAATTAAATATTATGAATGTAATTTCATTCATAGTATGGTGCATTTGCATTTGTGGTGAAATGTAGAACCTTGACAACAAATCTATCGGTAGAAGTGTTGGGCGTCGCACCATCTGTCGGCATAGCGCACTTACAAACAAACTGTCGGCGTAGCAATGGACGTCGCACAATCTGTCGGTATAGCACACTGTCAGATGATCTGTCGGCATAGAATAGTTTGTCGGCGTAGAAACGTGTGTCGCCATAGGTCTCACTAAAGTTGACATACTATCTGTCGGCGTAGATTTATCTGTCAGCAAAGACATTTCCCGGCAGGACTACAGGCGACAACTCCTTTCTATCGGCAAAGGTCTTTGCCGACACTAAAGTGTCGCCTTAGGTGGCCTATGCCGACAGATTATTTGACGCTGCTTTGAGTGTCGTGGGGTAGTGGAAATTTTCCGCACCAAGTAGACATACTACATATGCGTCCATAACCCCTTAAACCCAATTTCTCTCCATGAGAGTCCACCATATCTACCTATGGATTGAATAAGATCCTTCAAGCGAGTTGTCATAGGTGCATGAAGCAATAAAAATTGCTCTTAAATATGTATGATCTTTTATTGCAATGGAAAATAAACTTTGTACGATCTTGTGATGGCAAAGAAATAAAAGCGACAGATTGCATAATAAAGTTTGCTATCATAAGGGGCAATATAAAGTGACATTCCTTTCCATTAAGAGTTTGCACATCCAACAATAAAAAGCGCATGACAACTTCTGCTTCCATCTGCGAAGGGTATATATTTTACTTTCATGTATTCACTTCTACACAAGAGTCAATAATGTCTTATTCCTTTTCCTACCTAATAATTCTATAGTTGGCAAGCATTATGTGTTGAGGAAAGAACTCTATATATATACATAAACACTATTCTGATCATGGGATGAGAATAATATTCTGATAACTACATAACCTACCACAGCAGTAGCACTTGAACTTCCCCGTGTGCTAGGTTGAACTTCTGCTAAAAAGTGTCCAAATGGGGCTTGCGATATATCGTTGCAAAGCTATGGACACCAGTATAACATCCTAGGTTGAATTTTTGGCAAAATGTACACGGTTTAAGAGCTGTTTTGAAAACCGTTTTTCTTCATACAAAAAAAACGTGAATCATATTTTCGAGTCTATTTCTAAACCGTTTATCGGAATGCGGCAAATGAGATGGCGTTGGATAACTTCTGCAAATCCGCTTCTTTTTCGTACAGAAAGTTTTTTCAAATTTTAAACTATTTAAACGTAATTTTGAAAATGGCCGAAGTCCCACCGAGTTCGTATTTTCGCGTTATTTTCTCAACGGTTTTACGGAATGCAGAAAATGATATGGCGTTGGAAAGCTTGAAGAAATGTGAAACTTTTTTATGTAGATTGTTTTTCCCAATTCTTTACGGTTTTAAGTCAATTTCAAAAATGGCGAAAAATGTTTTTTGGCCGTAATTTCTACAAAATTTATCGGAATGGGCCAAATAATATACCGTTGAAAAGCTACGGAAAATGCAAAACTTTTTCATGTAGATGGTTTTCTCTGATTCCTAGCCATTTTCAAGCAATTTTGAAAACAACGAGATCATGCGTTGTGCCTTTTATCACGAAACAGAGTCTTCGAAAATGCACCGCGTGAAGAACTTGAACTTCATCAGCACGTCTACCTGAACTTCACTCTGTTTCTTCACATGCTATTTTTTGCTTGTAGCTCTCCATCCACTCACCGGAATTGAGCAAGTGATATACCGATGGAAAGCTGCTGTAAACACACAACTTTTCCGTCTTGATCATTTTTTTCATACTCGCGACGGTTTAAAAAATTTCATCTGAAATTCATTTAGCGTAGTAGTTGAACTTCCTGCTGTTTCCACGTTGAACTTCTGTCGCGTATTCTTGTTTGTTATTTCTCACCCATTCGTCGGTGTTACACAAATGATATTCCTTTTTGTACAAACCTCTCTCACAATATTTTTCTAAGTTTCTCCGACCGAGAACTTGAACTTATAGCAAGAAAAAAAATTGGACCTCGCCTTTTTATTCATTTTTCTCACTCACAAGAATGGGTGAGAAATACATAGTGAACCACACTCACAAGAAGTTTTGAACCTTCCCATGTCGAGCACCTGAACTTCTAGCAACAAATTTTGTATACTTTGTCTTTTTATTCGTTTTTCTCATATGAAAACATACACCATGCAACACGTGAACTTCTGGGTGTTTTCACTTTGAACTTCTGTGTTATTTTAATTTGAACTTCACGTTTTCTATTTTTGAGTAAAGAATTCTAGTAACGAGAAAAAAATCTGAGTTTTTCATAAACTTCGAACTTCTCTGCTGTTTTAATTTGAACTTCTTCATTTTATTATTTAGTAACGAGAAAAAATCTGAGTACTTTATATACTTCGAATTTCTCTGTTATTTTTTTAAAAGTAGAGAAGTTCAATTTTTTTGAAAGTACTTCAATGTTTACTTAAAAATCATTTATTTAAGAAATATTGGACCGTTCGTTATATAATTTGAGTTTTTTATACACATCAAACTTTCCTGGGCAGAGAACGTGAACTTCTTTCAACAAACCTTTTAAGCTTTTATTTTTCTATTCTTTTATTCTCACCTGAAACGCATTCCTTGTAGTACTTGAACTTCTCGTTGTTTTCACTATGAACTTCTGTCATGTTTTTGTGTATACATCGAATTACACGTAATTGAAGGTCGGACGTCATTTTTTGCCATTTTAAAATATGTAATTGGAGCTCGGACGTCCCACATTAGAAATTTTGAACCGTGCAGGGAGAAGCACGTGAACTTCTTGCAACAAACATTTTAGTCTTTTAGTTTTGTATTCTTTTATTCTCACCTGAAACGTGTTTCGTGTAGTAGTTGAACTGCTCGCTGTTTCACTTTGAACTTCTGTCACGTATTTTAGTTCGTAATTCCTCACCCGTTTGTTGGAGTTGCACAAACGATATATTTTTGGAAACCTGTTGAAAAGACGCAATTAGAATTTTTGAACTTCCCCGGGCAGAGCACGTGTACTTCTTTCAACAAACCTTTAAAGATTTTATTTTTCAATTCTTTTATTCTCACCTGAAACGCATCCCTTGTAGTACTTGAACTTCTCGTTATTTTGAATTTGAACTTCTGTCACGTCTTTGAAGTTCTCAGTTTTTCCTAATTTATTAAAGAAAAAAAATCGGGTTACTATACACGTCGAACTACACCATTATTTTAATTTCAACTTCTGAGCTTTTTTATTTTGAACTTCTATGTATTTAATTTTATAAACGGGGAAAATAAAACTGATATGTTTTCCGTGTAAGGAATTTCACGAGTTTAATTTGAACTTCTCAGATTTTTTAATTTGAACTTCTTCATTTTACTCTTTAGTAACGATAAAAAAATCTGAGTTTTTCATAAACTTTGAAATTCTTTGCTATTTTAATTCAAACTTCTCAGGCTTTTTGATTTGAACTTCTTCATTTTATTCTTTAGTAACGGGTAAAAAATCTGAGTTTTTCATAAACTTTGAACTTCTCTCATATTTTAATTTGAACTTCTTAGTTTTAATTTTAGGAGAACATATAGTTCTGAAATAAGCATCAAACAATATATTTAAAATTGAACTTCATAACTTTATTTTTCCTAGAGTCAAAAGGAATTTGAGTTTTTTGTACACGTCGAACTACTCCGTTATTTTTTATTTGAATTTCATGATTTTATTATTTGTAATAAGGAAACAATAAGGTTTTATAAACATCAAACTACTCCATTTTCAAACTACGCTGGCGGCTCGCTATGCAGGCGCTCGTCGCTGTAGGATGTTAAACATGCCAAACACACATGTTTTTTTCTAGGATCCCTAGTGACGGCAAGTTTATGTTGCGATCTCAAACAACATGAACTTCAAGCACACAATATAGCAAGCATCCGTCGAACAACACTAATTCATAAAAAATAGATTACAAATACCAGATCCAAATGGATAATGAAATTAACAAATATACTAATATGAACAGCCTGCGTGTAGGTATCATAGAATTTTTATCAGACCCGAGTCATCCAAACTTCTGAACTATCATGTACTGTGTTATGTGAGCTTCGAGGTTTTGACAATATGAACTTCAAAAAAAGACAATATAATTGTACAATATGAAAAATTTCCCAGAAGAGTTGCAAAACGAATTTGCTCAGTATAGGTATTCTGACACGAAAACTTATATATTACACACGTAAGAATTTTTTTTGCTTGCAAAAATTTGGTCAAAGGATAAAAGCTGACGTTAGTTACCTTAGACATAACTACAAACATGTTGAAGGCACCAAATCTGCACTAAGTACATGTACTGTTTTAGGCTTCCTACGTGCTTCTCTGCACCAAAATTTGTACAAACACAATACAACTTTCACCAAACTTGTACGAAAAATTTCTCCAAAGAAACATGGAACTAGGGGATTAGCCGCTGGAGATGCAGCAACCACGGGTGGATGCACAGAAAGGGCAGAAGTTGAACGTCACTAGCAGTCCACTCTTGGCTGCAAGCGCATGGATTCCTCGGTGTAGTTGGACTGACTACACACACGCGTGGATGGTGCTGGCCCGGCTCCGCGCTCAGGACCTGGATGGGAGGTGGCTGGCGCACACCCAGGACGACTTCTCTTGGGCATCCGACGTCGTGGAGCACAACGAAACGGCCGAGCCAGTGACCCAGGTGGTCGGGCGAGATGGTGTGCGGGCAGTGGATCCGTGGCTGCAGCAAGCGGGGGACTGCGTGGGCAGGCGGCCAAGGACTGCATGGGGGATCTCCTGTGACGTCGACTGTGGCGTAGAGGCGTGCGCTGGGGGTCCGGCGAACTGAACTGATGCATCAGGCGAAGCCGACCGGCAACAATGCCAATTTTTCAGAGGATAACCGCAAACAAATGTGATGCACTAGAGTTTATCTACAGACAAAAAAGTAAACTTCAGTTATTCAAAAATCAAACAACACTTGTCCTACTAATTTTTCGATGCACAAAACTAGTCAATGAACAGATTAGCCTGCTGAAAATCAACACTTTGGACTGCAGCCATACTTTTTACTACACAAAATGGTGCTCTGCAAAATCTAAGGAAGCAGTTGACCTAGATGAAGAAGAATAGCCGGCCTACAGAGGCACTCAGAGGTGCCTGCCGGAGCTGTGATATGGAGGCTATGGCGGCGGAAGAAGCCGGACCAGGTTGGGAGCAGGGACGGGGATCTCCATTTGGGGAGCATCTTGAGGTGAGGGATGAAGCCATACCGGAGTTGGCAGAGGAGATGTGGGCATCACTGGTCATGGGGCGGCGGCGGCGGACGGGGGCGCTACGGCAAATGGTGGCAGGGGCCGCCGGCGGCGGGAGCGTCACAGTAGAAGGCCGGTGGCACTTGGGGTTGCCAGGGTGGCCGCTCGCGTGGTTGGCAGGGGTGGCGACGAGCGGGGCACCGTCGGCGAGGGGGGGCGACCGGGCCAAGAGAGGTAGGGCGGGGCGCGGCACCAGCATCGGGGGGGTGTCCGTGGCGGGCCAACTAGAGGCGAGTGGGTATGGGGCGGGGCACCGGCGGCGGGGGGTCCAAGGCGAGCTCGGCGGCGATGGGATCATGGGATCTGGGAGGAGATGGTGGGGTAGTTCATGGTAGTGGCCTCGTGGCCGAGTTTTTTAGACGGGGCTGGTGGGTTCAGGGAGTTCGGGAATATCCGTTCTACTCCTTATAGAGGGAGCAGTTATCATAATAACTATTCTAATCATGGGATTAGAATAGTGCCACCCTATATATATATACACACACACACACACACACACATAAACACTATTCTGATCACGGGATCAGAATAATATTCTGATCATTGGTTGAACTTCCAAGTTTGTTTGACTTGAACTTCCCTTTGTAAGAACCCGACCGTCGTGCTATCTTCGCAACCGTGGCTTTCCGTGCGAATTTTTCTGGTGTGTTGTGTTCTTTGTGATGTAAGTGTAATCCTGATACGCTTTGTAGCATCTAAATGGTCTTTTGTTTTCGGACTCTCGAACGTTGGCTGATGTGCTCTCGGGACGTGATGAACCTGTGTCTGTTACAAGTTTAATGCATCTACTGGATGTTCTAGAACCTCTAAAACAATGGGAATTGGGTTTAGGTATGAGTTTCGTCGACTATTTGTTGTTATTTCTGATGGATTTGATTACGGGCTCTGTTCCTTGTCCGCGGGACTCGTTTCATCCGCTTATGTTGATCTGTCATTTTTCTAAGAACATTGCCGGCGGATTTGCGTATTTTAGTGAAATTGAAGCATTCCTACGTCGTCAATTTCAGTCGGGAGGGTTCATACACTTTGAATTTGGGTGATTGGATGTTGCTCCGTCCGCGGTGGTTGCATGTTTTTTTGTTTAAGCAGATTGATTCTTTGTCGTTGTTGTTGTAGCAAGGGGTTTGACAAAGCATTTCAAAATTTTGGCGGACGTGTTTTAGGAAGACGTACATGATTTTAAGATTCGAACAAATTCGTTCGGGGATAGTTTTTGGATCATACACGGTCTGTAGTAGAAGCTAAACTTCTTTGTTATTCATGGTTGAACTTCTTGTTTTCCACGTAGCATGGTCATGTAGCATTGTGCTCTATGTTTCTTTGTATGTTTTTTTTTGTAATTTTCATTGTTGAATTGGTTTTGATTTTTTGACTTTGTCCTGTTAGCAACCATGGGATTATCCCAAGTATGCACACATACTTTTTATTTTTTCTAACATGCTTTCATACTTCTAACAGTAGTAGAACTTCAGTAGGTATGTAACCGGAACTTACTAGATTTTGCTCCAGTAAAATTACTTTTTTTACATGTTCATCTGAGGTTTTTCTGATAAACCCGAACTTCTGTGTATTTACAATTTGAACTTCTTATTTAAATTTGATTATTTTTTTGGATTAAAATATTTGAATCATTGATAGCAGCATTGCGCATGTTAACCAAGCACGCACTGCCGCGTTAGCACGAGGCCGGGTAGGGGGGAGAGGGGGTCGGGACCCCCTCCCCTCCCCCTGCGAGGCCGAGCCAGGAACGAGCCGGAGCAGGTCACGACGCGGCGTGCCGCGGCGTCGCATGCGGAGGCGAGTCCGTCACATCAGTGACCCCACTATCTATCTTAGGGGTGTGGTTCTGGGGTGCGTGCGTGGGGAGGTGGAAACAGAAAAACCGCATTGCGCCTGCAACCAAGAACGCACTGCCGCGTTAGCGCGAGGCCGAGCAGGGGGGGAGGGACCCCCTCCCCTCCCCCTACAAGGCCGAGCCAGGAATGAGCCGGAGCAGGCGATGACGCGGCGTGCCGCGGCTTCGCATGCGGAGGCGAGTCCGTCACATCAGTGACCCCACTATCTATCTTAGGGGTGTGGCTCTAGGGTGCGTGTGTGGGGAGGTGGAAACAGAAAAACCGCATTGCGCCTGTCAACCAAGCACGCACTGCCGCGTTAGAGCGAGGCCGAGCAGGAGGGGGAGGGGGGTCGGGACCCCCCGTCCCCTCCCCCTGCGAGGCCAAGCCAGGAACGAGCCGGAGCAGGCGACGACGCGATGTGCCGTGACGTCGCATGCGGAGGCGAGTCCGTTACATGAGTGACCCCACTATCTATCTTAGGGGTGTGGATCTGGGTGCGTGCGTGGGGACGTGGAAACAGAAAAACCGCATTGCGCGTGTCCACCAAGCATTCACTGTCGCGTTAGCGCGAGGCCAAGCAGGAACGAGCCGGAGCAGGCGATGACACGGCGTGCCATGGCCGAGCCAGGAACGAGCCGGAGCAGGCGAGGCCGAGCCAGGAATGAGCCGGAGCAGGCGATGACGCGGCGTGCCGTGGCGTCGCATGCGGAGGCGAGTCCGTCACATCAGTGACCCCACTATCTATCTTAGGGGTGTGGCTCTGGGGTGCGTGCGTGGGGAGGTGGAAACAGAAAAACCTCATTGCGCCTGTCAACCAAGCACGCACTGCTGCGGTAGCGCGAGGCCGAGCAGGGGGGAGGGGGTCGGCACGCCCCCTCCCCTCTCCCTGCGAGGCCGAGCCAGGAACGAGCCGGAGCAAGCGATGACGCGGCGTGCCGTGGCGTCGCATGAGGAGGCGAGTCTGTTATATAATTTTCTTTCTATTTAAAATTGGACTTATCATGTCACTGAATTTGAACTTCTCATTTGTCTCTAGGTTGTGTATTTAGTTATAGATGGACTACCTTTGTTTGTGTATTTGAACTTCTCCTTTGCTAAACTGATGTTGTACCAATTTATATTTTGTACTTCCCTTGTTAGTGTTCTTGAACTTCTATTTTTCTTTTGTTATTGGTTTCTAAGGGATGGCAACATTTATATTTTTGTGTGTTTTTGCTTGTAGTGATTGTTATTTTATCTTTTATTATTACATGCATGCATCGCTGTATTCGTCTATATTTTATTTTTATTTTTATTTTATGAAGTGTTGATATTGTGCATTTTTATTGTATTGGTGTTGTAATGGTAATTTACATATGCATTTATTTTGTGGAGGATGGGTAAATGTGTAATTATCCTCTGCCTCTCCACCATCTGTCTGAAGCTATCATTACTCCCCCGCCGCTCCCCCACCTTGTCAGAAAACCCCTCTCGCTCACTGTCTTCTCCCTCTCTGTCGCTCCGCCCTCTTCCTCCAACTGCCCCCGAACTCGTCGCCGCATTCTCCTGCGGTCGTGGGTGGAGTAACCGGCGCGCACGCCCCGCTCCTATTTCTCCCTGACTCCCCGCTCCTATTTCTCCCCGACTCCCCGCTCTCCCTCCCTCGGGCCGCTGTCTTCTGGTTTGAAGCGAAGCCCGCAACCGTCTCTTCGATTTGAAGTTGCGTGTGGCGTCGTGGGGTGGAAGAACTGCCGCGGATTCGTGCATCAGCGTCGTCTGGAGAGGTACAAATGCTACCTCCTCCCATCGCTCGCTGTTTGTATTCGCCGGATCCAGCGCGTGCTCTTTGTGCGCTTTCGCATACGCCTCCCCCTTTCTTCTGATGGTTGGATGCAAGTGTAGGTAGGGTTCCTCTGCAGGTGGTCGTTAGATTTTGTGTATGTGTGGATTTTAGCTTTTATTCTTGTATGGATTCTATTCCCTCGTGGTTAATTTTACCAGTGAGAAGTATGTAAGCAGGGTGTGGTGTGGTGGTTGCTGCTGGATCTGATGTAGCTTCATCCTTTCGTCTTATTGATTTGGCAGTCTAGTTTGCGTCTGTGACATACTAATAGGTTTTTGAGTACTGTTTGTCGATGTGCTTGCCTTGATGTGCTTTTGTTCATCTCCATAGTTGTTGGTGTGATTTTAGTTGATATATTCTAGGGTTTTATTTAGTTGCTTTTTGTACTTTGGTTTGATTTTCTACTTGCTAATAAGATGTATTCCCCCCCTGTTTTTTGTGTTTGTTTTTTTAGGTGGATCTAGGCTTGGGCTATCTTACACCAGGGAGTGGTGTTGTGATGGCTTCATGACCTTCTTCGGGTATGTATATGTATATGCATCTTGTCTTATAAATAGTACTTTTCTTTTATATGTCTTCCCTGGTCTTCACTTGGTTATCACGTTGAACTGCCCATGATTGAAAGTGCGAACTTCTTATATAGTTGATGTGTATGCATTTTACTCTCAGATGAAGTTAGCAGAGTGTGCCTTAGTGTATTTTTGTTCGAATTACCAATGAACTATCTCATTAACTGTGTTTGTACTTCCCAGTGTTTGAATTTTAGTACATAGCTTTTGTAATTTAGTTATAATTTTCATGGTGTTGAAAAGTGGTAGTTGGGCTTTCTGGATGTACTTTGTTATTCATTGTTGAAGTTGTGTCATTAATTTCCATGGTCACTTTGTTGTATATTTTTTTACATTGCTGTACAAAGTTACCATTTTCACGGTAACTTCATATTTATGTTTGTCTTATTGGATTTTTGAACATTGTTTTACTGCTCATGCTTTATTTGTTTATGTAATACTACATTAGTCACAAACTTGAACTTCTGTTTTTAATTTATTAATTTATTGTGGATTTTTTTTGAATTTCTAGTTGTTCTTTTGTTTTACTGCTTGGTAAGGTCTAGTTGAACTTCTTGCTATTCATTGCTTTATTATTATTTTTAGTTTATGTTGAACTTCTGGATATTTCATTGTTTCACTTCTTTGCTAGTTTTTGTTAAACTTCTGGTTATTCGTTGTTAATGATTATTTCTTTGAGGATCCATATTGTTTTGTATTGTACTGTTTTTGGCTTTTGTGTTTTCATTTGTAAAAGCCATCTTCCTTTTTAAAACTCAGCTGCCTTTTTCTTTCCTTTTTGTAGTTGGTGATGAGATTAAAAATTCTGATAAAAGTGGCTGTGATCAAGATGGTGGATCAGAAGTTAATGTTGCTATTCCAAAGTCTGATGCATCTAAATCATCTTCCACTTTGTGTTTAGTTGCTGAGGTTGCTTGCATTCTTGACAAAAATTTAAACCTCGAAGATCTTGCGTCTGCAGCCGTTGCTTCAACTAGTATGTGCAACTCAGCTCTTGCTTCACCTTTTTTTAATTTAAAAGCCACCATTTTGAACTTTTTTCTTTATTTTGTTTTGTATTTGTGCTTGACTCTTTTCCTTTGTTTTGTTTTTGTTTTTTTGCAAATGCAGCCAGTGAAGAAGCTGTTGATATCATCAAAGATGTTCTATCTGACTTGGGTGGGGCTGAGAAGGCTGTTGAGGCTGACCATGTGGCTCCATCAGCTGAAGATTGCGATCCCATTCAGGAGCCTTTGAGCTCTCTTCAGTTGTTAGAGACTCAGCCCAATCTATTGATGGCACTGAACCTATCACACAGGAAGATGATGTGCCATTGCAGCTTCTTCTAGAGGATCAACGCAAGAGAAATAAGGTAGAAGCCTTCGAGAGGAAGAAGGCGCACTGGTGCAGCGACGTGCTATACAAACGGTTTTTAACCCCTTTCCGCGATGTAGTTCCAAACCGTCGCCTTGCATGTGTGGGCGATAGGGGGGGTCCATCCCACACGCCACTGTAAACCCGTCGGCGATGGTGGTTAATGAACGCAAACGATCTGCAAATATAATTGTGTGCGGTGCAGGAACAGATCTCACACATAATCTTTTCGGCCCACGTGTGGGATTTGGGATCAATCACACACGTCCAAGACTAGTGAAACGCGTCTAATTGCTCATGGAAAACAAACGGAGTATGACTTTTGACCATTTTTGAAACGTTACCTAATCCACACGGGGCATTGTAGACACTGTGTATATCTTCATCATCGCACACGAGATTTCTCTAGGAACCGTGTACCATGTATAACATCATCGGACACGTTTCCCGAAAAATGTACGCGTGGGATCGTCTTTGCATTGGGCACGGTTTCCTGTTGGCTCACGTGTGAGATACGGTGCTATCGCAAACGATTGAGTAGCTCCTACGCACACGTACAATCGTTGCAAACCGTTTGCGATTTCTTATGTATCACCGACGTTTTAGATTATATCTCGTGTGCTTTTCCTGTGGATCACAGGCGGTTGCGCTATGAGTTGGCGTGTGCTTTTCATTCTGGACCGCACACGCTTAGTTGCTTGAACCGTGTGAGCTGAAATTGCCAAGTTTATTGTAAAATATCGCATTTAATTCACCCTGCAAATAGCAAATTCGCCACAACATGCAATCGACAAATAGTGTCCACATGAAGAACATTCATCACAATTCACCACAATATGCAATTGAACGAATAGTATCCACAAGCAGAGGATTCATCATAATTCATGACAATATGCAATTGAGAAAATGGTAGCTAAATTCCACAGCTGTTAAACCGACATATCCAGTACATAATCATAGTGTACGAAATACGAAGACATGATCACATGGAAAATAATGCATCCATGTGTATATGTTTAGCTAATAACACTATATGAATGCGTACTTATTTTTAGGAGATTTGAATCCAGAAATCTTTGACGTCTTTAGAGGGCTTGATATCGTGTTTCACAAAGAAGGTGCCGATAAATTTCCTAACAAACAACAATTCATCGGCGGCGAGCGGTTCAGAAGTCATCGGTGCCAAGATCAGCTGCATGACTTTTAGATCAGAATGTGACATACATGTGGAGTAGAAGATAGTAATTAAGAAGCAGACTTACTGGTTTTATCCTGTCAGCATCGACACCACATTCAGCATGTCTGCATAGGTTGATAATGTGTGCAAAAAACGTAGTATCCACATACGCTGGTACCTTGTTGTTGCTGAGGACGCTGCAATTTTTTGTACAGTATTAGTCATGTATTTGCCCTGTTAGGAACAACCTAACCGGTGTAAGTTGTTTCTTCTTTTTTCTATGGAGAGAAATAGAAAGAGGTTTACTTAGAAACTTGAACATCTGACTAGCATTTTCTGAAAATAACGGATTTCGTTGTCTTACCGGAGAAACGATCACGTGCTACAGAGGTAGTTGGCGGTCGAACTGATTCCCTCCTAAAATTATGTTCTTTGACAATACACTGGAAATGAAGATGAATTTTCACACACTCAATTCTGGAACCAGATATGAACACAACGCATTAACATCAAAGAATTCAATACCTATCCATGAAATCCTGAAGATGACTCAGATCCTGAGGCGCATTTGACTCTCTGAGAGAATCCATGTAGTAAACTGTGTTGCATTTTGGAACAATGACCACCAAGATCCAGTGACCTCTAAAGTTTAAGAAAACCATGAACGTACGAACTATGTCTAAAACTGAAAGACGATCAATGTATGCGTGGTTGTATATTTATACTTACTGTTCATGATATGGCCACATGAAGAATTCTCCTATCTGTAAGTCGAACAAGATCTTGGCGACATAATCAATGGAAGCCATGCGTGAGTCGTTATCTTGTAACAAAACGTCATTTGCTAAATCAGGATCTATGAAATATGCATGCACCCTTGTTGTTCTCTACGTCATGAATCCCCTGAGAGGAATACAGTACAGTTAGCTTTTTTGTCATTTACAGCCTTGTATGAAGAAGATGATCAGAGTTTGTGAAGTACTTACAACATCAAGCATTTGACAAGAGTGGTAACAAGCTCATCGAAGTTGAAGAAGAGATGAAAGTCCTCGAATTCCACACTGATGGTACCTGGAACGTGAGAGAAATGCCATTGGTCATAGTGCAATTCCACAATGTTAGTATCTTCTCCTTCCGACATTCTGTCCATGCAATATTTATGTAACTTGCGAGCACTAGAACTGCACTCGTCCCAGAAATCGCCAACAAGGAATGGCTGGCCATGTTTTTACTTGCGTTTCTCAAATGTGTCTACTTCCATACTAGAAAGTTGCTTTTGAAGGTCTGCTTCAGACATGTGGTCAGAACCGGGATTACCCAGCCCTTCGAAAACCTTATTGTTAATTTGGGTGCGGTCGATGATTGTTTGTAGAAGGAGGCTCTTGGTCCCATCCTTCCTTGCTCTTTGGAGGCCCAACTTCTTGTGTGCAACCGTGCCCGCTTCTGTCTTCTTAGCTGAAGCACTTCTTGTTTGACGTCTGGTTTCATCAACGACATGCTGATGAGAAGCGTGTGAAGGTACGATGGACTGCTGAACAGATGATGCCGCTGTGACGGACTGCTGAGCTGTAGCGCCAGAGTCGACGGACAACTGACCAGCCGTTGAAGCTATTCTGGGCTTCTGAGCAATTGGTGCCAACGTGTCGGTGTGTTCATGCGGCTGTGACAACGTGTTGGTTTGCTGAGCAGGTAGTGCCGACACATCGGTATGCTTATCAGGCGGCTGCGAACCGCTAGACTGATGAGCAGGTGGTTCCTGACTTTCGAAATGCTTAGCAGGCGGTCCCGGACTTTTGGCCTTCTTACCAGGTGGTTCCAAACATTCAGACTCCTTAGTACGCGGTTCGGTCGGGTTTATCTGGTGAGCATGCAGTGCCAATGTGTCTACACTTTTTGCTTTAGTGACCGTCATCTGAACCGATGATACGTCTTCAGCAGTTGTAGGCCTTGCCACAGGCTGCTCAGGACGGGACGATGACTTGGCCTCTATGGCAGGAAGTCGGTAGGGCTGATCATAGGTTGATGCCTCGGGCATCTGATTCCCAAGAGTATGTTCATCGAGGGAATTACACAAGATCTGCTTTGGCGAGATGAGAGTCACCGGTTCGAGGGCAACATTGGTTGCTTTTGGGGGGGGGGGCTGGAGGGGTCTCATCCAGGAAGTAAATTTCTTTTCGTGGCCACTGGATATGATTTAACCGTGTTTCTTCCAAGGTCCTCTGCTCATCAGGGTCCCAAAGGACATTCTTCTGGGCAAAATCACTGAATCCAGGCTTTATTTTAGTCACGTAGCACTTCACACAGCCCGGCTTCAATGGCACATTGTCCAACAAGAGACCCCCATCAATGTCAGGGTTGTAAACCCACGCTGTTGCACATTTTAAAGAACCTTCATAATGTGTAAGCACGGCCCTCACTCTCTCGCCCTGTCCATATAGATCAGATATAGCACCATCATGTCCAGCTGCAGCATCATTGTCGCTGGGGTTAGCTGATGCACAGCTACTCTTGTGCGGTGTTGCCATACAATATGTGGCATCATCCATGCCGATATCCCCTTGCGTCTCCTGGCTATCTCTCAGCATTTGTGTCTTCTCCTGCATATATGACTCCTCAACTTCCTTTCGAACTACAGGATACATGTCCCTCTTAATCTTTTCGCGCAAGTCTCTCTGCTTATAATCACTCCTAGCTTTTTTCATGCTGAGCCTCTCTTCTTTGCTTAGTGAGAAAGCCCTCTTGTGTGGGACATTGACCCCAATACCCCTAGCACGGACAGGGGGCTCTTTGGTAGTCAAAGCCTCGGACAGAATGTCACATGGCCCTAAGTTCCTGTACAACCTTCCAGTGTTTTTGGAAGCCTTTGCCATCACATCATACAGTTCTTGGTCTGCCGAGTTTTCAAAGTAATAAGAACCGTCTCCATGCCTCTTTGCACATGCCCGCAAGTAGTCCCTAGTGCGAGTGCCCCTAATTTCACTAAAGGACGGTTTGCCACCCGCAGCTACTGCTTCTTTGTCCTCCTGCTCCCATATCAGTTTCATGCCGTAGTATCCTGCCACACCCATGTGATGGGGGTGTGTGTTCTTCTTCTGAAGTTCCGATTGCATGGTACTCTTCTTAATAAACTCTTCACTGGCCCTGGCCCTTTTGAATTATGTCCAATCTTCCTTTGTAATTTGGGGGTACGAGGGGATTGGGTCCTTGCCTTGACTAAAGAACTTCTTGTACAACACATGCTTCCAGTTTCTCCAAGCATCCCTGGCCTTCTTCAGTGCAGCGTGTTCCACCTGCTCTCTCCTCTCCTCGGGAACGTTGAAGTGCGCCATGATCTCACCGACTATCCTCTGCCGTGTTTCTGTACCAGCCTTCCGAAACCCCGGCAGATTAATGTTGAGCCTTGCCCTGCCAACAAATCCACACACACTCCTAAATCTCATGCGTGCTTTATCTGGTTTTGTTGGAGCCCAAGACTTCAAATCGATGTCAGTTACTTCGTATACACCTTTAGGCTGGTGTGTGGGCTTTCTTGGAGCGCTCTTCCGGCTCTTGACCGGATGGGTGATTGTGGCATCTCTATCCCGTTCATCATTTCTTGGTACACGATCATCTGTTGCAGACATGTTGGCTTCGGACTCAGATGAAGATACATCGACAGACGTATGACTGTCGTCGCTGCTAATAGACATCTACAGAGTACACATGCGAAATTTAGAAAAGGGGGATAAACATAAAAAACTGTAACAGCTTGGAAGCTAGCTGTCTAAACATGGCATGTGATCATTTGGAAATGTACGGCTAATCTGTTTGTTTAGTGTGACTCGTGCGCACATGATATGTAATTCGACAATAACTAATTGGAACAAATACAGCTTATATGTTAGAAGGTAGATGATGAACATAAATACGCTCTCCATTATTTTATAATCATTTTGGGGACAAACCGAACCAAATAGGAAAAGGGATCGCAAGATAATAGACCTCACCGCGATGAAGGGCAGCAACTGACCGTTTTTTTTGCAAATCCGGCAGGAGAGGAGAGGGTACAGGATCGATATGCTCGACGGCGGCAGTCGAGCAAATGAAGACGACGAGGTGTTGGCAGCCGCGTGTTCAGAGCGGTAGTGATGGGTAGGGTTGATGCCCGTTAGCGGGTACACGCCGGGTTGAGCACGACGGCGCCGGAAAGGGTTCTGGTGTGGATCTGGGGGACGGGAGGGGGAGGGAGCTAGCTGTCGATGGACTTTGGGTAGAATACGCGGACAGATGAGCGAAAAGGGGGAGGGCGCGGGTTTGGGGGGAGGGGAGGGGGGGCATGTTGGCGGCTTCGGTGAAAAGGGTGAAAAAAGATCGCCGTGCGCCCCGCGGAAAAAACATTGCAAACGGTTTTATATAGTAACCCATGTGCACAAGCAGCACAAACCTGTTTGAAATGAAAACCTGAAAACTTTGAAATGTAGACGTGACCTCATCGTTTTGTCTCGAAATTTTTCCCACGGTACGCAGCTATCGTTTTACCCTAATATTAATTTTCTGGCGCATTTCTGGGCTCGCCTGCTATATTTTTTAGCATTTTTTTATCATTTACAGGGCATTTATTGCATATAAATCAAATCCCGGCTTCAACAACGTGTGTTGACGAGAAGTATAAGGACCACCATTCGATCTGGGTGAATCCTACGGTGCAGACGCACTATCCGCGTGGTTTGGGTTTTGTCCAATCAGAAAGCAGGACTCCCGTTGCGCGCATTAGGTTTCATAGGCCGCGGTTTAGAAAGCACACGGTTCTAGTGAACGAACCGTGTGCTATTTGTCCATGCAGAACAGTCATATTTTCATTTCAAATGAATTTGGGACTTCATCATTTCGCCTCGAATTATTTTCATCCGCAGACAATCAACTATTAGCCCCTGTATTGATTTTCGGCCGCATTTTCATGACTTGTTTGCTAATTTGAAGACATTTTTTCACCAACATGGGGCTTGTTAGTAATTTAATTGGAGGAAATGCAGATGTATTATGAAAATTACAAAAATGGGTGTGTCACCGTGGCATGGTGTGAAGACCCCGTGGGAAAAAATTGGTAATGTCTGGCGGAAGTTGTAATGGCCTGCCCTTTGAAAACGAATGCATCTCACTCACACAAAGGATCATGGTTTACGAAAAGTAGAGTTGGCATTTCGGACTCCAATCGGTGTCAACCTCATCCTTTCGCCTAGGTTTTTTCCATGGTATGCAAACATCATTGTAGTCCTAATATTGATCTTCTGGTGGATTACATGTCTCGTTTGCTATATCTAAGTCATATTTTGCAGTTACCATGTTAATTAGTTCTTATAAATAAAATATCCCAACATGAATTACGTGTGGATGGTGGCAAAGAATCTCTTACAAATCATTTGTGTGTCGCTTTGCGTGATTTTCATCATTGTGCAACGAATGAGAAGAATTTTCAAGCATTTCGGACGGGAGATGTGTCCACCTAAATAAATGTCAGTAATTTAATTACAGGAAATGCATATGGACTCAGAAAATCATGAAAATCGGTGTGTCATCGTGGCGTCATCTCGAGACACCGTGGAAATTTTTTGGTAAATTTTGGCACAAGCTACAATGATCGCTAATTGGAAACCATAGCATCTGAGTAGAAGGATCATAGTTCTGAGGGGAGAAGTGGCAAATCGAACTTGAATCGACGGTGTCTTCATCGCCTCTCCTCCAAATTTTATCCCACGGTAGTCAATCATAATTATACGTCAGGTTTGATTTTCTGGCGCATTTCTGGGCTCGCCTGCTATAGTTTTCAGCATTTTTTATCATTTACGGGGCATTTATTGCATATAAATCAAATCCCAACTTCAATAGCGTGTGTTGACGAGAGGTATAAGGACCGCCGTTCGATCTGGGTGAATCCTACGGTGCAGACGCACGATCCACGTGGTTTGGGTTTTGTCCAATCAGAAAGCACGACTCACGTTGCACGCATTAGGTTTCATAGGCCGCGGTTTAGAAAGCACACGGTTCTAGTGAACGAACCGTGTACGATTTGTAAACCAAACTGCACATGTTCAGTTCATATATACCAGAGTGAGATGAACTGAGCGTTCTAGCTATATACAGTACATGCGAAACTAGATCAACATAAGGCCGTGCATACCTCGCAATACAGTACATGCGAAACTTATAACAGAACGAACTCAGTACACATCCCTCACAATTCAGTACAAGCAACAATTTAGTACCGTAGACATAATGACTAGTTTTTTGAATCAATTCCCATGTACATGGGGTGATCGCGATCATTAGGTTGACCCCTAATGAACTTAGGATTTCTGATGATTTTACGCTTCTCCTCATTTAAGTCGCATGGCCCCTTAGGTGGCAACTCATCATATTGATTGTACTCCTCCTCATCACCAACATTCTCGACGCCTAGTACCATCCTCTTCCCATACATCACTACATGGCAGTGCGTACGCAAGAGGTCTGGTACAAAGAAAATCTGGGTAGCATCGCTGGCAAGAATAAATCGGTTGTTGTGATATGCCATAACTCTGCTGTCAACATATGTCTTCCTGCTATAAGCATCAACCTTTACGCTACTAAGAGGGACCCATCCGCACTTGAATAATGCCACCTTCATTTGCACATATTCAAGCTCCCAAATCTCTTCAATGGTTCCATAGTACACCTGTTTATCATCTTCCTCTACAGTTAGGCATTCTATTCGAACAGAGCTGTTCTGATACGAGGTCTTAGCATCGCGTTCCTCAGTGTAGAACGTGTTGCCATTTATGTCGTACGCTTGGTACTTCATAATCGTCATTGATGGGTTTTGTGCCAACCACGTTGCAAGGTCATCTTGGGGTCCGTTTGTCAAACGATCCTTCAGCCATCTTATATAGTCCCTATTGTGTGCATTTGTCTCGGCAGCTGGTGACAGCACATTGGGTAAGTTGCTTCGTCGTATCTCCTCCATGTGTTCTGCAGCATGAGCGTCGAGTATCGGGCTGTTAAGAAGTACCGTCAAATGGGCTTGATCGGCCATATCTCTAGGTGCACAAAACTGCGAGCCAGCAAGGACCGGCTTACCAGCCAGCCTTCCCTCATGGCGAGAGAGGGGCACACCTATAGGTCTAAGTTTCATGTATTCAGTGCAAAACTCAACCACCTCCTCCGCGGTATAACCTTGTAGGATGCTTGCCTCTGGATGACATCGGTTCTAACAATAGCGCTTCAATATTCCCATGTACCGCTCGAAGGGATACATGTTGCGAAGAAACACAGGACCACAATACTTTATCTCATCCACAAGGTGCACGGTGGGATGGACCATGACATCAAAGAATGACGGTGGGAAGAACATCTCTAATTTTGACAATATCCTTGCAATATCAGCTTGCATATTATCCAGCTCTTCAACATCTACCACCTTCTGCCATAGTTTGTTGAAGAAATCACAGAGATCAATCAATGTGTTTCTTATGTCTGTGTCCATCATATTCCTTATGGCCACCGGGAGGATTTGTGTCAACATTACGTGGCAATCATGTAACTTCATGTGAGACAACTTATTTTTACCCAAGCTGTCATCCATGAGACTTCTGATGTTTGCGGAGTAGGAAGAGGGTGTCTTAATTGACAACAAAAATGCGAAGAACTCTTTTACTTCTGCTGCGGTGAAATTGTAACTCTGGTGTTGGTGGAGCAATTTGTCATCATCTTCTGATTCATTCATGCGTTGTGATTGATCACCAAGCATATCGAGTCGTGCACCGTCACCATCCTTTCTTTTGCCTTTAATCTTGAGCAGAGTACCAAGGATGCTTTCACAGACATTCTTCTCTACGTGCATGACATCAATGCAATGACGTACACTTAGGAACTCCCAGTAAGGTAATTCCCAGAACACTGATTTCTTCTTAAACACTTGGTCCCTGGGTGTTATTTTTGACGTCGAACCGGATCCCTTGCCAAGCACAAATTTAATTTTTTTAACCATGTTGTGGACTTCTTTCCCATCATAGGGTCTTGGGACCGTTCCTTTCTCTACCGTACCATCACATTCAGCAGTCATTTTTCGGTAAGGGTGATTTCTCCTTAAGAACCTACGATGATGCAAATACACGATTTTGCGCGAGTTGGAAAGAGATCTACTCTCTGTCCTATCCATGCATGTGACACATCCTACTGGTCCCTTTGTTTTCTGCCCCGAACTATTGCCTAATGCCGTCATATCTTGAATGGTGTGCAGCAGCAACGCATGTAGCCGGAAAAACTCCTTTGCGTTGGCATCATAAGAGCTCACACCAGACCTCCACAAGGTCTGCAGTTCTTCTACCAGTAGCTGAAAGTAAATGTCGATGTCATTTCTAGGTTGCTTCGGGCCTTGGATAATCATCGACATCATGATGTATTTTTTCTTCATACACAACCAAGGAGGAAGGTTATATATGCACAGAAGCACCGGCCAAGTGCTGTTTTTGGTGTTCATATCGCCAAATAGATTAAATCCATCAATACACTCCCCTAGCCATATATTTCTTGGATCCTTTGCAAAATATTTAAACCTGTCAGCGATTTGTTCCCATTGAGCCCCATCTTTCGGGTGCCTCATATACTTATCCACAGTTCGCTCATCATGATGCCACCGCAACCTCTTTGCCTCTCTAGGGTTTGCAAACAAACGCTTCAACCTTGAAATTATAGGCAAGTACCAAACAACCTTGAACGGGATTCCTGTCTCGATCTCTTCGTCCATTTTGTACTTGTCATGTGCTCTCCTGCGCTTGTATCGTGCGTGCTTGCATATGGGACATGAACGCAAATCTTTGTAATCACCACATACAACATACAAGCATTCACACAAGCGTGTATCTTATGGACTTCAAATTCCAATGGACAAACAATTTTCTTCGCTTCGTTCGTGCTTTTGGGGAGCACATTATCTTCTGGAAGAATGTCTTTGAAAAGACTCAACAACTGTGTGAAGGCCTTGTTTGATAGACCGCTTTCTGCTTTAAATCTGAGAAGCATGAGTGTGACACTCAACTTGGAATATTTCTTTTTGCAACCTGGATACAAATCTTTCTTGGAGGCCGCATCAATGCTTGGCAGCTCCTTGTACCCGGCTATATCTTTATCTGGGCCCTGGAAATCTGCAATCATAGAAGCAAAATCTGGCATATCATCAAGCTCGGTGTTGTCTGCTTCACACTCTTTTTTTTCTTTGGGTTTTTTGTCATGCCAGTCTTTTGTCTGTAGCTTGACATCTGAGCCCCGAGGTTAAATTCACCACCCATGCGACTCTGATCGGGGTTTGGCACCTCGCTTACAGGCAGGTTATTACCTTCATCCATAACCGGCTCTTCACCATGTTTAGTCCATCTTGTGTATCCACCCATGAATCCCCTTTTGTATAAGTGTAACTCGACCTCATCAATTGGAATTGACACCGTATTGCTACAATCCTTGCATGGACAGAGGACGTAATATTCTTTGCAAATTCTCTTCTTTGTCTGTTCAGCCAAAGCCATGAACCCCTTCACGCCATCCCTATACCTTGAGCTTGTCCGATCCCCCATCCATTCAGATCGTTCCATCTGCACACATTGCATCCTTAATGGATGCACAAAGATGGGTGAATAAATCACAAGATTTTATTTTCAAAATTTATGGAGGGCGCGGCATAATGTTACCCAGCCGTGCAATGACACTAATCAACCAGTCAATTTACACGCATCGTCAGTAGTGCCAGTATATGAATTTAATACATTAATTAGTCCACTCAAGAATAAGAATACCTTAATTAATTAGCAGCGGCACGGCGAGACAGCGGGGTCGAGGAGCAGAGCTTAGCGGGGCACCTGCCTATAGTCCGGGCTCCACTATCCCGCCTACGACCGCGAGGGACGTGCTCTAGTCACGCCGGCGCCGACCACGAGGATTGAGCTCCTCCTATATCTCCCGCCGCCGACCGAGGATTGACCTCCTGTCACGCAGCCACCGCCGACCGAGCATTGACCACCTGTAACACCGCCACTGCCGACCGACCGAGGATGGACTCCTTATAACGCCGACACCGGATTGACCTCCTATCCGTCAGCCGTTGCCTCGGTCGCCGCCGACATCTCTATCAACATAACGTTTTTTTGGGGTTTCCGGAGAGCGGCTGTTTACCGCACCCATATGTACTGGGAAGCACATCACAAACGGTCATGTTACGGAAACTGTGTATCACGCACATTCCATCTCACACGATTTGATTTGGGAAACCGTGTGCCATATACAACAGAATGCGATAAATAGTTCACCGACCGTTCTCATCAGATCCCCATAGTTTCCCCGTCTTCCCCAAATACCAAAATAGCTTCCAAATCCCTAGCTCCCAAATTTCCTAGCGTGGCGCTGACATTGGGGAAATGCGGACGAGTGGTGCTGATGGTTTCAGTGCGGCTGCACCGGTTCGTACAGTCGCTCTTGGCAGCGCCATTGGCGGCGCAACCACGACGGCGGTCACCGCCGAGCACTTGCCTAAGGTCACCAGGAGGCCGGTGTACTACGGATCCGAATCGTCTTGTCAGGTCCCAATCATTCCTCATCTTTTTAGCATGACACACACATAGGAAATCGATCAAATGCCGGATCCAGAGTTTGACTCCAGCAAACTCCCGCAACATGAGTTCGATTCCGAGTTTTGCGCCACCGAGAAGTACCAAAAGCCGAGTTGTGTGCACAGACACACTCCTGCTCGACGTGTATGCACGGAGGGATTCGACATTGGCAGACGGTTTCTCGGTTGCCCCTTAGAGGTTAGTGATAAGTTCATCCCTTTAAGTTCAGTTAATGACCCCACTCATCCTGATTATTTAACATTCGGAGGGATATGAGGCTTGTGCCTTTGTTAACTGGCTGGAGGACGAATGGCTTGGCAGGGCTCGGAGTGTTATCACCAAGCTTGCAGAAGATAACGTAAAGCTGAAGAAGAAACTGACTAATCTGGAGTGTACAATCACTACGATGAAGCAAGAAAGAATCAATCACAGGCAACAGATGAAAGCAAGAGACAAGAAGGAACTAGCATGTGTAGTTGTAGTTGCCGCATTAGCCATCTTCTATGCGCTGTTTGCAATGATCATTAGGGGTTTCGTTTGATTATTAATGGCTACATCAATAAGCATAGCTCATCTATTGCTTACCAACTGTCCTATGTTAAATGCTTACTATTTCACACCCGTTGTGTTTCGTATAAGCGTGTGTGTAGTTAAACAATGCATCTAGCGAACCATGTGAACTCCTAAAATGTACACATGTGAAACATTTGGCATATTGAGAACTGCACAATAGCGGGAATTTAGTGCGACGGGCCAAGTGCACACAATTGCGGTTGATTATATCGGAATTCTAACCGCCTGCCAAGGCGCCAATATAATCCGTCAATCCCCCGCTTCAATTGCCATTCCTCTTGTCTTCACACTACGCTTCAGTTGCCCCCATCTTCATCGTCCCGGCCGGCCACTTTACACTTCCACGCACTCTGCAATCTCGCTTTCTCGCCGGTTGTTTAATTACGTAGCGCAGCAATGTCAACTGACAGCGAGGATGACAGTTTCGCCAGTCTGGGGTCAACCATAGAATCATCGCGCTCGTCTTCCATGAGTCCGGCATCAAGCCCTGACCTCCATTTTATCCGGCACATGGAAGGAACGCCGCCATCGGAGTCATCGGACGACGACCAGACGGACGAGGAGCCGCCGAAGGACGAAGAAGACGACAACGATGAGGAGGACGAGGAATGGTCGGACAAGGAGGAGGACGACGAGGAGCCTCCGAAGGACGAAGAAGACGACGACGATGATGAGGAGGAGGAATGGTCGAACAAGGAGGACGACGATGAGGACATCAACGACGATGGCGATGAAAATCCAGTGGTCAGCGGCAAGAAGCGTCCACGTCAAGACGATGGCGCGGGGCCATCTAACAACAAGAAAAAGTAAAACAAACTGTAATCCTTAAATCTGTTGTCGTTTGCTCATATTTATTCCTTAACTCTGTCTAGCTTCTCGATCTCATCACAAACGGTTAAGAATACAGATTCGTTAGTGACCATTCACAATATCGTACACATTTGGTTTCTTGACTTGTGTGCCATGTCAAGCACACAATTCAGAACAACAAATCGTATGTGTTGTCTAGAATTATAGCACACAGTTCTGATTATCGAACTGTTTGGAGCCTATCACACACACCTTGTTATGCCGCACCGTTTGTGTTCTTACGTATCATCGCAAATAGTTCATATGAGGGACCTTTATGCTGTACATCACACACATCTATATTTGATTAACCGTTTGTGCCATTTCGCCTCATCACAAACAGTTCCTAAAAGTCAACTGTCTACCGTAGATCGCACACGCAAATATTTTCTGAATCGTATTTGATGGATCCTACATCGCACACAGTTCATGTCATTGGCGACGGGGCTTGAACTATACCGTTTGCGATTCATGCATCGCACACAGTTTCGTCAAAGGGTCTCAGATTGCAGTGTCGCGTTAGCAGCATCCTGCAGTAGTGGCGGCCCGCCTACTGAAAGGTCATATTGCTTCTGAAACTGATGATCTTGCTGAGCCCACGCTTGGGCATATGTCCTTTGCCGAGAGAGATGTGGCGCGTGCCAGTGAGTACTTGGTTGGCCATGTGAAGAAGAAGTTCAAGCGCACCGCAATGAGGAAACATCTTGTTGGTGAAGTTACTCCTTGGAGGAGCCCACATGTTTCTAAAGTTGCAAGTCCAAGTGTAGGAGAACTTCCTGAAATTAGTGGTCAAGCTGCTGGTGTTACCCCACGTCATAGTCCTCGTGTTCTTGGCTTTGCGAAGCCTTCATCTCCGCTTGGTTCTGGTGTATCTGGGAAGGGCAAGAGATGTGGCATTAAGCGCAAGGGTGGGCCGGCAAAAGTTAACAAGGGATGCAAGAAGTGTTCTCGTGTTAATGCAGATGGCCAAGATGATGATGATTTCGACGCTGATGATGAGGATGCTGACGCTGATGCTGTCGATCAGGTATAAATTTGTTTTTTCCCTTATGTTCATATTTTTGTTTTCTTATTTGTTTGATCTTGTGTATGTAATACCGCCTTATGTTCTACATTCTTGAACTTCTGGTCTTTTGTTGTTAACATGTAAAACATTTGAACCCTCTGGAGATACCATCATTGAACTGCCTTGCAATGCATTGTTGAACTTGTGTTATATGGCACCAGAGGTTGTGGATTTGTTAAAACATCTGGATATACCATGTTTGAACTGCCTTGTAAAGCATTGTTAAACTTTTGTTATATGCATTGATGTACATGTATTATTTGTTTTTCCCTACTGTATTTCTTTATGTAGTTCTTGCTTGTTTTATATTTACTGAACTTTTCTTTATTTTCATTAACACATTTTTGTGCCATCGTTTCTTCTTTTTTTGCATTTTTTGCAGTTTGTGCTTGTGAAGAGGCCTCTGAGGAGGAATAGAGGAGCCAAGACTATGGAAGGAGCTGTTGAAGGAGGTGACGATGCAAAACATTTTAAGAAGACGGTTCGTTGCTCACTGGAAGAGGTGAAAGGTGTGCGCAAATTTGCTATAGCCTAGGCACAAGGAGAGGGTTGTCAATTCTGGATTTGGTTGTGTTTTTAATTTGAAGGTTGATTCGAACATCTCTCGTCCTTTGATGGGCCACATTTACACCAAGATTGACCTTTAACTATGATTCTTGACATGGGCGAGCTAAATAAGAAATTGCGCATTACAAGTGATGCTGTTCACCATCTTTTTGGTTTCCCTCAAGGTGATCGTACCCCTCCTTGGCCCTCAGAGGACGGATATGATGACGCTATTATGAGGCTGAAGGCCAAACTTTGCTATAAGAGTAGTGATGACATCAAGACAAAGGATCTGCAGAAGATCCTCGAAGATCTTGTGAAGGATGACAAGAAAGATGATTTGGCACTGCAGGTGTTTTACCTGATTCTTTTCATGAAAGTTGTTATTACTGGTACATCTACACGGGTTTCCAGGGAGGCGACAATGGCTGAGAATCTTGTTTCTGAGGATATGGCAAAAATGGACTATTGCCAACTGCTTGTTGATGATCTTAAAAGGGCTGTAATTAGGTATCAACAAGGGACTAGCAGGGGAAAAGCTGTTACTAGTTATGCCATTTCGCCGCTTCTTATGTATCTGACTGCCTAATCCTTGGCAAGAAGCATGTTGTTGATTTGAGAACTCCTCGCATCAATTTCATGGACCAGGCCAAGCTATGTGAGCTTGCTGCTGCTGACTTGGTTCAGAAGGGTGATGATGACCCAGCCAAGTGGGATTTTGGGAATCTGCCTGTGAGTCTTTTTATGCTTTAATCTTTTCCTACATAGTATAACTTGAACTTCTGGTATTATCTTCACTTTTGTTTCTTGTCCCTTCATTATTTTTTGACCCGTTTTACTTTTATTTGCGTGTAGTGGAAGACACAGGCTGAGGTTGTGTTCTTTGTGCATATTGAATGACCTGTTCTTACCATGCCCCGTGCCACCGGTCTTGGCAGTGAAGCTGTCCCCAAAATTGAATCCTCCCAGGATGTTCACACTATTGCTCGCCCAGAAGTACCTCGAGGTTCTTCTGCCCATATGAATGCTGCAGCTGGCATTTCTTCAGAGTCTGCGAAGGGTTTCTTCGATGCTGCCAGTGTTTCCCTTGGTAGGGTTGATGGTCTATTGAGCACTGTTTGTGGGGAGATTGCCCGTGTTCCGATGACGGTTGAGCGTCTTAGTCGTGTTGATGGGATTCTTCCACCTGGTCATGGTTTTGATGCGGAGTCTTCGAAAGTGGCTTTGTCAATTGAGGCCGAAATTCTTGCTGAGATTTGTCAGAGCACAGTCCACCTCTGTACCAGCTTTGGATTGTTCAAGAAGTTGCAGGATGCTCGTTGCAAGCCTTTTGAAGATGAGGCTAGTGTTGTTATCAGTCATATTGAAAGGCCTGATTCTGTTGATTTGGGTCATGACGGAGGCAACGAGGATCGTGCTGGAGAGGTTAGTTTTCTTGATATTGATAGTTCTTTGATTTAATGTTTAGTGTTAGTGTCCAGTTTTTAGTGCCTTTAATAGGTGGCCTTCTTGTTTTCGTGTGTTTGAACTTCTTTTGTTAAGTATTAGTGTTCATATGTGACCTTCTTTCTTTACATTATCTGAACTTCTTCCTTGACAAGTTAGTGTTAATAGGTGACCTTCTATATGTAATGTATTTGAACTTCCATGATATGTTTTGTTGTCAAACATTTCCCTTCTTTATTTACATTATCTAAACTTCTTGTTGAGTGTTATTGTTCACAGTTGACCATCTATGTTTACTGTCTTCGGACCTCCTTCATATGTCAGTTGCTAAAGCTATTTTTCCTTATTTAGTGAATCTGAACTTCCTCTAATTACACATTCTTCTACCTTGTGTTCTAGACTTTTTATTTTTATGTGTTTGTATGGTATTTGTAGGCTGCTGATGATGGTGCTGGAGATGATATTGTTTTACCTGAAAGTGGAACTGCTCCTCTGGATGAATCTGCTCCTGCGAGTGCGAGAGATTTCATTGTGGCTGATGAGAATGTTTCTAAGGTTGATGAGAATGTTTCAAAGGTAGCACCTTACTTGTCCATTTGTTTCCTTCTTCTTTTTACTTCAAGGTTCTTTTGCTATGTGCCCATTTTTAATTGAGTTTTGTTGTTGTTACAGTTTGATGATGTTGATGTTGCTTCAGAAAAGCTTGCAAACAAAGAAGTGTCAGACGTTGGCTGCTCCGATGGGCTAGATCGAAATGAACATCATTCTTCCATTGGTGATGGTGTTTTTTATGCTGAGCAGGGCAAGTCAGCTGGAGGTGATACCATTATTAATGCCAGCAGTCCTGAGAAAGATTCCATCGAGGTAGCTGTTGAGCCTGGTAGTGCTCAAGCGGTACCTGCTAAGCTTCTTGCAACAGAGCCATCAGTGGTTGTTCGTGCTGATTCTCCAGCTCCTCCTACTGCACCACAAGCAACCATTTTTGTTGTTTCATATTCTCCAGCTGATACTGTTGCAAATGAAGATGATATTACAATGTCTACTGGAGATGGCGGTGATTCAGAAACTGAAACTGATAGTTTCGGAAAGGAGGAGGGCCTGTCCAGTTCTGCTACTGGTTTAGGCAAGAATCCATAAAAGAGAGGAGCATGCTTCTCTCTTCTTTCCCCATCCCCATGCCTTTTGTTTTTAGTTTGACTTATGATATCCCTGTGTACTATCTGTGTGCTACAAGTTGTACTTCTAGTTTGTCATATAATGTGAAAATGTTTTCATGTGAATGTGGAATAAAGTGAAGTGCGGTTGTTTCTATGTTGGGGGAAAGAGTGTATTATATGGGGATGTGATGTTTATAATCTTTGTGGGCTATCTTTGATGTAGCAGCTGAATGTGTTTATGTTGTTTGTATCTCCTGTGATGATCTATGTGTTTGAAACTGATTTTTAGTAGTTGTGTGCATGGCAATATCTTTATTTTAAGGTAAAACTGTTTTTATACCCAACCCGTCTTTCGTAAATCATGTGTATATGCAACCATTATTCCTGTGTATATTCAACCTCTCTTTTCTTGTATGTATTTTAATTATGTTGCTCTTATTCTATTGTTTTTGCTGAGCAGACAGTGAAGTTGCAGTTGTGAAGAAGAAGGTTGATGATTTTTATTTCAGTGTAACTAGGCTTAGGAATGATCGTGCTAAGAGGTGAGTGCAGCCATTCAGAACTTCATGTCATCTAACTTATGTACTGCCTATAGTTTTATAGCTGAACTTCTTGTCTTCTTATGTCGGTACTCTCTATTACTTATTAAAGCACACTTTTAATATAAGGGGATCTTCATAGTTGAATGAATCCACATTTGATGTCATTATTTCTTGTTTTTAGATCAAAGTCTATGTTCCGAAACAATGAGTGTGATGCTACTGTTGAAGATGTCGCATTGTCTTTTGGTCCTCGTGGAATGCTTCGATCTTCTGTTGCTGAGGTTGCCCTTTATTGTCTACGTTGCAAATACCAGGGGTCAGACAAGCTTATCCTGCCGTATTGGGTTTGTGTAAGTCAACCCTACAGTTTTCTCTTTTATCTTTTTATTTTCCAAATTAGTTTAAACTTGTCGGTCTCATTATATTTACATGTACCTCTTTTTATTTCCCCTTCTATTTTATTTTACTGTTATCTGTTTATTAGGACAAGATTTACAGAGGGCAATTTGATGCCCGTGTGAGGAAGTTTTTCAACGCTACTCGTCCCGATAGCTTGGATGCCCACGATTCTGTAACCAATTCAATGTTGATGCTCTCTGTTTTGTTTTAGTTTTATTTGTGCTCTTGATATTAATGCCAGTCTTAATGATTGTGTGTTTATCTTGCTTCAGGTTATTTTCCCTACTTTTGACCCACCTGAAGTCCCTGCTCACATGGGTGGTGTTGGGCATTGAGTTTCTATATTTTCGACTTGAAGAATGAAAGGTTTTAGCTTCTCGACTCATACTATGGACCAGATGATGATTGTGCAGTGCGTCTGTTTTGGCGGATGACTGATAACATCAAGAAGCTTTGGAGCGATGCCAGCCATGACAGGGAGACACCCTTCAATCTAGTTTCTATTGACGACTTCCCTTTGGATTGGATTGATGTCCCCCAACATGATAACAAGTATGAGTTCCAGTTTATCTCTATTATTCTTGTTTATATGTATTAGTACGTAAGCTAAAGCATTTTGTTATGCTTTGGCTTTCTTTTATTTTTACAATGTTTCTTTGGTTGCTGGCAGTATTGACTGTGGGTTCTTCATGCTTACGAACGTTAATTCGTTTCATGATGGGGTTCTTACGAACTATTCACATAAGGATATCACGGCTATCAGGAAGACATGGTTGTACTCAATTGCGTGTTCTAATCTGTTCGAAACTGATTTCATGGATCTATTTGGCTACTATACATGTAAGTCTTGAAACTTACAGTTTTGGCTACTTTATATCTCTTTTTGTTATTTGTATCCTGATACATTGTCTTTTATTTACTTGTATATTTTGTTTTAGTAGGTTTCGATGCCATTTTTTCCTTGAACCGCAACTTTTCTTGTACAAGAACTTCAGTGATTATACCTTGTGTTTTGGTCGATGAACTTGAATGATTTTCATGTGAGCAGTCTTTCTTCAACTGTATCTTGTGTTGAACCTGAACTTCATTGATTTTTAAATGAATCACTTTATTTAGGCTTTATTTTTTTAATTTTTTGTAGGTGAACTTGAATAGTTATCATGTCAACTATATTTTTTTGGACTGAAGCTTGTGTTGTAACTAAACTTCAGTTGTTTTATGGTCTTTTTTTATAGTGGAGGATTTGGATTTGACCGACTACCACTACTCATACCTCGGGACACAAGAATATCAGCCTAGGCAGGAATCTATGAGTACAATAACAAAGCCTGATGAGAGTGCTCGAACCATTGTTCCTTCCAAGGTTGGTAAGCAGCCTGTCAGTATTGGGGTGTCTAAAGCCCCAAGGAGTGCTGATCCAAAGACCCCTTGCACTGGGAAGGTGGTAGCAGTCCAAGCTGAAATGATTTCATCGGATTCTGATTTCGAGAAGATTGCTGGCATGAGGAAAGGTAAATCTGTTGCTGCTATTGTTGCTGGGAGAGGTGGCAAGAATGCTGTCACTGCTAGGAGGAATCCGGCACTTGAGTCTAGAAACATAACCTCTTCGAAGAAAGCAGCAAGATTGCCACTAAAGTTGTAGGATCGAAAGTATGTCTAGAGGGGGGTGATTAGACTACTTGAGCAAATAAAAATTCTACCTTTTCCCAATTTTAAGTGTTGGCAGATTTTAGCAATGATAGCAATCCAAGTACACCCTACACATGCATGTCTAAGAGTATAGCAGCGGAAAGTAACAACAAGCATATGTAGTAGAGGGTAGGAAGGAAGATCCAACGCAATTTGAAGACACGAAGATTTTTCCCGTGGTTCCGATAGGTGGTGCTATCGTACGTCCACGTTTATGGAGTCTTCAACCCACGGAGGGTAACGGTCGCGAGAGTCCACGGAGGGCTCCACCGATAAGGGTCCACGAAGTAGCAACCTTAACTATTCCATAACGGCTTCCGTCCACGAAGGACTAGCCTCACTATGGGTATATCTTCACGAAGTAGGCGATCTCCTTGCCCGTACAAAATTTTTGGTTCAACTCCACAACACGAAGTAGGAGGCTCCCAAGCGACACCTAACCAATCTAGGAGGCACCACCCTCCAAAAGGTAATAGGCTCGGCAATGTCGATGAACTCCTTGCTCTTGTGCTTCAAGATGATAGACTCCTCAACACACAATCACTCTCTCATAGATTGGTTATGGTGGAAGAGATTGATTTGGTGGAAAGAAACTTGGGGAGGCTAGAGATCAAGATTCATATGGTAGGAATGGAATAGCTTGATCTCAACACATGAGTAGGTGGCTCTCTCTCAGAAAATTGGATGGGGCAAGTATGGAATAGTTCTGAGTGCTTCTCTTTCGAGTGGGTGGTGGTGAAGGGGTATATATAGGCATCCCCAAAAATCCAACCGTTACACCTAAAGTGACCAACTCGGTGACACCAAAGTATAAAACTCGGTGGTACTGAAGTGACCAAACGGCAGTAACTTTTGAATCTCGGTGAAACCGATACATAAATCTCGATGGTACCGATTAGATGAGCAACGTTCAGATTGCACAACTCGGTGAGACCGATTCTCAAATTTTGGTGGTACCAATTCTTGACAACGGCTAACCAGAGAGTTGGTCCAAAAACTCGACGAGACCGATTCACAAAACTCGGTGGTGCCGATTCTTGAGAATGGCTAACCAGGAAGTGGTTCCAAATCTCGGTGAGACCGATTGGCAAAACTCGGTGGTACCGATGCTTGAAAATAGCTAACCAGAAAGTTGGCAACTGAACTCGGTGGCACCGAAGTGGAATGTTGGTAGTACCAAGATGGGTTTGGCTAAGGATCTGTCTAGGGTTTGAATCTCGGTGAGACCGAATAGGAATTGTTGGTCTTACCGATTTTAGTGGTAGGGTTCTAGACAGAGTATTTGTGGGAGAGCTTGTGGGTATTTTTGGTGACTATCACTTGTGCACGTGGAGCATCTTGTTCACCAACAGTACCTTACCCCCTTTTAATAGTATTGGCTTTCCTATGGACTCAAAGTGATTTTTCACAACGTAAAATGTAGAGTCCTCTTGCTTGAAGCTTTGCCAATCCATTTCCTTACATCTAGGGGTTTCTCCACAATCCTTTTGCCAGCACATCATTGAACTTTTCCTGAAATATACTTAGTGGAAACATTAGTTCAATGACATATATGTTGTTATTAATTACCAAAACCACCAAGGGAGCAAATGTGCTTTTAGTAGTGGTGTTCTCCTGTCTGTCCTCTAAAGAAATACACATACCCTCATCTATCTGAGGCCTAGAAATTGAAAGAGTTTGTGCTTAGTGAAAATGGTCTGAAGAAGTATATGGAGTGAGTTTTCTTCTTTTGTTTGCTCGCTGATATGCTCTAACTTGAACTTCTATTTTGACAAGGTCTGAACTTCTCTTAGTTTTTCAATCATTTTCTTTACTTTTGTAGTTGCGCTTCTAATATTCTCCCATCTTTTCTTCTGCAGGACATCATACTGCATGTTTAGTGTCCCTGGTGGCAACGTGATGGACGTGACTGGACGTGTCCTTCTTAATCTTTTTGGTAAAGGGGAGCAGATGGAAGGAGACGTAATGGACTTGCTCATAAACCTGTGGAAGGATACGCTGGAGACCTCAGAGATCTTCTCTTGTGCTGACAGGGTTGTTTTGAGTCCATACTTCATACAGTTTTTTTGTAACCCTATCTTTGTATTTTTGCTGTATTTTTTGTTAAGGGGTATTGTTAGGTATTTTTTATTTGTTGTGTTTTAATGTTTCTTAAAAAAATTTGATGGTTTGTTTGTAATGCAGTACTGCATGGATTTTGATGTGTTGTCTTCACCAATGCCAAAATTCAATGCAAAAAAAGCTGTGGAGCTATGGAAAAGAATGTTCGGTCGTAAGGGAGAAGACCTTCTTAATGCAAAGCTTGTTAGGTTTTTATAACTATTGCTTTTTAATATGCATAACCTTTCCTGAGTTTTCCAGCAAGTTATTGTTCATCTGCGTTGTTCACTTCTTATGGTTTATAATTTTTGCTCACCGTGTTTTGTAATGTTTGCAGGTCTTTTTTCCATTTTTCAAGCGCATTGAGAAAATAGGGCACTACAGCGTGTATGTGCTGAATAGATATCATGGGAGCATTGACATCCTTGACTCACTTCCTTACTCTAAGAAGGGCACCTCACGAACCCGTTACCACGAAGACTGCATGCACATTGTGAGTTTTCATAACTGAACCTCCATCCCATGCTTTTTTCTCATTAACTTCATTATGCCTCCCTTTGAGAAACATTTTTTTGTATGCCTGGTAATACTGCATCAAACTTGTGTGCTTGAACTGAGTATCATTTAATAGTTAAACTTCTGATGTCATTTAGTTGGATTTTATGCAAGTCTCAACATGTGTACCTGAACTTAGCTATTTTGTGAAATATGTTTTTGATTTTAGTGTTCATGTCATGTCTTGCAGTTCAAGAGATTTGTTGGGTTCCTGGAGGAGTTGTACAGCAAGGCTGAGTACAAAGCCAGCAAGCAACCAAACTGGGTGTCTATTGCAAAGAGGCCGACTTATGTTGAAGTTCCAAAGCAAGGTGCCAATGAGTGTGGTTTCTTCTGCGTGAAGTTCTGCTTTACATATGATGGCGATGACCTTATCGAAGATTTCGGTGATGTTGACGTATGTGCTCTACTTATTATTGTCTCGTCATCTTTTACTGTTTTTGATTTGTTCTTGCCCACATGCTCCTGCTGTTCCTTAGTTTGTGTTCCTCTTAGCCTTACTCCTTTTTTGATTCTTGATTCTTTTGTTTTGCAGTCTGCCGTAGAGGATTGGAAGGCCGAACACATGCACAATCTAGTCTTCAGCCCAAAGAATGAAATTCCGCGTGAAGAGCTTCCAGCTGAGATCCTGGAGTTTGCACCGTGAATTCTCCATTTAGAAACATTGATTTAGTGTATAGATTTGGTTTAGTATACATTCGTTTTTTTGTAATGGTTAGAATGACTTGTTTTCGTGAGCTATTGAACATTTGTTTAGTAATTTGTATAAGTATATTACTGTCTTTCTTTGTGATTGAGGACCAATGTATCTGGAATAAAAAAAATTGGTTATTGTATGGGTTCAGTATTGTTTCCACACAATACAGTGTGGTTTCTTTGCCGCCTTTATGTGTATTTCAACTTCTGCCTGTCCAATGGTTGGACTGTTGTGTTATCAGAAGGAGCATTTTGTGTTGTCAAATGCACTAGTATGACACCATCTTTCTTCTCCAGCTCATTCAACTTGTAGCTTTTTTGCATAGATGCTATATGAACGTTTGTAATACTTCAACTGCATATAGTATTCATGTAGAACTTCACATAACAAAGTTCTCCTTGCACTCCTCTATGGTTCAATTTTTTAATTTATTTTTGTCGTTGTTATATGTGAACTTCTCCATGTATCCAACTAGAACTTCATAACTTCCTGCATGACATTCTGCATACTAACTTAGTTTACACGGAAGTACCTTTTTATGTTCTGTTCTTATACCAGAACTTCTCCAGTAATAATATTTGAACTTCACATGTTATGTTCCTGTTTACTCTTTTTTATGCAATGTAGCACCTCCTAGTATACTAGAACTTCTACAGTAATATTAATTTGAACTTCTCCAGTAATAATAATTGAACCTCACATGTTATGTTCATGTTTACTCTTTTTTATGCAATGTAGCACCTCCTAGTATACCAGAACTTCTCCAGTAATAATAATTGAACTTCACCATATACTGTTCAGCAGTGAAATAACATAACATTGCTGACAAAGCTCCAGACATATTGGTATTTGAGCTTCTCCACACACACTGTTTAATAGTGTAATAACATAATATACTTTTTAGTATAAGATTTTTTTTGTTTAATTGACTAATTCTATATGTTCATCAGCCTTGCGCTCCTCCTAGGCTTTGCTACTTGCGGTTTATGTTTGCGATGTACCTCTTCCTTTTTCTCTTGCTCTTGCTCTTCTTCTCCTCCTCCTCCTCCTCCTCCTTCTTCTTCTTCTTCTTCTACTTCTTCTTCTTCTTCATCTTCTTCTTCTTCTTCTTCTTCGATGAGGTCTTCGCTTTCCTCTTCGTTGTCTTTACCTTCGTCTTGCTCATCTTCATCTTCCACCACTTTCTTTGTGCTCGCTCTAGGTTTTGTTTTCCCTTTCTTTTCTGGCTTTTGTCTCCTCTTTTCAGCTTCTTCTTTGCGCTTCGGGCATGTTCATGAATTGTGTGGAGCATATTCCGTGCATATGCTACATAGCCTACTGCTAGATTTCTCTGGGTGTGGTCCCTTGTTATTTGTTTGAGCTTTGGATTGCTTGACTTCCTCGACATCTTTTCTTTCTACAAGTGTTGGACAAGTCAGTTTGTTGTGTCCTGCAATCAGTTTGCATAGACTGCATTGCCTTCGTCCAAGGGGCACTCCATTCTCATCCAGCTTGACCACTCTTCTATCTGTAGGTGGTGCCTTTATTTGAGCTCTCTGTTCACTTTTCTTTGCTGCAGATTGTTTCTTCCTACCCTTTGTTTGAGAGTACAACGGAGGTTTCATCATCCCTTGCTGCTGCTGCAGTTGTTGGTCCTGCTGCTACATTGAATGACATGCACCATCCTAACATTTATTGGCTTGTGCAGCGATTTGGAGCATTTCAGCTTCATAATAAGCAAGATCATCAGCTATTTCAGCATCCTCTCCAGCCATTCTTTCATCAGTATCTGTTTGATTTGCTGAATGTATGGCGTCAAGTTCTTCTACGAGCCTCTTGAGGAAATAGAAGGCCCTGTCGTACTGTTGTTCACATCTCATTGCTTTCTTGTTAACTGTCAAATTTAGCTGTAGTAGGATGTCTTACTTTGAGATTTTTGAGCTGCCATCAGACGCTATTGTGTTGTAGTCCCTTGTATCGAATGTTGGTTGCAATTTAGCAGTCTTGGTGTACCGTTTAAGGATATATTTGTCCGGAAACTCGTCAGCCCTCAGGTAGTCCAGGATGTTCATGATGTGAAGGCAGAACATACCTGCAGTGAGAGAAGTGCAGAATTCATTGTTTGTGAGCCAGCAACGAGTTACTATATAGTGATATCATAATAGTAGTTTAGCTGGTTATTTCTTTCTTTCTTTTTCCACTCACTTGTGTGGGTCCAAAGCTTGCATTCACACTCATATTTTTTTTGCTGGATCAGCTACAACCTGGAATTCATGCTTTGACCACGCAAATACTTTTTCCTCATGCTTCCCTCTGTTATGGTAGTACACAAGGTACTTATTTTCTTCTGTTGTTTTCTTAACACAGAAGAGTGTGCTCTTTCTCATCCTATCCCTCATCTCGCTGTATACAGCTCTCGTGTACTTGATAGCCATGTCTTCTTCATAGCCATATTTTGTTTTTGTCTATGGATCGCTCTGCATATGTCAAAAATAAGAGATTAGTCGATCAGAGTATTTTTTTTTATTTAGATGGCAAATGCTCAGGCTCAAGGTTCTGAATAAGAAGGTGTTTTTTGTATTAATACCATGCTGGCCATCGTTTGCTCATTCTCCAGGTGCAGCCAAGTTTCTATGCAAGCATTTACCCACCTAGCAAACTTGTGTAGGTTCTGGGTCCCCTTGACAAACCCTCTCTTGAGCACATGATTCATGCTCTCGCTTCGTTGTGTAGAAGTCATTCTAGCATAGAAAATGTTCTTGTAATACGCTGATATCCACATTTTCCTATCACTCCACAATTGCATCATCATCGGGTCATTCTGCAGGTTGTACTTCTGCACGAGTGCAGCCGAGGCAGCTTCAAATTCTGTTGGCATTAGAGGCCAGTTTAAGATAGATGTGAACTCCTCTTTGAATGTTGAATACTTTTTGTACAGGTACGCGAGGTGTTCCTTGAACCTCTTGAGGATGTGCCAACGACAAAGCTTGTGGACGGTATTTGGGAAAGCTAGTGGTATAGCTTTTGCCATTGACGGGCACTGGTCTGCATGTATATAAAATGTAATATGCAAGGTTATTGAACTTCATTGATCTTATATGCAGTGTTGTAAATTGTATATTTCTTCTTACACTATTGGTGAACTTCAGTGTTAAAAGTATTTGAACTTTTGAACCAGAAGTAGGTCTATCTAACCATGTCACATAATATTGCTTCCTATTCCAGTGTAGCTGAACTTCTTTGCTACCAGTGTTTGAACTTCAGAACCAGAAGTAGGTCCATCTAACCATGTCACATAATATTGCCTCCTATTCCACTGTAGCTGAACTTCTTTGCTACCAGTGTTTGAACTGCATGGTTTACTTTCTTTTTGCATTATCACTAGTACACCCAACACAGCCAGAACTACAACAATGATAAAACTTGTAATATTTTTTTTGATTTTACCTGTGAGAATACAAGTTGGGTGTTTGTTGTTAAGGCATCGTACGAATGTATCGAAGATCCACCTGAATGATTTTGCATCTTTGTCTCTGATGAGCGCGACAGCAAATATCGTTGACTGCAAATGGTGGTTGGTTCCAACAAACACTCCCAGAGGCATATGAAATCTGTTTGTTTTGTAAGTTGTGTCGAATGTTACGCAATTGCCAAAATCTTGATATGCTCCCCGATAGCTTGCATTGGACCAGAAAATGTTCTTTATTGCGTCGTTGTTGTCTACTTGTATGTCATAGAAGAACTCATCATTGATTGCCTTCATGTCTTTAAAGAAAGACGCAAGTTTCAATACATCATCCAAGTCATCTTTCCTTGCATTCATAGCTTTCCTGCAAAATATATACAAATATGCATTTGTTAATTTTTATCAAGGTTGATTACTTAGGATGCTATGTACATTGCATTATGTGCATTTTTTAATACTTACTGGTTTAGTAGGTCTCGTCCGGTCATGCTTAGGAAGAAGCTTCCATCTTCATTTTCTGATAGCATGGACATAATCGTTGTATGTTTGACATCATGGTACTGCAAGAGCTTTACGTACTCCAAAAGAGTGGGGTCATAATTCTTGTGTGACTGCAAGAATACCAGCATGTCAGCACTATGGATGAGGTGGTGATTATGATTGTATTCAATGTCCACCACCACACAAGTGTAATCCTCTTGCACCTTCACCCTCATTTTAGCATTGCAGCCTGTCCTGTGCGAGGTTTTGTTTCGTTGCCTATTAGCTTCAAAAACAGTTGGATTGTGTTTTCCTTGGTATGCGCAGACAAAGTACTTGTTATTCTCATTTCCACCCGTCTTCCTGATGCCAAAACCAGCGTGCCTGGCGTATCGTCTGTAAAATTCCTAGGCTTTATCCACATTCTTGAAGGTCATTGTGAGTCTTGCTATTAGATAATCTGGGAGGTCCGGGTTCTGCAGAAAAAAAAAACAATGTTAAAATGCAGCTTATAAATATTTTGATCCTGGTGCAAAAAATTGGCAGAACTGAACAGATGCATATATAAATATGTTTTTTTTGTTTCACTCACATGTTTGTATGATCGCAACTCCACCGGAGTCTGTTGCTGGCCCGTTGGGATGGGGCAGGGCGGAATTACCATAGCATGGTGCAGGAGTGGATCACGAGGAGGCAGGAGGGTTGAAGATGGCCTCTCTCTTGTTTGTGTCCTTTTGGCTTGTGGTTGTTGTGGAGGCATGCCAATCCTTGTGTTAGTTTGCTCTTTTCTTATGGGAAACAATCCATCAATACCATGTCCAGTACGCTGATGAGTTTTAGCAGCAGCATCGGGATCCCTCGGCGGTAGTGTGGAGAGCACTTTCCTCCTTGTGTGTGTTGGTGTTGTAATTGTTCTGGCATTTGGTCTACTTGCTGCTCGTTCACATTGATGACCCACACCAGTATAACCTCCAGAGTTATATGCAGAACCCGAGCTAACGTCCTCCGCCATCGGTGTGCTTGGAAATCTGCTGGTGGATACAAAGAATCCGCGCGGGATTCCCGGTGTCACCCAATTAGGTAGATGTGCGTACTGGTGAGGATGGGTGTTTAGCTTTTCGGGCGTCACCCATTTGGGGTGTGGAGCAGATTGGGAATGCTAATGATGGTGTATTTCAGGTGTTACCCATTCAGGGGGCGGCACGCTGCGTACAAGCTGAGGGTTGTATACTTGTTGGTTGGAAGTTCTACCTCTAATTCTGTGTCTCTCATCGTGAAAATATTACAATCGCATGATAATTTCGTTAGCACAAGTACCATCTATCTGTATTTGTGTAGCTGAACTGAGCATTCTTCATAGGCTGAACTTCCCACCATAGTATATATCTAATTGAAAAAAATTAGCACAAGTATCATGTATCTAATACTTCTTTTTTTGTAGCTGAACTGAGTATTCTTCATATTATGAACTTCTAGTCTGGAAAGGGGGAGGATAACTAATTGTTGTGTAGGATTCCATTGTTGAACTTCTAGATATAGAGGAGTAACAACATCTATAGTCCCGTATATAGTTAAACATGGATTGTGGGTGAATGCATGGTTGAACTTACATGTACACTCACAACCTTATGTACTAATGCTCAAGTACCAGTACCAACTTGAACGGATGCTCAAGTACTAGTTGAACTTCACATGGTGTTTTATATTTCATAATCATCATTATTATTATAAATGTAAACAAACAGATAATATTGGTCAAGCCTGAACTGGCCTCAGTCACTAATAGAACTTCACAGTCACTAGTACAAGTTCACATGGTAGATGATCATGCAATAGAAAACAAACTATGAAAACCACATCTTGGCTATAAGTTTAACCACACCCTGACTAGAAGTTCAACCACAGATTGAACAAATATACAAAAAGAACATAGAACAGGACAGGAAGTTCAACCACACCTTTGCTAGAAGTTCGGCTAGTCTTTTTCCTGCAGTAGATAGGCTACCTTGAGAGCAAAGCACCGGCTTGTTATAAGAGGGATCCCATGACATTTGATAGCTGGCAAAAGACACAAGGTTCATCTGGTTGTGGTTTGGATCGAAGGGATCACCAAGAAGTTCACATGCAGTAAGATGGCAGTAGGATAGTACATGCATGGTAGTAGGAGGTGGGGAGAATAGTACCTGCGTTGCTGGATCTGGCAATCCGCCATCCCTGCTGCCACCTTGTCGTCGTTGATGGATACAGCAGGAAGTTCGCCATCGTTTCCTTGGCCGCACCGTTGGTAGGAGGCGAGGAGGGAAGGAGGAAGGCAACGGTTGTCCATGGTGCGAGCACGAACTCCGGCGGCTCCGCCGCGTCCAGTCGACACGGGCTCCCTCGCTCCGGCGGGTCCGCGTCGCTCGCTCGCCCGTGCCGTCGGTCGGACGGGAGGTGGCGATAGAAAAGAGAAGGGGAGGCTGGATCCGGTCGCGACTGTGGACAGAAGGGAGGGGAGGGGAGATCCCTGCGATGGACGGCGGCGGAATCGCGGCGGAAGTGCTCGGTCGGCACTAAGCTCGAGCGGGGCAGGCGCCCGGTTTTTTCGGCACCTGTGTCCAGGTCACCCGGGGCAGTTCAGGAGGTTTCCTGTCGGGCCCTTATAGGGCATGTTGAGATTAGAATAACTATTCTAATCCTTGGATTAGAATAGTGCCACCCTATCCTGGGATTAGGAAAATGGGTTAGTACTCCTAGGAGTACATACTCCTATCTATGTTAGCCCGTCTATCTAGTTTGACTCGTGCCGTTGCCCAAACCGGATCAGGTCTTATATGCACTTAGATCGATCAGGCTGGATTTCAAAGTTTGTTGAACCGACCTCCCCGTTTGTAGGCGTGCATGCATTGCGTTGACGTTCAAAAACCTTCTCGTATATCAGTTATGAAATAAGCACTCACGTTGTTTCCTATATATACGACGCTCTTGGATATTACAGCCGCCGGCGGCAATGACGTCGATGCCTCGTGGATCCACTTCTGGCTGGTGCACCGGTGTTCGGCAACGACACGAACGTGTGTGTCTCTCCCTTTGCGCCATCGCTAGTCAAGAAGATATACAAGACGGGTTGAGGTCATTCGCAGGTTCAAGGTATGGATGGATCTAGGCGATGCGCCAAACGTTTGTTTTTCTTTGCACTCCAATGTATATCAGTGTAATCCGATCTAATTTCTACGTGCATGCAGCGTGTATGCCCTTGGGTACAGTGTGACAACGATGCCGGACAAGTGCGACGCCGCAGCCGGCCACGTGCGACAATGGTGACGCCGAATACAACGACGATTCTGACTGCAATTTGATCTCGCTGCCCGTCAGTGGGTCTGCTTTGTCTGACACACGCCGCCTCGCAAATGATGACAGATTTGATTTAAGAACACATGAATCTATTCGTAGGCATCGATGGTGCCTGATACATCGCCGGAGTATCATACTGTATGCATGGTAATTGCTAGTACGTATATAGAGTTAGCAGCGTGCTTTGCATGTACAATCGGGTCATGTTTGTTAGTGATGATCAACGTTGTATACGTACTCGTTCAGATGTATATGTACTCTATTCACTTTTTACTAATTCACCTCTATGATGGATGAATGTACTGCTTTTTGTTCTGATGCATGCGTATATTCCCTTTTAATGTTGTATGTAATATACACCTTTACATGTATATATTCTCATCTATATATACCCCGGCAAAGATGGCAGCCATACTCCTTCAACAACAAAAAGAACAAGTATATAAATGTTCAAAAGAATATACTCATTAGAGAGAAGGGTAGTATATGCCCGCAAAAAAAGGGTAATATATACTCCTTCAAAAATTCCTCTATATATGAATTCCTTCAAAAGGTAGTATATACTTACAAAAATGACCAGTATGTACCGCTTACAAAGGGCATGATCAAGAAAGTGAAAATCTCCACGCCGTTGGGTACGTATATACCGCCAAACAAATTTCGTAATATAAAAAGTGCATGAGGTATGTACCACTGCTACGTATTCTTTTTTGCATGGGTATATGCGCTACATTCCATGGTCTATATTCAATCAAAAGACATGTAAGTATATACTACTTTTTTTGAGGGGGTGTAAGTATATACTACTTGAGTTCAAGTCGTGTCTCACTTCCACAACTAAAGGGATTATCCGTTCTGGTAGCATGCACCGGTACCTATAATATTGGAGTTTCTTTGTGCATGCACCATAATTTGCCTAATAATTTAATTATATTATTCCACCGGTGGGGCTTGGATCCATCCAACAACCCATTAGATAGGTGGGAGTACATACTCCTGGGAGTACAAAAGAGGAGTATATATATCCAGTTGGATGTAGGTGATCATGATTCATTGTTGTTAACATTATCCTTGAGGTAAATGAGTTGGGTGGCAATTACTTTGAAGCCCCCATCTTCATATGTGTCCGATGGAAACATTAGTTTCAAAAATATGCAATGAGTGTCAGCAATCATAGAAGACTAAATGATAGTTGATTATGTGAACTTGCTAGAATAAAAGCTCTTACATAGACTCTTCTCTGAAATATGATGAATTGTGATTGTCTCATTGACTAAGAACATAGTTTGTTGATTGTCAATAAAGTTTATGCTCCATACTTCAATAATTGTGGAAAGATTGTTACTTTTTTATGAGAAGCAATATGATGAAAAATTTGATGCTATGTTAATATTCATGATGCTCTCATGTTTGTATTTTGTTTTTATCGACACCTCTCTCTCAAATCATGTGGTCATTATTGTCGAGTTTGGCTTTCGCTTGAGGACATGCGAGGTCTAAGCTTGGAGGAGTTGATACGTCCATTTTGCATCATGAATTCTTATTGATATTTATCTCATTCTTGTCCATTATTCCCCAATTATGATACAATTCTTATGCCTTTTCTCTCTGAATATGCAAGGTACATCACAAAGAGGGAAATAACTGGAAACTAGAATTTTGGACCTGAAAACCAAGAAAATGGCTGAAAATTCACTTGACTCCAAATGACCTAAAACTTCACGAGAATTTTTATGAAATATATAAGAATTATTGGGCCAAAAATATACCTGAGGGGGAACCTGCTGGCCACCAGCCAACAAGGCGCGCCCACTGATGACCCACAAGTATAGGGGATCAATCGTAGTCCTTTCGATAAGTAAGAATGTCGAACCCAACGAGGAGCAGAAGGAAATGACAAGCGGTTTTCAGCAAGGTAATTTCTGAAGCACTGAAATTGTAGGTAACAGATAGTTTGATAGCAAGATAATTGGTAGCAAGCAAGTAACGGTAATGGTAAACAAGGTGCAGCAAGGTAGCCCAATCCTTTTGAGGCAAAGGACAGGCCACAACAATCACTAGTAATAGGCAAAGTGTTCTTGAGGGTACACGGGAATTTCGTCTAGTCACTTTTACCATGTTGGTTTGATTCGTGTTCGCTACTTTGATTATTTGATATGTGGGTGGACTGGTGCTAAGGTGTTTTTATTACTTGAACTAACAACCTACTTATGATTAACCCCCTCGCAAGCATCCACAACTACGAGAAAAGTATTAAGACAAAGTCTAACCATAGCATTAAACATGTGGATCCAAATCAGCCCCTTACGAAGTAGCGCATAAACTAGGGTTTAAGCTTCTGTCACTCTAGCAACCCATCATTTAATAACTACTCCACAATGCATTCCCTTAGGCCCATGAATAATGAAGTGTCATGTAGTCGACGTTCACATGACACCACCAAGGGAATCACAACATACATATCATCAAAATATTGAACACATATCAAATTCACATGATTACTCACAACATGACTTCTCCCGTGACCTCACGAACAAAGGTAACTACTAACAAATAATAATCATGCTCAAGATCAGAGGAGTATTAAATAGCATAATGGATCTGAACATATAATCTTCCACCAAATAAACCATATAGTAATCAACTACGCAAAGTAATCAACACTACTAGTCACCCACAGGTACCAATCTGAGGTTCCGGTACAAAGATTGAACACAAGAGATGAACTAGGGTTTGAGAGGAGATGGTGCTGTTGAAGATGTTGATGAAGATTGGCCTCCCAAAGATGAGAGGGATGTTGGTGATGACGATAGCTTCGATTTCCCCCTCCGGGAGGGATGTCCCCCCGGCGGAATCGCTCCGCCGGAGGGCAAAAGTGCTCCTGCCCAAGTTCCGCCTCGAGGCGGCGGCGCTTCGTCCCGAAAGTCCTCCTATTATTTTTTCTAGGTCAAGAGTGACCTTATACCAGAAGATGGGCACCGGAGGTGGGCCAGGCTGAGCACAACTCATCAGGGCGTGCCCACCTGGGAGGCCCCCTCCGGTGGTTTTCAGCTCCAGTATTTTGTATTAAATACAAAAATAATCTCCGTAAAATTTCAGCTTCATTGGAGTTGTGCAGAATAGGTATCTCTGACGTGCTTTTCTTGGGTCCAGAATTCCAGCTGCCGGTATTCTCCCTCCTTGTGTAAACCTTGCATATTATGAGAGATAGGGCATTAGAATCACTCCCCAAAGCATTATTATTCAACAAAACAAAGTAAATAACAATAGGAAATCATGATGCAAAATCGACGTATCAACTCCCCCAAGCTTAGACCTAGCTTGTCCTCAAGCGAAAGCCGATATCGGAAAGCATGTCCACTTGGTTTGAGAGAGAGAGGTGTCGATAAAAACAAAATACGAACATAGAAGCATCATGCTTATTAACATAGCAGCAACAAACTCTAACATAACAACTTATTTCAATACATTTTTATCATAAGGCTTCTCATGAACAAGTAACAATTCATCACAACATAGAAGTATGAAGCATAAACCTTATTGGGAACCAACAAACTATGTTCTCAGCCAACTTTGCAACTACAATTCATCATATTTTCAGGAAGGGTCTCATGTCGGAGCCTTTTGGCAAGTCCACATACTCAACCATCATTTAGTCTTCTATGATTGCTAACGCTCACCGCATACCCATGAACAAAAGTTTCAACCGGACACGTAGGAAGATAGGGGCTTATAGTTTTGCCTCCCAACTCACTCACCTCAAGGGTGATGTCAACCATAATAACTCATGCCCACCCATATCCAACTGGATATATGTGCCTAGATCTTTCCTCACCACATGATGCTTGTAAAAGAAAAAGTAAAAAGGAATAGGGAAGAATACTTTGACTCTTGCATAAAAGTAAGTGCATAAAAGTAAAAGATAGGCCCTTCGCAGAGGGAAGCAGAGGTTGTCATGCGCTTATTGGTTTGTATGCTCAATCCCTTAATGTAAAAGAACGTCACGCTATATTGCCCCCTATGATAGCAATCTTTATTATGCAGTCCGTCGCTTTTATTACTTTGCCATCATAAGTTCGTATAACGCTCAATTTTCTCTTACACTAATTGATCAAAACACTTTTAGAAGCAATTTTTATTGCCTTGTCGCATCGATGACAACTTACTTGAAGGATCTTTCTCGATCCATAGGTAGGTATGGTGGACACTCAAAGAAAGAGTTTGGTTTGGGTTTTTGGATGCACAAGTAGTATCTCTACTTTGTGCGGAATTTTTGGCTAGCAAAGATATTGGGCAAGTACCACATGTTAAAGGATCTATGACAATATAACTTCTATGTGGAGATGAACAAACATAAATCATTACATTGTCTTCCTCGTCCAACGTCAACAATTTTGACATATAATATTTGATGGGGGCTCACAATCATAAAAGATGTCCAAGATAGTGTATTTGCATGTGAATCTTCTCTTCCTTTATTAATTCTTTCATGAATTGCATCATTGACCAATGCTATGTTTGTCAATCTCCAATAAATTTTACTACTTATACTTTGCTTTATGTGATGTCATTACTCACCATAAGATTAGCATATGATTCTTTTCATTTGTTTCTTTTCCTTTATTCGATTGCAAAAAGAAAGTAGAGAGGCAAAAACTCAAACTAAACTTTATTATATAACTCTCACACGATTACATAGATATATAGATCACGGAACTAACACACGAAAACAGATCATACTAAACTTTTATTCAACTAAGGCAAAGGGAAACTAAAGATCAAACTAAAATAGGTAAAGGTGAATAAAAGTGGTGGTGATAGGATACCGGGGCACCTCCCCCAAGCTTGGCTCAAGCCAAGGGGAGTTCCCATACCCGTGTCCTCAAGTTGCCTTTCGTGATGGTGATGAAGAAGGTGGCGGTGTTGATGTAGGTGGTGGTGATGATGTAGTAAGCTTATCCTCCAACTTCCAGGGCAAGGGTTCCCCATCAAAGGTTGACGCGAGAGTCCCCTGAGTCCTGCAACTGGCAGCAAAACTCATACCTTTAAATCTCGCTTCATATTCGAAGACTTGGTTTTGAAGATCATAAACTTGGCTCTGCAGAAAATTAATTTGCTCGTTGAGGGTGGAGATGATGTCCTTCACAGACCAGCCATCCACCATCTGATCACGGGTGAATTCCGTGATCATGGAGTGATTGGCACTAAGTCCACGCTCCACCATCTTCTGGCACTTGAAGATTTCCTGTTCCACTGCCTCGAGCCTAGCCTCCACGCTTCCGGTCTTCTTAGGTCCCTGAACATCGCGGATGTGGAGCACCCCCTCACGCATCTCAATGGCTTGAGGGTGCTTCATCACCTCCGGCAAGTACGGGTTGATGACCTTCTCGAAGAACTTGTCTTTGGAGGAGCTTGGTGGAGCCATGGAGATCTAAATCTAACGAGAAAACAACAAGAAACAAGAACAAAGGATTTTTCTGCGATGCGGTCGTCAAAATAGTTGGGGGTATATATAGAGAAGTTTTATTCTTGGGAAACAAGCATATGGAAGGAAAACGGAGTCGGGAAGGCATCTGAGGTGGGCACAACCCACCAGGGCGCGCCCTGGTGTATCGTGCTCACCTCGATCACCTTCCGGTTTATTTTTTTATTTCCAAAATTCTAAAATATTCCAAAACTGACAGAAAATATTTTTGCAGGTTTTTCGGAGTCCGTTTACTTACTGTATCACATACCTCCTATTTTTAAGTATTCTGGAGTATTCCGGAAGGTTTCTTTTATGTGTTCCTCCGATATCATGGTTTGGATAACATTGCTTTCAATGTTAATAGGCGTACCTGAGATATAATGCTTAATTCTTTGTCCATTGACCACCTTCGTGTTAGTACCTTCAGCGTTATTAATCTTGATAGCTCCAGAACGATAAACCTCTTTGATAATATATGGTCCTTCCCATTTTGAGAGAAGCTTTCCTGCAAAAAATCTTAAACAAGAGTTGAACAAGAGAACATAATCTCCTATTTTGAATTCCCGCTTTTGGATTCTTTTGTCATGCCATCTTTTTACTTTTTCTTTGAATAGCTTAGCATTTTCATAGGCTTGGGTTCTCCATTCATCTAGTGAGCTAATATCAAATAGCCTCTTCTCACCGGCAAGTTTGAAATCATAGTTGAGTTCTTTAATTGCCCAAAATGCTTTGTGTTCTAGTTCTAGAGGCAAATGACAAGCTTTCCCATACACCATTTTATATGGAGACATACCCATAGGGTTTTTATAAGCTGTTCTATAGGCCCAAAGTGCATCATCTAATTTCTTAGACCAATTCTTACGAGACCTATTGACAGTTTTTTGTAATATTAATTTTATTTCTCTATTGCTAAGTTCAACTTGACCACTAGATTGAGGATGATAGGGTGATGCAATTCTATGGTTAACATCATATTTAGCAAGCATCGTACGGAAAGTGCCATGGATAAAATGTGAACCACCATCGGTCATTAAATATCTAGGGACCCCAAACCTCGGGAAGATAACCTCTTTAAGCATTTTAATGGAGGTGTGGTGATCGGCACTACTAGTTGGAATAGCTTCTACCCACTTAGTGAGATAATCAACCGCAACCAAAATATGAGTGTACCCATTAGAGGAAGGAAAAGGCCCCATATAATCAAAACCCCAAACGTCAAATGGTTTGACAACGAGTGAATAATTCATAGGCATTTCCTGGCGCGTAGTGATATTACCAATTCTTTGACATTCATCACAAGACAAGACAAACTTACAGGCATCCTTGAAGAGAGTGGGCCAATAAAAACCATATTGCAATACCTTATGAGTAGTTCTATCTCCCGCATGATGCCCTCCATAAGCTTCGGAATGACATTTCCGTAGGATTTGTTCCTGTTCATGCTCAGGTACACAACGTCTAATAATACCATCTACTCCTTCTTTATAAAGATGTGGGTCATCCCAAAAGTAATATCACTACGCGTCAGGAAATGCCTATGAATTTTTTCTTTTGTTGGTAAGTGAAGCTAGGTGGTATATATTTAGCGACAATATAATTAGCATAATCAGCATACCAAGGTGTATTTTGTGAGACACGTATTGTAGCTAGCTGTTCGTCGGGGAAACTATCATCAATAGGTAGTGGGTCATCAAGAATATTTTCTAACCTAGACAAGTTATCAGCTACGGGGTTCTCAGCTCCCTTCCTATCAACGATGTGTAAGTCAAATTCCTGAAGCAAGAGAACCCACCTAATGAGTCTAGGTTTAGCATCTTTCTTTTCCATAAGGTATTTTATAGCAGCATGATCGGTGTGAACAATAACTTTGGAGTCAACAATATAGGATCTAAATTTATCACAAGCAAACACAACTGCTAAAAATTCTTTTTCAGTAGTAGCATAGTTTCGTTGGGCACTGTCTAGAGTTTTACTAGCATAATGGATACCATTCAATTTCTTATCAACTCTTTGTCCTAGGATAGCACCAACAGCATAATCACTAGCATCACACATAATTTCAGAAGGCAAGTTCCAATCAGGTGGTTGAATGATAGGTGCAGAGGTTAAGGCTTTCTTGAGTGTTTCAAAGGCTTCCACACAATCATCATCAAAAACAAAAGGAATATCCTTTTGCAAAAGATTAGTAAGAGGCCTAGAAATTTTAGAGAAGTCTTTAATGAACCTCCTATAAAAACCAGCATGACCAAGGAAACTTCGAATACCTTTAATATCTTTAGGACATGGCATTTTCTCAATTGCATCAACTTTAGCTTTATCCACCTCAATACCTCGTTCAGATATATTATGCCCCAAGACAATGCCTTCATTAACCATAAAGTGGCACTTCTCCCAATTCAAGACGAGATTAGTTTGTTCACATCTCTACAAAACTCGATCAAGGTTGCTTAAGCAATCATCAAAAGAAGTTCCGTAAATGGAAAAATCATCCATGAAAACCTCCATAATCTTTTCACAAAAGTCAGAGAATATAGCAGTCATACATCTTTGAAAGGTAGCAGGTGCATTGCATAAACCAAAAGGCATACGTCTATAAGCATAGGTTCCAAAAGGGCAAGTAAAGGTAGTTTTCTCTTGATCGGATTGTGACACAGGTATTTGAGAGAAACCAGAATATCCATCTAGGAAACAAAAGTGTGTGTGCTTAGATAGTATCTCTAGCATTTGATCAATAAATGGTAAAGGGTAATGATCTTGCCTAGTAGCTTTATTTAATTTTCTAAAATCAATTACCATTCTGTAGCCAGTGACAATTCTTTGTGGAATGAGTTCATTCTTATCATTGGGAACAACGGTAATACCTCCTTTCTTAGGGAGACAATGAACATGACTTACCCATCTACTATCAGCTATGGGATAGATTATACCTGCTTCTAGAAGCTTTAATATTTCAGTTCTTACCACTTCTTTCATTTTAGGATTCAATCGCCGTTGGTGATCAACAACGGGTTTATCATCAGGTTCCATATCGATCTTGTGCTGACATAGAGTGGGACTAATTCCCTTAAGATCATCAAGAGTATATCCAATAGCAGCTCAGTGCTTCCTTAGAACTTTCAATAATCTCTCTTCTTCATGTTCTGAAAGGTTAGCACTAATAATAACATGATATATATTTTTCTCATCAAGATAAGCATACTTCAAAGTGTCAGGCAATTGCTTCAATTCAAACACAGGATCACCTTTAGGTAGAGGAGGATCTCCAAGAGTTTCAATAGGCAAATTGTGTTTCAAGAGAGGTTGTTGTTCAAAGAAAATTTGATCTATTTCGTTTCTTTCGCGCAAATGCATATCATTTTCATGGTCGAGCAAATATTGTTCTAATGGACCAGTAGGAGGCACATCAATAGAAGCAAGACCAATTATTTCATCCTTACTAGATAATGCTTTATCACGAGGTTGTCTACTAAACTTGGAAAAATTAAACTCATGAGACACATTACCAAAACTGACACCGACAGTTTGTTTTTCACAATCTATCTTAGCATTGACGGTGCTCAAGAAAGGTCTACCAAAGATAATGGGACAAAATGTTGGAAATATGCCCTAGAGGCAATAATAAAAGTAGTTATTATTATATTTCCTTGTTCATGATAATCATTTATTATCCATGCTATAATTGAATTGATTGGAAATGCCGATACATGTGTAGATACATAGACAACACTGTGTCCCTAGTAGACTAGCTTGTTGATCAAAGATGATCAAGGTTTCCTAGCCATAGACATGAGATGTCATTTGATAACAGGGTCACATCATTGGGAAAATGATGTGATGGACAAGACCCAAACTATGAACGTAGCATTTGATCGTGTCAGTTTATTGCTATTGTTTTCTGCATGTCAAGTATCTGTTCCTATGACCATGAGATCATGCGACTCACTGACACCGAAGGAATACCTTGTGTGTATCAAACGTCACAACGTAACTGGGTGACTATAAAGATGCTCTACAGGTATCTCCGAGGGTGTCTGTTGAGTGGGCATGGATCAAGACTGGGATTTGTTACTCCGTGTGACGGAGAGGTATCTCAGGGCCCACTCGGTAATACAACATCACACTAAGCCTTGCAAGCAATGTGACTAAAGAGTTAGCCACGGGATCTTGTATTATGAAACGAGTAAACAGACTTGCCGGTAACGAGATTGAACTAGGTATAGAGATACCGACGATCGAATCTCGGGCAAGTAACATACCGAAGAACAAAGGGAACAGCGTACGAGATTAACTGAATCCTTGACATAGAGGTTCAACCGATGAACATCTTCGTAGAATATGTAGGAACCAATATGGGCATCCAGGTCCCGCTATTGGTTATTGACCGTAGAGGTGTCTCGGTCATGTCTACATAGTTCTCGAACCCGCAGGGTCTGCACATTTAAGGTTCGGTGACGTTTCGGTATAGTTGAGTTAGGTATGTTGGTGACCGAAGGTTGTTCGGAGTCCCGGATGAGATCCCGGACGTCACGAGGAGCTACGGAATGGTTCGGAGGTAAAGATTGATATATAGGAAGTTGGTGTTTGAACTCCGGAAAAGTTTCGGGCATTTCCGGCAGTGTACCGGGAGTGACGAATGGGATCCGGGGGTCCACCAAGTGGGCCCACCACACCCCAAGTGGGTCACATGGACCTGAGGGTGGCGCACTAGCCCCTGGTGGGCTGGGCGGCCGGCCCAAGAAGGCCTATGCGGCTGGGCTTGAGGGAAAGGAAAGTCCAAGTGGGGGAAGGGAAGGAATCCTACTAGGACTAGGATTGGAGGTGGACTCCTCCACCTCCTCCTCCTTGCGGCCGACTCCTAGGAGGAGATTTCGGCCGGCAAGCCCCTCCCCTCCCTCCTATATATACTAGAGGGAGAGAGTGCAAAAGCACTTCAACCCAAAAGGCCATAGTGCAGCCCTCTCTCCCGATAGATCAAGTCCTCTAGTTTTCAGCAGCGCTTAGGCGAAGCCCTGCTGGAATAGTTGCACCACCACCGCCGCCGCGCCGTCGCACTGCCGGAGAACTCATCTACCTCTCTGCTCCCTCTTGCTGGATCAAGAAGGCGGAGATCGTCATCGAGCTGTACGTGTGCTGAACGCGGAGTTGTCGTCCGTTCGGTACTAGATCGTGATTGGATCGCGGGACGCTCGGCGATTTGGATCGCGAAGACGTTCGACTACATCAACCGTGTTTCTTAATGCTTCCCGCTTAGCGATCTACAAGGGTATGTAGATCCACTCTCCCTCTCGTAGATGCTCATCACCATGGATAGATCTTGCGTGTGTGTAGGAAAATTTTTGTTTCCCATCCAACGTTCCCCAACAGTGGCATCAGAGCTAGGTCTATGTGTAGATGAGATCACGAGTAGAACACAAAGGAGTTTGTGGGCGTTGATATTCAGATTGCTTCCTCCCTTGGTCTTTTCTTGATTCGGCGGTATTGTGGGATGAAACGGCCCGGACCAACATTACTCGTACGCTTACGAGAGACCGGTTCCATCAGCTGACATGTAACTTCGTTGCATAAAGATGGCTGGCGGGTGTCTGTTTCTCCCACTTTAGTCGGATCGGATTTGACAAAGGCGGTCCTTGAGAAGGTTGAAAAGCAATTTTTGTATCACCGTTGTGGTTTTTGCGTAGGTAAGAATTGTTCTTGCTAGATACCCGTAGCAGCCACATAAAACTTGCAACAACAATTAGAGGACGTCTAACTTGTTTTTGCAGGGTATGTTGTGATGTGATATGGCCAATTACATGATGAGATATATGTGATGTATGAGATGATCATGTATTGTATAGAATATCATGACTTGCATGTCGATGAGTACGGCAACCGGCAGGAGCCATAGGGTTGTCTTTAATTATTTTCGCCGTTTTGCTTTACTTTATCGCTATGAGTTAGCAATAGTCATAGAAGCAACAATTGGCGCGACAACTTCATGGCGACACATTGATGGAGATCAAGATGATGGAGATCATGGTGTCATGCCGGTGACGATGGAGATCATGCCGGTGCTTTGGAGATGGAGATCAAAAGCACAAGTTCATGGCCATATCATGTCACTTATGATTTGCATGTGATGTTAATCCTTTAATGCATCTTATTTTTCTTAGGACGACTGTAGCATTATAAGGTGATCCCTCACTTAAATTTCAAGATAAAATTGTGTTCTCCCCGAGTGTGCACCGTTGCGAAAGTTCGTTGTTTCGAGACACCACGTGATGATCGGGTGTGATAGACTCTATGTTCGCATACAACGGGTGCAAGCCAGTGTTGCACAAGCGGAACACTCGGGTTAAACTTGACGAGCCTAGCATGTACAAACATGGCCTCGGAACACAAGAGACCGAAAGGTCGAACATGAGTCATATAGTAGATATGATCAACATGAAGATGTTCACCATTGAAACCACCTCAACTCACGTGATGATCGGACTTGAGTTGGTGGATTTGGATCATGTGACACTCGAATGACCTGAGGGATGTCAATTTGAGTGGGAGTTTTTAAGTAATATGATTAACTAAACTCATTATCTTGAACAATAGTCTAAGTTGTTTTTGCAAAATTTATGTTGTAGATCATGGCTCGCGCAATAGCACCCCTGAATTTTAATGCGTTCCTAGAGAAAGCTAAGTTGAAAGATGATGGAAGTAACTTTGTGGACTGGGCCCTTAATCTAAGGATTATCCTTACGGCTTCCCAAAAGGGTTATGTCCTTGATGCACCGCTTGGTGATCCACCCGCTCCAGTTGAGTCTCCAGACGTTGTGAACGCCTGGCAGGCTCGTTCTGATGATTACTCAATGGTTCAATGTGCAATGTTGTATGGCTTAGAACCGGGACTTCAAAGACGTTTTGAACGTCATGGAGCATATGATATGTTCCTAGAGTTGAAGTTTATCTTTCAGAAGAATGCCCGGATCAAGAGGTATGAGACCTCCGATAAGTTCTATGCCTGCAAGATGGAGGAGAACGGGTCTGTCAGTGAACACATACTCAAAATGTCTGGGTATTCCACACGTCTAGCTGAATTGGGGATGCCCCTTCCAGCAGAGGCAATCACTGATAGAGTTCTTCAATCATTGCCACCTAGCTACAAGAGCTTCGTGTTGAACTATAACATGCACGGGATGAACAAGTCAGTCGCCGAGCTGTTTGCGATGTTGAAAGTCGCTGAGTCTGAAATTCAGAAGGAGCATCAAGTGTTGATGGTCAATAAAACCACTAGTTTCAAGAAGAATGGCAAGGGTAAGAAGGGTAACTCCAAGAAGAGTGGCAAAGCAGTTGCCCCTCCCGTGAAGAAACCCAAAGCTGGACCCAAGCCAGAAACTGAGTGCTTTCATTGCAAGGGAACTGGTCACTGGAAGCGGAACTGCCCCAAGTATTTGGCTGACAAGAAGGCGGCCAACAACAAACAAGGTATATATGATATACATGTTATTGATGTGTACCTTACCAACTCTCGTTGTAGTGCCTGGGTATTTGATACCGGTGCGGTTGCTCACATTTGCAACTCAAAACAGGAACTGCGGAATAGACGGAGGCTGGCAAAGGACGAAGTGACGATGCGCGTGGGAAATGGTTCCAAGGTTGATGTGATCGCCGTCGGCACGCTCGCTCTTCGATTACCATCGGGATTAGTGATGAACCTGAATAATTGTTATTTAGTGCCTGCGTTAAGCATGAACATTATATCTGGATCTTGTTTATTGCGAGACGGTTACTCATTTAGATCAGAGAATAATGGTTGTTCTATTTATATGAGTAATATCTTTTATGGTCATGCACCCAATGTGAGGGGTTTATTCTTATTGAATCTCGATAGTGATGATACACATGTTCATAACATTGATGCCAAAAGATGTAGAGTTGATAATGATAGTACCACTTTCTTGTGGCACTGCCGTTTAGGTCATATTGGTGTAAAACGCATGAAGAAGCTCCATGCTAATGGACTTTTGGAGTCACTTGATTTTGAATCACTTGACACATGTGAACCATGCCTCATGGGCAAGATGACTAAAACCCCGTTCTCTGGTACAATGGAACGGGCAAGTGACTTGTTGGAGATCATACATACTGATGTGTGCGGTCCGATGAGCATTGAGGCACGCGGTGGATATCGTTATTTTCTCACCTTCACTGATGACTTAAGTAGATATGGGTATATTTACTTAATAAAGCACAAGTCTGAAACGTTTGAAAAGTTCAAGCAATTTCAGAGTGAAGTTGAGAATCATCGTAACAAGAATATTAAATTCCTACGATCTGATCGAGGAGGAGAATATCTGAGTTATGAGTTTGGCAGTCACTTAAGACAGTGTGGAATTGTTTCACAATTGACACCGCCTGGAACACCATAGCGTAATGGTGTGTCCGAACGTCGTAATCGAACCTTATTGGATATGGTGCGATCTATGATGTCTCTTGCCGATTTGCCACTATCGTTTTGGGGTTATGCATTAGAGACAGCTGCATTCAGTTTAAATAGGGCACCATCAACATCCGTTGAGACGACGCCATATGAACTGTGGTTTCGCAAGAAGCCAAAGTTGTCGTTTCTTAAAGTTTGGGGATGTGATGCTTATGTCAAAAAGCTTCAGCCTGAAAAGCTGGAACCCAAAGTGGAGAAATGCGTCTTCATAGGATACCCAAAAGAGACAGTTGGGTATACCTTCTATCTCATATCCGAAGGCAAAGTGTTTGTCGCTAAAAACAGAACATTTCTTGAGAAAGAGTTTCTCTCGAAAGAATTGAGTGGGAGGAAGATAGAACTTGATGAGGTTGTTGAACCTTTACTTCAACCAGAGAGTAGCGCAGCGCAGAAAGATGTTTCTGTGGAGCCTACATCAGTTGAAGAGGAATATAATGATGATGATCATGAAGCTTCGGATCAAGTTGCTATCGAACCTCGTAGGTCGACAAGGACGCGTACTGCTCCTGAGTGGTACGGCAACCTTGTCTTAGAGGTCATGTTGTTGGACAACGATGAACCTACGAGCTATGGAGAAGCGATGATGGGCCCGGATTCCGAGAAATGGTTAGAGGCCATGAAATCCGAGATGGGATCCATGTATGAAAACAAAGTATGGGCTTTGGAAGTATTACCTGAAGGGCGTAAGGCCATTCAGAACAAATGGATCTTTAAGAGGAAGACGGACACGGACGGTAATGTCACCGTCTATAAAGCTCGACTTGTGGCAAAGGGTTTTTCACAAGTTCAAGGAGTTGACTACGATGAGACCTTCTCACCCGTAGCGATGCTTAAGTCCGTCAGAATCATGTTAGCAATAGCTGCCTTTTTCAATTATGACATTTGGCAGATGGATGTCAAAACAGCGTTCCTTAACGGTTTCCTTAAGGAAGAGTTGTATATGATGCAACCAGAAGGTTTTGTCAATCCAGAGAATGCTGACAAAGTTTGCAAACTCCAGCGATCCATTTATGGACTGGTGCAAGCATCTCGGAGTTGGAATCTTCGCTTTGATGAGGTGATCAAAGCGTTCGGGTTTATACAAGTTTACGGAGAAGCTTGTATTTACAAGAAAGTGAGTGGGAGCTCTATAGCGTTTCTAATATTATATGTGGATGACATATTGCTGATTGGAAACAATATAGAAATGTTGGAAAGCGTGAAGGAATATTTGAACAAGAGTTTTTCAATGAAGGACCTAGGAGAAGCTGCTTTCATATTAGGCATCAAGATCTATAGAGATAGATCGAGACGCTTAATAGGACTTTCACAGAGCACATACCTTGACAAAGTTTTGAAGAAGTTCAAAATGGATCAGTCCAAGAAGGGGTTCTTGCCTGTGTTGCAAGGTGTGAAGTTGAGTAAGACTCAATGCCCAGTTACTGCAGAAGATAGAGAAAAGATGAGTGTCGTCCCCTATGCTTCAGCCATAGGCTCTATCATGTATGCAATGCTGTGCACAAGACCCGATGTCAGCCTTGCCATAAGTTTGGCCGGAAGGTTTGAAAGTGATCCAGGAGTGGAACACTGGACGGCGATCAAGAATATCCTGAAGTACCTAAAAAGGACCAAGGACATGTTTCTCGTTTATGGAAGTGATCAAGAGCTTGTCGTAAAGGGTTACGTCGATGCAAGCTTTGACACTGATCCGGATGACTCTAAGTCTCAAACCAGATACGTATTTATTCTCAATGGGGGTGTGATAAGCTGGTGCAGTTCCAAGCAAAGCGTCGTAGCTGATTCTACATGCGAAGCGGAGTACATCGCTGCCTCGGAGGCGGCGAAGGAAGGCGTCTGGATGAAGGAGTTCATGACAGATCTCGGAGTAGTGCCTAGTGCACTAAACCAGATGACTCTGTTCTGTGACAACACTGGTGCCATTGCCCTAGCCAAGGAACCAAGGTTTCACAAGAGGACAAGACACATAAAGCGACGCTTCAATTCCATCCGCGATTACATCAAGGAGGACGACATAAATATTTGCAAAGTACACACGGATCTGAATGTTGCAGACCCATTGACTAAACCTCTTCCAAGGGCTAAACATGATGAACACTAGAACTATATGGGTGTTAGATTCATTACAATGTAAATCACATAGTGATGTGAGCCAGATTATTGACTCTAGTGCAAGTGGGAGACTGTTGGAAATATGCCCTAGAGGCAATAATAAAAGTAGTTATTATTATATTTCCTTGTTCATGATAATCGTTTATTATCCATGCTATAATTGTATTGATTGGAAACACCGATACATGTGTGGATACATAGACAACACTGCGTCCCTAGTATGCCTCTAGTAGACTAGCTTGTTGATCAAAGATGGTCAAGGTTTCCTAGCCATAGACATGAGATGTCATTTGATAACATGGTCACATTATTGGGAGAATGATGTGATGGACAAGACCCAAACTATGAACGTAGCATTTGATCATGTTAGTTTATTGCTATTGTTTTCTACATGTCAAGTATCTGTTCCTATGACCATGAGATCATGCGACTCACTGACACCGAAGGAATACCTTGTGTGTATCAAACGTCACAACGTAATTGGGTGACTATAAAGATGCTCTACAGGTATCTTCGAGGGTGTCAGTTGAGTGGGCATGGATCAAGACTGGGATTTGTTACTCCGTGTGACGGAGAGGTATCTCAGGGCCCACTCGGTAATACAACATCATACTAAGCCTTGCAAGCAATGTGACTAAAGAGTTAGCCACGGGATCTTGTATTACGGAGTGAGTAAAGAGACTTGCCGGTAACGAGATTGAACTAGGTATAGAGATACCGACGATCGAATCTCGGGCAAGTAACATACCGAAGAACAAAGGGAACAACGTACGGGATTAACTGAATCCTTGACATAGAGGTTCAACCGATGAAGATCTTCGTAGAATATGTAGGAACCAAGATGGGCATCCAGGTCCCGCTATTGGTTATTGACCGTAGAGGTGTTTCGGTCATGTTACATAGTTCTCGAACCCGCAGGGTCTGCACACTTAAGGTTCGGTGATGTTTCGGTATAGTTGAGTTATGTATGTTGGTGACCGAAGGTTGTTCGGAGTCCCGGATGAGATCCCGGACGTCACGAGGAGCTCCGGAATGGTCCGGAGGTAAATATTGATATTTAGGAAGTTGGTGTTTGAACTCCGGAAAAGTTTCGGGCATTTCCGGCAGTGTACCGGGAGTGACGAATGGGATCCGGGGGTCCACCAAGTGGGCCCACTACACCCCAAGTGGGTCACATGGACCTGAGGGTGGCACACTAGCCCCTGGTGGGCTAGGAGGCCGGCCCAAGAAGGCCTATGTGGCTGGACTTGAGGGAAAGGAAAGTCCAAGTGGGGGAAGGGAAGGAATCCTACTAGGAGTGGGATTGGAGGTGGACTCCTCCACCTCCTCCTCCTTGCGGCCGACTCCTAGGAGGAGATTTCGGCCGGCAAGCCCCTCCCCTCCCTCCTATATATACTAGAGGGAGAGAGGGCAAAACCACTTCAACCCAAAAGGCCATAGTGCAGCCCTCTCTCCCGATAGATCAAGTCCTCTAGTTTTCAGCAGCGCTTAGGCGAAGCCCTGCTGGAATAGTTCCACCACCACCGCCGCCGCGCCGTCGCGCTGCCGGAGAACTCATCTACCTCTCCGCTCCCTCTTGCTGGATCAAGAAGGCGGAGATCGTCATCGAGCTGTACATGTGCTGAACGCGGAGGTGCCGTCCGTTCGGTACTAGATCGTGATTGGATCGCGGGATGCTTGGCGATTTGGATCGCGAAGACGTTCGACTACATCAACCGCGTTTCTTAACGCTTCCCGCTTAGCGATCTACAAGGGTATGTAGATCCACTCTCCCTCTCGTAGATGCTCATCACCATGGATAGATCTTGCGTGTGCGTAGGAAAAATTTTGTTTCCCATGCAACTTTCCCCAACACAAAAGTCATCTTGTGGGGAACCAAGAACTAGAAAATCAGTAGGGTATTTTACTTTCCCACACAAGTATTCAACATCTCTAACAATCCCAAGTGGTGTGATAGTGTCTCTATTAGCAAGTTTAGTAGTAACATCAATGTCTTCCATTTCAGCAGGTGCTATTTCATCCATAATTTCTTGGTATAAGGTAAAATGAATAGCACTCACACTAGCACCCAAATCACATAAACCATGATAGCAATGATCTCCTATTTTAACTGAGACAACAGGCAAGCCTACTATGGGTCTATGTTTATATTTTTCATCAGATTTAGCAATTCTAGCAGCTTCATCACAAAAGTAGATAACATGCCCATCAATATTTTCTTCCAAGAGATCTTTAACCATAGCAACACTAGGTTCTACTTTAATTTGCTCAAAGGGTTTAGGTGCTCTTATATTACTCTTACGAACCACAGTTGATACCGTAGCATGTTCCTTTATCCTAATAGGGAAAGGTGGTTTTTCAATATAAGCGGTAGACACAACTGGATCAACATTGTAAAAGATGGTTTGTTCTTTAGCTATGACCGGTTCTTTAATAGGGGGATGATATTTAAACCACTTCTCCTTAGGGAGATCAACGTGAGTAGCAAATGCTTGACAGAAAGAGGCTACTATCTCAGAGTCAAGTCCATATTTAGTGCTAAACTTGTGAAAAGTATCGGTATTCATAAAAGATTTAACACAATCAAATTCAAGCTTTATACCTGACTCATTACCTTCGTCGAGTTCCCAATCTTCAGAGTTGCGTTTAATTCTTTCTAAGAGATCCCACTTGAATTCAATAGTCTTCTTCATATAAGAACCAGCACAAGAAGTATCGAGCATGGATTGATCATTATGAGAAAGCCGAGCATAAAAGTTCTGAATGATAACTTCTCTGGAATGTCATGATTGGGGCATGAATGTAACATTGACTTAAGCCTCCCCCAATCTAGAGCGATACTTTCTCCTTCACGAGGCCAAAAATTATATATATAATTCCGATCACGATGAACTAGATGCATGGGATAAAAAATTTGGTCAAAATTCCAATTGCAAACGATTCCAGTTCCACGATCCAAGATCATCACATAGCCTATACCATGTCAACGCTTTTCCCTCCAAAGATAAAGGGAAAACCTTCTTCTTAACTTCATCTCCGGGTAACCCTGCAAGCTTAAATAATCCACAAATTTCATTGACATATAAAAGATGCATATCAGGATGTTCAGTTCCATCTCCTGCATAAGGTTTAGCAAGCAGTTGTTCTAGCATACCCAAAGGAATTTCATAAGTAAAATTTTCAGTAGGTGCTGTAGGTTGAGGGGTAACTAATTGTGGTTCCGGTCGAGGTGAAGATACCCCGAACAAACCCCTGAAAGGATTGTTCTCCATAGTAGCAAGTAGCAATAAATTTCAGCACGTAGTATAAGTTTTTCCTTACCGATTTCCACTTACCAAGAGCGCTTCACTCACTGGCAACGGCGCCAGAAAAGAGTCTTGATGACCCACAAGTATAGGGGATCAATCGTAGTCCTTTCGATAAGTAAGAGTGTCGAACCCAACGAGGAGCAGAAGGAAATGACAAGCGGTTTTCAGCAAGGTAATTTCTGCAAGCACTGAAATTGTAGGTAACAGATAGTTGGATAGCAAGATAGTTGGTAGTAAGCAAGTAACGGTAACGGTAAACAAGGTGCAGCACGGTAGCCCAATCCTTTTGAGGCAAAGGATAGGCCAGAACAATCACTAGTAATAGGCAAAGTGTTCTCGAGGGTACACGGGAATTTCGTCTAGTCACTTTTACCATGTTAGTTTGATAATTTGATATGTGGGTGGACCGGTGCTAAGGTGCTGTTCTTACTTGAACTAACAACCTACTTATGATTAACCCCCTCGCAAGCATCCGCAACTACGAGAAAAGTATTAAGACAAAGTCTAACCATAGCATTAAACATGTGGATCCAAATCAGCCCCTTATGAAGTAGCGCAGAAACTAGGGTTTAAGCTTCTGTCACTCTAGCAACCCATCATCTAATAACTACTCCACAATGCATTCCCTTAGGCCCATGAATAGTGAAGTGTCATGTAGTCGACGTTCACATGACACCACTAAGGGAATCACAACATACATATCATCAAAATATCGAACACATATCAAATTCACATGATTACTCGCAACATGACTTCTCCCGTGACCTCAAGAACAAAGGTAACTACTCACAAATAATAATCATGCTCAAGATCAGAGGAGTATTAATTAGCATAATGGATCTGAACATATATTCTTCCACCAAATAAACCATATAGTAATCAACTACGCAAGGTAATCAACACTACTAGTCACCCACAGGTACCAATCTGAGGTTCCGGTACAAAGATTGAACACAAGAGATGAACTAGGGTTTGAGACGAGATGGTGTTGTTGAAGATGTTGATGAAGATTGGCCTCCCAAAGATGAGAGGGATGTTGGTGATGACGATAGCTTCGATTTCCACCTCCGGGAGGGAAGTTCCCCCGGCGGAATTGCTCTGCCGAAGGGCAAAAGTGCTCCTGCCCAAGTTCCGCCTCAAGGCGGCAGCGCTTCGTCCCGAAAGTCATCCTCTTATTTTTTCTAGGTCAAGAGTGACCTTATACCAGAAGATGGGCACCGGAGGTGGGCCAGGCTGAGCACAACCCATCAGGGCGTGCCCTGGTGTGTTGTGCCCACCTGGGAGGCCCCCTCTGGTGGTTTTTAGCTCCAGTATTTTTTATTAAATATAAAAATAATCTCTGTAAAATTTCAGCTTCATTGGAGTTGTGCAGAATAGGTATCTCTGACGTGCTTTTCTTGGGTCCTGAATTCCAGCTGCCGGTATTCTCCCTCCTTGTGTAAACCTTGCATATTATGAGAGAAAATGCATTAGAATCACTCCCCAAAGCATTATTATTCAACAAAACAAAGTAAATAACAGTAGGAAATCATGATGCAAAATGGACGTATCACCCACCCCCCACCCCCCGGGCGCGCCTTGTTGCCTTGTGGGGTCCCAGCAGGTCTCCCGACCCCTTCTTCTCCTATATGGTGTGTTTTACCATAGAAAAATCATAAGGATACTTTCGGGACGAAGCGCCACCATCTCGAGGTGAAAATCTGGGCAAAGGCCCTTTTGCACTCCGGCAGGTTGATTCTGCCGAGGAAGCTTCCCTTCGGGAGGGGGAGATCGAAGCCATCGCCATCACCAACACTTCCTCCTTCGTGGGAGGACCAATCTTCATCAACATCTTCACCAGCACCATGTCATCTCAACCCCTAGTTCATCTCTTGTATTCAATCTTTGTCTCAAAACCTCAGATTGGTACCTATGGGTTACTAGTAGTGTTGATTACATCTTGTAGTTGATGCTTGTTGGTTTACTTGGTGAAATATATTATGTTCAGATCATTGATCTCCATTATTACACCTCTTATCTTGAACATGTTGATGATGTGTGAGTAGTTACTTCTGCTCCTGAGGACATGGGAGAAGTCTTGTTATAAGTAATCATGTGAAGTTGGTATTCGTTCGATATTTTGATGATGTGTATGTTGTTGCTTCTCTTAGTGGTGTCGTGTGAACGTCGACTACACGACACTTCACCATGTTATGGGCCTAAGGGAAGGCATTGTGGAGTAACAAGTAGATGATGGATTGCGAGAGTGACAGAAGCTTAAACCCCACTTTATGCGTTACTTCATAAGGGCCTGATTTGGATCCACATGTTTCATGCTATGGTTATATTTATCTTAATTCTTCTTTCGTAGTTGTGGATTCTTGCGGGAGGAGGTAATCATAAGTAGGTTGTTTGTTCAAGTAAGAACAACACCTTAGCACCGGCCCACCCACATATCAAATTATAAAAGTAACAAACACGAATCAACTCAACATGATGAACATGACTGGACAGAAATTCCCATGTGTCCTGGGGAGCGCTTGCTTAATATAAGAGTACTTTCAGGCATGTCCTTTGCTACAAAAAGGATTGGGCTACCTTGCCGCACCTTTGTTACTATTGCTACTTGTCAATTGTTATGAATTACCTTGCTTCAAAACTATCTATCACTGTTACTTGCAGCACTTGCAGATAATACCTTACCGAAAATTGCTTATCATTTCCTTCTGCTCCTCGTTGGGTTTGACACTCTTACTTATCGAAAGGACTACGATTTATGTGCTACCGATAGTAATCCATCCGTTTACACTGTTGTATGAGAGAGTGGTGGAAGCAACCGTGTCCCGAATGTCGCCGGTAGCCACCAAATTAGGAGGCAACACAACACCGAGACGGGGTGGGACGAAAAAATGGCACAAGTTGGGTGGTGGTCACCAAGCTGACTAACCCCACCATTATCAAGATCTCCAAGGACAAACATGATCCGGGAGAAGAATGCAACTCTTTGCTGTGGAGACCCTTTTTGGTGGACACATCAATTATCTCTCTCATTCCTTCTCACAAAAAGAGTTTTCTTCCGTTGCAACGCACGAGGATATATGCTATTTGGCTAAATGTAAGAGTTATATCAGAGAGAAGAAAATTTTAAGTGTCGCTAGTGAAATTTCAGAAGAGAAACGACATCAAGGCTCTACAATATAGCTATGAGCAAGCGTAGTAGCGACGGCAGCATCTACATATAGCACAGACACCGACTATGAACACGTTTCGAGAGTGTGATCTGTTTTATATTGCACAAACACCGAGTATGTACACATTTCGAGAGTGTGATCTGTTTTATATAGCACAAACACCGACTATGTACACATTTCGAGAGTGTGATCTGTTTTATATTGCACAAACACCGAGTATGTACACATTTCGAGAGTGTGGTCTGTTTTATATACCACAAACACCGACTATGTACAAGTTTCGAGAGTGTGATCAGTTTTTATAATACTAGTACGTGAACTATCATACATATGTATTTGGCTAAACAGAATAAATGCAAAATATGAAATGCTTTTTTTAAATCCAAAAATAGGTATTAGTGGCGTTGGAGATAAAAGACACAGCATCAAATTTTACTTAAGTGGAGATGACGAAGTTGATTCCGGTGAATCTCGGGTAGGGGGTCTAGAGCTAGTAGTCTAGGTACAATGGTAATAAGGACACGTGATTTTACCCAGGTTCATGCTCTCTCCAAGAGATAATACCCTACGTCCTGGTTGTGTTTGTATAGATTTGGGATGAAGTACAAAGTGCAGGTGATCTACCACTAGATTGTTGTGTGTCTAAAATTGTGTTCTATCAACTAGCCAACCTTGTTTTAATAAGTAGCCGGAGGACTAGAATAATAGGAATTCTAGTTGGCTATGTTGGTGGGGAGGAGTCCTCCACGGATAAGGGGTCCTTGTCTTGAACGACAAGGCTTCTTGATTTTTCCTTGTATACGTCATGGGCTGCCCGAAGTGGCCGGGGACGAAACCGACAAGGGGGTCCTCGACCCGGCCCACCTGGCCGGAAGTCGACATGGTGAGCGGCCGCCCTAGCCGGGAAACCGTCAATAGCCCCCCAACCGGTCTTCAATTGGTAATACCTCGACTTATACGAGCTACTCATTGTCTTCACTCGCCGGTCATGGAATTAGTTCAACACGAACATTCCACGATCAGTGTCTTCTTGTAGCCGACCTTCGGTGCCGGACTACATCCGAGGTGACATAGACCACCTCGGTCTTGAAAAGGTCTTGGGAGTTTATTCCAGCTACACGCTGGGAAGGTTTCCCGCGCAGCCAACCGCTCGAAGTTGGCCTCCATGCCAGACTGCTTCCGAAGTGGTGCGCACCACCTCAGTGTTGAGTTGTTGATGTAGATGGACGTCCCCCGACGAATTTCTTTCCCACGAAGCCAGTTTCCGCGAGCCAAACTTTCATGGATTTTTTCCAATTGGTGTGATTTATTCTCTGCCGAGATATATAGCCAGTAGCCCTCGCGGTGTATGTCGGCCTAAAGTACGGTATGCACCTGAAGGATAGCATGAAATCGATGATCCCAGTAGCCTCCGAGACTCGGATCAATTCGCCAGATCGGCCTGAGGATCGAATTATCGTTTGGTATCATACTCCTGGGAAAAAAACACAACACACAGTAGCCCGTGAGACTCAGGTCGGGCATGAGCGGCCGACCTGAGGATCAAAATATCCTTAGAAACCATATAGCACTTTTAATTTCCTGCATCGAATCGTTAATATAGTAGCCCCCAAGACTTGGGCAGGGCAACTTGGTCGACCCGAGGATCGAATCTCTCCCGGAACTAGCTTCAACCGATAATCAATGTTTTGCGTCGCCCTCACCGAAGCGCAGCTCGGCAAGGAAGATACCAAACTTCGGGTTGGAAGAAAATCTTTACCGAGCAGAATTACAATGCAGTATACCACCACCAAGAAGATGTCCCTCCTCCTGGCTACAAAATGATACAGTTAGAAGTGTGATAAGCTCACAAATAACCAAAAATCTTACATAAGAACATTACGCATGAATTAAGTCAAGTTTATTGTTGCCAATTGGGTTGGTCTTAAACTTAATTTGTGCTTTCATTGTGCCTTCACATGATACATCTGATTTCCAGGCTTCGAGCGGGCCAGCTTTTGGCTCCATCCTCGTTATCCCAAAGGCGGAGTGCTTCTCAGGAAAATTTAAGTGAACTAAACTCCAACGGCAAGCGATAAGCTAGGCAATCCGACTATTGGACATACTCGAGCCAAAAAAAGGAGTAATAGAAAATCGCTTCAAAACAACTTACGAAGAAAACACTTAGAAATGACACATACTAAATTAAGAGCCCCCAGGTGACTTGGGTAAAGAAAATGTTTTAGATTTTTTATTCTACACGATATAATGCCTGACCAAGCTAGACAAAAAATTAAGGGTCTCTTACATCCGTGCCCCTAACTTGAAACCACTACTCAGATTTGCCCCTAATTTCGAAGCATGCTCAAATTTGCCTCTCTTCCGTTAAGTTCACTTATAGAAATGCCCTTCCGTACATTTTCCATCCAGTCAAAGGCCTTTGACCATTAAGTGCGCTTATAGAAAAATCTAACGGTCAAGGGCCTTTGACTGGACGGAAAATGTACGGAAGGGCATTTCTATAAGCGCACTTAACGGAAGAGGGGCAAATTTGAGCATGCTTCGAAATTAGGGGTAAATCTGAGTAGGTGGTTCGAGTTAGGGACATAAATGCAAATGGCCCAAAAATTAAAGTTAGAAAAACTTTAAGCATGAAAGCAACTTAGCTAATTTACGCTCCTGGTGTCGATAATGCGGTCCGGGCTTGCGTCGGGACGTGGTCCCAACCCCTAAGCCGGTCATGATGTGGCAGAGCGAGGAGCTGGGCTTGAGGAAGTGACAACATTGCACATTCAATGCGGCGAGACAGAGCCCCCGGTCGAGCTGGCGTGATGCTAGAGTGATGAAACAGGTCGGCATGGTGATGCTCGAGCCCCCGGAGTAGGTTAATGAAGCAATGGCAAAGACCCCGATCTAGTCAAGGTGGCAAGGAAAGTCGATGAGGAGATGCGGAGCCCCCAAATCAGCCGACATGATGGAGCAGGTCGACGTGGTGGATGTCGTCTTGATGAAGCAACGATGCTGCGATGCTGACTCAGGTCAGAATTTGTGACGCGGTGGATGTCGTCTTGATGAAGTGACGACACGGCAATGACAGCGGCCCGACCCGCGCCATCTGTGGGGCGACGATGTGGTCTTGGTGATGCGACATTGTTGACGTCCATGCTACAAAGCAATGGCGCGGCTAGTGCAGGTTAACATCCATGGAGCAATGAGGTTGGACAGAGTGACACCGGCGCGATGGTGAAAAGCACCTCTAAAAAGGCCCAAAATTTATAGGCACATTTTTGGCAACAAAACAAATATCGTACAAAACAATTCATCCAAAAAAGGCGTTAGATAGCCCGTTCATGAAAAAAATATGAAGTTGGGTCGTATTCGTTTTCGCGCAGAAAATAGATTCGAAAATTGATGTACTTCTCGGGCTCCACACGGAGTTTGCACCATCAATTCGTCCACAAATTTTAATTGGTTGTCGACATGACAATTCCACATGATTTGAACGGTTAGATGTTCCAAAGGACATCGGAGTTGGCCGTTGGACTCGTTCTTCCGGACTCACTCGGATTTCTTTCCAGATCAGACAGATTCTCGGTATATCGAATGTTACGGGAGATTCCATGTCAAATTTAGAAATTATAGTTCATGGCAACTCAAATTATGTTTTTGCCATGGAAACTCAAAATTATGTTGCCATGGCAACTCACAGTTAATTGTCATGCCAAATTTAAAATATTATTGCCATGGCAAAAATGATACTAAGTTTCCATGGAAACACAAAATATGTTTGTCATGTCGACATAACTTTTGCTGACATGCAAAACTATACCTTTTTTCTTTGCCCCGGCAAGAAAACATAATATGTTGCCATGGTAGCTCATAAAACTTGGGAATTGGCCAGGTTATACCTAAGTGGTAGGCCGAAGGACTGAACAGAAGACCCATGCAAAAAGGATACACTCCAAGAACGTAATCGGCCAAGGATGAGTAAACCAGGCCCATTGGAGTTAAAACACATGGCGTTGGATACCCGGAGATACTCTCTAAGGAGCCAAGTGCCTACAGTCATATCACATACTCCCCGACGGACAAGATTCAACACTAGGTCATCATCAAGACATGAGCCGTCGGACTACCTATAGTTAGCAGCCTCCTAGGATACCATGACCCCCATGATGCATTGACTACCTCTGTTACTCAATGATGGTATGCTTTAATTAAATAGGACAATTACAAGTAGTAATAGAGACACTCAGTCGATCATGCATGCGACCATCAATAGCATTTATACCAGTCCGAGGCGACTAGGTTTGGGATCGGACAGGGGTGGGTCCCGCGTGTCAGCGAGCGAAAAGAAAAGGAAAGAGGGGTGGTCACCGATCGGAAAGGAATCGGGTGCGCAGTTAGACTCTCTAGCTAGTGGGCCGCAGGGCTTTGGCCGTTTTAAATAAAAACTTTTGTTTTTAAATAAAATAGAGAACAAAAGAGCAAACAACAGAAAAAAAACAGAAAATTAGTAGGCACATTATATATCAAAATTTTCAGAATAAAAATTCCTAAAACATGAACTATTTTTCTTGCCCAGGTAAAAAAAATCATTTTTTGCAATAACTCCAAAATGAATTGGAACTTGAATTTGCTTTTCAAATATTTCCAAATCTTTTATGTTTTTCCTTATCACAAACATTTTTCACATTTCTCTCTGACTTTTGAAGGGTCATGTTCCTCCTCTCATTTGAATAATGTCCAGAGAATTTTGAAATGAAAATCCAAATCAACCCAAATGGAAATAGGTTTCAGAAAACTGTAAGAGGGATTTAAACTCTCAAATATCCCTCAATTCAAACAATATGCATTGATGCTTAGCTAATAAAGTAAACATTCCAAAATAAAATTTCGGGATGTTACAGCAGTCTTTGAATACATTGCCTGTTTCGAAGCCATTCATAAAAATCGCCTATTCACCCCCCCTCCTAGTCGATAACCAGCACTTTCATATCCCATGCAACGTAAGAGTTGAATTCAAAATTTTAATCGGTGATAGTTTCAACTTTTCAGATGGTCAAGGACAATCATACAAAATTGAAGTTTGTAAACAAAAGGTAAAACCATCATAGGAGGCCATGGATGGAAAAGGTACATTTCAAGTAATGAGCTCACCGGGGGAGAGTACATAGGCTTTTACTTGAAGAAAGCGCTCAAGAAGTTGAAGATTGATTATTTCTCCGACGAATATGATTATGAGGATGATGATGACGACGACGATGATGATGAGAGCTAGGATGATGATGCTGCTAGCCAGGATAACGATAGCCAGGAGCATGAGGATGAACAAGATGATGAGGGTAGCGGAGATGATGACGATGTTGATCCATACAATTCTGCAATTTTCTCTCAAAGAATGAAAGAGCTGGAGGAGAAGGCCAATCTCATCGCGATCCTACCATCAAGTGTGCACTATTTGGGGAGGCAATTTGTGTACCGTTTTACTAAGGCCATCATCGTGAAACACACCATGGTATGTTTTGTATTCTTTTCTCTCTGTTTTGTTCTATATAGAGGGATGTCTAACATTGCGTTCTCTATTTTTCTTTTAATCACGGGGATCATAGTACCTATGAAGATGATTTCCGGCAAGGACATCCCTGCTGTCGGCATGGCTGGAGTACGTCTTGGAGTAGCAGGTCCTGTCACCGGCGTTCAATACAAGACAGACACACACATCCGCATATCGTTCTATGAGGTCGGCTGGCGGGAATTCCTAAAGGGAAAGAGATGACTAAGGGTTGACACAACAATGGTCATCACGATAAGGAACAATAGGAACAACAACTTCCAGATGATGGTTGTTGTAGACCTTGTTGGGGAACGTTGCATGGGAAACAAAAAATTTCCTACGCACACGCAAGATCTATCCATGGTGATGAGCATCTACGAGAGGGACAGTGGATCTACATACCCTTGTAGATCGCTAAGCGGGAAGCGTTAAGAAACGCGGTTGATGTAGTCAAACGTCTTCGCGATCCAAATCGCTAGCCGTCCTGCGATCCAATCACGATCTAGCGCCGAACGGACGGCACCTCCGCGTTCAGCACACGTACAGCTCGATGACGATCTCCGCCTTCTTGATCCAGCAAGAGGGAGCGGAGAGGTAGATGAGTTCTCCGGCAGCGTGACGGCGCGGCGACGGTGGTGGTGGAACTATTCCGACAGGGCTTTGCCTAAGCACCGCCGAAAAACTAGAGGAGACGATCTATTGGGAGAGAGGGTTGCACCGTGGCCTTTTGGGTTGGGTGTCTTTGGCCCTCTCTCCCTCTAGTATATATAGGAGGGAGGGGAGAGGCCGGCGCCCCTAGGGCTCCCCCTAGGAGTCGGCCGGAGTGGGGAGGTGGAGGAGTCCAACTCCAATCCTACTCCTAGTAGAGATTCCTCCCCCACTTGGAAACCCTTCCTCCTTTTGGGCATTTTCCTATTTCCACCTCCTAGCCGCATGGGCCCTTAGGGGCTGGCTTGCCCAGCCCACTAAGGGCTGGTGCGCCACCCCTAAGGCCCATGTGGCCTTCCGGCGTGGGTGGCCCCTCCCGATGGACCCCCGGAACCCTCCCGGCACTCCCGGTACACTATCGGAAATACCCGAAACTTTTTCGGTGGCCAAAACGGGACTTACTATATATCAATCTTTACCTCCGGACCATTCCGGAGCTCCTGGTGACGTCCGGAATCTCATCCGGGACTCCGAACAACCTTCGGTCACCACCATACATAACTCAATACTACCGAAACGTCACCGAACGTTAAGTGTGCAGACCCTGCGGGTTTGAGAACTATGTAGACATGACCGAGACACCTCTACGGTCAATAACCAATAGCGGGACCTGGATGCCCATATTGGTTCCTACATATTCTACGAAGATCTTTATCGGTTGAACCTCTATGTCAAGGATTCAGTTAATCCCGTATGATGTTCCCTTTGTTCTTCGGTATGTTACTTGCCCGAGATTCGATCGTCGGTATCTCTATACCTAGTTCAATCTCGTTACCGGCAAGTCTCTTTACTCGTTCCGTAATACAAGATCCCGTGGCTAACACTTTAGTCACTTTGCTTGCAAGGCTCATTGTGATGTTGTATTACCGAGTGGGCCCTGAGATACCTCTCCGTCACACGGAGTAACAAATCCCAGTATTGATCCATGCCAACTCAACTGACACCCTCAAAGATACATGTAGAGCATCTTTATAGTCACCCAGTTACGTTGTGACGTTTGATACACACAAGGTACTCCTCCGGTGTCAGCGAGTTACATGATCTCATGGTCATAGGAACACATACTTGACATGCAGAAAACAATAGCAATAAACTGACACGATCATATGCTACGTTCATAGTTTGGGTCTTGTCCATCACATCATTCTCCTAATGATGTGATCCCGTTATCAAATGACAACTCATGTCTATGGCCAGGAAACCTTGACCATCTTTGATCAACGAGCTAGTCTAGTAGAGGCCCACTAGGGACATAGTGTTGTCTATGTATCCACACATGTATCTGAGTTTCCGATCAATACAGTTCTAGCATGGATAATAAACGATTATCATGAACAAGGAAATATGATAATAACTAATTTATTATTGCCTCTAGGGCATATTTCCAACAGACCTTACTTAGAAATAAGGTACAAATCAAATACCTCCAAACCGATGAACCCTTAGTTACTTAGTTAAGATGTCTGTGATACTTTGATGTTGGTTTGTTAACCGGAACAAATTTGAAGTGTTAGTAGTTGTTATGAATAGTATTAATTACCTAGTGAACTTGCATGCCTAAGATTACAATGTGTCCTTTTATTTGCTTGTAGTATTGAATTTCTTAAATTGGTTTTATGCAAAACGCAGCCATGGCAGCACAATTGTCGTCGTGGCAGTAAATTTTTTAATCCGCATACCTAAGATTTTAGTGATGGGCGCTCTAATAAGCCTGTCACTACGACAAATAAATAGTGGCGGGCACATACGCTTTGCCCGCCATTGCAGATACACTACTAGTGGCGAGCAAATGCTCTTTGTCCGTCACTGTAGAGGCTCTACCAATGGTGGGAGGGCTCCCGCCACTGATGCGATTATAGCAGTGGCGGGAGGTCGGTGGTGGGCGCCCATGGCAGCCTGGCCCGCCACTGCTTGCCTTTTTGCGCCCGCCATTGCTGGCTTTTTTGCGCCCGCCACTGCTAGGCATTCCTGCAGTAGTGGTCAGGGTCGCTGGCTACTGCGATCTAGCGGCAGCTCGAGCGAGGTTGGCTGAGGGCGGCGTGGACCGCGTGCGGCCGACTCTGACGTTGTCGTCGTCTGGTGGAGTTAGCGGCGCGGCAATGGTGGTTTGACCCTAGCATTTTTTGTCCGCCAATTCGTCTTTCTGCCATATATCGACCTCTTTGATCTGACCGGTGACGAGTTTCGGTCTTCCTCGTCGGAGATCTATACATATTGGCGTATGCCACCCCTGGATATCCAGCTCGGAAATGCTCCGGTCGCGCGCGGTCATATTATCAGCCACGGCATTATGAGGGCGCGGCGCGAAGTTTTGCTTTCTTATCGGTATCATGGGACATGAGACATGTCTAATTCAAGATTCTCAAGATATTGATAGAGGTGAAGAAAGTCATGACGGCTGCAGTTGGAGGTCTTGAAGATTTTGTGAAAGAGTGTATTGGATGCAATGAAGACTGTGTGTCAGGTGGTTGATAACTTTTAATAGCGGTCTCGGCAAGCGCGGGCGGCAGCACTGGAGGACTGCATTTTTTGTGGTGCTCCTCGAGTACCGTGTATAGATTCCCAGGGTGAAAAACCCAAGGTCTGATCTTTATTGGTTGTACTTGACAATGGTCTTGTCGAAAACATTGTTTTCTTTGGTGAACTTGGACTTTCTCCAGGGTGAAAACCCGAGATTTTCGATCGGTCAACGACAACGCTTGTGCATTGTTTCCTTCTTGGAGGCATTGCTTTTGGAGAGCTTCTTTTGTAATCCGGGTGTTGTCTTCGGTGGTGGTAAGAGTGTTGCTGCTAGTGACTGATCATCGAGGCAGGATCTTTTTCCTTTTTTCTGTTACTTTTATTTCCTTTCTTGGTTGTGTGTATCCTCGATGTTTTTGAACATCTTGTTGGTAGAGAGGCCGGGTGTAATTGGTCTCTTTAAGATATTAATAAATTCTCTTTGTTGAAAAAAGATACATCAAACTCGGAATAGGAACAGAAATCTTGGATTAACATGTGGAAAGCTCTGCTGCCATCAAAACTAAAGATCTTTCTTTGCAAACTAGCCCAACAATCTTTACCAATGGCTGACCTGCTTCAGCACCGACATATGTCACACGTTAGCAATTGCGGTATTTGTGGGAGTGACGATTCGTGGAGACACTCGCTTTTGAAATGCAACATGTTGCGTTGTGTTTGGGCGCTCGAAGACCCGGACATGGTTGATGTTCTGATGGCAAAGACGGAGCCTGACTCAAGAAGATGCATATGTACACTTATGGACTCTCTCTCCCATGGAGAATTTGTTACGGTCCTGGTTTCCGTTAGGGTGATTTAGTACGCTAGAAGGAAGGTTTTGCACGAACATATCTTTCAAAGCCCGTAGGCGACCCCTCAATTTATCAAGAAATATATCAGTGAAATTGAAAGTTGCAAACCCATGCTCCAGTTCGAGCAGCCAAGGAGACATCCGGGCATGGTGCTTGTTGGATTCCTCCTCCACCTGGTGTTGCCAAAATACAGGTCGATGGGGCTATTGCCAAAATACAGGTTGATGGGGTTGTTGCCAAGGGGAACAACGAAGGATCTTCTTCTGCCATTTGTAGGGATTCTTTAGGGAATTATGTTGGGTCATCTACTCTGTAACACCCGGTTGTCAGCGATCCTGCATGTCTGGAAGCTATCGCATGTCATTGAGGCGCTGGCTCTAACTTCTGATCTGCATATTTCCCATCTGGTCGCGTCGGACTGCAAAGAGGTGGTTGAAGATATCAAGAATGATACTGGCGGCTTGCATGGAAACATCACTAAAGAGATTATAGCTACGGCTGGCTCTTTTTGGATCATGTTCTTTCATCTTCTAACGTATGGAGTCCAACATCACATTTTGATCAATGAATAAAGCAGAGCGTGTTTAGCCAAAAAGAAAAAACAGAAATACTAAACCTACGGACCCAAGGTACGGGCTGCAGCCTAACGGGCCTTCCTTGTTTGACAAGTGCAGTGCCGCGCCGCGTGGGCGTACGCGGTCTCTGTTACTCCGATCCGATTTCCTTGCCTGTCCGATCCGACTTCATTGCCTGTTCGATCGTTGCCAACCAATCCGCAATCCCATTCCTCGCGTCAAAGCCGTCCACCAAACTTGATCGTGTGTGCTGGTCACAATATAGTTTGCAGGGATGAGTGACGATGGCGACTCCGACGACTGCGATGGATGCATCGAGGCATGCTGCTGCGCCGTCTTCTTGGATTCCATCGCGGCAAGACACTCTTCCGCATTGTCTGTGCTCTCGTGATCTTCGCCGTCCTCGCCACCGGGTTCACGCTGCTCGTCATCGCGTTCGTCACCCGCCCCGTCGGCGTCACCGTCGAGGACGCGGCCCTCACCCGCCTCGCCCTCGCCAAGACAAACGACACGGCCACGGCGCTCGCCTACGACGTCTCGTTCGCCGTCGCCGTGCGCAACCACAACTGGATCATGCGCGCCCAGCACACGGCGCCGCTCGACGCGGAGCTGCTCTTCGCCCGCGTCGGGCTGGCGACCGCAGGGGGCTTGGTCCAACCGGGAAACAAGGAAGTGTACCACGCCGCGGCGGCGGCCGACAGCTCGGGCGTCGCGCTGGGGAGCGCAGGGGTGGCCGAGTTCGTCAGGGAGAGCACGGCCGGGGTGTTTCATTTGGAGCTCAGGGTTCTCGGGGAGGTCAGGTACCCGCCGCGCCACCACCTGCACAAGCTGAACGCGATCTGCCCGCTGGAGTTGGCCCAGTCAACTGCAACGTCGCCGGCGACGTTCAAAGGTCAAGTGCGTCTCTTTTACATAGCTACGTACTCGGAGCAGAGGATGCCAGCGGCGGGAACGTCGCCGAGAGCAAAACCAATCTTCAAGAATAAGTTTCATGTAGCTAGCTCAGGACATGTCTTCTCGTGCTCGCCTCTAGGATTCTGGTACTCCAGATCAGATTCATTACATTACACTTTTCTTTCTTTTCTAGAATGATCAGATGGGCTAGTTAACTCAGGTGTCTTTTCCTCTTTGTAATTTTCATTAATTTTGGGGCGAATTAGTAAGTTACTGGGATGGCCTTATTTTCTTTTCGACAATAATAATAACACCTTATATTCAGATTTTTTTTAGTTCTATAGGTTATTTAGATTATTTGTAAATTGTTGTCACTTAAATTTGTATATTTGCTACTCCCTTCGGAATCACTTGTCGTGGAAATGGATAAAAATGGATATATCTAGAACTAAAATATGTCTAGATGCATCCATTTTTCCGACAAGTATTTCTTGACAGAGGAAGTACATCTAAAGTTTCACGGTTTCCAACATTTTCAAATATCTATCTCTATTATGTATATCCATACTACTTAAAATGCTAGTAATTGTGTGCGTGCAATGCACGTCTAGTTTATAAATATTATTTTCAAGATTAATTACAAGTAATGTGATTCCAAAATTAGTTTCATCTAATGCAAATAATGTCGTTTCCAAATTAATATTAATGCAATTAACATGTTTGCAAATTATTGATGATGTGATGGGTACATCATTGGAGCAGTGTGAGACATTGGACAGGTGGTTACATCAAACTCGTGCTTCCATAAGTAAGTAGTAGTAGATAATAGATGAGTAAGGGGAGTAGAATAGGACTTTCGATTTTACTAATGCAAATAATTTTTTCCGATTTTACTGTTCTCGAGGGAGCATTTGACCTCGGGAGTAGAATAGAACTTTCCTAATTTGTGCCCATACAATATGTCGTCATTCGTGTTTATAGTCTTATGATTGTATAGTAAGTTGTTATTTTGTGATGAGCACAATGCGTGTTGTCCTATTTAAGGGCTCAGACAACATGATTTAAAGACCTACACAGGTAACACATATTGTTTAGGGAATTTTTGGCCTTCAATGTGATAGGTGAAGATATCTACGACGAGCAAAGACAATATGTGATAACGGATCACCGAACATAATACCGAGTCTAACAGGAAAATGAACCACTCAGGAATTAATGTTAACATTCACCTGCATCTCCCACGCCTAGGGGGCCAATCATCGCAGAGAATAATCCAATGAAAACCATATCAATAATACCGTGATGATCCACAATAAGATGAATGATTAAATAAGTCTCGATCTCTAGATGAGTATGAATAGAGTTATACACCCTGATCTTACAACTTGGAATTCTCTTACAGTGATGATGATGAGATGAAATGAAAAAAACAAAACGGCGAAGATCTTCGATGGTTCTTCTTCTTCGGGTATATTCCGTCCTAATTCCATATGGGGCGGTGGCTAGGTTTCTCTAATGTCAAGTGCCCCTTTACGAAAGTTGTTCATATAGATCAGGGGAGGCCTCTGACGCCACTGGTAATTGTGTACGTGGAACACACATCTAATTTGACAGTAATATTATTTTCAAGATTAATTAAAATTAATGTTGATTCCAAGATTAACTACATTTAGTGTAATTAATGTCGTTTTCAAATTAATATTGTTACAATTAACATGTTTCCAAATTATTGATGATGTGATGGATACAATATTGGAGGAGTGTGAGACATTGGATATAGGTGGTTTGATGGCTCGGATCATTTGGATTCATTAAACTTGTACTTTTATACATATAAGTAGTAGATGAATAAGGTTCCTTTTTCAGTCAGACTCATGTTTCGTTGGACCTTCGTCCACTTCGTCGCTCCCCGTTTTGGTTTTCTTTATGTCTGTGGGGCTAGCGTGCATGCCCATCAAACCCAAACAAAGGTAGCGCATCGTTGCACACAAATGTAGCCAAATGGGTAGGTCCTACCGTGTTGGCCTGATAGCCCACGTTCCCGACGCGAGGTTGGGCACGAGTGCTGTCACAGCACAACCCGTTTAGTTTTTCAGATTTTTTATATACATTAGCGCACCCCCCCCTCCCCCAAAAAACATCCCAAAATCACGTGGACCAGCCAGCCTGTTTCCTTGTTATGTCGTGCCTGGGACAGGAAGTGTGACACGAGTGATGGCCCAGCACGACCCGCCTATTAGGCGTGCTTGGGTGGGTCGTGCCGTGTCTAGCCCATTTTGGCCTGGTCGTGTTGTGCTAGTTTGTCGGCCCATCTGTCCATGTCTCGTTGCACATGTGTCCTTCGATGCGTGGATTCCAATCCCGCCCCACTATCTTTGTTTCGCTGACTTCACGTGCGGAAGATGCTAACCTAGCGCCACCGTCGATCGACACTACTCCGCCTGCCATTGGCAGCCTTCTTGAATCCCAGCTTCTACGGCCATCAGCGCTCCTACGCCCGAAGGTCTCCTTGGCACGAACCATGATGTGTGTGATCTTTCCCTTTGATTCGCGCCTGCCCCTCTCCGACCGAAGCCCTCGTGAGACGACCCGAGAGCAGCTACACGTCCAAGAGGTAGTGCACAAGGAGGATGACAAGGGTTAGATGGAAGGGGAGATGCCTAAACATGGGATCGATGCTGCTATAACTTCACATTTGGTCTTCACTTCTACATCAATCCCATATGTTTATACCTAGATGATTATTGGATGATTCAACTATCATTTGTGATCACGAGGGATGCCATCATTCTTATGTTGATATAGGATTTTCTACCTGACGATTTTGTTTCTTATGCTTATAAGTATTGTTATGTTAATATTTGTTAATTCATCGTTTCTCAATGAGCATACATGCAAAAGATTACATAATGGGTAGCATGTCACATCAAAAATTCTGTTTTTATCATTTACCTACTCGAGGACGAGCAGGAATTAAGCTTGGGGATGCTTGATACGTCTCCAACGTATCTATAATTTTTTATTGTTCCATGCTGATATATTATCATTCTAGGATACTTTTTAAGTATTTATTTACCAATTAATATTATTTTTTAGCACTAAACTATTGACTCCCAGTGCCCAGTGCCAATTGCTGTTTTCTGCATGTTTTTCACTTTTCAGGTTTACAGTACCAAACGAAGTCCAATTGCCACGAAACTTTTTGATAATTTTTTCTGGACCAAAAGAAGACCTGGGATATTCGGAAAGAAACCGGGAGCCACACGAGGGCCCCACAAGCCAACAGGGCGCGCCCTAGGGGAGGGCGTCCTGATGGCTTGTGGGCCCCTGGCGGCTCCCCCGACCTCGTTCTCTGGCCTATAAATTCACATATATCGTGAAAACCCTAGAGGCAGTCCCTAAATTCTTTTTATGCTGCCGCAAGTCTCTGTTCCATCGGGAGGCCATCTGGAGCTCCGTTTCGGCACCCTGCCGGAGGGGGGATCGATCACGGAGGGCCTCTTCATCAACCTTGCTGTCCTCGTGATGATGTGTGAGTAGTTCACCACAGACCTACGAGTCCGTAGTTTGTACCTAGATGGCAATCTCTCTATTTCTTGATCTTCAATACAATGATCATCGCATCTTCGCTTTGATCTATCCGATGTAATCCTTTTGTGTGGTGCGTTTGTTGGGATCCAATGAATTGTGGGTTTATGTTCAGATTATTCATGAAAAGTATTTGAGTCACCTCTGAATATTATGATTATTATTTGCATGATCATTATAGCTTCGTAATTCTCTCCGATCTATTGATTTGCTTTCGCCAAGTAGATTGATCTTTCTTCAGTGAGAGAGGTGCGTTGTAGTAGGTTCAACCTGACGAGTTTCTATATCCCAATGACAAAAGGGGACAAGTTGTGTCTTTGTGTTGTTGCTACTAAGGATAACACGATGGGGTTTATTCATATTGCTTGAGTTTACTTTGTCTACATCATGTCATCGTTCTCCATGCATTACTTTGTTTTACTTAATACTCTAGATGCATGCTGGATAGCGGTCGATGAGTGGAGTAATGGTAATAGGTGCAGGCAGGAGTTGGCCTATTTGTTTATGGACATGATGCCTATATACACATGATCATTGCCGTGAAAATCGCATAACTATCCATTTTTCTATCAATTGCCCAACAGTAATTTGTTACCCACCGTATGTTTCCTACATGAGAGATGCCGCTAGGGAAAACTATGCCCCCCGAGTCTATTCACTTATAAATTTATAAACGCTATTATTATCTTGCTGCCATTATTTGTCTTTTATTTTATTTTGCAATTTACAATTATCTACAATTATCTACACAACTCATTTGTTGCAAATAACGAGATCAAGGGGATTGACAACCCTCTTGCCCGCGTTGGGTGCAAGTTGTTTGCTCTTTTGTGTGCAGCCGCTGAAGACGGTTGAGAATTGATATTCCTATTGGTTCGATAAACCTTGGTTTCGTAACTGAGGGAAATACTTACCCGTATTGTACTGCAATTACCAGTTCCTCTTCACGGAAAACCCAACGCAGATCGCAAGTATCAGGAAGGATTTCTGGCGCCGTTGCCGGGGAATATCATCACCAATTATCAAGTAACTTCACAAAAATTATCATTCACTTTTTCATCTTTTTATTTGCTCTGATATTTAGTTTGTTTCATAAAAAACAAAAATAAAAAAATATTTATCTTTTCTTGTCACTAGTTTACTTCTTTGCTCGTTTTACTTGCTAGTTTACTTGTCCTGCTTGTTACTTTGCCTGTTCGGACCATGTCTCAAGATACTACTAAGTTGTGTGACTTCTCAAATACTAATAAAAAATTATTTTATTAGTACTCCTATACCACCCGCCACTAGTGCGGAGGCTTTTGATATTAATGCTGCATTGCTAAATCTTGTCATGAAAGATCAATTTTTGGGAAGTCCTAATGAGGATCCTACTTCACATCATAATACCTTTGTTGAATTATGTGATATGTGAAAGAAAAAGGATATGGATAATGATATTGTAAAATTTAAATTATTTCCTTTTTCACTAAGAGATAAAGCTAAAGCTTGTTTTTCATCTTTACCTCGTAATAGTATTGGAAATGGGATAAGTGTAAATATGCTTTTATTGCCAAGTATTTTCCTCCTGCTAAAATCATCTCCCTTAGAAATCAAATAATGAATTTTAAATAGCAAGATCAAGAGCATGTTTCACAAGCTTGGGAGAGAATGAAATTGATGATAAGAAATTGCCCTACTCATGATTTAAATTTGTGGACGATTATCCAAAACTTCTATGTTGGACTAAATTTTGTGTCTAGAAATCTTCTAGATTCCGCTGCAGGTGGTACCTTTATGGATGTGACCTTAGTAGAGGCCACAAAACTTCTAGACAACATTATGACAAATTATTCTCAGTGGCATACCGAAAGAGCTCCAACTGGTAAGAAGGTAAATTTTGTTGAAGAAATCACTACTTTGAGTGAAAAAGTGGATGCTCTTATGAATATGGTTGCTAGTAAAAATGCTCATCTTGATCCCAATGGTATGCCCTTGTCTACTTTAATTGAGCAAAATAATTATGCTATTGATGTGAGCTTTATCTTGCAAAATAATTTCAATAACAATGCTTATAGAGGAAACTTCAATTCTAGACCTTATCCCGGTAATTCCTCTAAAACTATCTACAAATTCTAATAGGATACCCTCTGATCTTGAGAACACAATCAAAGAATTCATTAATTCTCAAAAGGTTTTCAACACTATGGTAGAAGAAAATTGCATGTAGTAGATGCTTTGGCTAAAAACATGGACATAATTGCTCTTGATGTAGAAACTATTAAAAGTAAAGCTTTGCCACCTAAGAATGATTTTAATGAGACTATTAAATCTATCCAAATATCTATTAATGAAAGTAAGGAGAGGATCCCTAAGTTGAAAGGTAAGCGGGAATTCTTAGAAAAAGCTCTCCCACCCGGTTTTTACCGGAATCATGATGAAGATCTTAAAATGATTGGTAATTCTCCTATTTAATCTTTGTTTACTTCTCTGAATATAAATGATAAAGGGACTGGAGATGAGTCAACTCTAGTTGAGAAGCGTCCCGTTTGCTTGGAGGGTGATGATTTTGATGCTAAAACTAAAAAACGTGGATTTGGAGAGGTCAAAACTTTAACTAGTGATGTGCCCACTATTTTGGATTACAAGGACTTTAATTATGATAATTTCTCTTTTGTAGAATGTATTTCCTTGTTGCAAACCATTATTAGCTCACCCAATGCTTATGAACAAAACAAAGCTTTTACCGAACATATAGTAGAAGTTATGATAAAAGCTTATGATGAGAAACTTGAGCTAGAAGTTTCTATTCCTAGAAAATTGCATGATGAGTGGGAACCAACTATAAAAATAAAGATAAATAAATATGAATGCAATGCCTTGTGTGACCTTGGTGCTAGTGTTTCAACTATTCCTAAATCTCTTTGTGATGTGCTTGTTCTCACTAATATTGAAGATTGTTCCCTTAACTTGCATCTTGCGGATTCTACCATTAAGAAACCTCTAGGTAGGATTAATGATGTGATTATTATTGCAAATAAAAATTATGTGCCTGTAGATTTATTGTGCTTGATATTGATTGCAATCCTACTTGTCCCATAATACTTGGAAGACCCTTCCTACGAACTATAGGTGCAATTATTGACATGAAAGAGGGAAACATAAGGTTCCAATTCCCATTAAAGAAAGGGATGGAACACTTCCCTAGAAAGATAATTAAACCGCCTTATGAATCAATCATGAGAGCTACTTATGGGTGGAGTGTCAAAGATAACAATACTTGAAACTATGCATTATGCCTAGCTAGGGGCGTAAAACAATAGCGCTTGTTGGGAGGCAACCCAATAGTTATCTTTATTTTTGCTTTTTACTTTCTATTTTTTTATAACATGATTGTTTACTCTGTAATGATTGTGTTTTTATGTTTTAATTAGTGTTAGTGCCAAGTAAAGCCTTTGGGATGACTCACAAGATGAGTAGAATCGATGCTGAAACAAAACAGAAACTTTTGACTTCAGTATAGGAATTTTCATTTTTTACTCGAGTGTGATAATGATCTGAATTTTTTACAAAGTATTTATATACAAATTCTTGAGGTCTTCCAAATGTTTCAGAATTTTAAGAGTTAGATAAGTATAGGTTCTCTACAGATTTCTACAGACTGTTCTGTTTTAGACAAATTCTGTTTTTGCTTGCATAGTTTGCTTGTTTTGATTATGCTATGGATTGTATCGGGGGGTATAAGCCATGGAGAAGTTGGAATACAGTACCTATTATGAAACTATGAAATAAGAATCAATTTATAACAGTACCTAAAGTATTCAATATGTTTCTTATACTAACGGATCTCACAAAGTTTTGTTGAGTATTGTGTGATTGAAGTTTTCAAGTTTTGGGTGTTATCATGATGGACAAAGGAATAAGGACTGGCAAGAGACTAAGCTTGGGGATGCCCAAGGCACCCGAAGTTAATATTCTAAGGAAGACTCAAGTGTCTCTAAGGAAGACTCAAGCGTCTAAGCTTGGGGACTGAAAGCACAACATGCTCCCATGGTGGTTTTGATCATTCATGACAACATACATTGTCTCTTGGACTAATATTTCTACCTAGTGTATTTCAGGTGAAAGTCCATAGAGAGATGGGTTGGCAAAAAGGATTGTGGAGAAACCCCAAGATGCAAGGAAATGGATTGGCAAAGCTTCAAGCAAGAGGACTCTACATTTTACTTTGTGAGAAATCACTTTGAGTCCATAGGAAAGCCAATACTATTAAAAGGGGGTAAGGTACTGTTGGTGAACAAGATGCTCCACGTGCACAAGTGATAGTCACCAAAAGCACCCACAAACTCTTCCACAAAAGTCTGTCCAAGCCTATCATGAAAATCGGTGCTACCAACAATTTCCACTTGGTCCCACCGATTCCCAAACTCAGACAGACCCATGCCAAACCCTAGCCATTCGGTGCAACCGATTCTACATCGGTGCCACCGAGTTCAGTTGCCAACTTTCTGTTACCTCATTTCATAAAATCGGTCTTACCGAGTTTTTTGGATCAGTGTCACCGAGTTGTGTAATCTGACCGTTGGTCACCTAATCGGTACCACCGAGATTTATGTATCGGTCTCACCGAGATTCAAAAGTTACTGCCTTTTGGTCACTTCGGTACCACCGAGTTTTATACTTCGGTGTCACCGAGTTGGTCACTTTAGGTGTAACGGTTGGATTTTTGGTGATGCCTATATATACCCCTTCACCACCACCCACTCAAAAGAGAAGCACTCAGAACTATTCCATACTTGCCCCATCCTATTTTCTGAGAGAGAGCCACCTACTCATGTGTTGAGATCAAGCTATTCCACTCCATCCATATGAATCTTGATCTCTAGCCTCTCCAAGTTGCTTTCCACCAAATAAATCTCTTCCACCATAGCCAAATCTGTGAGAGAGTGATTATGTGTTGAGGAGTCTATCATCTTGAAGCACAAGAGCAAGGAGTTCATCGACATTGCCGAGCCTATTACCTTTTGGAGGGTGGTGCCTCCTAGATTGGTTAGGTGTCGCTTGGGAGCCTCCTACTTCGTGTTGTGGAGTTGAACCAAGAAGTTTGTACGGGCAAGGAGATCGCCTACTTCATGAAGATCTACCCATAGTGAGGCTAGTCCTTCGTGGACGGAAGCCGTTATGGAATAGTCAAGGTTGCTACTTCATGGACCCTTATGGGTGGAGCCCTCCGTGGACTCTCGCGACCGTTACCCTCCGTGGGTTGAAGACTCCATAAATGTGGACGTACGATAGCACCACCTATCGGAACCATGGGAAAAATCTTCATGTCCCTCATGCGTTTGATCTCTCTATCTCAACTCCTTACTTCCATGTGCAATGTCTTTACTTTCCGCTGCCATACTTGTTGACATGCATGTGTAGGGTGTGGTAGACTTGTCATAATTTTGCTAAATTCTGCCAACCAATTAACTTGGGAAAAGGTTAGGTTTTAATTTTTGCAAGTAGTCTATTCACCCCCCTAGACACACACTTCTAGTGATCCTACAAGTGGTATCAGAGCATTGGTCTCCATTGCATCGGTTTCATCACCGTGGAGGAAGATGGATGTGTCTAGTATAGGAAGTTTGAGTTGTAGAGTGCCTATTCTTGATGGGGAGTACTATAGTCAATGGAAATATAAGATGCTTGAGCTATTCAATGAATTTCATTTAAGCAAGTATGTTAAGAGCCCCTATGTACCTCCCATTGATCCTTTACATCCCACACACGAAGAGGAAATTGATATGCTATGCAATTTTAGAACTGTTAATCTTATCGTTAGAGGATTGCCTAGGATAGTGCTCAATCAAATGAAGAATTTTGAATGTGCTTATACTTTGTGGAATGACTTGGAGAAACGATATCCAAGTTACTCATTGAGCAATCTTGATGAAATTCTTCATAAAACTATTGTCTTTCACAAAATGATGCCTAGTGATCCAAAGTTTGATGACTATCTATTTGAGCTTAGAGACCTTATGCGTGCTAAAGGAGATATCATAACTATCAACAACATCATTGTAGAAGCCATTCGAATTCATAAATTTGAACATTGTCATGATCACAACCCTAACGAATCTCTTGTTCCTTGTGATGAGGATTTCCCACTTGATGATGACAATGTGGAACATGGCTACTATGATGAAGATGAGTTGTTCGACATCGAGCATGAGAAGATCATGAAGAATCTAAGTCTCATGGCAAACTTCAAGGATTACATGTCCGGAGGAAAAGAGTGGATTCTCGATAGTGGATGCACCGATCATATGACCGGAGATAGAGAGATGTTTGAAGAGATCACACCAAACCATGGACCGCGAAGGTATGTAACTTTTGGAGATAACTCCAAGGGTAAGGTACTTGGTCTTGGTAAGGTGGCCATATCCCATGATGGCTCTATTCAAAACGTCATGCTTGTTGAATCCCTTGGCTACAATCTTCTTTCCGTATCTAGACTTGCCGACTTCGGTTTTAATGTGCTATTCACGAAAGTAGATTGCCAAGTGTTTCGTCAAGATAATCATAACATGGTCTTTACCGGTTTCCGTAGAGGTGATCTATATATTGTCGATTTAACTAAGAGATCTAAACCTCGTACTTTTCTTATTGCAAAATCTTCTAAAGGTTGGCTTTGGCATAGACGACTAGGACATGTTGGCATCCGTAATCTAGACAAGCTTATCAAAGGTGATCATATACTTGGTGTTAAAGATGTTATCTTTGATAAAGATAGACTTTGTAGTGCTTGTCAAGCCGGAAAACAAGTAGGTGGAAGTCATCCTGTAAAGAATATCATGACTACTAGGAGACCACTCGAGTTACTTCATATGGATCTTTTTGGTCCCAATGCTTACAAGAGCCTCGGTGGAAATTCCTATGGTCTAGTTATAGTTGATGATTTTTGCAGATTTACGTGGGTATTCTTTCTTGATGATAAGTTGCAGGTTCAAAAGATCTTCAAGAACTTCGTTCGTAAAGCGCAAAATCAGTTTGAAGTGAAGATCAAGAAGGTTCGGAGCGATAACGGATCAGAGTTCAAGAACACCCATGTAGATACCTTTCTTGACGAAGAAGGTGTTTCACATGAGTTCTCGGCTACGTACACACCTCAACAAAATGGAGTTGTTGAGAGGAAGAACCGGACTCTTATTGAGATGGCAAGAACGATGCTTGATGAATACAAGACGCCAAGACACTTTTGGGCAGAAGCCGTGGAGACAGCATGTCATGCCACGAACCGACTCTACTCGCACAAGCTTCTCGGTAAAACGGCATACGAGCTACTCACCGGTAACAAACCCCAAGTTGGATACTTTCGGGTATTCGGCTCAAAGTGCTACATTCTTGATAAGCATCATCGTACTAAATTTGCTCCTAAATCTCATGAAGGTTTCCTACTCGGGTATGGATCGAACTCTCACACTTACCGTGTCTACAAGAACTTCACTCGAAAAGTTGAAGAGACGGTAGATGTGAAGTTTGATGAATCTAATGGTTCGCAAGTCGAACAATTGCCAAATGATGTAGGAGATAAGGATCCTTCGGAAGCTATCCAAGACTTGTCCATCGGCAAGATTCGTCCCATGGAGGTGAAGGAAAGTACTTTGTCAACCCAAGTGGAAGCCCCTACTTCACGTCAAGGTGAACCTCAACACGACATGGAGGCATCCACAAGCGGTACACGACAAGATGAAGAGGAGGAAGTACATCATGAAGAACCACCACAACCTCCTTCACCACCACCTCAAGGAAACGACACCTTCAACAACAACGAAGATGAAGGAGATGATGATGATGAAGAAGCTCCACCATCCAACAAGCTGAAGCTACCCCGAGTTCGAGCAAGAGTGACCAAGAACCATCCTCTAAACCAAATCTTTGGTGACATACAAACCGGGAGAATCACTCGCTCTAAAACTCGCTTAGCTAATTTCTGTGAGCATTATTCTTTCATCTCTAGCATTGAACCCTTGAAGGTAGAACAAGCTCTTGAAGACCTGGATTGGGTGAACGCAATGCATGAAGAACTTCACAAGTTCAAGAGGAACGAAGTGTGGACACTCGTGGAGAAGCCCAAGGACGAGCACAACATCATCGGAACCAAATGGGTGTTTCGGAACAAGCAAGATGAAGACGGTCAAGTTGTACGCAACAAGGCGCGTCTCGTAGCCCAAGGATATACGCAAGTCGAAGGTATGGACTACGGTGAGACCTATGCACCCATTGCTAGACTTGAAGCTATTCGCATTCTTCTTGCCTATGCTAATCACCATAATATCATGCTTTATCAAATGGACATTAAAAGTGCCTTTTTAAATGGTGAGATTGAAGAAGAGGTCTATGTTAAACAACCCCTTGGTTTTGTGAATCCTAAGAAACCTAAACATGTTTACAAGCTTCGTAAATCTCTTTATGGTCTTAAGCAAGCCCCACGCGCTTGGTATAAATGCTTAACAAAGTTTCTCATTGAAAAGTGGTTTGAAATTGGTAAAATTGATGCAACCTTGTTCACTAAAAGAGTTAATGGTGAATTATTTGTGTGCCAAATCTATGTGGATGATATTATCTTTGGATCTACTAACCCACAATTTAGTGAAAGATTTGGAAGGTTGATGTCCGAGAAGTATGAGATGTCCATGATGTGTGAGCTGAAATTCTTTCTTGGTTTGCAAATCAAGCAAACAAGAGAAGGAACTTTCATCTCTCAAACCAAGTATACCAAGGACTTGATCAAGAAGTTCAACAATGCAAGAGTGTAAAGGTATGAAAACTCCTATGCCTACTAGTGGACATGTTGATCTTACCAAGGAGGACGAACCGGTTGATCAAAAAGTTTATCGATCTATGATTGGTTCATTGCTATATCTATGTGCCTCCCATCCCGATATTATGCTTAGTGTTTGCATGTGTGCTATATATCAAGCTGCACGTAAAGAGTGTCATCTTTTGGCCGTGAAACGTATTGTGAGATATTTGATACAAACACCAAACTTTGGCATTTGGTATCCCAAGGGATCTTCCTTTAACCTTGTTGGCTATTCCAATTCGGACTATGCCGGTGACAAGGTTGATAGAAAATCCAGCTCGGGTACATGTCAATTTCTTGGTAGATCTCTTGTGTCTTGGTCCTCCAAGAAACAAAACTCGGTATCTCTATCTACTGCCGAAGCTGAGTATATTGCCGCCGGATCGTGTTGCGCTCAATTGCTATGGATGACACAAACGCTTAAGGATTATGGAATCCATGTGAAAAATGTTCCATTACTTTGTGACAATGAAAGTGCTATTAAGATTGGTCATAATCCCGTGCAACATTCTCGAACTAAGCATATTCAAGTTATACATCATTTCATTCGTGATCATGTTGCCAAAGGAGATATTAATCTTAAGCATGTTCGCACTAACAAGCAATTGGCCGATATCTTTACTAAGCCACTTGATGAGAAAGTGTTTTGTTACTTGAGGAGTGAGTTGAACATCATTGATGCTTCAAACTTGAGCTAAGCTCACTCGGATGCATGCAAGGGGATGAGCTTACTTGACCATTCCATGCCATCATTACCATGAACTTCATATAACTTGGAATTCTATGCTCCCTTGTATTGCATCTAACCTTTTGTAGGTACTTGGAAGAACTTCATTTCACAAGAATGCCAGCAATTCCAATTATAAGCAATCTTGTTTTAGCCAAGTATCCACAACCTCTCTTGATGATGGAAGGAAGAAGACAACTCAACCATATCCTTGACATATAATTGATGTGATCATATTTGCTAATTCTCAATTGGTATCATGTCAAATGGATATATATTGTTCTTCCTTGCATGACTAACCTATGTAGGTGATAAGTGTACTAAAACAAGAAGGATTGCTCCCAACTCAATATGAACCTCATCAACCTCGAGAATCCTCAACAAGTTCACCTACAAGCCACGTCATCAACATCACTCAAAGGTATGTACTCATATTCTTGAAAAAGCTTTACTCCGAGTCATGAGGTAAAGCAACTCAAGTGATATGAAAACATTAAAATGTTTAATCGAAAAAAATGGTAACCCCATTTTGAGCTTAACGATGAGTATGACCTATGATCAAGTATTCTTGCTTGGCTCCTATGTCAATATACTCTAATATAGGTGACCTAGTCACCGACCATCATCTAGTTAGGTATCTTGATTGGTTCATTCTCTATTTTGCAAGATTTCTTGGAACCACTCAAACCTTCTCTAGTTGATATCTCTGTGTAAAGTCTTTTGCATTTCCTTTGAAAATCCTTTTGACACTTTGTTACAAGTTTTCCAAATTAATTTGCAAGTTTCTCAAACACTGCCAAGTTTCTGTTTAGCCCTCGGAGCCTCCGATACAAATAACTCGGTTCTACCGATTTAGCAGATGAGCTGCATAACAACAGCCCGGTTCCACCGACTTGTTCGTCTCGGAGCCACCGGTTTGATTTCTTCTCTTGTCTGTGTTCATGTTAGTAATTTTTTTGTTCCTTTAGTGATCCTACAAGTGACATTTTCATTTCTTCAATGATTCCTTATTATAATAATAAATAAATAAATAAATAAAGGGGAGAAACTCTATTCTAGGATCCCTAACTCAAAGGAGGAGAAGTCTTACAAGTTCTCAGATCAGTCAAAGAGGGAGAAATTATTTTCAATAATTCCCTCAGTTTTAATGCTCTCTATGATTCTAAAGTTTTTCATGATCCCTACATTCCATGACCCTTGTTCTCAAGGATCCCTTCTAACTCCATGATCCCTGTGTCTAACCCTGTGTATGGACCTTTTTGGAAATTAATGCCAAAGGGGGAGAAATACCAAAGCTTCAAAAGCTAAAGGAGGAGATACATGCTTCAATGCAAAGGGGAAGAAACAATCAAGGGGGAGAATATCAGAGTTTATACTTATATAGACAAGGGGAGAATACCAAAGTAGGGGGAGAAGTTCTGTTATGGAGAAGTTTATTCTATTTGCCTAATCTTATTCTAATTTGATACTCTTATTTGATTTCTCATGTTAGACTTGTCTCACCCTATCCAATCCCAATATCTACATGCTAAGATTCAGAGGGAAAGGATGACCTACTATTTTCATATCTAAGGGGAGAAAGTTCTAAATGATCTTGGAGACATATCAATCTTAAAGAATATCATCCTCTATATGTTCTCCACATCTTGGTACTATTGAGTTCTATTGCTTTTTGATTGGTAGAATACTCTTGTGTTTCCTAACATTGTTTTCTCAAGTGTAGTTCTACTACTAGAATGCTCAAGAACTCAAGGTAAGTATATGCATCATATCCTTGATCAAGATGATCTCTTGCTTCTTGCACATATTTTTTGCAAGAGTGAAGTCTTGAACAAGGATACACCTCACTCATATTTATTTGATGCATATAGCCAAGATACACATGACTCATTATATTCCATCTACTATATGTGTGTCCATGCATTCCAAAGCAACTATCCTTTAAAGGGATTTCACACATTTAGGGGGAGCAAATCTAAGTCATGTGTCTCTCAAAGTCTTCATAATATCTATGCATATCTTTATTTGAAGCTTTGATTGTATGTTATCATCAATTACCAAAAAGGGGGAGATTGAAAGCACAACATGCTCCCTTGGTGGTTTTGATAATTCATGACAACATACATTGTCTCTTGGGCTAATATTTCTACCTAGTGTATTTCAGGTGAAAGTCCATAGAGAGATGGGTTGGCAAAAAGGATTGTGGAGAAACCCCAAGATGCAAGGAAATGGATTGTCAAAGCTTCAAGCAAGAGGACTCTACATTTTACTTTGTGAGAAATCACTTTGAGTCCATAGGAAAGCCAATACTATTAAAAGCGGGTAAGGTACTGTTGGTGAACAAGATGCTCCACGTGCACAAGTGATAGTCACCAAAAACACCCACAAACTCTTCCACAAAAGTCTGTCCAAGCCTATCATGAAAATCAGTGCTACCAAAAATTTCCACTCGGTCCCACCGATTCCCAAACTCAGACAGACCCATGCCAAACCCTAGCCATTCGGTGCAACCGATTCTGCATCGGTGCCACCGAGTTCAGTTGCCAACTTTCTGTTACCTCGTTTCATATAATCGGTCTTACCGAGTTTTTTGGATCGGCGTCACCGAGTTGTGTAATCTGACCGTTGGTCACCTAATCGGTACCACCGAGATTTATGTATCGGTCTCACCGAGATTCAAAAGTTACTGCCTTTTGGTCACTTCGGTACCACCGAGTTTTATACTTCGGTGTCACCGAGTTGGTCACTTTAGGTGTAACGGTTGAATTTTTGGGGATGCCTATATATACCCCTTCACCACCACCCACTCGAAAGAGAAGCACTCAGAACTATTCCATACTTGCCCCATCCTATTTTCTGAGAGAGAGGCACCTACTCATGTGTTGAGATCATGCTATTCCACTTCATCCATATGAATCTTGATCTCTAGCCTCCCCAAGTAGCTTTCCACCAAATAAATCTCTTCCACCATAGCCAAATCTGTGAGAGAGTGATTGTGTGTTGAGGAGTCTATCATCTTGAATCACAAGAGCAAGGAGTTCATCGACATTGCCGAGCCTATTACCTTTTGGAGGGTGGTGCCTCCTAGATTGGTTAGGTGTCGCTTGGGAGCCTCCTACTTCGTGTTGTGGAGTTGAACCAAGAAGTTTGTACGGGCAAGCAGATCGCCTACTTCGTGAAGATCTACCCATAGTGAGGCTAGTCCTTCGTGGACGGAAGCCATTATGGAATAGTCAAGGTTGCTACTTCGTGGACCCTTATGGGTGGAGCCCTCCGTGGACTCTCGCGACCGTTACCCTCCGTGGGTTGAAGACTCCATAAACGTGGACGTACGATAGCACCACCTATCAGAACCACGGGAAAAATCTTCGTGTCCCTCATGTGTTTGATCTCCCTATCTCAACTCCTTACTTCCATGTGCAATGTCTTTACTTTCCGCTGCCATACTTGTTGACATGCATGTGTAGGGTGTGCTAGACTTGTCATAATTGCTAAAATCTGCCAACCAATTAACTTGGGAAAAGGTTAGGTTTTAATTCTTGCAAGTAGTCTATTCACCCCCCCCCCCTCTAGACACACACTTCTAGTGATCCTACAAGGACGCCCCGGAAGGCATCCCCTCTTTCGTCTCAATCCATCGGTATATCACTTGGAGCTATATTTTTATTCATCACATGATATGAGTTTTGCTTGGAGCATCGTTTGTTTTTGTTTGCTTTTACTTTTAGTTTGCCACAATCATAGTTTGCTGGACACACCTATTTGAGAGAGATACACCTTCATCATAATTTGTTAGAATACTCTATGTGCTTCACTTATATCTTTTGAGCTAAGTAGTTGCTCTAGTACTTCACTTATATCTTTTTGAGCACGGTGGCGTGTAGATTTTATAGAAATAATTTCACTCTCGCTCTTCACTTATATTTGTTTGAGAGTTAATAAATAGTGATGGTAATTTGCATGGGTCATAAGACTAGTCCAAAAATAATAGGTATTCAATGAGTGATAATTAAAACCATCATGTAGAACATATAGAGAAATTGTGGGTTAATGATATTGATGTGGTAATATGAAAAAGGTGTGAGTTCATAATTGTTGATCCATAGAAGTGTCAATATTAAGATAGGTTAACTTCTTGTTCATCTAAAATTTAGAAAGGCATGGTGATGATGTGTGAGCATTTCTATTCCTCGTTGAAATCCTAGTGTTGTTTCAGGTCGGAGGCGCGCGATGGTTAACTCCTACAAACCTCCTCCCTCGGGGCATGCGAGTAGTACTTTGATTTGTGATAAAACTAATAAAACTTTGCAATAAGTATATAAGTTCTTTATGACTAATGTGAAATCATGGACACGCAATCTCACCTCCTCATATTTGCTAGCCTCTTCGGTACCGTGCATTGCCCATTCTCACCTTGAGGATCGGTGCAACTTTCGCCGGTGCATCCAAACCCTGTGACATGATACGCTCTATTGCCCATCAGCCTTATTATATCTTCCTCAAAACAGCCACCATACCTACCTATCATGGCATTTTCTTAGCCATTCCGAGATATATTGCCATGCAAATTCCATCGTCACTTCACATGACTAGTTCGTTCATCATCATATTGCTTTGCATGATCATATAGAGCTGACATAGTATTTGTGGCAAAGCCACTATTCATCATATTTTTGATACATGTCATGCTAGATCTTTGCACATCCTGGTACACTGCCAGAGGCATTCATATAGAGTCATGTCTTCCTATCAGTTCTTCATATCGAGTTGTAAGTAAATAAAAGTGTGATGGTCATCATTAGAGCATTTTCCCAGTGAGGAAATAAAAATGGGGGAGGCCAAATGAGCCCACCATAATAAAGAAATGAGAGAAAATAAGAGAAGGGACTTTTCTACTATCCTTTACCACACTTGTGCCTCAAAGTGGCACTTTGTTCCTCATATAGAGAGTCTCATGTTAATGACATTTTCATATGCTAGTGGGAATTAATTTTTCATTATTATAAACTTGGCTTGTATATTCCTATGACGGGCTTCCTCAAATGCCCGAGGTCTTCATGAGCAAGAAAGTTGGATGCACACCCCACTTAGTTTCAGCTGAGCTTTCATACACTTATAGCTCTAGTGCATCATTTGCATGGCAATCCCTACTCCTTGCATCGACATCTATCGATGGGCATCCCCATAGCCCGTTGGTATGCCTAGTTGATGTGAGACTATCTTCTCCAATTTTTACCCCTTTGATATTTACCACCATATTCCATTCCACCTAAATGCTATGTCCAATGGCTCACGCTCATGTATTGCGTGAAGAATAAAAAGTTGATGCATATTGAAAAAGTACGATCCAATTGCCTGACTCGGACACCGTGGTGATTGACATTTGTATTAATGTGGTGAAGTTGGAGCCATGCCTTGCTAATATAATAAGATGAATGGGGGTAAACATTCTTTGAGGATCGTACACTTTGAAATATTAATGATTTTGTTTCTTATGCTTATAAGTATTGCTATGTTAATACTTGTTAATTCATCGTTTCTCAATGAGCATACATGCAAAATATTACATAATGGGTAGCATATCACATCAAAAATTCTATTTTTATCATTTACCTACTCGAGGACGAGCAGGAACTAAGCTTGGGGATGCTTGATACATCTCCAACGTATCTATAATTTTTTATTGTTCCATGCTGATATATTATCATTCTAGGATACTTTTTAAGTATTTATTTACCAATTTATATTATTTTTGAGCACTAACCTATTGACCCAGTGCTAGTTGTTGTTTTCTGCATCTTTTCACTTTTTCAAGTGTACAATACCAAACGAAGTCCAATTGCCACAAAACTTTTTGATGATTTTTTCTGGACCAAAAGAAGACCTGGGAGATTCGGATGGAAGCCGGGAGCCACACGAGGGCCCCACAAGCCAATAGGGCGCGCCCTAGGGGGGTGCGCCCTGATGTCTTGTGGGCCCCTGGCGGCTCCCCCAACCTCGTTCTCTGGCCTATAAATTCACATATATCGTGAAAACCCTAGAGGCAGTCCCTAAAGTCTTTTTATGCCGCCGCAAGTCTATGTTCCATCGGGAGGCCTTCTGGAGCTCCGTTCCGGCACCCTGCCGGAGGGGGATCGATCAACGAGGGCCTCTTCATCAACCTTGCTGTCCTCATGATTATGTATGAGTAGTTCCCCATAGACCTACGGGTCCGTAGTTAGTACCAAGATGGCAATCTCTCTATCTCTTGATCTTCAATACAATGATCATCACATCTTCGCTTTGATCTATCCGATGTAATCCTTTTGTGTGGTGCGTTTGTTGGGATCCGATGAATTGTGGGTTTATGTTCAGATTATTCATGAAAAGTATTTGAGTCACCTCTGAATATTATGATTCTTATTTGCATGATCATTATATCTTCGTAATTCTCTCCGATGTATTGATTTGCTTTGGCCAAGTAGATTGATCTTTCTTCAGTGAGAGAGGTGTGTTGTAGTAGGTTCAACCTGACGAGTTTCTATATCCCAGTGACAGAAGGGGACAAGTTGCGTATCTGTCTTGTTGCTACTAAGGATAAAACGATGGGGTTTATGCATATTGCTTGAGTTTACTTTGTCTACATCATGTCATTGTTCTCCATGCATTACTCTGTTTTACTTAATACTCTAGATGCATGCTGGATAGCGGTCGATGAGTGGAGTAATAGTAATAGGAGTAGGCAGGAGTCGGCCTATTTGTTTATGGACGTGATGCCTATATACACATGATCATTGCCGTGAAAATCGCATAACTATCCGTTTTTCTATCAATTGCCCAACAGTATTTTGTTACCCACCGTATGTTGCCTATGTGAGAGATGCCGCTAGGGAAAACTATGACCCCTGGGTCTATTCACTTATAAATTCATAAACGCTATTATTATCTTGCTGCCATTATTTGTCTTTTATTTTATTTTGCAATTTACAATTATCAACAATTATCTACACAAGTCATTTGCTTGCAAATAACGAGATCAAGGGGATTGACAACCCTCTTGCCCGCGTTGGGTGCAAGTTGTTTGCTCTTTTGTGTGCAGCCGCTGAAGACGGTTGAGGATTGATATTCCTATTGGTTCGATAGACCTTGGTTTCATAACTGAGGGAAATACTTACCCGTATTGTGATGCAATTACTCGTTCCTATTCACGAAAAACCCAACGCAGATCACAAGTATCATTGCACCATACTATAACTGGTGTCCCTATTGATAGAAGAATATCTCGATGTGCAGATTAATTTTCTATTATATTTGTTTGTTTATTTAGGGAAGATTTATTGGTGTTTGTTAAATGTATTATCTCCTATGTTTTGTTTCTTTTCCATTCTTTCATGGGAAGGTTTGGTTGAAAACACGACAAATCACGTATCAGCCATCTGCCATTTGCTAATAATATGTTTTTATATGTATCCATGATGTAAACAAGGCTGTCAGATTAGGTATCTGACGTGGCTTGAGACTGCGTCGGTATTTCCCCAAAGAGGAAGGGATGATGCAGCACAGCGCCGGTAAGTATTTCCCTCAGTTATGAAACCAAGGTATCGAACCAGTAAGAGGATCACCAACACTATGTAAACAACACCTGCACACAAAGAACAAATACTTCTAACCCGACGCGAAAGAGAGGTGGTCAATCTCTCTACGGTAAAAAGATAGATTAGGTAGTGATAGATTGGATAAATAGATCTCACAAGAACACAAAATAAATGAGGCAAATAAAAAGTGCAGCAAGGTATTTTTAGGTTTTCTGGAATAATAGATCTGAAAACAAAAGCGGCAAAAACATAGATCAAAATGCAATATGTTAGAAAAGTAGACCCGGGGGCCGTAGGATTCACTAGTGGCTTCTCTCATAGTATAGCACACGGTGGGTGAACAAAATACTGTTGGAAAATTGATAGAAAATCGAATAATCATGACGATATCCAAGGCGATGATCATTATATAGGCATCACGTCCAAGATTAGTAGACCGAAACGATTCTGCATCTACTACTATTACTCCACACATCGACCGCTATCCAGCATGCATCTAGTGTATTAAGTTCATGGAAAAACAGAGTAATGCAATAAGAACGGTGACATGATGTAGACAAGATCTATTCATATAGGAATATACCCCATCTTGTTATCCTTAATAGCAACGATACATGCGTGCCTCGCTGCCCTTCTGTCACTGGGAGAGGACACCGCAAGATCGAACCCATCACAAAGCACCTCTTCCCATGACAAGAAAAATCGATCTAGTTGGCCTAACTAAACCAAAGATTCGAAGAATAAATAAGAGGCTATAAGTAATCATGCATATAAGAGATCAAAGAAGACTCAAATAATATTCATGGATAGAAACTAGTCATGAACTCAAAATTCATCGGATCCCAACAAACACACCGCAAAAAGTTTACATCAAATAGATCTCCAAGAGACCATTGTATTGAGAATCAAAAGAGAGAGAGAGGAAGCCATCTAGCTACTGCCTACGGACCCATAGGTCTATGGTGGACTACTCACGCATCATCGGAGAGGCGCCAATGAGGATGATGAACCCCTCCGTGATGGTGTTAGATTGGATCTCGCGGTTCTGGAACTTTCGGCGGCTGGATGTATTTTTCGTTGACTCCTCTAGGGTTATTGGAATATTTGGGTATTTATTGAGCTCAGAGGCGGTAGAGAGGGTTCCTGAGGCGGCCATAACCCATCAGGGCATGCCCGAGGCCCCTGGCATGCCCTGGTGGGTTGTGGGCGGCCTGGGCTCCCTCCTGGTTACTTCTTTGGCCCACTGGCCTTCTTCTGGTCCAAAAAAAATCTCCAAAAAGTTTCATCGCGATTGGACTCCGTTTTGTACTGATATTCTGTGAAGTAAAAAAACAAGGAAAAACAACAACTCGCACTTGGCACTATGTCAATAGGTTAGTCCCAAAAAATGATATAAAGTTGCTATAAAATGATTGTAAAACATCCAAGAATGATAATATAACAGCATGGAACAAGCAAAAATTATAGATACGTTGGAGACGTATTAGCATCCCCAAGCTTAATTCCTACTCGTCCTCGAGTAGGTAAATGATTCAAACAAATTTTTTGATGTGGAATGCTGCCTAACATGTTCATCACATATTCTTTTCTTTTGTAGCATGGACATTTGGACTTCTAGATGGTTCAAAGCAATAGTCTAGTTTTGACATAAAGACTTTAATACTCAAGCATGCCAACAAGCAACCATGTCTTTCAAAATATCAACACTAAAGAAAGTTATCCCTAGTCCATCATGCTCAATCATTGATCCATTCATGAAACACACTCAAATATTAGCTACACCCAATGCTCAAGTATGATCATAGTGCCCCCTAGTTGGTGCTTTATAAGAGAAGATGGAGACTCAAATTAAAAATAAAAATTGCATAAAGTAAATAGATAGGCCCTTCGCAGAGGGAAGTAGGGATTTGTAGAGGTGCCAGAGCTCAAGGTTTAAATTGAGAGAGAGAAAATATTTTGAGTGGCATGCCTTTCCTGTGAACGAAAACGACAAAGTAGTTCGCAATACTTTCCATGCTAGATATATCATAGGCGTTTCCCAAACATAAACTAAAGTTTATTCCTTTTTCCACCATTCTTTCACAATCCATGGCTGGCCGTATCCACGGTTGCCTTCCATACCAACACTTTCCAAGGAATTTATTATTTGACAACATAAAGTAAATTTCTTTTTCATTTTGGGATTGGGCATCCCTATTACCGCCGTACTCTCGTGCAATGACAAGTGAATAAACACTCATCATGAGAATAACACATCTAGCATGGAAACATATTGGCTACCCCCTACCGTTTCATGAGCGGTACGAGCACACAAAAAGGAAATTCATTTTGAAAATTAGAGATGGCACATACAAATTTTCTTAGAACGGCATGGAAATACCGCATATAGGTAGGTATGGTGGACTCATAAGGCCAAACTGGGTTTAAGGATTTTGGATGCACAAGTAGTATTTCTACTTAGTACAAGTGGAGGCTAGCAAATAGATTGAGAAGCAACCAACCAAGAAATGAAAATTCACATAAACGAGCATTGAGCATAACTAACACCGAATAATGCACCATAAGTAGGATGTAATTTCATTGCATAACTATTGACTTTCGTACTTGCATAGGGAATCACAAACCTTAACACCAATATTCTTACTAAAGCATAATTACTCACCAACATGACTCACATATTACTATCATCATGTCTCAAAACTATTATAAGGATTCAAGTTTAATTTGTCCAATGATCTTCATGAAAGTTTTTATTATATCCTCCTTGAATATCTATCACTTTGGGACTAGTTTCATATATTGCCATTGCTTTTGACAAGCTCAAACAAATTTAAGTGAAGAACATGAGCATAAAGATTTCATCTCTCAAAATAATATAAGTGAAGCATGAGAGGATTTCTTCAAAATTTACTAACTCTCAAATTAATCTAAGTGAAGCATGAGAGTATTTCTTCAAAATTTCAAAGCACAACGTGCTCAAAAAAATATAAGTGAAGCACTAGAGCAATTCCATAGGTCAAAAAATTTAAGTGAAGCATACAGAGCAATTCTAACAAATCATAGAATAATTTTGGCTCTCTCAAATAGGTGTGTCCAGCAAGGATACTTGTGATAAACTAAAAATCAAAGCAAGCAAAGACTCAAATGATACAAGACGCTCCAAGCAAAACTCATGATATGTGACGAATAAAAATATAGCTCCAAGTAAAATACCGATGCTCGTTAGAAGAAAGAGAGGATGACACTCGAGGCATCCCCAAGCTTAGTTGCTTGTTCTCTTTGGATATAACTTGGGGGTGTTGTAGCATCACCAAGCTTAGGCTCTTTTCACTCCTTATTCCTTCATCCATCGTGATCTCACCCAAAACTTGAAAACTTCAATGACACAAAACTCAACAAAATCTTCATGAGATCCGTTAGTATAATAAAGCAAATCACCACTTTAAGTACTGTTGAAAACTCATTCAAATTTTATTATTGCATTATAACTATTGTATTTTAAGTTTACCATGGCTTATACCCTTCAATACAAACCATAGATTCATCAAAACAAGCACACAATGCAACGGAAACAGAACCTGTCTTAAACAGAACAGTCTGTAGTAATCTGTACTATAACCATACTTATGTAACTCTACAAATTCTGAAAAATTAGTACAACGTAAAGAATTTGTATAGGAAAACTGTATTAAAATTTCAGCTCATTATCACGCTCCAGTAAAAAATCAATGACACTAGCTAACCAATAAGCATAGACTGCAAGGGAAGATCAAAAAGTACATCCTAAGAAAGATGCTATACTTAACACTTTTAATAACTGCATGGGCTTATAAAGCACTGGAAATGGAACTATTGAGACTACCACTGCTGTAATAAAAGAAGACACGAGGTAAGAGGAAATTATACAGGCTTGCCTACAATCCCTTAATTCGCGCACTGGAGGCAAAGTTTCTGTTTCAGATTCAGCATTGTTTCTACTCATCTTATGAATCATCCTAAAGGCTTTACTTGGCACAAACACTAAATAAAACATAAAAACACAATCATAACAGAGGCATAATTGTGTCAACACTCAAAAACAGAAAGAAAAAGATGAAAATAAATTTATTCATTGGGTTGCCTCCCAACAAGCGCTATCGTTTTACGCCCCTAGCTAGGCATGATGATTTCAATGATGCTCACATAAAAAGTTGTAATTGAAATATGCAAGAGAGCATCATGAATCTCATGACAAACACATTTAAGTCTAACCCACTTCCTATGCATAGGGATTTTGTGAGCAAACAATTTATGGGAACAAGAATCAACTAGCATAGGACGGCAAAACAAGCATAACTTCGAAACTTCGAACACATAGAGAGGAAACTTGATATTGTTGCAATTCCTACAAGAATATGTTCCTCCCTCATAATAAATTTCAGTAGCAACCTGAAGGAATTCAACAATATAATTATCACATAAATTATTCTTTTCATGATGCACAAGCATAGAATTTTCATTACTCTCCACATAAGCAAATTCCTTATCATCCATGGTAGTGGGAGCAAACTTAACAAAGTAACTATCATGAGACACTTGATTGACATAACGACATTGCAAATTAAAACCATGATGATAAGTTTCATGGTTATCATTACTCATTATAGCATACGTGCCATCACCATCATCATAAATAGGAGGCATGCAATCATCATAATAAATTTGCTCATCAAAACTTGGGGGGACTAAAAGTATCATCTTCATCAAACATAGCATCCCCAAGCTTGCGGCTTTGCATAACATTAGCATCATGGATATTTAGAGAATTCATACTAGCAACATTGCAATCATGCTCTTCAATCAAGGAGCTATCATGAATCAACTTATAAATTTCTTCTTTCAACACTTCATCAAATATTTCAGCTTGATGATTTCCAAACAAAACTTCATAGAGATAATCAAGTGCACTCAACTCACTAGCAATTGGTTCATCATAATTTGGTCTTTTGAAAAGATTAGCAAGTGGATGAGGATCCATATCAATAGATTTTTAGCAAGCGAAGATGCAAGCAAATAGAAGGCACATGGCAACACAAGCAAACAAAAAGAGATCCGGCGAGAAAAAGGCGAACGAAAAAGAGGGCGGATAAAATGGCAAATTTTGTGAAGTGGGGGAGAGGAAAACAAGAGGCAAATGGCAAATAATGTAATTGCAAGGAGATGAGATTTGTGATTAGGAACCTGATAGATGTTGATGGTGTCTCCTCGGCGCCAGATATTGGCACGTAGAAGAGACCGCTTCCTCTCTGGTAACGTCGCCAGAAATTCCTTTGATGTGGCTTGAGACTACATCGGTATTTCCCCAAAGAGGAAGGGATGATGCAGCACAGCGACGGTAAGTATTTCCCTCAGTTATGAAACCAAGGTATCAAACCAGTAGGAGGATCACCAACACTATGTAAACAACACCTACACACAACGAACAAATAGTTGCAACCTGACGTGAAAGAGAGGTTGTCAATCTCTCTATGGTAAAAAGATAGATTAGGTAGTGATAGATTGGATAAATAGATCTCACAAGAACACAAAATAAGAGAGGCAAATAAAAAGTGCACAAAGGAATTTTTGGGTTTTTTGGAATAATAGATTTGAAAACAAAAGCGGCAAAAAGATAGATCGGAAAGCAATATGTTGGAAAAGTAGACCCGGGGGCCGTAGGATTCACTAGTGGCTTCTCTCATGAGTATACCATACGGTGGGTGAACAAATTACTGTTGGGCAATTGATAGAAAATCGAATAATCATGACAATATCCAAGGCGATGATCATTATATAGGCATCACGTCCAAGATTAGTAGACCTAAACGATTCTGCATCTACTACTATTACTCCACACATCGATCGATATACATCATGCATCTAGTGTATTAAGTTCATGGAAAAACATAGTAATGCAATAAGAACGGTGACATGATGTAGACAAGATCTATTCATGTAGGAATAGACTCCATCTTGTTATCGTTAATAGCAACGATACATGTGTGCCTCGCTGCCCCTTCTGTCATTGGGAGAGGACACCGCAAGACCGAACCCATCACAAAGCACCTCTTCCCATGGCAAGAAAAATCGATCTAGTTGGCCTAACTAAACCAAAGATTCGAAGAAGAAATACGAGGCTATAAGTAATCATGCATATAGGAGCTCAAAGAAGACTCAAATAATATTCATGGATAGAAAGTGATCATGAACTCAAAATTCATCGGATCCCAACAAACACACCGCAAAAAGTTTACATCAAATAGATCTCCAAGACACCATTGTATTGAGAATCAAAATAGAGAGAGGAAGCCATCTAGCTACTGCCTACGGACCCGTAGGTCTATGGTGGACTACTCACGCATCATCGGGGAGGCACCAATGAGGATGATGAACCCCTCTGTGATGGTGTTAGATTGGATCTCGCGGTTCTGGAACTTGCGGCGGCTGGATGTATTTTTCGTCGACTCCTCTAGGGTCTCTGGAATATTTGGGTATTTATAGAGCTCAGAGGCAGTGGAGAGGGTTCCCGAGGCGGCCTCAACCCATCAGGGCGCGCCTGGGGCCCCTAGCGCGCCCTGGTGGGTTGTGGGCGGCCTGGGCTCCCTCCTGGTTATTTCTTTGGCCCACTGGCCTTCTTCTGGTCCACAAAAATTCTCCAAAAAGTTTCGTCATGATTGGACTCCGTTTGGTACTGATATTCTGCGAAGTAAAAAAACAAGGAAAAACAGCAACTGGCACTTGGCACTATGTCAATCGGTTAGTCCCAAAAAATGATATAAAGTTGCTATAAAATGATTGTAAAACATCCAAGAATGATAATATAACATGGAACAAGCAAAAATTATAGAAAGGTTGGAGACATATCAGTATCCTAGATTTTTTTCCATCAAGTGATTTTGTTATTCAAATTTATTTGGTATTCTGATAAATGGATTATCTTCTATGTTCTGATTCTTTTGTCTTCCTTGGTGTGAAGTTTCAGTTGACAACAGATTTGGAAATTTATATCAAGCATCTTCCATTTGCTAATAATATGTAGTAATATGTATTTGTGATATAAGCAATGGTTGATTAGGTGTTCCAAGTTTTGCCAAACAAGTCATTCCGGTATAACATATCAATAGGAGTTGAACTAACATTTCAAAGTTATGTTGCTGCTAAGCATGTTGGTAGTTTGGCACACCTTTGGATGTGCTGCCACGTGTCGTTGTGTTGTTGGCCTTGTCGCTCGAACCGGTGGTAGACACTGTCGGGGAGGGGGTTGCTACTCCACCATCATCCCCTCCTCCGCCAGCAAAGTCGGCGTCACGACCACCGCTGGGGGTGACACCTACACATCAAAGTTGTCGGCATGCGGTTCCCGATGACGGTACTATGGACACAAATGAGGACTCATTGGCCAAGGCTATGCGGCATAAAGCAGCGCAGAACCTCGACAACTAAGGTGTGATGTCGTCACCCAAATCCTTTTTACCTTTTTCCAATAGTGGCATCGTTTTTAAGTTGAATAATGTCGGTGTTAGTCTAGGAAAGAATGAGAATGGTATTTCTATTTCGAATAATGCTTTGAAACATTTGGAATATGACCGATTAAAAGTTACTCTACGTGTTTTTAGCAAGTCTTATGCCTCCCATACTGTTGAAGAGGAGTTGCATGTCACATTAGATGGTTAGCTACTCTCTCATTTAGTAGGAGCGGTTTTAGACATGGGCCTAGATGAACTAGGGCTTAGCTCATTGGTTGAGCTTACATCATCCGGACGTAAATCAAAGACCGCACATTCGAAAAACGATAGCAAGTCCCGTAAGAGGGTAAAATGTTCTAAATATCCTATTGTTTCCTCATGAATGAAATTGCTTTTAATACCAGAGGTCTTCGTGACTTGGATAAACACTTATTCATTGCGAATGTAATAGGGAATACACTTTAGATTTTTTTTTGGTTATCTCTGAAATGGGGAGATGTGATTTCTCAGTAAGTCTTCTTAAGCATCTTTCTGGCAGGATAGACTTCACTTGGGTTACACGACCGCCTAGAGGTCGTTCTGGGGGCATTTACTTAGCGTAAATAAAGGGAGTATGGATGTTTTGGCTAGTTTGGATGGTGAGTTTCATGTTAAACTCCATATTCGCAACAAGGCGAACACTTCACATGGACCCTCGTCGACGTGTATGGGGCATCCCAAGATGAGTTCAAGGTCGATTTTCCCCATGAATTGGTTAATCTGGCGAAAGATAATCCCTACACCATTCTTATAGGTGGGGATTTCAATTTGCTTAGATTTCCAAATGAGAAAAGCCGCGGGAGGTTTGATAATCATTGGACTTTCCTTTTCAACGATGCCATTGACAGTCTAGATCTGCGAGAGCGAACAGTCTTCCGGAACCAACATATGAGAAACTAGATCACGTTTTAATGGATACTGGCTAATCTAAATTTCCTGTGTTGTTTGTTCGTGCTCTACCTCGTATTGAGGCTATATCATACCCCACACCCATTCTCCTAACTACTGGTTTGCCACGACCACAACATAGACGCAAGTTCAAGTTTGAACTTGGGTGGTTCCTACAGGATGGCTTCCATGACATGGTGAAGGAGGTGTGGGAGAAACCAATGGTCGAGCATACCCCAGTTCACAAATGGAATAACAAAATGCATGCATTGCACAAATTCCTTTGTGGTTGGGCTAGGCATATGATGGGTAGACTCAAAAAGGAGAAGCTTCGTCTCTCATCTATCATTGATGAAATATAAGTTTTGGCAAAGGTAGACCTCTATTTGAGCATGAAATCGAGATCACGAGTCATTCGAATGCACACATAGCTAGCATGCTGTGTGAGGAGGAACTCAAATCGTACCAACATGCTAACTCTTAATTTATCGTGAAATGTGATTCAAATACTAGGTATTTACATGGAGTTGCTAATGGCAGACACCAGAAGAAATTATTCATTCCCTACAACAGGATGAGGGCACGATAGAGGGGCATCAGAAACTTAAATCTTATATCATTAATTATTATAAAAATTTGTTCGAAGCCCCAGAGGAAGGAAACTTCTCGATGGATGAGTCCCGAACAGATGACATCCCCCAGGTCTCTGATGAGGAAAATAGCCTTCTAACAACCCCGTACTCTAAGGAGAAAGTTAGAAAGGTTGTTTTCCTAATGGAACACAACAAAGCCTCGGATTCAGATGGTTTTCAGCTAAGTTCTATCAAAGCTTATGCGAAGTCATAAACCAGGTCTCCTACTCTTGTTTAGCAACCTACCTGGTGTCCATCTAGAATTGGTGTCCATCCTGAAGTCCTACTCTTGTTCACTTAAATTTCAGCGAGATTATTTTATTACCTAATGCTAATGAGGCTGAAAGGATACAACAATATAGACCTATTTGCCTCCTTAATATTTGTTTTAAATATTCACAAAGGTTGCGACTATTAGGCTAAATTCGGTTGCTGAACATGCGGTTCGTCCTTCACATACTTCTTTTATGCAAGGAAGACACATCCTAGATGGAGTTGTTATCCTTAATGAATTACATCAGAAAAATTTGAATGGGGTGGTACTCAAAATAAATAGCCTTTGAAAAACCTTATGACAAAGTCAAATGGCCATTTCTTCAACAAATTCTCAGAATGAAAGGATTTTCTGTAGAGTGGCATGCAATGATCCATAGCTTCATTTTTTGAGGTAGTGTTGCCATTAAGGGGGGAGGAAGTAGCTACGCCTAACTCAAGATCTAGGAAATGCTTAGTAAGGTATCCCCAGTATTTACTGATTCAATGATGACGTTGGACACTATTTCCAAATGAAGAAGGGATTGCGACAACTTGACTCGTTAGCGCCCATGCTATTCAATATAGTGGCGGATATGCTAGCGGTCATGATCGAGCGTGCCAAGGTTGATGGCAAAATTGATGGGGTTGTAAATCATCTAGTTGATGGTGGTCTCTCTATACTTCAATATGTCGATGATATGATTCTCTTCATGCTTCATGACCCCGAGAAAGAGAGAAATCTGAAATAAATTTTATCAGCATGCGAGCAACTCTCAGGTCTTAAGATCAACTTTCATCAAAGTGAATTGTTTTGTTTTGGCAAGGCTCAACACGAGGCCCACCTATACGTTGAGCTGTTCGGATGCGGGTTGGGTCACTTTCCGATCACATATTTGGGGATACCGATACATTATCGAAGACTCACAAATGTTGAATAGAAACACGTCGAGGAGAGACTTAAAAAATACTTAGCAGTTGGAAAGGTAAAATGTTGTCTCTGGGTGGAAGATTGGTCCTCATAAGCTCAGTACTAAGTAACATGGTACTATATATGATTTCCTTCTTCTAGTTGCCAAAATGAGTTTTACATAGAATGATTTATTTCTGATCAAGATTTATTTGGCATGGAGACAGTGAGAGAAAGAAATATCAACTAGCTAATGGGGTGTGGTTTGTCTTCCCAAAGGCCAAGGCGTGTTGGGCATTCATGACCTTGAGGTTAAGAATAGGGCCCTCCTCGACAAATGGTTGTTTACATTACTGACAGAATATGGTGTATGGAATACCCTCCTGAGGAGGAAATATGTGGGTTCCAAGGTGGTATTTCAAGTATACTGGAAGCCTGGGGATTCTCACTTCTAGGCTGGTCTAATGGCTATGAAGCAATATTTCTTCTCCAATGGATCCTTCTTGATTAAGGACGGCTCATAAATTAGATTATGGGAGGACAAGTGGCTAGGAAATGCCACACTCTGGGAACAATATTCGGCTCTATGCAACATTGTGCGTAACAAGGGTGATACTATCGCCATTGTAATGGAATCATTTCCGCCAAATGTGACGTTTGGAAGAGATTTAATTGGACCCAGGCTCCAATCATGGTATGGCCTGCTCCAGCGGTTGTCCATGGTGCAATTGTCACATGGGTATGATGTATTATGATGGAACCTACATGGGAATGGGCAATTCTCAGTGGATTCTATATATAGAGTGTTAATGTAGTCTGATGTGCCAGTTGATAATAACAAGAAGATCTGGAAGATGAAGATAGCTCTTAAGAATAAAATATTTGCATGGTATGTTCGTCGCAGAGTCATTCTTACTAAAGATAACCTTATTAAGAGGATTTTTCATGGAAGTCCGCAATGTGTTTTTTGTCACCATGATGAGACAAAACATTTATTATTTCAATGCAAATTGGCTCGTTCTATATGGTCAGTCATCCAGATAGCTTTTGGCTTGTATCCTCCTTGTAGTGTTGCTAATGTATTTGGCAACTGATTACATGTGATAGATCACATGTTTAGAACTCTTCTTAGGGTGGGAGCGCTGGCCGTTATTTGGTCGCTTTGGCTATGTAGGAAATGATAAGGTTTTTATCGATAAAAGTACTTCTCTGATGCAGGCTATCTGTAGATGTACCAGGACTCTTAATTTATGGTCCTATCTACAACGCGTGGAGAATCGAGACCTGTTTACGGAGGTGTGTACTGACGAGTCCAATTTATGTGATGATTATTCCATGTATTTTCTGCCTACAAGTTAGCCTTCATGGAAATTTAACGCGTTCACACAATTATTTTTGTTGATAATCCCTCGGGTGATGTCTTTTGGAGAATTTATTAATGGAGAAAATCCTCCGAAATGGTAGTGGAATCACATATTTAAGGTGATAATCCCTTTTCCATACATAAATCAAGTAAGAAGGCTGAAGGAACGGGCTTCGTCATGCTTCCAGAGCGAACGACGACGTTCCATACGACCGCGCACGCTCATATGAGCGATCGTATAGCGCGGCCCCGCCACCGCTTGATCGACTATTTCCGCCCTGTCAAAGTGGATCGCAAATCAGATGCACAGAGACACCAGAAACTCATCCAGTAGGCAGAACCCTAGCCTATGGAATCTATCTGGAGGGGGGATCGACCAGGAGAAGAAGGTATTCTTCCCACCATAGAGGATGACAACATTGTAACCATCATCATCATCACTATCATCTTCATCAGCACCGTCTTCATCATCATCATCATCTGCATCCTAATCATCTACAACATCAAGAACCCTACTGGATCCTTTGGTGTACCATTTGAATCATTCATCCATGTATTCCATTACCATGGTCATGATGTTTGTCATTCCCATGTGTGAGTAGACCCCTAGTTCTCGAGGGTATGGATGAACCTTGGTATGTGTAGGACCTGAAATGTTATTGTGGATATGAGATCCGCTGTTGAATGCTTAGTTTAATAACTTTGTGAATGTTGTGAAGGTGCCCCACTCAGTATGTATGCCTTTTTGTCCATGAAGTATATCACTGTCTTTGCATAGGTATAGGTTGTGGAGGTAATTTGAGGTGACAGTAAAAGACTACTGCTCCTAACCTTTACAATTGACCGGGGTTTTATGGGGAACCCTTAGAGAGGCCGCGTCCATGGGGAAACCATTAATTATCATGAGTTGTAACCCTCAGGGGGATACTATGATGGTGGCGTGCGTGGCACAAAGTCTACCACTAGTAGAGTGTGTACTGTACCCGGCTTCGCCCGGCATAATCGTCAATAGTGGCTCAAGTATTCGTTCCATACTATGCTTATGCATGGTAGTACTAGAAACATACCAATGGGGATTCCAGACTCCCTGAGAACGCCTATTGTTTCACAGTCATTGAATCCTTGTTCCTTATTTACTTTTATGTTATTTAGGTATAAGTCGCTACATTATTCAATGATTATTTAAATCTGCCCTCACTCTGCTTTAAATCAACAATTATCTGCAGGCCCAAAGTTAAGTAACTCTCTACAAGAGGCAAAAGTCAAATTCATGTGCTCCATGTGGGATCGATACTCTTACTTCGAAAAGGCGAGAACTAAACTCTGTGCGCTTGCAGGCTATCAAGCTTTTTTTGGCTCCATTGTCGGGGAGCTGATCGCTTTTGGGCCTTGCCTTAAGTTTTGAATTATTTTTTGGATCTAATGGTTTTTTGCAGTTTGAAAGCAGCCATGGTCCTTCAAGAAGAAATTTACAAGATAGGTGATGAGTTAGTATCAGGACCGGCTCGAGGAGAGACATTTATAGCAATTGGTCCTGACTTACCTGGTAACGTACATGAGATAAACCATCGGTTAATTGCTATGATAAAAGAGAATATATTCTGAGGTGATGCAGCTGAATGTCCTTATGAGCATATGTAGCCTTGCATGTGGAGATCTTCAGCTGCAGGAGGTAACCAACGATGAGATCAAAGCAAAAGTATTCCCTAATTCACTCCAAGGAGGGGCTACAAGGTAGTTAAGATGCCAAGATATAAATACACTGAGTAACTGGCTAAAATTATTAGATGCATTCTATGCTCATTATTATCCTTAAGGGAAGTTATATACAATCAGAAGGAAGATTAGCAGCTTTGGACAGCGAGAAGGTGAGAAATTAGTAGGTGCATATATAAGGTATCGTGAAATACTTCTTGCATGGCATGAACATCATTATCATGACAATTTAATAGTCAATTTCTTTTATGGTGGGCCTAACTCATAAAGCAAACAAGCTTTAGATCTTGCTTCTAAAGGTTCTTTTATGGGAACCGGGATATCAGATGATTGGAGTTTACTTGACAGGATGAGCTACAATGCTGAAATTGGTACCTCTGTTCGAAGGAAAAGAGTAAGGTTGATCTTTTTTATGATAGTATCAAATCTTTCCTTAGAACTACAAAGGTAAAATACTTACGTCATGAGCTAAATATTGGAACTAACTCCATGTTTCATGTTTTGAAAGACATTTCTATGTTTTTGAATTTTCCAGAGAAAAAGTACTTGAAATTCAGCAGGGAGTCTAAAGCTATCTGTGTGGTGGAGGCTATAAAGAAAAAGACTACTCCACTTGAAAGACGAAAAGAAGCTCATTGGAAGCCAAATGGTAAAAAGCCAGAAGGAATACCCTCAAGAAGGGGAAAGAAAAACGTTAAGGTAGAAAAATGCGGAACTCCATCCTATGTAAATATAATTAAAGAACTTGCTACACCTATACCAGTGATGAATAAAGAGGACAATCTAGATAAAGTCACCACTTCTTATCTTAAAGGGTGTACCGAAGGTAAAAATGTAGGTAAGCAAATTTTATCATGTTCCTTAGGATGCAAGTCCTATTTTAGGTTATGTGACCCTGGTTCACTAGTCAATATTATCCATAGTCTTTATGCTTAAATTTATGATAAGATTCTCCCTGTACTCTTGAGCCAACTGATGTTATCATTAAGCTTGCAGGTAAAACCAATAGGAAACCTTGTGGCATCCTTAAAGATGTCAACATTACAATAGGCTCTCTCATTTATCCCATTGATATTTATGTACTAATGATCTCTGAGGATAAGGATTGTCCTATTATTTTTGGAATTATTTTTTAAATGTTGTTGGAGCCTACATCAAGAAAAAATCTATCTCCATGAAGTGGGGAGATGAGATGATAAATTTCCATTTTCTTCGATGTTAAGCAAGACATATGAGGAAGAAGATCAAGATAATGAAGATCGGGAACTATATCAATTAGCTGAAATCCATCACAAACACCAAAAGATGAAGTTGAACGGGTATTGGTGACTCAAGGATCCGTATTCGAAGATGAAGAAAAAGAGGAGATTGAAATGGTAATGGACACTACACCAATAGTTTGCTCGCGTGTGAATAAAGTCTATGAAGCGCTTGAAAGAAAGGGAGATGAGGAACTACCCCCTCCCGCTTTGAAACCCTTACCTAAAGGGATAAGGTATGAGTTTATGGATAATATAGAAAGATTTCCTGTTATCGTTAATGTTGACCTTTCAGGTAAAGAAAAGGAGAAACTCTTGGTGGTGCTGAGTAAGCATCGGAAGGCTTAAGGCTACTCATGCTATACATATAGAAGAAGGGGCTAAACCAGTGATTGAGAGCCAATGAAGGCTTCATCCGGCTTCCAAAAATGTGGTAAGAAAACAAATAATACGTCTCTTTGATGCAGGGGTAATTTGCCCTATATCTGATAGTAAATGGGTAAGTACAGTTCATTGCATTCCTAAGAAAGGAGGAGTTTCCTTGGTACCTAATGAAAATAATGACCTAGTCCCTACTAGGGTTATTGTTGGAGATGGAATGTGTGTTGATTTCAGGAAACTAAATAAATATACTAAGAAGGACCACTACCCGTTGTCATTCATAAATGAGATATTGGACAGATTGGCCAACAATTCTTATTTTTTGCTATCTTGATGGATATCTCAATAAAAGGAGAGGAAAACAAAAATTGCTTGCCTGGTTGAAACAACAATGAACTAAGATATGAAGTTGTTACTTCTACTCAGTAAAATTAAGTAACAGGGGCGTGGATGCCTGTAGGATCATTACCGTAGTAAGTATGAGCTATCATTTCTCACAAACCTTTATCATAAACCATTCCTCTTAGAAATGATGGACTTATACCTTGTTGATATCCATATCTCATAAACATAAGGTTGACCTTGTTCTTTCCAAGCCACGGTAATTGCTCAGGGACGAGCAAGACATAAGCTTGGGGGAGTTGATGAGTCCAATTTATGTGATGATTTTTCCATGTATTTTGTGCCTACAAGGTAAGCTTTGTGGTATTTTACCACGTTCGTGCATTTCTTTTTGTTGATAATCCATCGGGTGACATCTTTTGGAGCAATTATAATTTAATGGAGAAAATCCTAAGAAATGGTGGTGGAATCACGCATTTAAGGTGATAATCGATTTCCATAAAGAAATCAAGCAAGAAGGCTGAAGGAACGGGCGTCGTCGCGCTTCCAGAGCGAGCGATGGCGTTCCAAACGACCGTGCACACGTATGAGCGGTCATATGGCGTGCCACCACCACCGCCTGATCGACTACTTCCACCCCATCGAAGCGGATCACAAATCAGACGCACCGAGACACCAGAAACTCATCCAGAAGGTAGAACCCTAGCCTCGGGAGCCCATCCGGAGGGGGATCGACCAGGAGAAAAAGGGATTCTTCTCACCAGAAGGAGGACAATGTCGTCACCATCATCATCATCACCACCATCTTCATCACCATAGTCTTCATCATCATCATCCGCATCCTTATCATCTGCAACATCAAGAACCCTAGTGGATCCTTTGGTGTACCATTTGAATCATTCACCCATGTATTCCATTACCATTTCCGTGATGTTTGTTGCTCCCATGTGTGAGTAGACCCCTAGTTCTTGGGGATATGGATGAACCTTGGTATGTGTAGGACCTGAAATGTTATTGTGGATATGAGATCCTCTGTTGAATGCTTAGTTTGATAACTTCATGAATGTTGTGAATGGGCCTCACTCAACATTTATGCCCTTTTGGCCACGAAGTATATCACTGTCTTTGCATAGGTCGAGGTTGTGGCCGTAATTCGACGTGACAGTAAAAGCCTACTGCTCCTACCTTTACAATTGACCTGGGACTAACGAAGAACCCTTAGAGAGGCCGCGTCCACTGGGAAACCCTTAATTACTAGTAGAACGCTCGTGCATTACTACGGGCTACAATGCATATGAATGAATCAAACAAATTGTTGAGGTCGTCTTTAAGGTCGAAGCTCATTTCTTCCTCATACATCCGGGTTTGTTCAGACATCAAACAGGCACCCAACAAGCTCCCAAAATTTTAACTTTCTCGATGGTTTGAGCTTCCCAAATCCAAACCATATGTGAGGGAGAAATGTGGTTTTCCAGACTATCCGTCATGTTATCCCCAACATGTGGGCCTAACACAAAAACCCCACCCCACGACGCTCCCTTCCCTTTTTCTGTCGAACCCTTCCCTCCCCCTCGGTTTTTTGTCGTAATGGGACATATCTCGCTAGATCCCTCTCCTTTGAAACCGGATACGCCCACCTCACCTTCGCCTTGGCACCCTCTCTTCTTTACAACATACTTCCCCACGAACCAGCAAGGAGGAGTCCCTCGCCAAGCGCCCCGCTCTCCACCCTGACCCCCTTTCCTCGTGTTCATGCCAATCCGCTACAGCCATCAAGGGGGTGGAGGCGTGCGCCGCTCGTGGCGCCCCCCCCCCCCCCCCAAGCCAAAAGTGTAATCTCGTCTAAAAGCCTAATCTCAACAGTGAAAACATCAGGAAAGGGTTTAGGCATGCAAACAGCTTAATTAGTCCTAGCAAATCTATATCACCAGTAGTTTTCAAATTAGATTTTGTTTTAGACTGACACTAGACCTTCTGCTAAAAATGTCAAACTAAATAGGAACTCAGACGTATGTCCATGTGATGCTATGGACAAAATGCAAGTAAATGAATCAATCAGGCTATCTAAGGACATGTCTAACGTATGCCCTCTTTATCAATTTGTTTAGTAAATACTATGGGATCGGTCGCCGGAATAATCTTTGTGCCAACCGAATTCCATGTGTGTCTTCTTCCTCTCTCATTCGTCCTCCTACCCTTGCTCCCGCGAGCCACCCTCTTGACGCTGGTCTAACCGTTGTCTTCTTCCTCTCCTTCGGCCTCCTCCTCCTTCTCCGCCGGACTAACCATAGTCCCCTGTGCTCTTTGAGCCGATATTGAGGCTCATCGGCCGAGGCCGATGATAGTCGTGACTTCATATTATATAGTTGTAGATGTCCTTAACATGACTGAAACTGATCGAACGTTGGTAGAACTGCCCTTAATATTTTGGGAGGACTGGTGGTTCGATTATGTTCCTTTAGCCACTCAATTTTTGGGACTTGTACTACATAGTTAATGAGCAAAGCAAGACCGGTTGATATCTGGGATGCCAACGGATTAGGCCCGGTAGAAGGAGCAACAACGATGTGTTGATGCAACGGTGGCATGCGTTGGAAAGTGTTGCGCATATCATTGTGAGGAACAGATTGTTTGGCAATATATGAGGCTAAGTGGCAATCACTCTTCTGAACTTTAATGTGGAGTGCAAGTAACACCTTATTTTCTTTTCATGGGGTCTCTCCTCTCAACCCTCGGCTCTCCTAGATTAGATGGTGAAGCTCTCATTGTTGCAATGGTCGTTTATGCTACTAATCAAACTGAGGGGCTATCACATGTGCTCTCCTCTCAAGTCCCACACTTCTTCTCGAGCTCTGCTCTATGCCTAATATCACATTAGGGGCATCTCTAATAGAAGCCCTAGAAGGTTATAACTCTTATTCAAAAGATTCTTGTTGAGGAGGTCAACCCTTGTCTAACCGAACCCGAATACATTTATACATTTAACTACCAAAATCTTGAGAGTGGCGTTTGCTGCTTCAATTTCTCGAGGATAAAAATGTACATGCAAGCTTGTTCATGCCAAGGCAGCGGGAGACTAGACTGAAGCTTCCTTCGTCATCTCCATTTCTCCAAGGGAGGCTGGGAGCTATCTAGGTGTTTACTTGATTTAGCCACCATAACTGTGGCATGCAATTGATCCAAGCACTGGTACCGTTACGTGCTATACAAACGGTTTTTAACCCCTTTCCGTGACGTAGTTCCGAACCGTTGCCTTGCATGTGTGGGCGATAGGGGGGTCATCCCACACAACACCGAAACATCGTCTGCGATGGTGCGAGCGCCTGCTGACGATTCGCCTAACGTAAACGTTTGTGAACTCGTAGCCTATCCCACACGCCACACTTTGATGATACGTTTCTGATCAAGCACACATCTGAGGCGATGGCATAGATATACTCGTGTGCGATAGTTATTCCGATCGCACACGTGAAACGTATGTCAACCGTCTTCTTATCGTCCTACATTACACACGCATGCAGGTTTGGAACCGTTTGTGCTATTGACGGCAAGCGCACACGGTTACGACATGCAAACACGTGTGTGACAGTGCGCGCATCCCACACGCGCAAAATATGCGACCGTGTGTTGTAAAGCTGATAATCACACATGCTATTCTTCAAACAAACGTGTGTGACATATGATACCATCGCACACGGTTTAACCGTTCTAACTGTGTGCGTTGTAATTTATTACCTAATAGCTTATTTTCGGTAATTTATTATTAGAATTGGAAATTTCAAATTTTTAATTATGAAATGTGGATTTCACATCCATCAATACATGCCCTAATTACAATGGTTCAACAGCCAATGCTTAAATCAAAAGCTCAGTACATGTTCCATGGTTACATAGTTTGGTAGAAGATTAAATATGATGAACCACAATATATAGTACTAGAGGCGGTAAAGGTGAAGAGAGAATTGTAAATGCTTTTGGTTGTCGATGGTGTTGAAGAAGCGGAATACCCATAATGTGCCCTCCTCCAGGCTAAAGGTGTGCACAACTTTTGTCCAACCCCTTGTGATGATCGCACGTCCATCCTTCACCGTCTTAAGGAAGACTTCTAGACCATTATCATGGTAGCATGAATTATATACTATAACCTTCATTGCCTCCACATCGGTCAGGTAGTCTGCTAGGTAATCTTGAGTAAATTCCTTCGGAAACCACTAAAAAGAGGCAACTTTCAGGTATTCATGTCTAATAGAGTAACTTGTTCTGGGCTGGAAAAGAAGGCAACAGATTACTTACTATCCTAAAGTTCACTGATGTCTTGGATAAAGTATAAACAAAGAGTTTAATTCCAATCAGATGTCTCTTCTGCCTAACATTTTTTCTTAGTTTCCTCACTTGATGCTTGTTCATGTTTATCTCATTGCCCCATATGCAAAGGGGGTCGAAGCGTGAATCAGTACCGCTAACATATGTACCTACAAGCAACAAATAAATGTTAGAACCTAAGATGCAATTGCACAAATGATGTAAAATATTATAAGAAAATGGCATGTGACTAACCTCGATGGTAAAAACAGCATCGCGCATCGTAGCCCTACATAAGCACATAGAAAGGCGTGTTAAATACAACAGGGTTAACATCCACCAAAAACAGCAAATGTTAATTAAATGACAGTATCTCCGGTGATATTTTCATTGCGAGGAGTAGCACAGTAACAAAGGGACGGGTATTGGTGAAATTAAAGTGGATGTGTTAGCTTCAGAGTACAGACAACCTAACAAAGTCATTAAAACTTCACTAGATTACCTCACTAGATCGACGAGCGAGACTGGGGCAGAACGTAGATTTGGTTGCGGCGGCGGCGGCGGTTTGGGCTACAGTTAGAGGGGAGGCAGTGGGGATAGGGGGGAAATGTGATGGGTGGGTATGGGGTGGGAGGAATAACTTCTGAAATCGTGCGCCTATTGAAATTTTGGCGGCAAAACTCGAACCTTACGGGGGGGAACACGCAACGCAGACGAAGCGCATAAAATACATGTGTGCGAGAAAAGAGAAAATTGGTGATCCCGTGTCAGAAAAAATTCAAGTATTCTCTCTCTCTCTTGTGCCATCGGACGTTTTGCAAACGGTTTGTTGTAAGAAAACGTTTGCCTTTAAAGTTGTATTATAAGCACAAAGGCCCGAAAAATACACAAAAAGGACTAAATACGGTAAACCAGCCTGAAAAAATGTCAATTTTTTGACAGGGTGCATTCTAGTGGGTGTGATGATCGTAGAAAATAAATCAAGTTGGAAGGACCAAGGGAATATGGGTTCCCCTTCAAAACATGGCGATTTCGCTCCCCGAACCATGAAACTCCATAGGTGATGGTCCGGTATATGAAGAGAGTGTATCATGACATTATCCATACCTCCTCAAATATTTACGGCATCATATTGAGGTCATGCCTAGGCACCACACGAGGTAACATGTTTTTCACGCATGTTTTCCATTTTTCTAGAGTTATAAAACAAATAAACGACACATCTATGGTTGCCTCTTCCCACACATATCCTATAAAATTCTATTAATTTCCTGTAAAATACATGAAAAGTTATTCAACAGCACAATTAAGAATTTTTGAGTCCTTTTTGAACACCTTCTCGTGTACAGAACGTTTGAACTTTGAATTATAAGCACAAAATGCCTAGAAAGTACACAACAGGACTAAATACGGTAAACCAGCCTGAAAAAATGTCAAATTTTGGACAGGGTGCATTCTAGTGGGTGTGACGATCGTAGAAAATAATTCAAGTTGAAAGGACCAAGGGAATATGGGTTCCCGTTCAAAACATGGCGATTTCGCTCCCCGAACCATGAAACTGCATAGGTGATGCTCCGGTATATGAAGAGTGTGTATCACGACATTATCTATACCTCCTCAAATATTTATGGCATCATATTGAGGTCATGCCTAGGCACCACATGAGGTAACATGTTTTTCAGGCATGTTTTCCATTTTTCTAGTGTTACAAAACAAATAAACGACACATCTGTGGTTGCCTCTTCCCACACATATCTTTTAAAATTCTATTAATTTCCTGTAAAATACATGAAAAGTTATTGAACGGCACAATTACGAATCTTCAAGTCCTTTTTGAACACCTTTTCATGTACAGAACGTTCGAACTTTGAATTATAAGCACAAAAGGCCTAGAAAGTACACAAAAAGGACTAAATACGGTAAACTAGCCTGAAAAATGTCAAATTTCAGACACGGTGCATTCTAGTAGGTATGACGATCGTAGAAAATAATTCAAGTTGAAAGGACCAAGGGAATATGGGTTCCCCTTCAAAACATGGCGACTTCGCTCCCCGAACCATGAAACTCCATAGGTGATGGTCCGGTATATGAAGAGTATGTATCATGACATTATCCATACCTGCTAAAATATTTACGGCATCATATTGAGGTCATGCCTAGGCACCACACGAGGTAACATGTTTTTCAGGCATGTTTTCTATTTTTCTAGAATTACAAAACAAAGAAACGACACATCTGTGGTTGCCTCTTCCCACGCATATCCTTTAAAATTCTATTAATTTCCTGTAAAATACATGCAAAGTTATTCAACGACACAGTTATGAATTTCCGAGTCTTTTTTGAACACCTTTTCACGTACAGAACGTTCGAACTCGAATTATAAGCACAAAAGGCCTAGAAAGTACACAAAAAGGACTAAATACGGTAAACCAGCCTGAAAAAATGTCAAATTTTGGACAGGGTGCATTCTAGTGGGTGTGACGATCATAGAAAATAATTCAAGTTGAAAGGACAAAGGGAATATGGGTTCCCCTTCAAAACATGGCGAGTTCGCTCCCCGAACCATGAAACTGCATAGGTGATGCTCCGGTATATGAAGAGTGTGTATCACGACATTATCCATACCTCAAATATTTATGGCATCATATTGAGGTCATTCCTAGGCACCACACGAGGTAACATGTTTTTCAGGCATGTTTTCCATTTTTCTAGAGTTACAAAACAAATAAACGACACGTCTGTGGTTGCCTCTTCCCACACATATCCTTTAAAATTCTATTAATTTCCTGTAAAATACATGAAAAGTTATTCAACGGCACAGTTACGAATTTTCGAGTCCTTTTTGAACAGCTTTTCATGTACAGAACGTTCGAACTTTGAATTATAAGCACAAAAGGCCTAGAAAGTACACAAAAATGACTAAATACGGTAAACCAGCCTGGAAAAATGTCAAATTTTGGACATGGTGCATTCTAGTGGGTGTGACGATCGTAGAAAATAATTCAAGTTGAAAGGACCAAGGGAATATGGGTTCCCCTTCAAAACATGGCAATTTCGCTCCCCGAACCATGAAACTCCATAGGTGATGCTCCGGTATATGAAGAGTGTGTATCACGACATTATCCATACCTCCTCATATATTTACCGCATCATATTGAGGTCATGCCTGGGTACCACACGAGGTAACATGTTTTTCAGGCATGTTTTCCATTTTTCTAGAGTTACAAAACAAATAAACGACACATGTGTGGTTGCCTCTTCCCACACATATCCTTTAAAATTCTAATAATTTCCTGTAAATACATGAAAAGTTATTGAACGACACAATTACGAATTTTTGAGTACTTTTTAAACACCTTTTCATGTACAGAATGTTCGAACTTTGAATTATAAACACAAAAGGCCTAGAAAGTACACAAAAAGGACTAAATATGATTAACCAGCCTAAAAAAATATGAAATTTGGACGTGGTGCATTCTAGTGGGTATGGTGATCATAGAAAATAAATCAAGTTCAAAGGACAAAGGGAATATGGATTCCCCTTCAAAACATGGCAATTTCGCACCCCGAACCATGAAACTCCATAGGTGATGGTCCGGTATATGAAGAGTGTGTATCACGACCTTTTCCATACCTCCTCATATATTTACCGCATCATATTGAGGTCATGCCTGGGCACCACACGAGGTAACATTTTTTGAACACCTTTTCATGTACAAAACGTTCGAACTTGAATTATAAGCAGTAAATGCATAGAAAAGTACACCAAAAATACTAAATATGGTAAACGAGCCTGAAAGAATGTGAAATTTGGACACGGTGCATTCTAGTGGGTATGTTAATAGTAGAAAAATAATAATGGAGAAACGACCAAGGAAATATGGTTTTCCCTTGAAACTTTGTGATTTGTTTGGCAAACGGTTACTTTGTGAATGCCGTGTGCGTTCACCCCATTCTGCGCTGTGTTCTGATTGGCCAGAACCCCAGCCACACGGATCGCGCATGCGCACTGTAGGATGCACCGCGAACGAACGGCAATCCAGACTTCTCCCGTCACAGCCGTATACTATAGTTGGGATTTTTGTTCGTACATGCACTAAATTAAGCTACCAACACAAACTTTAATGGCATTAATCACACACGGTTCATGTTGACGAACCGTTTCCTATGCGGACCCTCTACCCCCCCCCCCTAATACGTCTCCGTTGTATCTATAATTTATGATTGTTTCATGCCAATATTATACAACTTTCACATATTTTTGGCAACATTTTATATGATTTATTGGACTAACATATTGATCTAGTGCCCAGTGCCAGTTCTTGTTTGTTGCATGTTTTTTGTTTCGCAGAATATCCATATCAAACGAAGTCTAAACGCGATAAACAATTACGGAGATTTTTTTTGGAATATTTGTGAATTTTGAGAAGTGGAATCAACGCAAACGAAGGCCCACAGCCCCCAAGAGACACCAGGGCACGCTCAGAAGGCCCAGGCGCGGGGTGGTGGGTTGTGCCCACCTCGTACGTCAGTTGTAGCTCTCCTTCGGGCGCAAGGAAGCTAATTTTTGGATAAAAATCCCCTAAAAATTTCAGCCCAGTCGGAGTTACGGATCTCCGAGAATATAAGAAACGGTTTTCGGCCAGAAAATAGGAACGTGAAACAGAAGAGAACAGAGAGGGAAATCCAATCTAGGAGGGGCTCCTGCCCCTCCGCCGCCATGGAGGCCATGGACAAGAGGGGGAACTCTCCTCCCATCTAGGGGGAGGCCAAGGAAGAAGAACAAGGAGGGGGGCTCTCTCCCCCTCTCTCCCGGTGGCGTCGGAATGCCGTCGGGGCAATCATCGTGACGGCGATCTACTCCAACAACTTCGCCGCCGTCAAGACCAACTCTCTCCCCCTCTATGCAAAGGTGTAACACCTCTCTTCCCTATTGTAATCTCTACTTAAACATGGTGCTCAACTCCATATATTATTTCCCAATGATACTTGGCTATCCTATGATATTTGAGTAGATCTCTTTTGTCCTACGGATTAATTGTGGTAGAATGTTATGGATGTGAGTTGTATGTTGATATGGTGATGTCCTATGGTGCCCTCCGTGTCGCGCAAACGTGAGGGATCCCCGCTGTAGGGTGTTGCAATATGTTCATGATTTGCCTATGGTGGGTTGCGTGAGTGACAGAAGCACAAACCCGAGTAGGTGGGTTTTTGCGTATGGGAGTAAAGGGGACTTGATACTTAATGCTATGGTTGGGTTTTATCTTAATGAACTTTGGTAGTTGCGGATGCTTGTTAGCGTTCCAATCATAAGTGCATATGATCCAAGTACGGAAAGTGTGTTAGCGTATGCCTCTCCCTCATTGCATATGACAAGTATCTATCATATTATATTCAATTGCCTAGGGACAATATTTCTCTTGCGTTACACAAAAAGCTTTCTACTAAGTTATTTACTTTTATTGTTCTTTGATTAAAACAGCACCTAACTTTTATTTTCACGTTCTTTATTATCTTGCAAAGTACTTCTAGTTTTATTCCCGCAAAGTAGTTTCATACTTGTTCTAGGTAAAGCAAGCATTAGCGTGCGTAGAGTTGTATCGGTGGTCGATAGAACTTGAGGGAATATTTGTTCTACCTTTAGCTCCTCGTTGGGTTCGACACTCTTACTTATCAAAAAAGGCTACAAACGATCCCTTACACTTGTGGGTTATCAAGACCTTTTTCTGGCGCCGTTGCCGGGGAGCAATAGCGTGGGGTGAATATTCTCGTGTGTGCTTGTTTGCTTTATCACTGAGTAATTTTTATTTTCTGTTATTAGTTGTTTTATATCTTTAGTTATGGATATGGAACATGAAACACCAAAAAAATTAGTGGTACTTGCTACTCATGGAGATGGGGAACATCCTAAAACCCTCGATGCTAGTTATGTGCAAAGTATTAAATACTACTTTGATAATCCTGAGAAAACCCCATTCAACTTGATAATGGGAGTAATGTTGGATCAACGTGAATACTTTAGAGATTATCGCTTGACTCAAAAAGGGAAATTGTTATGGGATCAAATTCATATGTTGCATTGGTATGCTCGGGAGCTATGCTTGAGATATGATATTACTTGTTGCTCTAGGATGAACGCTCCACACCTTCCCTTTTCATGCAAATTTACTGATAATGAAACCTTAGCTTCTTATGCTAGAGGTATTTATGATTACTATGATATGGAACGAATAGAAGAATTTGTTGCTTTTAAAGGTGCGTATGAGGTTGCTTCCTTGATTGAAAAGTATGATGATGTTTCTTACAAATCTAAAAAATTTGCCATACTTAAATATTGCTATGAGAATTATGATTGCAATGCTGATATTATTGAATTTATTGAAAGAATGACCGCTGCCTTGGAAGAGACTAATATTTTGCAGGAATCTATGGAAGAAGAAATTGTTGAAACTGTGAGCTCATTAGATGAAGAGGATGAGGAGGAGAGCGAAGAACAAAAGGAGGAAGAGCGGATTAGCTACCCGTGCCCAGCTTCTAATGAGAGTAACTCTTCAACTCATACATTGTTTAATTTCCCTTCACACATACCGAAGGATGAATGCTATGATGAATGCTATGATGAATGCTATGGTGATTGCTATGATGAATTCTATGATGATTGCTATGATCCCGTGGATTCGTTTGAAATGTCCCTTTTTGATGAACTTGATGCTTGCTATACTTGTGGCCAAGATGCCAATATGAATTATGCTTATGGAGATGAACTTGCTATAGTTCCTTATGCTAAGAATGAAGTTGTTGCTATTGCACCCACACATGATATTCCTATTATCTTTTTGACTTCTCCCAACTACACTATATCGGAGAAGTTTGCTCTATTAAGGTGTGACGCCCCCATTCTCGACCGTACGCTAAACATACACACAATGCGTACGACCAAGATTAGGGACTCACTGATCGATATCACAACACAACAAAAGACACAAATTAAAGTCATACAACTTCATATTACAAGCCAGGGGCCTCGAGGGCTCGAATACAAAGCTCGACAAAGCACGGGTCAGCGGAAGCAAATAATATCTGAGTACAAGTTAAACAAGTTTTGCCTTAAGAAGGCTAGCACAAACATAACAACGGATCGAAAGAGGCGAGGCCTCCTGCCTGGGAACCTCCTAACTACTCCTGAGCGTCGGGGGCAGCCTCCACGTAGTAGTAGGCTCCAGCAGTGGTGTAGCAGTCGTCTCCAGCGTACTCCATCTCCTGGGCTCCATCGTCTGAACGCAGAATCGTATCGAGGGGGAAAGAGAATGCAAAGCAACGGTGAGTACTCATCCAAAGTACCCGCAAGACTGACATCAGACCTATGCTAAGTATGCATCAGTGTCAAGGGGAGGGGTTATATCTGGACTGACTGCAGAAAGCAAGAATAGGGAGAAGGCCTAGTCCTATCGAAGACTAGCATCTTCAACTTCTTGCAGCATTTAGACGAGAGTAGACTGGTATCTCATATATAGTCATATTATTGTAGCAATTTTATTAAGTAACCACGCCCAGAGATTCTTCCTTGACTCCCTGCGAGGAAGCAGTCTCGGAGCCACATTCATTTCAAATTAAATCACAATTATAGTTGTATAAGGTCAAGGTACAACTCCAAGTCGTCCTGTTACCGTGGACACGGCTATTCGAATAGATTAATCATCCCTGCAGGGGTGTGATACGTCTCCAACGTATCTATAATTTTTGATTGTTCCATGCTATTATATTATCTTATATGGATGTTTTATATGCATTAATATGCTATTTTATATTATTTTTGGGACTAACCTATTAATCTAGAGCCTAGTGCCAGTTTCTGTTTTTTCCTTGTTTTTGAGTATTGCAGATAAGGAATATTAAACGGAGTCCAAACGGAATAAAATCTTCGGAATAATTTTTCTTGGACCAGAAGACATCTACCAAGCTTGGAGACCAAGGCAGAGGAGCTGATGTGTGGCCACAAGCCACAGGGGCGCGCCCTAGGGGGGGCGCGTCCCCTGGCTTCTGGGCCCACGGCAACTCCCCCAACCCTAATTTTCATCCTATAAATTCCAAAATATTCCCTGTATACCAGAGAGCGCCACGAAAACACTTTTCCGCTGCCAGGAGCCTCGGTTCCCGTGAGATCCAATCTTGGAGCCTTTTCCGGTAATCTGCCGGAGGGGGATTCGATCACGGAGGGCATCTACATCAACTCCATTGCCCCTCCGATGATGCGTGAGTAGTTCACCACAGACCTTCGGGTCCATATCTAGTAGCTAGATGGCTTCTTCTCTCTCTTTGCTCTTCAATACCATGTTCTTCATGATCTTCATGGAGATCTATCTGATGTAATACTCTTTTGCGGTGTGTTTGTCGAGATCCGATGAATTGTGGGTTTATGTTCAGATTATCTATGAATATTATTTGAGTCTTTTCTGAATTCTTATATGCATGATTTCATATCTTTGCAAGTCTCTTCGAGTTATTGGTTTGGTTTGGCCAACTAGATTGGTAATTCTTGCAATGGGAGAAGTGCTTAGTTTTGGGTTCAATCTTGCGGTGTCCTCACCCAGTGACATAGTAGGGGTAAAGAAAGAAGTATTGTATTGTTGCCATCAAGGATAAAAAGATGGGGTTTTCATCATATTGCTTGAGTTTATCCCTCTACATCATGTCATCTTACCTAATGCGTTACTCTGTTCTTCATGAACTTAATACTCTAGATGCAGGCAGGAGTCGGTCGATGTGTGGAGTAATAGTAGTAGATGCAGAATCGTTTCGGTCTACTTGACACGGACGTGATGCCTATATGCATAATCATTGCCATGGATATCTTCATAATTATTCGCTTTTCTATCAATTGCTCAACAGTAATTTGTTCACCCACCGTAATACTTGCCATCATGAGAGAAGCCTCTAGTGAAACCTATGGCCCCCGGGTCTATTTTCCATCTTATACTTTCAGATCTAAAACCAAAAACACCAAAAATACCTTGCTGCAATATTTTTACTTTTGTTTTACTTTACTTTCAAGCAAACTATTCTATCTATCTCTATCAGATCTCATCCTTGCAAGTAACCGTGAAGGGATTGACAACCCCTTTATAGCGTTGGGTGCAAGTGTTTGATTATTTGTGTAGGTACATCCATTGGTGACTTGCTTGTATCTCCTACTGGATTGATACCTTGGTTCTCAACAACTGAGGGAAATACTTATCTACTTTGCTGCATCACCCGTTCCTCTTCACGGAAACCAACGCATGCTCGAGAGGTAGCAAGAAGGATTTCTGGCGCCGTTGCCGGGGAGATCTACATCAAGCCATCCAAGTACCCATCACAAACTCATCTCTTGCATTTACTTTATTTGCCATTTGCCTCTCGTTTTCCTCTCCCCCACTTCTAAAATGATTTTCCAAAAAGATTTGCCTTTTTATTCGCTCTTCTTCCGTTCGCCTTTTCGTTTGCTTTTTGTTTGCTTGTGTGATAGATCGCTTAAAGCTCATGGATATCCTTGCTACTATCGTTAGTACTCCCGAGTATGAAGTTCTTAATTTCAAGCAAAGGGAGGGAGAAAATTTAAAAGATGCTTGGTATAGGATTTGCAATGCTCAAAATAGATCTACTCGTAAGCAATCTACTACCGTTCTCCTTCGCAATTTTTATGTGGGTGTTTTTCCTTGGAATAGATATGTTTTGGATACCATTACGGGAGGGAATTTCTTGGGGAACAATACCTTTGATTCTTATAATGCCATGATAAATTTGGTAGGTTCACCCCCTCTCATGGTTAATGAAACTATTTTAACTTTGGAACATGTGATGCGAAGGCTTGATATCATTGAAAATAAAGTTGCTACTATAGATCTCATCGAAAACTTGGATAAAAAGATCCATAATCATATTACACAATATGGGTCTAAGGAAGGAGTTACTTTAAAAAACCTAAAGGAAAAAGAACCCATAGTTAATGAAAAATTGGATCAAGATTCCTCTAGAATTGGAAAGCTAGAGGACATTATCACTAACTTGGGTTCCGCTTTTGCTTCTGCCCAAACCACCTCAAAATCTCCTCCTAAGGCTGCCAAGTTTATTTATGTTCCCAAGAATAAGGGTGAATCCTCTAGTAAAGGGGATGAAGATCTTAAGATGATAAGTGTCCACCCTAACTTCATTAATATCGTTCGGAAACCTATTGCTACAAGTGAGTTTCTTGATTTCTTTCCTAGGAGTATGATAATTGATGAAACCAAAGAATCTCCTAGGGTTTATAAGTGTGCAATCGAGGGATTGCATACCAAAGATGACAATACCTAGATCTATTGCGTTTTGCCTAGCTAGGGGCGTTAAACAATAGCGCTTGTTGGGAGGCAACCCAATCTTATTTTCGTTTTCTGTTTCTGTTTTGGTGTGTTTTGCACATTATTACTTCTGTAATAATTGTGTTTTCTTGTTTAAACTAGTGTTTGAGCCAAGTAAGACCTTTGGGATGGTCTACGGTATTTGTGGTTTGATTCTGTTAAAAAACAGAAACTTTTGCGCTCAGTCCAGAATTTTTATAAATTTACTGGAACGTGCTTTTGATCTGAATTTTTTACACAATATTTATATACAAATTTCTATGGTTTTCCTAATTTTTCAGAATTTTTAGAGTTACAGATGTATTCGAAGTCTACAGATTGCCACAGACTGTTCTGTTTTTGACAGATTCTGTTTCCTTTGTGTTGTTTTCTTATTTTGATGAATCTATGGGTTGTATCGGGGGGTATGAACCATGGAGAAGTTAGAATACAGTAGGTATTACAAAAATATAAATAAATAATGAGTTCACAACAGTACCTAAAGTGGTGATTTATTTTTCTTATACTAACGGATCTCATGAGTTTTCTGTTGAGTTTTGTGTTGTGAAGTTTTCAAGTTTTGGGTAAAGATTTGATGGACTATGGAATAAGGAGTGGAAAGAGCCTAAGCTTGGGGATGCCCAAGGCACCCCAAGCCATATTCAAGGATACCAAAAAGCCTAAGCTTGGGGATGCCCCGGAAGGCATCCCCTCTTTCGTCTTCAATCCATCGGTAAATTTACTTGAGGCTATATTTTTATTCACCACATGATATGTGTTTTGCTTGGAGCGTCTTGTATGATATGAGTCTTTGCTTTTTAGTTTGCCACAATCATCCTTGCTGCACACATCTTTTTGAGAGAGACACGCTGATTCGTGAATTTATTAGAATACTCTATGTGCTTCACTTATATCTTTTGAGCTAGGCAATGTTGCTCTAGTGCTTCACTTATATCTTTTTAGAGCATGGTGGTGTTTTATTTTATAGAAATTATTGAACTCTCGTACCTCTCTTATATTATTTTGAGAGTTTCTTAAAACAGCATGGTAATTTGTTTAGGTTATGAATTTAGTCCTAATATAATGGGCATCCAAGAGGGATATAATAAAAACTTTCATATTAAGTGCATTGAATACTATGAGAAGTTTGATTCCTTGCATATAGTTTTGAGATAATAGAGATGGTAATATGAGAGTCATGCTAGTGAGTAGTTGTGAATTGGAGAGATACTTGTGTTGAAGTTTGTGATTCCCGTAGCATGCACGTATGGTGAACCGTCATGTAACGAAGTCGGAGCACGATTTGTTTAATGATTGTCGACCTTTGTGTGAGGGTCGGGAGCGCGCGATGGTTAACTCCTACCAACCTCTCCCCTAGGAGCATGCGTCTAATGCTTTGTTTGATAACTAATAGACTTTTGCAATAAGTATGTGAGTTCTTTATGACTAATGTTGAGTCCATGGATTATACGCACTCTCACCCTTCCACCTTTGCTAGCCTCTCTAGTACCGCGCAACTTTCGCCGGTACATCAAACCCACCTTCCTCAAAACAGCCACCATATACCTTCCTCAAAACAGCCACCATATATTTTCCTCAAAACAGCCACCATATCTACCTATTATGGCATTTCCATAGCCATTCCGAGATATATTGCCATGCAACTTCCACCGTTCCGCTTTTCATGACATGCACCACCACTTTCATATTGCATATAGAGTCATATTTTGTCATAGGTATCGAGTTGTAATTTTTCTTTTGAGTTGTAAGTAAATAAAAGTGTGATGATTTTCATTATTAGAGCATTGTCCCGTGTGAGAAAAGGATGATGGAAGCCATGACTCCCTCACAAGTTGGGATGAGTATCCGGACTTTACAAAAAAATAAAAGAGGCCAGCGAAGCCCAAATAAAATAAAAGAGGCCAAAGATGCCCACCAAAAAAAGAAAAAAAAGAAAAAAAATGAGAGAAAGAGAGAAGGGACAATTGCTACTATCTTTTTCCACACTTGTGCTTCAAAGTAGCACCATGATCTTCATGATAGAGAGTCTCCTATTTTGTCACTTTCATATAACTAGTGGAGTTTCATCTTGCACGACCACTTAGTTTTCTTTTTGAGCTTTCATACACTTATAGCTCTAGTGCACCCGTTGCATGGCAATCCCTACTCACTCACATTGATATCTATTGATGGGCATCTCCATAGCCCGTTGATACGCCAAGTTGATGTGACACTATCTTCTCCTTTTTTCCTTGCAACCTCCACCATATTCTATTCCACCTATAGTGCTATATCCATGGCTCACGCTCATGTATTGCGTGAGAGTTGAAAAGGTTTGAGAACACCAAAAGTGTGAAACAATTGTTTGACTTGTTCATCGGGGTTGTGCATGATTTAGATACTTTGTGTGGGGAAGATGGAGCATAGCCAGACCATATGATTTTGTAGGGATAACTTTCTAAGGCCATGATGTTTCGAAAGAACACGATTGCCTTGTTGGTGTGCTCGAAGTATTACTGTTTTTATGTCAATATTAGACAATTGTTTTGAATCTTACGGATCTGAATATTCATGCCACAATAAACAATATTACATGGATAAATATGTTAGGTAGCATTCCACATCAAAAATTCTGTTTTTATCATTTACCTACTCGAGGACGAGCAGGAATTAAGTTGGGGATGCTTGATACGTCTCCAACGTATCTATAATTTTTTATTGTTCCATGCTACTATATTATCTGTTTTGGATGTTTTATATGCATTAATATGCTATTTTATATTATTTTTGGGACTAACCTATTAATCTAGAGCCTAGTGCCAGTTTCTGTTTTTTCCTTGTTTTTGAGTATTGCAGATAAGGAATATTAAACGGAGTCCAAACGGAATAAAATCTTCGGAATAATTTTTCTTGGACCAGAAGACATCTACCAAGCTTGGAGACCAAGGCAGAGGAGCTGCCGCGCCCTAGGGGGGCGCACCCCCTGGCTTGTGGGCCCACGGCAACTCCCCCAACCCTAATTTTCATCCTATAAATTCCAAAATATTCCCTGTATACCAGAGAGAGCCACGAAAACACTTTTCCGCTGCCAGGAGCCTCGGTTCCCGTGAGATCCAATCTTGGAGCCTTTTCCGGTAATCTGTCGGAGTGGGATTCGATCATGGAGGGCATCTACATCAACTCCATTGCCCCTCCGATGATGCGTGAGTAGTTCACCACAGACCTTCGGGTCCATAGCTAGTAGCTAGATGGCTTCTTCTCTCTCTTTGCTCTTCAATACCATGTTCTTCATGATCTTCATGGAGATCTATCCGATGTAATACTCTTTTGCGGTGTGTTTGTCGAGATCCGATGAATTGTGGGTTTATGTTCAGATTATCTATGAATATTATTTGAGTCTTTTCTGAATTCTTATATGCATGATTTCATATCTTTGCAAGTCTCTTCGAGTTATTGGTTTGGTTTGGCCAACTAGATTGGTAATTCTTGCAATGGGAGAAGTGCTTAGTTTTGGGTTCAATCTTGCGGTGTCCTCACCCAGTGACATAGTAGGGGTAGCGAGGCACGTATTGTATTGTTGCCATCAAGGATAAAAAGATGGGGTTTTCATCATATTGCTTGAGTTTATCCCTCTACATCATGTCATCTTACCTAATGCGTTACTCTGTTCTTCATGAACTTAATACTCTAGATGCAGGCAGGAGTCGGTCGATGTGTGGAGTAATAGTAGTAGATGCAGAATCGTTTCGGTCTACTTGACACGGACGTGATGCCTATATGAATAATCATTGCCTTGGATATCTTCATAATTATTCGCTTTTCTATCAATTGCTCAACAGTAATTTGTTCACCCACCGTAATACTTGCCATCATGAGAGAAGCCTCTAGTGAAACCTATGGCCCCCGGATCTATTTTACATCTTATACTTTCAGATCTAAAACCAAAAACACCAAAAATACCTTGCTGCAATATTTTTACTTTTGTTTTACTTTACTTTCAAGCAAACTATTCTATCTATCTCTATCAGATCTCATCCTTGCAAGTAACCGTGAAGGGATTGACAACCCCTTTATAGCGTTGGGTGCAAGTGTTTGATTATTTGTGTAGGTACATCCATTGGTGACTTGCTTGTATCTCCTACTGGATTGATACCTTGGTTCTCAACAACTGAGGGAAATACTTATCTACTTTGCTGCATCACCCGTTCCTCTTCACGAAAACCAACGCATGCTCGAGAAGTAGCAGGGTGCACCGCATCTCCAACACGCCTGATCACCTCCGGCCGGACACACTTTCCTGGGTCTTGCCCGGCCTCGGGATAGCAGCACGTCGTCGCCCCACCTAGGCTCAACGAAGAGGCCAGCCCGCCGGTCTAAATCCTAAGTGCGCAGGTTCGTGGGCCCACTTGCCCTTGCACTCCTGCACGATGCGAACGCGGCCGGAAACAGACCTAGCACACTCCAGTCCAAGAGCTGTACCGTCCAGTCCAATCCAGCGCGCGCCACTCCATTGCTGACGTCCGAAGAGCTTCGGATGATACAACGACGCTGAGTGCCCATAACTTTCCCACGTGATGGTTTGGTGCGCAATAAGGCCAATGACCAACTCAGATCAAAATACCCAACCCATTAGTATTTTATTAATGCGGGGCAAGCGCGACCCATAAAGTGCGGTCCGTCGCCCCGTCTCGAGGATGTGTGGCAAAGGCCTCTCTCGCCAGTCCACGCCTCATCATCATCAAACCGTGGGTACCCCTCAGGGCCGACCCATCACCGACATGTTTCAGTAACCCGGTCGTAGTAACTGTGTGTATAAAACATCAAGACGGAACCTGAGGAATCACCCTCAAGGGGCCCCGCTCGATGAAACCATCAAGGTGGACTTAGAGGAATCACCCTCGAGGGTCCCACACTTGAGGGGTTGCACGACAGAGTCATCGTCGGGAGTGGTGAAGGAGGAATCACCCTCGATAACCACGACCAACTAGCTGCACTACAGAGTTAGCATCATGAGTACTTCACGAGGTGTCACCCTCGGTACTCGATAGTAGCTCCGTAGAGTCGTACAACTAAGGGGTGTGCGGTGATGTGAGGGGCCTGGCTTGTCGGTCGGTTGACCGAGTCTTCGAGTGTTCGGGTCGTCGAGTCGTCGATGAAGAAGCAGGGGCAACTGGGACTAAGGGGTCACTTGGGATTCACTGATCGACCTATACTAAACAGTTGATATGATTGCAGGTATGGTAGCAGTTTATCAAAAAACAGGCTATGCATCAGAGTAGGAGCTAACTAATACAGTAGCAAAATCTAATGCAAGGATAAGAGGGAAGAATGGGCGATATCGGAATGCTCAAGGGGGGGGTGCTTGCCTTGCTGCTCTGCGGCAAAGGCCTGATCGTCAGTCGCGTAGTCGTACCCGGCAGCACCGTCAGTCTCGGGGTCTACCGTTAAGAGGAGGGGGAAGAAACAATAAATACAAAGCACAGATGCAACACGATGCATGACATGGCAATATGCAGAGCTAGGCATGCACTAACGCAGTACTACACGTAGCAGACGGAGCGGGAGAATATCTGACGATATTTCCCATGTGTTTGGATTTATCGGACAGATGAACCTATTGCAAAATGTCCATGTTCATCATGCTAGGGGCATGTGACATATGAATGGATGGTATATTTAGGTTCGTGGGATTTTTCTGATCAACTTTCATATATAAATTATTTTCATTTGAGCTACGGATTAAAAGATATGATTTTTCAAAGTTTTAATTAATTTCTGGAATTAACAGAATTAAATTAATTCGAAAATCCTATTATGACATCATGCTGACATCAGCATTGCATCAGTAGTCAACAGCATAGTGGCCAGGTCAATTCTGACCTGTGGGACCCACCTGTCATTGACTCATTTTAAATCCAGGGTTTTAAATTAATCTAAACAGAGTTAATTAGTGAGTGGGGCCCATCTGTCATAGGGTCATTAGGCTAAGTTAATTATTTTCAATTAACCTAATTACTAGTTTGCCAGCTGACAGGGCTGGCCCACATGTCATACACAGGGGGGGGTCTGGGACCCACCTGTCATAGACTGGGCAGGTCCAGTCAGCACGTTGACCTGGTCAACAGGTCAACGGGGTCGGGCTGGCCCATTGGCCAGTGACCCTGCGGGTGGCCCCGACCGGGCCACGTCGGTGGCGGCGCCGTCCGGCCGCCGGAGGAGCTCCGGCGAGCTCCCGAAACGGTGGCGAGGCTCGGGTTTCGTCCACAGGGCACCAAATCGAGCGCGGTTTGCCGCGTTCGCGAGCTGTGGCGGCCGGTGGAGGGGGCTACGTCGACGGCGGCGGAAGCAAGCTTCGGGCGTCTCCAGCAAACGGCGACGCAGCGCGGTAGCTAGCGAACTAAAGGGGCTGGACGATCCTACGCGACGCGGCGAGCGCGTTGGTTGCACGCCCGGGACCATTTGGTCACCGGAGGCTCGTCGGCGACGAGCTCAGGCGGAGGAGCATTCGGGCGCGCGTCGTGGACGGCGCTAGGACGCACGAGCGGGGGCGTGCGTGTGCGCGTTGTGCTCCTGGGAGCACCAGGAGCACGGTGCTGCGCTCAGACGAGCGTGACGGCGACGGTGACGACGACCACAAGCTCGTCGGTGGCAGTGCGCTTCGGGCTCCGATGGAGCAACTAGCTAGGGGGCGCAGGCGAGCTTATCTACGAGGGGGAAGAGGAGCTGGAGCTCACCGGGACCTGCAGGTGTGCAACGGAGGGCTCGGGGAAGGGCGACGGCGGCGAATCGAGGCGGCGGAGCTACAGGCGTCCGAGGAGGAAGAAGAGTCGATGGCGACGGCGCAGAGCTCCAGGGGCTTGGTCCAGCAGTCGAGGAGGAAGGGCTCGTCGCGGCGGAGCTTCTGGACAGGCTACGGAGGCGGAGGAGTGGCTACGGCCGCGGCTAGCCGGCGTCCATGGCGGCGGCTGCGCTCGGGAAGGAAGGGGGCGAGCGAGGGAGAGGGAGAGAGGCGGAGCAGAGGCGTCCAGGGGAGTGCGGGCGTTCGGCCTTATCCATCCACGACGGCAGCGGCAAAAGATCTCGAGGAGGGGGGGCCTGGACGAGCGCGCACGCGCCCTGCTCAACAGCGCGCCTGCGGGCGTCAGGAGGTAGGGGACGACAGGCTAGTTGGGTTGGGCCTGGCACTGTAGCACTGGGCCTAAGTGCACAGGGTTCTTTTCCTTTTTCCTTTCCTTTTCTTTTTCTGTTTTATTTCACAACTTCTACTCCATTTAATTCTGGCCATATTTCTTCACAGCAAAAATGTGGGACTTGGTCCAAATAATACTTGGCAATATTCTGCATGGCCATATTCACTTTGGTGATTTTTGGAATATGTTGGCATTTTCCATTTGAATTTAATATCACTTTAAAATGCAATTTGGTGCTGTTTTGGATGGTGGGGGTCCACACCAACATCATGGTGATGTTGTTTTCCTTAACAACATTTGTTTTGTGAATTTTAGCAATTGTGCAACATTTTTCATATGCTGCTTGAGGAATTAGTTTATCACAATAAAATCCTAGGGCATTTAGTAGTGGAATTTTGAAATGAGATATGAAATCCATATTGATCATGCACTGTTTAGCAAAATGATTAGGCACTGATCATGGTCATCACTGTGCTTAATTACAATGATCACTGTAGCACAAAACCAGGGTGTCACATAAGGATTATATTGATGGGTTGCGTTTTGCTACCACACATGATGATTTTCATGAATATAATATGCATGTGCTTGCTGCTCCTACTTGCAATTATTATGAGAGAGGAATTACATCTCCACCTCTTTATGTTTCCAATACGATAAAATTGCAAGAAACCGGTTATACTATGCATTAGCATTTACTTAATGTGCATGAGTTGTTCTTGTATGACATGCCGATGCATAGGAAGAGAGTTAGACTTCGTTGTCACATGATATATATCACTTTGTGCTCACTACTAAATTACCAATCATTTTTAATTAAAATTGGCTTTGATATACCTTGGGATCCAGGTGGATCCGTTACTTGAGCACTTTATGCCTAGCTTAATAGCTTTAAAGAAAGCGCTGCCAGGGAGACAACCCAGAAGTTTTAGAGAGTCATTTATTTCTGTTGAGTGCTTTTATAAAGTTTTAAAACAAAAAAAATATAGAGGGCACCTAAAACTTCACAAAAAGAAAGGTGAAAGTGAGAGAGATGATGAGCACCGTTGAAGTGGGGGACGTCCTTGAACTTTTGTTCATGCCCATTGAAACTTTGTGAATCTTGAATCAAGGAAACTTTTCAACAAACATAATTATACCCTTGTACAAATCCATTGTATTATAAAAATAATGTGCCAAGATTTGCCTTTAGGATGATTAGATTGTTTGTTGGTATGTGCAGTGTAAAAACAGAAACTTTGGCTGTAGTGCGTGAATTTTCGTTTTTTACTGGAACGTCAAAAGTTTCTGAAATTTTTACACAGTATTTGTATACAAATTTTTTATTTCTTCCTACTGTTTCAGAATTTTTGGAGTTACATAAGTATGGTCAAAGTTTAGATTACTACAGACTGTCCCGTTTAAGACAGATTCTGTTTTTTGATGCATTGTTTTGCTTGTTTTGATGAAACTATCAATTTTATCGGTGGTATAAGCCATGGAAAAGTTATAATAAAGCAGGGATAATGCAAATATAAAATATGAATGAGTTTGCAACAGTACTTAAAGTAGGAATTTGCTTTGTTATACTAACGGATCTCACCAGCCTTCTGTTAAGTTTTGTGTGGATGAAGTGTTCGAACATCGAGGAGGTCTCGATATGAGGAGAAGGAGGAGAGGCAAGAGTTCAATTTGGGGATGCCCAAGGCATCCCAAGTAAATATCCAAGGAGACTCTAGCGTCTAAGCTTGGGGATGCCCCGGAAGGCATCCCATCTTTCTTCAACAAGTATCGGTATGTTTTCGTTTTCGTTTCGTTTATGTGATATGTGTAAATCTTGGAGCATCTTTTGTGTTTAGTTTTCACTTTTATTTTATGCACCATGCTGGTATGAGATTGTCCATGGTTGATTTATAGAATGCGCATTGCACTTCACTTATATCTTTTGAGTATGGCTTTATAGAATGCTTCATGTGCTTCACTTATATCATTTGAAGTTTGGATTGCATGTTTCTCTTCACATAGAAAACCGTTATTTGAACAATGCCCTTTTGCTTCACTTATATTTATTAGAGCATGGTATTTTGTAGAAATAATTAAACTCTCTTGCTTCACTTATATCTATTTAGAGAGTCAACGGGAATTGGTCATTCACATGGTTAGTCATAAAATCCTACATAAAACTTAGGGATCACTAAATATGATATGTTTGATTCCTTGCAATATGTTTGCGATATAGAGATGATAATATGTGGGAGGTACTAGTGGATGATCGTGTTTAGTAAGATATTGGTGTTAAGGTTTGTGATTCCCGAAGCATGAACGTATAGTCTCCCGTTATGCTAGGAAGTTGGAGCACAATTTATTCTTGATTGTCTATCTTTGTGTGAAGGTCGGGGGCGCGCGATGGTTAACTCCTACCAACCTTCCCCCTAGGAGCATGCGTAGTAATACTTTGCTCTGAGGGCTAATAAACTTTTGCAATAAGTATGTGAGTTCTTTATGACTAATGTGAGTCCATGGATTATACGCACTCTTACCTTTCCGCAATTTGCTAGCCTCTACGGTATCGTGCATTGCCCTTTCTCACCTCGAGAGTCGGTGCAAACTTCGCCGGTGCATCCAAACCCCGTGATATGATACGCTCTATCACACATAAGCCTTATTATATCTTCCTCAAAACAGCCACCATACCTTCCTATTATGGCATTTCCATAGCCATTCCGAGATATATTGCCATGCAACTTCCACCCCTTTTGTTTTGATGACTTGAGCATTCATTGTCATATTGCATTACATGATCGTAAGATAGCAAGCATGATGTCTCCATGGCTTGTCCGTTTTTTGATATCTTTGCTACGCTAGATCATTGCATTCATATAGAGTCATACTTTGTTCTACTATCGTTGTAATATTGAGTTGTAAGTAAATAGAAGTGTGATGATCATCATTATTCATTATTAGAGCATGTCCCAGTGATGAAAGGATGATGGAAACTATGATTCCCCCACAAGTCGGGATGAGGCTCCGGACAAAGAAAAAAAAGAAAAGGAAAAAAATAGAAAAAGGAAAATGAAAAAAAAGGAAAAAAAAAGAAAAAAAAAAGAGAAAGAAAAAAAGAAAAAGAAAGAAAAAGGGGCATGCTAATTCCACACTTGTGCTTCAAAGTAGCACCATGTTTTTCATATAGAGAGTCTCCTATGTTGTCACTTTCATATACTAGTGGGAATTTTTCATTATAGATGCACACCCACTTAGTTTTCATATTGAGCTTTCATACACTTATAGCTCTTAGAGCATCTGTTGCATGGCAATCCATACTCCTCGCATTGATATCTATTGATGGGCATCTCCATAGCCCGTTGATACGCTGAGTTGATGTGAGACTTTCTTCTCCACTTTTACCCCTTTGAAACCTACCACCATATTCTATTCCACCCATAGTGCTATATCCATGGCTTGCGCTCATGTATTGCGTGAGAGTTGAAAATGCTGAAGCGCGTTAAAAAGTATGAACCAATTGCTTGGCTGACATCGGGGTAGTACATGATTTATACTTTGTGTTAAGAAGACAGAGCATGACAAGGCTATATGATTTTGTAGGGATAGCGTTCTTTAGCCTTGATATTTTGAAAGACATGATTGTTTGGTGGGATGTCTGAGTATTAATGTATTTATGTCAAAACTAGACTATTGCTTTGAATCAGTTATGTCTTAATATTCATGCCATGATTAGATATATGATCAAGATTATGCTAGGTATCATTCCACATCAAAAATTATCCTTTGTATCATTTACCTACTCGAGGACGAGCAGGAATTAAGCTTGGGAATGCTGATACGTCTCCGTCGTATCTATAATTTTTGATTGTTTCATGTCAATATTATACAACTTTCACATTTTTTTGGCAACATTTTATATGATTTATTGGACTAACATATTGATCCAGTGCCCAGTGCCAGTTCCTCTTTGTTGCATGTTTTTTGTTTCGCAGAATATCCATATCAAACGAAGTCCAAACGCGATAAAAATTTACGGAGATTTTTTTTTGGAATATTTGTGAATTTTGAGAAGTGGAATCAACGCAAACGGAGGCCCACAGCCCCCAAGAGACACCAAGGCGCGCCTAGAAGGCCCAGGCGCGGGGTGGTGGGCTGTGCCCACCTCGTACGTCGGTTGGAGCTCTCCTTCGGGCGCAAGGAAGCTAATTTTTGGATAAAAATCCCCTCAAAATGTCAGCCCAATCGGAGTTACGGATCTCTGGGAATATAAGAAACAGTTTTCGGCCAGAAAACAGGAACGTGAAACAGAAGAGAACAGAGAGGGAGATCCAATCTAGGAGGGGCTCCTGCCCCTCTGCCGCCATGGAGGCCATGGACCAGAGGGTGAACTCTCCTCCCATCTAGGGAGGAGTCCAAGGAATAAGAAGAAGGAGGGGGGCTCTCTCCCCCTCTCTCCCGATGGCGTCGCAACGCCGCCGGGGCAATCATCGTGACGGCGATCTACTCCAATAACTTTGCCGCCATCAACACCAACTCTCTCCCCCTCTATGCAGCGGTGTAACACCTCTTTTCCTTGTTGTAATCTCTACTTAAACATGGTGCTCAACTCCATATATTATTTCCCAATGATATTTGGCTATCCTATGATGTTTGAGTAGATCTCTTTTGTCCTATGGGTTAATTGTGGTATGATGTTATGGATGTGAGTTGTATGTTGATATGGTGTTGTCCTATGGTGCCCTCTGTGTCGCGCAAACGTGAGGGATCTCCGTTGTAGAGTGTTGCAATATGTTCATTATTTGCCTATGGTGGGTTGCGTGAGTGATAGAAGCACAAACCCGAGTAGGTGGGCTTTTGCGTATGGGAGTAAAGGGGACTTGATACTTAATGCTATTGTTGGGTTTTACCTTAATGAACTTTGGTAGTTGTGGATGCTTGCTAGAGTTCCAATCATAAGTGCATATGATCCAAGTACGAAAAGTGTGTTAGTGTATGCCTCTCCCTCAATGCATATGACAAGTATCTATCATATTATATTCAATTGCCTAGGGACAATCTTTCTCTTGCGTTGCACAAAAAGCTTTCTACAAAGTTATTTACTTTTATTGTTCTTTGATTAAAACAGCACCTAACTTTTATTTTCACGTTCTTTATTATCTTGCAAAGTACTTCTAGTTTTATTCCCGCAAAGTAGTTTCATACTTGTTCTAGGTAAAACAAGCATTAGCGTGCGTAGAGTTGTATCGGTGGTCGATAGAACTTGAGGGAATATTTGTTCTACCTTTAGCTCCTCGTTAGGTTCGATACTCTTACTTATCGAAAAAGGCTACAAACGATCCCCTACACTTGTGGGTTATCAAGACCTTTTTCTGGCGCCGTTGCCGGGGAGCAATAGCGTGGGGTGAATATTCTCGTGTGTGCTTGTTTGCTTTATCACTGAGTAATTTTTATTTTCTGTTATTAGTTGTTTTATATCTTTAGTTATGGATATGGAACACGAAACAAAAAAAATTAGTGGTACTTGCTACTCATGGAGATGGGGAACCTCCTAAAACCCTCGATGCTAGTTATGTGTGAAAGTGCGTTATATCGACTAGAGGGGGGTGAATAGGTGATTTTTACAAATTCGTCACTGAGGAATTAGTAGTTGAGGAATTTGCTAAGTGACGAACTACTAGCAGCGGAATAAGTACTCAAGTGCATGCGAAACATAGCAATAGCATAGTCATCATAATGAAATGAAACATACACAGAGCATAAGTAGCGTGAACAGGATAAGCAGGCAGAAGATAAAGTGACTAAAGAATTTGAGATGAGGAAATTGAGAAAGTCTTCAGTCAAATTCTTCAAACAGTGACGATCAGATTCATCAACTAATACCTCGAGGAAATGAAGGGGTTGAGGAAATAGAACCAGTTGCTCGATGAAGACAGTGATTTGATGACCCAGTTCCAACTGCTGTGAAAGTCGTACGTCTGGTTCGGAGCGCAAAGGACACACAGTCCCAGGACACACAGTCCTTACCGTATTCTCCTTGAGCTAAGGTCACACAGACCTCGGCCAACACTCGGGGTAAGTCCTCAGGGTAGACTTCCAAACCCTCACAAACTCGGTCACCCGGCGATCCACAATTGACTGCTGGATGCTCTAGACCATGACGCCTAACCGTCTGGAAGATACACAGTCTTCAAAGGTAAAAAGCGCCGGTTCCACACACGAACAATCTCTTCAGTGATGCTCAATCAGTTTGGGTTTTGATGGTTTGGGTTTTGGGTTTTTCCTCACTGATGATTTTCTCTCAAAGTCCTCGAGGAATGGGTTGCTCTCAAATGACAAGTGTCAAGTTCTCTCTCGGAGCAGCCAATCAGCTAGTGGTTGTGGGGGGCGGCTATTTATAGCTAGGGTGCAACCCGACATGATAAGACATAAATGCCCCTTAACCTATAAGTCTGTGTATATATCAAACTCCTCAGCGACTTATAGAGCCTGTGTACACTCACACACTTATTAGTCCCTTAACCTATAAGTCTTCAATACACCAAAATCACTAAGGGGCACTAGATGCACTTACAATCTCCCCCTTTTTGGTGATTGATGACAAATAGGTTAAGTTTTCAACGGGGATAAACATATGAAGTGTAAGTACTGGGTTTGAGGAATTTGATTGCAAGATATAGAGGAACTCCCCCTGAAGATGTGCATATTTGAGGAATTTGCTTTGGACTGCAAATGCGCATGGCAGGATAAAATCTTGGAGATCTTGCCCTATATCTTGTAATCCATACACGCATTTTATATATATCATGAGGAAATTGAAATGCATGATGAAAAATGGTGTCTGACGAAATTCAGCATGCGTGCATTAAGGTACTTGAGGAAATAAGCATGTGGAAAGCAGTTCAAAAGCGTCAGACCACCATCGGACTTAAGTTTACAACTCAATTAACAAACACTTCAGAAGAGCGAGAGTTGTAACTTAAACAAAAACAACCCATGAATATAGACCCGCTTGAAGACTAACTCAAATTTCTCCCCCTTTGTCATCAAGTGATCAAAAGGGACGAACTTGAGGACTAACGCCCCTGAAGAATTTCATCTTGAAGGTGGTGGAGGAGCGCCAGCGTTGTCGGGGTCGGTTGGTGGTGTAGGGCCTTCAGCAGTGTCTTCAATATCCTCAGCTTCATCAGTCTCACGCGATGAAGAATATGAACTTGTCACCAGCTGAGGAACTTGAACTTTCTACCACTTCTTCTTTGGAGGAATCGACCAGTCAAAGTCCTGCTGAAATCCCATCTCTACAAGTTCTACAGGTGTTTTGAGATGAGATAGAATAGCCCAGGTGCGGTCGAATATATCATGCACATAGTAATGATTCTTCCTCACTGAATTCTGCGTCACAGTCATGTTCTGAAGAATTGATTTGAACTGACGTTTGACCCACTTGTGATTATGATCAACCTTCTGATGAAGACTTAGAAGAAGGTCACGATCAGTCATCACTCGAGGGGCAGAAGCTTGAGGTTTTTGAGCTGAGGCTTTTGCAGCAGAATCTTGTGTGGCAGAGTCATCATTGGTGGAGTAAGATGAAGCCTTACGAAACTGACCATCCAATGGACGAGTGCCTTCATCGATTACAGCCTTGCCTTTTCCTTCGACTGAAGAAAATGTCTTCTTGAGGACTTCAATCGGAGGCAGAAAACTGAAGTGATTCTGAAAGTCAGCCTTGAACGGAATTGAAGACCTTGATCTGATGAATTTCATGATCCAGGGAGCATAAGGCTTCAACTCGAATGGTGACACTGTAATATTCGCCAAAGTCCTCATGAAGAAATCGTGATAATTGATGGGAATCCCATGAATGATATTGAACAGCAAATTCTTCATGATGCCAACAACTTCTTCTTCTTCTTCAGAGTTGCGGCCTTTGATAGGACTGGGGGTTTTAGTCAATATGCGGTAAATTGTCCTGGGCACATATAGCAAATCCTTCACTAAGAAGGTGGTCCTTGGAGGTTTTCCTGGAGCCAAGGGCTTCATCAGTACTTGCATCATGTGATTTGGCAGTTCAGGTTCATCATAGATGCATCTTGCTCCTTCTGAAGGAATTGGGATTGGAACACAGTGAAGCAATTCCGTTGCTGGAGCAGTCTAGTGGGTGTTGCCAGACATCCAATCCAGAATCCATGTGCTGACATCAGAAACTTCACCAGAAATGTGCAGGGTTGCATAAAATTGAAGAATTAACTCTTCATTCCAATCACAGACATCAGCACTGAATGGAAGAAGCCCGACGTCATGAAAAACTGTGAGCACAGGAGTGAAGCAGGGGATAGACTCCATATCCACGTGAGGAATTTGATGATGCTGGAAGACTTTGTCCTTGTCAAATAGCATAGCATCATAGAAGTTCATCTGAGAAGGAGTCCAGAACCTTGAGCCCTGTGAAGAATATGTGCTCATTTAAGAAATTTGCCTTGATGAATTTGGGGCGCTTTGTGCCTTTGAATGGGATCTTTTGCTTCGGCTGAAGATTTGGCTTGAAACGTCGTCCAATCTCGCTTGGCGCAACGGAAGTTTCTCCAGCTTGAGGAACATGTGCAGCAATTTCATCAGCCACATTCTGGACAGGAATTTCATCATCTGATGCAGCTGGAATATCTTCAGGAACAGTCATGAGGGGAGTGGATAGACCATCAGACCCTGTTTGAATTTCTTCAGTCGGGGCAGGTGACTTAGGAATCTGAGTGAGCGGAGTGGTCAGTGGCGAATTGGGGTGTGCAGCCTCCCAATAGTCATCATTGATAAGTGGAGTTGTATTTCCAATGTCCACATCCTCATCAATTTCTTCAACTCCAGCCTCTTCAGCAGTTAACTGAGGCTGGGGCGATGATACCAGTGGGGTTGAAGCATTTTCTTCACCCTCTATTTCTTCATCAATCTACTCTGAGGAAGCAGCAGACTGATTTTCTTCATCGTCCTCAGGAATCACATATTCTTCTCTAAAAGGAAAGCATCAATTTCATATGAAGAGACTGAAGAAATTGAAGTAGCATCAATTGGTTCGTTTGAGGAACTTGGCGAAGTCCTCAATTTCTTGGGAGCTGAGGATTCTGCAGAAGTTGATGCTTTCCTTTTCTTTGCGGTAACCTTCTCCGCGGCCTTTGTTTTCTTAACTTCTGATGCAGAAGGAACAGTGATTTTCTTCAGCCTTGAAGACTTTGCTTGAGGAGCATGGGGTGAAGGTGGTGCATTTTCTTCAGGCACGACTGATGCAGTCACCCTGGCAGTTTCTTCAGGCGCAACGTTGGGAGTTGCCCTGGGAATTTCATCAGCAGCATGAACTTCTTCAGCTGCACTGGCAGTTTCTTCAGCAGGCTGAGCAAAGGAGCTAACCCGAGGAATTTGCGGTTGTGATCTAGCTGCAACCCTTGAGTTGTGATCCTTGATGGCTTTATCAGCAACTTTGATAAACCTGACCTTGGCACCTTTCCAATCTACATAGTAGCGGTCAAATTTATCACTGAGGCCTTTGATTTGCGTCTGTATAGTGACAAGTTGGTCAGGCGTCAGATTAAGAACATTGTTCTTCATGAAGCGCTCTTTCTTGTACTGAGCCTTCTTGGCCTGTCTAGCTTTTTCATACTTCTATTTTTCTTCACCAATGAAAGCTGTGAGAACATGGCTTGGACCAGGAGGAAGATTCAAATCATCAATCGGAGTGTTTGGGTCCTGGTGCCAAATTTCGATGAAATTGAGCACAATCTTTGGGTCCAACAAGAGAGGAATTTGAGTGCCCTTTGCTTGAGCCACTCTTTCTTGCTTGTTTCTGACAATTTCAGCAAGTTCCTCTTCACTTGCTTCATCTTCCTCAGACTCTGAGGGAATATTGAAGACTACTTGGTTTTTGTGAGGACTTGGCCTCTTGCCTCGTCCTGCTGTTGCCTTCACTTTCAGCAAAGTGGGACTGCTTGAGGAATATGCTTGGGCTGATGAAGTTGTAGATGCCCCTGAAGCAATTGAAAAACCAGCAGTCCTCTACCAAGATGCAAGATGCACTAGTGTTGAGGACTTGGCAGCAGCTGCTGAAAATTGTGCAGCTACTGAGGGCATTGCAGGAGCCCTTGATGATTTTGCCGAAGGCATTTGCTGTTAAGAACTTGGAGCTGAAGACTTTGGTGCTGAGGATTTGGTAGTAGATTTCTTCACCACGGATTTCTTTGGAGCAGGTGCACTAGTAGAGGCCCTAGCAGTTGCCGCAGCTGCAGAGTCTTCATTGAATCTTTTCACAGCCTCTTTAGAAAGCCTTTGAAGCTTTTTCTGATATTTTGCCCATTCTTCAGGAAAATCCTCACCTCTCATGAGACTAGTAGGATCTGCTGCCTGGTTATTTCCAATGGAGGTCTTCGGCAAGGAGGTTTTAGGACAAATTTCTTCATGTATTTAGGAGTGACATAGCGATATTCTCTCCATTCCTTCATCCATCTCCTTTCAATCTTTTGAATGCGTATTTTACGCTTCTCTTTGGTTTCTTTCCCATATATTTCTTCATAAGGTGTGCAATACTCAGGATAGATATCCTCAGGGATCTCAAATGCAGTGTTGGATTGTGACGCCCCCGATTTCGACCGTACGCTAAACATACACGCAATGCGTACGACCAAGATTAGGGACTCACTAGTCGATATCACAACACAACACTAGACACAAATTAAAGTCATACAGCTTCATATTACAAGCCAGGGGCCTCGAGGGCTCGAATACAAAGCTCGACAAGCATGAGTCAGCGGAAGCAGATAATATCAGCGTACAGACATAAGTTAGACAAGTTTTGCCTTAAGAAGGCTAGCACAAACATAAGCAGCGGATCGAAAGAGGCGAGGCCTCCTGCCTGGGAACCAACCTAACTACTCCTGAGCGTCGGCACTCTCGACATAGTAGTAGGTTCCCGCGGTGGTGGTGTAGTCGTCTCCGGCGTACTCCATCTCCTGGGCTCCATCGTCTGAACGCAGAATCGTATCGAGGGGGAAAGAGAAAGCAAAGCAGCGGTGAGTACTCATCCAAAGTACTCGCAAGATTGACATCAGAACTATGCTAAGTATGCATCAGTATCAAGCAATGGGGTTATATCTGGGCTAACTGCAGAAAGCAAGAATAGGGGAAAGGCCTAGTCCTATCGAAGACTAGCATCTTCAACACCTTGCAGCATTAGAAGAGAGTAGACTGGTATCTCATATATAGTCATATTATTGTAGCAATTTTATTAAGTAACCACGCCCAGAGATTCTTCCTCGACTCCCTGCGAGGAAGCAATCTCGGAGACAACATTCATTTCAATTTAAAATCACAATTTTAGTTGTAGTAGATCAAGGTACAACTCCAAGTCGTCCTGTTACCGTGGACACTGCTATTCGAATAGATAAATTCTTCCCTGCAGGGGTGCACCACATTACACAACACGCTTGATACCTCTGGCCAGACACACTTTCCTGGGTCATGCCCGGCCTCGGGACATCAACACGTCGTAGTCCTACCTAGGCTCAACGAAGAGGCCAGCCCGCCGGTCTAAATCCTAAGCGCGCAGGGGTCATGGGCCAATCGCCCTTTGCACTCCTCCACGATGCGAAGGCGGCCGAGGTCAGACCTAGCACCCCTTATAACAAGCGTGGTGCCGTTGCAGACCACTCAGGCGTGCGCCGCTCCATTGCTGACGTCCGAAGAGCTTCGGCTGATACAACGACGCTGAGTACCCATAACTTCTCCCACGTGAAGGTTAGTGCGTAATAGGTCAAACGACCAACTCAGATCAAATACCCAACCCATTAGCATTTTATTAATGCGGGGCAAGCGCGACCCATGAAGTGCGGTCCCGTCGCCCCGTCTCGAGGATGTGTGGCAAGGGCCTCTCCTGCCCGTCCACGCCTCATCATCATCAAACCGTGGGTACCCCTCAGGGCCGACCCATCACCAACATGTTTCTGTAACCAGGTCATAGTAACTGTGTGTATAAAACATCAAGACGGAACCTGAGGAATCACCCTCAAAGGGTCCCGCTCGATGAAACCGTCAAGGTGGACTTAGAGGAATCACCCTCGAGGGTCCCACACTTGAGGGGTTGCACGACAGAGACATCGTCGGGAGTGGTGAAGGAGGAATCACCCTCGATAACCATGACCGACTAGCTGCACTACAGAGTTAGCATCATGAGTACTTCACGAGATGTCACCCTCGGTACTCGATAGTAGCTCTTCAGAGTCATACAACTAAGGGGTGTGCGGTGATGTGAGGGGCCTGGCTCGTCGGTCGGTTGACCGAGTCTTCGGATCTTCGGGTCGTCGAGTCGTCGATGAAGAAGCAAGGGCAACTAGGACTAAGGGGTCACTAGGGATACACTGATCAACCTATATTAAGCAGTTGATATGATTGCAGGTATGGTAGCAGTTTATCAAAAGCAGGCTATGCATCAGAATAGGAGCTAACTAATACAGTAGCAAAATCTAATGCAAGAAGAAGAGGGAAAAGAATAGGCGATATCTGAATGCTCAAGGGGGGGTTGCTTGCCTTGCTGCTCTGCGGCAAAGGCCAGATCGTCGGCGGTGTAGTCGTACCCGGCAGCACCGTCAGTCTCGGGGTCTACCGGAGAGAAGAGGGGGGGAAGAAACAATAAATATAAAGCACAGATGCAACACGATGCATGGCATGGCAATATGCAGAGCTAGGCATGCACTAACGCGGTATTACATGTTCCAGACGGATCGGAAGAATATCTGACGATATTTTCCGGGTCTCGGGCTACTACCGGACAGGCGAAATCGATGGAAAAGTTCCATGTCTGCTATGCTAGGAGCACGTGACAGACTAACGGACTGCGTATTCGGATTCGTCTCGTCGTTCTGAGCAACTTTCATGTATAAAGTATTTTCATCCGAGTTACGGATTATTTTATATTAATTTTTAAAGTTTTATTAATATTCAGAAATTAAAATAGATTATTTTAATTCAATAATGAATTATGACATCAGCATGATGTCATGCTGACATCAGCAGTCAACAGTCTCAGTTGACTGGTCAAACTGTCCAGTGGGTCCCACATGTCATTGACACAGTTTTAATTAATGTTTAATTAACTTTTAATCCGTTTAATTAGTGGGGTGGGACCCACCTGTCATACTGTTTAATTTAATTAACTAACAGATTAATTAACACTTTAATTAATTAATCTATTTAATCTTAATCATCTAATTAATTAATTAATTACCTAATTAATTAATTAATTAATTTAACTATTTATTTATTTATTTCATTTTATTTTATTTTATTTTTAAAACGTCATTAGGGGGCAGTGGGCCCCCTCTGTCAGTCACACTAGGGGTAGTGGGGGGTTTAATCCCCCACTAACAACGCATCGAGCAGGGGCGGCCGGGGCACGCACGGCGGCCCGCCGGCGGCCGTGGCCGGCGGTGGGGGGGGCGGCCAGCGACGGTCAGCGGCGGCCAACGGCGACCGGAGGGACCCGGGGCGCGGCGGTGGCGCGGGGCGCGCCGGGCGGCTGCGGCGACTGCAGCGACAGCGGGGGAAGGAGGAAAGCGGGCGTGTGGGGGCTAGCGGCGGTGGCGTGGCCGCGGCGAGGGCGCGGCGGGGCACAGCGACGGGCGGCCGCGGGGGCGCGGCCAGGGGGCACGGGTGCGGGCCGGCGGCGCTAGCGGGGAGGGTGCGGGGTGCGGCGGTGGCGCGCGGCAGGGGGAGGCGCGGGGCCGCAGCGAGGTGAGGGCGCGGTGGCCGCGGCGGTGGCGCGCGGCGAGCAGCGGCCACTGCGAGGGAGCAGCGAGCGGGGCGGCTACGCGGCCGGACGGGAGCGGGGGGGAGGAGGAGAGGAGGGGGATCCTCACGGGCGTCGTGAGAAGGGGGGCGGCGAGGCACGGGGTAGCCGGCGGGGAGGACGACGAGGAGGGGGATCCTCACGGGCGTCGTGAGAAGGGGGGCGGCGAGGCACGGGGTAGCCGGTGGGGAGGAGGACGAGGAGGCACGGCGGCGACGGTGGGGCGACGGGATCCGGCGACGTGGTCGGCGGCGGCGACGGCGAGCGCCCCGATCCCGATCTGGATCGGGGGGGAAAGGGAGGAGAGCGAGGGGGGAGTGGTTGCGGGCTAGGGTTTCGGTGTCGGCTGGGGAGGCCATATAGGCCAGGGGCGGTTGGGCCGGCCAGCTGGGCCACGACCCAGTTGGACCGGGGGGGCTTTTTGTTTTATTTTATTTTTTTGTTTTTGTTTTTCTTTTAAATGTTTTCTGTTTTAGTATTATTTTATTTTAGTGAATTTAAATACCCCCAATAATGTTGATTTATTAAACACAATTACCTATGTAATATTTGACACACTCCGAACATTTTAGTTTGTATGTTTGAAAACTTTTGCCGTTTGACTTGGTTTTGAATTTTGAATTCGCACGGGATTGAATCATCGCGAGATTAACAACAGTAACCGTGGTGACGTGGCATCATTAGCATGGGATTACTGTAGTTTAATTACCGAGATTACTGTAGCACAAATCCAGGGCATCACATGGATGCAGGTTTCTTTCCTCCTTTCTGAGGTCTTTTCCCATCTGCCATTTTCTTCAACTAAGGATTTTGAGCTTTTGAAGATTCTGACGAAGTATGTAATTTTTCTTCAAGGAACGCTGCAAATGAGTTAAGTTGATGAGAACCTAGAGATTCATCAGCTGACATTTGTACCTGTGAATAGAGTATAGGTGCGAAGAATTTGAAGAGGTCATATGCGTTCTTAGAATTTTTTTGCAAAAATATCAAGTTTGAGGAATTTGACCATAGATGACTTGAAGAATTTTACTAAGTGTTCTTGACTTAGGTTCCAGAGTTGTGCAGATTTGAAGATCCACACAATTGAGGAATCTTGAAGAAAATCATAACTTAGTGAAATAAATCAAGAGAAGGAATATGTTTGGTGTTTATGAGATGGATTGCTGAAGAATAAACACCTTTTGAGGATTTTGTGAAAATCATCGGGATCAAAAATGGCAATAAAACTAGATTTTATTTACCGTATGCGATGAACACGACAAACAGTGGGGTGAAGTATAGGAGTTCCTCAGTCCAGATCTCTCACGCCCTAGCTTGGCAGAGGGAGACAGCTACAGCGGCGGCGGAGTGAAGACTTCCGCGGCCGATGCGAGTACGACGACGGCGAGGTCGAGGCAGCGAAGCTCTTCCTCTTCGACGACGATGAGGTTAGCGGCGGCGCTAGGTCTGGAGCTCGGGAGAGACGGGAGTGAGGAGTAACTCGAGCAAGTGAAGGGGAGGGGGTATTTATAGCGGCAGTAAAAACTAACTGGTCCGAAGATTTTGGACCAGTATACCCCTGACCCTTGCTATTCACGCGACATATGTCACCCATGTACTGTGTAGTGGAGATAGTGGGGGATCGTGGGTTATCCAGTCGTGGGAATCGGAACGGTTTGAGCGGCAACCGCCAAAAATTGAAATCAAAAATTTGAAAGTTTTGTTCGCAAATTCTTCAGCTGACAAGGACTCAGTGAAGACTTTGAACGGGTTTCAAAGTAGAACGCATATGAAGAATTTGTGAACAGACTGGGTTGAGTTTAGCATAAGGGGGAACGGGTCCGATCACATTCACTTAGAGAAAAATCAACTTGAAGAAATAGCTATAAGTGAATGGTGTTGAGGACATTGAAAAACTCAATATTTATATGTCTATAGTCAACGAAGAAAAACTCATGTGAGGAACATCAGTTGAAAAGTTTGAAGAATTTGAAATTTTGAGGAATTTGCAAACTTGAAGAATTTGCAAAATGATGAAAAACTCAAACTTGAAGAATTTCAACTGTTGTTGGTGGCGTTACCCATCATATAAGAATGATGATTTCAGACACCGCGTACAATTGTCGTAGGGTTCTGAGAATCAAATTCTTCATTAATTTCTTCACACTTACAGAGTTAGTCTTCATTGATTGAAGAAAAACGTTACTTCGTGTGTTGCACATCAAAGTCATCAATTTTGCATAAGTGTTAGGATGTGTGTCCTTTCAAAGAACATTCGAAGATTCTAAGATATTTAGCTCACACCACAACTTGCAAAATCTCTTCTCATCCAAGGGCTTTGTGAAGATATCAGCGAGTTGTTCTTCAGTCTTCATGTGGTCAAGGAAGATATCGCCCTTCATCACATGGTCACGAAGAAAATGATGACGAATTTGGATGTGCTTGGTCTTTGAGTGCTGAACTGGGTTGTAAGCAATCTTGATGGCACTCTCGTTGTCGCAGTAGAGAGGGACATTCTTCACGTTGATGCCGTAGTCCTTGAGGGTTTGATTCATCCATAGCAATTGAGCATAGCAAGAACCAGCAGCAATATACTCAGCTTCAGTAGTAGATAGTGACACGCAGTTCTGCTTCTTCGAGGACCAACAGACTAAGGATCGTCCGAGGAAATGACATGTGTCTGATGTTAACTTGCGGTCCACACGATCACCAGCATAATCAGAATCAGAATATCCAATAAGGTCAAGATCTGAGCCCTTGGGGTACCACAATCCTAGTGTTGGTGTGTGAGCTAGATATCGAATAATATGTTTCACAGCCTTGTGGTGTGATTCCTTTGGTTTTGCTTGAAATCGGGCACACATGCAAACACTAAGCATAATATCTGGCCTAGATGCACATAGATACAATAAGGAACTAATCATGGAGCGATATACCTTCTGATCGAAATCTTTACCACTTTCGTCAATGCAGAATTGAGCCGATGTGGGCATAGGAATCTTGACGCCTTTGCAATCCTGCATGCCGAATTTCTTCAGGACATCCTTGAGGTATTTTTCTTGAGATATGAAGATGCCATTGCATTGTTGACGAATTTGAAGCCCTAGGAAGAATTTGAGCTCTCCCATCATAGACATTTGATATTCTTCACTCATCATATAGGCGAATTCGTCACTGTGACGTTTGTGAGTACATCCAAAGATAATATCATCCACATATATTTGGCACACAAATAATTCATCATCATATGATTTTGTGAAAAGAGCTGGGTCAAGTGAACCGGGTTTGAAGCCTTTCTTCATGAGAAATTCCTTCAGTGTGTCATATCACGCCCGAGGGGCTTGCTTGAGGCCATAGAGAGCCTTGTTAAGTCTGAAGACTTTGTCCGGATGCTTAGGATCTTCAAAACCTGGGGGTTGAGCAACATATACTTCTTACTCAAGCTTACCATTGAGGAATACACTTTTCACATCCATTTGATATAAGATGATATTGTGATGGTTAGCATAAGCAAGCAATATGCGAATAGCTTCAAGTCTAGCGACAGGTGCAAAAGTTTCATCAAAGTCAATTCCCTCAACCTGTGTATAGCCATGTGCCACAAGACGGGCTTTATTCCTCACTACCTGACCAAGTTCATCTTGTTTGTTGTGGTAGATCCACTTGGTACCTATGACATTGTGCTTGCGAGGATCTGGGCGTTTGACGAGTTCCCACACATTGTTGAGCTTGAATTGATGCAATTCCTCTTGCATGGCTTGAATCCACTCAGTCTCCAAGAATGCTTCATCAACTTTGGTGGGCTCTGTGATAGAGACAAAAGCAAAATTCCCACAAAAGTTAGACAAATGAGAAGCTCTTGAGCGAGTGAGAGGACCTGGTGCATTGATGTCGTCGAGGATTTTCTCAATCTGCACTTCATTTGCAAGTCGTGGATGAGCAGGTTGATGACTTTGCTGAGGATGAGTAATTTCTTCAGCGCCATTTTCTTCAGGTGTATCAGCATGAATATGTTCAACGGTTGGTACAACTTCTTCAGAGAGTGATTGTTCTTCAGTAGGGATCACGTCTTTAGTGGCCTTGAACCTAATGGATTCCTAAGGAGGCATTTCATCTAGCACAGGAGGTAGGTGCTCTCTTTGCGAGCCGTTAGTCTCATCGAACCGCACATCTATAGTTTCAACAACCTTGTTGTGATAGGTGTTGAAGACTCTGTAGGTGTGCGAGTCCTTTCCGTAACCAAGCATAAAACCTTCATGTGCTTTCGGTGCAAATTTAGAACTATGGTGAGGATCTCTAATCCAGCATTTAGCACCGAAGACTTTGAAATAACTCACATTGGGTTTCTTGTCAGTGAGGAGTTCATATGAAGTCTTCTTGAGGAATTTGTGAAGATATACCATGTTGATGATGTGGCAAGCAGTGTTGATTGCCTCAGGCCAGAAACGACGAGGGGTCTTGTATTCATCAAGCATAGTGCGAGCCATCTCAAGAAGAGTCCTATTCTTGCGCTCCACAACGCCATTCTGCTGAGGAGTATAAGGGGCAGATAGCTCATGACTAATACCAAGTTCATCAAGATAATCATCTAGACCAGTGTTCTTGAACTCGGTCCCATTATCACTCCTAATATGCTTGATCTTGACGCCGAAATTCGTCGAGGCCCTTGAAGAAAATCGTCTGAAGACATTCTGCACTTCAGATTTGTACAGGATAATGTGCACCCAAGTATAGCGAGAGTAATCATCAACAATGACAAAGCCATATAAGCATGGAGTATTTGTTAGTGTGGCATAGTTAGTGGGACCAAAGAGATCCATATGAAGCAATTCAAAAGGGCGAGTGGTAGTCATAATAGTCTTGGATGGATGCTTGGATCTGGTCATCTTTCCAGATTCACAAGCCCCACACAAGTGATCCTTGAGGAATTTGACACCCTCAATACCAATGACGTGCTTTTTCTTCGCGAGCGTGTGCAAGTTCCTCATGCCAGCGTGTCCAAGTCGTCGATGCCATAACCAGCCTTCTGAAGCTTTTGCAAGTAGACATGTGGCTGGCTGTGGACCTATAGAGAAATCAACAACATACAAGTCTCCTCTCCTAAAGCCTTCGAAGACTTTGGATTTGTCAGATTCCATGATGACAACACAACGGTATTTGCCAAAGATGACAACCATATCAAGATCACAAAGCATTGAGAAAGACATGAGGTTAAATCCAAGGGATTCGACAAGCATCACCTTATCCATGTGTCGATCCTTCGAGATTGCAACCTTACCTAGACCCAATACCTTGCTTTTTCTTTTGTCAGCGTAGGTGATATGCTTCAGATGAGAGGGAGCCAGTGGAATGTTTATCAATAGGTTCTTGTCACCAGTCATGTGGTTGGTGCATCCACTGTCGAGGACCCACTCAGTAGCTTTGGGAGTTTCACCCTGCAGATGAATTAGTACAGCTTACGACCGCATATGCTTTAGAGTGAAGAATATGACATCAAATTCATCAGATTGAATTTCATCACATAGTATAGTAAGCAAAGTAATATGAGGACGTGAGAAATGAATGATTCATTTCTTCATGATTGGCTTGCGTCCTTTCAAGCATTTCCTCAGGTCTCCAGCAAATTCATCAGACGTTCAAGTTTGTCTGGAGACCTGACCTTGCATAAGAGATTAGTTCAATTTCTTCACCACCCACATCTGGAGGGGTGGCAAAGAGTTCATCATTCTGCGAGCTCCATATGAGAAGGGTGGCATAGAAGCAAGTGCACTTCGTTTCACAGCACGGGGGTTAGAGTACTCATATGAATATGCAGAGAAATTCTTCGTGGACTTATGAACATAATGATTTGAGGAATTATGCACATATTCATGACTCTTAGACTTTCCCTGCGAAACAGAAGCATTAGCACGAGAATGATATGATTTTTGACCATATGAGGAATTTGGTCCATGTGAGGACTTTGGTCCTTGTGAAGACTTTGGTCCATATAAGGAATTTGATCTGGGGTTCCTGTTTTTCACTGGTGGTGTCATGATGACATTCACCTGAAGACTTTCCAAGGAGCTCTTGGGAACCCAGATTTTCCTCAGAGGGGGACCATTCCTGTAGTTAGTTCCAACATATCTGGCAAATACTTCACCATTCTGATTTTTGAACAGTTTATAGTTGGAGTCAATTGACTCATCAGAGGAATATGAAGATTCACAAGTAAAACCAGATAAAGTGGATGGATCTACAGGAGGTCCTTTTGCAGCAACCCATGAGGTTTTGGGATACTGCTCAGGTTTCCAGTAGGATCCATCAGCATTGAGTTTCCTCTCAAATGCAATACCCTCTTTCCTAGGGTTCCTGCTCAGAATCTGCTTTTTAAGCACATCACAAAGGGTCACATACAATTCCTTCAACCCCGCATTTTCGTCAGTGACACTTGTGATATCCTCAGATGAGGAATTTGTGACCACGGAAATAGTTGAAGAATTTGCAGCAATAGAAGCATTTGAACATTCAGGTGAAGAGTGAGCAGTTTCACGTTCGATGCATTTCAAGCAAGGTGGAACAAAATCTTCCTGAGCGGTACTGATCTGTTGAGCAAGCAAAGAATCGTTATCCCTTTGAAGATCTTCATGAGACACCCTTAGTTTCTCAAGATCTTGTTTCTTTGAAGAAATTCATAAGAAAGTTTCTCATGATCGACTAAGAGAGCCTCATGACGACTTTGAATGTTATCAAACTTAGACTGAAGACTTTGAAGTCCCTTAGTCAGAGTTTGAGTGCGGTCCATTTCCTCATTCAACAGGTCATCGCTGTTGTCTAGCAGTTTCTGAAGCTTTTCAATGGCACTTTGTTCTTTAGTAGCAATATTAGCAAGTTTGGAATAGCTAGGTTTCATGTAATTCTCAGATTCACCATCACTTGATTCAGAGGAGGATTGGTGTTTGAGTACCTTGGCACCTTTTGCCATGAAGCAATAGGTGGGAGCATAGTCGTCGTTGCTGACGTCAGAGTCGTTGGAGTTGCCATTTTCCTCATCGTTGAAGATGGACTTGCTGACGAAAGCAATAGCGAGAGCTAGGCTCGCCACACCAGAGTCCGACTCCTCCTCAGATTCCTCCTCTTCCTCATATTCTCCAGATTCTTCTTCAGAATCCATTTCCTTGCCAATAAGTGCCCGAGCCTTCCTTAAGTTGTTCTTCCTGTGCGATGAGGACTTTGAAGATTTCTTCTTTTTCTTCGAGTCATCAGAACTATCATCCTTGTATTTCTTCTTCTTTGATTCTTTTTCCCAGAGAGGGCAGTCAGCAATATAGTGGCCAGATTTCTTGCATTTGTGAGAAGTTCTCTTCTTGTAATCGCTTGATGAAGATTGTGAGTTCTTCATGCCACTTCTTGATGATTTTCCAAACCGACCTCTCCTTGAGAACTTTTGGAATTTCCTCACGAGCATTGCAAGCTCCTGACTCAGTTCTTCAGGATCACCAAGGCTACTATCAGATTCTTTGCCTTCGAATGAGGAAATTGCCTGAGCCTTCAAAGCATGAGATCTTCCATAGCTTGGCACGTAGCGGTCTCTCTTCTCAGCTTGTTGGAATTCATGAGTATTGAGTCTCTCAAGAATATCAGCAGGATCTAGTGACTTGTAGTCTCCACGTTCTTGAATCATCAAAGCAAGTGTATCGAATGAGGAATCAAGAGATCTCAGCAGTTTCTTCACCACCTCATGATCGGTGATGTCGGTGGCACCAAGAGCTTGGAGCTCATTGGAGATATCAGTGAGACGATCGAAAGTTTGCTGAACATTTTCGTTGTCGAGTCTTTTGAAGTGGTTGAAGAGATTGCGAAGAACATCAACTCGAGAGTCACGTTGAGTTGAAATGCCTTCATTGACTTTGGACAGCCTATCCCAGATAAGCTTAGCAGTCTCCAAAGCACTCACTCTGCCATACTGACCTTTGCTCAGATGGCCACATATGATATTCTTCGCTTGAGAGTCGAGTTGCTTGAATCTCTTCACATCAGCAGCGTTGATAGTGGGAGTGACGAAGGGAACACCATTTTCCACAACATACCAGAGATCATTGTCAATTGCCTCAAGATGCATGTGCATCTTGTTCTTCCAATAGGGGTAGTCCGTCCCATCGAAGGTAGGACACCCAGCTGAGACCTTGATCATGCCTGCAGTCGACATAACTAAAACTCCAGGTGGTTAAACCAAAATCACACAGAACAAGGGAGTACCTTGCTCTAATACCAATTGAAAGTGCATTATATCGACTAGAGGGGGTGAATAGGCGGTTTTTACAAATTCGTCACTGAGGAATTACTAGTTGAGGAATTTGCTAAGTGACGAACTACTAGCAGCGGAATAAGTACTCAAGTGCATGCGAAACATAGCAGTAGCATAGTCATCATGATGAAATGAAACATACATAGAGCATAAGTAGCGTGAATAGGATAAGCAGGCAGAAGATAAAGTGACTGAAGAATTTGAGATGAGGAAATTGAGAAAGTCTTCAGTCAAATTCTTCAAACAGTGACGATCAGATTCATCAACTAATACATCGAGGAAATGAAGGGGTTGAGGAAATAGAACCAGTTGCTCGATGAAGACAGTGATTTGATGACCCAGTTCCAACTGTTGTGACAGTCGTACGTCTGGTTCGGAGTGGCTTGGTATTTAAACCAAAGGACACACAGTCCCAGGACACACAGTCCTTACTGTATTCTCCTTGAGCTAAGGTCACACATACCTCGGCCAACACTCGTGGTAAGTCTTCAGGGTAGACTTCCAAACCCTCACAAACTCGGTCACCCGGCGATCCACAATTGACTGCTGGATGCTCTAGACCATGACGCCTAACCGTCTGGAAGATACACAGTCTTCAAAGGTAAAAAGCGTCGGTTCCACACAGGAACAATCTCTTCAGTGATGCTCAATCACTTTGGGTTTTGGTGGTTTGGGTTTTGGGTTTTTCCTCACTGATGATTTTCTCTCAAAGTCCTCGAGGAATGGGTTGCTCTCAAATGACAAGTGTCAAGTTCTCTCTAGCAGCCAACCAGCTAGTGGTTGTGGGGGCGGCTATTTATAGCCAGGGTGCAACCCGACATGATAAGACATAAATGCCCCCCAATGATATGATCGTTATGTGGATAAGATATCTGGACAGCTGGCGCAAGGCACGACAACGGTCGGAATTCGAATTGTCAAATTCCTCAGGGCTTATCATATTCCTCACGGTAGGCAATTCGCACTGGCGAAATCCTAACTCCTCAGTCAGACCAATTTCCTCAGAGACCAGAAGAACATCGTCTCTGTCACTGAAGAACTTGACTGAGCTGCAAGAGATTTCCAAAGGCTTCACTCGAAGGATTGGTTATGTTGAGGCTTTTGAGTTGAGCATCAGTTGGAAATTTTTCCTTAGTACTACCTCGGCCCCCTTTAATAGTACGGTGTTTCCTATGACTCAAAGAAAGGAAATGAAACTACGAAAACAAAAGTCTACACGCTTCATAGTCCTCGGTAATATCTTCAAGGTCACACCGAATTCTTCAGCTTCAAAGTCTTCAGGGAAATACCAAAGTCTTCACCAAAGTCTTCAGCTGAAGACATTCATTTTTAGGGGTTGACATTCTTCGTATATATCAAACTCCTCAGCGACTTATAGAGCCTGTGTACACTCACACACATATTAGTCCCTTAACCTATAAGTCTTCAATACACCAAAATCACTAAGGGGCACTAGATGCACTTACAATGTGCAAATTATTAAATACTACTTTAATAATCCTGAGAAAACCCCATTCAACTTGATAATGGGAGTAATGTTGGATCAACGTGAATACTTTAGATATTATCGCTTGACTCAAAAAGGGAAATTGCTGAGGGCCCGGAGGCCTTGGCGGTGGTACATGCTGCTGAGGCTTCGGAGACCTGGGCGGTATGCGCTGCTGAGGGTCCGGAGGCCTTGGCGGCAAGAGCGGAAAATTTGAAGGTTACATCAGATCGGTTGCGGGCAAGCGCGGTTCTGTACGCGGAACGCGCGGCTGTGGCCTTCGAAAGGGCATCATGCGCTGATCAGTTCGCAGTTGCCTTGACGGCTCGCGTGGATTTGGCCTCGGTAAGGGCAGCAACCTCCTTAGAATCTGCTACCGCTCTAGCACAGCGCGCAGCTCTTGGCTTTCGTGTTTACGACCGCTTTGAATATCTCCGTCATCGGAGTGTCGTAAGCACGCCTTCGGTCGTGGACGGGATTTTCCACGAGACAGGAGCTACTGTGATGGAGCAGGAGCAGAGGATAGGCCGGGCCTATGAAGCATTCAAGAATATGGTCATCGCCGACCCGAAAGTGGATCCTTCTTCCATAGAGAGGATGTTGCATGAGTGTAGACAATATTTCGACATTGGCGAACCAACAGGCCAGCCCCGCAACAACGCCGACGAGTAGCTATTTCCATTTTGTTGTTTTCTGAACCTTGCTCATATGTAATGTCGCTATTATGTTGTTTACTCGATTATGTAGTAGTGCGAACGATAATGTGTGCTATCACTTTCTGAATCGGGTGCTTATTACCAGGAATCGTCTGTGTTATTATCTGTCTATGTTATTTTCTATCTTTCCACACAATTTAGATTACTGACCTGTTTGCTGGGCATCAGCATCACACACATCTTGTTACGCCCAATTGTTTGTGTTATTTTGGCTCGCACATTTCATCCGAGCGCATGGTATGACGTCTGTCGCACACATATATATCTGTGCAACCGTTTGTGTTATTTTGGCTCATCGCAAATAGTTCACCCGAGTGACCTGTAGCCAGCATAGATGTTGCGCAGACAGAGCAAATCACAGTACACACGGACAAAACTAAACCCATCGGTGATGATTTCATCAATCGCTGACAAATTGTATACCAGCAACCGTTTCCCCACAACACACACAGGTTATTAACACCAATCATTTGTGTTATTTCTTGTATTCGCACATGATTCTGATTAATCACATGTTTGCCCTCTATCGCACACATCTTGTTATGCTGAATCGTTTGTGTTCTGCTATGTCATCGCACACAGTTTATGGTAGTAAACTGTGTGCCCTATATCGCACACATCTTGTTATGCCGAATCGTTTGTGTTCTGCTATATTATCGCACACAGTTTATGGTAGTGAACTGTGTGCCCTATATCGCACACATCTTGTTATGCCTAATCGTTTGTGTTCTTCTATATCATCGCACACAGTTTATGTTAGTGAACTGTGTGCCCTCTATCGCACACATCTGGATCTGTGTAACCGTTTATGTTATCTTTGCTAATCACAAACGGTTCATAAGAACAAACTGTCTGCCGTAGATCGCACACGCAACTATTTTATGAATCGTATTTGATGGGTCCGCCATCGCACACAGTTCACGTTATTGGCGACGGAGCTTGAACTATACCGTTTGCGATTCGTGCATCGCACATAGTTTCGTCGAAGGGTCTCTGATTGATGTGTCGTCTTTGGACCATCCTGCAGTAGTGAAGAGACCACAAACTAATTCAACAATGTCTATCAAAAGAGCATAAGCACGCAGAACATAACCAACCCTATCCTGAATGTTTTCAGGTCATACCCAGTCCTCAACTGCTTGCTTTTCAGGAACGAACTTTCAGATCTGAAAATGCAAATGCTTTTCAACTTTTTGATATTTCGAGGTGTCATATTTGCCCAGAACTATTCACAATGTCTACATGCCATTGCGCAAATCTGGCGATGAGGCATTGTTGAGACCTTACGAAGAAGAAACCATTTTGAAGCATTACAGATAACAGTCGATATTAGCCACCATTTCAATCGATGATGTATAACAGATAATGATTCATACCGACGGGTGGACCAGCCATGTCGTGCCTCAGTCTAATGATAATTGCACTGAACGGTGCTTTCAACCTGAAAGAAAGTGTACCATAGCAACGACTTCACCCTATACATCTCATTCCATTGTAAAATTACGGCCCAATGCAATGCTATTCACACGAACAACATGCACACACAAATACAACTAACTAAACATTGATATACACCAACTAAAGCACATTGATTTTATTTGGTCAGGAGCATCACCAGTTCATCAGACTTTGTGGAAACATTATGTGGCCAACCAGAACACGGTTCGTATGTCACCATGCGTGCAACCAAATGAATGACGGTATATTGAAAGGGGAACAGATAAGAGAATCATGGCTATTACATGCACGTAAGACTCAACAAAAAACCGAACAACAAATCATTTGCAGCCAACCATTATTATATCAGGGATATCTTGGCTAGCGACCTCTAACAAATGAAAGAGCCACCGCGATTCATTACAACATCAACAACAGTTCATATTGCACTCCAATAATCAAAACATAATATATACATAAGAATAAGCGTGTACACCTTACCTATAGTGAATGTCATTTGAATTAACCCATATATCCATTTGAATAACGCATCGAGGCCCATGAACAAGCACGAGCAAAACCGATATCTGAGAGAGTAAATGAATCATGGCACATATTCCAATGATATTGCACAGGAGAGCGAGAGGAACATACCTCTCCGCGGCTTTCCAATCAATTGTAGATGCAGTTCTAGAAATCCATTGTTGCACGTTCTTGATCCAAAGAGTCTTGACCTCGTTGGTTCTTGCGAGTGCCTATGTTGGGAAGCAAACCCACCTACTACGTGGCCTACTAAGGCGGTGACTCCTGCCCATAGCCTCCCAGATGAGGCGGGAAGGCTGGCCCGGTTAGGCATCGGGGCCTGGTGGTGAAGCAGGGCAAGGAGCGCTCCGGAGTAAGAAATCCAATCTTTCAATTTAAAATCCTTTTCACCTTATATATTTTACAACATTATCTTCGACAACCTACATTTTTTAATAAAGTTAAACAACATCATCAATGCTATGGAAAATATGAAGTCTTGAGAGTTGGGGTCACTTCACCATAGTTTTATCTTGAGCACTCATGTCCCAATATCTAACATGCAGCTCCACGGATATGCATCAGACTCAGTTTTGGTAACCCGGCCGCATAGTGTAACATGTGATCACAACAAATCGTCATTCGGTTTCTAAGCATGGTCTAGATAATAAAAAAGGATTCTTACATTGCTCGGTCTGAGATTGTTTATCACCGACTCATCTCCAGCTCCCACCCCCCTTGTCGTGTCATGGAGTTTGATGTCGTCCCTATAAGCCACTGACAAGCCTGCATCGACCACCACTGGCCCATATCTTCTTTGATGGGGTTTCTAGATGAAACAAGAAAATAATCAGATGATTATGATTTAGATGAAATACCTTTACAAACAAATAGAGTGTGAAGTTTGAAACACATCTCTTCTTGCAAAAGAAAACAAAGTCGGCCCAATTGTAGAGAAAAAGAATCGCATTTATTTACCTCTTGTTGTTACTTCGCTCGCTGGAAGCTACACACCTGTTGTTTTGTTTGTGTCAATATATCTTGAGGGACATTAACTGCCTAGGAAACTTCATGTTTCTTTCTCTTCCATCTAAGACAAAAAAATATCAATAGAATCAATCTATCTGTATACTACTTGTAGGTAATTTCTTACTCCATGCTTTTGAAATCTTTAACGCTTACAAGGTAGTCTATTTGTTTTCAGAAATGGGCAGCTAGGCAGGTGATCAATCTCTAATTGCCTATAACCCAACCTGATTAAAAAGCATGTTCTAGAAAACAAATTTTCCAAAGTGCTAACTACAGTTGACACGGAATAACAAACTTTCAATCAAAAATACATTGCAATTTAGGAGGATAAGCATGGCTTGAGTTTCTTTGTTAGACCAAATGTTCACAACATCATTTCGAGCGGCATACTAATTTCCTTCCTTTATTTGAGCTTGATTTCACATGAAGGGTAGGTCCTCCAAGATTTACATATTGCAGTTCTTCAACAAAATTTACAAGTAATCAAACTGCAACAAAATTTCATGCCTACTAATCGAGGTTATCAAATACTCTTCCTCCTCTATCTTTTCCTTAGCAGTAACACTAATATTTTCCTTAGCAGTAACAAAAAAAATTCATCCCTACTGATCGAGGGTTATCAAATACTCCTCCTACTCTATCTTTTCCTTAACTATAACAACAAAAATTCATCCCTACTGATCGAGGAGTACATCAAAACTCAAAGCAGCATGGATTCTCCTCCTCTATCTTTTCCTTAGCAGTAATAACACAAGCACTAAAAAGAAAGGAATCACCTCATCCATGGGAGAAAAGGAGAACGCCCTCTGAAGTTCCAGTATTTACAAAGTTCACTAAATTTCATCAAATCCACATAAGGAGGAAGAACACGCCGTGTTTCTCCGGATTCGCTGGACGAGGAACGTAGCAGTAGGAGGATGGCTGGCGACCAAAGGGCTCTGCTCGTCGACGTTGACCACCGCTCGTTGGAGACGACCACCGCGTCAGACACTGTCGCTAGGATCTGCTCCATGGTCAACATCCTTCTTCGGTGTTGGGCACACATAGGCAGCCCACGGAGGAGGGGAGGTGACAGTGACGGGTTGAGGAGGAGGAGGACATAGACGATGTGAGGAGGAGGCCGTCGTAGCCTCGCCCGGGAGGCACTACGTTGGCCTGAGGTGGAGAGTCGGATCGTGTGGCTCGCAAAGGAGGACCGTCGGCGCCTCACACGTGGCGGCCATCAGTGACCCATGCGATGACGACCTCGATCTGCATGAATCCAGCTCCGGCGACCTCAATCTTGCAGTCGTTGGGCAAGGGGCAAGTCGGGGTCGTCCTCATCACCTGGGCCTCGACCCATGCGGATGGGAGATGGTCGAGCGGAGTATGAGAGGTGGGAGATGGATTCATTGATATAGCGTTGAAAAAATCTACAAGGCTGGTGACTTCCTTCATTCCGAAAATATCGGTCGGGCTAGTGATTTTGTTCTTTCCTTAAAAATCTGCAGGGCTGGCGACTTCCTTCGTTCGTAAAAAAATCGGTGGGGTTGGCGATTTCCTTCCTTCGGTGGAGGTAATGAACGAAAGAATGACCTACCTACTGTCGTACATAATGCTTTCATAATGAGATTTATTTGTCATGATTTAGATGTTAATTTCCTAAAAATCCATTATTTGTTTCCTGAAAATATGTTATTTGTTTTTTGAAAATATGTTATTTGTTTCCTAAAACAAATTTCACTAATGAGAGGAATCGATTGATTTGGATAAGTTAGGAAAGTTAGATTAAATCTGTTATTTGTTTTCTAAAACAAATTGCACTAATGAGAAGGATCGATTGATTTGGATAACTTCAGAAATTTAGATCTGTGATTTGTTATACATTAGGAAAGTGCTGGTTTATAATAAAAGAGTGGAGATAAAATAAACCGATGGACAAGGGTGGGAGGGAGTGGTGGGAGGAGAGACGGAAAAAAGCAGACGAAGGTGGGAGGAGAGACGGAAAAAACCGTGAAACGCCGGCTACCAACTCCTCCTTTAGCAGTAGAGATCATGAGTTGTAACCCTCAGGGAGAGACTATGATGGTAACGTGCGTGGCACAAAGTCTACCATGAGTAGAATGCGTACTATACCCGACTCCACCTAGCATAATCGTCAATGGTGGCTCAAGCTTATGCATGGTAGTACTAGAAACATACCAATGGGGATTCCAGACTCCCTGAGAACGCCCTTTTATTCTATTGTTTCACAATCATTGCAATCCTTGTTCTTTATTTACTTTTATGTTATTTAGTTACAAGTCACTACATTATTCAATCCTTATTTAAATCCGTCCTCACTCTGCTTTAAGCCTACAATTATCTGTAGGCACAAAGTTAAGTAACTCTCTACAAGAGGCAAAAGTATAATCCCTGTGCTCCCTGTGGGATCGATACTCTTATTTCGAAAAGGCTACAACTAAACCATGTGCACTTGCAGGCTATCATGTACACGATTGAAGGATCAACAAGGGATACTTTTACCCAACATGGATGGCAGCATGATCTTAGAATTGGCATGCCTCCGCTTTAGGCGTTATACGGACTCTACATGTTTCTTTGTATTTCGCATTTTTTTCGTTTGTGTGAGAGGACTTTGTTTGACTGTGTGCATCTTAGTTATGCAGAGACTGGATGTAATGTTTAAACCTTTTAAGTAATAAAGCGGCCCTTTTCGAAAAAAACTTGTCGGTAGTGATGGAAGTTGAAGAAGAAATGTAAGATTCTGGACACTATCTTTTCTGTCGACCATTTGATAGTATCCATCGAATAACATGATCAATCTCAATTTAGGAACACCTAATTCTAAGCATGCCGCTGCTTTCGCTCTACCCCCTCACCCGCCTCTCCCGCAACAACATAATCAATCTCAATTTAAGACATTGCATTTGTTCAAGGTATAGTTAATAATTAAGTGGGCAGATTTACTAGTACTAGTATAACTTCTTGACCAATTGATGCTCACCTAACATTAGTAAGGGGTGCATGTCACACACCACTAAGAGCATGATTAATAATATAGCCAGCAACTGGCTATATACACATGCCATGTCATCATGAGTTAGCATTAGTAATTACTCATACAATAGAGCTGGCTATAAGGTTGCCTATAAGTTTACTACTTTTCCCACTTTCTCTCTATCTCTTTCCTCTCATTAAATGCTTTTACCTAGGAGCACGCATATAGGCTGGCTCTTGTATGAGAGCCCACTCCATCACTTTATTCTTGTCTCTCTCCTCCACGTAGGCAAAAATGCCATGTAAGCAGGCTTATAGCTCACTATTGTACTTGCTCTAAGAAAAATAGAATAAAATATGCAAGCCTCGCGAGAAATGGTGTTTTAACACTAATACTTCTTGAAAAGGGCATAATGTATTTATTGTCTAAGAGCATCTCCAACCGCGGCCCCAAAGGACCCCCCCCCAGGCCTCTTTTTTATTGCCGGCGGGCGAAAAAATTCCCAGTCGCCCTCCCAGGACGCAGATTTTTGCCGGTTGGGCCCTTTTTTTGGGCCGACGAACCCAGGCCGAACCCAGGGCGCTGGGGGGGCGCCTGGGGGCGCCGGCTGAAGCGAAAAGCCGGGTGGGGCCGAGCTGTCGGTGACACCGGCTGCTACTTCTCGCCGTTTCCCCTCCTTTTCCCTCCCTCTCCCGCCGTTTCCCCCCGCCATTCTCTCCATTCTCTCCATTTCCCTCCACCTCCCTCCGCCGCCATGCCACCGAAGAAGTATGCCGCCCCTCGCCAAGCCACCAGCCCCACCGCCGCCAAGCCTCGCAGGGCCCGTGCGCCGATGCCAAGGCCGCCGGGCTTGACAAACGCGGAGTGGAAGGCCGACGTCGATCGAAGGGAAGCGGTGACCACCAATCGCCGCAACAGACTTCTCATGAAGAAAGCCAAGGATGCGGCGGCGGCGGCGGTTGAGCAGGAGGCGTCATCTCAGCGGCCGATCCTCCCGGGGCGGCAGCAGGCGGGTCCATTTCCGCAAGGCGCGTGGGGTAGCCAGCAGAGCGTCGCGTCGCCGGCCAACCCCAACTTCCCGTCGCTGGCGTGGGGCGGTTACGCACCCTCGCCGGAGCACGTCGACGGCGACGCCCTCGGCGGCTTCAACCCCAACATCACCTTCCCGCGCACGCCTTCCGCCTTCTCTGCCGGCCACCCCAACTCCCAGTACGGCTACACGCCCTCGCCAACGTACTCTGGCTCGTCCGCGACGGCACTGCGGTGCGGCCCCTGCCTTTCGCGTCTGGTTCGACCGAGATGGAGGAGATCATCAATACCGGCTCCGCCGCGGCGGCGGCGTGCCCGGGGTTTGGCACACAAGAGGCGGAGGACATCGGCGACATGGATGACGTCGACCACGATGAGCCCGAGGAGGAAGAGGAGATGGAGGAGGAAGAGCCGGTGCCGGAACCCGCACCGGCGAGGGGCAAAGGGAAAAAGAAGAAGGCAAGGTTTGCCAATGGGAAGCCGGCAGAGCCCCGCATCAAGTGGACGGCGAAGGAGGACGTGTGCCTCGCCGAATCGTGGAAGCAGGTCAGCATGGACCCGATCACCGGCGCGAACCAGAACACCGACACGTACTGGATGAGGATCAAGGCAGCGTTCGACGAGCGCAAGTTGGTCGACCCCGAGTTCACCAGCACACACATGGAGCGCGGCGCCAAGGCCATGGCCAACCATTGGGCGAGCATTCAACTGGCGTGCAACAAGTGGCATGGGATCCAAGAACAGGTCCAGGCTCGCCCTGAGAGCGGCGCGAACGTCGAACAACAGGTACGTTCGAGTAACACCCGACTTTGCAGTCCTTCGCCGTGTGCGCCAACACTTGTTCTTTGCTGCAGATGGTTCGGATGTTCGACTTGTTTCTCCGGGACAGCGACACCGATTCCGACTTCAAGTTCCTCCATGTGTTCACCCGGATCGAGTCCTGCGAGAAATGGGCCGAGGTCTGGCTTGCACTCGCCAACAAGGACGGCGTGTACAACCCGGACTCGCCTGTTGCTGGGGCGGCCACACGGGAACAAGAAGGCGAAGAAGACCCGAAACGACGCGCCAGCTGCCGAATGGCTGCAGGCATCGATCGAGCAATGCATCGCCGATGCGAAGACCCACTCTGCCCTGAGAGAGGAGAAGTCGGCGGCGAGGTGGTCGGCGCTAATGACGAAGCAGGACGCCAAGCTCGACCTCCTCAGGACCAATGTCGCCGCGAAGAAACGCAACACCGACCTGGCGTTCCTCATGGGAGGCATAACGGCAGAAATGGACCCGCAGGTCAAGGCGTGGTACTTGGCGGAGCGCAACCTCATCCTCAACCTCATGCCGGCACCCTCCGCACCGCCCACGCCGCCGCCGAGCGCGCCTTCGTCTCCGACGTCGCCGAACATGCCCTCCCCGACGCCAACGCCGACGGCTACGCCGACCTCTCCCGCCACTCCGGGAGACGACGAGGAGCTCACCGTTTGAGTTCTATGTTCATGTCTCCCGCCTTTTTGTACGCCGGACTATTTGGCATGTTTTGATCGCCGGATGGCATGACCGACGCCGAACTGTGGCATGACCGACGCCGAACTGTGGCATGATCGCCGACTTGCGTCGTTTTTGGGTGGCGGGAAATGAGAAGTTTAAATTAGCATGCACTTTCTGGCCGAACCACGGGGCGCGACTGGGAAGTTGATCCCCCCAGGGCGAAAATAGCGCCGGCTTAGACGTTTTGCGGCCTCGCCAGGCGCGCTAGGGGGGCAAACGGCTGGAGATGCTCTAAGTGGTTCTGATAGCTTGAGCACTAGGAATTTAGCTTTGGCATAGAATAGTGAGAAGGAACTACATTTATAAATTATTGTTTTTTTTCACTTAAAATAAAACAACTTGAAGGGGAACCTTGGCGCAGTGGTAAAGCTGTTGTCTTGTGACCATGAGGTCACGGGTTCCAGTCCTGGAAACAGCCTCTTACAAAAATGTAGGGAAAGGCTGCGTACAATAGACCCAAAGTGGTCGGACCCTTCCCCGGACCCTGCGCAAGCGGGAGCTACATGCACCGGGCTGCCCCTTTTTTTAAAATAAAACAACTTGACTCTTGTTCTAAATGTTAAGCAAAATACCCAGCGAGGAGTTAGACCCATAGTGTGGATCGTAAAAGGAGCTTTGTTTATAACTTTTTTTTAAGAGAAAAGGCGTCGTCCGAGCCCGAGAAGAGCTCGAACCTAGCCCGACTTTGAATTAACAAAGCCATCAACCGGCCAGGAATACAAGGGCACCAAATTACAAAGGAGAAGCAAAGCAAGCGGAAAAGAAGATACAAAGCACTAGGCAGAACAACACTAAGGCAAAGGCAGGGGCGCCGATGCCGACAACCAGCACTACGCCTACACTAATAGCCAACTGACAACACGGCAGGAAGGTCACACCGAGCAAGCATCGAGCGTCGACTGCATCCACAGGCCAAACTTTGGCAACACTTGAGTTGTCTCCGCCGTCGCAAAGGGCCACTACCCTTTCACCCAGGCTCGATGGGTGCCGCACCGGCGGCCGGCAGAGTGGCTACCACAGAGCCCAACTCAAGGTGCCCGAGCTGCCATAGGAGTAGCAAACGGAGCTGACCCACTAACCACAGGAGACCAGCCAACGAGGACCAAGCCGGCAGAGGCAGAACGAAGCACCAGAAGAGCGTTGTCAAACGAAGGCGCACGCCCGTGGAGAAGACCGAATAGGACATCACAATGCACCGAGCGAAGCCGAGCAAGATGTAGCAGGAAATCCAGGCCGTCATGCTTCGAAACCAGGACACCAGCCGCTCCACCACCAAGAGCAACTCCCAGTCGCCGTCTTCAAGAAGGAGCACATCAAGGTGTCGTCGACGCCCAGAACAGGGGAGCAACGGCTTTCGCCGGAGCTCAGGAGGAAGGCAGGTGGGCGAAGGACCACCCCAAAGCCTCCAGGAAGGGGATCGGTGCCAAAGGCGTCGACTTTGGGGGGCCGCCGCGCCGGCCAAGGGTTTCCCCCGGAACCTCACCCAAACGCCAGATCCGACCAGCAAGCACCAGGAGAAGGAGGCTGCAGCCACCTGGAACCGGCGCCGGCACGGACCGAAACGGATCGGGCCGGATCGAAGCTTCACCACGGAGGCCCGACGGACTGCAAGGCGCCGCCGCTGCACCGTCGTCCGCGACCACCATGCTGCCCGCATAGCCATGGAGGACGCCCACCAGTACCCGCCGACGCCGCCCGCCGTCCAGGCGACGCCGCGCGCCACCGGCCGGGGCCGCCGCCCCGGGAGCCGAAGCCCTCCATCCAGAGAGGAGGCGCCAGATCCCCGCCGCCACCTTCATCGGGGCCACGCGCCAGCGCCGCGGCGCCATCTGGCAGCGGCGGAGGGGAGGGAGAGATGGGGGAAAGCGCGGCGGCGGCGCTAGGGTTGCCCCCGAGTCGCCACAGAGGGGGCGACGCGGGGGGGGGGGGGGGAAGCGCTTTGTTTATAACTGGATTACGAGAATATAATTTATCTGAATTTGCCCTTGGTTTAAAAAGTTATCAGACTGCATATGCAACTTTTAGGCTGACTTCAGTTCGAAGGTCTGGGAGATGTATGCATCTATGTTTGAACTTTTTTTTCTTTTTCTCTTTCCTTGACTGCTAATATCATATCACATTTTTGTATTCTCTTCAATCATTGGACAAGGGCTCCGCTTGTGGATGATACCCAAAGCGGGTGTGAAGGAAGAAAGAGGCAACCACCTAAGTGAAGGGCCGTCAATGACGCTTCCTTGCTTTAGATGATATCAAAATTGAAGATGACACAGATTGTTAAATACCCCCTCGGTCTCATAATTCATAATATAAGATCGTTTTGCAAGCTGAATGTTAAGCCATTCTAGATTATTTTTTCCTTTAATCTGCTCGTTGTTGGCAATAACCTGTAAATGTTGATCACTTTTTTAGGCAAGTAATGTCGATCACTTGCCCATCTTGGTTTGTAGTACCCAAGTTTTCAAAATCTGTTGCATTTAGATGTGTGCGAGCGATGCATCGTCGAACTCAGTTTTTTTTAAATCCAAACATGGGTTGATGTATTCGTTGTGCAGCTTTGTCAATATGGAAGAAACAATATTGTTTCCAATGCATGTTACAACATTTACTATGTCTATGTATGTGAGGGTCTGTTATTCTACAAACCGATCATGTAACTAGTGGAGGTTAGAGCTAAAGTAAGCCGTGAAAGCATCTCCAATAGCTTGTCTATATGGACGTCTATACTCGTTTTCCACGACGTGAGCCCAAAACAGGTGTCCAGCAGCTTGTCTATATGGTCGTCCAAACATGCACATCCTCTAAATCGGTCTCGACAATGTCCAGGCCTGGACAATGTGAAGGCGTCGTCTAAACTCAACTGCAGCCACGATTTCTCCCTCTCCCCAGAGGTGACCCACCGGTCATGGTCCCTATATATAGACGTTCTAATGCAAAACTAGACGTGTATATGGGGGAATCTTTTTAGACCATTGTCTATATGAATATATAGACATCCAAATATACACATGCTATTGGAGATGCTCTGACAGGAGCTACCGCCGAGGGTTGTGAAGCGAACGCTTTGCTTAGCGGAGCACAATAGTTGATGAATTGTTTAGATGGGGACATAACACATGGAAGCATTTTATAATAAATTAATTTTACATCGCTGTCTCAACAATGGAAGTATATCTAGCCAAGAGGTGTGGAATTGAAGCATTGTTGTTTTACCATCTAACACAGCGGAGTGTTCTGAGTTGTAGAAGCAATACTATATTTTAATTTGATTTCAGAACCTGCAGAGACTAAAATAGGACCACAAAAGGTTAAAGATACCTTGCATAAGGATCATATTAGTCTATGTTGGACACAAGTGATGTTAAACCATTAGAATATGTATGCCCCGTTGCAACGCACAGGCAATTAACTAGTACACCCTCCGTTCGAAATTACTTGTCGCAGAAATTGATGTATCTAGACGTCATTTTTACCCATTTTTGCGACAAGTAATTGGGGATGGAGGGAGTATACTAAAAAAATAAGTAGTGTTCCTTTTTCTTCCAGCGGAGACACCTTCGCCCAACTTCCCCCGTACACTCATAACCCTTCAGTCACTAATACTCCTTTGCAAAGTGGTTTGATTTTTCCTTTGTAATACAATTATTGTGTTACGGGATCACCTTCCTAACCAAGGTTGCAAATCAATCTCAAATAAACTAATATACAGTTCATTATTCAGAATTAGTGTGGAACCACAAACATATTTTTACACCCGTAGCAACGCACATGCAATTACCTAGTTTAGTAAAATATTAATACAATACAACTCTTAATGTGTAGGTTACATGTACTATAGTGACTTGAAGATAGGGATGGTTAAATATTGATCAAAAAGCTCAGAAGTGTGTCCAAAGCGAAAAGATGGATACCAATAATTGATGTACACAATCTTAAATTGATTACTGCACCAGATTTAAGCATGTCAAAGTGCGATGCATATAGGGACACAAGGGCACACACGGTAGAACACGCTTCTTCAAATCAATTTTTCAGGGAATTTAGCTCATGAAACTAAGTATTTGTATCTGATAATGTTTCTCTGAAAAGTAAGGTAGTCTGGTTCACCAAAGAATTGGGAAATTTTCAAACTTATAGGACAATCAAGCTAAATGAAGCTCTGCAATGAATTGAAATGACAATTAGCAGCTCTGTGACAAGTTAGATCTTAGAAGTACCCGGAACAGGACTGGAAGAGCCTCACTGATGACAAGCAAGCCACTTCTTCCTTGAAGGACTGGAACATGTGACTTCACCGACTAACACACAAGCATTCCATCATGCAGTGGCAGAAAACTGGATGTTGACATTCCTGGAAGCTTTCCTGAACTTCAACACCCTGCGCCTGAACTTGGCCTGCTCAAGGCCATCCATGGAAGGCACAATTGTCATCATCTCCAACATCTGTGCATTCTTAAGCAGAAGCTTAACCAGATCCAATCCACTCTTGCTCTCATCAATGTACTCCATCCTAATTTCCCTGAGATTCCTGACAATCATCCTTCTACTACCTATAACACCATACTGAACTTCAGTGTCACTGCACCGTCTTCGCTTGGACTGCGATGGCTGCAACAACAAGCAATCACATCATTGGCATTAACATCATTTCATTGCAGCAGAGTTACCACAACAGTAGAAGAAGAACTCGAGGATGTGTATCTCACCACGACCGACACAGAAAGTTCTTGCACATTGGGGCAAGTCGTAAGCAATGGTGCAACGGACAAAGCACCTTCTTCCCTCCTCTCTATTATGCATGCCAACCGTCTCACGTTGTCCAGCCTCACCTTCGACCATTCCTCAGGATGCGCAAATTGCTTCAAATTATTCACATCTAGATATTTAGATTCCTGAAACATCAATTACTTGATAAGATGAAGAAATTTTATATAATATACCTCAATGCACCAGGGCGAAAGCACTAGGCTCCGTACGTTTCCAACCAACGCAAGCAGCTCCCTGAGATTAGGCTCCAGGAGCTTAACTTGTGGCTTCTCAATGGCCAGAACGACCTGGTCCAAGGAATCGGCGTCACTGATCATGTGCCTGTTTGCCATTGCACCCGAGTAGCGGAGAGTGCGCAACGCCGGCATCTCGGCAATGGCAATAGAGGACTGCTGCGTCCACGAACAGCTGGCGATGTCAAGCGAGCGAAGCCGCGGCGTGCCGGCTAGCCGGAGTGCACCGATGTGGCACTGTTCAAGGATCAGGCAGCTGAGCTGCGTGCAGTGAGAGCAGAGGTCTTCGAAGAAGTCGCCGCAGCCAACGAGCGAAACGGAGGCGAGGTGCAGGCGGGAGAGGCGGGTAAGGGGGCAGAGAGAAGGGAGCGGAAGGGCGTTGTGGTCGAGGCGAAGGGTGAGCGACGTGAGGTCGGTGCAGGCGAGGAGGGAGGGAGGGAGCACGGCGAGGCGGGAGCGAGGGAGGTGGAGCTCCAACTGCTCGACGCCTCGCGCCGCGGCGGCGGCGAGCCAGGAGGCGACGTGGCTGGCCGCGGATGCGGCGAAGACCTGGTCGAAGAAGCCGTCGAGCGCGAGGCGGAGGCGGCGGAGCGGGTGGCGCCGCGAGCCCGCGAGCGCGGCGGTAGCGGCGGCCGCGAATGCCGCCCTGCGGCGGGGCGCGGCGGGGAACGCCGCGGCGAGGTCGAGGTCGAGCTCCGGCGCGGCGGCCACCGCGCCGCGCCACCGGCGCGAGATGGCGGACGCGGCGACGGCGGACCTGAAGGGCAGCTTGGAGACGATCAGCCCGAGCACCGCGTCGGGGAACGCCTCGAACGGGTCGGCACCGCCGCCGCCATCGCCGTGGCCCTCGCGGGGGGCGGCGGCGTAGGCGTTCGCGTAGGTGAGCCCCGCGGCGTGGTTGGGTATCAAGTGCTTGGTGCGCATGGCGATCGGAAGAGGGTTTTTCTCGGAAGGAATCGGAGGCGACGTCGTCGGAAACGAGGCGCGGCGGCGGCGGCTTTAATGGCTTCTCCGAGGGTGGCTGGCCGTCATGGCGTGGCGTGGAGGCGAGCAGGAATGGCCGGCGTGATGAACAAATCGCCAAAATCGGGGGCTTTCTGGCTTGGTTTCCGCGTCGTGGCCGCGCGCAGCGCGTGGGGGTTTCTCTTTATCCAGTCCGGGGATGAGGCCTGGGTGCGGTAGAAATTTCCCTTTTGTTTTCGGCAAGGCTGGCACGCGTACAAACAAAAAAGGTTTCCGCTGCGCGGCGCACCTTGGTTTTGGACGCTAGTTTTGGGTTCGGTTTGGACTCTGGGGGCGCGGCCCTCACCGATCACCAAGCCACCTCTGTTGCTGGACTCGTTTGAATCTGGGAAATGTTATCCGGCGAACGTCCGACTCCGACGGTGGCAGTTTTCTTTCAAAACCTCCCTGCAAAATGTTACCCCAGCTATGGGGGTCCTTGGAACTTTGAAAGGACCTCTCTGTTCCTGCCTGGTTGCTAGTGTTGAATGTATTGCAATCACACGGAAGATGGCAAAATTCGTGGAGTCAATTCTGCAGCAGAAAGTAGGAGATGTTTATTGCACGAGTTACTGACAGAGAAACAACATTGCCAACAGTTACACGTTTGATGTCTATTTTCAGTTATTTTCCCTGCGTCATTCAACACTCCTGCTGTTCCAGTTTATAAGGTCACCCTTTATGAGATTTAACTTCTGCCCATAAATTAGAACAATAACATATAAATAATTTGAATTGAAAGTCGCCGTTAGAAAAATCTTTCGAATACAAATGCGATGATACAGCTTTGCTGACAAGAACATCAGCTTAATACTATACCAAGAAGACAAGACTTACTAAGACCTTTTTCCAGCAAAAAAAAATTACAATTCTTTGCACATGTAAAATACGAGCACTAATACTGGAATCTTTTTTTGAAAAACAAGAGTATGATATTCATCTTTCAGATAAAATATGTGCCTCAAGATTGCATGATTGTGAACGTACATGAATATGACCATCCAGTGTTCCAACAAGCTAGCAGGTGACATTTATTTTCTCCATTTTATTGTCCTCTCTTTACAAGACATGGCTATGGCTATCTGAGAAATTATATACCTGGTTTGTTAATGTATCAGGAAGGGTACAACAACATTGCAAGAGACTGATGTTTCCACAAAAACAATACCATCGTCACACCTAAAATTACACATGGCATCTTGAATCTTCACCAGCGATGATCCTTTTACTATTACTATTATTCTGTGAGGTCAATAGAGTGGTCGATTCCTTACAACGGGACCATCTCGGGATACTCTTTTCCTCTTTGCTCCAGAACTTGCCAACCAGCATCTTTAGGAAAGCCCTGAAGTCAACAACAAATGAAGTTACAATCTCCCTGCACAAGATTGCCATGCGTTATTAGTACTCAAGTCATTTTACAAACATGCATGATGATGCTACTAAAACCGTGAGATAATTTGACAACAGAAAACATCTGCAGACTATAAATAAATGTTCCTCACTGGATTCGATGTCTAAGGGTTGTTTAGATCGTGAGTCGATTTCATCGTATTACAACAATTTATATTTGACTGATGCTAATAAACCAAGACAGCCCACACTGACTATTACAATTGGCCATTATAGGGCATTGAACAAAAACCAGAATATGTGGTCTATTGAACAAAAATACCTCTCTGAAACTGAATACTCAAGGATGCATATTATTAGCTAAACATCAATATTAAAGTTGCAGGGATCAAGACATAAGTATTAATCCCCACAAAACTGAGATCCTATAGTGCGTTTTTTGATAATGTTGTGACAAGTGTTCGAACAAGTGATGGAGACACTGACGACTTTTCGACTAAAATAGGACTGCACCAAGGGTCTGCTTTGAGCCCTTATCTTTTTGCTTTGGCAATGGATGAGGTCACAAGGGATGTACAAGGAGATAACCCATGGTGTATGCTCTTTGCGGATGATGTGGTGCTAGTCGATGATAGTCGGATGGGGGTTAATAGGAAGTTAGAGCTATGGAGACAAACCCTGGAATCGAAAGGTTTTAGGCTTAGTAGAACTAAAATTGAGTACATGAGGTGCGGTTTCAGTACTACTAGGCACGACGAGGAGGTTTAGCCTTGATGGGCAGGTGGTGCCTCAGAAGGACACCTTTCGATATTTGGGGTCAATGTTGCAGAAGGATGGGGATACCATGAAGATGTGAACCAGCGAATTAAAGCCAGGTGGATGAAGTGGCGCCAAGCTTCTGCGTTCTCTGTGATTCAAAAGCTAAAAGGAAGATTCTATTGGACGGCGATTCGACCCGCGATGTTGTATGGCGCTGAGTGTTGGCCGACTAAAAGGCGACATGTTCGACAGTTAGGTGTAGCGGAGATGCGCATGTTGAGATGGATGTGTGGCCACACAAGGAAGGACCGGGTCCAGAATGATGATATACAAAAAAGACTTGGGAGTAGCACCGATGGAAGCGAAGCTTGTCCAACATCGCCTGAGATGGTTTGGGCATATTCAGCGTAGGACTTCAGAAGCGCCAGTGCATAGCGGACGGCTAAAGCATGCTGATTGTTAAGAGTTATATTCTAGCCTGTATATTTTCCCCGTTGTATGAGGGGTTTCCTGCATATTTACCACCTGTACATGTATATATATTGGCCATTGGCCCTCAGGGAATACAAGTTGCATATTTTCTAACATGGTATCAGGGCTAAGGTCTTGAGTTCAAGTCCTGGCTTTCGCAATTTATTAAAAAATTTGGTAGCCCCCCTTTGTGTCCACATAGAGGCCTCTTGAGTCATACGTGAGTTTCGCGCACCGTCGCTCTCTTCCGGTTGCACGTGTTGACTTGTCTTCCCCGTCACACGTGACAGAGGGGTTGTTACAGTATATGTAGATTGCACTAGCCCTTTCCATCAGTTCGGACTCTTCTTCTTCTATACGTTGATGACATGATTATCACTGGCGACGACCCCGAGCATATTGCCTTTGTCAAGGCTCGTCTTAGTGAGCAGTTTCTTATGTCTTATCTTGGCCCTCTTCGCTACTTTCTTGGGATTGAGGTCTCTTCTACCTCTGATGGCTTTTATATTTCCCAGAAAAAGTATATCCAGGATCTTCTTGCTCGTGCTGCTCTTACTGATGAGCGCACTGTTGATACTCCCATGGAGCTCGTGCTGCTCTTACTGATGAGCGCACTATTGATACTCCCATGGAGCTCAATGTTCACCTCTGTGATACTGATGGTGACCCCTTGCCTGATCCGACGTGTTATCGTCATCTTGTTGGGAGTCTTGTCTATCTAGCTGTCACTCGTCCGGATATCTCCTATCCAGTCAGTCAGTTTGTCTCCGCTCCCACTTCGGTTCACTATAGTCACCTCCTTCGTGTTCTTCGATATCTTTGGGGCACGATCTCTCACCGCCTGTTCTTTCCTCGCTCTGGTTCCTTACAGCTTCAGGCCTATTCTGATGCTACGTGGGCTAGTGATCCCTCGGATCGTCGTTCACTTTCTGCTTATTGTGTTTTTCTTGGTGGTTCTCTCATTGCCTGGAAGACAAAAAAGCAAACTGCAGTTTCCCGTTCGAGTGCAGAGGCTGAGTTGCGAGCTATGGCTCTGTTGACAGCAGAGGTGACTTGGCTACGGTGGTTACTTCGGGACTTTGGTGTTTCTCTCACTACACCTACTCTGCTATTGTCTGACAGTACAGGTGCTATTAGCATTGCACGCGACCCTGTGAAGCATGAGCTCACCAAGCATATTGGTGTTGATGCTTTCTATGTGCGCGTTGGTGTGCAGGATCAGGTTATTGCTCTTCAGTATGTGCCTTCCGAGTTACAGTTGGCGGATTTCTTTACAAACGCCCAGACTAGAGCGCAGCATGGTTTCTATCTCTCCAAACTCAATGTTGTTTATCCACCATGAGTTTGAGGGGGGGTGTTACGAGTTATATTCTAGCCTGTATATTTTCCCCGTTGTATGAGGGGTTTCCTGCATATTTACCACCTGTACATGTATATATATTGACCATCGGCCCTCAGGGAATACAAGTTGCATATTTCCTAACACTGATAATGTCAAGAGAGACCGGGGTAGACCAAACTTGACATGGGAGGAGTCCATAAAGAGAGATATGAAGGATTGGAGTACCACCAAAGAACTAGGCATGGACGGGGGTATGTGGAAGCTTGCTATCAATGTGCCAGAACCATGAGTTGGTTGCGAGATCTTATGGGTTTCAGCTCTAGCCTACCCCAACTTGTTTGGGACTAAAGGCTTTGTTGTTGATGATGTATTAAATGTCTTGAGCACATACATATTACTCAAACCATACATAGGCCTCAAAATGTATTCATCAGAAAATGTTAACACACTCTGATCCGAATATGAGCAGTTCAAGAATCTGTCCCAGTCCAAACAATTTTATGTTCGACTGTCAACAATGAGAGATTTACAAAGATCATCAAAATATCGAATTGACACTACTAGATCCTGTTAGCCCAAACTACTATGGTAGGGGTGTACTATGGGTGGTAGGGGTTCTACCTTATATGTGGTAGGGGTCCAGGTTTGGAGTGCTAGGGGTATTTTCTGAGTGGTAGGGGTCCTGCACTAAGAGGTAGGGGTTCCCTGCTGGTGGTAGGGGTCCTGTTCTATAAGTGCTAAGGGTGCCCAAAGCTGAGTAAAATACACTCACATACATGTACACTTGCACAAGTAGTACTAAGCTTGAAGCTGAATATTTTCTCTGGAGGAGTGGCTTACTACAACAGAGGATACAAGTCCTTTTATAGGACAAAACGAACTGACTTGGCTGCACATTACGAGCACTACAAACTAGTAATAGTGTGTGAATATGGACCTGAAGTCCAGCCTCACTGCCATGCATTAATTGCATGCTACTCATCATGTTATCTTATTTTGCCACGAGCAGGTTATCCTTGACTTTGGTTGCTCTTTTCTTGGAGACCGGGGCTACTCCTTTTTACTTGGACACGGGGTTTACTCAACAATCTCCCCCCTGAACCCCGTCGAAGAGGTTGGATGTCGATCTTGTCTCGCAGCTCCTGGAACCAGACGTGACCAAGTGCCTTTGTCATCATGTCCGCCTTCTGCTCAACAGTCCGGATGAACTCCACGACCACCGTGCCCTTCTCGACACAATCTCATATGAAGTGGTAACAGAGATCGATGTGCTTGCTGCGGTCATGCAGCACTGGATCCTTGCAGAGGGAAATCGCCGACTTGTTGTCAACGAAGATGTGCAGGGGCGGTGTCTTGGTTCAGCATCTCGTCGAGAAGGTGAGCCAGGCAGATTCCCTGACATGCCGATGTAGCCTCGCACGAGGAAGTCGCCACAACCTTCTGCCTCACCGATTGCCAGCTAATGGGACTGCTCTCGAGGAAGAACAACACGCCAGAGATGCTCTTCCTGGAGTCCACGTCACCAGCATGGTCGGAGTCGTTGTAGTCGACCAGTGCTCTTCCTGGAGTTCACGTCACCAGCATGGTCGAAGTCGCTGTAGCCGACCAGTGTCTCGCCGTCGCTACGGCGATACACGCATCCGTGTGTGTAGTTGCTTGATGGCGCCTCCCCCGGTGCCTCCCAGCTCCAGCGTGCGTCCTCGTCGAAGATGACAACACGCGAGATGTGTCGAAGATGAGATCACGCAAGATGTGTACGCGCTTCGAGACGGAGTCGTACATCTTGTACGACTGGGAGCCCGTTTTGTAACCCATGAACACCATTGGGGTGCTCCTGCCATCGAGCTTCTTCAGTTGTGGACGCTCCTTGACGTGCCCGATGCAACCGAAGGTACGAAGGAAGCATACGTCGGGCTTCCTCCCATACCACGCCTTGTAGGGCGTCTTGTCGTCGACACTCCTCGTGAAGGGGCTGTTGAGGATGAAGACGGCCGTGAGCACGGCCTCCGGCCAATACGTGCCCGGCACCTGCTTTGCCTTGAGCATGCAGCGTGCCATCCCTACCACCGTCTAATTCCTCCGCTCGACGACGCCGTTCTGCAGCGGCGTGTAGGGGGGCGTCAGATGACGCTGCACCCCTTTGTTGTCGCAATGCTTGTAGAACGTGGCTGACATGAACTCGCCGCCATGGTCCGTGGGCAACACGCGCAACTTGTGGCCGCACTCAACGAGTAGCAGGATGTAGCGACACACTCCTGGCATTGCCGGGGTGATTGGGCCGCAGAGGTCCCCGTGAACCAGTTCCAGGGGTTTCTGTGCCCGATAACGTGCCTTCTCGAGAAAAGACAGGCGCTGCTGCTTCCCGGCAAGACACACATCTCATAGCTCGTCGGTATGCTCGATGTGAGGCAGCCCGCGAACAAGATTGCCGCGCGCCATCTTCCACAACTCGTCAAAGTGTTGGGTGTCCTGGTCGGGCATGCCAACGCCAAGCGCCTGACATGACCCATAGGCAAGGCACACAGGATGCACGGGTTGAAATAAGAACTTTTAGAGGTGATTTGGTGAGCACATCACCTCGATGAGAAGCCTCTTCTGCTGATCGCAAACGGTAAGCACAATGCGGCTTATGCCGATGTCGAACCAGCCCTCGTCGAGTTGTCCGACGCTCACAACGCTGCTCTTGAGCGCCGAGATGAAGTAGACGTTCGTGAACACCCTGTGATCACCCTTCTTGTCGGCGAAGACTATGGTCCCGCGCCTGTGGATGTCCACCACAGATCCATCCGCGAACCGCACCTTCCCGATGATTGAGCGGTCCAGCTCCCCGAACGCGTCGACCGAACCAGTCATGTGGTTCATGGCGCCGATGTCGAGGAACCAACTCTCACTTTGCTTGCTACCTGCAAGCGTGGGTGTCGTCACGGCTCTCTCCTCGTTGAGGAAGATGAAACCGCACGCACATGCTGTTGTCGGGGAGCCATCTCCCGCCAACGCAGTAGACCCCGAACAGCTCGTAGTCGGGGCGTGTGTGACCTAAGTCGTCGTGCGCTCCTGCACGGACTCGATGGCCGCAAGCATCATGGTTGGAGTATGGTCCGCAAGATGCGCCATTGCCGAGCCAACTTGCACAGGCTTGTCGGATCCCGAGGTTGTCGGGGACGCCGTTGCCGTGCAAGTCGCGGGGGGCGTGTTCACGAGTGTGTGGCTTCCACACACCCGGGCCCTCATCGCCTCCCAGTCTACAGGCCCCGAGAACGTCGTTGTCGGGGTGCGGCATGTCACTGAAGGGATGGTTCCTGTGGACGGGCTCCGTGCCTCTTGCACGGAATGGGTGGTTGTCGGGGCCGTGGTCGCGGGAGACGCTGGGCTCTCTTGACAGGCTCGACCCTTGCCAGCATCATTGTTGGCCCACGTCCACGTCGACCTGGCCAAGGTTTGTCGTGGCTGCTTCGTCGGCTATCCTCGTGCGGCAATCCTGGATCCAGTGACCCGGCCTACTGTAGTAGCAACACTTGTTCCAGTCACCATTGCCGCCAGGTCGCCGAGTCCCGCACTGCTGTTGGGGCTGGCCCGGTCTATGACCGCGGTTGTCGCCGCCGCTCTGGGTGCAGCCTTCGCCTCTGTCGCGCGCTCTCCTCCCGTGGAGGCGCCTCCCCCACTGCCAGAGGAGGCAACGCGGTCGCGCTGCTGAAGGCGCACGTCCCACTGCTCCCTGGTGAGCAGCAGTTGGCCATCAACGTGTTTGTCTGCTTCGTCGTCGCGCTCCTCGACGACCTTGAGCCGGCCTACCAGCTCCTCGATTGTCATGGTGGAGAGATCCACCAAGCTCCCAATAGACTAACGCCAGTTGCTTGTACTGCCTGGACGACACGAAGGATCTGGAGAAGCACCATCTTGTCGTCGATGGGGTCTCCGAGCATTGCAAGATCATTGACGAGGCCCTGCAGCTGCATGGAAAGTCGTTGACTTGTTCACCGGCCTTGAATCGGATCTCCTCGTACTGGAGGCGCAAGGTCTGGGCCTTCGACTCCCGTACGCGCTCCACGCCGATGCGTGGAGTCTTGATGGTGTCCCATACTTCCTTGGTCGTCTTCTCGACGCCAAGGGTGAGCACGATCTCCGGTCGGACAGAGTGCGGGATTGCCTCCATCACCAGCCAGTCCTCCTCGTACTCGCCATCCCCGGTTTCCACGGCTTTCCACATACACGCTCGCCTCCATGATGACTTTCATCAGAAGCGACCAACTGGGATAGTTGGTCCGCGTGAGGAGAGGGGAGGAGGTGTTGGACATGCCCACGTCTCGCACGGAGCGTGGCGCACCCAGCTCACCTCATGGCCTACCTCGCAACGCGAGCGCGTCAGCCGCACGCGTCGCCTCAGCCAAGATTTGCTCGGCGGTCTTGGAGCCGTCGTCGGCGACGCCTTCTTTTGGCATATGCTTCGGCATAACCTGGGGGGTATGATGCCAATTGTTAGCCGAAACTACTTTGGTAGGGGTGTACTACGAAGTGGTAGGGGTTCTACCTTATATGTGGTAGGGGTCCTGGTTTGGAGTGGTAGGGGTATTTTCTGAGTGGTAGGGGTCCTGCACTAAGAGTGGTAGGGGTTCCCTGCTGATGGTAGGGGTCCTGTTCTATGAGTGCTAGGGGTGCCCAAAGTTGAGTAAAATACACTCACATACAAGTACACTTGCAGAAGTAGTACTAAGCTTGAAGCTGAATATTTTCTCTGGAGGAGTGGCTTATTAGAACGGAGGAATACAAGTCCTTCTGTAGGACAAAACGAACCCACTTGGCTGCACATTACGTGCACTACAAACTAGTAATAGTGTGTGAACATGGACCTAAAGTCCAGCCGCACTGCCATGCATTAATTGTAGGCTTTCCCATCCTATCATCTTATCCTGCCACGAGCAAGTTATCCTTGACTTTGGCTGCTCTTCTCTTGGAGACGGGGGCTGCTTCTTTTTACTTGGAGACGGGGTTTACTCAACAGATCCCTCATGAAATATACTGTCAGTCATACTTTGGTTTTTGTCTAAGCAAATGTAGTTATGAAACAGAAATTGATGGTCAAAGTGTTTTACTGAAGATCATGTCAATGACCAAAACTACCTATATTCAGGGTCAGAGGGAGTAGAAACAAGCAAATTAAACACATGAAGAATCAAAATTTAGTCCAAGAGGAAACTCGTATAGCTTCATATTTGACTAGGAAAGCCGGTAGTCTAATACTTTTGTCAAGTAATTGGTGCTACTACAAGTCATTCTTCAGGAAATATCAACATATCCTTGTAGGAACATGAGCAATAGGAATCAAAGCGTTCTTGAGCAAGGTTAGTTCGCTATGCGAGGGCACAAGCCATGTTTTAGCCTTCGATGTGAGTTCAGAAAGGGTGGGGGGAAATCAAGAATGATCTGGACAATGCAATGGAAAGCACTACTGGAAGTTGAGCATTCATGTGCATGGATAGTGTGGACGTCAGGAATCGTGATTGCACTACGGTTGGGGGAGATTCTCCAGTGGGGAGGAAAATCCCTAGAATAGTAGCCGTTTCTTTGACCATGGGGCAAGGAAGGGCAGATGTCACCCTCACCTGACTGATCAAGGTTGCAATCACCTATTAAGGTGCCAAGACATCACATGTACTAATTTAAAACTGACACATATATGTAAACACCATGCACTCAAGAATCTTGTTATATTTCAACTAATTAAGAAATTCCAGTTGTGTGTTTGGCTTTGAGGACCTTATATTAAAACAACTGCATCCAAATTGATGCCTCTTAGAGCTAATAGGTACCAACTGTTGTTGAACAGTCTATGCCGCTCTCCGAAGAAAATCCTTGCATGTTAAGACATACAAGATCGCTCTTCGCCGGGAGTTGAGTGCGAGCTTAAATGAGCTATACTATTACTTAGTTTTAAGTTTTCAACATGTAACGTTGCATGTTATGTACTACGGAGTATTTGACAAAGACTTATATCATGTTTCATGCCACCCATTTGAAATGCCCGAAGAGGCAAAGACAATAATGGAAGGCTACCAAGAATTTATGCCCTTCAAAAAACCCAGAACTTCAGGATGTACCTAATAATGCATTCACGAGAGGCAACACCAAAAGTTGCAGAAGGAGGCAAAATTCCAATATGCAAGTTTGAGCTGAAAAGAATGAAGGTTATCTCCTCAGTTCATTGGTCAATAAGAAGGCATTGACACATTAGGATACAACCATACAAGGTTTATGTGTTGCTGTTTTCGTTTACATTGAACTTGATCTATGCAGAGTGTACAAAGAACTTATTTGTGTACACATACAAGAATAGTAGCATCGAATTCGTATTGCAGAAACCCATTAAAAAACTGTGCATGGTATAATGAACCATGCAACGATGAAAACTGTACAGCAAATTACAGGGACTTGATACACTGGATTTTGCAAAGGCAATTCCTTGGAAGAGTTACAACGCCTACAGGCTCTCTCATGTGGGCAAGTTCAGGTTTGTACGTGTCCATGGACAGGATCAGGTCAGAATTCAATAGTTGAAAAGCCATCAACAAAACAAAGCACACTACAAAGTTCACACAATTGGTCGCAACAAACTGGAAAGACTTCATGGGACAGACAGTCAAGTTTGCATATTATCCTAACAAGAAACTAAGCTTCGCGGATAGAAAATCATATCAAAACATGACCATAGATAACTAGTAAATATGGACTAGCGCTATTTACCAGAATAAGCAAACATGGATACTTACAGTGGTGAACACGGCGTACGCCCCCCATTGACATAATACACAAACAAGTATGAGTCATAATGCTGCCCTCTTATGTAGTAGAACATCGGAAGTCTTCTGACTAGCTTAAATAGCATCTTCTTGTAAAAGTTAATTGCAGGCTGGTTATATGAAATGACATGCAAATAAACACCTCTGCAATTTGATACACTTGCAGCATGTTTAATCACCTCTCGAACAAGCGAAGATGCTGCAAGTGTGAATTCGTGTGAGGATCAACTGAATCACCATTAACAAACTGTGAAGCTAAGATAAGGAGACAGGGAAACAACCTATGCCGAGGTTTCTGTAGCTATCCACTACACCAAGCGTCAGGATATAAAGAAGTGTTAGATCTTTGCGTGAGTTGTTGTATCTAAACAAATCCTCGATCTGCAAATTCAAACGATTAGCTCCACTGAGCTCACTAGTAGGACCACAGATTTTTCAGGAGATCCTACGTATTGTTTGTACCTCGCTATCTTTTGCTGCAATCATCCTCGTGGTTACAAAGCCTATCAGCTCATCCCTACCTTCATCCGATCTGCTAGTGTCCACAGCACCCCACGAAATGACACCATGGCCATTGACAACGTTCAAGAAGAACTCCCTCTCGTACCTGGAGAAAAGAACGAATTGGATTAAATGGACTAATAGTGGGGAAATCATCCATAGACCGCAACAAATTCTATTAGTAGACTTGCAAGTGATGTAGTAACAGTTACAAGCAAGAACATCATAGAATCACGATCCAATTTGGCAGTTACCTTATGGGAAACAGCGAGAGATGGATCTTCTCAAGAACCTCGAGGTCGGAGGGCTGGATGGGGCGATACTCTATGGTGGGGTAGATTTCGGATCTTGGGTCCAACATGAGAAGCTCCGATCACGACGAGTACCCACCAGGTTATTATTCGCCAGGAGGCCCAGGGCGGGTGGCGCAGGGGGGGAAAGATCCCTGGCGTCGAGGCGTGCCACCACGTTGACGCGCGTCGAGCTCGCCACGGCGAATCGCAGCAGGTTCGGTGGCCGCGCCGCGAGGAAAGAGGGGGGAGGACGCGGCGCGGCGCGGCGCGGCGCCAGAGGTCGATCGCGAGGAAAGAATGGAACGGAGAAAGACTAGACGGGAAGAGAAGGTGGGATCCGGGCTGCGGCCTGCCGGCTGGAAGGAGGGGGCGTACGGGAGGCGGTGACCGGGAGGCGAAAAGGAAGAAGAAGAGGAAGGCTAATCGGATGGGATTAGTCCAAGCTACGATGGTTGAGCGGTCGAATTGTTGAAGTCCGAATAGATTTTCTATCGTTTTCTTAGTACTAGTAAATATGCCCGTGCGTTGCACCGGGAGAAAAAACTTAACCTCCCATCCATTCATGTCAGAAGCTAGCAGATCGAGCAAAGTGGGACTCTTAAGGAGGGAAGCGCGAGACGCATATGATTAACCTAAGATAGCGATACATGTAATCAATGGACCCCGTGTCATGTAAAGATGTATCGTAAGAAGGGCAACCACACTTCATATAAAAACAATAAATCTACGTCGGCTTAATGATAAATCCGTACAGGGAGCCGCTGAGAAAACAGAGAGGGCCAAGGTGTCACCGGCCTGCTCAACATGAGCCACCGCGCTACTACACATGTGCGGATCCAATGCCGATCAATGTCATCCGCGGTCGTACATTGTCACTCCGATGCATGCGGTTCCAAAGAAAGAGAAGGGGAGAGACAAGGAAAGGCTACACCCCCTAAAAAACGTATAAAAGACCATTATCGACCTTTGGCAAAGCGCATATATACCTATATGCTCCTACATCCATTCATACACGCCTGCCAAAATAATTGTGCTTGCATCCGCAACAAGTGAATGATAAGTATTGTACGTGCTGAGTTGTATTGTTGTGTCTATCGCACCTTGCACCTTCGCTGCCAAGCTCGCCGGTGGGGCCGGTCATCGCCATACAACCACATGTGTCGCCGTGCCTGCACAGCCAAGCACATGTGCTACCTTCGATCGAGCCCTCGTTGGCCCACCTCAGCCACGTAATGCCCGCAAATCGCTGACGTCCTACTACGCACTACGGGCACCGATGTTGGCAGCTACCACTCACTGCAGTCGCCCAAGATCGGCACGCGCTCCACCTCCGATGGGCGCAAGTACGTGATTAATGTTTGATTAACTGATTTATCGTAATAAATTGGATAGTTTTTAATTTAACCATCATGCCCTCGTTTTTTTTTTGAGGGAGCCCCCGTAATCGAAGGGAGTTTTAAATCTTCACCATTGATTTAATAAAAGAGATGTACCAAAGCAAAAGTGTTGCTCGTTTAAGAACTTTATATACAGATCATATACTCATCCCAAGAGCTATACATGTTAGGTGCAAAGGTAGCCTAAAAAAGCTGATTTTGTAGCCAATTCTTGCCACCCTGCCGTAGACGTAGACGTATGATTTTTTTAAGAAGAAAACGCTCTAGATTCGATCTCTGTTTGTGTAGAAGCGGTGGAGCCAGCCAATCAATCGCTAGGCTATCGCGCTAGGCTGGTGTCAGCCTTATCTCTAAAGACGCAGGCCCTTGTTTCGATCCCGTTTCTTTTCCCCTTGCTAATTTTCCTTTTCCCAACTCCATCTGCCACACCAGCTTCCCTGTGCTGCCTCCCTGCCTCCTCCAACCGCGTCTGGAGATGAAGCTCTCCTCTATGCAACGAGCCGCCTCCAGCAGTACGAGCCCCAGCTGACTCCCCTCTCTCTTGGTTTTTCCCTTCTTCACTCTCTCTAATCTTTGTTTTCTTCAGGGAAGGGAGTCGCCATGGAACCTGCAGCACCCTCGCCGCCTTGGAGCTTGCCCCGCCTCCGGCCACCTCCCTGTCAGCCCCGTGCTCCTCCGCCCCGATCCGTCCGCCCCGCCGCCGGATCCACGTCGGAGCAGCCGGATCCGCCTCCTCTTGCCTGGCCTGCCATCGGAAGGAGGACGACCGAGAGGAGCGCCCGTTCGTCCGCCGCGTGGGCCACGCAGCTGGCTCGGCCCAGCTCGCCTGCGAAACCGTCGTTCATCTCCTACTCATGAGGCTGCTGGCTACCTCGTCTCTCTCTCTCAGTGTCAACTCTGTCCTCCGTGAGGTAGAGGATGAATGTTTTCTTTTTCGTGCCAGAGACCCTGACACCGCCGGATCCGCTGCCGCTGCCGGAGTGGAGCGGGTCGGCGGCGAGGGGAGGAGGAGAAGGGGAGAGGGGCGGCCGCTGCCCCGCAGGGGAGCTCGGGTGCTGGGATGGAGACGCACCTACAGGGGGGCCGGGGACGCCGGAGGAGGAGGAGAGGCCGAGAGGGCCGGAGGCGGAGGGGAGAGCCGGACGGCCGACGAGCTCGCCGACGAGAGCCCAGCCGAAGTTGTCCCCGCTTCCACCTTCTCTGCCACTGTCTGGATAAGATGAACAAAGGAGCGCGGGCGGAATTCTAATAAATCCAGGGGTCAATTTGTAAAACCGAAACGTTTTTTCCAGATGCCACTTAAAGAGGGACGGCGGGTTCTATTACCAGAAAACATAAGGACTTTTCTGTAAAATTACCGACGACGTACGACCGGAAGTTATCCGTGCTTTATTATTACTAGCACACATGCCCGTGCGTTGCAACGGGAAAAACAATTATACGCGTAGTAAAACTAATGATAACGCCAGCCAAACCCTCATGCCAAAGACTGCTCATCTACTCGCCACTGTCTGCGTATGCGGCAGAGCACGACTGGCGGATGATGGACGCACTGGCACCCGGTGATCGGCAAGACCCCGAGGCGGTGATCAGTCATCCATCTAGTGAGGTATTTTTTTTCTCCGCCACATCTAGTGTATTCGACATTTGACAATGAAAAGCGACGAACAAGAACAAACGGGTTTCTTAGTTTTTACGTTAAGCAGCTGGCTTGTATCGAATGGACATGGCGACGCAGAAAAGAAAGCCTCGCTGTACTCGTTGCCAGCCAGTACAAATCACGTCATTCACGTACACAGCTTGATCAATAGTGGCCGGATGTTCTCGTAACACACAAATGCATGCGAGACGCATGGCTGATTGTCTATATGCTCTCTCTTTTTTTGCGAGATTATTGTCTATATGTTCTTACGGGCCCACCAATCTTTTATGTTTTTTCTTTGAGGGGATCTTTCATGGTTATAGAAGAGTATGGAGTATGGACACGAAAAGGAATCCAAAACTGCACCACATAAGCTGCTAGTTTTCGTGGTCTTTTTGCAAACGTGGTCTTTTCCGTCTGGGTGCGTAGGCTGGAGACGGGTGCGTGCATCCGGTATCCGATGGATAATGCTGGACAGGTATAAACACTTGAGCAGCTCCAACCAGCCAGCAATCTAATCTGCTCCGACCCGACCACGACAGCTGTGACGACTGCGACCGAGCGCGTACCCACTTCCTTCCCAGCCGCCCACGTCCCTGCCGCTAGAGTCGCTGCCTCGCTGGCCGGCTTTTTCTTTCCTCCTCAAGCGCCACGCGCCATTACCACCACATATTCTCACCAACCAAGCCTTATCCTTTGGATCTGGAAACGTCTTCACCGACGCGTCCTTCAACCAGCCCAACCAGCCGATCCCCTTTGCTCTCTCTCTCTCTATTTCCCCATATCCATCTTCCCCAGCAAGTCGCTACCTCCACCTCCCAAGCACCTCCATGCCCGAACTCCTCCTCGCGCCCTCGTCCACGAAGCAGTCAGCATCCCAGGCGCCCCTCCCCCGCAGCCTTCACGCGAGCGCTCGCAGGAGCTCCAACCTGAATCGGTCGACCCAGTTATCCTCGCCGGCGATCTGCAGCAGTAGTAGAGCAGCAGGACCCTGCCAGTGAGCCAGCTCCTCCGCGATTCTCCCTCTCTTTGTACCCTCGGTCTCCTCTCTCTCCTCACCCTCTCTCTTCTCTCTCTGTCTCGAACAGGAAGCAACAGCTCCACCACAACAATGGTGCCGCCCCCATGGAACACCCTTGCGGCGGCGGCGTGACCCTTCCAGTGCTCCCCTTGCGGCCTCCGCGTACTTTTGGTCTTCGCTTGGTGTTGGCGGACAGTCGAGCAGGAGCATCTCCCGCATGGCCTCGACCGCCTCTCGTCATCTCCCTCTCTTCGAGCCTCGTGGCGTCGACCACCTCCTCGTGCGGTGGAGATTGGCGCCCGACCACGCGCCCACGGCGTCCGCCTTCTACTCCGCCACGGCTGTAGCCGTCCGTCAACAAAAGCGCCGCTCCTCAACTTCTTTTGCTCCGCCGTGGCTGGAGATGGAGCTCGAGCGGCCACGGCTGTAGCCGTCCGTCAACAAAAGCGCCGCTCCTCAACTTCTTTTGCTCCGCCATGGCTGGAGATGGAGCTCGAGCGTGTGGATAAGAAACAGAGGATTCTCAAGTGAAATTCTTATAGATCCAAGGTTTTTTTGTAAAAACGAAGCTTTTTCTCAGATTCACTTAAAAATGTAGTGCGGGTTGAATACCAAAAAGTATAGGGTGTTTTTTGCAAAAAAGCCATGACGGACGACCAGAAACCCAATTTGCTTTATTATTAGGTAAAGATTATATTATATATTAGGTAGAGATATAAGGTTTCGTAGAGTAGAGTTTCAAAGAAGAAATTAATTACGCAAAATCACAGTAGTTCACACATTTGTTACGAATGAATGGCTTGAAAAAAGAATTCATGTATGTTGATTGCGTAAGGCACGGAAACGTAAGCCCGGCCTAATCAATCCGGAGGTGAGGACGACGTGACAACTATTTCATGGGTGGAGGGATTCGGAGATTGACTGTTTGGGATGCCAGGAAGGGGTGTCGGAGCCGGAAAAGAATATGAAGTGGGGGTTTAGAGGGATGGTCGAGGAGGGCTACGGAAGGGCGGTGCAACAAGGTGGCATGGTAGCGCCTGACGGTCACTGTGGACGGAAGCAGGTTTTTGGACCGTCGATGGATGGCGGTTATAGAAGGAATATAAATAGTATATTATATTAGGATGGAGGAAGAAGATGACAAGCGATTATTAGTGTATTGGACATTAATCCAACGGTTGTGATGAAATTGACTGAGAGCAAAAAAAACTGTCTATTGCATATCACCCAAATTAAATTCTTCTTTGACATAAGAACTAACGTCTATACTCACCCATATAAGGCAATGTTGCCTTATAAAATTCTTTGGAAGGCAAGGACCGGAAAACGGATCAAGGCAAGCTCTCGCGAAGGGAAACACCAAGCTCCCTCTCGTCACCCGCTACTCTAACTACAATCACATTTTTCTTCGCCATGGTTCGCTCCATTCGTGACATCCACACACCACACCCCCCCCCCCTTGACTCCATGTGTGACACCATGTTGGCGCGCGTCGAGCTCGCCACGGCAAATTGCAACAGGTCCGGTGGCCGCGAAGCAAGGAAAGAGGGGGAGGACGGGGAGCCATGCGAGAGGACGATCGAGAGGAAGACTAGACATGAAGAAAATGTTGGAAATATGCCCTAGAGGCAATAATAAAGTAGTTATTATCATGTTTCCTCGTTCATGATAATCGTTTATTATCCATGCTATAATTGTATTGACCGGAAACTAATATACATGTGTGGATAGATAGACAACACCGTGTCCCTAGTGAGCCTCTACTAGACTAGCTCGTTGATCAAAGATGGTTAAGGTTTCCTAACCATGGACATGAGTTGTCATTTGATAACGGGATCACATCATTGGGAGAATGATGTGATGAACAAGACCCAACCATAAGCATAGCATTTGATCGTATTAGTTTATTGCTACTGCTTTCTTCATGTCAAGTATTTGTTCCTATGACCATGAGATCATGCAACTCCCTGACACCGAAGGAATGCCTTGTGTGTATCAAACGTCACTTCGTAACTGGGTGATTATAAAGGTGCTCTACAGGTATCTCCGAGGGTGTCTGTTGGGTTGGCATGGATCGAGACTGGGATTTGTCACTCCGTATGATGGAGAGGTATCTCTCGGCCCTCTCGATAATACAGCATCACAAGAAGCTTGCAAGCAATATGACTAATGAGTTAGTCGCGGGATCTTGTATTACGGAACGAGTAAAGAGATTTATCGGTAACGAGATTGAACTAGGTATGGAGATACCGACGATTGAACCTCGGGCAAGTAACCTACCGATGGACAAAGGGAACTGCATACGGGATTGACTGAATCCTTGACATCGTGGTTCGACCGATAAAGATCTTCGTAGAATATGTAGGAACCAATATGGGCATCCAGGTCCGCTATTGGTTATTGGCCGGAGAGTGTTGTAACGCCCAAGATGCGATCCTATCCTTATTTTGGCACGAGGCCCTCGACAGGGATAGAAGCGCATCTCGTCGTTTCGCAAGAATGGATATCATTACAAGTACATGTAAAGAAGAGATGAGTATATGGAATTGGCTTACACTCGCCACAAGCTACAGCAATATCACATCATTACAACATCATATCCAAACATCATACAGAAGAGCAGGGTCCGACTACGGACGAAAACAAACGATAAAATGGCATTCATCCTTGCTATCCCAGGCTGCCGCCTGGAACCCATCCTAGATCGATGAACAAGAAGAACTCCAAATCAAACAAACATCGCGCCCACGTCAAATCATCGCATTACCTGTACCTGCAACTGTTGTTGTAGTAATCTGTGAGCCACGGGGACTCAGCAATCTCATTTCCAAGGGTATCAAGACTATTAAAGCTTAATGGGTGAGGTATGGTTAAGTGGTGAGGCTGCAGCAAACACTAAGCATTTGTTTGAGTGGCTAACTTACGAGTACAAGAATAAGGGGGATGATTGTCGCATAAACGGACGTGAACTAGTCATGATCTCTAAGAGATCCTGAACACCTACTTACGATCAAACATAACCCCACCGTGTTCTCTCTCGGATCAGAAATTCACGAGAAGAGACAGTCACGGTTACACATACGGTTGGTGTATTTTATTTGGGTTTACTTCAAGTTTGCTATGACCGGGTGTTAAACAAAGTTTCCAAGTTGCCACGTAACCGCGGGCACGGCTTTCCGAAAGATTTAACCCTGCAGGGGTGCTCCAACTCATCCATCACAAACTAACCACACGCCGCATTGGAATTCCTCAACCGCGGAATCACCCGTAGTATTGCGGAATCCCGATGGAAAATCTCAACTTCGAGATAGCCCGAAGTGTGGTCGAAATCCCGCGCACAAGACGTTCGAGAAAGGTAAAACAAATCCAGCAAGGCCGCCCGACGTGCCGACAATCCCGATAGGAGCCACGTATCTCGTTCTCAGGCCACGGCGGATAAGCTACGCGTATGGAGGCCTGATAGAAATCCCCCGAGTTGCCCCGGGGTGGCCCCGCACAGTGCTCTGTTTTGGACCAGCACCAGCAGCACTGGGCCCCCTGTATTACGTTGAATTAACTCCTCGGGTTCATGACGCCCTATGCTTTAGTAACGGTGTTCACTATTATTATGTTGGGCAAATGTATTACCAAAGTTGGGCCTTGCCAGACAAGTTTTATCCTAAAACGAAAATCAAGGGGGGCCCCATAACAACCCCGAGCATGTTAGGAGCGCTAAATTATGGAACATAACACTGGTACACGAGTAACTAGGGCGGCAAGAGTGGAACAAAACACCGAGCAAAAGTCCAAGCCTTCCACCCTTTACCAAGTATATATGTGCATTAAATTAAATAGCAATAATATTGTGATATATCAAAAAATATCCATGTTGGCACATGGAAACGATTTGCGCCTGCAACTAGCAACGCTATAAGAAGGGCTGAGCAAGCGGTAACATAGCCAAACAATGTTTTGCTGGGATGTGGAGGGGTTAGAGGCTTTTCATGGCATTTTGGGAGGCTTGACATACAAGTGGTAGGTAGCGAGACAGCGATAGAAACGAGACAACTAGCATGGCAATGATAGTAATGGTATCCAGGGAAATGATCATCTTGCCTGAGATTCCGCTGTTGGAAGAAGAACGAATCCGTGAAGCAGGCGATCCGTGAAGTAGACGAACGAGACGTAGTCGAACGAATCCTCACACTCCGAACGCTTTCGGAACTCTATCGATAAGAAGCAATCCGGAACAAACAATCAACACACGATACACCACGACATATGCATGACATGATGCACTTCAAATATGATGCATGTTATGCATGACATGGCAAGCACAACAATCAACTTCTACACATTAAGTGAAGCTCAATATGCAACGAGTTGCATATTGACGAAACTCCACATTCGAATATTTAGTTCACTCTCGTTTAGGTACACGACAACATTAAATGTTGTTAAACATGGCAAGAGGTGAAGCATAAGTAAACTACACATCTAGGCAAGTTTAAATGAGTCCGGAAACAACATATAGCATTTCCGAAATGACCCCATATATTAATTACGAAATTGGTCTAGATCTGAACTAATCATGTTTTTATATTTATTAAACAGGAAAATTAAGTATACCATGCAATTCTACACGTCATTCTAGTCGATTTACATATATAGAACATTGGCAACGGAGCTACGGTCTAGAAGATATGACAATCACAAGATGCATATGCCATGAATGCAAAATGCATGCAAACACCCACCACAAACATGTTAAATCATAGATGCAGCAAGATATTATGAAACTACATGAGATTCTAAGCAAGTTTCATGTAGAACATGTTCAAAACGGAGCTACGGTTCAACAATAGCAAGCAACACAAGTTTTAGTTCAAATCTGTCCAAAACAGTAACATGGCATATTGCACACATGAAAACAACAAGTTACAAGATTCTAAAATGCACAAACTAAGCATGGGGTAGTAGCATATAACACACACTTCCTTTCATCTTCACATATCATACTCAAAATAGTTATGGAACACATGGTAGGAAGCTCACAACATGGCAATAAAATATAGTAGCTTAGGACTTAGTGAAAATAACAGTTTTTTAGCATAGCAGATTTTCATGAAGGCATATTGTCAACAACAAAACTATATGCTACAGGACATATCATGGCATGAAAATCTACAGCATGGTAGTAGACATGATGCACTACAAATCATACCATGGTGGCAAGGTCTAATTATGCCTAGAAACATGGCTAGCATCAACACAACATGGCATTTTGAAGAAAACAGATTCTAAGACTTAGGGCCTGTTCTGATCTCCTCCAACTTCACAAAACTTCCCAAATCCAGCTTCCCCAGCCAGCTTCTTGCTCCAACTGGCGATTCCCCGAGCGTTCGGCTTCGTGTGTAGCTTCTTCTAGCGATGCGGCCCAGCTGGGAGGTTGCGGGCCTATTGGGTGCCAGTTTGGGCCGGTTGGAGGCAGCCCAGTACCGGTTCGATGGAGGGAGCGAGTAGCGATCTGTTTCTTGCGAGCGTACAGATTCGCTGGATTGACTTGGTGGTGGCAGTTGGATGTAAAAAGGGCAAACTCCAGCTTTTTGTTTTGGTGGAGCTGGGCCGAGCCTGCTTCTCGTTTTTGCACATAGCTCCGGCTCAGCTTCTCGAATCCAGCTTCTCCTGGATCAAACGTTCGGCACAGCTTCTGTCCAGAAATTTGAAGAGTTGGAAGCTGGAGGAGATCAGAACAGGCCCTTAGTGAAAATTAGAGTAGACATGTGCAGCAGTTTTTAACAGATTGACATATTGGACAACAGAATTAATTATGATGCCAAACCTATTCATGCAAACTATTGGCACAACATGATATGCAACAACATGCTTAACAAAAGACTCCTTGGTGGCAACCATAAAAGACTCCTAGATCAATAGCAAATCACATGACAACACGGCAACAAAATAACAGTTTCAGACTTGGTGAATTTTAGCTATCTCCCAACACTGCAGTTTTGACTAGGCATGTTGACATGGCAATAAAAGTAACATAACTACCCTCTATGAGCATGGCAAGGACACCAACAGCAAGAAGACATGACACACAACAAAACATACCATTGGCACATGTTCATACGGGTCATGGATTGCTTAATATGATGCTCACAAAACGGAACTCTTCGTTAACAGATTTCAGTTTAACACGATAGCAACTTGAGAGCAACAATTGAACATGATGATGATGTTCTACCTAGCAACCAGAGGCATGGCATCAAAGTAGACATATTATAGGCCAATACTCATGAAGACTCCATATGCAAAAGACCTACGGTTGAGATGCAATCATCCACGCAAGTTTGAACAAAATAACAGATTAGCACCTAACGACACGATGCACTTTTGCAACAGATATTTGGACCTCTAGATGATTCCTAAAATACATGCAAATGGCACCATCACGTAGAGCATGTTGAGTAGATCAAAATCCATATATAATACATAGCCATTGGATGCACGGTTTTCAAGATACAAACATATTAACATGGCAATATGATGTTTTTTTTACACAGAAAAGACAAGAAAAATCACATCAGAGAAGCGGGATGGGATGGACCGGTACCACGGGGCTCGGCTGGCGTTTGGATCGAGGGACCGGGGTGGACGAACTGGATCGGGACCTCCTCGTCCAGATCCAGCTTGGAGGAGGCCGGCCATGGCAGCGACTCCGGCGGCGGCGGCGGCGGTTGGTGGCCGGAGGGGATGGTCGGGGCGAGGCGGAGCGGATCCGGCGTTCCCCTGGCCAGATCTGCTCGCCGGAGTGCGAACGGCGGAGGGGCTTCACGGGAGCAGGGATGCGGTGGCCGGCGGCGCGGGGAAGCGGGCGGCGGCGAGGGGCTCGGAGTCGGCCAGGGCTCCAGCGTGGGGTGGCGCAGGAGGGGCGAGGCTGCGGGGCCGGTGATCTGGGGTCTGGCCACGACGAGGTCCGGCCGGCGAGCGGTTGCGGGGCGCGGCGCTCGAGGTCGCCGGCGGGAGGCAGGCAGCGCTGGGTGTGCGGCTGCGGGAGCCGCTCGGGCGTGGGGGCGTGCGGCGTGCGGGCCTGAACGGGCCTGGCGGCGGCGACCGAACGGGCCAGGCGGGCCTGCCCCGGGCCCGGGCGGGTCGCGGTTGGCGGGGGGCGCGGTTGACCGGCTGAGGCCAGGTGGCGGACTCCTGTTGGCCAAGGTGGCGGTTGGCGGCGGCGCAGATGGCGGCCGGCCCTTCGGGGCGGCGCCAAGTGGTGAGGTGGTGGCGGCTGGGCGCGGAAAACGAGGAGGAGGTAGGGGAAGCCATTTTTGGAAGGGATGCCCTTCTTTTATAGGCAGGGATTAGGGTTAGGGTGGTTTTGGGATGTTTTGGAGCCTCCGATCGCGATCCGACGGTCAGGTCGGAGAGGTGGGTTAGGATGGGCTGGTTGGGCTGTGTAGTGGTGTTGTGGGCTGAGGAGAGAGGGAGATGGTGGCCCGGCATCGAGTTTAGAAAACCGAAAACGTCCGCTAATTTGACCGATGACGGTGCCACTACGGTTGACCCTTGGGGTATCAAACGACCTCTGATTGCGACGAAATTTGGCAGGCGGTCTACCTACAATATAACAAGACCGCATGCCAACTTTCGACCCAATCCGAGAATGTTTTTCACGCACTTTAAAAATGCTATTTTTTCGATGTCGCGGGCGCGTGCGTGTGTGGTTGGACTCGAAACGGTCAACGACACGAACGGAGAGAACCGGCAGCTACGAACGGATGCAAGTTTTCAAAAACGAGTGACGATGCTATGCAAGATGATGCGAATGATGCGATGATGAATGCGACAATAAAACAAATCACATGACGAGAATGGAAATAAAAGGGGAATCTTCTGGAGCGTCGGTCCCGGGCTGTTACAAGTGTCTCGGTCATGTCTGCATCATTCTCGAACCCGCAGGGTCCGCAGACTTAACGTTCAATGACAATATGGTATTATTGAGCTATGTATGTTGGTGACCGAAAGTTGTTCGGAGTCCCGGATGAGATCCCGGACGTCACGAGGAGTTCCGGAATAGTCCGGAGGTAAAGATTCATATATGGGAAGTTGGTATTTGGGGTTCCGGAAGAGTTTCGGGATTTACCGGATTTCATCGGGAGTGCCGGAAGGGGTTCCGGGGGTCCACCGGGAGGGTCCACCTATCCCGAAGGGCCCCATGATTTGAGAGGGAGGCACACCAGCCCCTAGCGGGCTGGGCGCCCCGCCTCCTCAAGGGCCCATCCGGCCAAGGGGCTAGGGCTGGCCCTAAGGTGGCCGCCGCCCCCTTGCCTTGGGGGCCAAGGCAGCCCCCTAGGCCGACGCGCCCAACCCTAGGGGAAACCCTAGGGCGGCCGCCCCTCCCCCTTGCCCCTATATATATGAGAGGAGAGGGAGGGCAGCGGCAACACCACAAAGTCACGGTGCAACCCTCCATCTCTCTCTAGATTGATTTCTCCTTCGTTCGTGTCGCGGTAGCGCTTGGCGAAGCCCTGCCGAGACAGCTTCACCACCACCGCCACCACGCCGTCATGCTTCCGGAGAACTCATCTACTACTCGCCCTCGCTCACTGGATCGAGGAGGCGGAGACGTCACCGAGCTGTACGTGTGCTGAACGCGGAGGTGTCGTCCGTTCGGCGCTAGATCGGGACGGATCGTGATTGGATCGCAAAGACGTACGACTACATCAATCGCATTTCTTAACGCTTCCGCTTAGCGATCTACAAAGGTATGTAGATGCACTCCCCCTCTCGTAGCTATACATCTCCATGGATAGATCTTGCGTGTGCGTAGGAAATTTTTGTTTTCCACGCAACTTTCCCCAACAGAGAAGTGGGATCCGAGGTGCAGCTTGTCGGTTGGAAGGAAGGGGTGTACGAGTGCCGGTGACCGGGAGGCGGAAAGAAAGAAGAGGAAGGCTAATCGACTGATTTGGATGGTTGAGTGGTCAAATTCTTGAAGTCTAGATAAATTTCCTCTTTTTCTAATGCATCCTCATTTTCTTAGTATTAGTAGTATCCAAAACTTTCATTCAATACACAAAATCACAATAGTTAACATAATTGTATGAATACGTACGAAAATTGCTTTTGGAGCTCAGCCTCCATGGAGACCTTCAAATATAAAATTCAAATTTCATCAAAGTTCATATTTTATGTTTCAATTTTTTTTGAAAAACAATATAAATATGCATGAAGGCATAAACAAACATGTGTGTAAATTTTTCGGGCAAAATATGTTGAAATGAGGGTTGTGCAAAAAGAACAAATCTGGGGCTATTTAACACATGATACTATTCATCCTTCCATGACATGATTTTTGTTTTGTTTTGTACAGATCGCATTTCAAGGTATTTCATCCTAATAATTTACACACATACACATAACATCCTTGTTTACTTGCATAATTTTTTCCAGATATTTTTGAAACCGAAATGTTTGAAATTTTATTTTTTCAAAAATTTTAAGCTCCAGTGATCTCGGTCACCAAAACGACGTTCTCGAATAAATATGGCTATATGATGTGGACTTTTACACATCCCAAAACTATAGTTTTCGAAGTTATGTATTGTGTTTGAATCATGATAGCTGGGAAACATTCCCCAGAGGAGAAGGCACCAGCGAACAAATTGTTTCCTAGGGGATCCTATTGAGCGAACGAATTCGTTCGCTGGAAACAAACCCCTCCCTCTCATACGTAAATTTCCTTCTCTTGTACCTCGTCCTGGTTGGGCCAAAAAAAGCCCCAATTTAGCTTACACTTCATATTTCGGACCTGACTTAAAAAAAATACATTGAACACAAATGAAATTTACATGCCTTAAGAAATACACACGACCATATAGTGGGGGCATATTTAAACTCAAAATTTCCATATCTAAAATTAAAAAATGTCTTACGCACACAGGGGGGTCGTGATGTGTGCACCTAATAAATTCTATACAAAAAAAGAAATTTACCATGGTAAGATAAAAAATGCTTGCCAACAAAAAAATTCCATGCTCTTTAAAATTAAAATGCCATGCTTGTACAAAAAAAGGTCATGGTCTTTGTAATAAAAAGTGACATGCTCTTTAGGAATAAAATTGAATGGTGCACAAAAAATACCATGTTCCGAAATCCTCTATAACACTAAGCTCCCTAGTTTTTAAGGCCTCGCAATCAATTGAGGTCTCCAATTTAAAATTGGGTCATCCAATTTTGACCAAGTCAACAACTTCACTAGAAGCTATCTCATTCATTTTCTAATATACTATGGTCCCTAATTTTAGAGTTTTCCTCTTCAATTGAGGTATACAGTTCTAATGCCTTGATTTTGACTCTGTCAATCCTTGGTTGTGGCAATGAAATCTCTAACTTCGTTAAGCTCCCCCATTTTAAACCCCCTTCATTCAACCGAGGTCTTAAATTTGGACTGGATACATAATTGATTCGGTCGTTGACCAGGCTTCGTGGTGGGATCTCTCGATGAATGGGTCCCTTGGTAAGTACACCTAGGTGGTGTGGCCTTAGTTGACAAAACAAAAGTGCCACCCATGACACGTTTAGCACCAGCATAACATACGCGTCCAACAACGTAAGTAACTTTCTCATGTTTGTATTAATTAAAAGACGTCCTCCAATCACACGGTCAAAAAGATCCACCCAAACACCACAATAAAGAAAATGATACACTCACGAACGATTCGCTACGGATTGGTCATACCAAACATTCTCCCACCAATCACTTCCCTTGTTTTCACGTTGGCCCACTCTTCCCCTAATCTCTGACCATAAACTGACACATCCATTTGTATCCATGATTATGTAAAGCATGTCCGTAGGAGTGGCATATCTGATAAAAAAATACTCCATTGTATCCCTCACATGCCAAACCAACTAACACGTAAAAAAATTACAACTTCAAAAAAAATTATCACGTAGAAATAAAACATGTATAACCCCAATAACGTAAGTGACGCGGCAAAGCGCGCACTGCCCTTCTAGTAAACTATCATTTTCGAACTAAATAAAATTGACATGGTATGAATGGTAAAAGTACCATGATCTAACGAAAAAAAGGCATGGTGTAACTAAAATAAATTGCCATGATCTATAATAAATAATTTTGCCATGGTACTAAACTTTAAATTGCATGGTATAAATTTTAAAAAATGCCATCCTCTAGCTAAAAAAATGCCATGGCAAAAAACAAAAAAAAATCAAGCAAAAATTGGCATGGTTCCCCACAAAAAAATACCATGGTTTATACACACACAAAATAAAATATGTCATGGGGACACATGTTGATTTGCCATGGTATATACATTATAAATGCCATGGTTCCCCACAAAAATAATACCATGGTTTATACACACAATTTTTTTTTCATGGGGACACATGTTGATTTGTCATGGCATATACATTATAATTGCCATAGTTTTTACAAAAAAAATGACATGGTTCCTACTGGTTATTTGCCATGCGGACATATGTTGATTTGCCATGGTATATACATGCTATTGAAATTAAATTGCCATTGCATAATATAAAAAATGCCATCCTATAACTAAAAAATGGCATGGTACCTAAAAAAACTACCATGTTATCAGTGTAAAAAAGGCCATGATATGATTACTAAAAAATGTTATGGTGCCTATAATAAAACTACACATGTCAAAAAATAGCATGGTCATCATGAACATAATGTTTATGGTGATTACATACAAAATTGCCACGAGAAAATAAAATTGCCATGTGAGCAATTCAAAAATAGTCATACAAAAAATGTGATGCAAAACCTTTCTAAAGCATTCATACTATTTAGGCCATAGGGAAAAATGTATCAGCAAGGGAGAAAGAATGATCTTTGTGACTGGAATTACCCATTTTTTCAAAAGATTCTCAATTTATACCCCATTTGATGCACTTTAGTGCCACATTGTCCCCCATACTGATTTCCCCAATTTGCGCTGACTTGGTATGCCACGTAGATAATTCTTTCGGTTTTTCCTTTTTCATCTGGTTGACTTATGGTTTATTCACCTTTTTCTTCTAATTTGCTTTTAGTTCGATGAAGATGTGTCCTACCTGCCAGCAAGGGAGAAAGAAGTGACCTCCTGTGGAGGTGCATGATACGTCTCCAAGCGTATCTATAATTTTTTATTGTTCCATGCTACTATATTATCATTCTTGGATAATTTATATGTATTTATATATTGTTTTATATCATTTTTGTGAACTAACCTATTAACCTAGTGCTCAGTGCCAGTTGTTGTTTTCTGCTTCTTTTTAGCCTTTCAGGAATACTTACCAAACGAATCCCAAATGCCCCACAACTTTTTGATGATTTTTTTTTGGATAAAAATAAGACCTCGAAGCTTCGGAGGGAGACTGGAAGCCATACGGGGTGGCGCCATGCCAACAGGGCGCGCCCGGGGGCGTGGTCCCGCCCTGATGGCTTGGGGCCACCTCCCATGGCCTCCTGACCTAATTCCGCCTCTATATATTCTCTAAAATCGGGAACACACACGAGAGCCAGCCATGATACTTTTTCCGCCACCGCAAGTCTTTGTTCCGACTGGAGGCCATCTGGAGCCCTGTTTCGGTGCCTTGCTAGAGGGGGATTGATCACGGAAGGCCTCCACATCAACCTTGTTGCCTCCATGATGAAGCGTGAGGAGTTTAACACAGACCTACGGGTCCATAGCTAGTACCTATCTCTCTCTCTCTCTCTCTCTATGATTGCTACTTGTAAACTGCATTGGGATTTTTCCAAAAGAGGTGAGGAGATGCAACACAGTAGAGATAACTATTTCCCTCAGTGAAAACCAAGGTTATCGAACCAATGGGAGGACCACGCAAATTCCCATCTTCAGCACCTACAAACAAAAGAGCACGCACTTGCACCCAACGCGGGCAAGAGGGTTGTCAAGCCCCTTAAACTCGTTACTTGCAAGCGATAAGTAGTGATAGATAGATAATATAAATATAAAATAAAATAACAGTAAATAAATGACAGCAATATTTTTGGGTTTTTTTGTAATATATGTTTTTGTGAAGACCCGGAGGGCATAGTTTTCGCTAGAGGCTTCTCTCTCGAAGAAAGCATACGGTGAGTAAACAAATTACTATCGGGCAATTGATAGAAAAGCGCATAGTTATGCAGTATTTATTCACGTCAATGATCATGTATATAGGCATCACGTACATAAACAACTAGACCAACTCTTGCCTGCATCTACTACTATTATTCCACCCATCGACCGCTATCCAGCATGCATCTAGGGTATTAAGTAAAAACATAGTGATGCTTGGAGCCAGATGACATGATGTAGACAAAGTAAATCCAATCAGTATGAATAAACCCCATCGTTTTCCCCTTAATGGCAGTAATACAATACGTGTCTTGACCCCTTCTGTCACGGGGATAGAGCACCGCAAGATTAAACCCATCACAACACACCACACCCGCTGAAGATAAATCAATCTAGTTGGCCAAACCAAACCGATAGATCGGAGAGCAATACGAAGCCATAACAATCATGCATATAAGAAAAGACTCAATATATTTTCATGAATAATCTGAACATAAACCCACAATTCATCGGATCCCAACAAACACACCGCAAAGAAGGATTACATCGGATAGATCACTGCGAGAATCGTGGTAAACTTTGTATTGAAGATCATAGAGAGAGAGAGAGCCATCTAGGTACTAGCTATGGACCCATAGGTCTGTGGTAAACTACTCACACATCATCATGGAGGCAGCAAGGTTGATGTAGGGGCCCTCCGTGATCGATCCCCCTCCGGTAGGGCACTGGAACATGGCTCCAGATGGCCTCCTGTCGGGACATAGATTTGCGGCAATGGAAAAAGTATTTTGGCTGGCTCTCGGGTGATCCCCGATTTTAGAGAATATATAGGGGAAGAATTAGGTCAGGAGGTGGCCCCAAGCCATCAGGGCGTGCCCTGTTGGCTTGGCGCCACCCCGTGTGGCCTCCGGTCTCCCTCCGAAGCTTCCAGGTCTTATTTTTGTCCAGAAAAAAATCATCAAAAAGTTTCAGGGCATTTGGACTTCGTTTGGTATAATATTCCTGGAAGGACAAAACCAAGCAAAAATCAGCCACTGGCATTGGGCACTGGGTTAATAGGTTAGTTCACAAAAATGATATAAAATAGCATATAAATGCATATAAAGTATCCAAGAATGATAATATAGTAGCATGGAACAATCAAAAATTATAGATACGTTGGAGACGTATCAGCATCCCCAAGCTTAAATCTTGCTTGTCCTCGAGTAGGTAAATGATAAAAACAGAATTTTTGATGCGACATGCTACCCAACATGTAATCTCTTTTAGGTATGATATTTGAGAAACGATGAACTAATGAACATCAACATAGTAATATCCATAAACATAAGCAACATAATCATTAACTTTCAAAATATGCGATCCTTAACGAACGTTACTCCCCACTCATTTTGTCATATTAGCATGTGTAAGGGCATATTTCTACCCTAGTGGTTTTGGTGATTGATGACAATGCATTTGCGGACTAATGGTGTGCATTAAGCCTTTCAGATAATTCATCATATGGCATAGGACGATTCTAGCCCCTCGATGGATTAGAGTGAAGACGGTTCCCTCCATGCGTTTCGTTTTTGGTGGAATTGAGTCGTAGGAGAACCGTACTATTAAGAGGGGGTCCACATCGAAAAGGTTTGGGTGGAATCAACACGTACACTTTCATTTGCACCCCTTGTTCCTTTCCCGCATCAATGGAGTTGTTCCGACGTTGCCTTTGTTTTGATCCAGAAAGTGCCAAGCGGAAGTACCGTGCACGGCAGCGGTAGTACCGCCTACTCCAGTAGGCGGTAGTACCGCTCTCGCTAGCGGTAGTACCGCCTACGGGCGGTAGTGCCACTGCCTAGTGCCGCACGCTGTACCGCCGGCTTGGGAGTGTCGACTTTTCGTGTCGGACTGAGCGGTTTATGGATGGTAGTACGGCGTGGTAGTACCGCTTATAGGCGGCAGTACCGTCTGCTACTTCCGTGCCACTACCGCTCTTCTTTCCTGGCCTAGACCTCTCAACAAACTCCGAGCGGCAGTAGGGCAAGGTAGTACCGTCTATAGGCGGTAGTACCGCTCTGGTGGAACTACCTCCGCTCCTACCGTCCTTTTGTGTTTGTAGGGATGTTGCACTGCAACCCAAGCGGTAGTACCGCTTGGGCGAGCGGTAGTACCGCTTTGGCGGCACTACCACCTCGTGGCTTCGTGCTATTGCTTGTGTGGCTGGCTCAGCCGCCCAAGCGGTAGTACCGCTTGTGTGCGGGGTGAGAGGGGATAACAGTTGGATTTGTTCCCCCACTATATAAAGGGGTCTTCTTCCCAAAGAAGATTATCTCTTCCTCCCCAAAGCTCCATTGTTGCTCCAAGCTCCATTTTCGCCCGATCTCTCTCCCTAGCCAACAAAACTTGTTGCTCTTCTAGGGTTTTGGTGAGAGGGCCCTGGTCTACACTTCCACCAAGAGAAATTTGATTCCCCCCACTAATCCCTTGCGGATCTTGTTACTCTTGGGTGTTTGAGAACCCTAGACGGTTGAGGTCACCTTGGAGCCACATTCCATTGTGGCGAAGCTTTGTGGTGGTGTTGGGAGCCTCCAATTAAGTTGTGGAGATGGCCCCAATCTTGTTTGTAAAGGTTCGGTCGCTGCCTCCAAGGGCACCACTAGTGGAATCACGGCATCTCACATTGTGTGAGAGCGTGAGGAGAATATGGTGGCCTTAGTGGCATCTTGGGGAGCATTGTGCCTCCACACTGCTCCAACGGAGACGTACTTCCCCTCAAAGGGAAGGAACTTTGGTAAGACATCCTCGTCTCCACCGGCTCCACTTGTGGTCATCTCTTACCTTTACTTTGTGCAAGCTTTACTTGTGTTGTATCCTTTGCTTTTGTGTATCTTGTTGTTGTTAGCATCATATAGGTTGCTCACCTAGTTGCATATCTAGACAACCTATTTGTTTCTAAACCTATTTTTTTAAGAAAAGCTAAAACTTGGTTTCTATTCACCCCCCTATAGTTAACCATATCGATCCTTTCAATTGGTATCAAAGCTACGTCTCTTTATTAAGGGCTTTACCGCCCGAAGAGTATGGTTAACGACGAGGATAGGGTTGTGGACTTACCCGAGGCTGAGGGAGTGAGCACGGTCTCTCGTGAGGATTTAAATGAGGCAATTGCCTCACTTAAATCTTCTATGACGACCGAGGTCAAATCCTTGTTTAAAGAATTCCTTGATGGCCTCAAACTTTCTACCAATCCGTTGCTAGTGGTTAATCCCACCAACTCAGAGTCGGATGCCTACTCCGGTAAGGAGGGGGCTAGTAGTGATAAGGATAAGTTGCCTCAAGGAAAGAATGGGCCGGGAACCCTTTGCCTCGGTTCCCCCTCCCCCGATCAATGGAGGACCAGTACACACACCTCATATTAACAACCTAGGTCCTCCTCCTAAACTTGTGAAAAATGATTCCGTTAATTGGGGTTTTCGTATCAAGTCTCATTTGAATCACAGCCCAACTCAACTCTCGAGAATCATTGAGCAAGGGTACAGCCCGCATGATCCAAACAACCTCACCCGAAGAGAAGAGGCTGACAATCAACTCAATCACTCTGCCTTGTGCATTCTTCAATCCGCCATGCCTCCTAAAGAGCTAGCTCACTTGCGTCCTTTCCCTCGTGCAAAGGATTGTTGGGAACACATTGTCTCTTTATATAAGCGAAGCTCGAGTATTCAATGGTCCAACTTTGAGGTGGTTCTTAATGAGGCCGATAAGTTCGTGATGATTGAAGATGAGGATCATCGTGAGCTTTATCGGAGATTGACAACTATCGCGGTTGCTCTTCAAGATCATGGGAGTAAGGATACAGATGACAATTGGATCAAGCGTAAGTTTCTCAAGGCCATCATGCCGTTCAACAAGGCAATGTCCTCTGTTATCCGTCAGAGAGCGGACTTCCACTCCTTGTCCTCGAGTGATGTGTTGGATGAATTCATTGTTATGAACATCTTGAACAAGACCGCTGACAACGCTCTAGCCCGTGCTCAACGGTCAAAGAAAGCTTCACCCAACCTTGCTTTGAAGGCCAATGCTATTCCAGAAGAAGAAGAAGATGATGAAGAAGAGGAAGGTTGCCCCGAAGACACCAAATATGCTTACCACGAGCACATGGCTCTTGCGTCAAGGCAATTTTGGGGCAACAAGAGAAACTCAAGGCCGAACTTCTCCAAGACCAACTCAAGTGGCTCTAAAGGCAAGCAACGTGTGAGAACTTGTTACAATTGTGGCAATGTGAGTCACTTCGTGGTGGATTGCCCATATGGGAAGAGGGAAGACAATGGTGGCAAGCTCATCCGCAAAGACAAGGCTAAGTCCTTCCCCAACAAGAACAACTTCACCAAGAAAGTGCCTCACAAGGTGTTGGTGGCTCAAGAAGAGTATGTCTCCGATGATGATGATGATGATGATGATACAAGTGGTGAAGGAATGGCGATGGCCATGGTGGCCATTGCAACCTCTTCCCCAACCAAGGTGTCTCTCTTCAACTCCCCCAACGAGAACCGCATTGCCAAGTGCCTCATGGCCAAAGGTATCAACAAGGTAACCTCCAACATCAAAACTTCCATTACCTCTACTTCTCATTCGTTGGAATGTGTGGAGAAACATGAGGAGGTGAACATTGATGAGAATGAGTTCGACAAGTTCATGGCTAAACTCAAGGGTAAGACCAAGACGCACTTTGTTGCTCTCTTGGAACAACTTGGTGAAGCTAGTGATCTCATTGAGTCTCATGATGAAACCATCTCCAAATTGGAGGGGCATAGTCGTGACTATGCCGATGAGATAGCGGATCTTTCCATTGTTCTTGAGGAAGAGCGAGATCTTTGTTTGGCTCTTGAGGATCCACACAATGATGATCTTGCTAAACTAAGAAAAGATCATGATCATGTTATTGTTCTTACTCGTGTGCTCAAATCCGCAAAGGTTGCACTTGGGGTTGACCATGATAGACTCAAGGAAGAGTTTTACACACTCAACAAAGCTCACAAGGCTTTGAAGAGTGCTCATGCTTCTCTTAAAGAGTCTCATGATCAACTCCAAGTAAAACTTACTAAGGAAATAGCAACATGGCCTCCTTTTGTGTTAATTAATAATGCCAATGCTACTAACCCTTATTGTGAGCATGCACACCTTGTGGAGGAAAATGACAAGTTGAAAGAGCAACTTGAGAAAGGCCTTGTGACATGTATCCAAGGTGAGAAGAATCTCAATGACCTTTTGAGCAATTGATGACCCACAAGTATAGGGGATCAATCATAGTCCTTTCGATAAGTAAGAGTGTCGAACCCAACGAGGAGCAGAAGGAAATGACAAGCGGTTTTCAGCAAGGTAATTTCTGCAAGCACTGAAATTGTAGGTAACAGATAGTTTGATAGCAAGATAATTGGTAACGAGCAAGTAACGGTTACAGTAAATAAGGTGCATCAAGGTAGCCCAATCCTTTTGTGGCAAAGGACAGGCCAGAACAATCTCTATTAATAGGCAAAGTGTTCTTGAGGGTACACGGGAATTTCATCTAGTCACTTTTATCATGTTGGTTTGATTCGTGTTCGCTACTTTGATAATTTGATATGTGGGTGGACCGGTGCTTGGGTGCTGTTCTTACTTGAACAACCTCCCACTTATGATTAACCCCCTCGCAAGCATCCGCAACTACGAGAAAAGTACTAAGATAAAATCTAACCATAGCATTAAACGTTTGGATCCAAATCAGCCCCTTACGAAGTAGCGCATAAACTAGGGTTTAAGCTTCTGTCACTCTAGCAACCCATCATCTAATAACTACTCCACAATGCATTCCCTTAGGCCCATTAATGGTGAAGTGTCATGTAGTCGACGTTCACATGACACCACTAAGGGAATCACAACATACTTATCATCAAAATATCGAACACATATCAAATTCACATGATTAATTGCAACATGACTTCTCCCCTGACCTCAAGAACAAAGCTAACTACTCACAAATAATAAACATGCTCAAGATCAGAGGGGTATTGAATAGCATAATGGATCTGGACATATAATCTTCCACCAAATAAACCATATAGTAATCAACTACGCAAGGGAATCAACACTACTAGTCACCCAAAGGTACCAATCTGAGGTTCCGGTACAAAGATTGAATACAAGAGATGAACTAGGGTTTGAGAGGAGATGGTGCTGTTGAAGATGTTGATGAAGATTGGCCTCCCAAAGATGAGAGGGGTGTTGGTGATGACGATGGCTATGATTTCCCCCTCAGGGAGGGAAGTTCCCCCGGTGGAATCGCTCCGCCGGAGGGCAAAAGTGCTCCTGCTCAAGTTCCGCCTCGAGGCGGCGGTGCTTCATCCTGAAAGTCCGCCTCTTATTTTTTCTAGGTCAAATGTGACTATATACCAGAAGATGGGCACCGAAGGTGGGCCGAGGAGGCCACAACCCATCAGGGCGCGCCCAGGGGGGCCTGGCGCGCCCTGGTGGGTTGTGCCCACTAGGTTTGCCCCCTCTGGTAATTTTTTGCTCCAGTATTTTTTATTTATTCCAAAAATAATCTCCGTAAAATTTCAGCTTCATTGGAGTTGTGCAGAATAGGTATATCTGATGTGCTTTTTTCAGGTCCAGAATTCCAGCTGCCGGTATTCTCCCTCTTTGTGTAAACCTTCCATATTATGAGAGAAAAGGCATTAGAATCACTCCTTAAAGCATTATTATTCAAAAAAACATAATAAATAATAGTAGAAAATCATGATGCAAAATGGACGTATCAGCAATCAAAAGGAAGTTGTAGCAAAGGAAGGAATTGGGTTTGCACCCAATTCGAAGAAGAAGTTCAAGACCAAGCAACCTTTCCCGCTCAAGGAAACCTTTGTCAAAGCGGGGAAGGATACTCATGAGAAGAAGAAGGACAAGGTTGTGGGTGATAATGCCAAAAAGGTCAAAACCACCCCTTCCAACAAAGCCATCGACTTTAACCCCTCTTACACTACTAGGAAAAAGCCTAGTAGTAGCGCGGGTTAAACACCTAGTAGTAGCGCGGGTGCCTGTGCTACTACTACGACGCTACATCTAACTGGTAGTAGTAGCGTGGTGCATCCCGCGCTACTAGTACGTGTGTTAGTAGTAGCGCGGGTTCCACGCGCGCTACTACTAACTATTTGTAGCGCGTGTCTGTGACCCGCGCTACTACTATTAATTTCAAAAACCAAAAAAATCTCCATCCCGTGCATGCTGTCAATGGTTCGATCCAGCAACGACAGAGGTCGCCAAAGGTGCGGACGGGCAGCGATAGACTAGATCCGGCAACGGCTGTTGGAGAGGGACCGGATCCAGGGCAGAGCAAGACGACAATGTGAGGATCCTCTTCGCGGCCAACGCAGAGAGCTCCTGGTTGGCCATGTCGACGACCTGCACAGGCATGGGCATGGGAGGTGAGTAAAACCAGAGGGAGAGGGAAAAAGAGAAACAAGGGAGAGAGGAAGGAGATGGAGGGCGCATCGGGGCTGGTCGCCAGTGGTGAGGTTCTCCATCGTGGTGGCATGGAGGCGAGGAGGAAGACGGGCGAGCTCCTGGACGCCAGCGACGTGAGGAGGCGGCCTCTTTGGGTGCCATGGAGGAGGAGGTGTGCTTTGGCAGGAGCACCATGGAAGAGCCTATGGAGAGAGGGGTGTAGGGTAACGCAGCAGAAAACAAAAAATTTCCGACCTACGCACCAGCCCAGGACCACTATGAAGACTGCATACAAGGTTTGATCTTTTCGTTACCGACTCGTAGCGCAACGGAAGTAGAGTCGATGACGATCGGAGGTGCAGATCCCCGCAGCTAGGATTTACAACCTCCCAACCGCGAGGATGTATACCCTCATCTGCCCCTCGGACAGCCCTCCGGGAGGCGGTCGGACAGTCCCCCGGACGGTGTCGCGGACAGCCCTTCGGGAGGACCTCCGAAACTCGGACTGTCACTCGGATAGCCCTTCGGGAGGACCTTCGAAACTCGGGCGGTCACACGGACAGCCCTTCAGGAGGACCTCCGAAACTCGGACTGTCACTCGGACAGCCCTTCGGGAGGACCTTCGAAACTCGGGCGGTCACACGGACAGCCCTTTGGGAGGCACTCTCGAACTAAGACCGAAACTACGATCTCTCTACAGAGTTGCACACATACGATGTCATCTATCCGGCAGGGCTTCGCCGTCCAGAACTAGTTCCCACCGGAACCCAGACAGCCTTTCGGCTCTACGAAACTATTTCGCTGGGAGGGAGAGAGAAAGCCAGATCATGCATGTCACTTGTATGTGAGAAGGGATGATCTTTGGGCAGCCCCCTCCACCTCTATTTATAGGAGAAGGAGGGGTGGAGGGGCTGAAATTTCAGCCACATCCATCCATGTCATCTCCAAGATATTTTGGAGCAAAAGCCCAAAAAGGTGGCTTTCCAAAAAGTAACCATAAAGCTGATTTCACTATTCATGACGACATTTTTCAGCGTCTGATCGAACTGAAAATATTTATGTGGGCTTAGAACATTTCCAGTACCCACTAAAATAATTTTCAACGCATTCCAAAACAATTCCGGTTTAGTGATTTTCATCTGCGAAAAGCATCTGAAGCGGTTCCGGCAGCTCCGGAACATTTCCGGTTTTCATCCCGGAAAATTCCAGAAAGTTTCCAGAACGATTCTGGCACCCTCTAAGAATTTTGAGGCATGTGCCGAAACCAATTTGACTTTATGGTATCCCCTGAAACAACTTTTCAGTTTCACCGGAACTCATCCGGTGACCTCTCTCTTCGGAACTTTTCCGCTGTCTCCGAAAACTTTTTCCGGAAACTTTCTCTCAGACTCCCTGTCTTGTCTTCAGCAGATAGATGAACCTTAAGTGTGTGACCCTATAGGTTCGGTGAAGTATAGACATGACCCGGAACCCCTTCCGATCAATGATCAACATCGGAGCCGTGGACACCCATATTGACCCCTATACCCACACGAATGAATATTCGAGTGAACCTCTAGTTGCCGTGTGCTATTCCTGTTGCTTCGCGATATGTTACAAATACCCGAGGTGAGACATGTTGGCATCCCCGTGGATGAACAACTTGTCCACTATGCCAGTTACCTCGTTACCAGTATTGTTCTCTTTTCTCGTTACCGTGTTCCGGCATCCTCGTGATTAAATCACAAAGTGTCTGGCCAGACGATGATGGATACCGTAACACCAAGAGGGCCCAGAGATATCTCTCCATCGTCGGAGGAGCAAATCCCAATCTTGAGCTATCAAGTTACTTGACATACTTTTCCATGAACCCGTAAGCCGCCGTAATAGCCACCCATTTACGGATGACGTTTAACAAACCCCAAAGTTCATGAAGCAAGCATGAAGAAACTCGATACTCTCATGGTCTAAGGAATCATGCAAACGTTAACCATCTCTATGTTATTAACCATTAACTTTTGACGAATGAATCTCATAGCATAACATCAATTCGGGTCGATTCAACACAAATGTTCTGCTAACATTGTGCCCTCAAAGTTGCTGGCATAGACATGCCCATGATCAGGAAAACAGAACCATCATGCAACACTTGAGCTAGTCTTAGAGGCCAGACTAGGAATACATATTACCGTTTATTATCCCACACGTGCATATGAGTCTTCCTCCGAGCCTCGTGGTTATTGCAGACTCGAGAACCATAGCAGTTATAGCACGGAACATAAACCTAATTATGAACTTGGAGATAAATAATATCATTTATTATTGCCTCTAGGGCATATCTCCTACAAGGGGGAAGAGTGAGGGAGAGAGGAGGGATTCGGTCGAGGATACGGGGACTTCACCTACCTTGTACTTAGTAGTAGCGAGGGGTATAAACCCGTGCTACTACTATCAACTTAGTAGTAGCGTGGGTTTATACCCCTTGCTACTACTATGGCATGCCCCGGGGGGGCACGGTAGAGACCACTTAGTAGTAGCGAGGGGTATAAACCTGCGCTACTAGTAAGTAGCAGTAGCGAGGGGTATAAACCCGCGCTACGAGTAATCGTCTACCTATAAGCTTTTCCCTAGTAGTGTTATGTTTTATGTCGTGCTAGTGATGGGCATGTTTATGCCAAATTTGTTGGTTCTTCTTATGAGTACATTGAATGGTCTATTTGGGTTCCTAAGACCCTTGTTACTAACATGAAAGGACCCATTAAAGAATGGGTACCTAAATCCAAGCATTGATCTCTTGTAGGAGTTTGCTTCTAAAGGAGTTTCATGGTTGCTTGGTAGTGGAGCAACAAATCATATGACCGGAAGCAAGGACTTGGTGGTGGACGTTCGAACTAACTCATCCTTGGCCACCCAAGTTTCCTTCGGTGATGACATAGTTTCAAAGGTATTGGGTCTTGGCAAGGTGGTGTTCTCTCCGGATTTAACCATTGAGAAAGTCATGCTTGCTGAGACCCTTTCATACAATTTACTTTCCGTTCGTCAACTTGCACTCATGTGTTTTAGTACCTTCTCTGGTATTGATTCCATGGCCCTTTTGTGGAGCAAGACTCTTAAAGTAGCCTTTGTTGGGCATGTCAAAAACGGTCTCTACCTTGGACGAGTTTCTGAGTGATGAGGGGATCAAGCATCAATACTCTGCACCTTATACCCCTCAACAAAATGGTGTTGTGGCGAGGAAGAACCGAACGTTGATGGATGCGACAAGGACCATGATGGCGGAATTCAAATCTCCATACAACTTTTGGGCTGAATCCATCAACACCGCGTGTCATGCATTTAATTGGCTCTACCTCCGCAAAGGCTTGAACAAGACTCCATATGAGATACTTACCGATAACAAGCCCAACCTCAAGTACTTCCGGGTGTTTGGTTGTAAGTGTTTCATTGGCAAGAAAGGTCCTTGTTTCTCTAAATTTGAACCTAGAGCTCAAGAGGGCATATTTGTTGGTTATGCTACAAACTCTCATGCTTACCGTGTTCTCAACAAGTCCAATGGACTCATTGAGGAGACGTGTAACGTAGAGTTTGATGAAAATAATGGCTCCCAAGTGGAGCAAAGTGGTCTTTGTGATGTAGGTGATGAAATTCCTCCCCAAACCATAATAAGAATGGGTGTGGGACACTTCCTACCCATTGAGGAACCCCTTGTGGCCGAAGGAGAAGGACAATGTTCCACTCAAGTGGAACCATCACCGACGCAAGACCCACACGCTTCCAAATAACAAAGTGAAGGCCCTCAACCAAGTGAACAAGATCAAGGGAAAGATCAACCTCATGATGATGGTGATTCACCAAGAGATGCCCAAGTTTAAGTTCATACCCCTGAGCAAGCTCAAGATCAAGATCATGCTCAAGATCAAGAGCAAGCTCATGACGACGCTCAAGATCGTCAAGATGATGCTCCTGAACCTTCCATGGAGGAGATTTTAGAAAGACGAGCCACCAAGATCACTTCCAAGCTTAAACATAAACAACATGTTTTGGAGAACGTCTACGGAAGTTGAGTAAAGGGGTAACCAGTCGTAGACAATTAACAAACTTTTATGCACATCACACGTTTGTTTCTTGTATTGAACCCCTAAAGGTACAAGAGGTGCTCGAGGACACGGATTGGCTTGAGGCCATGCACGATGAACTCAACAACTTCGAGTGCAACAAGATGTGGCAATTGGTTCCAAGACCAAAGGAGAATCACAATGTCATTGGGACCAAGTGGATCTTCAAGAACAAGCAAGATGTGAACGGTGTTGTCATTCGCAACAAGGCAATATTGGTGGCACAAGGCTACTCCCAAGTCGAGGGTATCGACTATGGTGAAACCTTTGCTCCCGTTGCTTGCCTTGAATCTATTCGCATGTTGCTTGCATATGCATCTCATCATGATTTCAAATTGCAACAAATGGATGTGAAGAGTGCATTTCTTAATGGTCCTCTTAAGGAGTTGGTATATGTCAAGCAACCCCCGAGGTTCGAGGATCCCAAGTTCCCCAATCATGTATACAAGATCGATAAGGCACTCTATGACCTTAAACAAGCCCCACGTGCGTGGTATGAGCACCTTACCGAGTTGTTGCAAGACCGTGGGTTTGAAATTGGGAAAATTGATCCCACTCTTTTCACGAAGAAGGTTAAAGGGGACTTGTTCATATGCCAACTATATGTTGACGATGTTATCTTTGGTTCTCCTAACAAAGCTTTCAATGATGAGTTCGCCACACTAATGACCAAAGAGTTTGAGATGTCTATGATGGGAGAGTTGAAGTGTTGGTTAAAGTTGCATGGGAAACAAAAAATTTCCTACGCACACGCAAGATCTATCCATGGTGATGAGCATCTACGAGAGGGAGAGTGGATCTACGTACCCTTGTAGATCGCTAAGCGGGAAGCGTTAAAAATGCGGTTGATGTAGTCGAACGTCTTCGCGATCCAAATCGCAAGCCGTCACGCGATCTAATCACTATCTGTCCCGCGATCCAATCACGATCCGTCCCGCGATCCAATCATGGTCCTTCCGATCTAGCGCCGAACGGACGGCACCTCCGCATTCAGCACACGTACAGATCGATGATGATCTCCACCTCCTTGATCCAGCAAGCGAGGGTGGAGAGGTAGATGAGTTCTCCGGCAACATGACGGCGTGGTGGCGTCGGTGGTGGTGCTATCCCGGCAGGGCTACGCCTAGCGCTACCGAAACCGCGAACGGAGGAGAAAACGATCTAGGGAGAGAGAGGGGCGCCAAGGGCTTTGTGTGTGCTCTTGGGGAGCCCCCTCCGCTCTATATATAGGTGGAGGGGCGTGGAGATCAGCCCCTCCAAGCCCTAGGGCGCAGCCAAGGGGGAGGAGTTGGACTCCTAGTCCAATTCCCTCCCTTTCCATAAACAGGTGGACTTTCCACCTCTCCCAAGCCACATGGGCCTTGAGGGACTTGTGCGCCTGGACCAATAAGGCTAGGGCGCCTCCACTCAGCCCATGCAAACCCTTGGGACGTGGTGGAACCCTTGGTGGACTTCCGGACTCCTTCGGAAGTTTTCGGAACCTTCTAGAAGCTTCCCAGTACAATATCGGAAAAAACCCAAAACTTTTCCGGTCGCCAAAATATGACTTCCCATATATAAATATTTACCTCCGGACCATTCCGGAGCTCCTCGTGACGTCCGGGATCTCATCTGGACTCCGAATAACCTTCGGTCACCAACACATATATCTCAATACTACCAAAACGTCACCGAACGTTAAGTGTGCAGACCATGCGGGTTCGAGAACTATGTTGACATGACCGAGACACCTCTACGGTCTATAACCAATAGCGGGACCTGGATGTCCATATTGGTTCCTACATATTCTACGAAGATCTTTATCGGTTGAACCTCTATGTCAAGGATTCAGTTAATCCCGTATGATGTTCCCTTTGTTTATCGGTATGTTACTTGCCCGAGATTCGATCGTCGGTATCTCTATACCTAGTTCAATCTCATTACCGGCAAGTCTCTTTACTCATTCCGTAATACAAGATCCCGTGGCTAACTCTTTAGTCACTTTGCTTGCAAGGCTTATTGTGATGTTGTATTCCCGAGTGGGCCCTGAGATACCTCTCCGTCACACGGAGTAACAAATCCCAGTCTTGATCCATGCCCACTCAACAGACACCCTCGGAGATACCTGTAGAGCATCTTTATAGTCACCCAGTTACGTTGCGACATTTGATACACACAAGGTATTCCTCCGGTGTCAGTGAGTTGCATGATCTCATGGTCATAGGAACATATACTTTGACATGCAGAAACAATAGCAATAAACTGACACGATCATATGCTACGTTCATAGTTTGGGTCTTGTCCATCTCATCATTCTCCTAATGATGTGATCCCGTTTATCAAATGACATCTCATGTCTATGGCTAGGAAACCTTGACCATCTTTGATCAACGAGCTAGTCTATTAGAGGCATACTAGGGACACAGTGTTGTCTATGTACCCACACATGTATTTGAGTTTCCAATCAATACAATTATAGCATGGATAATAAACGATTATCATGAACAAGGAAATATAATAATAACCATTTTATTATTGCCTCTAGGGCATATTTCCAATAGTCGCCCACTTGCACTAGAGTCAATAATCTAGCTCACATCGCTATGTGATTTACATTGTTATGAATCTAACACCCAATGAGTTCTGTGGTTCGATCATGTTTTGCATGTGAGAGAGGTTTTAGTCAACGGTTTGCGACATTCAGATCCGTGTGTTCTTTGCAAATCTATATGTCATACTGCAGATGCTACTACGCTCCACTTGGAGCTATTCCAAATGGCTGCTCCCTTATACGTATCCGGATTGCTACTCAGAGTCATCCGGATTGGTGTCAAAGCTTGCATCGACGTAACCCTTTACGACGAACTCTTTATCACCTCCATAATCGAGAAACATTTCCTTAGTCCTCTAGTTACTAAGAATAATTTTGACCGCTGTCCAGTGATCCACTCCTGGACCACTCTTGTACCCCTTGACAGACTCATGGCAAGGCACACACCAGGTGCGGTACACAGCATGGCATACTATACAGAGCCTATGGATAAGGCATAGGGGACGACGTTCGTCCTTTCTCTTTCTTCTGTCGTGGTCGAGCTTTGAGTCTCACTCAACTCCACACCTTACAAATCAGGCAAGAACTCTTTCTTTGACTGATCCATTTTGAACTCTTTCAAAATCTTGTCAAGGTATGTACTCATTGAAAGTCTTATCAGACGTCTTGATCTATCTCTATAGATCCTGATGCCCAATATTTAAGTAGCTTCATTCCAGGTCTTCCTTTGAAAAACTCCTTTCAAACAACCCTTATGCTTTCCAGAAATTCCACATCATTTCCGATCAACAATATGTCATCCACATATACTTATCAGAAATTCTATAGTGCTCCCACTCACTTTATTGTAAATACAAGTTTCTCATAAACTTTGTATAGACCCAAAAACTTTGATCACCTCATCAAAGCGTATATTCCAACTCTGAGATGCTTGCTCCAGTCCATAGAAGGATCACTGGAGTTTGCACACTTTTTAGCATCCTTAGGATCGACAAAAACTTTCTGGTTGTATCACATACAACCTTTCCTCAAGGAAACCGTTAAGGAAACGATGTTTTGACATCCATCTGTCAGATTTCATAATCGAAAAATGCAGCAACTGCTAACATAATTCCAACAGACTTTTAGCATCGCTACGGGTGAGAAGGTCTCATCGTAGTCAACTCCTTGAACTTGTCGGAAACTTCTTTGCAACAAGTCGAGCTTTATCAACGTCTGTCTTCTTCTTAAAGGTCCATTTGTACTCAACGGCCTGCCGTTTAACGGGCAAGTCTACCAAAGTCCATACTTGGTTTTCATACATGGATCCTTTCTCGGATTTCATGGCTCCTAGCCATTTGTTGGAATCCGGGCCCACCATCGCTTCTTCATAGCTCGTAGGTTCACTGTTGTCTAACAACATGACCTCCAAGACAGGATTGACGTACCACTCCGAGGCGCTACGAGTTCTTGTCGGCCTACGAGGTTCGGCAGTAACTTGATCCGAAGTGTCATGATCATCATCATCAACTTCCTCTTCATTTGGTGTAGGTGTCACAGAAACATCTTTCTGCATCGTGCTACCATCCAACTGAAGTGACAGTTCAATAACTTTATCAATTTCTACCTTCCTCCCACTCAATTCTTTCGAGAGAAACTCTTTCTCGAGAAAGGACCCGTTTTAAGCAACAAACACTTTGCCCTTGGATCTGAGATAGAAGGTATACCCAACTGTTTCCTTAGGGTATCTTATGAAGATGCACTTTTCCGCTTTGGGTTCGAGCTTATCAGTCATAAGCGTCACATTCCCAAACTCTGAGAAATGACAGCTTAGGTTTCTGCCAAACCAAATTTCATACGGTGTCATCTCAACGGACTTTAGATGGTGCCCTTATTTTAAAGTGAATGTAGTTGTCTCTAATGCATAACCCCAAAACAATAGTGGCAAAACGATAAGAGACATCATAGTACGCATCATATCCAATAGAGCACGACAACGATGTTCGGACACACCATCACACTATGGTGTTCCAGGTGGTGTGAGTTGTGAAACAATTTCCACATTGACTTGAGTTGTATACCAAACTCGTAACTCAGATATTTACCTCCACGATCATATCGTAGATATTTTATCTTCTTGTCACGATGATCTCAAACTTCACTCTGAATTTGTTTGAACTTTTCAAACATTTCAGACTTATGTTTCATTAAGTAAATATCCCCATATCTACTCAAATCATCGGTGAAGGTAAGAAAATAGCGATATCCACCGCACGCTTCAACACTCATTGGACCACATACATCAACATGTATCATTTCCAATAAGTCACTTGCCCGCTCCATCATATCGGAAAACAGGGTCTTAGTCATCTTTCCCAAGAGGCATGGTCCGCATGTCTCAACCGATTCGAAATCGAGTGAGTCAAAAGATCCATCAGCATGGAGTTTCTTCATGCGCTTTACACCAATATGACCTTGGCGGCGGTGCCACAAGTATGTGGTACTATCATTATTAACTTTGCATCTTTTGGCATCAATGAACATGTGTATTACTACGATCGAGATTCAATGATCCATTCACCTTGGGTGCATGACCATACAAGGTATTATTCATGTAAACAGAATAACCATTATTCTCTAACTTAAATGAATAACCGTATTGCAATAAACATGATCTAATCACGTTCATGCTCAACGCAAACACCAAATAACATTTATTTAGGTTCATCACTAATCCCGAACAGAGAGCGTGCGATGGTGATCACATCAACCTTGGAAATACTTCCAACACACATTGTCACCTCACCCTTAGCTAGTCTCCGTTTATTCCGTAGCTTTTATTTCGAGTTACCAACATTTAACAACTGAATCGGTATCTAATACTCAGGTGCTACTAGGAGTACAAGCAAGGTACACATGAATAAAATGTATATCAAATATACTTCTGTTGACGTTGCCAGCCTTCTTATCTACCAAGTATCTAGGGCAGTTCCGCTTCAGTGACCGTACTCCTCATAATAGAAGCACTCAGTCTCGGGTTTGGGATCAACCTTGGGTTTCTTTACTGGAGCAGCAACTGGCTTGCCATCCATGAAGTTTCCCTCCTTGCCCTTGCGCTTCTCGAAACTAGTGGTTTTACTAACCATCAACACTCGATGCTCCTTCTCGATTTCTACCTTCGCGGTGTCAAACATCGCGAATAGCTCGGGGATCATTATTTCCATCCCTGGCATTTCATATTTCATCACGAAGCTCTAGTAGCTTTGTGGCAGTGACTTGGAGAACTATATCAACCACTATCTTATTTGGAAGATCAACTCCCACTCGATTCAAGCGATTGTAGCACCCAGACAATCTGAGCACATGCTCACCGATTGAGCTATTCTCCTTCATCTTGCAGGCAAAGAATCTTGTTGGAGGTCTCATACCTCTCAACACGGGCACGAGCCTGAGATCCCAATTTCAGTTCTTAGAACATCTCATATGTTCCGTGACGTTCAAAACGTTTTGGAGCCTCAATTCTAAGCCGTAATGCATGACGCACTGAACTATCAAGTAGTCATCAGAACGTGCCTGTCAGATGTTCACAACATCTACAAACGACGCTTGAGGGGGTGGCGCACCGAGCGGTGCATTAAGGACATAAGCCTTCTGTGCAGCAATGAGGACAATCCTCAGATCACAGACCCAGTCCGCATTATTGCTACCATCATCTTTCAATTCTATTTTCTCTAGGAACGTATAAAAAAACAGGGGAGCTACAGCGCGAGCTATTGATCTACAACATAATTTGCAAAGTTACTTTGACTATGTGTGACGCCCCCATTCTTGTCCGTACGCTAATCATGCACACAATGCGTACGACCAAGATTAGGGACTCACTGATTGATATCACAACACAACAAAAGACACAAATAAAAGTCATACAGCTTCATATTATAAGCCAGGGGCCTCGAGGGCTCGAATACAAAGCTCGACATAAACACGAGTCAGCGGAAGCAAATATATCTGAGTACAGACATAAGTTAGACAAGTTTTGCCTTAAGAAGGCTAGCACAAACATAAACAAACGGATCGAAAGAGGCGAGGCCTCCTGCCTGGGAACCTCCTAACTACTCCTGAATGTCGGCGTTCTCCACGTAGTAGTAGGCTCCAGCGGTGGTGTAGCAGTCGCCTCCGGCGAACTCCATCTCCTGGGCTCCATCGTCTGAACGCAGCAACGTATCGAGGGGGAAAGAGGAAGCAAAGCAGCAGTGAGTACTCATCCAAAGTACTCACAAGACTGACATCAGAACTATGCTAAATATGCATCATTATCAAGGGGAGGGGTTATAGCTGGACTAACTGCAGAAAGCAAGAATAGGGAGAAGGACTAGTCCTATCGAAGACTAGCATCTTCAGCATCTTGCAGCATTAGAAGAGAGTAGACCTGCAGCTCATATATAGTCATATTGTTGTAGCAATTTTATTAAGTAATCACGCCCAGAGATCCTTCCTCGACTCCCTGCGAGGAAGCAATCCCGGAGCCACAATTCATTTTAATTTAAAGCACAGTTTTAGTTGTAGTAGGTCAAAGTACATCTCCAAATCGTCCTGTTACCGTGGACACGGCTATTCGAATAGATTATTCATCCCTGTAGGGGTGCACCGCATCTCCAACATGCTTGATCACCTCCGGCCGGACACACTTTCCTGGGTCATGCCCGGCCTCGGGATAGCAGCACGTCGTCGCCCCACCTAGGCTCAACGAAGAGGCCAGCCCGCCGGTCTAAATCCTATGCGCTCAGGGGTCATGGGCCCAATCACCCTTTGCACACCTGCACGATGCGTGGGCGGCCGGAAATAGACCTAGTACACTCCAGTCCAAGAGCTGCACCGTCCAGTCCAATCCGGCGCGCGCCGCTCCATTGCTGACGTCCGAAGAGCTTCGGCTGATACAACGACGCTGAGTGCCCATAACTTTCCCACGCGATGGTTTGGTGCGTAAAAGGTCTAAACCGACCAAGTGGATCAAATACTCAACCCATTAGCATTTTATTAATTGTGGGGCAAGCGCGACCCATAAAGTGCGGTCCCGTCACCCAGTCAATATCTCTCGGGTGCCTTACCGGCGCACCCCACCACATCCCACTCTCGCGGGTACCCTTGGGGCCGACCCGTCTTCAACATGTTTCAGTAACCCGGTCATAGTAACTGTGTGTATAAAACATCGAGACGGAACCTGAGGAATCACCCTCATGGGGTCCCGCTCGAAGAAACCGCCAAGGTGGAACTAGAGGAATCACCCTCGAGGGTCCCATACTTGAGGGGTTGCACGACAGAGTCATCGTCGGGAGTGGTGAAAGAGGAATCACCCTCGATAACCACGACCGACTAGCTGCACTACAGAGCTAGCATCATGAGTACTTCATGAGGTGTCACCCTCGGTACTCGATAGTAGCGCTACAGAGTCGTACAACTAAGGGGGAGTGCGGTGATGTGAGGGGCCTGGCTTGTCGGTCGGTTGACCGAGTCTTCGAGTCGTCGAGTCGTCGATGAAAGCAGGGGCAACTGGGACTGAGGGGGGTCTCAGGGGTTCACTGATCAACCTATTCTAGGCAGTTGATATGATAACAGGTGTAGTAGCAGTTCATCAAAACAGGCTATGCATCAGAATAGGAGCTAACTAATACAGTAGCAAAATCTAATGCAAGCATAAGGGGGAGAAGAATAGGCGATATCGGAATGCTCAAGGGGGTTTTGCTTGCCTTGCTGCTCTGCGGCAAAGGGCTGAACGTCAGGGGCGTAGTCGTACTCGGCGGCAGCGTCAGTCTCGGGGTCTACCGGAGAGAAGAGGGGGAAGAAACAATAAATATAAAGCACAGATGCAATCACGATGCATAACATGGCAATATGCAGAGCTAGGCATGCACTAACGCAGTACTACACGTTGCAGACGAAGCGGGAGAATATCTAACGATATTTCTCGGATCTTTGGAATTATCGGACACGCGATCCGGAGGGGAAAGTTCCATGCTCATCATGCTAGGAGCATGTGACAGATGAACGGATGGCATATTTGGATTCGTGGGATTTTTCTGATCAACTTTCATATATAAATTATTTTCATCTGAGTTACGGTTTAAAAGATATGATTTTCTAAAGTTTTATTGATTTTCTGGAATTATTCTAATTAGTTAATTCCAACATTATCCAGAATAGTAAATGATGACGTCAGCATGAGGTCAGGATTGCGTCAGCAGTCAACAGGGGGCTGGCCAGGTCAAACCTGACCAGTGGGTCCCACATGTCATAGACTCAGTTTAAATCAGTGTTTTATTAATTTAAAATCTGATTAATTAGCAAGTGGGGTCCAATTGTCAGTGAGACATTAATGTTAATTTAATTATTTTCACTAATCTATCTGGCTAATTAAGTTCCTAACAGGGGTGGCCCACCTGTCATTGACACAGGGGTGCTGGGCCCCACCAGTCAGTGACTGGGCAGTGCCTAGTCAGCCAGTTGACCAAGTCAACTGGTCAACTGGGGCTGGCCTGGCCCACTGGCAGTGGCACTGGGGGTGGCCCCGGTCGGGCCACGTCGGCGGTGGCCGGCGTTCGTCGCCGGAGGAGCTCCAGCGAGCACCCGAGACGGCGAGGGGCTCGGAAATCCTCTACGGGGCACCAAATCGTGCGTTCTTGGGCGCGTTCGAAAGCTGGCGTTGCCGCCGTTCCATTCCGGCCATCGGCATGGGCTACGGTGGGCCGTAGCGAGCGCTACGTTGCCGGCGGCGGAGCAAAGCTTCGGCCGGCGATGGCAAACGGCGATGTGGCACGGTTTCGTGCGAGCTAACGGTACTACAAGGACCTACGTGATGCACCGAGTCGAATGGTAGCGCCGGCAGGACCAAATGGTCACCGGATGGTCGCCAACGACGAGTCCTTGCGGCGGCGGGTTCGGGCTCTGGCGAAATCCGATGCTACGAGCTCGGGGTCGTCGAGGGGAAGGAGGGGAAAGAAGCAGGAGCTCACTGGGGGCCTGTAGAGGTGCTTAGCGGGCTCGGGGAAGGCTCGGTGTAGCCGGAATCATCGACGGTGAGCGGCGGCGATCCGAGGAGGAAGATGGACGTGGCCGTCGTTGCAGGGGCTCCGGGCTTCGTCCCAGCGGTCGAGGAGGACGGGGTGGTCGCGGCGATTCTTCCTGGCTAGCTACGGAGGCGAGGGAGGGGCAGTGCCCGCGGCTAGGCCGGAGCCATGGCGGCGGCGGCGCTCGGGAGAGGTTGAGAGGGAGCAGAGCGAGCGAAGGGGGGGGGGGAAGTGAGCGAGGCGACCAGGGGGGAGGCTCGGGGGCGAGCTTATCCCCTCGCCCCAACTGCCCCGGCGACGTGGCGTCCAGTGGCCGGCCGGCGAGCGCTCGGTCCAGAGCGGCGGCGACACGAGGTAGGGGAGCGGGTAGGGTGGGCTGGGCCGTTGCACTGTTGCACTGGTCTCAAGTGCACAGTGCACTTTTCCCTTTTCTTTCTCTTTTCCTTTTCTGATTTCTCCACAGACTTTGTTTTAATTTCTTTTAGCCAATTTCCTTTATAACAAAAATGTGCAATAGGGTCCAAGTAATACCTTGCAATATTCCACTTGTCCACAATAAATTTGAGGATTTTTGGAATCTGTTGGCATTTTTCATTTGAATTTAGAGTGCTTTAAAATGCAAATATGCCTCTGTTTTGATGGTGGGGTCCACACCATAAACTTGGTGATGTTGTTTTCCTCAACAATAGTTGTTTTGGATTATTCCACAATTGTGCAACATTTTACTTATGCTGTTTGAGGATTTAAATTTATCACATAAAATCCTAAGGCATTTGAAATGAGATTTGAATTGGAATTTGAATCCAAACTTGATCAAGCCCCACTTAGCAAAATGATTAGGCACTGTTCATGGTCATTACTGTAGCTTAATTACAATGATCACTGTAGCCTAAACCCAGGGTGTCACACTATGTTCATGATAATGAGTTCAATTAATCATATTACTTAAGAACTCCCACTCAAATTGACATCCCTCAGGCCATTCGAGTGTCACATGATCCAAATTCACCAACCCAAGTCCGATCCAACTAAAATGGGAGAGACAGACACCCGCCATGCAACGTTAACCAACACCTCACGTGAAACCACCTATGGTGAACATCTAAAGTGGGAGAGATCAGCCCCTCCAAGCCCTAGGGCGCAGCCAAGGGGGAGGAGTTGGACTCCTAGTCCAATTCCCTCCCTTTCCATAAACAGGTGGACTTTCCACCTCTCCCAAGCCACATGGGCCTTGAGGGACTTGTGCGCCTGGACCAATAAGGCTAGGGCGCATCCACTCAGCCCATGCAAACCCTTGGGACGTGGTGGAACCCTTGGTGGACTTCTGGACTCCTTCGGAAGTTTCCGGAACCTTCTAGAAGCTTCCCGGTACAATACCGAAAAAACCCGAAACTTTTCCGGGCGCCAAAATATGACTTCCCATATATAAATCTTTACCTCCGGACCATTCCGGAGCTCCTCGTGACGTCCGGGATCTCATTTGGACTCCGAACAACCTTCGGTCACCAACACATATATCTCAATACTACCAAAACGTCACCGAACGTTAAGTGTGCAGACCTTGCGGGTTCGAGAACTATGTAGACATGACCGAGACACCTCTACGGTCAATAACCAATAGCGGGACCTGGATGTCCATATTGGTTCCTACATATTCTACGAAGATCTTTATCGGTTGAACCTCTATGTCAAGGATTCAGTTAATCCCGTATGATGTTCCCTTTGTTTATCGGTATGTTACTTGCCCGAGATTCGATCGTCGGTATGTCTATACCTAGTTCAATCTCGTTACCGGCAAGTCTCTTTACTCATTTCGTAATACAAGATCCCATGGCTAACTCTTTAGTCACTTTGCTTGCAAGGCTTATTGTGATGTTGTATTACCGAGTGGGCCCTGAGATACCTCTCCGTCACACGGAGTAACAAATCCCAGTCTTGATCCATGCCCACTCAACAGACACCCTCGGAGATACCTGTAGAGCATCTTTATAGTCACCCAGTTATGTTGCGACATTTGATACACACAAGGTATTCCTCCGGTGTCAGTGAGTTGCATGATCTCATGGTCATAGGAACAGATACTTTGACATGCAGAAACAATAGCAATAAACTGACACGATCATATGCTACGTTCATAGTTTGGGTCTTGTCCATCACATCATTCTCCTAATGATGTGATCCCGTTTATCAAATGACATCTCATGTCTATGGCTAGGAAACCTTGACCATCTTTGATCAACGAGCTAGTCTATTAGAGGCATACTAGGGACACAGTGTTGTCTATGTACCCACACATGTATTTGAGTTTCCAATCAATACAAGTATAGCATGGATAATAAACGATTATCATGAACAAGGAAATATAATAATAACCATTTTATTATTGCCTCTAGGGCATATTTCCAACATGAAGTTCTTCATTGGATTCGAAATCAAGCAACGAAGTCAAGGAACCTTCATCAACCAAGCAAAATACACTCAAGACATGCTCAAGAGGTACAAGTTGGATGACGTCAAGCCGGCCAAGGCCAATACTCCCATGCCACTCAAATGCCAACTTGACATTGATCCGAATGGTAAAGCCGTGGATGAAAAGGTATATCGCTCCATGATTGGATCCTTGCTTTATCTTTGTGCATCTAGACCGGATATTATGTTGAGTGGTGGAATTTGTGCATGATTTCAAGCCGCACCTAAGGAAAGTCACTATGTGTTGGTCAAGCTAATCTTTAGATATTTGGCTCATGCCCCAAACTTTAGCTTATGGTACCCCAAAGGCGCATCATTTGATCTCATAGGATATTCAGACTCGATTGGGCGAGATAATTTGTAGATAGGAAGTCAACTTCTGGAGGTTGCCAATTTCTTGGTTTCTCTTTGGTGAGTTGGTCTTAAAAGAAACAAAACTAAGTTTCTCTCTCTTCCACTGAGGCTGAGTATGTAGACACCGCAAGCTGTTGTGCATAGTTGCTTTGGATGAGGCAATCTTTAAAGGATTACGGTGTCACTTGTGACAAAGTGCCTCTTTACTATGACAACGAGAATGCTATCAAGATCTCCAACAACCCGGTTCAACATTGCAAGACGAAGCATATTGAGATTCGTCATCACTTCATCCGGGAGCATATCAAGCGTGGGGAGATTGATCTTATTCATCTCAATACTCATGATCAACTTGAAGATATCTTCACGAAGACATTGGATGAAGAAAGATTTCGCGAGTTGGCTTATGTGTGATAGAGCGTATCATATCACTGGGTTTGGATGCACTGGCGAAAGCTGCACCGATCCTCGAGGTGAGAATGGGCAATGCACGGTACCGAAGAGGCTAGCAATATGCGGAAAGGTGAGTGTGCATACATAAATTGATTCACATTAGTCATAAAGAACTCATATACTTATTGCAAAGCCTTATTAGCTCTCTCGAAGCAAAGTACTACCGCATACCCCTAGGTAGGAGGTTGGTAGGAGTTAACCATCGCGCGCCTCCGACTCGAACAACACTAGGATTTCGATGAGGAATAAGAATGCTCACACATCATCATCATGCCATAACCAATATTTAGATGAGCGACAAGTAACACGCTTTAACTAATGATATTTATACTAACCAACAATCACGTACTCATGCCCTTTCATATTACTACATCAATATCATTAACCCACAATCTCTCTTATATGGTGAGCTACATGAAGGTTTTGATTATACACTCATTGAATACCTATACTTTTTGGACTAGTCTTATAACCCATGCAAATTACCGTTACTATTTATTAGACTCTCAAACAAGTTTAAGTGAAGCATGAGAGTTCAATTATTTCTATAAAATCTACACGCAGTCGTGCTCTAAAAGATATAAGTGAAGCACTAGAGCAACTGCTTAGCTCAAAAGATATAAGTGAAGCACATAGAGTATTCTAAAAAATCATGATGAACATGTGTCTCTCTCAAATAGGTGTGTCCATCAAACAATGATTGTGGAAAACTAAAAATAAAGCAAACTATAATACATGATGCTCCAAGCAAAACACATATCATGTGATGAATAAAAATAGAGCTCCAAGTGACATACCGATGGAATGGAGACGAAAGAGGGGATGCCTTCCGGGGCATCCCCGAGCTTAGACGCTTGAGTCTTCCTAGAATTTTACCTTGGGGTGCCTTGGGCATCCCCAAGCTTAGTCTCTTGCCATTCCTTATTCCTTCATCCATCGAGATCGCACCCAAAACTTGAAAACTTCAGCACACAAAACTCAACAGAAAACTCATGAGCTCCGTTAATATGATAGGTAAATCAAAAAATTTAGGTACCGTTATAAATTGATTAATATTTTATTATTTCATAAAGTACTGTATTCCAACTTCTCCATGGATTATAGCCCCCGACACAATCCATAGCATCATCAAAACAAGCAAACTATGCAAGCAAAAACAACATCTTTCTAGAACAGAACAGTTTGTAGTGATCTGCACAAACACCATACTTATGTAACTCCAAAAATTCTGAAAAATTATGACAACTTTGGTAATTTGTATTACAATACTGTATAAAAAAATTAGATCAAAAATATGTTACAATAAAATTAGAGAAATTCTGCACTGGACGCAAAAGTTTCTGTTTTTTCACAGTATCAATTCTACTATCTTCCAAATCAATCCCAAAGCATTTACTTGGCACAAACACTAACTAAAACATAAAAACACAACCATTACAATATCAATAATCATTTAAACACACCAAGAAAGAAATTAATAACTAAAATTTAAAGATAACTATTGGGTTGCCTCCCAACAAGCGCTATCATTTTATGCCCCTATCTAGGCATAATGCATAGTATCAAGTGTTGTCATCCTTGACTTTTGCATCTTGGGATGTGTGTTAATGAGGAAGCTTTTAAAACACAATAGGAAACGCAACATCTAGTAAAATTTGAGCATTCTCATGGCTACTTTCCTTGAACCCTTCTTTATTCTCTCTTACTATCCAAGAATATTGTTTATTAATAGCATTGAAAACTTGTTGGATAACGTGTATAGGAGGGACTTCCTTCTTGGTATTTTCATCGAAATTATGGTTATCACAAAGCACATACCTCATCATATAGTCTTCACTGTATAGAATTTCATCTATCACTGGATGTTCACGACTCATATTATAGAAATAAAAGATCTCTCGAGCCTATCACACTATATAATCAAATTCATTCATGAGGATAAGAGTGGCTATCTTCTTAGCCCTAGGTTTATTTAGAACCATTAATTCATAGAAAAGCCTTTGCAAAGTAGGATGGGTGCGCATAAATACTCTTTAAAATTTAAGAACAAGTGCGGAAATAGCATCGACATAACTATTGGTTCTTTTAAGAATAGGTGTGTCATTGCAAACTAAAGTACCCATAAAATTAAAGAATTCTTGGATAATACTTTTCCCTATGATATTCCCTTTACCCGAAACAAAAACTTTTACATCTCGATTTGGGGGAGTTTCCTCTTTAGGGGTTTTACCATCCTCACTTTTCTCAATGATAAACTCAGACATGATAGCAACTCCAAGCAAGCACACTAACAAGTAAAATAGATAGTAAACTAGATAACTAAGCAAACAAGCGAAAAGAAATATTTTTGTATTTTTGATTTTTATATAATACAAAATATAACAGAAAATAAAGAGTAGAACAAGTGAATGATAATTTGTGCGAAGGTACTTGATAATAATTTGGTGATAGTCCCCGGCAATGGCGTTAGAAATTCTTCCTGCTACTTGTAAACTGTGTTGGGATTTTCCCCGAAGAGGAGAGGAGATGCCGCACAATAGAGATAAGTATTTCCCTCAGTGAGAACAAAGGTTATCGGACCAATAGGAGGACCACACAAATTTCCATCTTCAGCACGTACACACAAAAGAGCACGCACTTGCACCGAACACAGGCAAGAGGGTTGTCCAGCCCCTTGAAGTCGTTACTTGCAAGCGATAAGTAGTGATAGATAGATAATATAAATATAAAATAAAATGATAGTAAATAAATAGCAGCAATATTTTTGGTGTTATTGTAATATTTTTTTTGTGAAGACCCGGGGGCCATAGTTTTCGCTAGAGGCTTCTCTCTCGAAGAAAGGATATGGTGGGTAAACAAATTACTGTTGGGCAATTGATAGAAAAGCGCATAGTTATGCAATATTTATTCACGGCAATGATCAAGTATATAGGCATCACGTACATACACAAGTAGACCAACTCTTGCCTGCATCTACTACTATTACTCCACCCATCGACCGCTATCCAGCATGCATCTAGGGTATTAAGTAAAAACAGAGTAATGCTTGGAGCAAGATGACATGATGTAGACAAAGTAAATCCAATCAATATGAATAAACCCCATCGTTTTCCCCTTAATGGTAGTAATTCAATACGTTTCTTGACCCCTTCTGTCACGAGGATAGAGCACCGCAAGACTAAACCCATCACAACGCATCACTACCGCTGAAGATAAATCAATCTATGTGGGCAAACCAAACTGACAGATCGGAGAGCAATACGAAGCTATAACAATGATGCATATAAAATTCAGTAAAGACTCAATATATTTTCATGAATAATCTGAACATAAGCCAACAATTCATCGGATCCCAACAAATACACCGCAAAGAAGGATTACATCGGATAGATCACCGCATGAACTTTGTGTTGAAGATCATATAGAGAGAGAGCCATCTAGGTTCTAGCTATGGACATGTAGGTCTATGGTAAACTACTCACACATCATCATGGAGGTAGGAAGGTAGATGTAGAGGCCCTCCGTGATCTATCCCCCCTCCGGCAGGGCATCGGAACAGGGCTCCAGATGGCCTCCTATCGAAACAGAGACTTGCGGTGGAGAAAAAAGTATTTTGGCTGGCTCTCGGGTGTTTTCCCAATTTTAGAGAATATATAGGGGAAGAATTAGGTCTGGAGGCCGTGGGAGGTGGCCCCAAGCCATTAGGGCGCGCCATGTTAGCTTGGCGCCACCCCGTGTGGCCTCCGGTCTCCCTCTGAAGCTTCCAGGTCCTATTTTTGTGCAAAAAAATCATAAAAAAGTTTAGGCGCATTTGGACTTCGTTTGGTACAATATTCCTGAAAGACCAAAAACAAGCAGAAAACATCAACCGACACTAGGCACTAGGTTAATAGGTTAGTTCACAAAAATGATATAAAATAGCATATAAATGCATATAAAGTATCGAAGAATGTTAATATAGTAGCATGGAACAATAAAAATTGTAGGTACGCTGGATACGTATATATCAATGATCTTCAACACAAAGTTCACCGCGATTCCCGCGTGGATCTATTCGATGTAATCTTCCTTTGCGGTGTGTTTGTTGGGATCCAAAGAAATGTGGGTTTATGTTCAGATTATTAATGAAAATATATTATGTATTTACTGAATTCTTATATGTATGATTGTTATAGCTTCATATTGATCTCCTCGGTTTGGTTTGGCCTAATAGATTGATTTATCTTTAGCGGGAGTGGTGCGTTGTGATGGGTTTAATCTTGTGGTGCTCTATCCTCGTGACAGAAGGGGTCAAGACACGTATTGTATTACTGCCATTAAGGAAAAAAATATGGGGTTTATTCATATTGATTGGATTTACTTTGTCTACATCATGTCATCTTGCTCTAAGCATTACTCTGTTTTAACTTAATACTCTAGATGCGTGCTGGATAGCGGTCCATGGGTGGAGTAATAGTAGAGATGCAGGCAGGAGTCGATCTACTTGTTTATGGATGTGATGCCTATATACATGATCATTGCCTTGAATAAACATTGCATAACTATGCGTTTTTCTATCAATTGCCCAACAGTAATTCGTTTACCCACCGTATGATTTCTTCGAGAGAGAAGCCTCTAGCGAAAACTATGATCCCCGGGTCTTCACAAAATATATATTAAAAAAACACCAAAAATATTGCTGCCATTTATTTACTTTTATTACTATTTATATTATCCATCTATCACTACTTATCGCTTGCAAGTAACGAGTTCAAGGGGCTTGACAACCCTCTTGCCCGCGTTGGGTGCAAGTGCGTGCTCTTTTGTGTGTAGGTGCCGAAGACTGGAATTTTTGTGGTCCTCCTATTGGTTCGATAACCTTGGTTCTCACTGAGATAAATACTTATCTATACTGTGATGCATCTCCTCTCCTCTTCGGGGAAAATCCCAACACAGTTTACAAGTAGCAGGAAGAATTTCTGGCGCTTTTGCCGGGGAGCATCATCAAATTCTCATCAGGTTCCTACACACACATTATCATTCACTTGTTATAATATTTACTTGCCAAGAAATGTTATCTTTATCTTTGTCACAAAAAACATAAAGTAAAACAAAAAGTTTAAGATAAATGGATCCTCATCCACTTGCTAATCTTTTGAAAAGACCCAATTATCTTGAACCAATTGCTAGTGAGAGTGCACTAGGTTATCTTTATGAGGTCTTGCTTGAAAATCGTGAATCTAAGAATTGTGATGAAGTATTAAAAGAAATAAAGTGATTCATGATAGCTCTCTTAATGAAAAGCATGATTGCAATTTTGTTAGTATAAATTCTATGAATGCCAATTGTGTTAATGATCATGATTGGGGTGATAATCATGATGTTTCTTGTGATCTTGAAAATTCTGAGCTTCATGATGAATCTACTATTGATAATGATATTTGCAATGCTACTAAAAGTGTGTTTGGAAGAGAGTCAACTTTATTTAATAATGGTCCCACTATTTTGGAGAATGATCAATCTTATGAAATTTTCGATAAAACTGGGTTTGGAGAGGTCATGACTTTAGTTGATGTTAATCCCACTATCTTGGAAGATTATAAAACTTTTATGCATGTGGATCATGAAGATAATATTTTATATGATAGTTATATTTTTGAATTTGATTATTATCCTACATGTAACTATTATGAGAGAGGCAAATGTGGTTATAGGAATTTTCATGTTCAATTACCTCTCATGATGTTCAAATTGTTAATGCTTCATTCTTCCTATTTGCATATGCTAGACACTCCTTGTCTTGATAATTTGTTTGCTTATAAAATGCCTATGCATAGGAAGTATGTTAGACTTAAATGTGTTTGTCACATTTTTTATGATGCTCTCTTTGCGCTTAAATTCTTGTCTTTTATGTGAGCATCATTATTATCCCAAGCCTATCTTAATGGCTATAAAGAAAGAGCTTGTTTGGAGATGACCCAATACCTTATGTCTTGGTGTGTTTACATGATTATTTCTACTGAAATGAATGTGTTCTTATATTTTAATTAGTGTTTGTGCCAAGTAAAGCCTTTAGGATTGATTTGGAAGATAGTAGAATTGATACGGTGCAAAAACAGAAACTTTTGCGTCCATTGCAGAATTTCTCTAATTTTACTGGAACGTCTTTTCGATCTGCATTTTTTTACACAGTGTTAGTATACAAATTTCCCATGTTGTCCTAATTTCTCAGAATGTTCGGAGTTACAGAAGTATGGTGTTTGTGCAGATCATTACAGACTTTCTGTTTTAGACAGATTTTGTTTTTGCTTGCATAGTTTGCTTGTTTTGATGATGCTATGGATTGTATACAGGGGTATAAGCCATTGAAAAGTTAGAATACAGTACCTTATGCTATAATAAAATATGAATCAATTTATAACAGTACCTAAAGTTTTTGATTTACCTATTATACTAACGGATCTCACGAGTTTTCTGTTGAGTTTTAGGTGCTGAAGTTTTCAAATTTTGGGTACGATCATGATGGATGAATGAATAAGGAGTGGCAAGAGCCTAAGCTTGGGGACGCCCAAGGCACACCAAGGTAAAATTCTATGAAAACTCAAGTTTCTAAGCTCGGGGATGCCCCGGAAGGCATCCCCTCTTTCGTCTACATTCCATCGGTATGTCACTTGGAGCTATAATTTTATTCATCACATGATATGTATTTTTCTTGGAGCGTTGTGTATTATAGTTTGCTTTTTTAGTTTGCCACAATCATTGTTTGCTGGACACACCTATTTGAGAGAGACACATGTTAATCATGATTTGGTAGAATACTCTATCTGCTTCACTTATATCTTTTGAGCTAAGCAGTTGCTCTAGTGCTTCACTTATACCTTTTAGAGAACGGTGGCATGTAGATTTTATAGAAATAATTGAACTCTCGTGATTCACTTAAATTTGTTTGATAGTCTAACAAATAGTAACGGTAATTTGCATGGGTTATAAGACTAGTGCAAAAAGGATAGGTATTCAATGAGTGTATAATCAAAACCATCATGTAGCTCATCATATGAGATAGATTTTTGGTTAATGATATTGATGTAGTAATATGAAAGGGCATGAGTACTTTATTGTTGGTTAGTAGAAATATTTGTATTTAAAGCGTATTACTTGTTGCTCATGTAAATATTGGTTATGGCATGATGATGATGTTGCAAATATGCCCTAGAGGCAATAATAAAATGGTTATTATTATATTTCCTTGTTCATGATAATCGTTTATTATCCATGCTATAATTGTATTGATTGGAAACTCAAATACATGTGTGGGTATATAGAGAACACTGTGTCCCTAGTATGCCTCTAGTAGACTAGCTCGTTGATCAAAGATGGTCAAGGTTTCCTAGCCATAGACATGAGATGTCATTTGATAACGGGATCACATCATTAGGAGAATGATGTGATGGACAAGACCCAAACTATGAACGTAGCATATGACCGTGTCAGTTTAATGCTATAGTTTTCTGCATGTCAAGTATCTGTTCCTATGACCATGAGATCATGCAACTCACTGACACCGAAGGAGTGCCTTGTGTGTATCAAACATCGCAACGTAACAGGGTGACTATAATGGTGCTGTACAGGTATCTCGGAGGGTGTCTGTTGGGTTGGCATGGATCAAGACTGGGATTTGTTACTCCGTGTGACGGAGAGGTATCTCAAGGCCCACTCGGTAATACAACATCACAATGAGCCTTGCAAGCAAAGTGACTAAGGAGTTAGTCACGGGATCTTGTATTACGGAACGAGTAAAGAGACTTGCCGGTAACGAGATTGAACTAGGTATGGAGATACCGACGATCGAATCTCGGGCAAGTAACATACCGATGGACAAAGGGAACAACATACGGGATTAACTGAATCCTTGACATAGAGGTTCAACCGATAAAGATCTTTGTAGAATATGTAGGAGCCAATATGGGCATCCAGGTCCCGCTATTGGTTATTGACCGTAGAGGTGTCTCGGTCATGTCTACATAGTTCTCGAACCCGCGGGGTCTACACACTTAACGTTTGGTGACGATATAAGTATTGTTGAGTTATTATGTTGGTGACCGAAAGTTGTTCGGAGTCCCGGATGAGATCCCCGACATGACGAGGAGCTCCGGAATAGTCCGGAGGTAAAGATTGATATATGGGATAATAGTGTTTGGTCTCCGGAAGGGTTCCAAAATTCACCGGAATGGGTTTCGGATGTTTCCCGAAATGTTCAGGTAGAAGAACGCTTTATTTGGGCCAAGGGATATAGTCCACAAGGCTTTAGGAAGGTGCAAAAAGGAGTTTTGCGGAGGCCAGGGGCCAGACGCCAGGGACCCTGGCGTCTGGGGCCAGTCGCCGAGGACCCTGGCATCTGGTCCTGGAGTCCGAGGAGGATTCTTGCCTTGCGGGCCAAACCGACTTTGAGGAGGCTCTTTCTCCAAGTTTCGACCCCAGGGCTCAACATATAAATAGAGGGGCAGGGCTAGCACCCAGAACACATCAAATATTCCCCAAGCCGTGTGCCGGCAACCCCGTCCCCTCTAGTTTATCCTCCGTCATAGTTTCCGTTGTGCTTAGCGAAGCCCTGCGGAGATTGTTCTTCACCACCACCGTCACCACGCTGTCGTGCTGCCGGAACTCATCTACTACTTCACCATCGCTTGCTGGATTGAGGAGGTGAAGGCGTCATCAAGTTGTACGTGTGTTGAACGCGGAGGTGCCGTCCGTTCGGCGCTAGATCGTGATTGGATCGCGGGACGACTTGCGATTTGGATCGCGAAGACGTTCGACTACTTCAACCGCGTTTCTTAACGCTTCCGCTTAGCGATCTACAAGGGTATGTGGATCCGATCTCTCTTCTCGTAGATGCTCATCTCCTAGATCTATCTTGGTGAAGTGTAGGAATTTTTTTGTTTCCCATGCGACGTTCCCCAACAGTGGCATCATGAGCTAGGTCTATGCGTAGATGAGATCACGAGTAGAACACAAAGGAGTTTGTGGGCGTTGATATTCAGATTGCTTCCTACCTTGGTCTATTCTTGATTCAGCGGTATTGTGGGATGAAGCGGCCCGGACCAACCTTACTCGTCCACGTACGAGAGACCGGTTCCATCGACTGACATGTGACTTTGTTGCATAAAGATGGCTGGCGGGTGTCTGTCTCTCCCACTTTAGTTGGATCGGATTCGATAAAGGCGGTCCTTGAGAAGGTTGAAAAGTAATTTGTGTATCACCGTTGTGGTTTTGCGTAGGTAAGAATCGTTCTTGCTAGATACCCATAGCAGCCACGTAAAACACGCAACAACAATTAGAGGACGTCTAACTTGTTTTTGCAGGGTATGTTGTGATATGATATGGCCAAAGACATGATGAGATATATGTGATGTATGAGATGATCATGTTTTGTATAGATAATCACGACTTGCATGTCGATGAGTATGGCAACCGGCAGGAGCCATAGTGTTGTCTTTAATTTATTTTTGCCGTTTTGCTTTACTTTATCGCTACGAGTTAGCAATAGTTGTAGAAGCAATAGTTGGCGCGACAACCTCATGGCGACACGTTGATGGAGATCATGGTGTCATGCCGGTGACGATGGAGATCATGCCGGTGCTTTGGAGATGGAGATCAAAAGCACAAGTTCATGGCCATATCATGTCACTTATGATTTGCATGTGATGTTAATCCTTTTATGCATCTTATTATGCTTAGGACGACGGTAGCATTATAAGGTGATCCCTCACTAAAATTTCAAGATAAAATTGTGTTCTCCCCGAGTGTGCATCGTTGCGAATGTTCGTCGTTTCGAGACACCATGTGATGATCGGGTGTGATAGACTCTACGTTCACATACAACGGGTGCAAGCCAGTGTTGCACATGCGGAACACTCGGGTTAAACTTGAAGAGCCTAGCATGTACAAACATGGCCTCGGAACACAAGAGACCGAAAGGTCGAACATGAGTCATATAGTAGATATGATCAACATGGAGATGTTCACCATTGAAACCACCTCATCTCACGTGATGATCGGACTTGGGTTGGTGAATTTGGATCATGTAGCACTCAAATGACCGGAGGGATGTCAATTTGAGTGGGAGTTTTTTAAGTAATATGATTAACTAAACTCATTATCTTGAACAATAGTCTTAGTAATCTTTGCAAATTATGTTGTAGATCACTAGATCGCGCTGTAGCTCCCCTGAATTTTGATACGTTCCTAGAGAAAAAGTAAGTTGAAAGACGATGGTAGCAGTTATGCGGACTGGGTCCGTGATCTGAGGATTGTCCTCATTACTACACAGAAGGCTTATGCCCTTGATGCACCGCTCGGTGCGCCACCCCCTCAAGCGTCGTCCGTGGATGTTGTGAACATCTGACAAACACGTTCTGATGACTACTTGATAGTTCAGTGCGTCATGCATTACAGCTAAGAATTGAGGCTCCAAAGACGTTTTGAACATCATGGAGCATATGAAATGTTCCAAGAGTTGAAATTGGGATTTCAGGCTCGTGCCCGTGTTGAGAGGTATGAGACCTGCAACAAGATTCTTTGCCTGCAAGATGAAGGAGAATAGCTCAATTGATGAGCATGTGCTCAGATTGTCTGGGTGCTACAATCTCTTGAATCAAGTGGGAGTTGATCTTCCAGATAAGATAGTGACTGATATAGTTCTCCAAGTCACTGCCACAAAGCTACTAGAGCTTCGTGATGAACTATAACATGCCAGGGATGGAGATGATCCCTGAGCTATTCGCGATGTTTGACACCGCAAAGGTAGAAATCAAGAAGGATCATCAAGTGTTGATGGTTAGTAAAACCACTAGTTTCGAGAAGGGCAAGGGCATGAAGGGAAACTTCATGAATGGCAAGCCAGTTGCCGCTCCAGTGAAGAAAGCCAAGGTTGAACCCAAACCCGAGACTAAGTGCTTCTATAATAAGGGGAACGGTCACTGGTAGCGGAACTGCCTCAGATACTTGGCAGATAAGAAGGTTGGCAACGTCAACAGAAGTATATTTGATATATGTGTTATTGATGTGTACCTTACTAATACTCCTAGTAGCACCTGGGTATTAGATACTGGTTCAGTTGCTAATGTTAGTAACTCGAAATAAAAGCTACGAAATAAACGAAGACTAGCTGAGGGCGAGGTAACGATGTGTGTTGGAAGTGTTTCCAAGGTTGATGTGATCACCATCGCACGCTCCCTCTACCTTCAGGATTAGTGTTGAACCTAAATAAATGTTATTTGGTGTTTGCGTTGAGCATGAACATGATTAGATCGTGTTTATTGAAATACAGTTATTCATTTAAGTCAGAGAATAATGGTTATTCTGTTTACATGAATAATATGTTCAATGGTCATGCACCCAATGTGAATGGTTTATTGAATCTCGATCGTAGTGATACACATGTTCATAATATTTATGCCAAAAGATGCAAAGTTAATAATGATAGTACCACATACTCGTGGCACTGCCGCTTAGGTCATATTGGTGTAAAAGGCATGAAGAAACTACATGCTAATGGACTTTTGGAGTCACTTTATTTTGAATCACTTGACACATGTGAACCATGCCTCATGGGCAAGATGACTAAGACCCCGTTCTCTGGAACAATGGAACGGGCAAGTGACTTGTTGGAAATCATACATACTGATGTGTGCGGTCCGATGAGCATTGAGGCGCGCGGTGGATATCGTTACTTTCTCACCTTCACTGATGACTTGAGTAGATATGGGTATATTTACTTAATGAAACAAAAGTCTGAAACGTTTGAAAAGTTCAAGCAATTTCAGAGTGAAGTTGAGAATCATCGTAACAAGAAGATTAAATTCCTACGATCTGATCGAGGAGGAGAATATCTGAGTTATGAGTTTGGCAATCACTTAAGACAATGTGGAATTGTTTCACAGTTGACGCCACCTGGAACCCACAGCGTAATGGTGTGTCCGAACGTCATAATCGAACCTTATTGGATATGGTGCGGTCTATGATGTCTCTTATCGTTTTGCCACTATCGTTTTGGGGTTATGCATTAGAGACAACTACATTCACTTTAAATAGGGCACCATCTAAATCCGTTGAGACGACGCCATATGAACTATGGTTTGGCAAGAAACCAAAGTTGTCGTTTCTTAAATTTTGGGGATGCGATGCTTATTTCAAAAAGCGTCAGCCTGAAAAGCTGGAACCCAAAGCAGAGAAATGCATCTTCATAGGATACCCTAAGGAAACAGTTGGGGTATGCCTTCTATCTCAGATTCGAGGGTAAAGTGTTTGTTGCTAAAAACGGGTCCTTTCTCGAGAAAGAGTTTCTCTCAAAAGAATTGAGTGGGAGGAAGGTAGAACTGTTGGGGAACGTTGCATGGGAAACAAAAATTTTCCTACGCACACACAAGATCTATCCATGGTGATGAGCATCTACGAGAGGGAGAGTGAATCTACATACCCTTGTAGATCGCTAAGCGGAAGCGTTAAGAAACGCGGTTGATGTAGTCGAACGTCTCCGCGATCCAAATCGCAAGTCGTCCCTCGATCCGATCACGAACTAGTGCCGAACGGACGGCACCTCCGCGTTCAACACACGTACGGCTTGATGACGCCTTCACCTCCTTGATCCAGCGAGCGATGGTGAAGTAGTAGATGAGTTCCGGCAGCACGACGGCGTGGTGATGGTGGTGTGGAACAATCTCTGCAGGGCTTCGCCAAGCACTACGGAGATTATGACGGGAGAACTAGAGGGTTAGGGTTGCCGACACACGGCTTGGGAAATCTTGATGTGTCCCGTGTGCTAGCCCTGCCCCTCTATTTATATGTTGAGCCCTGGGGTCTAAACTTGGAGAGAAAACCTCCACAAGGTCGGTTTTGCCCGCACAAGGTCGGTTTGGCCCGCACGGAAAGAGTCCAACTCGGATTCCAGCAGTATCGCGTACAAGCGGTAGTACCGCTTACGATAAGCGGTAGTACCGCCTATAGCGGTAGTACCGCTTACGATAAGCGGTATTACCGCCTGTAGCGGTAGTACCGCTTACGATAAGCGGTAGTACCGCCTACGATAAGCGGTAGTACCACCCCAGATGCCAGCAAAACTTCCTTTTGCACCTTGCCTAAGCCTCGTGGGCTTTACCCCTTGGCCCAAATAAAGTGTTCTCGTACCCGAACATTTCGGGAAACATCCGGAACCCCTTCCGGTGAATTCCGGAACCCTTCCGGAGACCAAACACTATTATCCCATATATGAATCTTTACCTCCGGACTCTTCCGGAGATCCTCGTCATGTCCGGGATCTTATCCGGGACTCCGAACAACCTTCGGTCACCAACAAAATAACTCAACTATACTAATTGTCACCAAATGTTAAGTGTGTAGACCCTGCGGGTTCGAGAACTATGTAGACATGACCGAGACACCTCTACGATCAATAACCAATAGCGGGACCTGGATGCCCATATTGGCTCCTACATATTCTACGAAGATCTTTATCGGTCGAACCTCTATGTCAAGGATTCAGTTAATCCCGTATGCTGTTCCCTTTGTTCTTCGGTATGTTACTTGCCCGAGATTTGATCGTCGGTATCTCTATACCTAGTTCAATCTCGTTACCGGCAAGTCTCTTTACTCATTCCGTAATACAAGATCTCGTGGCTAACACTTTAGTCACATTGCTTGCAAGGCTCATTGTGATGTTGTATTACCGAGTGGGCCCTGAGATACCTCTCCGTCACACGGAGTAACAAATCCCAGTCTTGATCCATGCCAACCCAACAGACATCCTCGGAGATACCTGTAGAGCACCTTTATAGTGACCCAGTTACGTTGCGACGTTTGATACACACAAGGTACTCCTCCGATGTCAGGGAGTTGTATGATCTCATGGTCATAGGAACAGATACTTGACATGCAGAAAACAATAGCAATAAACTGACACGATCATATGCTACGTTTATAGTTTGGGTCTTGTCCATCGCATCATTCTCCTAATGATGTGATCCCGTTATCAAATGACATCTCATGTCCATGGCTAGGAAACCTTCACCATCTTTTGATCAACGAGCTAGTCAACTAGAGGCTTACTAGGGACACAGTGTTGTCTATGTACCCACACATGTATTTGAGTTTCCAATCAATACAATTATAGCATGGATAATAAACGATTATCATGAACAAGGAAATATAATAATAACTAATATTTTATTGCCTCTAGGGCATATTTCCAACAAGAACTTGATGAGGTTATTGAACCGTCACTTCAGTTGGATGGTAGCACGGCGCAGAAAGATGTTTTTGCGGCGCCTACACCAAATTGAAGTGGAAGCTAATGATGATGATCATGAAACTTCGGATCAAGTTACTACCAAACCTCGTAGGTCGACAAGGACACGTACTGCCCTGAGTGGTACAGCAATCCTGTCTTGGAAATCATGTTGTTAGACAACGATGAGCCTACGGACTATGAAGAAGCGATGGTGGGCCCGGATTCCAACAAATAGCTAGGAGCCATGAAATCCGAGATAGGATCCATGTATGAAAACCAAGTATGGACTTTGGTAGACTTGACCTATGAACGGCAGGCCGTTAAGTACAAATGGATCTTTAAGAAGAAGACATACGCTGATGATAAATGTCACCATTTATAAAGCTCGACTCGTCGCAAATTAGTTTCCGACAAGTTCAAGGAGTTGACTACGATGAGACTTTCTCACCCGTAGCGATGCTAAAGTCTGTTGGAATTATGTTAGCAGTTGTTGCATTTTTCGATTATGAAATTTGGCAGATGGATGTGAAAACATAGTTTCCTCAACGGTTTCCGTGAGAAAAGGTTGTATGTGATACAACCGGAAGGTTTTGTCAATCCTAAGGATGCTAAAAGGTGTGCAAAACTCCAGCGATCCTTCTATGGACTGGGGCAAGCATCTCGGAGTTGGAATATACGCTTTGATAAGGTGATCAAAGTTTTTGGGTATATACAAAGTTTATAAGAAACTTGTGTTTACAATAAAGTGAGTGGGAGCACTATAGAATTTATGATAAGTATATGTGGTTGACATATTGTTAATCGGAAATAATGTAGAATTTCTGGAAAGCATAAAGGGTTGTTTGAAAGGAGTTTTTCGAAGGAATACCTGGATAAAGCTGCTTAAATATTGGGCATCAAGATCTATAGAGATAGATCAAGACGCCTGATAAGAATTTCAGTGAGTACATACCTTGACAAGATTTTGAAGGAGTTCAAAATGGATCAGTCAAAGAAAGAGTTCTTGCCTGATTTGTAAGGTGTGAAGTTGAGTAAGACTCAAAGCTCGACCATGGTAGAAGAAAGAGAAAGGACAAAGGTCGTCCCCTATGCCTTATACATAGGCTCTGTGTAGTATGCCAAGCTGTGTACCGCACCTGCTGTGTGCCTTGCCATGAGTCTGTCAAGGGGTACAAAAGTGATCCAGGAGTGGACCATCGGACAGCGGTTAAAGATATCCTTAGTAACTAGAGGACTAAGGAAATGTTTCTTGATTATGGAGGTGATGAAGAGTTCGTCGTAAAGGGTTACGTCGATGCAAGCTTTGACACCAATCTGGATGACTCTTAGTAGCAATCCGGATACGTATAGTGGAGCAGCCATTTGGAATAGCTCCAAGTGGAGCGTGGTAGCATCTGCAGTATGACATATAGATTTGCAAAGAACACACAGATCTGAATGTCGCAGACCCGTTGACTAAACCTCTTCCACGGCCTATACATGATCAACACCAGAACTGTATGGGTGTTAGATTCATTACAATGTAAATCACATGGTGATGTGAACTAGATTATTGACTCTAGTGCAAGTGGGAGACTGTTGGAAATATGCCCTAGAGGCAATAATAAAATGGTTATTATTATATTTCCTTGTTCATGATAATCGTTTATTATCCATGCTATAATTGTATTGATTGGAAACTCAAATACATGTGTGGGTATAGAGACAACACCGTGTCCCTAGTATGCCTCTAGTAGACTAGCTCGTTGATCAAAGATGGTCAAGGTTTCCTAGGCATAGACATGAGATGTCATTTGTTAATGGGATCACATCATTAGGAGAATGATGTGATGGACAAGACCCAAACTATGAACGTAGCATATGATCGTGTCAGTTTAATGCTATAGTTTTCTGCATGTCAAGTATCTGTTCATATGACCATGAGATCATGCAACTCACTGACACCGGAGGAGTGCCTTGTGTGTATCAAACGTCGCAGCGTAACAGGGTGACTATAAAGGTGCTCTACAGGTATCTCCGGGGGTGTCTGTTGGGTTGGCATGGATCAAGAGTGGGATTTGTTACTCCGTGTGACGGAGAGGTATCTCAGGGCCCACTCGGTAATACAACATCACAATGAGCCTTGCAAGCAAAGTGACTAAGGAGTTAGTCACGAGATCTTGTATTACGGAAGGAGTAAAGAGACTTGCTGGTAACGAGATTGAACTAGGTATGGAGATACCGACGATCGAATCTCGGGCAAGTAACAAACCGATGGACAAAGGGAACAGCATACGGGATTAACTGAATCCTTGACATAGAGGTTCAACCGATAAAGATCTTCGTAGAATATGTAGGAGCCAATATGGGCATCCAGGTCCCGCTATTGGTTATGTCTACATAGTTCTCAAACCCGCGGGGTCTACACACTTAACGTTTGGTGACGATATAAGTATAGTTGAGTTATTATGTTGGTGACCGAAAGTTGTTCGGAGTCCCGGATGAGATCCCGGACATGACGAGGAGCTCCGGAATAGTCCGGAGGTAAAGATTGATATATGGGATAATAGTGTTTGGTCTCCGGAAGGGTTCCGGAATTCACCGGAAGGGGTTTCGGATGTTTCCCGAAATGTTCGGGTACAAGAACACTTTATTTGGGCCAAGGGGTAAAGTCCACAAGGCTTTAGGAAGGTGCAAAAAGGAGTTTTGCGGAGGCCAGGGGCCAGACGCCAGGGACCCTGGCGTCTGGGGCCAGTCGCCGAGGACCCTGGCGTCTGGTCCTGGAGTCCGAGGAGGATTCTTGCCTTGCGGGCCAAACCGACTTTGAGGAGGATCTTTCTCCAAGTTTCGACCCCAGGGCTCAACATATAAATAGAGGGGCAGGGCTAGCACCCAGAACACATCAAGAATTCCCCAAGCCGTGTGCCGGCAACCCCGTCCCCTCTAGTTTATCCTCCGTCATAGTTTCCGTTGTGCTTGGCGAAGCCCTGCGGAGATTGTTCTTCACCACCACCGTCACCACGCTGTCGTGCTGCCGGAACTCATCTACTACTTCACCATCGCTTGCTGGATCGAGGAGGTGAAGGCGTCATCAAGCTGTACATGTGTTGAACGCGGAGGTGCCGTCCGTTCGGCGCTGGATCGTGATTGGATCGCGGGACGACTTGCGATTTGGATCGCGAAGACTTCGACTACATCAACCGCGTTTCTTAACGCTTCCGCTTAGCGATCTACAAGGGTATGTGGATCCGATCTCTCTTCTCATAGATGCTCATCTCCTAGATTGATCTTGGTGAAGCGTAGGAATTTTTTTGTTTCCCATGCGACGTTCCCCAACAGATGATGTGTAAGCATTCTTATTCCTCGCTTAAATCCTAGTGCTGTTGATACGTCTCTAACGTATCGATAATTTATGAAGTATTCATGCCATATTTACCTATATTTACAATACCTTTATATAGTTTTGATGCATTTTATATGATTTATTTAGAACTAACCCGGACTGACGTTGTTTTCAGCAGAATTACCGTGGTGTTGTTTTTATGCAGAAAATAGAAGTTCTCGGAATCGCCCAAAACTTTTTGATGATTTTTTCTGGACAATATGAGAAATACCGGAGCGAAGAACCATCGGTGGGGGACCACCTGCTGGCCACAAGCCAACAGGGCATGCCCACCCCCTGGGCGCACCCTGATAGCTTGTGGGCCTCTCGTGGCTCTAGTTAGCGTGATTCCAATGCCGAAAAATCATATATATATATATATATATATATATATATATATATATATATACAGAAACCCTCAGAAATAAACCTAGAACTTCCGCTCCGCTGCAGCAACTCTCTGTATCGAAGAAAACTCATCCGGAGCCCTGTTCCGACACCCTGCTGGATGGGGCAATCATCACCGGAGGCCATCTTGATCATCCCAGCAGTGTCCATGACAAGGAGGGAGTAGTTCACCCTCGGGGCAGAGGGTATTTACCAGTAGCTATGTGATTAATCTCTCTCTCTCTCTCTCGTGTTCTTGAGATGGCACGATCTTGATGTATCACGGGCTTTGTTAATATAGTTGGATCATATGGTGTTCTTCCCTTGCTATCTTGTTGCGACGAATTGAATCTTTCCCTTTGAGATTTTGTTATATCGGATTGAATATTGGATTTGAGATCACTTGATGTATGTCTTGCATGTGGATACCCGTGGTGAAAATGAGGTGTTCTATTAATTCACTTGATATATATTTTGGTACTCAACTTGCGGATTCCCGTGGTGACAATGGGGTAATCTATGCATATGGATTGATACACGTTTTTGTCCTACTTTTTCCAATAGAAATCTTGGGGTACTCTTTGAAGTTCTTTGTGTTGGATTGAATATGATGAATCTGAAATTGTTTGATGCATGTTGAATAATTAACCCACGGATACTTGAGGGGACATTGGAGTATCTAGGTGACATTAGGGTTGATTGATATGTATCGTCGGTGTTATTTTTACTACGAACTCTAGGGCTGTTTGTGACACTTATAGGAATAGCTCAAAAGATTGATCGGAAAGAATAACTTTGAGGTGGTTCTACCACCTACACCAATTTCATATTATGTTCTCCGCTACTTATGAACTTCGGAGTGATTCTTCGTCGCACGTTAAGGGATGATCATATGATTCTATTATGTTAGCGTTGTTGAGAGATTGCACTAGTGAAAGTATGAACCCTAGGCCTTATTTCCAAGCATTGATATAATGTTTTGCTCGCAGTTTGTCACTTGCTACTTTGCTGTTTTTATATTTTCAGATTACAAAAACCTATATCTACTATCCATATTGCACTTGTATCACCATCTCTTCGCCGAACTAGTGCACCTATACAATTTGACATTGTATTGGGTGTGTTGGGGACACAAGAAATTTCTTGTATTTGATTGCAGGGTTGATTGAGAGAGACCATCTTCATCCTACACCTCCCATGAGTTGATAAACCTTAGGTCATCCACTTGAGGAAAAATTGCTACTGTCCTACAAAACTCTACGCTTGGAGGCCCAACAAAGTCTACAAGAATAAAGTTGCGTAGTAGACATCAAGCTATTTTCTGGCGCCGTTGCCGGGGAGGTGAGTGCTTGAAGGTATATCTTTCGATCTTGCAATTAAATCTTTTAGTTTCTTGTTTATCACTAGTTTGGTTTATAAAAGAAAAACTACAAAAAAAATGGAGTTTATTTTGCCTCAATTGCTTCATATTTTTAATGTCTTTCGTGAAAAAGATGTTTCGGAAAATTGTGCTCAATTGTTAGAGGATGAATTTATGAAAATGCTTAATGTGAAATCCTTCAATGATGAGCATGATAGCAATATTGTTAGTATGAATTCTCTGAATTTCCATGATGCAAATGATATGCAAAGCCACAAGCTTGGGGATGATATGTTTGATGAGGATGATATTTTTTGTCCCCCAAGTTTTGATGAGCAAATTTATTATGATGATGTCATGCCTCCTATATATGATGATTATGGTGATGACATGTATGCTATCAAGAATGATAGTAACCTTGAAACTTGTCATCATGATTTTAATATTCAAAGTGGTTATGTCAATCAAGTGTCTCATGATAGTTATTTTGTTGAGTTTGCTCCCACTATTATGAATGAGAAGAAAATTGCTTATGTGGAGTGTAACGAAAATTCTATGCTTGTGGATCATGAAAGAGTGATTTATGTGATAGTTATATCGTTGAATTCCTTCATGATGCTACTGAAAATTATTATGAGGGAGGAACATATGCTTGTAGGTATTGCAATATCAAGTTCTTCCCTATGTATTGAAAGTTTTGAAGTTATCCCTGTTTTGCCTTCCTATGCTAGTTGATTCTTGCTCCCATAAATTGTTTGCTTGCAAAATCCCTATGCATAGGAAGAGGGTTAGACTTAAATGTGCTTGTCATTGATCCATGATGCTCTTTTGCATGTTTCAAATACTATTCCTATGTGAGCATCATTGAAATCATCATGCCTAGCTAAAAGGCTTTAAAGAAAAGCGCTTGTTGGGAGACTACCCAAAACTTATAGTTTCTGTTTTTGTGTGTTCACATGATTAAGCTACTGTAGTAATCATGTTTTGTGCCTTTTATTTCAATAACCTGCCAAGTAAAGCCTTTGTGATAGTATGGATACTTGTTAGTTTGATTCTGTGCAAAAACAGAAACTTTTACGTCCAGTGCAGAATTTCTCTGATTTTACTGGAGAGTCAAAAAATTCTGAAATTTTTCAAATTTTTTTATACAAATTTCCTACGTTGTCCTAATTGTTCAGAATTTTTAGAGATAGGGAAATATGGATTTCATTCAGATCTTCACAGACTGTTCTGTTTTTGACAGATTCTGTTTTGCATGCATAGTTTTCTTGTTTTAGTGTTTCCATAGTTTATATTTAGTGGTCTAAATTATGGGAATTATAGAATACGGTAGGTATTATGTGAGAACAATTATGAATCTTGTCTTGACAGTACCTAAGTGAATGATCTATATTTATTATACTAACCCATCTCACGAAGTTCCGTTGAGTTTTGTGTGATTGAAGTTTTCAAGTTTTGGGTAAGATACCGATATGTGGAGAATAAGGAGTGGTAAGACCCTAATCTTGGGGATGCCCAAGGCACCCCCAAGGTGATATTCAAGGAAGACTCAAGCGTCTAAGGTTGGGGATGCCCCGGAAGGCATCCCCTCTTTTGGTCTTCAACACTCGGTATATCTTACTTGGAGCTATATTTTTATTCATCACATAATATGTGTTTTGCTTAAAGCATCATTTTATTTTCTTAGTATTTTCTTGCTATTATTTATAATCTTGTTTTTCAATAAAAGTTCCAAGAATTGCCTTTTAGGATGCTTGAATTACATGTTTGATGTGTGCTGTGTAAAAACAGAAACTTTTGTTGTAGTGTTTGAATTTTCATATTTTACACATTATTTTCATATAAAGTTTTTATCATTTCCTAAAGTTTCAGAATTTGTGGAGTTACAGAAGTGCACTTTGTAAATTAATTGCTACAGACTGTCCTGTTTAGACAGATTGTTGTCATAGTTTTGTTATCTACTTCTCATATAGTTTTCATGACTTATATTGGTAAATATAAATTGTGAAAATGATAGTATACAGTAGATAATGTTTGAAAATTATTATGCAACTTGTCTTGGTAGTACATAAAGAGTTGATTTATTCTTATGAGCACTAACCTATCTCACGAGTTCTTTTCAAGTTTTGTGTGGATGAAGTTTTTGAGACCTAGGTGATACTGTGATGTGAGAGGAATTAACGAGACACAAAAGCTCAAGATTGGGGATTCCCAAGGCTCCCCAATTCAATATTACAAGAAGTCTCAAGCATATAAGCTTGGGTATGCTACGCATCCCACCTCTCTTCATCAACAATTATCGGTTAGCCTATGTTGAGCCTAAGTTTTTATTCATTCACATGATATGTGCTGTTCTTGGAGTGTCTTTTATTTTTTTTGCTGTTTGAATAAAATTCTCAAATCTGAAAGTCTTTATTGAGAGAGAGTTCTCACATAGCTACTTAATTGTTTAACTACTCATTGATCTTCACTTGTATGTTTTGAGAGCAGTATGATGTTTACTCTTGTGCTTCACTTATAACCTAAGAGTAAATTGTGAATGAATGAAATATCATAAATATGAAATTATCAATGTGCTATATTCTTAGTAGAAGGTTCATATTTGGTTTAGAAAGTAAAATCTATTGAAGTTTGACAATCATAATATTGGCCATACAAGCAATTCATGAATGATTAGTATAAGAAAGAGAACTTTCACATACAAATATATTATCTTGGAAATCTTTTATGATTGTGAACACCCATTAATTATTTTCAACCTTGATCAAATTGTTGAAGTTGTACAAGTAAGACACCGTAACGGTTATGTTTGGGTATATTTGCATAGAAGTTATATTGTTATGGATCCTCCAACACGTGGTGCTTGTTTAGAACCTTTTGCTAGCCCAAAACTTCGTACAAGTAGAGATACTACTTGTGCATCCAAATCCTTGAGCCAAGTTTCTTCCATGAGAGTCCACCCTACCTACCTATATATGGTATTTCACTGCCATTCCAAGTAAATTTGCATGTGCCACCTATAAAATCTTCAAATAAACATCCGTTTTGTGTGCCCGTACCGCTCATGGAGCGACGGGGCGGTCAATATCTTCAATGCTAAGTGTGTTTAACTTACGATGAGTGTTTAATCACTTGTCATTGCACGAGAGAGGCTGGTAAAAAGGATTCCCAGTCCTGCATAATACAAAAATAAATAAACAAGAACTCCCCCTAGAAAGTTAATTGTTTGGAGGGCACCAGTAGATTCGGTCAGCCATGGAATGTGTTTGAATGGTGGAGGGGGAGTAAAATTTCAATTCCGTTTGGGAACCGCCATTAATGTGTTTAGCATGGAAGATATTGAAATCCCTTGTTGTAACGTTGACATGAAAGGTACACCACCCAAAATATATTCATCTATGTTTTAAACAAAGAGCTCTGGCACCTCTGCAAATCCCTGCTTCCCTCTGCGAAGGGACATTCTATTTACTTTTTTGTTATTTACTTTTCATGATGAGTCAATGTCTTATTCCAACCTCAATCTATTAGCTGGCCATCACCATGTGGTGGGGAAAGATCCAAACACATATATCCAGTCAAATATATTTGATCATGATTCATTATTGTTGACAATTATCTTCATGATAAGTACGTTGGGAGGCAAAACATTAAGCCCCTATCTTTTTTGTGTTCGATGGATGTTCTTTGTTCTAAAAATATGCTTTGAGTATTAGCAATAATAGAAGACTATATGATAATTGAGTATGTGGATATCTTACTTAGACTTGATGATGCATTGAAATTGTTTGATGACTAAGAACATAGGTTGTTAAGTTTCAAGAGAATGCATTGCTTGAACCATGACATGTTAATTGATTGCTACTCTATCATAATTAGTTTCATGAGAAAAAGTTGCTGTTTATGATTCTAGAAAAGTGACTAAAATTCTTGGTCAATTTTATACACTATGCTAGCATTCACACTTTATAAATTATTTCTTTTATCATTTACCTACTCGAGGATAAGTAGGAATTAAGCTTGGGGATGGTGATACGTCTCCAACGTATCGATAATTTATGAAGTATTCATGCCATTTTTCCTATGTTTACAATACTTTTATATGGTTTTGATGCAATTTATATGATTTATTTAGAACTAACCCGGACTGACGTTGTTTTCAGTAGAATTACCATGGTGTTGTTTTTATGCAGAAAATAATAGTTCTCGGAATCGACCGAAACTTTTTGAAGATTTTTCTGAACAATATGAGAAATACCAGAGCAAAGAACCAACGGAGGGGGGCCCCCTGCTGGCCACAAGATAACAGGGCGCGCCCACCCCCTGGGGGCGCCCTGATAGCTTGTGGGCCCCTCGTGGCTCCGGTTAGCGTGATTCCAACGCCGAAAAATCCTATATATATATACATAAACCCTCAGAAATAAACCTAGAACTTCCGCTCCACCAGGGCAACTCTCTGTACCGAAGAAAACTCATCCAGAGCCCTGTTCTGGCACCCCACCGGAGGGGGCAATCATCTTCATCATCCCGGCGGTGTCCATGACGAGGAGGGAGTAGTTCAACCTCGGGGCTGAGGGTGTTTACCAGTAGCTATGTGTTTAATCTCTTTCTCTCTCTCTCTCTCTCGTGTTCTTGAGATGGCATGATCTTGATGTATCGCGGGCTTTGTTAATATAGTTAGATCATATGGTGTTCTTCCCTTGCTATCTTGTTGCGATGAATTGAATCTTTCCCTTTGAGATTTTGTTATGTCGAATTGAATATTGGATTTGAGATCACTTGATGTATGTCTTGCATGTGGATACCCGTGGTGACAATGAGGTGTTCTATTCATTCACTTGATATATGTTTTGGTACTCAACTTGCGGATTCCCTTGGTGACAATGGGGTAATCTATGCATATGGGTTGATACACGTTCTTGTCCTACTTTCTCCGATAGAAATATTGGTGTACTCTTTGAAGTTCTTTGTGTTGGATTGAATAGGATGAATCCGAAATTCTTTGATGCATGTCGAATAATTAACCCACAGATACTTGAGGTGACATTGGAGTATCTAGGTGACATTAGGGTTGATTGATATGTATCATGGGTGTTATTTTACTATGAACTCTAGGGCTATTTGTGACACTAATAGGAATAGCTCAAAAGATTGATCGGAAAGAATAACTTTGAGGTGGTTCTACTACCTACACCAATTTCATCTTATGTTCTCCGCTACTTATGAACTTTGGAGTGATTCTTTGTCGCACATTGAGGGATGATCATATGATTCTATTATGTTAGCATTGTTGAGAGATTGCACCAGTGAAAGTATGAACCCTAGGCCTTATTTCAAGCATTTATATAACGTTTTACTCGTTGTTTGTCACTTGCTACTTTGCTGTTTTATATTTTCAGATTACAAAAACCTATATCTACTATCCCGTTGCACTTGTATCACCATCTTTTCGCCGAACTAGTGCACCTATACAATTTTCCATTGTTTTGGGTGTGTTGGGGACACAAGAGATTTCTTGTATTGGATTGCAGGGGTTGTTTGAGAGAGACCATATTCATCCTACACCTCCCACGGACTGATAAACCTTAGGTCATCCACTTGAGGTAAAATTGCTACTGTCCTACAAAACTCTACGCTTGGAGGCCCAACAAAGTCTACAAGAATAGAGTTGCGTAGTAGACATCAGCTGTTCGGGTCGGAGGCGCGCGATGTTTAACTCCTCCCAACCTCCTTTCTAGGGTTATGCAGTAGTACTTTGCTTCGATAGAGCTAATAAGGCTTTGCAATAAGTATATGAGTTCTTTATGACTAATGTGAATCCATGGATGTATGCACACTCACCTTTTCGCATATTGCTAGCCTCTTCGGTACCGTGCATTGCCCATTCTCATCTCGAGGATCGTTGTAGCTTTCGTCGGTGCATCCAAACCCCTTTATATGATACACTCTATCACACATAAGCCTCCTTATATCTTCCTCAAAACAGCCACCATACCTACCTATTGTGGCATTTCCATAGCCATTCCGAGATATATTGCCATGCAACTTCCATCGTTACATCACATGACTTGTGTGTTTATCATTATATTGCTTTGCATGATCATGTAGCTAACATAGTATTTGTGGCACAACCACCGTTCATCATTGTTTACATGTTACGCTAGATCATTGCACATCCTGGCACACTACTAGAGACATTCATATAGAGTCATTTCTTTTTCATCACTGAGTTGTTATATCGAGTTGTAAGTAAATAAAAGTGTGATGATCATCATTATTACAGCATTGTCCCAGTGAGGAAAGGATGATGGAGTAATGATTCCCCCACAAGTAGGGATGAGCTCCAGACGAAAAATGAAAAAATGGGGGAGGCCAAATGAGCCCACCAAGAAAAAAAGAGAAAAATAAAAAATAAAGAGAAAGAGAAAGAAAGAAAAATAAAAAAAGAGAAAAAGAAAAGAAAAAATATAAATGAGAATAAAGAGAGAAGGGACTTTGCTACCATCCTTTACCACACTTGTGCCTCAAAGTGGCACCATGTTTTTCATATAGAGAGTCTCCTGAGTTGTCATTTTCATATGCTAGTGGGAATTTTCATTATAGAACTTTGCTTGTATATTCTGATGACAGGCTTCCTCAAATGTGTGAGGTCTTCATGAGCACGCAAGTTGAATGCACACCCACTTAGCTTCCATTGAGCTTTCATACGCTTATATCTCTAGTGCATCCGTTGCATGGAAGTACCTACTCCTCGCATTGATATCTATTGATGGGCATCTCCATAGCCCGTTGATATGCCTAGTTGATGCGAGACTTTCTTTCCACTTTGACTCTTTTTGATATCTATCACCATATTTTATTCCACCTATATGCTATATCCGTGGTTCACGCTCATGTATTGAGTGAGGTAAAAAATGTTGAAACGCATTAGAAGTATGATCCAATTGCCTGACTTGACACCGTGGTGCTCATGATTTGTACTTATGTGGTGAAGACGGAGTCATGCCATGCTAATATGATAAAATGAGTGGGGAGTAACGTTCTTTAAGGATCGTATATTTTGAAAGTTAATGATTATGTTGCTTATGTTTATGGATATTACTATGTTGATGTTTATTAGTTCATCGTTTCTCAAAGATCATACCTAAAAGAGATTACATGTTGGGTAGCATGTCACATCAAAAATTCTGTTTTTATCATTTACCTAGTCGAGGACGAGCAGGAATTACGCTTGGGGATGCTGATACGTCTCCAACGTATCTATAATTTTTTATTGTTCCATGCTACTATATTATCATTCTTGGATACTTTATATGATATTTTATATCATTTTTATGAACTAACATATTAACCTAGTGCCCAGTGCCAGTTGTTGTTTTATGCTTTTTTGACCTTTCAGGAATACTGTACCAAACGAAGTCAAAATGCCCCGAAACTTTTTGATGATTTTTTCTAGACAAAAATAAGACCTGGAAGCTTCGGAGGGAGACAGAAGGCCACAAGGGGTGGCGCCAAGTCAACAGGGATGGCTTGGGGCCACCTCCCACAGCCTCCTGACCTAATTCTGCCTCTATATATTCTCTAAAATTGGGAAAACGCTCAAGAGCCAGCCAAAATAGTTTTTCCACCTTCGTAAGTCTGTTCCAACGGGAGGCCATCTGGAGCCCTGTTCCGGTGCCCTGCCGGAGGGGGATCGATCACAGAGGGCCTCTACATCAACCTTTGCTGCCTCCATGATGATGTGTGAGTAGTTTACCATAGAGCTACGGGTCCATAGCTAGTACCTAGATGGCTCTATCTCTCTCTATGATCTTCAATACAAAGTTCACCGCGATTCTCGCGGTGATCTATTCGATGTAATCTTCCTTTGCAGTGTGTTTGTTGGGATCCGATGAATTGTGGGTTTATGTTCAGATTATTCATGAAAATATATTGAGCCTTTACGAAATTCTTGTACGCATGATTGTTATAGCTTCGTATTGATCTCCGATCTATTGGTTTGGTTTGGCCAACTAGATTGATTTATCTTCAGCGGGAGTGGTGCGTTGTAATGGGTTTAATTTTGCGGTGCTCTATCCTCGTGACAGAAGGGGTCAAGACACGTATTGTATTACTGCCATTAAGGGGAAAATGATGGGGTTTATTCATATTGTTTGGATTTACTTTGTTTGCATCATGTCATCTTGCTCCAAGCATTACTCTGTTTTTACTTAATACTCTAGATGCATGCTGGATAGCGGTCGATGGGTGGAGTAATAGTATTAGATGCAGGAACAAGTAGGTCTACTTGTTTATGGACGTGATGCCTATATACATGATCATTGCTGTGAATAAATATTGTATAACTATGCGCTTTTCTATCAATTGCCCAACAATAACCTGTTTACCCACTGTATGCTTTCTTCGAGAGAGAAGCCCCTAGTGAAAACTATGGTCCCCGGGTCTTCACAAAATATATATTACAAAAACCCCAAAAATATTGCTGCCATTTATTTACTGTTATTTTATTTTATATTTATATTATCTATCTATCACTACTTATCGCTTGCAAGTAACGAGTTCAAGGGGTTTGACAACCCTATTGCCCGCGTTGGATGCAAGTGCGTGCTCTTTTGTGTGTAGGTCTTGAAGATGGGAATTTGCGTGGTCCTCCTATCGGTTCGATAACCTTGATTCTCACTGAGGGAAATAGTTATCTCTACTGTGTTGAGTCTCCTCTCCTCTTCGGAAAAAATCCCAATGCAGTTTACAAGTAGCATTGCACGTCACAGAAACCATCCCAGCTAATGTACTTGTGTGTTAAGTGACAAATAGAAAATGAACTATCCTATGCATGACGACAAGGTTGTTGTTGAAAATACATTACCTCCTCTTCTCAAACTCAACTATCCTATGTATTTTACCATTTGGATCCAATGATGAGTTATATCAAAAACTTACGCATCATGTGCGTTAGTGCGTGTGGTTATTAGCTATCTGTCTGGGGGTGGGGAGGCGTTTTGGCTCCCGGATAAATAGTAACGTAAAAAATAGTGAAATGTTTTCAAAAAAATCTGATTTTTTGGATGTTCGTGTTAGTGTCGGAAGTATGCATGACAATTTTCATGCGATACGAAGCAGTAGTGTTTCGTCGGCAAAAAAAAAACAAATTTGGGATGACATTTTGAGTTAATATTTGGTCTTCGATTTGTTTTTATTGCACATGCTAAAATGTTTTACCTTTTTGCCTAAAACTTTGCAGGTAGTACTTGAATGTGACTATGAATACATGAAAAAATTATTGGGATTTTTTTTTGACATTTCGAAAACTATTTTCGCACTCAGGAGCACGTGCTCCCCGGAGCCAAATTGGATCTTCATCTAGCCAGTTGCATTTGCATATGCTGGGAGCAATCTGTCTGTCTGTGTGGTCGCTCACTGTACCGGTGGTGTACGTGTACGTGCGTGTGGCTCGGGAGCGCGACGGGGCTGGTGAGGCTCGCTGAGGCGTGGTGCGCGGCGCCCGTGACCATGGTGGCCACAGCGTCCAACGTGGCCACCCTCGCACTCTTCGCCGACCGCTTCGGGTACGTGCCGTTTCGGCAGCCAGTGTTCCTCGGGCACTCGGTGTACCGGCACCGCGCGCTCGTCCCTGACACGCACCGCGTGCTATAGTTGCCGTCGCCGCTCGCGGCTGCGACCTATGTCGCCCTGCTCTCCCCGGCTGAGTTTGTCCGGCCGACCTCCCCGCGCTGCTCGTCCACAATCTCACGCTTGGCACGTACCTCACCGTTGAGTGGGACCCGTCCCTCTCGTCATGCTTCATGCTGCTCAACATTTGGGACACACACGCTCCATCCGCCTCCACGTCATGATGCTGTAGCGTGCGTGATCGATCAACACGCGCCGTGGGTGCATTGGGTCCTCCGGCGCTGCCATGGCTGCCTCCCACTCCCACGATGATGGTGACAATGACAAGAGCGGCGGCCGCCGAGCTGGCTGCTGATACGTCTCCAACGTATCTATAATTTTTGCTTGTTCCATGCTATTATATTATCATTCTTGGATGTTTTACAATCATTTTATAACAACTTTATATCATTTTTTGGGACTAACCTATTGACATAGTGCCAAAGTGTCAGTTACTGTTTTTGCTTGTTTTTTACTTCGCAGAATATCAGTACCAAACGAAGCCCAAACACCGCGAAACTTTTTGGAGATTTTTTTGGGCCAGAAGACATCCAGTGGGCCAAATAAGTGCCAGAGGGGAGGGTTGAGCATACCACAACCCACCAGGGCGCGCCAGAGGCCCGGGGCGCGCCCTGATTGGTTGTGCCCTCCTCGGGACCCCTCTCCACCGCCTCTGACGCCTATAAATTCCCAAATATTCTAGAAACCCTAGAGGAGTCGATGAAAAACACATCCAGCCACCGCAAGTTCTAGAACCGCGAGATCCAATCTAACACCATCACGGAGGGGTTCATCATCCTCATTGGTGCCTCTCCGATGATGCGTGAGTAGTCCACCATAGACCTACGGGTCCGTAGGCAGTAGCTAGATGACTTCCTCTCTCTCTTTTGATTCTCAATACAATGGTCTCTTGGAGATCTATTTGATGTAAACTTTTGCGGTGTGTTTGTTGGGATCCGATGAATTTTGAGTTCATGATCAGTTTCTATCCATGAATATTATTTGAGTCTTCTTTAATCTCTTATATCCATGATTACTTATAGCCTCGTATTTCTTCTTCGAATCTTTGGTTTAGTTAGGCCAACTAGATCAATTTTTTTGCCATGGGAAGAGGTGCTTTGTGATGGGTTCGATCTTGCGATGTCCTCTCCCAGTGACAGAAGGGGCGGCGGCACGCATGTATCGTTGCTATTAAGGATAACAAGATGGGGTCTATTCCTACATGAATAGATCTTGTCTACATCATGTCACCGTTCTTATTGCATTAATCCGGTTTTCCATGAACTTAATACACTAGATGCATGCTGGATAACGGTCGATGTGTGGAGTAATATTAGTAGATGCAGAATCGTTTCGGTCTACTAATGTTGGACATGATGCCTATATAATTATCATCGCCTTGGATATCGTCATGATTATTTGATCTTCTATCAATTACCCAACATTAATTTGTTCACCCACCGTGTGCTATACTCATGAGAGAAGCCACTAGTGAAACCTACGGCCCCCGGGTCTACTTTTCCAACATATTGCTTTCCGATCTATCTTTTTGCCGCTTTTGTTTTCAGATCTATTATTCCAAAAACCCAAAAATACCTTGCTGCACTTTTTATTTTCCCTTTTTATTTTGTGTTCTTGAGAGATCTATCTATCCAATCTATCATATCCTAACCTATCTTTTTACCGTAGAGAGATTGACAACCTCTTTTTCGCGTCGGGTTGCAAGTATTTGTTCTTTGTGTGCAGGTGTTGTTTACGTAGTGTTGGTGATCCTCCTACTGGTTCGATACCTTGGTTTCATAACTGAGGGAAATACTTACCGTCGCTGTGCTGCATCATCCCTTCCTCTTTGGGGAAATACCGACACGGTCTCAAGCCACGTCAAAGGAATTTCTGGCGACGTTGCCGGGGAGGAAGCGGTCTCTTCTACGTGCCAACCTCTGGCACCGAGGAGACGACATTGAGGGAGTCCTAGACTAAGGGGTTCTCGGGCCGTCGGCCTATCTCTCATAGGGCGGTTTGGTGGGCCGCTCTCTGATTATTGCAGGAAGGGCCGGGATATGCGATGACCCCGTATTCTAGAAGGAAACCTCCGAAGACGCGGCGTGCACTCCAAGTCAATATGAGGGGATCAACGTATTTACTTCTGGCTGGAGACTTATCATGTGTAAACCCTAGGTACCCACGGGTGTCTATATAAACTGGGGGTTTAGATCGTAGAGGGCGAAGAAACTCATCTAGGGTTTTGGCTACTTGATCTCGAGGTAGATCGACTCTGTAATCTTCATACACATCAATACAACCAAGCAGGACGTAGGGTTTTACGTCCACAGGAGGGCCCGAACCTGGGTAAACATCGTCTCCTTTGTCCCTTGTTACCCATCGATCCTAAACTCACAGCTCGGGACCCCCTACCCGAGATCCGCCGGTTTTGACACCGACAACCAGGATCATCTACCAGGTTCCTAATCACAAATCTCATCTCCTTGCAATTACATTATTTGCCATTTGTCTCTCGTTTTCCTCTCCCCCACTTCACCAAATTTCCCGTTTTATTTGCCCTCTTTTTCGTTTGCCCTTTTCTCGCCAGATCTCTTTTTGTTTGCTTTCTTTGCTTGTGTTGCCATGTGCCTTCTATTTGCTTGCATCTTCGCTTGCTAAAGATCTATTGATATGGATCCTCATCCACTTGCTAATCTTTTCAAAAGACCAAATTATGATGAACCAATTGCTAGTGAGTTGAGTGCACTTGATTATCTCTATGAAGTTTTATTTGAAAATCATGAATCTGAAAATTTTGATGAAGTGTTGAAAGAAGAAATTTATAAGGTGATTCATGATAGATCCTTGATTGAAAAGCATGATTGCAATGTTGCTAGTATGAATTCTCTAAATATCCATGATGCTAATGATATGCAAAGCCACAAGCTTGGGGATGCTATGTTTGATGAAGATGATATTTTTAGTCCCCCAAGTTTTGATGAGCAAATTTATTATGAAGATTGCATGCATCCTATTTATGATGATGGTGATGACCCGTATGCTATAATGAGTAATGATAACCATAAAACTTATCATCATGGTTTTAATCTGCAATGTGGTTATGTCAATCAAGTGTCTCATGATAGTTATTTTGTTGAGTTTGCTCCCACTACCATGGATGAAAAGGAATTTGCTTATGTGAAGAGTAATGAAAATTCTATGTTTGTGCATCATAAAAAGAATGATTTATGTGATAGTTATATTGTTGAATTCCTTCATGATGCTACTGAAATTTATTATGAGAGAGGAACATATGCTTGTAGGAATTGCAATAATATCAAGTTTCCTCTCTATGTGTTCAAAGTTTCGATGTTATGCTTGTTTTGCCTTCCTATGCTTGTTGATTCTTGTTCCCATAAATTATTTGCTCACAAAATCCCTATGCATAGGAAGTGGGTTAGACTTAAATGTGCTTGTCATGAGATTCATTATGCTCTCTTGCATATTTCAATTACTACTTTTTAATTTTTATGTGAGCATCATTGAAATCATCATGCCTAGCTAGGGGCGTAAAACGATAGCGCTTGTTGGGAGGCAACCCAATGAATAAATTGTTTTCTTCTTTTTCTTTATGTTTTGAGTGTTGACACAATTATCGCAGGAAGGGCCGGGATATGCGACGACCCCGTATTCTAGAAGGAAACCTCAAAAGACGCGGCGTGTACTCCAAGACAAGATGAGGGGATCAGCGTCTTTACTTCCGGTTGGAGACTTATCATGTGTAAACCCTAGGTACCCTCGGGTGTCTATATAAACCGGGGGGTTTTGATCGTAGAGGGCGAAGAAACTCATCTAGGGTTTTGGCTACTTGATCTCGAGGTAGATCGACTCTGTAATCTTCATACACATTAATACAACCAAGCAGGACGTAGGGTTTTACCTCCATAGGAGGGCCCGAACCTGGGTAAACATCGTCTCTTTCGTCCCTTGTTACCCATCGATCCTAAACTCATAGCTCGGGACCCCCTACCCTAGATCCGCTGGTTTTGACACCGATATTGGTGCTTTCATTGAGAGTTCCGTTGTGGGATCCCAAGAGGAATTGATGGCTCGCCTAATCATTAGCGATGAAGTCCGTAACGGGGACTCCTTCGCCCCCGGACATATTTTCATTTTCGGCAACATCGTGCTGCACGCCGACCCGACCGGCCAGCCTGGTCGGATCGGGAGTCTCGCCCCCGATCAAGAGATCAGATTCGGGAACCTAGAGTTCTCCGTAGACTCCCGGGGCGATCTTTCATTGGCTGGGCTCGCGATCTCATCTGACCAGCCCGAAGTCTCCGAAGCCTTAACTTCGGATCTCCTTCTTGACTCCGCCCTCGGGTCTATCCCTGCTGATGATTTGGCTCTTAGTCCGGATCCGGTTACAGTACCTGAGGGCCAGGGGTTGGCCCCTGCCGAACACACTCTTTGTACGAACACGTTGGAGGTTAGCTCCGAAAGTCCTAGGCAGATCGATCTGGTCGAGCTCTCAACGATCAACGAGGCGCTGGATCAGTTCCTATCAATAAAAATCACAGATGACCTGACCTCGACCCATGCTCAGATCGGTCTGAAGGCGGGTCATGGGGAATTTTTTAACCCACCCACCACCCACTTGGTAGCCACTATCGAAGACTTAACCGATATGCTGGACTATGCCTCCGAGGAGGCAGAAGACATGGATGAAGAGGACGGCGCCCCCGCCCCTGTCAACACTGGGCGATGGACTGCCACCTCCACCTACGACGTCTACATGGTAGACACCCCCGACGATAAGGGCGATCACACCCCTAAGAAGAATGGCGATAAATCCGGTGAGGAGCCATCAAGGCGCCGGAAACAGCGCAAACGATCTAAGGCAAACAAGGGAAGGGAAGCCATTGCAGGCACCGGGGAAAACGAAACCCCAGAAGACCTCGGCTACCCTGAAGTCCCCGAAAAGCCACTGGAGGACCAGGAAAGGCCCAAAGATCGGCGCGACACCGAGGATCTTAATGATTCCGAGGACGACAACTACCTTCCCCCTGTCGAGGAGGAGGACAGCCTGGAAGCCGAAGACTTCACCGTCCCCGAAAACCCTGCGGATCAGGAACGGTTTATGCGGCAGCTTTTAGCCACCGCCCTAATCCTGAAGGCAAAACAACAACAACTCAAAGCCGAACATGACACCCTCAATGATAGATGGACGAGGGTCTTGGCAGCCGAAGAAGGGTATGGTACCAATCTACCGGACCAACACAAGAGCTACCCACGCCGGCGGCTGCTGCCGCAGTTCGATGACGAGGTCCTTGAAACATCGTCTCCCAGGCATACTCCGTACGACCAGCTGGACCGCCCTCCCCGAGGACGGGATAGGACGGCCGGCGAGGCCGAGTACAGACCTGCGGTACCCCACAGGAGAGGAAAAGAGCCAGCAGAGCCTGAGGACATGTATGACTTACGACAGGACCTGGATTATAGAGCAGGCCACACAAGATCCATCTACGGATCTAGAGGGTACTCCCCCGCTAGACGGGACGGGTACCAGTCTAAGCTCGACCGCAACAATAGAGGTCAGGAATAAAACCGGGCCCGATCGACCGCCGATCGTAGGCATGACATAGCTCGGGTCAGAGGCGCTGCCAACCCACTGTGCTTCACAGACGAGGTGATGCAGCATCAGTTCCCTGAAGGGTTTAAACCCGTTAACATAGAGCAATACGACGGGACAACAGACCCAGCCATGTGGATTGAGGACTTCCTCCTCCACATTCATATGGCACGAGGAGATGATCTCCACGCCATCAAGTATCTGCCCCTAAAACTTAAGGGGCCATCTCGACACTGGTTAAACAGTCTCCCCTAGAGTTCCATCGGGAGCTGGGAAGAGCTCGAGGATGCCTTCTGATCTAACTTCCAGGGCACTTATGTCCGGCCACCGAACTCCTCCGACCTGAGCAATGTTGTCCAGAAAGCAGGTGAATCGGCTCGGCAATTCTGGAATCAGTTCCTAACCAAGAAAAACCAGATCGTTGACTGCCCGAACGCCGAGGCAATAGCCTCCTTCAGACATAATATCCGGGACGAGTGGCTAGCTCGTCAGCTCGGCCAGGACAAGCCGAGGACAATGTCCGCCCTTACCTCACTCATGACCCGCTTTTGCGCGGGTGAGGATAACTGGCTAGCTCGACGCGGCCATAACCCCGAAGACCCCGGCACCTCTGAAGTCCGGGATGGAAATGGGAAACCACGATGTAACAAAAACAAACGCCGACACAACAACGGCGATGCTGAGGACACAGCCGTTAATGCCGGTTTCCGCAACCCAAAATCCGGACAGCGGAAGAAACCTTCTAAAGGAAATCGAGACGGACCTACCACGCTGGACAAAATCATGGATAGGCCCTGCCAGATCCACGGCACCCAAGACAAGCCCGCTATCCACACCAACCGTAATTGTTGGGTATTCAAACAAGCTGGCAAACTCGCAGCCGAAGAGCAAGGGAAGGGCCCACGCAGCGAGGACGATGACGAGCTCTGCGGTCCAAGCAATGGAGGACAAAAGCAGTTCCCTCCAGAGGTAAAAACTGTGAACATGATATATGCCACTCACATACCAAAAAAGGAGAGGAAGCGCGCCCTTCGGGAGGTCTACGCCGTAGAGCCCGTAGCCCCGAAGTATAACCCATGGTCGGCTTGCCCGATCACCTTCGACCGATGGGACCATCCGACCAGTATCCGTCACGGAGGTTCGACAGCCCTCATCCTAGACCCCATTATCGATGGGTATCACCTCACTAGAGTCCTAATGGATGGAGGAAGTAGCCTTAATCTAATTTACTCAGACACGGTGAAAAAGATGGGTATAGATCCATCAAGGATCAAACCTAGCAACACTACCTTTAAAGGAGTGATCCCAGGCGTCGAAGCCCGCTGCTCGGGCACCGTGAATCTGGAAGTAGTGTTCGGCTCGCCCGACAACTTCCGCAGCGAAGACTTGATCTTCGACATTGTCCCTTTTCGCAGCGGTTATCACGCCCTACTCGGCCACACATCATTCGCTCGCTTTAACGCCATCCCCCACTACATGTACCTGAAGCTCAAGATGCCCGGGCCCAAGGGGGTCATTACTGTCAATGGCAACACAGAGCGCTCTCTCCGAACTGAGGAACACACAGCGGCCCTAGCAGCCGAATTCCAGTACGGCGACGATAGGCCGACGCCCAAATCAGCCATAAAGGCACGTCAGGTTAGTAAACGAGCTCGGTCTCAACCCGAACTCCCGGAATCATCTTCCGCCCAACAAAAATAGGGATATGCCCCCACAACACAGCCCTAGTTCCCATAAAATATGTGCCAAGAAGGCACAACTTCGCGCTCAAAATACCATGGGCAGCTGTGGGGACCCACTATCAATGGGAAAGTGTTCGGCTGGACCGAGCTACTGCCAACACATGTCTTCGGACAAACCACAGGTACCATCTAGGACCTTCCAAAGCGTAAAGCTCATCCACACTGCGACGACTTCTCAAGATCTTCTTCCCAAGGTCCGTTCGCCGATAGCAATCAACTTTAAAGGAACGCAACCCCCTCGGGAGCAAAGGAGCAGACATGCGACAGGGCACATTGAGGACGTCAAGCCACCCATCGAAGACCCCGGGTAAAACCTCTCCTTTGTATACTTTATTTTTCATTTCAAAATACCTGTAACAGTTGCTTCGGCAGTTTGAGTTATAAGAATTCATCAGAAATAAAGACCATCCTTTACGGCCTCCTCGCTGTATTTTATGTCACATACTCTGTTCTCTGCTCACCGACGCCGAGAGCAAAGTTGTTCGGTACATATTACGATGCGACCGGCTAATAGACCGAGGGCTTAACTATAAAAATCGCCCCAAGCATCACCCCAGCACTATTGTTTATGTGTTCGGCGTCCCGGATGTTGCGTTATATGAATCGGTTCCGAATTATGTCTTGGATCAATGGTTGGGTTGCCCTGTGTTTGGCCTCTTACGTTCCGCTCGTTCGGCTAAAAGGGTAAACGGAGAACCACTGCGATTGTGATTCCAGCTCGCCTGGTCAAGTACCTCAGTGTGAAAACTGACTGTCATAATAAGCGAGAACCGGTCTGCAATCCGAGCATAAGTCTCAAACTAAAAATCGATAGAGGTTATTCCGTGTTATACGAGGGGTTTGTACGATTACAAACCATGTGATGCTGGTTTCAACCTCGGTGTATCCAAATATCACAAAACACTGGGGGCTAGTCATCAGCCCCCACAGTCAAGCTCCTACGGCTAAGTGAAAGCACTAAAGCATCACAGTCCGATTGCCTTGTTCCCCTCGCACTACCGCCTTCGGGCATCGATACGTCGGCTAAGGGTCACAGTGTGGAGGTAGAAACACCTCGTGTAGTATCTACATGGGGGCTGAAGCCGACGACTCGCAACTTTCAGATAAAACGGCCATATAGGAGTCAAAATAATACAAAGCTTAAAGACATGATAAACCATGCAACCGCATTATAAAGCGGAACAGTCATCGGATACATGACAAAACGCTCATTCATAAATTACATCCTTAGGGCATTGGTGAGGGATCACTAGAACTGTGTGTCTAGAGGGGGGGGGGTGAATAGACTACTAGTAGGACTGTAAAACCTAACCTTTTCCCAAGTTAATTGGTTGGCAGATTTAAACAATTATAGCAAGTCTAGTACACCCTACACATGCAAGTCAAGAAGTATGGCAGCGGAAAGTAAAAACATTGCACATGGAAGTAAGAAGTTGAGATAGGGAGATCAAACGCATCAGGGACACAAAGATTTTTCCTGTGGTTTCGATAGGTGGTGCTATCGTACGTCCACGTTTATGGAGTCTTCAACCCACGGAGGGTAATGGTCGCGAGAGTCCATGGAGGGCTCCACCCATAAGGGTCCACGAAGTAGCAACCTTGACTATTCCATAACGGCTTCCGTCCACGAAGGACTAGCCTCACTATGGGTAGATCTTCACGAAGTAGGCGATCTCCTTGCCCGTACAAACTTCTTGGTTCAATTCCACAACACGAAGTAGGAGGCTCCCAAGCGACACCTAACCAATCTAGGAGGCACGGTCCTCCAAAAGGTAATAGGCTCGGTAATGTCAATGAACTCCTTGCTCTTGTGCTTAAAGATGATAGACTCCTCAACACACAATCACTCTCTCACATATTTGGCTTGGTAGAAGAGATTGGATTGGTGGAAAGCAACTTGGGGAGGCTAGAGATCAAGATTCATATGGATGGAGTGGAATAGCTTGATCTCAACACATGAGTAGGTGGCTCTCTCTTAGAAAATAGGATGTGGCAAGTATGGAATAGTTCTGAGTGCTTCTCTGTCGAGTGGGTGGTGGTGAAGGGGTATATATAGGCATCCCCAAAAATCCAACCGTTACACCTAAAGTGACCAACTCGGTGACACCGATGTGTGAATCTCGGTGGTACCAAAGTGACCAAAAGGCAGTAACTTTTGAATCTCGATGAGACCGATACATAACTCTTGGTGGTACCGATTAGGTGACTAACCTGACAGATTGCACAACTCGGTGACGCCGATTCTCAATTCTCGGTGGTACCGATTCTTGACCATGGCTAACCAGAGAGTTGGTCCAAAAACTCGGTGGGACCAATTCACAAAACTCGGTGGTACCGATGCTTGTGAATGGCTATCCAGGGAGTTGGTCCAAAGACTCGGTGAGACCTACTGGCAAAACTCGGTGGTACCGATACTTGAAAATGGCTAAACATAAAGTTGGCAACTGAACTCGGTGGCACCGATGCAGAATCGGTTGCACCGAATGGCTAGGGTTTGGCATGAGTCTGTCTGAGTTTGGGAATCGGTGGGACCGAGTGGCAATTGTTGGTTGCACCGATTTTGGATGTTTGGCTTTGGACAGACTTTTGTGGAAGAGCTTGTGGGTGTTTTTGGTGACTATCTCTTGTGCACGTGGAGCATCTTGTTCACCAACAGTACCTTACCCCCTTTTAATAGTATTGGCTTTCCTATGGACTCAAAGTGATTTCTCACAAAGTAAAATGTAGAGTCTTCTTGCTTGAAGCTTTGCCAATTCATTTCCTTGCATCTTGGGGTATCTCCTCACAATCCTTTTGCCAACCCGTGTCTCTCTATGGACTTTCACCTAAAATACACTAGGTAGAAATATTAGTCCAAGAGACAATGTATGTTGTCATGAATTATCAAAACCACCAAGGGAGCATGTTGTGCTTTCAATTGGGCTTCTATCGCCCGAGCATCATCCATCACGGTGGAAAAATATTGCTCGGGGCGCCTATGCTCCTTCCCAGGGGGTGGAGGCGCGGTGGCCATCTCGGTCGGCTTGAGCCTCGGCCAGTGCATCATGGTCCTTGCAAAGGCCATCCGAGCTCCCTCGATGCACGTAGAACGCTTTAGAGCATCAATCCGAGGCGCAGCGTTGCACAGTTTCTGCACCAAGCCGAAGCAACTGCTCCACAACGGCTCTGCAGGCCACAGCCGGATGCAGAGGTCCTTCATGGTCGGCTCCGCCATCCTGTGCAGCTCCATCAATTGCTTCATCTGATTGCTCAGGAGGGGAGGATGCTCGGGGGCTTGAAATTGCGCCCAGAACAGCCCCATCCCGAGAGGCAAAGTGTTTGTTCGCGTCCGCTGCACTCCTCGGGAGGTCCGTAAAGGCGCCTGAGGAACGCCACACCCGGGTGAGCAATGCAAACCTGTTACCACCAAAGGCACATTGCAGTAAGTACGGCTTACCATCCGCGATCGCCTTGACTTGGCGGAGTTCTTCTTCAAAGAACCGCCTATCAACTCACTCCGCTTTGAGCTCGGATTTCAGTGTGGATAGTTCGGTGGCCTGTTCTTCGTTCTTTTGCTCAAGGGCCTCGCACTTCGTGCTGGCATCCTTGAGCTCCAGCTGCACCTCTGCCACCCGGGCCTCATGCTTGTCGCTCACGGCTTTTAACGCCGACAATTTGGCTGCTGCTTGTTCGGCCGCAGCCTTCTCAACTGCGGCCTCCTGCCTCACCTTTTTCAACTCGGCCTTGAGGTTCTCGACCTCCGCGGCCACAGCTGTGGTAACAATGAGTAAATAACACTTAGGGATAACAATCCGGATATCTCAATCAATGAGGATAGACAATAACCCGAATGATACAATTCGGACTCACCTTGCATCTCGTCAAATCTCTTGTTCAGGCGATCGAGCTCCTCATCGGAGCTCTTGAGCTTCCGGTTTAGCTCGGCAAGCTCCACTGCGTTGGCAGCCGCCGCCGATGACGAGGCCTACAAAACAACTTATGTGCATTAAAACTCCCGAGCTGTCGGATTCAGACCCTCTGCGAAGTACTCTCCAGAGCTCTTCGAATAATGAGGGACAAAGGGTGCCTTGAGCATCGTTACTAATTTTCGGACATTTGACCCCCGGGTGGGTTTTTCAAACTCACCCAGGGCTCGGGGGCTACTACACTTATAAGGATTGCATAAACTTGGTAAATTAACTTTTTCTGGAAAAAAGAGTATTACGTGGCTCACCTTGAAGCCCGTCAAGAGACCGTTGAAGGCCTCTTTCAGTCCGCTATCAACGGAGTGAATGCCTTGCAAAACCGCACCCATATGGGCGCGGTGATCTTCGGCGATGGAGGAGCCGGATAAAGCTTCCTCCATCATGGCCGGCCACCCAGTCATGGGCGGCACCGGTGGTGACCTGCCAACCCTCCCTCCGGTGGGGGATTGGGCTGGCAGCTCCGGAGGCATAGAGCGCTCCGGAGATGTCCTCGGAGGGGACTGGACCGTACTTCGCCCCCCCTCTTTAGTTGCCAGGAGATGTTCCTCCTCCTGGTCTTCGGCGGCCGAGGTATTAACCTCAGCCATAACGTCGTCACCCCCGCTGCCAGTGTTTGGCTCAGAAGGAGCCTGGCGCGATAACACCTCCGTGGCCTCTTTCAAAACCTCAGGAGGCATAGGATGTGAAGTAGTCCCAGTTTCCGCCAGGTCGGCGGGAAAAGACTCCCCGTCTGAGATTTGTTCGGTGGGGAGATCACGTGGTGGGCTGCAAATTGAAAGACGTTCGCCCATTTAGCATTAAAAGCTCTATATAAGTGACCCAGAGGGTCTTCGAATTCATACCTTTGGGTTGGGGGCTTAACCCTTGGGTTCCTTCAGGGAACCTTCTCAAAAGCCTCAGACTCCTTATCGGAGTCTGAGTTATCGTCGGCCAGGACTGCCTTTGTCCAGCATGTCCTCTTCGGGGCAGGAGGATGTAGGTCCTCCGCGGCGTCCGCTGACGCCGCCCTTTTCCTTGTGAGGGGGGAGTCGCACACCCCTTCGTCCTCGTGCTCTTCCTCGTGAGTGGAAGAGGCATGGGTCTCCTCGGACTTAGTGTCCGGAAGACCCCTTAGACGAAGACCCTCTCGGGCCTCCTTCTTCTCCCCTTTCTTCTTCTTCTCCTTCTTCTCTGGCACCGAATACGGCGCCACGACGAGCATCTCCGTCAACAGATCCGACCGAGGGTCTTCGGGCTGCGGGGCCGGACAGTCAATTTGCACGGCCTTGCTCATCCATTTCTGTGAAGATGAGGGAGAAGGGGTTCAGCTCTTTGTCAAAAAAAGAACAGAGCCGGAGAATTAAAGTTTTGTCATACCTTGGTAGGAGGGGTTTCGGCGTCAAGACCGGTGTCCTCCTTCTCGGCCGGCCAGCTCTTCTGGGGCTTGAATAGCACTTTCCACAATTTCTCGTGGGTAGTACGGAAGAATTGGGGAGGCCCGGGGAGGCCCGGGGCTGGCAGGGGAGGAGACGGTGGCGGAGCATGACCTGGATCACGTTGACCAGCTCGATTCTGGCCTCAATCATCGCGGAGATGCGCTTCTACAGCGATTTTACCTCTGTGGCCGACCCCCAGTCAAGGCCTTTCTTGAGCCACGAGGTTAGCCTCGCGGGGGGTCCGGATCTGAACTCGGCAGGTGCCACCCAGTCCGCGCTCCTTGGTTCGGTGATGTAGAACCATTCCTTTTGCCAGATCTTGACCGTGTCGATAAAGGTGTCGTCCGGCCACACGACACGGGGGAGCTTGCTAATTACCGCCCCTCCACAATCCGCATGCACACCCGCAACTGTCTTCGGCTTGACGTTGAACACTTTGAGCCACAGGCCGAAGTGCGGCCGACCCGCAGCAAGGCTTCGCAGACGATGATGAACACCGAGATGTGCATGAAGGAGTTCGGGGGGAGGTCGTGGAAATCTAACCCGTAAAAGAACATGAGGCCCTTGACGAAGGGGTGGAGCGGAAAGCCCAGTCCCCGGATGAAATGGGGGACAAACACCACCCTCTCGCCCGGCTTTGGTGTGGGAACCACCTGATTCGCCTCTGGAGCGCGGTGGGCGATGTTGGCGGAGAGGTAGCCGGCATGCTTTAGCTCCCGAATGTCGTCGTCGGTGACGGAGGAGGCCTCCCACTTGCCCATGGAGCCTGAACCAGCCATGGCCGAACTCGGAGGGAAGATTTAGGAAGAACTAGATCTGGGCTCTCAGAGCTTGGGAAGGTTGAGGAGGCAAAGGGTGCGAATTTGGAGCGTGAATAGGCCTTGGGGGTTTTCTCCCTTTTATGGGGTGCCGTAATACCGAGAGCCTCCCTTCTACTGTGCCGTAGGCCTTGCCACTTCCCGAAACAATCGTGCCGTTATGCGCGCGTGGGATAACCCAGGGCATTAATCATATCCCGTAAGAAACGGGACACGATCTACACGTTGATAAGACGTGCCAATGGAGAAACGGCCTCGAACCGCGAATCGAGTTTTTGTAACCGGCTCAGCGGTCGTGATAGGCCACGACCCTTCGTCAGTAAGGTTGTCAGAAAATACTGTTCACACTTTGACATTCGGCCTTCGAGGTTAAGCGACTTATGGCGTCCGGATAACTACATGTTCGGATAATTACATGTCACTGGTGGCCGGAGTAGAGCCCGCCGATCATAAAGGGGGAAAAGAACTCGCCCCGCAAGCCGGAGACTCTGATCACGCGAAGCTGCTAGTGTCGTGACCCCTGGCATTGGGGGCTAGTTCGAGGGCTACTGAGGGAGTCCTGGACTAAGGGGTCCTCGGGCCGCCGGCCTATCTCTCATAGTCCGGCTTGGTGGGCCGCTCTCTGATTATTGCAAGAAGGGCCGGGATATGCGACGACCCCGTATTCTAGAAGGAAACCTCCGAAGACGCGGCGTGCACTCCAAGTAAAGATGAGGGGATCAACGTATTTACTTCCGGCTGGAGACTTATCATGTGTAAACCCTAGGTACCCCCGGGTGTCTATATAAACTGGGGGGATTAGGTCGTAGAGGGCGAAGAAACTCATCTAGGGTTTTGGCTACTTGATCTCGAGGTAGATCGACTCTGTAATCTTCATACACATAAATACAACCAAGCAGGATGTAGGGTTTTACCTCCACAGGAGGGCCCGAACCTGGGTAAACATCGTCTCCTTTGTCCCTTGTTACCCATCGATCCTAAACTCACAGCTCGGGACCCCCTACCCGAGATCCGCCGGTTTTGACACCGACAACCATCATCATCTACCAGGTTCCTAATCACAAATCTCATCTCCTTGCAATTACATTATTTGCCATTTGTCTCTCGTTTTCCTCTCCCCCACTTCACCAAATTTCCCGTTTTATTCGCCCTCTTTTTCGTTTGCCTTTTTCTCGCCGGATCTCTTTTTGTTTGCTTGTTTGCTTTCTTTGCTTGTGTTGCCATGTGCCTTCTATTTGCTTGCATCTTCGCTTGCTAAAGATCTATTGATATGGATCCTCATTCACTTGCTAATCTTTTCAAAAGACCAAATTATGATAAACCAATTGCTAGTGAGTTGAGTGCACTTGATTATCTCTATGAAGTTTTATTTGAAAATCATGAATCTGAAAATTTTGATGAAGTGTTGAAAGAAGAAATTTATAAGGTGATTCATGATAGCTCCTTGATTGAAAAGCATGATTGCAATGTTGCTAGTATGAATTCTCTAAATATCCATGATGCTAATAATATGCAAAGCCACAAGCTTGGGGATGCTATGTTTGATGAAGATGATATTTTTAGTCCCCCATGTTTTGATGAGCAAATTTATTATGAAGATTGCATGCATCCTATTTACGATGATGGTGATGACCCGTATGCTATAATGAGTAATGATAACCATAAAACTTATCATCATGGTTTTAATCTGCAATGTGGTTATGTCAATCAAGTGTCTCATGATAGTTATTTTGTTGAGTTTGCTCCCACTACCATGGATGAAAAGGAATTTGCTTATGTGAAGAGTAATGAAAATTCTATGTTTGTGCATCATAAAAAGAATGATTTATGTGATAGTTATATTGTTGAATTCCTTCATGATGCTATTGAAGTTTATTATGAGAGAGAAACATATGCTTGTAGGAATTGCAATAATATCAAGTTTCCTCTATGTGTTCAAAGTTTCGATGTTATGCTTGTTTTTGCCTTCCTATGCTAGTTGATTCTTGTTCCCATAAATTATTTGCTCACAAAATCCCTATGCATAGGAAGTGGGTTAGACTTAAATGTGCTTGTCATGAGATTCATTATTCTCTCTTGCATATTTCAATTACTACTTTTTAATTTTTATGTGAGCATCATTTAAATCATCATGCCTAGCTAGGGGCGTAAAACGATAGCGCTTGTTGGGAGGCAACCCAATGAATAAATTTATTTTCTTCTTTTTCTTTATGTTTTGAGTGTTGACACAATTATGCCTCTGTTATGATTGTGTTTTTATGTTTTATTTAGTGTTTGTGCCAAGTAAAGCCTTTAGGATGATTCATAAGATGAGCAGAAACAATGCTAAATCTGAAACAGAAACTTTGACTCCAGTGCACAAATTTTCTTTTTTACTGGAGCGTGGTAATGAGCTGAAATTTTGACACAGTGTTTCTATGTAAATTCTTTACATTGTCTTAATTTTTCAGAATTTTTAGAGTTACATAAGTATGGTTAGAGTACAGATTACTACAGACCGTTCTGTTTAAGACAGATTCTGTTTTCGTTGCATTGTGTGCTTGTTTTGATGAATCTATGGGTTGTATTGAAGGGTATAAGCCATGGTAAATTTAAAATATAGTAGGTATAATTCAATAATAAAATTTGAATGGGTTTGCAACAGTACTTAAAGTGGTGATTTGCTTTATTATACTAACGGATCTCACGAAGGTTTTGTTGAGTTTTGTGTGATTGAAGTTTTCAAGTTTTGGGTGAGATCACGATGGATGAAGGAATAAGGAGTGAGAAGAGCCTAAGCTTGGGGATGCTACAGCACCCCCCAAGATATATCCAAAGATAAACAAGCAACTAAGCTTGGGGATGCCCCGAGTGGCATCCCCTCTTTCTTCTAACAACCATCAGTATTTTACATGGAGCTATATTTTTATTCGTCACATATCATGAGTTTTGCTTGGAGCGTCTTGTATCACTTGAGTCTTTGCTTTTTAGTTTGTCACTAGTATCCTTGCTGGAAACACCTATATGAGAGAGCCAAAATTATGCTATGATTTGTTAGAATTGCTCTATATGCTTCACTTAAACTTTTTGAGCTATGGAATTGCTCTAGTGCTTCACTTATATCTTTTTGAGCACGGTGTGCTTGGAAACTTTTGAAGAAATACTCTCATGCTTCACTTAGATAAATTTGAGAGTTAGTAAATTTTGAATAAATCCTCTCATGCTTCACTTATAATATTTTGAGAGATGAAATCTTTATGCTCATGTGCTTCACTTAAATTTGCTTGAGCTTGTCAAAAGCAATGGCAATATATGAAACTAGTCCCAAAGTGATAGATATCCAAGGAGGATATAATAAAAAAATTCATGAAGATCATTGGACAAATTAAACTTGATTCCTTGTAATAGTTTTGAGACACGATGATAGTAATATGTGAGTCATGTTAGTGAGTAATTATGCTTTAGTAAGAATATTGGTGTTAAGGTTTGTGATTCCCTATGCAAGTACGAAAGTCAATAGTTGTGCAATGAAATTACATCCTACTTATGGTGCATTATTTGGTGTTAGTTATGCTCAATGCTCGCTTATGTGAATCTTCGTTTCTTGGTTGGTTGCTTCTCAATCTATTTGCTAGCCTCCACTTGTACTAAGTAGAAATACTACTTGTGCATCCAAAATCCTTAAACCCAGTTTTGCCTTATGAGTCCACCATACCTACCTATATGCGGCATTTCCATGCCGTTCTAAGCAAATTTGTATGTGCCATCTCTACTTTTCAAAATAAAATTTCTTTTTTGTGTGCTCGTACTGCTCAAGATGAGTGTTTATTCTCAAGATGAGTGTTATTCTCAAGATGAGTGTTTATTCAATATTTCTTTTCCATAACGGTAGGGGGTGTCCAATATTTTTCCATGCTAGACATGTTATTCTCAAGATGAGTGTTTATTCACTTGTCATTACACGAGAGTACGACGGTAATAGGGATGCCCAGTCCCGAAATAAATTTTTTTTACTTTATGTTGTCAAATAATAAATTCCTTGGAATGTGTTGGTATGGAAGGCAACCGTGGATATGGCCAGCCATGGATTGTGAAAGAATGGTGGAAAAAGGAATAAACTTTACTTTATGTTTGGGAACCGCCTATGATATATCTAGCATGGAAAGTATTGTGAACTACTTTGTCGTTTTCGTTGACAGGAAAGGCATGCCACCCAAAATATTTTTCTCTCTCAATTTAAACTTTGAGCTCTGGCACCTCTACAAATCCTTACTTCCCTCTGCGAAGGGCCTATCTATTTACTTTATGCAAATTTTATTTTTACTTTGAGTCTCCATCTTCTCTTATAAAGCACCAACTAGGGGGCACTATGATCGTACTTGAGCATTGGGCATAGCTAATATTTGAGTGTGTCTCATGAATGGATCAGTGATTGAGCATGATGGGCTAGGGATAACTTTCTTTAGTGTTGATATTTTGAAAGACATGGTTGCTTGTTGACATGCTTGAGTATTGAAGTCATTATGTTAAAACTAGACTATTGCTTTGAATCATCTATAAGTCCAAATGTCCATGCTATACAAAAGAAAAGAATATGAGATGAACATGTTAGGCAGCATTCCACATCAAAAATTCTATTTTTATCATTTACCTACTCCAGGACGAGTAGGAATTAAGCTTGGGGATGCTGATACGTCTCCAACGTATCTATAATTTTTGCTTGTTCCATGCTGTTATATTATCATTCTTTGATGTTTTACAATCATTTATAACAACTTTATATCATTTTTTGGGACTAACCTATTGACATAGTGCCAAAGTGCTAGCTGCGGTTTTTGCTTGTTTTTTACTTCGCAGAATATCAATATCAAACGGAGTCGAATCGCGACGAAACTTTTTGGAGATTTTTTCTGGACCAGAAGACACCCAGTGGGTAAAAGAACTGCCAGAGAGGTGGTCCGTGGAGACCACAACCCACCAGGGAGTGCCAGGGGGGCCCCGGCGCGCCCTGATGGGTTGTGCCCTCCTCGGGGCCCCTCTCCACTGCCTTTGATGCATATAAATTCCCAAATATTCCAAAAACCCTAGGGGAGTCGACAAAACACAATTCCAGCCGCCGCAAGTTCCAGAACCTCGAGATCCAATCTAAACAGCATCACGGAGGGGTTCATTTTCTTCATAGGTGCCTCTCCGACGATGCATGAGTAGTCCACCATAGATCTACGGGTCCGTAGGCAGTAGCTAGATGGCTTCCTCTCTCTCTCTCTCTCTCTCTCTCTCTCTTATGATTCTCAATACAATGGTCTCTTGGAGATCTATTTGATGTAAACTTCTGCAGTGTGTTTGTTGGGATCCGATGAATTTTGAGTTCATGATCAGTTTCTATCCATGAATATTATTTGAGTCTTCTTTGATCTCTTATATGCATGATTACTTACAGCCTCGTATTTCTTCTTCGAATTTTTGGTTTAGTTAGGCCAACTAGATCGATTTTTCTTGCCATGGGAAGAGGTGCTTTGTGATGGGTTCGATCTTGCGGTGTTCTTTCCCAGTGACAGAAGGGGCAGCAAGACACGCATGTATCGTTGCTATTAAGGATAACAAGATGGGGGTCTATTCCTACATGAATAGATCTTGTCTACATCATGTCATCGTTCTTATTGCATTACTCCGTTTTTCCATGAACTTAATACACTAGATGCATGTTAGATAGCGGTCGATGTGTGGAGTAATAGTGGTAGATGCAGGCAGGAGTCGGTCTACTTATCTTGGACGTGATGCCTATATAATGATCATCGCCTTGGATATCGTCATGACTATTCGATTTTCTATCAATTGCCTAACAGTAATTTGTTCACCCACCGTGCGCTATACTCATGAGAGAAGCCACTAGTGAATCCTACGCCCCCCCGGGTCTACTTTTCCAACATATTGCTTTCCGATCTATCTTTTTGCATCTTTGTTTTCAGATCTACAAAACCAAAAACCCAAAAATATATTGCTGCATATTTTATTTGCTCTTTTTATTTTGTGCTCTTGAGAGATCTATCTCTCCTATCTATCACTACCTAATCCATCTTTTTACCATAGAGAGATTGACAACCTCTCTTTCGCGTCGGGTTGCAAGTATTTGTTATTTGTGTGCAGGTGCTGCTTATTGGGTGGTGGTGATCCTCCTACTGGTTCGATAACCTTGGTTTCATAACTGAGGAAATACTTACCGTCGCTATGCTGCATCATCCCTTCCTCTTTGGGGAAATACCGACGCAGTCTCAAGCCACGTCAAAGACTCCATAAACGTGGATGTATGATAGCACCACCTATCGGAAGCACGGGAAAAAAAATCTTCGTGTCCACAATTGCGTTTGATCTTCCTATCTCTACTCTTTTACATGTGCTTGTCTTACTTTCCGCTGCCATACTTGTTGACTAGCATGTGTAGGGTGCATTAGACTTGTTATAATTGCTAAAATCTGCCCACCAATTAACTTGGGAAAAGGTTAGGTTTTAATTCTTGCAAGTAGTCTATTCACCCCCCTCTAGACGTCTCTTCTATCGATCCTACAAGTGGTATCAGAGCTTTGGTCTCCATAGCTTTGATTTCATGACCGTGGAGGAAGATGGATGTGTCTAGTTTGGGGAGTATTAGTTGTAGAGTGCCCGTTCTCGATGGGGAGTACTATAGTCAATGGAAATATGAGATGCTTGAGTTATTCAGTGAATTCCATTTGAGAAAATGTGTTAAGAGTCCCTATGTACCTCCCATTGATCCCTTACATCCCACACACGAAGAGTAAATTGATATGCTTCGCAATCTTAGAACTGTTAATCTTATCATTAAAGGATTGCCTAGAATTGTGCTTAATCAAATGAAGAATTTTGAATGTGCTTATACTTTGTGGAGTGATTTGGAGAAACGATATCCAAATTTTTCATTGAGTAATGTTGACGAAATTCTTCATAAAACCATCGCTTTTCACAAAATGATGCCTAGTGATCCTAAGTTTGATGATTATCTATTTGATCTTAGAGACCTCATGCGTGCTAAAGGAGATGTCATAACTATCAACAACATCATTGTAGAGGCCATTCGCATTCATAATCTTGAACATTGTCATGAATACAACTCTAACAAATCTCTTGTTTCTTATGACGAGGATTTCCCACTTGATGATGACAATGTGGAACATGGATACTATGATGAAGATGAGTTGTTCGACATCGAGTATGAGAAGACAATGAAGAATCTAAGTCTCATGGCAAACTTCAAGGATTACATGTCCGGAGGAAAACAGTGGATTCTCGATAGTGGATGCACCGATCCTTTGACCGGAGATAGAGACATGTTTGAAGAGATCACACCAAACCATGGACCGGGAAGGTATGTGACTTTTGGAGACAATTCCAAGGGTAAGGTACTCGGTCTTGGTAAGGTGGCCATATCTCATGATAGCTCTCTTCAAAATGTCATGCGTGTTGAATCCCTTGGCTATAATCTTCTTTTAGTATCTAGACTTGCCGACTTTGGTTTCAATGTGCTATTTACTAAAGTAGTTTGCCAAGTATTTTGTCAAGAAAATCATAACATGGTCTTTACCGGTTTCCGTAGAGGTGATCTATACATTGTTGACTTCACTAAGAGATCCAAACCTCGCACTTGTCTTATTGCGAAATCTTCTAAAGGTTGGCTTTGGCATAGAAGACTAGGACATGTTGGTATGCGTAATCTAGACAAGCTCATCAAAGGTGATCATATTCTTGGTGTTAAAGATGTTATCTTTAACAAAGATAGACTTTGTAGTGCTTTTCAAGCCGGAAAGCAAGTAGGTGGAAGTCATCCTGTAAAGAACATAATGACTACTAGGAGACCACTCGAGTTACTTCATATGGATCTTTTTGGTCCCAATGCTTACAAGAGCCTCGGTGGAAATTCCTTTGGTCTAGTCATAGTTGATGATTTTTCCAGATTTACGTGGGTATTCTTTCTTGATGATAAGTCGCAGGTGCAAAAGATCTTCAAGAACTTCGCTCGCAAAGCTCAAAATCAGTTTGAAGTGAAGATCAAGAAAGTTTGGAGCGACAACGGATCGGAGTTCAAGAACACAAATGTAGACACCTTTCTTGACGAAGAAGGGATTCTACATGAGTTCTCGGCTACGTACACGCCTCAACAAAATGGAGTTGTTGAGAGGAAGAACCAAACTCTTATTGAGATGGCAAGAATGATGCTCGACGAATACAAGACGCCAAGACACTTTTGGGTGGAAGTCGTTGAGACAGCTTGTCATGCCACGAACCGACTCTATCTTCACAAGCTTCTCGGTAAAACTGCATATGAGCTACTCACCGGTAACAAGCCCCAAGTTGGATACTTTCGGGTATTTGGATCCAAGTGTTACATTCTTGATAAGCATCGTCGTTCTAAATTTGCTCCTCAATCTCATGAAGGTTTCCTACTCGGTTACGAATCAAACCCTCACACTTACCGTGTCTACAACAACTTCACTCGAAAAGTTGAAGAGACGGTAGATGTGAAGTTTGATGAATCTAATGGTTCGCAAGTCGAGAAATTGCCAAATGATGTAGGAGATAAGGAACCTTCGGAAGCTATCCAAGACTTGTCCATCGGCAAGATTCGTCCCATGGAGGTGAAGGAGAGTACTTCATCAACCCAAGTGGAAGCCCCTACTTCACATCAAGGCGAACCTCAACATGACATGGAGGCATCCACAAGCGGTACACGCCAAGATGAGGAGGAGGAAGAAGTTCATCATGATGATCCACCACAACCACCTTCACCAACACCTCAAGGGAACGACACCTTCAACAACAACGAAGAAGAAGATGATGATGAAGAAGCTCCACCATCCAACAAGCAAAAGATACCCCGAGTACGAGCAAGAGTGTACAAAAACCATCCTCTAAATCAAATCTTCGGTGACATACAAACCGGGAGGATAACTCGCTATAAAACTCGATTAGCTAACTTTTGTGAGCATTATTCATTCATATCTAGCATTGAGCCTTTGAAGGTAGAAGAAGCTCTTCAGGACCCGGATTGGGTGAATGCTATGCACGAGGAGCTACACAGCTTCGAGAGGAACGAAGTGTGGACACTAGTGGAGAAGCCCAAAGATGAGCAAAACATCATTGGAACCAAATGGGTGTTTCGGAACAAACAAGACGAAGACGGTCAAGTCGTACGCAACAAGGCGTGTCTCGTGGCTCAAGGCTACACCCAAGTCGAAGGTATGGACTACGGTGAGACCTATGCACCCATTGCTAGACTTGAAGCTATCCGCATTCTTCTTGCTTATGCTAATCACCATGATATCACGCTTTATCAAATGAACATTAAAAGTGAATTCATAAATGGTGAGATTGAAGAAGAGGTCTATGTTAAACAACCCCCTGGTTTTGTGAATCCTAAGAAACCTAACCATGTTTACAAGCTTCGTAAAGCTCTTTATGGACTTAAGCAAGCACCACGTGCTTGGTATAAATGCTTAACGAAGTTTCTCATTGAGAAGGGTTTTGAAATTGGTAAAATTGATGCAACCTTATTCACTAAGAGAGTTAATGGTGAATTATTTGTGTGCCAAATCTATGTGTATGATATTATCTTTGGATCTACTAACCCACAATTTAGTGGAAGATTTGGAAGGTTGATGCCCGAGAAGTATGAGATGTCCATGATGTGTGAGCTGAAATTCTTCCTTGGTTTGCAAATCAAGCAAACGAGAGAAGGAACTTTCATCTCTCAAACCAAGTATACCAAGGAATTGATCAAGAAGTTCAACATGCAAGAGTGTAAAGGTATGAAAACCCCTATGCCTACTAGTGGACATGTTGATCTTACCAAGGAGGACAAACCGGTTGATTAAAATGTTTATCGATCAATGATTGGCTCATTGCTATATCTATGTGCCTCCCGTCCCGATATCATGCTTAGTGTGTGCATGTGCGCTAGATATCAAGATGCTCCTAAAGAGTGTCATCTTAAGGCCGTGAAAAGAATTGTGAGATACTTGATACAAACACCAAACTTTGGCATATGGTATCCCAAGGGATCTTCCTTTAACCTTGTTGGCTATTCCGACTCGGACTATGCCGGAGATAAGGTTGATAGAAAATCCACCTCGGGTACATGTCAATTTCTTGGTAGATCTCTTGTGTCTTGGTCCTCCAAGAAACAAAACTCGGTATCTCTATCTACCGCCGAAGCGGAATACATTGCCGTCGGATCATGTTGTGCTCAATTGCTATGGATGACTCAAACTCTTAAGGATTATGGAATCCATGTGAGACATGTTCCATTATTGTGTGACAATGAGAGTGCTATTAAGATTGCTTATAATCCCGTGCAACATTCTCGAACTAAGCATATTCAAGTTCGTCATCATTTTATTCGTGATCATGTTGCCAAAGGGGACATTAAACTCAAACATGTTCACACCAACAAGCAATTGGCCGATATCTTTACTAAGCCACTTGATGAGAAAGTGTTTTGTCACTTGAGGAGTGAGTTGAACATCATTGATGCTTCAAACTTGATCTAGACTCACTCGGATGCATGCAAGGGCATGAGCTTACATGACTATTCCATGTTACACTTGATATGACACTATCTTATACCTTGGAAATATATGCTCCCTTGTATTGCATCTAACCTTTTGTAGGTACTTGGAAGAACTACACTCCACAAGATTGCCATCAACTCACATCACAAGAAATCTTGTCAAAAGCCAAGTATCCACAACCCTTCTTTGATGATGGAAGGAAGAAGACAACACAAACTATATCCTTGACTTACATATGATGAAAATTTCATTCTTGTCATTTGGATATATCTTGTTCTTCCTTGCATGACTAGCCCATGTAGGTGAAAATAGAACCAAAATGATCAAGGATTGCTCTCAACTCAAGGTGATCTTCATCAACTTCGAGCATCCACAAGAAGTTCTTCTACATGCCACGTCATCAACATCACTCAAAGGTATGTAATCATATCCTTGAAGAAGCTTTACTCCAAGTCATGAGCTAAAGCAACTCAAGTGATATGAAAACATTAAAATGCCTAATCGAAAAATGGCAACCCCATTTTGAGCTTAACGTAGAGTATGACCTATGATCAAGTATTTTTGCTTGGCTCCTAAGTCAGTATACTCTAATATAGGTGACCTAGTCACCGACCATCGTCTAGATGAAGATTCTTGTGTCGTTTATCTTATAGTTGTTTATTTTCTGGGAACCACTCAACCCTCATCTGGTTGATATTTCTTTGTAAATTCTTTTGAATCCTATTTGCAAATCCTTTTGTAGTTTTATTACAAGTTTTCTAAAATCATTTGAGATCTTCTGAAAGCTGCCAAGTTTCTGTTCAGTCCTCGGAGTCTCCGATTCAAATCAGTTGGTATCACTGACTTTGCAGATAGGCTGCAGATCCACTATTCGGTTCTACCGATTCACTTGGCTCGGAGCTACCGATTTTTCTATCTTCCATACTCTTTGAAAATTTAGCAAATCTCCATCTCTTCAAGGATTCCTTTATTAAAAAAAATGGAGGAGAAATTTTATTCAAGGATCCCTAAGATTAAGGGGGAGAAATCTTACAAGCTTTCAGATAAGTGAAGGGGGGAGAAATTACACTCAATGATCCCTCAGACTTAAATGCTCTCTATGATCCTTACATTCTCTGATCCCTACTTTCTATGACCCTTGTTTTCTAGAATCCCTTCTCACTCCATGATCCCTTTTATCTGACCCTGTGTATGAACCTTTTTGGTAATTAATGCCAAAGGGGGAGAAATACCAAAGCTTCAATGCAGAGGGGAAGATAGACCAAAGGGGGAGATATAAAATTAAGGGGGAGAATACCAAAGTCTGTGCCTATCCATAGGGGGAGAGAGTATATCAAATCTTGTTCTATCCTTTAAGGAGAGAGAAAATATGTTTTATTCTATTTTGACTACTCATGTTAGACTTGTCTCACCCTACCTACTCCAATATCTACATGCTAAGATTCAGGGGAGAGAATGACCTAAAATTTCATATTTAGGGGAGAAAGTTCTAAATGATCTTGGAGACATATCAATCTCAAGGAATACTATCTTCTGTATGTTCTCCACATCTTGGTACTGTTGAGTTCTATTGCATTTTTGGTATGTAAAACACTCTTGTGTTCCCTAACATTGTTTTCTCAAGTGTGTTTCTACTATTAGGATGCTCAAGAACTCAAGGTAAGTATATGCATCATATCTTTGATCAAGATGATCTCTTGCTTCTTGCACATATTGTTTGCAAGAGTGAAGTCTTGAACAAGGATACAACTCATTCATATATATTTGATGCATATAGCCAAGATACACATGACTCTTCATATCCCTTCTACTATATGTGTATCCATGCATTCCAAAGCAACTATTCTCTAAAGGGATTGCACACATTTAGGGGGGCATATTTTAGTCATGTGTCTCTCAAAGTCTTCATTATATCTTTGCGTATATTTACTTGAAGCTTTGATTGTATGTTGTCATCAATTACCAAAAAGGGGGAGATTGAAAGCACATATGCTCCCTTGGTGGTTTTGATAATTCATGACAACATACATTGTCTCTTGGACTAACATTTCTACCTAGTTTATGTCAGGTCTAGTCCACAGGGATTGTTGGCAACAGGGTGTGAGGAGATTCCCCAAGAAGAAGAAGAAAAAGAAGAACTATAGGATTGGCAAAGCTGCAAGCAAAGAGACTCTACACTTTACTTTGTGAGAAATCACTTCGAGTCCATAGGAAAGCCAATACTATTAAAAGGGGGTGAGGTAATGTTGGTGAACAAAATGCTCCACGTGCACAAGTGCTAGCCACCAAAACCACCCACAAGCTCTCCCACAAAAATACTCTGTCTAAACCCTACTACACAAAATCGGGGACACCAAGTTTTCCTACTCGGCCCAACCGATTTTCTTCTCAGACAGAACCCAGCCAAACCCTAGCTTCTTGGTACAACCAAGTTCTATATTGGTGCAACCGAGTTTTGGTGACCAACATTCTGGTGTCCTATTTTATAAAATCGGAATTTTCGAGTTTTATGATTCGGTGTCACCGAGTTTGGAAACTGCCCTCGGCCACTCATATCGGTACTACCGAGAATCATATATCGGTCTCACCGAGATTCCTAAAGTTGCCACATTTTGAACAAATCGGTACGACCGAGTTTTACTTCGGTTTCACCGAGTTGGTCAATAATGGTGTAACGGTGGGATTTTTGGAGATGCCTATATATACCCCTCCACCACCACTCACTCGTAAGAGAAGCACTCAAAACTATTCCACACTTGCCATGTCCAAATTTCTGAGAGAGAACCACCTACCCTTGTGTTGAGGTCAAGATCATCCACTCCAACCATATGGATCTTGATTTCTAGCCTCCCCAAGTTGCTTTCCACCCAATCAATCTTTTCTACCAAGCCAAATCTGTGAGAGAGTGATTGAGTGTTGAGGAGTCTATCACCTTGAAGCACAAGAGCAAGGAGTTCATCATCATTACCACATCCATTACCTTTTGGTGGGTGGTGCCTCCTAGATTGGTTAGGTGTCGCTTGGGAGCCTCCTACTTCGTGTTGTGGAGTTGAACCAAGAAGTTTGTAAGGGCAAGGAGATCGCCTACTTCGTGAAGATCTACCCATAGTGAGGCTAGTCCTTCGTGGACGGAAGCCGTTATGGAATAGTCAAGGTTGCTACTTCGTGGACCCTTATGGGTAGAGCCCTCCGTGGACTATCGCGACCGTTACCCTCCGTGGGTTGAAGACTCCATAAACGTGGATGTACGATAGCGCCACCTATCGGAACCACGGGAAAAAATCTTCGTGTCTACAATTGTGTTTGCTCTTCCTATCTCTTCTCTCTTACACGTGCTTGTCTTACTTTCCGCTGCCAGACTTGTTGACTAGCATGTGTAGGGTGCATTAGACTTGTTATAATTGCTAAAATCTGTCCACCAATTAACTTGGGAAAAAGGTTAGGTTTTAATTCTTGCAATTAGTCTATTCACCCCCCCTCTAGACGTCTCTTCTATCGATCCTACAAGTGGTATCATAGCTTTGGTCTCCATAGCTTCGGTTTCATTACCGTGGAGGAAGATGGATGTGTCTAGTTTGGGGAGTATTAGTTGTAGAGTGCCCGTTCTCGATGGGGAGTACTATAGTCAATGGAAATATGAGATGCTTGAGCTATTCAATGAATTCCATTTGAGCAAGTGTGTTAAGAGTCCTTATGTACCTCCCATTGATCCCTTACATCCCAAACACGAAGAGTAAACTAACCCGGACTGACGCTGTTTTCAGCAGAACTATCTTGGTGTTATTTTTGTGCAGAAATAAAAGTTCTCGATATCGGACGAAACTTTTTGTGAATTAATTTTGAGAATTATAATGAATTATGGAGCGAAGACCTGCCGGAGGGGGTGTGCTAGGGGGGCACCACACATCAGGGCGCGGCCCCCCTAGGTCGTGCCCTGATGGCTTGTGGGGCCCTCGTGGCTCCTCCGACCCTAATTCCAGTCCTATAAAATCACATCTGCGGAGAAAAAAATTAGAGAGAAGTTTTCATCACGTTTCACGAGACGGAGCCGCCACCACCTCCTGTTCTTCCTCGGGAGGGCTGATCTGGAGCCTGTTTTGGGCTCCGGAGAGGGGAAATCGTCGTCGTCGTCATCACCAAAACTTCTCCATCAACACCGGCATGATGCTCACCACCGGGAGTGAGTAATTCCTTTTTAGGCTAGCTGGACGGTGGTGGGATTGGATGAGATTGATCATGTAATCGAGTTAAGTTTTATAGGGCTTGGTCCCTAGTATCCACTATGTTCTGAGATTGATGTTGATATGTGATACGTCTCCAACGTATCGATAATTTATGAAGTATTCATGTCATATTTGCCTATGTTTTTACTATTGTTTTATGATTTATTGGGACTAACCTATTAATGGTTGCAAAATTGCACAAGTGCTTGTTTCACACTTTGATGTGTAGGAATTAATTGGAAATTTTCGAAAAAAACGCAAAAAGAGCCTTGTTGGAGGACTCTGACTTTCCTGAAATCTGTCCACGAACAGTTTTTATAGATCATCAGTTTGAACCCTGAAGATGGCGTCAAATGGAAAAAGTTAAAACTAGGAAAGTGTGGATAATTTTATGGCAATAATTCTGGACTACAAATTTGTCCAAAACGGAGTTCTGATGCGATCTGGAGACCCATTTTACTGAAGGAAAATATCTGATTACGGGATTACGAGAATTGATGACGTGATTGAGTCCAACTCTTACCATATCTGACATATTCGGCCAAGCCACGATTTTGGGGACTCATGATGGCTGTGAGGAGCCCCTAGGAAGGTTCTAGAGGTGCCCAAGAGCCATTGGATCAAGGGTCCATCCATCGGAGGGCCATAGAGCACCACAGAGGCACATATAAGGAGAGGAAAACCCTAATTTCGGGGGAGCCATCAAGAGCCACGAATTTGCCTCTCCCTTGGCAGCCGCCAAGAAGGGGAGAGGATCCTCCATTGCAGCACCAAGACCAAGGAAGAAGGGGGGCAACGGGCCGCCGCCCGTCGCCACCGCCGCCGCCCGTCGCCGGCGCCGTGGCCGCCATCGACTCCATCTCTTCGGGCTGCACCTCTCCATCAACAAATCTCTCTTTCTCACCATGATAATGTGTGAGTAATCCTCCTCGGGGCTGAGGGTATGTACCAATAGCTATGTGTTCAATCTCTCTCTCGTGTTCTTGAGATGTCACGATCTTGATGTATCACGGGCTTTGTTAATATAGTCGGATCATATGATGTGTTTCCCTCTTTTATCTAGTTGTGATGAATTGAGTTTTCCCTTTGAGATTTCGTTACCGGATTGAATACTTTTATGGATTTGAGAACACTTGATATATGTCTTGCATGCGGATACCCGTGGTGACAATAGGGTGTTCAATTGATTCACTTGATATATGTTTTGGTACTCAACTTGCGGATTCCCACGGTGACATTGGGGTAATCTATGCATAGGGGTTGATACACGTTCTTGTCCTACTTTCTCCGATAGAAATCTTGGGGCACTCTTTAAGGTTCTTTGTGTGGATTGAGTATTATGAATCTGAAATTTTTTGATGCGTATCATATAATTAACTCATGGATACTTGTGGTGACATTGGAGTATCTAGGTGACATTAGAGTTGGTTGATGCGTATCATATTGTGTTATTCTAGTACGAACTCTTAGATAGATCGAACGAAAAGGATAATTTGATGTTATCTTAGTACGAACTCTTGAATAGATCGATCGGAAAGGATAACTTTAAGGTGGTTTCATACCCTACAAACAATTTCTTCTTATGTTCTCCGCTAGATAAGAACTTTGGAGTGATTCTTCGTTGCACGTTGAGGGATGGTTATGTGATCCAATTATATTAGCATTGTTGAGAGATTGCACTAGCGAAAGTATGGACCCTAGGCCTTGTTTTCAAGCATTGCAATACCGTTTGTGCTCACTTTTGTTACTTGCTACCTTGCTGTTTTTATATTTTCAGATTATAAAAACCTATATCTACCATCCATATTGCACTTGTATCACCATCTCTTTGCCGAACTAGTGCACCTATACAATTTGCCATTGTATTAGGTGTGTTGGGGACACAAGAGATTTCTTGTATTTGATTGCAGGGTTGTTTGAGAGAGACCATCTTCATCCTACACCTCCCACGGGTTGATAAACGTTAGGTCCTCCACTTGAGGGAAAATTGCTACTGTCCTACAAAACTCTGCGTTTGGAGGCCCAACAAAGTCTACAAGAATAAAGTTGCATAGTAGACATCACTATGACTTTGCTATGCTTAATGCTTGTCACTAGGGCCCGAGTGCCATGATTTCAGATCTGAACCTATTATGTTTTCATGAATATAAGAGTAATTTGGATCCTATCTTGCAAGTTGTATGCACCTATTACGTGTCTTGATCCGCATACCCCAAGGTGACAATAATTGGGATTCTTTCCGGTGATTGCCATAGTTTGAGGAGTTCATGTATTCACCATGTGTTAATGCTTTGTTCTGGTTCTCTATTAAAAGGAGGCATTAATATCCCTTAGTTTCCAATAGGACCCCGCTGCCACGGGAGGGTAGGACAAAAGATGTCATGCAAGTTCTTATCGCAATCACGTATGACTATATACGGAATACATGCCTACATTACATTGATGAATTGGAGCTAGTTTTGTGTCGCCCTAGTGTGTAACTGTCATATGATCAATGTCATCTAAATCATTATCCATCACCAATCCACGTGCCTAAGCTTTATATATACCGAATCTTGCTAAGTTACTTTTGCTACTGCTACTATCACAACTGCTACAAAATTGCTGTTGTCACTACTACTGTTACTTTTGCTACTACTATTTGCTGTGCTATTAAACCTTTGCTATAGAGAGATATCCCAGGTGTGGTTGAATTGACAACTCAACTGTCAAGGCCAATAAATATTCTTTGGCTCCCCTTGTGTCGAACCAATAAATTAGGGTGAAATACTACCCGTGAAGACTGTCGCGATCCCCTACACTTGTGGGTTATCAACATGCACCTAGTGATAATGAAAAGGAGGAGGATGATAATACTGTGCAAGTAGATGCTCCACCAGATAGTAATAAAGAACATGATAATGATGTAGAAATAGAACCTGCTGATGATCTTGATAACCCACCTCCTAAAAATAAACGTTATGATAAGAGAGACTTTGTTGCTAGAAAACATGGGAAGGAAAGATAGCCATGGGTTCAAAAAACCATGCCATTCCCTCGTAAGGCTTCTAAGAGTAAGGACGATGAAGATTTTGAGCGCTTTGCTGAAATGATTAGACCTGTCCTTTTGCGTACTCGTTTGACTGATATACTGAAAATGCCTTTGGATTCTAAGTACATGAAAGATATTATTACCAACAAAAGAAAAATACCTGAAACTGAAATTGCTACTATGCTAGCCAATTATTCTTTTGATGCAGGAATACCTAAGAAGCTAGGAGATCCTGGCATACCCACAATACCTTGCTCTATTAAAAGAAATTATGTTAAAACTGCTCTATGTGATTTAGGGGCCGGTGTTAGTGTTATGCCTTTCTCCCTTTATAAAAGACTTGATTTGAGTAAGCTTACACCTACTAAGATATCTTTGCAAATGGCTGATAAATCCACTGCTTTACCTATTGGAATTTGCGAGGACGTTCCTGTTGTGGTTGCAAATGTAACTATCTTGACAGACTTTGTTATTCTTGATATGCCCGAGGACGACAATATGTCGATCATCCTTGGTAGACCCTTTTTAAATACTGTAGGGGCTGTTATTGATTGCAATAAAAGCAAGGTTACCTTTCATGTCAATAGCAAGCAACATACCGTTCATTTTCCGAAGAAGCAAACTTTGGTCAATAATATTAATGTCATTGAGCCTACTCCCACGGTTATCATTGGAAGTTTTACAATTCCTTTACCTACTGTCAAGAAGAAATATTATAATCTTATTGTTGGGGAGATGCAAATCCCCATTGAGGTAACCTAGTGATATACGAAAATTCTTCGGTGGCATGTTAATCGGAAACGGTTGTTAATATGACTTGATCAACCTTATTAATGGTTCCTTTTCGGAAGGCATGTGATTGATGAATTTAGTATTCACAACTCTCTATATCAAAAGTTTATCCTCTGTTATTTTCAGTTTATATAAAATAAATTAGGATGATTTTTCGTTTTTCTGTTTTTTCCCGTGTGTAGAAAAATGACCGAAAATAAAAAGTCTCAGATTGCCACAAAAATTTAACATGAATTTTTCTGGATTAAATAAGAATTTTCGGCATAAAAATTACAGCAGGGGACTGCACCTGTGGGGCACAAGCCTACAGGGCGCGGCCCCCCTAGGTCGTGCCCTGATGGCTTGTGGGGCCCACAAGGCCCCCTGCCTTATCTCTTCAGCCCACTCTTTCTCCTACCTCCAGCAAAAATTTCCTATCCATCTCTCTCCCGTGTTCTTCACCTAGAAACTGAAATTTTCGATCTCCTTGCTCGGAACCCTGTTTCCGAAACTGTTTTGAGGAATTGTTCCTTGGTATGTGACTCCTCCACTCCTCCAATTAGTGTTTGTTTTAGTGGTTTATATTTTGCAAAATGTGCTACACTTGATGCTACAGAAAATGAGCTTCCATGTGGAATTCTTTGAGTTCCAAGTAGTAAGAATGCTTGATATGGCCTCTAGGCATCCCTATGAGTTGTTGCTATCAATCTTCCAAAGTTTTATTGACATGAATTTGTGACTAAAAAATTTCAGAAATTTGTGCTTAGGAAAATGAACTTCTTGAGGAGAGGTTCTTCAAGCCGGAGCCCCAAGGGAGTTGTTAGGAGAACTCAGGACCGAGACATCAACCTTGTTCGCAACACGGAGGTTAGGCCATGTGAATGGCCACATACGCCCTTGATACGTCTCCAACGTATCTATAATTTTTTATTATTCCATGCTGATATATTATCATTTTAGGATACTTTTTGGGTATTTATTTACCAATTTATAATATTTTTGAGCACTAACCTATTGACCCAGTGCCAGTTCCTGTTTTCTGCGTGTTTTTGCCTTTTGAGAGTTACAATACTAAACGGAGTCCAATTGCCACGAAATTTTTTGGTGATTTTTTCTGGACAAATACATGACCTAGAAGCTTCGGAGGAGGGACAGGAGATGCACCAGGGGCCCACCACATATCCAGCCGCGCCCCCTAGGGGAGGGCACGGTGAGATATGTGGTGGCCCCCTCGAGACTCTCCGGACGTCGTTATCTGGCCTATAAATTCACATATACCCTAGAAACACCAGAGGCGCTCCCAAAACACTTTTTTCGCCGCCACAAGTCTCTATTCCGATGGGAGGCCATCTACACCTCCGTTCCGGCACCCTGCCGGAGGGGAGATCTATCACGGAGGGCCTCTTCATCAACCTTGCTGCCCTCACCATGATGTGTGAGTAGTTCACCACAGACCTACGGGTCCATAGGTAGTACCTAGATGGCAATCTCTCTCTCTCTCTCTTGATCTTCAATACAATTTTCATCGCATCTTTGCCTTGATCTATCCGATGTAATCCCTTTGTATGGTGTGTTTGTTGGGATCCGATGAATTGTGAGTTTATGTTCAGATTATTCATGAAAAGTATTTGAGTCAAACCTGATTATTATGATTCTTATTTGCATGATCATCATAGCTTCGTAATGCTCTCCGATCTATTGAGATAGTTTGGCCAACTAGATTGATATTTCTTCGGTGGGAGTGGTGCGTTGTAGTAGGTTCAACCTGACGAGTTTCTATATCCCAGTGACAGAAGGGGACAAGTTGCATCTTTGTGTTGTTCCTGCTAAGGATAAAACGATGGGGTTTATTCATATTAGTTGAGTATACTTTGTCTACATCATGTCATCGTTCTCCAAGCATTACTCGGTTTGTCATGAACATAATACGTAGAGAGGCAAGCATAGAAGCGCTCTTGAAGTGGAGTAATAGTAGTAGGTGCAGGCAGGAGTCGGCCTATTTGCTTATGGACGTGATGCCTATATATACATGGTCATTGCCGTGAACATCGCATAATTATTCGCTTTTCTATCAATTGCCCAACGGTAATTTGTTTACCCACCGTATGCTTTGCTTATGAGAGATGCCACTAGAGAACTCTACGCCCCCGGGTCTATTCACTTATATATTCACAAACGCTATCATTACCTTGCTGTTATTTATTACCTTTTATTTTATTTTGCACTTTACTATTATCTACAATTATCTACACAACTCACTTGCTTGCAAATAACGAGATCAAGGGGATTGACGACCCTCTTGCCGGCGTTGGGTGCAAGTTGTTTGTTCTTTTGTGTGTAGCCGCTGAAGACGGTTGAGGATTGGTATTCCTATTGGTTCGATAAACCTTGGTTTCATAACTAAGGGAAATACTTACCCACTTTGTGCTGTGATTATCCGTTCCTCTTCGCGGAAAACCCAACGTAGATCACGAGTATCAGGAAGGATTTCTGACGCCGTTGCTGGGGAATACCATCACCAACTATCAAGTAACTTCGCACAAAATTTCATTCACTTGTTCTTCTTTTTATTAACTGTTATATTTAATTTGTCTCATAAAAAACAAAAATACAAAAATATTTACCTTTGCTTGTTACTAGTTCTTGCTTGAAGTCATGGCTAGTTCTTCTTTTGTGCGTCTCACTCCCAATAATGATCTTATCAATTTTACACAAAGGGGAGGAGAAAGTTTGAAGGATGCATGGTATAGGATTTGCCATGCCCAAAATAAAGCAACTAATAAGCTATCCACCACCAATTTTCTTCATAATTTCTATGTTGGTGTGACAACTTGGTATAGGTTTGTCCTTGACACCATCACCGGTGGGAACTTCTTAATGTGTCATACTTTGGATGCTTATAATGCAATTGAAAATCTTGTTGGAACACCACCCCTTATCGTTAATGAAACCAATTTGACATTGGAACATGTTATGCAAAGGCTTGATGCTATTGAAAAGAAAATGATCACTAGTGAGCCTATTGAGGAGTTAGATAAAAAACTTCATAATCATATCACTCAATTTGGGTCACGGGTAGGAATAACTTTGAAAACTTTAAAGGAAAAGGATGCTAATATTGATAAGAGGGTAGAACAAGGATTGAGTAGAATTTATAAAATGTAGGAGGTTATTGACAAAGTGAGCTCTGCTTTCACACCATACAAAACTAGTGCTAGTACCTCACAAGACAAAATTCCCAAGTTCATATTTATTCCTAAGAGCATTAGTACACCTCCTTCCAAAAGAAACGAATATCTCAAAATGATTAGTGTTCACTCCAACTTTTTGAACTTGATCAAGGAACCTATGGTCAAGCCTTCCATTGTTCCTATTAATCATAGTTGTGTTATCAAGGAGCTGAATGTCAAAGATGACAACACTTGAAACTATGCATTATACCTAGCTAGGGGCATAAAACAATAGCGCTTGTTGGGAGGCAACCCAATATGTATCTTTATTTTTGTTTCTTACTTTATGTTTTTTGTGTGATAACATGATTATTGCCTCTGTAATGATTATGTTTTTATGTTTTAATTAGTGTTTGTGCCAAGTAAAGCCTTTGGGATGACTCACAAGATGAGTAGAAACGATGCTGAATCTGAGACAGAAACTTTGACTCCAGTGCAGGAATTTTCATTTTTTACTGGAGCGTGATAATGATCTTAAATTTTAACACAGTATTGATATACAAATTCTTTACGTTGTACTAATTTTTCAGAATTTTGAGAGTTACAGCAGTATGGGCTCTTTACAGATTGCTACAGACTGTTCATTTTAAACAGATTCTGTTTTGCTTGCATAGTTTGCTTGTTTTGATTATGCCATGGACTATATCGGGGGGTGTAAGCCATGGGGAAGTTAGAATACAGTACCTATTATGCAAAAATGAATTTGGATGAATTTATCACAGTACCTCAAGTATGCAATATGTTTCTTATACTAACGGATCTCACGAAGTTTTGTTGAGTTTTGTGTGATTGAAGTTTTCAAGTTTTGGGTGTGATCACGATGGACTACGGAAGAAGGAGTAGCAAGAGCCCAAGCTTGGGGATGCCCAAGGCACCCCAAGTATAATTCTAAAGAGACTCAAGCGTCTAAGCTTGGGCATGCCCCGGAAGGCATCCCCTCTTTCGTCTCAATCCATCGGTATGTCACTCGGAGCTATATTTTTATTCTTCACATGATATGTGTTTTGCTTGGAGCGTCGTTTGCTTTTGTTTGCTTTTACTTTCAGTTTGCCACAATCATCATTTGCTGGACACACCTATTTGAGAGAGACACACCTTCATGATAATTTGCTAGAATACTCTATGTGCTTCACTTATATCTTTTGAGCTAGGCAGTTGCTCTAGTACTTCACTTATATCTTTTTGAGCACGGTGGCGTGTAGATTTTATAGAAATAATATGCTCTCATTCTTTACTTATATTTGTTTGAGAGCTGAGTAACAGTGACGGTAATTTGCATGGGTCATAATACTAGTCCAAGAATATTAGGTATTCAATGAATGATAATCAAAACCATTGTGTAGCGCATATAGAGAAGTTGTGGGTTAATGACATTGATGTAGTAATATGAAAAAGGTGTGAGTCCAATTTTTTTAATTCGTAGAAGTGTCGAGATTAAGAGGTGTTAACTTGTTATTCATCTAAAAATTAAAGAGGCATGATGATGATGTGTGAGCATTTATATTCCTCGTTGAAATCCTAGTATTGTTTTGAGTCGGGGGCGCGCGATGGTTAACTCCTACCAACCTCCTCCCTCGGGGCATGCGAGGAGTACTTTGATTTATGATAAAACTAATAAAACTTTGAAATAAGTATGTGAGTTCTTTATGACTAATGTGACACCATGGACATACGCATCTTCACCTTCTCATATTTGCTAGCTTCTTCGGTACCGTGCATAGCCCATTCTCACCTCGAGGATCGGTGCAAATATTCGTCGGTGCATCCAAACCCCGTGACATGATACGCTCTGTTGCACATAAGCCTTATTATATCTTCCTCAAAACAACCACCATACCTACCTATTATGGCATTTCCATAGCCATTCCGAGATATATTGCCATGCAAATTCCATCGTCACTTCACATGACTAGTTCGTTCATCATCATAATGCTTTGCATGATCATATAGAGCTGACATAGTATTTGTCACAAAGCCACCGTTCTTCATATTTTTGATACATGTCACGCTAGATCATTGCACCTCCTGGTACACGGCCAGAGGCATTCATACAGAGTCATATCTTCCTATCTGTTCTTCATGTTAAGTTGTAAGTAAATAAAAGTGTGATGATCATCATTATTAGAGCATTGTCCCAGTGAGGAAAGGATGATGGAGACTATGATTCCCCCACAAGTCGGGATGAGACTCCGAACGAAAAATTAAATAAAAATGGGGGAGGCCAAATGAGCCCACCATATAAAAAAAGAGAAAATGGGGGATGCAAAAAAAAGAGAAAAGCCCACCATAAAAAAAAGAGACGAGAGAAAAGAGAGAAGGGACTTTGCTACTATCCTTTACCACACTTGTGCCTCAAAGTGGCACCATGTTCTTCATATAGAGAGTCTCCTATGTTGACACTTCCATATGCTAGTGGAAATTACCTTTTCATATAATAAACTTGGCTTGTATATTCCTATGATGGTCTTCCTCAAATGCCCAAGGTCTTCATGAGCAAGCAAGTTGGATGCACACCCCACTTAGCTTCAGTTGAGCTTTCATACACTTATAGCTCTAGTGCATCATTTGCATGGCAATCCCTACTCCTCGCATTAATATCTATCGATGAGCATCTCCATAGATCGTTGGTACACCTAGTTTATGCGAGACTATCTTCTCCACTTTTTTTACCCCTTTGATACCTACCACCATATTCTATTCCACCTATATGCTATGTCCAATGGTTCACGCTCATGTATTGTGTGAAGAATAAAAAGTTGATGCATATTGAAAAAGTACGATCCAATTGCCTGACTTGGACACCGTGGTGCTTAACATTTGTATCTATGTGGTGAAGACGGAGTCATGCCTTGCTAATATAATAAGATGAATAGGTGTAAAACATTCTTTTAGGATCGTATACTTTGAAAAATTAATGATTTTGTTTCTTATACTTATAAATATTACTATGTTGCTGTTTGTTAATTCATCATTTCTCAATGAATATACATACCAAAGATTACATAATGGGTAGCATGTCACATCAAATATTCTGTTTTTATCATTGACCTACTCGAGGACGAGCAGGAATTAAGCTTGGGGATGCTGATACGTCTCCGACATATCTATAATTTTTGATTGTTCCATGCTGATATATTATCATTCTAGGATACTTTTTGGGTATTTATTTACCAATTTATAATATTTTTGAGCACTAACATATTGACCCAGTGCCCAGTGCCAGTTCCTGTTTTCTGCGTGCTTTTGCCTTTTTAGAGTTACAATACTAAATGGAGTCCAATTGCCACGAAACTTTTTGGTGATTTTTTCTGAACAAATACAAGACCTAGAAGCTTCGGAAGAGGGCCAGGAGATGCACCAGGGGCCCACCACATATCTAGCCGTGCCCCCAAAGGGGGGCGCGACCAGATATGTGGTGGCCCCTTGGAGACTCTCCCGACATCGTTCTCTGGCCTATAAATTCACATATACCCTAGAAACAACAGAGGCGCTCCCGAAACACTTTTTCCGCCGCCGCAAGTCTCTGTTCCGACGGGAGGCCATCTACACCTCCGTTCCGGCACCCTGCCGGAGGGGAGATCGATCATGGAGGGCCTCTTCATCAACCTTGCTACCCTCACCATGATGTGTGAGTAGTTCACCAAACACCTACGGGTCCGTAGGTAGTACCTAGATGGCAATCTCTCTCTCTTGATCTTCAATACAATGGTCATCGCATCTTTGCCTTGATCTATCCGATGTAATCCCTTTGTATGGTGTGTTTGTTGGGATCCGATGAATTGTGAGTTTATGTTCAGATTATTCATGAAAAGTATTTGAGTCAAACCTGATTACTATGATTCTTATTTGCATGATCATCATAGCTTCATAATCCTCTCCGATCTATTGAGATAGTTTGGCCAACTAGATTGATATTTCTTCGGTGGGAGTGGTGCATTGTAGTAGGTTCAACCTGACGAGTTTCTATATCCCAGTGACAGAAGGGGACAAGTTGCGTCTTTGTGTTGTTGCTGCTAAGGATAAAATGATGGGGTTTATTCATATTAGTTGAGTATACTTTGTCTACATCATGTCATCATTCTCCAAGCATTACTCGGTTTGTCATGAACTTAATACATAGAGAGGCAAGCATAGAAGCGCTCTTGAAGTGGAGTAATAGTAGTAGGTGCAGGCAGGAGTCGGCCTATTTGCTTATGGACGTGATGCCTATATATACAAGATCATTGTCGTGAACATCACATAATTATTCGCTTTTCTATCAATTGCCCAACAGTAATTTGTTTACCCACCGTATGCTTTGCTTATGAGAGATGCCACTAGAGAACTCTACGGCCCCCGGGTCTATTCACTTATATATTCACAAATGCTATCATTACCTTGCTGTTATTTATTACCTTTTATTTTATTTTGCACTTTACTATTATCTATAATTATCTACACAACTCACTTGCTTGCAAATAACGATATCAAGGGGATTGACGACCCTCTTGCCGGCGTTGGGTGCAAGTTGTTTGTTCTTTTGTGTGCAGCCGCTGAAGACAGTTGAGGATTGGTATTCCTATTGGTTCGATAAACCTTGGTTTCATAACTGAGGGAAATACTTACCCACTTTGTGCTGCGATTACCCGTTCCTCTTCACGGAAAACCCAACGCAGATCACGAGTATCAGCCCTTCATGAACAAAGCGGGTTTGTATGAAGAGATCATGCAATTCATTGCAAATGCCGGGCTTACCGACTTCCTCGCAGATGAGTGTGACCAATACTATCTCCTTACCAATTCCTTCGTGCAAAACTTTTACTTCACGAATACGCCCGGTGCTCCCACAGTACGTTTTGATCTTTATGCCACCAACTATGAGTTTCCTCTACATGAATTTTGTGAAATATGTTTGCTTCCTTCTGACGGGGGAATGCGTGAGCCTAAACCCAAGGAGTTTGAGGATTTCCTCCAAACCTTAACTATGGGAGAAACTAGGGGCGTGTCACACGCTAGAGCTACTAGTTTGCAATTTCCTTTCGTGCACTACTTTTCTCTATTTATAGGGAAATGCATAACTGCTATGGAACAGGGTGGTGGCCTCAGTGCCCCTACCCTGGCTATTCTACACCGCGCACTTTATGGTGATGATACTTACAACATAGGAGCTATTGTTGCGCATCGATTAAATCTTAACCGAAACAAGGGCAAGATTCATGGTGGTATCTATGCCACTCACTCGGCAAAGCAATTTGAAGTTGCTATACGCCCTACTTATTTCTTGTTGCCTAAAAGTTATCTTGATCACCAGTCTATGATGGAACACCAATTTATTGAGGAACCAAAAACACCGCAACATATTCGTTACAACTTAGTATTTAGCGAGACGACTTGCGATATTATTCCTTTGCCTGCACCCTCTTTGTTTAACTATCATGCCAGGCACGGATACAGAATAATGCCAGAAGATATAATTGCTTACCGGAATGAGCTGGCTGCTGCGGAGGCCGAGGCCTAGGCATGGGATGCTCAGGTGCCCCAACCGGAACACTTTCCCGGACCTGATGGCTATTATCAGTGGTGATCACCAAGCTAGGCAAACGCCTAAGATTGGGGGAGTAAGTATTTCTCACCGACATTACATTCATGTTCACACATTTCATATAATTGTCGGTGTTCATCCTCTTTCATTGTATATCCATGTTAGTTTTATTTTTCCTCTTTCTTCTTGTGTGTTTGAAAAACTTTGGAAAACCCAAAAACATTTCTCGCTTCTTTTTAGTTTTCTTTTCCCGTTTTAATTATCTTAGTACTAAAAAGAAAACCCAAAAAGATTTCCTCTGCATGTTGGGAGCTTTCCCGTGTAAATAATTTTTCTCGTTCTTGTTTTCCCTTAGTTTATTTGCTTGCTTGAGAAAAACAAAAACTCCAAAAATATTTCAGTGTGTTTCTCTGAATTTCTTTTCCTTCTTGTTGAGCCTTTGAAAGGAGAAGACCACGATGAAAATGATGAGTGGCTCTTATATGCTTTATTGTTGATCTAACAGAGAGCAAATATTACCTTGTCTTCTCCTTTGTCCAAAACTGCCCTGTAGATTCCAGCTTAGTCCACGGTATTCTTGCACTATTATAATTATCACATCATTCGGTCATGCAAGTGAAAGGCAATAATGACAATATTTGACGAAGTGATCGTGGCAAAGGAAGCTGGTATGAACTCTTCTTGTTTTTTGTTTTTGTAAATATGTTTAGCTCGTTCGATCTTGATTCAGTATATTACGAGTGAACATGTTCATGATGACAATTAGAGATTATAGCTTCTCATGCCATGCTTAAAGAGCTAGTAGTGAATAATGATTTATCTTATAGACCAACTTGCATTAAAATGGTTATGATGTGGTATGGTAGTACGGTATTTCCCTCTGAGAAATTCAAGTGGCTTGACTTGGCCCATGTGCAAACATGTAGTTGATTCAAAACCAATGCAGCCTTCATGATGTTTAAATTCAGAGTGTTCATATCCTACTCATGCTATGCCCAATGTTAATTATTCACAATGCATACCTATGACCGTTTTCTCTCTCTAGCTAGTCGCTTCTGAACCTATTGTTAGCCTTCACCTGTACTAAGCGGGAATGCTACTTGTGCATCCAAAACCTTTAAACCAAGTTATTCCACATGAGTCCACCATACCTACCTATATGCGGTATTACCCTACCGTTCCAAGTAAATTTGCATGTGCCATCTCTAAACATTCAAATAAACATCTATTTTGTGCACGCATCTCGCTCATGGAGCGACGAGGCGGTCAGTATTTTCCATGCTAAGTGAGTTATTCTCAAGACGGTCGTTTATTCCCCGTCATTGCACGAGAGATGCTGGTTAAAAGGATGCCCAGTCCTATATAATCAAAAACTAATTAAACAAAACTCCTTGGGACAGTTGACATGTTGGCAGGCATCCGTGGATTCGGTCAGCCATGGTTTGTGTATGGATGGTGGATAGGAGTAAACTTTACTATTCTGTTTGGAACTGCCAATAATGAGTTTAGCATGGAAGATATTGAAAACCTTTGTCGCAACGTTGACAAGAAAAAGTGCACCACCCAAAAACTACACTTAATTCTTGTTTTAAAACTTGAGCTCTGGCACCTCTGCAAATCAATGCTTCCCTCCGCGTAGGTCCTATCTATTTACTTTTATGCAAAGTCATCACCCTCTTACTAAAAGCACCAGACCGAAGAGCACTATTGTCATTCTTATGCATTGAGTCTAGTTAATGTTGAATGTGAGCATGACAGGATCTTTGCTATTCTGAATTATAATGTTTAGTCGCAGCTTGAACCTCAGAGATGCTCTGCATTTATGTTTTGCGGTCTCAGAAAGGGCTAGCGAAATACCATGTCACCATATTATATCATGATTGTAATAATAAATTATTGGCATGTGAGATGTCTTATTATTGCTTGCTAGTTGGTTATGTATTGCCATGAGTTAATATGATGTTTAATTCTTATCATGGATGTGATTATTTATGATTTATGCTGAAAACTTGAGCACTAGCTAAGCATGTGTATAATGACGAGAACAAAAGAGTTTGTAAAGTTTTCTTTATCACTTTCAGTTTGTCAACTGAATTGCTTGAAGACAAGCAATGAGTTAAGCTTGGGGGAGTTGATACGTCTCCAATGTATCTACTTTTCCAAACACTTTTACTCTGGTTTTGACCTCTAATTTGCATGATTTGAATGAAACTAACCCGGACTGACGCTGTTTTCAGCAGAACTATCTTGGTGTTATTTTTGTGCAGAAATAGAAGTTCTTGGAATTGGACGAAACTTTTTTTGAATTATTTTGGGGATTTATAATGAATTATGAAGCAAAGAACTGCCGGAGGGCATATGCCCGGGGGCCACCACACATCAGGGCGCGACCCCCCTAGGCCGCGCCCTGATGGCTTGTGGGGCCCCCGAGGCTCCTCTGACCCTGATTCCAGTCCTATAAAATCACATCTTTGGAGAAAAAAATCATAGAGAAGTTTTCATCATGTTTCACGAGACGGAACCGCCGCCACCTCCTGTTCTTCCTCGGGAGGGCTGGTCTGGAGTCCGTTTGGGGCTCTAGAGAGGGGAAATCATCGTCGTTGTCATCACCAACCCTTCTCCATCAACACCGCCATGATGCTCACCACCGGGAGTGAGTAATTCCTTTGTAGGCTTGCTGGACAGTGGTGGGATTGGATGAGATTGATCATGTAATCGAGTTAAGTTTGATAGGGCTTGATCCCTAGTATCCACTATGTTCTGAGATTGATGTTGCTATGACTTTGCTATGCTTAATGCTTGTCACTAGGGCCCGAGTGCCATGATTTCAGATCTGAACTATTATATTTTCTCTAAATATAAGATTGATTTGGATCCTATCTTGCAAGTTGTATGCACCTATTACGTGTACTGATCCGCATACCCCAAGGTGACAATAATTGGGATTCTTTTCGGTGATTGCCGTAGTTTGAGGAGTTCATGTATTCACCATGTGTTAATGCTTTGTTCCGGTTCTCTATTAAAAGGAGGACTTAATGTCCCTTAGTTTCCAATAGGACCCCGCTGCCACGGGAGGGTAGGACAAAAGATGTCATGCAAGTTCTTATCGCAAGCACGTATGACTATATACGGAATACATGCCTACATTATATTGATGAATTGGAGCTAGTTATGTGTCGCCCTAGTGTAACTGTTACATGATCAATGTCATATAAATCATTATCCATCACAGATCCACGTTCCTACGCTTTACATATACTGAATCTTGCTAAGTTACCATTGCTACTGCTACTGTCACAACTGCTACAAAATTGCTGCTGTCAATAATATTGTTACTTTTGCTACTACTATTTGCCGTTCTACTAAACCTTTGATGCAGAGAGATATCCGAGGTGCGGTTGAATTGACAACTCAACTGTCAAGGCCAATAAATATTCTTTGGCTCCCCTTGTGTCGAATCAATAAATTAGGGTGAAATACTACCCGTGAAGACTTTCACGATCCCCTATACTTGTGGGTTATCACGCATCGACCTTGCCCGGCCTAGCTGTCGTCGACGCCACCATGACGCCAGACAACACCACCATCCCGTGCTTGTCCATCATCACACGCCCAGTGGCGAGATCACACTACTCCATGCCGCTAAGACCCGCCGTTGTCGACGTGCCAGATGTCACGCCCCTCCTCCTTCGCGAACACCACATGCTTCCACTGGTCCCGTCCCCTCTGCATGCAGTTACTCTGCACTCCCAACCGAGCCCCAAGGCCCCTGACGACACCTCCAGGAAGGTCATAATGCGAACAACGTTGCTGCCGCCAAATCTGCAGAGGATTGAAGGTTTTCACCTGGGCAGGGGATCGGGATGGGTAGTTTGGGACCTCAGTTGCGCCTCCACGAAGGAAAGTGGCGCCCTTGGGCGTCGCCGCCGCTGGGCCGGCCAGACCAGCCAAGGTTTCCCCTGGACCCCAAGTACACCGCCAGGGCTCACCACCACCGGCGCCGGCAAACACAAGCCCCCCGGGATGTCATGAGAGGTAGCACGACAGAGGGGAACCTCCAGATCTGACGCAATAGAGCACCGCGCCGCCGCCAGACTCCACGAGCGACCCGCTGCCTGCGCGGCCAAGCACACTGGCCAGCTTCTCCTGCGGACGTCACCACCTGCCGTACGATGCCACCTCGCCGGTAGGGCCGCTGCCCTAGGAACCGCAGGCCTCCGATGCGAGCCTCTGGTCCGCAGGCCGTCAAGATCGATCGGAGCGCCAAGATCCCCGCCGCCACCTTCCCCGACGCCCACGCAGGCTTTCCTGGCAGTCGTCCCTGGTGGCGGCGAGGAACGAATGGGGGATTGATACGTCTCCAACGTACCTACTTTTCCAAACACTTTTGCTCTTGTTTTGGACTCTAACTTGCATGATTTGAATGGAATTAACCCGGACTGACGCTGTTCTCAGCAGAACTACCTTGGTGTTATTTTTGTGTAGAAATAAAAGTTCTCAGAATTGGACGAAACTTTTTGTGAATTTTTGTGGGAATTATAATGAATTATGGAGCCAAGACCCACCAGAGGGGGTGCACCTGGGGCCCACGTGGCAACAGGGCGCGGCCACCCCCTAGCCGCGCCCTGATGGCTTGGGGCCACCTCGTGGCTCCTCCGACCCTAATTCTAGTCCTATAAATTCCTATTTCCATAGAAAAAAATGAGAGAGAAGTATTCATCGCGATCTACGAGATGGAGCCGCGGCCACCTCATGTTCTTCCTCTGAAGGGCTGATCTTGAGTGCGTTTAGGGCTCCGGAGAGGGGGATTCGTCGCCGTCGTCATCACCAACCCTTCTCCATCAACTATTCCATGATGCTCACCATCGGGAGTGAGTAATTCCTTTGTAGGCTTGCTGGTCGGTGAGGGGTGTGGATGGAATTGATCATGTAATCGAGTTAAGTTTGATAGGGCTTGATCCCTAGTATCCACTATGTTCTGAGATTGATGTTGCTATGACTTTGCTATGCTTAATGCTTGTCACAAGGGTTCAAGTGCCATGATTTCAGATCTAAACCTATTATGTTTTCACGAATATAAGAGTGATTTGGATCCTATCTTGCAAGTTGTACACACCTATTATGTGTCTTGATCTACATACCCCAATGTGACATAATTGGGATTCTTTCCGGTGATTGCCGTAGTTTGAGGAGTTCATGTATTCACTATGTGTTAATGCTTTGTTCCGGTTCTCTATTAAGAAGAGGCCTTAATATCCCTTAGTTTCCAATAGGACCCCACTGCCACGGGAGGGTAGGACAAAAGATGTCACGCAAGTTCTTATCGCAAGCACATACGACTATATACAGAATACATGCCTACATTATATTGATGAATTGGAGCTAGTTCTGTGTCGCCCTAGTGTGTAACTGTTACATGATTGATGCCATCCACATATTTCCATCACTGCACCATGGCCTACACTTTACATATACTGAATCTTTCTAAGTTACTACTTGTTGTTACTGTCACACTTGTTACTCAATTGCTATTGTTACTACTGTTACCAAAATTGCTGCTATCACTATTATCGCTACTACTATCATTTGCCGTGCTATTAAATCTTTGCTGCAGATAGATATCCCAGGTGCGGTTGAATTGACAACTCAACTGTCAAGGCCTATGAATATTCTTTGGCTCCCCTTGTGTCGAATCAATAAATTAGGGTGAAATACTACCCGTGAAGACTGTCGCGATCCCCTATACTTGTGGGTTATCAAGACCTTTTTCTGGCGCTGTTGCCGAGGAGCATAGCTATATTTATTCTGTTAACTCGAGGATATCCAATTGCCACTATGAAGAATCTGAAAGATAATCGAACTAAGATCGTCCCCTCTCGTACGAGAGCAGGTAAGGAACTGCCATCTAGCTCTGCTTTTGATTCACCTACTGTTCTGAATCAGCTTATAACTCCACCACCTTCTGCTCGTTCTGATTTGTCACATGAACTTGATGATGCTACTTCTGAGATTAATGATGATGCTATTGCCACACATGATGAAACTGAAATTATGCCACTGAGTGAATTACTTGATGCTCATATTGCTAATTCTAGAGAACTTGAAAATGTTGAAACTGATGAAGATTTTGAATCACCTCTTACACATCGCTCTCCTAATAAGTATGAATTGCCTTATGTACCTGAAGGTTATGTTATGGATGGGGAAGTAGCTAGGGACTTCCTTGCTTGTGAAAATAGATATGACTTGTAGAAACTAATATGCAAATTGAAAGAAAAATCCATGATGGAGAAAATCAAACGTGATCCTAAGTTTGCTACTTCTCCTATATTTGTTACTTATAAGGATTATGAGTTCTCTGTAGACCCTGAGTTAATTCCTATAGTAGAGTCTGATTTTTTCATGGTTATGAAACTGAAACTGTCGCGGGACATCTTACTAAATTGAATGATATTGCTGCCTTGTTCACTAGTGAGGAAAAGATACGCTATTATTACATCCTTAAGCTTTTTTCCTTTCTCGCTAAAAGGTGAGGCTAAAGAATGGTTCCTTTCTCTTACTCCAGGTTGTGTGCGTAGTCCCCAGGATATGCTTTAGTACTTCTCTAAAAAAAAAATTCCTGCTCATAAGAAACAAGCTACCTTACAGGAAATATTTAACTTTGTGCAAATTGAAGAATTGAATCTCCCTCAAGCTTGGGGGAAGCTTATCCAGTTACTAAGAGCTTTGCCCGATCACCCTCTTAAGAAAAATGAAATACTTGATATCTTTTATAATGGACTAACCGATGCTTCTAGGGATTTCCTAGATAGTTGTGCTGGTTGTTGTTTTCAGGGAAATAACGGCTGGACAAGATGGAGAACTATTGAATAACGTATTGCAAAATGCCGATGATTTGACACTTCCTGAACCACCGCCGGAACCTATTCCAAAGAAGAGAGGTATTCTATTCCTCAGTTCTGAAGATATGCGAGAAGCCAAAAGATCTATTAAATAAAAAGGTATTAAATCTAAAGATGTCAAGAAACTGCCACCTATCAAAGAAATACATGGACTTGACAACCCGACACAGGTAGTAGAGGTAAAATCTCTCCGTACGTTTAGTGAAAGTGATATACCTTATACTAAGACTCCTAGTCAGTGCATGGACGAATTTGATAATTACATTGTTAAGCAAGAACACTTCAACAACTATGTTAAAGATCAATTAAGACGTAATGCTATGATGATAGATCGCTTGGGTGACTTGATGTTTAGAATTTCTAATGATGTTAAAGGTCTAGGTAAACATTCTTCTATGGTTCATACCCAACTAGACCAAGTTGCCAAGTCACAAAATGATTTGCTTGCTGAGATAAATAATAATATGAATGATAATGCTGTTAGAGTAATGACTAGAGGAGGTCGTATGACTCAGGAACCTCTTTCTCCTGAAGGTCATCCTAAAAGAGTAGAACAGGATTCTCAGAGAATTAGTGATGATGCACTTAGCCCATGATGTCTGTGATCTGCGTTGGGTTTTCCGTGAAGAGGAATGGGTAATTGCAGCACAAATGGATAAGTATTTCCCCTAGTTAAGAACCAAGGTTTATCGAACCAATAGGAGTAGCACGCAACCACCGTCTTCAGCTACTGCACAAAAAAGAGCAAACACTTGCACCCAATGCGGGCAAGAGGGTTGTCAATCCCCTTGGACTCGTTATTTGCAAGCAAGTGAAACAAGTAGATAGTAATGGATAATTACAAAATAAAATAAAAGATAAATAAAGGCAGTGAGGTATTGAAAGCTTTTTTGTAATTTATAGCAAAAGAGCCCGTGCGTTGCAACGGGAGAGAAAACATAACACACGCTCTTAACCCAACAACCATCACTCAATACCACAACATGTCCATCTCCTTTATTTTAGCGAGGCATCATATTTGTGTTGCCGCTTATCCTCCTTCTCACCCTCGCCGTCGGTACGAAAGAAAAACGGATCGGGCGCTATAAATTATAAGTTTGCTTTCAAAACAATATTTAAAAAATATTTAACAGGTAAAATTAACATCATATTCAGATTTCACACATTTTTCTAATCAAATTTCATATATAACATGTTAAAATCGGAGTTACGGTTTAAAAGATACGGATAATTTAGAAAATCATTTGTTTGGCTTAAATATCTTTTAAAATAATATTTAAAAATACTTAACAGGTAAAAATAATCTCATATTCATATTCTACATATTTTTCTAATCAAATTTCATATATAACATGTTCAAATCGGAGTTACGGTTTAAAAGATATGGATGATTTAGAAAAACATTTGTTTGACTTAAATATGATCTGCGGATGAATTACGTAAAAGATCAGGGGGGTTTTCGAAAAATGTAAAATAACGGTTCGGGTGTGACTTAAATCCGGACTGCGGGTTGATTTCAAGAAAACACAGGGGCTTTTGTGTAAAATACGAAAAAACGATTCGTTTTTACTTAAAACAGGACTGCGGGTTGAATTCTCTGAAATAGAGAGACTTTTCTGAAAAATGCCATGACGGACGACCAGAAACCCAATTTGCTTTATTATTTGGTAAAGATAAGTGAGAAGACTCGGGGGTCGTAGTGTTCTCTAGTGGCATCTCTCATGTACGAAACATACGGTGGGTAGACAAATTACTGTTGGGCAATTGATAGAAAAGTGAATAATCATGTTCATATTCACGGCAATGATCATGTGTATATAGGCATCACGTCCATAAACAATTAGGCCGACTCCTGCCTGCACCTATTACTGTTACTATTACTCCACTCATCGACCGCTATCCAGCATGCATCTAGAGTATTAAGTAAAACAGAGTAATGCTTGGAGAAAGATGACATGATGTAGACAAAGTAAACTCAATCAATATGAATGAACCCCATCGTTTTATCCTTAGTAGCAACAACACAAAGACGTATCTTGTCCCCTTCTGTCACTGGGATATAGAAACCCGTCAGGTTGAACCCACTACAATGCACCCCTCTCACTGAAGAAAGATCAATCTACTTGGCCCAAGCAAATCAATAGACCGGAGAGATTTATCAAGGAGAAAAGTCCATTTTTCATCCCTCAATTCTTCAGTCTGGTCACTTTTTGTTCCTCAACTCTAAAACCGGACATATTGCACCATGAACTCTCGAAACCGGTCATTTTTCGTCCTTGCGGGGTTTCGCTGCAGAGTCAACCCGGTTTTGACCACGACATGAACAGTACACCGATGAATGTAAATTCGAAAAAAATAGTAAAAAAAATAAAAAAACTGAAATTTTATGACATTGAAGATAGTCAGGTCCGCAAGGTGCGTGCAAATTCTCGTCATGTTTGGGCGTTCGATGAGCTCGCGGCACAAAAAGTAAATATGATCTATGATGAACAGTAAATTCAAAAAATAGCAAAAATTATCAAAAAAATATAAATTTTTTTGACAAAGAAGATGCTTGGGTGCGTAAGGTGCATGCAAATTTTCATGGTCAAATGACATCCAAGGAGCTTGTGGCAAAAAAACAAAATAGCATACATGTGTGTGCCGCTTCGGGTGGTTTCCGAACCCTCGGATGTCATTTGACCACGAAAATTTGCACGCACCTTGCACACTAGAGCATCTTCGATGCCAAAAATATCAGATTTTTTATGTTTTCACATTTTTTGGAATTTACTGTTCATCACAGAGCAGATTTACTTTTTTTTTTGCCGCGGGCTCATCGAACATCCAAACATGACAAAAATTTACACAAACCTTGCATACCTGACTATCTTCGATGTCATAAAATTTCAGATTTTTAGTTTTTTTTGCTAATTTTTTGAATCTATTCTTCATCGGTGTACTGTTCATGCCGTGGTCAATACCGAGTTAACTCTGCAGCGAAACCCCACAGGGACGAAAGATGACCGGTTTCGAGAGTTCGTGGTGCAATCTGTTCGGTTTTAGAGTTGAGGGACCAAAAGTGGCCAGACCGAAGAATTGAGGGACGAAAAATGGACTTTTCTCTTTACGAAGCTATAATGATCATGCAATAAGAATCAATAAAAGAATTCAGAGAAGACTCCAATATTTTATCATGAATAATCTGAACATAAACCCACAATTCATTGGATCCCAACAAACACACCGCACAAAAGCATTACATCGGATATATCAAAGCGAAGATGCGATGATCATTGTATTGAAGGTCAAGAGAGAGAGAGAGAGAGATAGCCATCTAGATACTAACTACGGACCTGTAGGCCCGTGGTGAACAACTCACACATCACCATGGAGGCATCGAGGATGATGAAGAAGGCCTCTGTGGTGGATTCCCCTCCGGCAGAGTACCGGAAAAGGCCTCTAGATGGGATCACGGCGGAACAAAGACATGCGGTGACAGAAAAAGGGTTTCAGAAGCTCTCTTGCGGTTTTTGGAATATATGTGAATTTATAGGCCAGAGAGGGGCATCGGGAGGCGGTCGAGGGGGGCAGGAGCTATCAGGGCGCGCCCTAACCCCTGGCGGCGCCCTGATGGGTCCTGGGCCCCTCGTGCGGCCTCCAGTCTTCTCCCGAAGCTTCCAGGTCTTTATTTGGTCCAGAAAAAATCATAAAAAAGTTTTGGGTCGATTGGACTTCGTTTGGTACAGTAGACCTGAAAAGCCAAAAACATGTAGAAAACAGGAATTGGCTCTTGGCACTGGGTCAATAGGTTGGTGCTCAAAAATAATAAAAAAATGGTAAATAAATACCCAAAGTATCCTAGAATGATAATATTATAGCATGGAACAATCAAAATTATTGATACGTTGGAGACGTATCAGCATCCCCAAGCTTAATTCCTGCTCGTCCTCGAGTAGGTAAATGATAAAAAACAGAATTTTTGATGTGACATGCTACCCAATATGTAATCTTTTGCATGTATGCTCATTGAGAAATGATGAATTAAAAAACATCAACATAGTGATATTCATAAGCACAAGAAACACAATCATCAATTTTCCAGAGTATAAGGTCCTGAAAGAATGTTTTACCCCCGTTTATTTTGTCATACTAGTAAGGCATGGCCCCGTCCTCACCACATTAGTACAAATGTCAAGCACCACGGTGTCCAAGTCAGGTAATTGGATCGTACTTTTTCAAAGCGCATCAACTTTTTATTCTTATACATGAGCGCGAACCATGGACATAGAATAAGGGTGGAATAGAATATGGTGGTAGATATCAAAGGGGTAAAAAGTGCAGAAGAAAGTGTCGCATTAACTAGGCGTATCAACGGGCTATGTAGATGCCCATCGATAGATATCAATGCGAGGAGTAGGGATTGCCATGCAACACGATGCACTAGAGCTATAAGTGTATTAAAGCTCAACTGAAGTTAAGTGGGTGTGCTTCCAACTTGCTTGCTCATGAAGACCTCGGGCTTTTGAGGACGCCCGTCATCGGAATATACAAGCCAAGTTCTAATAATGAAAAATTCCCACTAGCATATGAAAATGAAAAACATGAGACTCTCTATATGAAGAACATGGTGCCACTTTGAGGCACAAGTGTGGTAAAGAATAGTAGCAAAGTCCCTTCTCTCATTTTCTCTCATTTTTTATGGTGGGATCATTCGGCCTCCCCCATTATTTATTTCCTCACTGGGACAGTGCTCTAATAATGATGATCATCACACTTTTATTTACTTACAACTCGGTATTACAACTCGATATGAATAACTATGAAGCAATATGACTCAATATGAATGCCTCTGGCAGTGTACCAGGATGTGCAACGATCTAGCATGACATGTATCAAAAATTATGGTTGGTGGCTTTGCCACAAATACTATGTCAGCTCTATATGATCATGCAAAGCAATATGTAGATGAATGAACTAGTCATATGATATGATGATGGAAGCTGCATAGCAATATATCTCGGAATGGCTATGGAAATGCCATAATAGGTAGGTATGGTGGCTGATTTGAGGAACATAATAGGAGGTTTATGTGCGACAGAGCGTATCATGTCACGGGGTTTGGATGCACCGGCTAGGTTCGCACTGATCCTTGAGATGAGAATGGGCGATACACGATACCGAAGAGGCTTGCAAGAGGATGTGAGATTGCGTATGTCCACGGATTCGCATTAGTCATAAGAACTCACATACTTATTGCAAAGTTTTGTTAATCTTATCGCGAATCAAAGCGCTACTCGCATGCCCCTAGGGAGGAGGTTGGGAGGAGTTAACCATCGCGCGCCTCCGACCCGAAACAACACTAGGATTTCAACGAGGAATAAAAATGCACAAACATCCTCACCATGCCTTTTACCAATACTTAGACAAACAAAAAGTTGACACCTCTTAATACCGATGCTCCTACGAACCGACAACCATGTACTCATACCATTTCACATTACCACATTAATATCATTAACTCAAAATTTCTCTTTTAAGTGATACACGAAGGTTTTGATTATCACTCATTGAATACCTATTAATTTTTGGAATAATTCTACAACCTATGCAATTTCCATCACTATTTATAACTCTCAAACAAATATAAGTGAATAACGAGAGTGCAATTATTTCTGTAAAATCTACACGCCGTCGTGCTCAAAAAGATATAAGTGAAGTACTAGAGCAACTACCTAGCTCAAATGATATAAATGAAGCACAAAGAGTATTCTAACAAATCATGGTAAAAGTGTGTATCTCTCAAATAGGTGTGTCTAGCAAACAATTATTGTGGCAAACTAAAACAAAAGCAAGCAAAAAACAAACGACGCTCCAAGCAAAACTCATATCATGTGATGAATAAAAATATAACTCCAGGTGACATACCGATGGTTTGGACCGAAAGAGGGGATGCCTTCCCGGGGCATCCCCAAGCTTAGATGCTTGAGTCTTCCTAGAATATTATCTTGGGGTGCCTTGGGAATCCCCAAGCTTAGGCTCTTGCTGCTCCTTATTCCTTGTCATCGTGATAACACCCAAAACTTGAAAACTTCAATCACACAAAACTTAACAAAACTTCGTGAGATCCGTTAGTATAATCAACATATCAAATACTTTAGGTACTGTTATAAATTAATTCATATTTCATTATTGCATAATAGGTATTGTATTCCAACTTCTCCATGGCTTATACCCCCCGATACAATCCATAGCATCATCAAAACAAGCAAACTATGCAAGCAAAAACAGAATCTGTCTAAAACAGAATAGTCTGTAAAGATCTGTAGACAACCTATACTTATGTAACTCTAAAAATTATGAAAATTTATGAAAACCTGAATAATTTGAATATCAATACTGTGTAAAAATTTCAGATTATTATCACTCTCCAGAAAAAAAATTAAAATTCTTGTACTGGAGTCAAAAGTTTCTGTTTTGTTTCAGCATCAATTATACTCAACTTGTGAGTCATCCCAAAGGCTTTACTTGGCACAAACACTAATTAAAACACAAAAACACAATCATTACAGAGGGAATAATTATGTTATCACACTCAAACATAAGATAAAAATTAAAAATAAATATAACTATTGGGTTGCCTCCCAACAAGCGGTATTGTTTTATGCCCTTAGCTAGGCATAATGCATGATATCAAGTGTTGTCATCTTTGACACTCCACCCATAAGTAGCTCTCATGATAGATTCATAAGGTGTTTAAATTCTTTTCCTAGGGAAGTGTTCGATCCCCTTCTTTAGTGGGAATTGGAATCTTATGTTTCCCTCTTTCAAATCAATAATTGCACCTATAGTCCGTAGAAAAGGCCTACCAAGTATAATTGGACAAGTAGGATTGCATTCAATATCAAGCACAATAAAATATACAGGCACATAATTCTTATTTGCAACAATGAGAACATCATTTATTACACCTAGAGGGTTTTTAATGGTAGAATCTGAAGATGCAAGTTAAGAAAACAATCTTGAATGTTGGTAAGCACATCACAAAGGGATTTAGGAATTGTAGACACACTAGCACCAAGGCCACACAAAGCATTACATTCATATTTATTTATCTTTATTTTAATAGTACGTTCCCATTACTCATGCAATTTTCTAGGAATAGAAACTTCTGGCTCAAGTTTCTCATCACAAGCTTTTATCATTGCTTCTATTATGATTAGTAAAAGCCTTGTTTTGTTCATAAGCATTAGGTGAGCTAAAAATGGTTTGCAACAAGGAAATACATTATAATAAAGAGCAGCTCTCATAATTAAAATCCTTGTAATTTAAGATAGTGGGCAGTTCACTAGACAAAGTTTTAACCTCTCCAAACCCACCTTTTTCAGTTTTATCATTAGAAGCATTACTCTCCAAGCAAACGGGACTCTCCTTAGATAGAGTTGGTTTAACTCCAGTACATTTATCATTTATATTCAGAGAAGTAAGCAAAGAATCAATAGGAGAAGTACCAATCATTTTAAGATCTTCATCATGATTCCGGTAAAAACCGGGTGGAAGAGCTTTTTCTAAGAATTCTCGCTTAGCTTTTAATCTAGCGGTCCTCTACTTACTTCATTAATATAAGTTTGGATAGATTTAATAGTCTCATTAAAATTATGCTTCGGTAGCAAAACTTTATTTTTAAGAGATTCTACATCAAGAGCAATTCTATCCATGTTCTTAGCCAAATCATCAACTTTTCCTCTACCATAGTGTTGAAAACTTTTTGAGAACTAACGAATTCTTTAATAAAGTTTTCAAGATCAGAGGATAAATTATCATTATTGGTATAAGGATTTCCATAAGAATTACCATAAGAGTTGCCATAGTTGTTAGAGGAGTTACCGGGATACGGTCTAGCATTGAAATTTCCTCTATAGGCATTATTGTTGAAATTGTTTCTTGAGATAAAGTTCACATCAATAGCATCGTAATATTCAATCAAGGTAGACAAAGCCATATCATTGGGATCAACATGGGCATTTTTAGTAGAGAACATATTTATGAGAGCATCCACTTTTTCACTTAAAGAAGCAATTTCTTCGACGGAGTTTACCTTCTTACCAGTTGGAGCTCTCTCGGTATGCCATTAAGAATGGTTTGCCTTGATGTTGTCCAAAAGTTTAGTGGCCTCTCCTAGTGTCACCTCCATGAAGGTACCACCTGCGGCAGAATCTAGAAGATTTCTAGACACAAAGTTTAGTCCAACATAGAAATTTTGGATAATCATCTGTTGGGGAACGTTGCATGGGAAACAAAAAATTTCGTACGCTTCACCAAGATCAATCTAGGAGATAACCATCTACGAGAGGAGAGATTGCATCTACATACCCTTGTAGATCGCTAAGCGGAAGCGTTAAGAAACGCGATTGATGTAGTCGAACGTCTTCGCAATCCAATCACGATCCGTCCCGCGAACTCCCGATCAAGTGCCGAACGGACGGCACCTCCGCGTTCAACACACGTACAGCTTTATGACGCCTTCACCTCCTCGATCCAGCGAGCGACGGTGAAGTAGTAGCCCGAGTCCTCCGGCAGCACGACGGTGTGGTGAGGTGGTGGTGGAAGAATCTCAGCAGGGCTTCGCCGTGCGTTATGAGAGGAGAAGAACTACAAGGGAGAGGAGGGGCAGCGCCGTGGCAAGTTGTGATGCGGCTGCCCTCTCTCTCCCTCTCTATATATAGGGGGAAGGGAGGAGGGGAGGGCGCCCTAGGGTTTCCCCTAGGGGCCGGCGGCCGAGGAGGGTGCGGCCAGGGTTTGGGTGGCCCTCCCAAGGCGCCTTGCCTCCCAAGTCAGGGAGGTCGGCGGCCCTAGGGGGTGCGGCCACCCCTTGGCCGACTCGGGCTGGGGATTGGGCAGTGCCCAGCCCCCAGTGGGCTGGTGCGCCCCCTCTCCTTGGCCCATGAGGCCCCCCAACACTTGTCGGGGCCCCCCGAAACTCCTTTCGGTATTCCGTCGAAACCTCAGTACACTTCAAAACACTTCCGGACTCCAATACCCTTCATCCTATATATCAATCTTCACCTCCGGACCATTCCAGAGTTTCTCATCACGTCCGGGATCTCACCCGGGACTCCGAACAACCTTCGGTCACCAACACAATGACTCGACTATACTTATATCGTCACCAAACGTTAAGTGTGTAGACCCTGCGGGTTCGAGAACTATGTAGACATGACCGAGACACCTCTACGGTCAATAACCAATAGCGGGACCTGGATGCCCATATTGGTTCCTACATATTCTATGAAGATCTTTATCGGTCGAACCACGATGTCAAGGATTTAGTTAATCCCGTACGTAGTTCCCTTTGTTCATCGGTATGTTACTTGCCCGAGATTCGATCGTCGATATCTCCATACCTAGTTCAATCTCGTTACAGGCAAGTCTCTTTACTCGTTCCGTAATACAAGATCCTGTGGCTAACTCTTTAGTCACTTTGCTTGCAAGCTCATTATGATGTTGTATTACTGAGTGGGCCCTGAGATACCTCTCCATCATAGAGAGTAACAAATCCCAGTCTTGATCCATGCCAACTCAACAGACACCCTCGGAGATACCTGTAGAGCATCTTTATAGTCACCCAATTATGTTGCGACGTTTTATACACACAAGGTACTCCTCCGGTGTTAGTGAGTTGCATGACCTCATGGTCATGGGAACATATACTTGACATGCAGAAAACAATAGCAATAAACTTGACACGATCATATGCTACGTTCATAGTTCGGGTCTTGTCCATCACATCATTCTCCTAATGATATGATCCCGTTATCAAATGGCAACTCATGCCAATGGCCAGGAAACCTTGACCATCTTTGATCGACGAGCTAGTATATTACAGGCTCACTAGGGACACAGTGTTTTCTATGTACCGACACATGTATTTGAGTTTCCAATCAATACAATTCTATCATGGATAAAAAACATTTATCATGAACAAGGAAATATAATAATAATCACTTTATTATTGCCTCTAGGGCATATTTCCAACAGTCTCCCACTTGCACTAGAGTCAATAATCTAGCTCACATCGCTATGTGATTTGCATTGTAATGAATCTAACACCCATACAGTTCTGGTGTTTATCATGTTTTGCTCGTGGAAGAGGCTTAGTCAACGGGTCTGCAACATTCAGATCCGTGTGCACTTTGCAAAAATTTATGTCCTCCTCCTTGATGTAATCGCGGATGGAATTGAAGCGTCGCTTTATGTGTCTGGTCCTCTTGTGAAACCTTGGTTCCTTGGCTAGAGCAATGGCACCAGTGTTGTCACAGAACAGAGTCATTGGGTACAGTGCACTGGGCACAACACCAAGATCTGTCATGAACAGCTTCATCCAGACACCTTCCTTTTTCGCCTCCGAGGCAGCTATGTACTCCGCTTCGCATGTAGAATCAGCTACCATGCTTTGCTTGGAACTGCACCAGCTTACCACTCCCCCATTGAGAATAAATATGTATCCGGTTTGAGACTTAGAGTCATCCGGATTAGTGTCAAAGCTTGCATCGACGTAATCCTTTACGACGAGCTCTTGATCACCTCCATAAACGAGAAACATTTCCTTAGTCCTCTTCAGGTACTTAAAGATATTCTTGACCGTCGTCCAATGATCCACTCCCGGATCACTTTGAAACCTTCCGGCCATACTTATGGCAAGGCTGACATATGGTCTTGTGCATAGCATTGCATATTGTTGGGGAACGTTGCATGGGAAACAAAAAATTTCCTACGCATACGCAAGATCTATCCATGGTGATGAGCATCTACGAGAGGGAGAGTGGATCTACATACCCTTGTAGATCGCTAAGCGGAAGCGTTAAGAAACGCGGTTGATGTAGTCGAACGTCTTCGCGATCCAAATCCCCGAGCGTCCCGCGATCCCATCACGATCCGTCTCGCGATCCAATCACGATCCGTCCCGCGATCCCATCATGATCCGTCCCGCGATCAAATCACGAACCGTCTCGCGATCCTGATCACGGTCCTTTCGATCCAGCGCCGAATGGATGGCACCTCTGCGTTCAACACACGTACAGCTTGATGACGCCTTCACCTCCTCGATCCAGCGAGCGGTGGTGAAGTAGTAGATGAGTTCCGGCAGCACGACGGTGTGGTGACGGTGGTGGTGAAGAACAATCTCCGCAGGGCTTCGCTAAGCACTACAGAAACTATGACGGAGGAAGAACTAGAGGGGCGGGGTTGCCTGCACACGGCTTGGGGAATTCTTGATGTGATCCGGGTGCTAGCCCTGCCCCTCTATTTATATGTTGAGCCCTGGGGTCGAAACTTGGAGAAAGAGCCTCCTCAAAGTCGGTTTGGCCTGCAAGGCAAGAGTCCTCCTCGGACTCGAGGACCAGACGCCAGGGTCCTCGACGTCTGGCCCCAGACGCCAGGGATCCTGGCGTCTGGCCTCTGGCCTACGCAAAACTCCTTTTGCACCTTCCTTAAAGCCTCGTGGGCTTTACCCCTTGGCCCAAATAAAGTGTTCTCGTACCCGAACATTTCGGGAAACATCCGAAACCCCTTTCGGTGAATTCCGGAACCCTTACGGAGACCAAACACTATTATCCCATATATCAATCTTTACCTCCGGACTATTCCGGAGCTCCTCGTCATGTCCGGGATCTCATCCAGGACTCCGAATAACCTTCGGTCACCAACATAACAACTCAACTATACTTATATCGTCAACAAACGTTAAGTGTGTAGACCCTGCGGGTTCGAGAACTATGTAGACATGACCGAGACACCTCTACGGTCAATAACCAATAGCGGGACCTGGATGCCCATATTGGTTCCTACATATTCTACGAAGATTTTTATCGGTTGAACCTCTATGTCAAGGATTCAGTTAATCCCGTATGATGTTCCCTTTGTTTATCGGTATGTTACTTGCCCGAGACTCGATCGTCGGTATCTCTATACCTAGTTCAATCTCGTTACCGGCAAGTCTCTTTACTCGTTCCGGAATACAAGATCCCGTGGCTAACATTTTAGTCACATTGCTTGCTAGGCTTATAGTGATGTTGTATTACCGAGTGGGCCCTGAGATACCTCTCCGTCACACGGAGTAACAAATCCCAGTCTTGATCCATGCCAACTCAACAGACACCCTCGGAGATACCTGTAGAGCATCTTTATAGTCACCCAGTTACGTTGCGACGTTTGATACACACAAGGTATTCCTCCGGTGTCAGTGAGTTACATGATCTCATGGTCATAGGAACAGATACTTGACATGCAGAAAACAATAGCAATAAACTGACACGATCATATGCTATGTTCATAGTTTGCGTCTTGTCCATCACATCATTCTCCTAATGATGTGATCCCGTTATCAAATGACATCTCATATCTATGGCTAGGAAACCTTCACCATCTTTGATCAACGAGCTAGTTAACTAGAGGCTTACTAGGGACACATTGTTTGTCTATGTACCCACACATGTATTTGAGTTTCCAATCAATACAGTTATAGCATGGATAATAAACGATTATCATGAACAAGGAAATATAATAATAACCATTTTATTATTGCCTCTAGGGCATATTTCCAACAGTCTCCCACTTGCACTAGAGTCAATAATCTAGTTCACATAACCATGTGATTTACATTGTTATGAATCTAACACCCAATGAGTTCTGGGGTTCGATCATGCTTTGCATGTGAGAGAGATCTTTAGTCAACGGTCTGCAACATTCAGATCCGTGTGTTCTTTGCAAATCTATATGTCATACTGCAGATGCTACCATGCTCCACTTGGAACTATTCCAAAAGGCTGCTCCACTATACGTATCCGGATTGCTACTCAGAGTCATCCGGATAGGTGTCAAAGCTTGCATCGACGCAACCCTTTACGACGAACTCTTTGTCACCTCCATAATCGAGAAACATTTCCTTAGTCCTCTAGTTACTAAGGATAATTTTGACCGCTGTCCAGTGGTCCACTCCTGGATCACTCTTGTACCCCTTGACAAAATCATGGCAAGGCACACATTAGGTGCGGTACACAGCATGGCATACTATACAGAGCCTATGGATAAGGCATAGGGGACGACCTTCGTCCTTTCTCTTTCCTCTGCCATGGTCGAGCTTTGAGTCTCACTCAACTCCACAACTTACAAATCAGGCAAGAACTCTTTCTTTGACTGATCCATTTTGAACTCTTTCAAAATCTTGTCAAGGTATGTACTCATTGAAAGTTTAATCAGGCGTCTTGATATATCTCTATAGATCTCGATGCCCAACAATTAAGTAGCTTTATCCAGGTCTTTCTTTGAAAAACTCCTTTTCAAACAACCCTTTATGATTTCCAGAAATTCTACATCATTTCCGATCAACAATATGTCATCCACATATACTTATCAGAAATTCTATAGTGCTCCCACTCACTTTATTGTAAATACAAGTTTCTCATAAACTTTGTATAAACCCAAAAACTTTGATCACCTCATCAAAGCGTATATTCCAACTCCGAGATGCTTGCTCCAGTCCATAGAAGGATTGCTGGAGCTTGCATACATTTTAGCATCCTTAGGACTGACAAAACCTTCTGGTTGTATCACATACAACCTTTCCTCACGGAAACCGTTAAGGAAACTCTGTTTTGACATCCAGCTGCCAGATTTCATAATCAAAAAATGCAGCAACTGCTAACATAATTCCAACAGACTTTAGCATCGCTACGGGTGAGAAAGTCTCATCGTAGTCAACTCCTTGAACTTGTGAAAAACCCATTGCCACAAGTCGAGCTTTATAGACGGTGACATTACCGTCCGCGTCTGTCTTCCTTTTAAAGATCCATTTGTTCTGAATGGCCTTTCGCCCTTCAGGTAATACTACCAAAGCCCATACTTTGTTTTCATACATGGATCCCATCTTGGATTTCATGGCCTCTAACCATTTCTCGAAATCCAGGCCCATCATCGCTTCTCCATAGCTCGTAGGTTCATCGTTGTCCAACAACGTGACCTCTAAGACAGGGTTGCCGTACCACTCAGGAGCAGTACGCGTCCTTGTCGACCTACGAGGTTCGATAGTAACTTGATCCGAAGCTTCATGATCATCATCATTAACTTCCACTTCAACTAACGTAGGCTCCACAGAAACAACTTTCTGCGCTGCGCTACTCTCTGGTTGAAACAAAGGTTCAACAACCTCATCAAGTTCTATCTTCCTCCCACTCAATTCTTTCAAGAGAAACTCTTTCTCGAGAAAGGACCCGTTTTAGCAACAAACACTTTGTGCTTGGATCTAAGATAGAAGGTTTACCCAACTGTTACGTTAGGGTATTCTATGAAGATGCATTTGTCCGCTTTGGGTTCGAGCTCATCAGGTTGAAACCCTTTTTCACATAAGTGTCGCAGCCCCAAACATTAAGAAATGACAGCTTAGGTTTCTGCCAAACCAAAATTCATACGGTGTCATCTCAACGGACTTAGATGGTGCCCCTTTTAAAGTGAATGTAGTTGTCTCTAATGCATAACCCCAAAACGATAGTGGCATATCGATAAGAGACATCATAGTACGCACCATATCTAATAGAGCACGACTACGACGTTCGGACACACCATCACACTATGGTGTTCCAGGTGGCGTGAGTTGTCAAACAACTTCCACATTGTCTTAAGTTGTATACCAAACTCGTAACTCAGATATTTACCTCCACGATCATATCGTAGACATTTTATCTTCTTGTCACGATGATCTCAAACTTCACTCTGATTTTGTTTGAACTTTTCAAATGTTTCAGACTTGTGTTTCATTAAGTAAATATCCCCATATCTACTCAAATCATCAGTGAAGGTAGGAAAATAATGATATCCACCGCACGCTACAACACTCATTGGTCCGAATACATCAACATGTATCATTTCCAATAAGTCACTTCCCCGCTCCATCATACTGGAAAACGGGGTCTTAGTCATCTTGCCCAAGAGGCATGGTCCGCATGTCTCAACCGATTCAAAATCGAATGAGTCCAAAGATCCATCAGCATGGAGTTTCTTCATGCGCTTTACACCAATATGACATTTAGAGGCAGTGCCACAAGTATGTGGTACTATCATTATTAACTTTGTATCTTTTGGCATCAATATTATGAACATGTGTATTACTACGATCAAGATTCAATAAACGATTCTCATTGGGTGCATGACCATTGAAGGTATTATTCATGTAAACAGAATAACCATTATTCTCTAACTTAAATAAATAACCGTATTGCAATAAACATGATCTAATCACGTTCATGCTCAACGCAAACACCAAATAACATTTATTTAGGTTTATCACTAATCCCAAAGGTAGAGAGAGCGTGCGATGGTGATCACATCAACCTTGGAAACACTTCCAACACTCATCGTCACCTCACCCTTAGCTAGCCTCCGTTTATTCCGTAGCTTTAATTTCGAGTTACTAACATTTAGCAACCGAACCGGTATCCAATACCCAAGTGCTACTAGGAGTACCAGTAAGGTACACATCAATAACACGTATATCAAATATACTTCTTTTGACGTTGCCAGCCTTCTTATCTACCAAGTATCTAGGGTTGTTCCGCTTCAGTGACCGTTCTCCTCATAATAGAAGCACTCAGTCTCGGGTTTGGGTTCAACCTTGGGTTTCTTTACTGGAGCAAGAACTGGCTTGCCATCCATGAAGTTTCCCTCCTTGCCCTTGCCCTTCTCGAAACTAGTGGTTTTACTAACCATCAACACTTGATGCTCCTTCTTGATTTCTACCTTCGATGTGTCAAACATCGCGAATAGCTCAGGGATCATTATTTCCATCCCTGGCATTTTATAGTTCATCACGAAGCTCTAGTAGCTTAGTGACAGTGACTTGGAGAACTATATCAATCACTATCTTATCTGGAAGATCAACTCCCACTCGATTCAAGCAATTGTAGTACCCAGACAATCTGAGCACATGCTCACCGATTGAGCTATTCTCCTTCATCTTGCAGGCAAAGAATCTTGTTGGACGTCTCATACCTCTCAACACGGGCACGAGCCTGAGATCCCAATTTCAGCTCTTAGAACATCTCATATGTTCCGTGACGTTCAAAACGTTTTGGAGCCTCAATTCTAAGCCGTAATGCATGACGCATTGAACTATCAAGTAGTCATCAGAACGTGCCTGTCAGATGTTCACAACATCTACAGACGACGCTTGAGGGGGTGGCGCACCGAGCGGTGCATTAAGGACATAAGCCTTCTGTGCAGCAATGAGGACAATCCTCAGATCACGGACCCAGTCCGCATTATTGCTACCATCATCTTTCAACTCTATTTCTCTAGGAACATATAAAAAAAATTCAAGGGAGCTACAGCGCGAGCTAGTAATCTACAACATAATTTGCAAAGACATTTTGACTATGTTCATGATAATGAGTTTAGTTAATCATATTACTTAAAAACTCCCACTCAAATTGACATCCCTCCGGTCATTCGAGTGTCACATGATCAAAATCCACCAACTCAAGTCCGATCATCACATGAGTTGAGGTGGTTTCAATGGTGAACATCTTCATGTTGATCATATCTACTATATGACTCATGTTCGACCTTTCGGTCTCTTGTGTTCCGGGGCCATGTCTGTACATGCTAGGCTCGTCAAGTTTAACCCGAGTGTTCCGCATGTGCAACACTGGCTTGCACCCGTTGTATGCGAACGTAGAGTCTATCACACCCAATCATCACGTGGTGTCTCGAAACGACGAACTTTCGCAACGGTGCACACTCGGGGAGAACACAATTTTATCTTGAAATTTAAGTGAGGGATCACCTTATAATGCTACCGTCGTCCTAAGCAAAATAAGATGCATAAAAGGATTAACATCACATGCAAATCATAAGTGACATGATATGGCCATGAACTTGTGCTTTTGATCTCCATCTACAAAGCACCGGCATGATCTCCATCGTCACCGGCATAACACCATGATCTCCATCAATGTGTCGCCATGAGGTTGTCGCACCAACCGTTGCTTCCACGACTATTGCTAACTCATAGCGATAAAGTAAAGCAAAATGGCGAAAATAATTAAAGACAACCCTATGGCTCCTGCCGGTTGCCGTACTCATCGACATGCAAGTCGTGATATTCTATACAATACATGATCATCTCATACATCACATATATCTCATCATGTAATTGGCCATATCACATCACAACATACCCTGCAAAAACAAGTTAGACGTCCTCTAATTGTTGTTGCAAGTTTTACGTGGCTGCTATGGGTATCTAGCAAGAACAATTCTTACCTACGCAAAAACCACAACGGTGATACAAAAATGGCTATTCAACCTTCTCAAGGACCGCCTTTGTCAAATCCGATCCGACTAAAGTGGGAGAAACAGACACCCGCCAGCCATCTTTATGCAACGAAGTTACATGTCAGTTGATGGAACCGGTCTCTCGTAAGCGTACGAGTAATGTTGGTCCGGGCCGCTTCATCCCACAATACCGCTGAATCAAGAAAAGACCAAGGGAGGAAGCAATCTGAATATCAACGCGCACAAACTCCTTTGTGTTCTACTCGAGATCTCATCTACACATAGACCTAGCTCATGATGCCACTGTTGGGGAACGTTGCATGGGAAACAAAAAATTTCCTACGCACACGCAAGATCAATCCATGGTGATGAGCATCTACGAGAGGGAGAGTGGATCTACATACCCTTGTAGATCGCTAAGCGGAAGCGTTAAGAAACGCGGTTGATGTAGTCGAACCTCTTCGCGATCCAAATCGCCGAGCGTCCCGCGATCCCATCATGATCCGTCTCGCGATCCAATCACGATCCGTCCCGCGATCCCATCATGATCCGTCCCGCGATAAAATCACGAACCGTCTCGCGATCCTGATCACGGTCCTTCCGATCCAGCGCCGAATGGACGGCACCTCCGCGTTCAACACACGTACAGCTTGATGACGCCTTCACCTCCTCGATCCAGCGAGCGGTGGTGAAGTAGTAGATGAGTTCCGGCAGCACGACGGCGTGGTGACGGTGGTGGTGAAGAACAATCTCCGCAGGGCTTCGCTAAGCACTACGGAAACTATGACGGAGGAAGAACTAGAGGGGCGGGGTTGCCTGCACACGGCTTGGGGAATTCTTGATGTGATCCGGGTGCTAGCCCTGCCCCTCTATTTATATGTTGAGCCCTGGGGTCGAAACTTGGAGAAAGAGCCTCCTCAAAGTCGGTTTGGCCTGCAAGGCAAGAGTCCTCCTCGGACTCGAGGACCAGACGCCAGGGTCCTCGACGTCTGGCCCCAGACGCCAGGGATCCTGGCGTCTGGCCTCTGGCCTACGCAAAACTCCTTTTGCACCTTCCTTAAAGCCTCGTGGGCTTTACCCCTTGGCCCAAATAAAGTGTTCTCGTACCCGAACATTTCGGGAAACATCCGAAACCCCTTTCGGTGAATTCCGGAACCCTTACGGAGACCAAACACTATTATCCCATATATAAATCTTTACCTCCGGACTATTCCGGAGCTCCTCGTCATGTCCGGGATCTCATCCAGGACTCCGAATAACCTTCGGTCACCAACATAACAACTCAACTATACTTATATCGTCAACAAACGTTAAGTGTGTAGACCCTGCGGGTTCGAGAACTATGTAGACATGACCGAGACACCTCTACGGTCAATAACCAATAGCGGGACCTGGATGCCCATATTGGTTCCTACATATTCTATGAAGATTTTTATCGGTTGAACCTCTATGTCAAGGATTCAGTTAATCCCGTATGATGTTCCCTTTGTTTATCGGTATGTTACTTGCCCGAGATTCGATCCTCGGTATCTCTATACCTAGTTCAATCTCGTTACCGGCAAGTCTCTTTACTCGTTCCGTAATACAAGATCCCGTGGCTAACATTTTAGTCACATTGCTTGCAAGGCTTATAGTGATGTTGTATTACCGAGTGGGCCCTGAGATACCTCTCCATCACACGGAGTAACAAATCCCAGTCTTGATCCATGCCAACTCAACAGACACCCTTGGAGATACCTGTAGAGCATCTTTATAGTCACCCAGTTACGTTGCGACGTTTGATACACACAAGGTATTCCTCCGGTGTCAGTGAGTTACATGATCTCATGGTCATAGGAACAGATACTTGACATGCAGAAAACAATAGCAATAAACTGACACGATCATATGCTATGTTCATAGTTTGGGTCTTGTCCATCACATCATTCTCCTAATGATGTGATCCCGTTATCAAATGACATCTCATGTCTATGGCTAGGAAACCTTCACCATCTTTGATCAACGAGCTAGTTAACTAGAGGCTTACTAGGGACACATTGTTTGTCTATGTACCCACACATGTATTTGAGTTTCCAATCAATACAATTATAGCATGGATAATAAACGATTATCATGAAGAAGGAAATATAATAATAACCATTTTATTATTGCATCTAGGGCATATTTGCAACACATACATGATAGAGCCTATGGCAGAAGCATGGGGGATGACACTCATCTTTTTTCTATCCTCTGCAGTCACTGGGCATTGAGTCTAACTCAACTTCACACCTTGTAATACAGGCAAGAACCCCTTCTTGGATTGATCCATTTGAACTTCTTCAAAACTTTATCAAGGTATGTGCTCTGTGAAAGTCCTATTAAGCGTCTTGGTCTATCTCTATAGATCTTGATGCCTAATATGAAAGCAGCTTCTCCTAGGTCCTTCATTGAAAAACTCTTGTTCAAATATTCCTTCATGCTTTCCAAAAATTCTATATTGTTTCCAATCAGCAATATGTCATCCACATATAATATTAGAAACGCTATAGAGCTCCCACTCACTTTCTTGTAAATACAAGCTTCTCCGTAAACTTGTATAAACCCAAATGCTTTGATCACTTCATCAAAGCGAAGATTCCAACTCCGAGACGCTTGCACCAGCCCATAAATGGATCGCTGGAGTTTGCAAACTTTGTCAGCATTCTATGGATCGGCAAAACCTTCTGGTTGCATCATATACAACTCTTCCTTAAGGAAACCGTTAAGGAACGCTGTTTTGACATCCATCTGCCAAATTTCATAATCGAAAAATGCAGCTATTGCTAACATAATTCTGACGGACTTAAGCATCGCTACGGGTGACAAAGTCTCATCGTAGTCAACTCCTGGAACTTGTGAAAAACCCTTTGCCACAAGTCGAGCTTTATAGACGGTGACATTACCGTCCACGTCCGTCTTCTTCTTAAATATCCATTTATTCTGAATGGCCTTTCGCCCTTCAGGTAATACTTCCAAAGTCCACACTTTGTTTTCATACATGGATCCTATCTTGGATTTCATGGCCTCTAACCATTTGTCGGAATCCGGGCCCACCATCGCTTCTCCATAGCTCCTAGGTTCATCGTTGTCCAACAACATGACCTCCAAGACAGGGTTACCGTACCATTCAGGAGCAGTACGTGTCCTTGTGGACCTACGAGGTTCGATAGTAACTTTATCCGAAGCTTCATGATCACCATCATTAGCTTCTTCTTCAACTGACATAGGCTCCACATAAACATCTTTCTGCGCTGCGCTGCTCTCTGGTTGAAGCAAAGGTTCAACAACCTCATCAAGTTCTATCTTCCTCCCACTCAATTCTTTCGAGAGAAACTCTTTCTCGAGAAATGATCCGTTCTTAGCGACAAACACTTTGCCTTCAGATCTGAGATAGAAGGTGTACCCAACCGTCTCTTTTGGGTATCCTATGAAGACGCATTTGTCCGCTTTGGGTTTGAGCTTTTCTGGCTGAAGCCTTTTGACATAAGCATTACATCCCCAAACTTTAAGAAATGACAACTTTGGTTTCTTGCCAAACCACAGTTCATACGGCGTCATCTCAATGGATTTAGATGGTGCCCTATTTAAAGTGAATGTAGTTGTCTCTAACGCATAACCCCAAAATGATAGTGGCAAATCGGCAAGAGCCATCATAGAACGCACCATATCCAATAAGGTTCGATTACGATGTTCGGACACACCATTACGCTATGGTGTTCCAGCTGGCGTTGATGACCCACAAGTATAGGGAATCAATCATAGTCCTTTCGATAAGTAAGAGTGTCGAACCCAACGAGGAGTAGATGGAAATGACAAGCGGTTTTCAGCAAGGTAATTTCTGCAAGCACTGAAATTGTAGGTAACAGATAGTTTGATAGCAAGATAACTGGTAACAAGCAAGTAACGGTAACGATAAACAAGGTGCAGCAAGGTAGCCCAATCCTTTTGAGGCAAAGGACAAGCTAGAACAATCTCTAGTAATAGGCAAAGTGTTCTTGAGGGTACACGGGAATTTCGTCTGGTCACTTTTATCATGTTGGTTTGATTCATGTTCGCTACTTTTGACGGGGTCATAACCCCTGGGTATGCCAAAGCCGGAGGGTTCAGCCTCTTTTCAAAACAATATGGATGGCTGGTATTCGGCCGGCTGGCACACGGCAGGCTGACCTACGGCCGGCTGGCATATGGCCGGCTGAAGCACGGCCGGCTGGCCCCCGGCCGCCTGGTGCACGGCCGCCCGACGCGCAGCCAGCGGGCGCAGCAAATGACCGACTCTACCACTGACCCCCCCCCCCCCCCGGGGGGGGAGCACCGGTCCCCTCCCACCGAACCTGCGTACGGTGACAAGACGTGACCTCCACGACCGTTCCCGCTTGGCTGCAGTGACCGCTGACGGAGGAGCGCGCATGGCTACAGTCCGGCGGTCGTACCGCTGACCACGACTGACCGCGACCGGACGGGGCGACAGTGCCGGCACGCCCCAGTCCGCTCGATTACCTGCCCCCGCATGGCTACAGCGCGACCCGCCATGCCAAAGACCGCGGCCGGCTGCCGCAAGGCGACGCCGTTTGGTGCGGCCTGTGCTGGGGCAGGTGGCTGCGGACCAATGGCGGTGGCCGGCTGGCGGGCCCCGGTCCCCGACGGGACCGGGCGGCCGGCGGGCTTTGCGGGCGGCGGGGCCCGGCGGCCGGTGGACCCCGCAGGCGACAAGACGTCCCAGCCAAAGGGGTGTCCGGCCGGCCAGAGAGGCTGTCGGCCGGGTCCCCCTTCCCAGTACCATTTAAGTGTATTGTAAGTCGGGGGGTTGGCCTATAAAACCCCCCGACGCCCCCGATGCACGGGGGCAGCAAACCTCCCGGTTTCTCCAACTCACACATCTAGAGAGGCAAGAAGAGCCGACTAGCTCCTTCTTCCTCCTCTAGCCAACAGCTCAAGGAGCACCATTGTAGTTCTCTTGGTTTATCAACTAGGCAAGCAGGACTAGGGGCGCTACCTCTCACAGAGGGCCCCGAACCTGGGTACATCGTGTGTTCCTCACCGCTTGTCTCCAATCCCGCCACCGGAGCCCGTCGGCGTCCTTCGTCCCCAACCACTCTCGATAAGCCACCCCATGGCATCTGTCGTGAGAAAACGACGACAGTTGGCGCCCACCGTGGGGCCGTCCGCGGCACCGGCCGGAGTCATGCTCCGGGCGGGACCCTTCGCCAACTTCCCCGGCCGCTTCGCGTCCGGGCAGACCTGCACGCTCGTGGGGCTTGCTCCCGCGGCGCGGAACCCGGTTCCCGCCCGCCCTGCGGGCGTCGCTTCCGACCTCTCCGATGAGTTGCGCAGCAGCGCCACTTTGTCCAACGTCGCCACCCTCGCCGAATGCTTCGGCAGGATGAGCCTCGCCGGCAAGCCAGCCGCCGACGAGTACCCTAGCGAGGTGGTCGACTGCCTCGACCCGCCCTTGTTCACGGGCGCAATCGCCTCGGGCGACGTAGACGACTCCTGCGCCCGTGCGGAGGTAATGGTCACCGGCTCCTCCACGAGCACCGGTCGCGCCAGGGCGAAGGCGCTGGCGGCCGCCGCGGCCGCCGGCACCGGCACCTCCGACCCCCTCGGCTCCGTGCTCCGGGGCCTCAGCACCCCCGTCGCGCCTACGGCAAACCCGGCCACGGCTACGGCTGAGCTGGAGGCGGCTCGCCAGCTGTTGTTCGCGGAAGCGACAACTCTCGCAACCACCAAACGCAGAATGGAGTCCGCGCAGTGCGAGTACAACTCCGCCTACGGTCTCACCCCCGCCGGCAACGAGCCCAGCCGACGTGGTGACGTCCGCAACCGCGGCCGCGTAGTCGTGAAAATCCTTGGTGGCAGGCTCCCCACCTACGACACGCCGGCGGCCAACATGAGGGCCGCCCAGGTGGCTTACGCCGACCTGGCCTACCTGGAAGGCGAAGAACGTGTGCGGCAGGAGCGGCACATCTAAGACCTCATCGCCGCCGCCAACACTCAGCAGGCCCGGCTCGACGGCGCCAACACCGGCTCCGAAATACCCGTCCCCGAGGGGGACGCACTGCCGACTGTCGGCCAGCGCCAGCCGGCCCAGCAAGCCTCCTCCACCCACGGCTCCGGCCGGCGGGGTGCTGAATCTCATAACGAGCCGGCACAACGATGCCGCGGCAGGAGGCGGCCGGCGCAGCCGCGCCCACACATCGCCCCCACGGCGGGAGCGCGCGCGCTCGCCCGCCCCGGCTGTCCGCCCCGAGCTCGCCGCTCGGCTCGGCCCACGCGTCCCGCGGAGCGAGAACGACGCCCGGACCCGCATCGACCGGCTGGCGCAGTCGGCCCTCCTGGAGGAGGAGGGTCTGATCGGGCCGGCGTGCTTCGTCCCCCGGATCCGTGACGAGCCGTTTCCCACCGGCTTCACGCTCCCCCGCGACACTCCGAAATACAACGGCACCGCCAAGTCGGAAGACTGGCTGATCGACTACACCACAGCAGTCGGCATCGCGAGGGGGAACAAGCGCGTCGCGGTGCGCTACGTTCCCCTCATGCCGATCGGGTCGGCCCGGACCTGGCTTAATAGCCTGCCGGTCGGCAGCATCAATGCTTGGACGGACTTTGAGGAGGCGTTCGTCCGCAACTTCACCGGCACCTACAAGCGGCTCGGCCGTCCTCGCGAGCTGGCCATGTGCGTCCAGGGGCAGGAGGAATCCCTCCGCGATTACCTCACGCGGTGGACCGAGCTCCGCAACTCCTGCGAGGGGGTGCATGAGGTGCAAGCCATCCAGTACTTCTCCGAGGGCTGCCGGGACGGCACCCTTCTCAAGCACAAGCTCATGTGCTCGGAGCCGGCCACCTTGGTGGAGCTCATGGCCAAGGCGGACAAGTACGCCACGGCCGACTCCGCTATGCGGATTAAGGTCAGCGCGACCGGCAAGGCCATCCCGCCGCCTGCTGCGCCACGGCCGGCTGCCGACAACTGGCAGCAGCAGAACAACAAGCGGAAGGCCAACCAGCTCGAGCCCCGCTACGGGAGTAAACAGGTCTCCTCCATCGAGGAGGAACAGCCGGCTGCCCAGGCACCCAGCCAGCGCCAGCGAACCGGCAAGAACACCTGGCAGCCCAAGCTCACCTTCGAGAAAATGCTCGAAGCTCCGTGCAAAATGCACTCCGGGACGAAGTCGGCCACGCACATGCTGCGGCAGTGCAGCTTCTCCCAGCGGCTAGCCCGGGGCGAGGGCATTCCGGCTCCTCCCCCGCCGGCTCCCCGCACCCCGGCGACCGGACCGGCTCCGGCTCCGCCGCCGGCTCAGGCCCCCAACGATGGCCGTCTCCACGACCAGTTCCCCGACCAGGACGGGGCCTACTTCGTCTTCACCAGCGAGGGAACCGACAAGCATAGCCTGCGCCGACACCGGCATGAGGTGAACACCACCGTCCCCTCGGCCCCCTAGTTCATGCACTGGTCTCAGAAGCCGGTTACTTGGAGCCGGGCAGACCACTCGGCGGTGATGCCAAACCCCGGCAGCTACGACCTCGTCCTCGATCCCACCATCGCCTCCGAGAGGCTCACCTGCCGCTTCTCGCGGGTGCTGATCGACGGGGGCAGCAGCATCAACATCCTTTACCGCGACACGCTGCTCAAGCTGGGGCTCAAGGAAAAAGACCTGCAGCCGAGCCGGACGGTTTTCCACGGCATCGTGCCAGGGCAATCTTGCTCCCCCATCGGCAAGATCCGGCTCGATGTCCTCTTCGGCAACAAGAGCCACTTCTGCCGCGAGCCGATATGGTTCGAAGTGGTGGACCTCAACAGTCCCTACCACGCGCTGCTGGGCCGGCCGGCGCTCGTCAAATTCATGGCGGTGCCCCACTACGCCTACCTCAAGCTCAAGATGCCGGGCCACAAGGGCATCATCACCATCGATGGCGACTACAAGAAATCGATCGAGTGCGCACGCGACAGCAGCCGGCTGGCCGAGGTTCTGGTGATCGCGAAGGAGAGACGGCAACTCGACTGGCTCGTGGCCCAGGCTACCGAGCAGCCGGCCGTGCCGACTCCCCCGTCCCAGCCGGCCAGTGAGGCGACGTTCCAGCCGTCCAAGGACACCAAGCAGGTGCCGCTCGACCCGGCCAACCCCAAGCAGTGCGTCACCATCGGCACCAGCCTCAGCAGCAAATAGGAAGGCGAGCTCGTCGACTTCCTCCGTGAGAATCGGGACATCTTTGCGTGGTCCCCCAAGGACATGTCGGGTGTTCCGAGGAAGTACGCCGAGCACAAACTTCACGTACGGCCGGATGCAAAACTGGTCAAGCAACCCCTACGCCGTTTCTCCGAGGAGAAGCGGCATACTATAGGAGAAGAAATCGCCCGACTGCTCGCAGCCGGCTTCATCATGGAAGTGTTCCACCCGGACTGGCTCGCCAACCCAGTCCTGGTGCTGAAGAAGAACAAGACCTGGTGGATGTGTATCGACTACACCAGCCTGAACAAGGCCTGTCCCAAGGACCATTTCGCAATGCCCCAGATCGATCAAGTCATCGACTCCACGGCCGGCTGCGACATGATGTCCTTTCTGGACGCCTACTCCGGCTACCACCAGATCAAGCTGGACCCAGCCGACCGGCTGAAGACCTCCTTCATCACCCCCTTTGGGGCCTACTGCTACATCACCATGTCCTTCGGCCTGAAGAATGCAGGCGCCACCTTCCAGCGTTGCATGCAGAAGTGCCTCCTGCCCCAGATCGGTAGGAACGTCCATGTCTACGTGGACGACATCGTCGTCAAGACCAAGAAGCATTTCAGCCTTCTTGACGACCTCCGGGAAACCTTCTCCAACCTGCGCGAGTACAAGGTCCAGCTCAACCCGGAGAAGTGTGTTTTTGGCGTGCCAGCTGGCCAGCTCCTGCGTTTCTTCGTGTCCGCCCGCGGCATCGAAGCCAACCCGGAGAAGATCAAAGCCATCCAGCGCATGCACAGGCCGCCCAAACTCCGCGACGTCTAGAAGTTCGCCGGCTGCCTTGCTTCGCTCAGCCGGTTCGTCAGCCGACTGGGCGAGAAGGCACTGCCCCTTTATCAGGTCATGAAGAAGACGACCAAATTCGAGTGGACCGACCAGGCAGACGAAGCGTTCCGCGACCTCAAGCGCGCTCTCTCTAGCGCACCCGTCCTAGTGGCTCCGGCTGAGAAGGAGCCTTTGCTCGCATACATCGCGGCGACCACGCGCATGATCAGCGTCGTCCTCGTAGTGGAGCGGCCGGAGGAAGGCAAAGCGCTGCTGGTCCAGCGCCCCATCTATTACCTCAGCGAGGTCCTCTCCGCCTCCAAGCAGAACTACCCCCACTACCAGAAGATGTGCTACGGCATATACTTCGCCGCCAAGAAGGTCAAGCAGTACTTCCAGGAGCACACCATCACCGTGGTGAGCACGGCGCCGCTCGGAGAAATCATGAGCGGTCGGGACGCCACCGGCCGGATCACCAAGTGGGCCATCGCCCTCGCCGACTACGAAATCCGGTATGAGTCGCGCACCGCCATCAAGTCACAGACGATGGCCGACTTCCTTGTCGACTGGGCAGAGACCCAGTTCGTGATGCCGCCTCCGGACTCCACGCACTGGCGCATGCACTTCGACGACTCGAAGATGCAGACTGGCTTGGGAGCCGGCATCGTCTTGTCATCCCCTAAAGGGGACCGGCTCAAGTACGCGCTCCAGATCCTCTTCGCCGCCTCCAACAACGTAGCCGAGTATGAGGCGCTCATCCACGGCCTCCGGCTCGCCAAGGAGATCGGCATCCGGCGCATTCTCTGCTTTGGCGACTCGGATCTCATGGTGCAGCAGGTCTCTGGCGAATGGGACGCCAGGGACGCCAACATGGCCAGCTACCGTTTCCTCGTCCAGCAACTCACCGGCTCCTTCGAGGGGTGTGAGTTCCACCACGTCCCCCGGGCGGACAAAGAGGAGGCGGACACGCTGGCCAAGATCAGCTCCACCCGGCAGGCAATCCTAGCCGGCGTCTCCCTCGAGCGGCTACTCAAGCCGTTGATCAAATCCTCCACTGAATAGGAGTCCATCTTCGTGCCGGCTGACCCCGCCGGCACCTCGTCAAACCCGGCGGCTCCGACAACCCCGCCGGCTCCAACCGCCGCTTCGGCTCAGCCGGTTCCGACAGCCGATGCCCCCGCGGCCGTCCTGATGGCGATCGATCTGCCGGCCCCGGGGACTGACGGCTCGGTCCCGGGGACTGACGGCTTGGGCCCGGGGCTACGACTGGCCCCGAAATCCCCCCCGAGCCAGCGCCGGCCCCTGTCATGGCCCCCACCTGGGCCCAGCCCATCCTAGCCTTCCTCCTGCGTGGCGAGCTCCCCCCCGACGAGGCTATGGCCCGGCAAATCCAGTGTCAGGCCCCCGCCTACAGCATCATCAACCACGAGTTGGTCCATCGCAGTGCAACCGGCGTGTTCCAACGCTGCGTCGAGCCGGAAAAGGGGTAGGAGATCCTTCGAGACATCCACCAGGGCGAGTGCGGGCATCACGTCACCTCCAGAACCCTGGTGGCCAAGGTGTTCCGCCACGGTTTCTACTGGCCGACGGCTTTGGAAGAAGCAAAGCAGCTAGTCGACAAGTGCGAAGGATGCCAGTGCTTCAGCACGCAGAGCCACCTGCCGGCTACGGCGCTCCAGAGCATCCCCCTGTCCTGGCCCTTAGCGGTCTGGGGCCTCGACATGGTGGGGCCATTCAGGACCGCTCGAGGCAGCATGACACATCTATTGGTGGTCGTCGACAAGTTCACCAAGTGGATCGAGGCAAGGCCGATCAAGAAGCTGGACGGCCCCACGGCCGTCCGGTTCATCAAGGACATCACGGTCCGCTACGGCATCCCCCACAGCATCATCACCGACAACGGCACAAACTTCGCTAAAGGCACAATGGCGCGTTTCTGCTCCCAGGAGGGCATCCGGCTCGACCTCGCATCGGTGGCGCACCCACAGTTGAACGGCCAGGCGGAGAGGGCAAACGGCTTGATCCTGGCCGGCCTCAAGCCCTGGCTTGTGGCACCACTCGTGCAATCAGACGGCTGCTGGATCGAAGAGTTGTCGGCTGTCTTGTGGTCAACCGGCTTCACCCCTTTCTTTCTCGTGTATGGGTCCGAGGCGGTCATCCCTACGGACATTGAGTTCGATTCGCCTCGGGTCACCCTGTACACGTAGAAGGATGCGCAGGAAGCAAGGGAAGATGGCATCGACCTACTCGAAGAAGCACGCGAGCTGGCCCTGAGCCGAACAGCCATCTACCAACAGAAACTCCGGCACTACCACAGCAAGCGGATCCGGCCCGTCTCCTTCCGCGAGGGGGACCTGGTGCTCAGGCGGATCCAGCGCACAGCCGGCCAGCACAAGCTATCCTCCCCATGGGAGGGCCCTTTCATCATCAGCAAGGCGCTGCACAACAACGCGTACTACCTCATAGACGCCCAGAAGCCACAGAAGCGCAAAAGAGACGCCTCCGGCGAGGAGACGGAGCGCCCGTGGAACGCGGTGCTCCTTCGTCCGTTCTACTGCTAAAACAGTGTCCAATGAATGCAAACGGGTGCCCCAGGCCGGCAGTTGGGGCACGCCCTTTCAATTTCACCAAAAACACTTCGCCTCTCAAAAACGAGCGTCCGGGTCTGGCTCCCCGGACCCGGGGGCTCGCTGGCTAGCCTAAACCCTTCCTCTCTGAGACAGACAAGTAATGTGGCTAAGAAAGACCCCACCCCCACCCCCTGTCCGGCTACAGACCGGCTCCCAGCTGTTCGGCTGGCGGGACTCTGGGGCAGGACAACTTAGCACACGAAAAATTGTTCGAAGAGTAGCGATCGGGTAAGCCTAGCCGGATTACTCATCCTGTAACTAGCCTCTGGCGGCTCACCCTAGCTGGAGCCGGACGACCCTAAGGTTTGCGCGCTTCCCCAAGGACGATGCCTCGCCCCTGCCCCAGCCGGCAGGTGGGGCAGAAGCCGGAAAGGAACTTGGGCAAGTAATAACGGTCGAAAGGCAAAAGCAAAGGATGAGCCGGCACACAAGCATTGTCCATTTCAAAGCAAATCTAAAAGGGTCGAGGCCAAGGGCCAAAAGATTCTTTACAATACACCCCTAGTGGGTGGAAATGCTTCCTAACGAGGCTTATAGCAAAGGAAGAAAAACATAGTAAACATAAGGCCGCCTAGGCCTCAGGCGCACCGCCAGCCGGCTCGGCAGATTGCCCGGTGGTGGTCGCCGTCTTCGGGTCCGCCTCTGTTGCCGCCATGCCGTCAGTATCGCTCCCATCACTGGAGTCGGTGCTCTCGGCCGCGACCTCCCCGTCTTCGGGCCCTTCGGGAATACCAAAGGAATCCTCCGCGACCGGCTCGTCGTCCTCACCAAGCGTCGGCAGGAACTCGTCCGGGTCGACGTAAGAGGCAAGTTGGCCGGCTCGACGGACGAGGGTGCTCTCACGAGTGACCCGCTCCTCCTTGGGGACTTGATGCATCGTGGCGAGCCGGTCCAAGTCGATGCCGCGGTACCATGACGTGACGAACCGGAGGGCCATCTGCGCCCCAGAGCGAGCAGCGGAGGCCTTCCAGGCGTCGAGCTGCGCCACCGCGTGCTCAAGCCACAGCGCCACGCGACCCTCAGGGATCTCGCGGTCCGGCCAGAGGGCCGAGATAACCCCCATGCTGGCTGCGTGGAGCCAGTCCATGCAGCGCTGCAGGAAGAGCAGCCGGTTCTCAGTGGCCAGCGAGATCTCCGACAGGCTCCAGCCCGCACCCGCGTCAATCTCCTGCCCGCGCTGCCGGAAGCACTCCCGATGCTCCGCCACAGCCCGCTCGGCACGGCGTTGGGTATCCGGAAAGCGATCTAAGAAGAAGGGAAAATCAGGAAAAAAGCCAATATAGTCGGCGAAAAATAACAAACTCAAAGTGGGAAACACTCATGCTGGAAGGCGCCATCCACTTCAAGCCCGAACTTGAGGCTCAGGCTCCGCTCCTCCTCCAGCGCCTTCTCTGCCTGGGCAAGGGCAGCAATGCGCCCCTCAAGCTCGCCCCTAAGGCGCGCCACTTTGTCCTGAAGGACCGCGGCCAGCCGGTTGGCATCGGCCGCCTGCTTGACGGCCTCCTCCTTGGCCGCCACCTCCTTCCACAGCTCCGCTGTAAGATGCTCCCGTGCCGACTGACCGTCAACCACCAGGCCGCCCAGCTGATCCCGCTCCGATGTGACCGCCTGGAGGTCCCGCACCAGCCGGTCCCGCTCGGAGGCCACCTCGTCCCGCTTTTGCCGGATCTGGGTCAGACCGGCCAGCTCCTCTGCAGAAGATTCAGCCCAAGTTAGCTAGGCGCGAAAGATTCGAGCCGGCTGCCACACAGCCGGCCTGACTCTCGGGGGCTACACCTAGTGGGTGCGCTCACGCGCCCCCACTGGAACGATCATACCTCGCGCCTTCCTCAACTCCTCCTAGGCCTGGTAGTAGCCGGCCTTGCCCTTGTTGTGGATGGCGACCGCCTCGTCAAAAAGCGCCTGCCGCCTGGCGTTCTCAGCCTACCACGCACCAAGAGGCGGAATGTCAAATCCACTTAAGAAGAAGATTCAACCCGGCTGCCACTCAGCCTGACAGCCGGCCCGAATCTCGGGGGCTACACCCAGTGGGTGCGCTCGCGTGCCCCCACTGGAAAAACAAGACAAGGAGCCTCACCTCTACTGCCTCCTCCACGCGCCGGAAGTTGCTCTCGGTGGCCTCGGCAAACCTGGCCAGCCAATCACGGCAAAAAGCCATGATGCGACCCGGCTCTCCGGGCACAAGGGCCCACTCGCCAGCCGGCCCACCTTCGCCAGCCGGCTGGGTCAGGGCGGACGACCCTCGGGTCAGCATCCCCCAGTCCCTGAGCACATCTAGCATGCTCCTCCTCGAACGGCCCGTTCCATCGCTCGACCCTGCCTCCGTCATGGTGCCGGCCGGCGGTGAGGTAGCAACAACCACGAGGGCGCGGGGACCAGTCCCAAGCTCCCCCGTGACCGGCACGGACGGTTCCACCACTGGCTGACTTGCCCCAACGGCTGGAACGGCCTGCCCGCTCCCTCCTCCAGGCGCCGCCTCCGGCGCGGCAGGGACAACGGGCCCCTCCACCACGACCGGTCGGCTGGAGACAGAGTCGCGACTGGGTCCGTCGACTGGGCCGCCTCCTTGGCCGGTACGGTGACCGCGACCACCGGCTCGAGGACCGCGTCCGCTGGCCGGGGCGCCTCCATCGAGGGTTGGCCATCTCCGGCGCCGGCTCTCGCAGCTCGCCCGACGGCGGCCTCGACACCCGGGTCGACTCCGCCGCCGACTCTGTCGCACGCGCCGGGTCCAAGCGCCACCTCCGTCCTCCGTCGCTCGACGCCGCCGAGCGCGAAGGCGCACCCTTCGTCGTTCCCTTTGCGGCCCGCACCTCGGCGAGCCGCCTCTTCTCCTCCCGCACCGTGGCCGCGTGCTCCAGGGCCTGCCGGCTGGCGGCGTCCACCGGGTCGGCAGCCGACCCCGTGTCCTGGAGCTCGAAGGCCTCACTGCAATCAGGGGAGAAAAGTCCTCAAACACTGACCGACTCGAGACAAGAAAGAAAAGTGGCCCACAGGGCCCGAGGGAAAAACCTTACCCAGCGACCACGGGAAGGGCGTGCCTGGCCCGGGGTGGTGGCTTCGCGACGGCGATGCGCGTTTTCTTCCGAACCGACTAGAGCGCTGCCGGCTGCCCAGCGGTCGGCCTCTTCTCCTTCCGGGACGCCTCGCCCGCCCGACCCCTGGCCGGCAGCTCCTCGCTCCTTCCGCGTGGCTCCCGTCGAGCTGTGGGGGGAGGCGCGTCCAAGATCCGGACATCGTCATCATCATCATCACCGGTCCAATCTCTGATCAGGGGTGCAGTGGCAAACTCACCAGCCGCCCTGGAGTCGCCGGCCCCCGGATCGCCGATCGTCCCGTCTTCCTCCACCTCTCCGGAGGACTCAACCTCCTCCTCAACTCCCCCCCCCCCAACTCGAAATCTTCCAGATCGGAGTCGGCGCGGTCCGCCGCGAACACTTGAGGGTGCGGGCCATCTGGTGTGTTCTGCCGCACAAAATGCTGCGGTCAGCACGACACGTAAGCACAGGGGACGGGGGAGGAGATCGGAAAGGAGGAGGGATGTTCGCAGCGAAGCGTACCAGGGGAGCCGGGTCGAGCCGACTGTATGGCATCTTGCCAAAGTGCCAAGTGCGCATCGCCAGCTTGAAGTTGGTGAAGGAGCTCACCCGCTCCGCCACCTGAGCCGGCGTCAGCTCAAAGGTGGACAGCCGGCACGGGTCGTGCCGGCCCCCCATGTCGCATATCCGGTGTGGCCTCTGCTGCAGGGGAAGCACCCGGCGGTCGATGAAGGCGGCCACCAGGTCGGCCGCGACCAGCCCCTCCCGCTCGTCATGGTCTGCAGCCGGTCCAGAATCCCCGTGAGCCCCTCGAACGCCACGTCATTCCCCAGTTCGTCCCCGAGGACGGCAGCCGGATGTAGTCCCGCGCCGGGTCGACGTTCTTCACATAGAAGAACGTCCGGTTCCACTTCTTGACGGATTTGATGAGGGTGAGGCGGGGGAAGATCGTGTCGCGAACGCACACCCCCCCCCCCCCCGCCCGCAGGCGTACGGGTCATTGCCATTCTTCAGGCACTTGAGGTAGAAGAGCTTCCTCCACAGCTCCATGAAGGGGAGGAGGCCGAGGTAACCCTCGCAGAGGGTCACAAAACTGGAGAGCTGCAAGATGGAGTTCGGCCCCAGATGGTGTGGCTGGAGGTCGAACGAGTCGAGGAGAAGCTTGAAGAACCTGCTCGTCGGCAGGCCAAAGCCACGAGAAAAGTGCGAGGAAAACACCACGTACTCCCCCTCCTCGAGCTCCGGCGCCAGCTCGTCGCCCGAAGCATGGGCGGCAACGCGATCCTCCGTCGGCAGCATCCGGGCGCGGCGGAGGTATGCGATGTCCTCCGCGGTGACCACGGAGCCGCCCCAGCTGCCGGATGGTCCGTCGGCCATCTCCAGGGTGGTCAAATGCGCGGAGGTGAGGACGGCGGAGACTCGAAACACGGCTTATCCCTGCGATCCTCCGTCAACGACCTCGTCGGGAGCAGCGGAACGGGCGAGAGCGGCGGCGCGGCGCAAGCTCGATGCGGGGAGCGGCGCGAGGGAGGAGATGGCAGGGGAAGGTGAGCGCTAACTACCTCTGCCTCTCCCCCTCCCCTTATAAATAAGGGGGCAAACGCCGGGGGACGAGGGATTAACTGCGCCCACTTCCTCGGAAAACCCGCGAGACGTGGGCGAAGCGGGCCGCAATCGCCGGGGCCCAACCGCAAAGAATCACCGCCCTCGGCCCGAGGCCTATTGGGCTAGGCCTATAGCGACGTCCCGTCGCATCCCCGGGGGCGGGCCCCGTGGTGCCCGCGACGCCATGTGTGGCGTACCACGGCCTGACGCACGCCCCGATGCTTCGCGGCGGAACTCGAGGCGTCAGGCGTAGTTGCCGGCACGCCTGGCTGGCTGGGCCACAGCCCCGGGGCTGGGCCATCGGAAGAAGCCGTCGGTGCCCCTCCGTCGGGAGGACTCGGGCCCCCGCCGGCTTCGGGGACTACTGACGGGGTCATAACTCCTGGGTATGCCAAAGTCGGAGGGTTCAGCCTCTTTTCAAAACAATATGGCCGGCTGGTATTCGGCCGGCTGGCGCACGGCAGGCTGACCTGCGGCCGGCTGGCATATGGCCGGCTGGCCCCCGGCCCCCGGCCGCAGCAAACGACCGGCTCTACCACTGACCCCCCGGGGGGGAGCACCGGTCCCCTCCCACCGAACCCGCGTACGGTGACAAGACGTGACCTCCACGACCGGTCCCGCTTGGCTGCAGTGACCGCTGACGGAGGAGCGCGCATGGCTACAGTCCGGGCGGTCGTACCGCTGACCACGACTGACCGCGACCGGACGGGGCGACAGTGCCGGCACGCCCCAGTCTGCTCGATTACCTGCCCCGCATGGCTACAGCACGACCCGCCATGCCGAAGACCGCGGCCGGCTGCCGCAATGTGACGCCGTTTGGTGCGGCCCGTGCTGGGGCAGGTGGCTGCGGACCAATGGCGGTGGCCGGCTGGCGGGCCCCGGTCCCCGACGGGACCGGGCGGCTGGCGGGCTTTGCGGGCGGCAGGGCCCGGCGGCCGGTGGACCCCGCAGGCAAAAAGACGGCCCAGCCAGAGGGGTGTCTGGACGGCCAGAGAGGCTGTCGGCCGGGTCCCCCTTCCCAGTACCATTTAAGTGTATTGTAAGCCGGGGGTTGGCCTATAAAACCCCCCGACGCCCCCGATGCACGGGGGCAGCAAACCTCCCGGTCTCTCCGACTCACACATCTGGAGAGGCAAGAAGAGCTGGCTAGCTCCTTCTTCCTCCTCTAGCCAACAGCTCAAGGAGCACCATTGTAGTTCTCTTGGTTTATCAACTAGGCAAGCAGGACTAGGGGCGTTACCTCTCACAGAGGGCCCCGAACCTGGGTACATCGCGTGTTCCTCACCGCTTGTCTCCAATCCCGCCACCGGAGCCCGTCAGCGTCCTTCGGCCCCAACCACTCTCGATAAGCCACCCCATGGCATCTGTCGTGAGAAAACGACGACAACTTTGATACTTTGATATGTGGGTGGACCGGTGCTTGGGTGATGTTCTTACTTGAACAACCTCCCACTTATGATTAACCCCCTCGCAAGCATCCACAACTATGAGAAAAGTATTAAGATAAAATCTAACCATAGCATTAAACGTTTGGATCCAAATCAGCCCCTTACGAAGTAGCGCATAAACTAGGGTTTAAGCTTCTGTCACTCTAGCAACCCATCATCTAATAACTACTCCACAATGCATTCCCTTAGGCCCATGAATGGTGAAGTGTCATGTAGTCGACGTTCACATGACACCACTAAGGGAATCACAACATACATATCATCAAAATATCGAACACATATCAAATTCACATGATTACTCGCAATAGGACTTCTCCCGTGACCTCAAGAACAAAGGTAACTACTCACAAATAATAATCATGCTCAAGATCAGAGGAGTATTAAATAGCATAATAGATCTGAACATATAATCTTCCACCAAATAAACCATATAGTAATCAACTACGCAAGGTAATCAACACTACTAGTCACCCACAGGTACCAATATGAGGTTCCGGTACAAAGATTGAACACAAAAGATGAACTGGGCTTTGAGAGGAGATGGTGTTGTTGAAGATGTTGATGAAGATTGGCCTCCCAAAGATGAGAGGGGTGTTGGTGATGACGATAGCTTCGATTTCCCCCTCCGGGAGGGAAGTTCCCCCGGCGGAATCGCTCCGCCGGAGGGCAAAAGTGCTCCTGCCCAAGTTCCGCCTCGAGGCGGCGGCGCTTCATCCCAAAAGTCCTCCTATGATTTTTTCTAGGTCAAATGTGACCATATACCCGAAGATGGGCACCGAAGGTGGGCCGAGGTGGCCACAACCCATCAGGGCGTGCCCTGGTGGGTTGTGCCCACCTGACAGGCCCCCTCCGATAGTTTTCTACTCCAGTATCTTTTATTAAATACAAAAATAATCTCTGTAAAATTTCAGCTTCATTGGAGTTGTGCAGAATAGGTATCTCTGACGTGCTTTTCTTAGGTCCAGAATTCCAGCTGCCGGTATTCTCCCTCTTTGTGTAAACCTTGAATATTATGAGAGAAAAGGCATTAGAATCACTCCCCAAAGCATTATTATTCAACAAAACAAAGTAAATAACAGTAGGAAATCATGATGCAAAATGGACGTATCAACTCCCCCAAGCTTAGACCTCGCTTGTCCTCAAGCGAAAGCCGATATTGAAAAGCATGTCCACATGGTTTGAGAGAGAGGTGTCGATAAAAACAAAATACGGACATAGAAGCATCATGCTTATTAATATAACATCAACAAACTCTAACACAAAAACTCATTTCAATACATTTTTTTATCATATACCTTCTCATGAACAAGTAACAATTCATCACAACATAGAAGTATGAAGCATAAACCTTATTGGGAACCAACAAACTATGTTCTCAGTCAACTTTGCAACTACAATTCATCATATTTTCAGGAAGGGTCTCATGTCGGAGCCTTTTGGCAAGTCCACATACTCAACCATCATTTAGTCTTCTATGATTGCTAACACTCACGGCATACCCATGTACAAAAAGTTTCAACCGGACACATAGGAAGATAGGGGCTTATAGTTTTGCCTCGCAACTTACTCACCTCAAGGGTGATGTCAACAATAATAACTCATGCCCACCCACATCCAACTGGATATATGTGCCTAGATATTTCCTCACCACATGATGCTTGCAAAAGAACAAGTAAAAAGGAATAGGGAAGAATACTTTGACTCTTGCATAAAAGTAAATACATAAAAGTAAAAGATAGGCCCTTCGCAGAGGGAAGCAGAGGTTGTCGTGCGCTTATTTGTTTGTATGCCCAATCCCTTAATGTAAAAGAACATCACGCTATATTGCCCCCTATGATAGCAACCTTTATTATGCAGTCCGTCGCTTTTATTACTTTGCCATCATAAGTTCGTATAGCGCTCAATTTTCTCTTACACTAATTGATCAAACACTTTTAGAAGCAATTTTTATTGCCTTATTGCACCGATGACAACTTACTTGAGGGATCTTTCTCGATCCATAGGTAGGTATGGTGGACACTTAAAGAAGGAGTTTGGGTTTGGGTTTTTGGATGCACAAGTAGTATCTCTACTTAGTGCGGAATTTTGGCTAGCAAAGATATTGAGCAAGCACCACATGTTAAAGGATCTATGACAATATAACTTCTATGTGGATATGAACAAACATAAATCATTACGTTGTCTTCCTTGTCCAACGTCAACAATTTTGACATATAATATTTTATGGGGGCTCACAATCATAAAAGATGTCCAAGATAGTGTATTTGCATGTGAATCTTCTCTTCCCTTATTACTTCTTTCATGAATTGCATCATTGACCAATGCTATGTTCGTCAATCTCCAATAAATTTTACTACTTATACTTTTCCTTATGTGATGTCATTACTCACCATAACATTAGCATATGATTCTTTTCATTTGTTTCTTCTTTTCTTTATTTTGATTGCAACAAGAAGGTAGAGAGGCAAAAACTTAAACTAAACTTTATTATTTAACTCTCACTCGATTACATAGATAGATAGGCCAAAAACTAACACACCAAAATAGATCATGCTAAACTTTTATTCAACTAAAGCAAAGGGAAACTAAAGATCGAACTAAAATAGGTAAAGGTGAATAAAAGTGGTGGTGATACGATACTGGGGCACCTCCCCCAAGCTTGGCTCAAGCCAAGGGGAGTGCCCATACCCGTGTGCTCAAGTCTCCTTTGGTGGTGGTGATGAAGAAGGTGGTGGTGATATGATGTCACACTTCAACTTCAAAAGATGCTCCAATTTGCGGATGACCCTCCTAAGGTTATTGATGTGCTCTTCTAGCAAAATATTTTCTGAAATTTATTCTGAACACGAACCGCTTCGAAAGCTCTAAAGGCTTCGATTTCAATAGGGGTGAGATGACTGTAGTAAGGTTGAAGGATATCATCTTCCTCTCCCTCCTTTGCTCGCATGGATTGATCTCCTTCAGGGGGGTGATCCACCATAGCCCCCTTGCCCTTCTCTTCCTTGTTGGCTTCTTCCGGTTCCTCCCTCTTCAACTCTATCTTCATTAGCCAGGCATCTTCTTCCATGTTGTTAGAAGAGGGAGAAGACATGATGCCTGACTTGACAGATCTGATAGGAAAATTGCAAGAAACAAGAACAGAAGATTTTTCTGCGATGCGGTCGTCAAAACAGTCAGGGGTATATATAGAGATTTTTTATTCTTGGGAAACAAGTATATGGAAGGAAAACGGAGTCGGGAAAGCATCCGAGGTGGGCACAGCCCACCAGGGCGCGCCTAGGGGTGCCGGGCGCGCCCTGGTGTATCGTGCTCACCTCGATCACCTTCCAGTTTATCTCTTTATTTCCAAAAATTTAAAATATTCCAAAACTGACAAAAAATATTTTTTTGCGGATTTTTTGGAGTCCGTTTACTTACCGTATCACATACCTCCTATTTTTCAGAATTCTGGAGTATTCCAGAAGGTTTCTTTTATGTGTTCCTCTGGTGTCATGGTTTGGATAACATTGCTTTCAACGTTAATAGGCGTACCTGAGATATAATGCTTAATTCTTTGTCCATTGACCACCTTCGGATTAGTACCCTCAGCGTTATTAATCTTGATGGCTCCAGAACGATAAACCTCTTCGATAATATATGGTCCTTCCCATTTGGAGAGAAGCTTTCCTGCAAAAAATCTTAAACGAGAGTTGAACAAAAGAACATAGTCTCCTATTTTGAATTCCCGCTTTTGGATTCTTTTGTCATGCCATCTTTTTACTTTTTCTTTGAATAGCTTGGCATTTTCATCGGCTTGGATTCTCTATTCATCTAGTGAGCTAATATCAAATAGCCTCTTCTCACCGGCAAGTTTGAAGTCATAGTTAAGTTCTTTAATTGCCCAAAATGCTTTGTGTTCTAATTCAAGAGGCAAATGACAAGCTTTCCCATATACCATTTTATATGGAGACATACCCATAGGATTTTTATAAGCTGTTCTATAGGCCCAAAGTGCATCATCTAATTTCTTAGACCAATTCTTACGAGACCTATTGACATTTTTTTGTAATATTAATTTTATTTCTCTATTACTAAGTTCAACTTGACCACTAGATTGAGGATGATAGGGCGATGCAATTCTATGGTTAACATCATATTTAGCAAGCATTTTACGGAAAGCACCATGGATAAAGTGTGAACCACCATCGGTCATTAAATATCTAGGGACTCCAAACATCGGTAAGATAACCTCTTTAAGCATTTTAATGGAGGTGTGGTGATTAGCACTACTAGTTGGAATAGCTTCTACCCACTTAGTGACATAATCAACCGCAACTAAAATATGAGTGTACCCGTTGGAGGAAGGAAAAGGCCCCATATAATCAAAACCCCAGACGTCAAATGGTTCAACAACAAGTGAATAATTCATAGGCATTTCCTGACGATTACCGATATTACCAATTCTTTGACATTCATCACAAGACAAGACAAACTTACGGGCATCCTTGAAGAGAGTAGGCCAATAAAAACTAGATTGCAATACCTTATGAGTAGTTCTATCTCCCGCATGATGTCCTCCATAAGCTTCGGAATGACATTTCCATAGGATTTGTTCATGTTCATGCTCAGGTACACAACGTCTAATAATACCATCTACTCCTTCTTTATAAAGATGTGGGTCATCCCAAAAGTAATGCCTCAAATCATAGAATTTTTTTCTCTTTTGTTGGTAAGTGAAGCTAGGTGGTATATATTTAGCGACAATGTAGTTAGCATAATCAGCATACCAAGGTGTGCTTTGTGAAACATTTATTGTAGCTAACTGTTTGTCAGGGAAACTATCATCAATAGGTAGTGGGTCATCAAGAATATTTTCTAACCTAGACAAGTTATCAGCTACGGGGTTCTCAGCTCCCTTCCTATCAACAATGTGTAAGTCAAATTCTTGAAGCAAGAGAACCCACCTAATGAGTCTAGGTTTAGCATCTTTCTTTTCCATAAGGTATTTTATAGCAGCATGATCGGTGTGAACAATAACTTTGGAGTCAACAATATAGGATCTAAATTTATCACAAGCAAACATAACTGCTAAAAATTATTTCTCAGTGGTAGCATAGTTTCGTTGGGCGCTATCTAGAGTTTTACTAGCATAATGGATAACATTCAATTTCTTATCAACTCTTTGTCCTAGGACAGCACCAACAGCATAATCACTACAATCACACATAATTTCAAAAGGCAAGTTCCAATCAGGTGGTTGTACGATAGGTGCAGAGGTTAAGGTTTTCTTGAGTGTTTCAAAGGCTTCCACACAATCGTCATCAAAAACAAAAGGAATATCCTTTTGCAAAAGATTAGTAAGAGGCCTAGAAATTTTAGAGAAGTCTTTAATGAACCTCCTATAAAAACCAGCATGACCAAGGAAACTTCGAATACCTTTAATATCTTTAGGACATGGCATTTTCTCAATTGCATCAACTTTAGCTTTATCCACCTCAATACCTCGCTCGGATATTTTATGCCCCAAGACAATGCCTTCATTAACCATAAAGTGGCACTTCTCCCAGTTCAAGACGAGATTGGTTTGTTCACATCTCTGTAAAACTCGATCAAGGTTGCTTAAGCAATCATCAAAAGAAGTTCCGTAAACGGAAAAATCATCCATGAAAACCTCCACAATCTTTTCACAAAAATCAGAGAATATAGCAGACATACATCTTTGAAAGGTAGCAGGTGCATTGCATAAACCAATAGGCATATGTCTATAAGCATAGGTTCCAAAAGGGCAAGTAAAGGTGGTTTTCTCTTGATCGGATTGTGACACAGGTATTTGAGAGAAACCAGAATATCCATCTAAGAAACAAAAGTGTGTGTGCTTAGATAATCTTTCTAGCATTTGATCAATGAACGACAGAGGGTAATGATCTTTTCTAGTAGCTTTATTTAATTTTCTAAAATCAATTACCATTCTATAGCCAGTAACAATTCTTTGTGGGATGAGTTCATTCTTATCATTGGGAACAACGGTAATACCTCCTTTCTTAGGGACACAATGAATGGGACTTACCCATCTACTATCAGCTATGGGATAGATTATACCTACTTCTAGAAGCTTTAATATTTCAGTTCTTACCACTTCTTTCATCTTAGGATTCAACCGCCGTTGATGATCAACAACGGGTTTAGCATCAGGTTCCATATTAATCTTGTGCTGACATAGAGTGGGACTAATGCCCTTAAGATCATCAAGAGTATATCCAATAGCAGCCCGGTGCTTCCTCAGAACTTCCAATAATCTTTCTTCTTCATGTTCTGAAAGGTTAGCACTAATAATAACAGGATATATCTTTTTCTCATCAAGATAAGCATACTTCAAAGTGTCAGGCAATTGTTTCAATTCAAACACAGGATCACCTTTAGGTGGAGGAGGACCTCCAAGAGTTTCAATAGGCAAATTGTGTTTCAGGAGAGGTTGTTGTTCAAAGAAGATTTTATCTATTTCATTTCTTTCACGCAAGTGCATATCATTTTCATGGTCAAGCAAATATTGTTCTAATGGATCGGTGGGAGGCACAACAATAGAAGCAAGACCAATTATTTCATCCTTACTAGATAACGCTTTATCACGAGGTTGTCTACTAAACTTGGAAAAATTAAAATCATGAGACACACTACCAAAACTGACACCAACAGTTTGTTTTTCAAAATCTATCTTAGCATTGACGGTGCTCAAGAAAGGTCTACCAAAGATAATGGGACAAAAGTCATCTTCTGGGGAACCAAGGACTAGAAAATCAGTAGGGTACTTTACTTTCCCACAAAAGACTTCAACATCTCTAACAATCCCAAGTGGTGTAATAGTATCTCTATTAGCAAGTTTAATAGTAACATCAATGTCTTCCATTTCAGCAGGTGCTATCTCATCCATAATTTCTTGGTATAGAGTAAAAGGGATAGCACTCACATTAGCACCCAAATCACATAAACCATGATAGCAATGATCTCCTATTTTGACTGAGACAATAGGCAAGCCTACTATGGGTCTAAGTTTATCTTTTTCATCAGGTTTAGCAATTCTAGCAGCTTCATCACAAAAGTAGATAACATGCCCATCAATATTTTCTACCAAGAGATCTTTAACCATAGCAACACTAGGTTCAACTTTAATTTGCTCAGGGGATTTAGGTGCTCTTATATTACTCTTGCGAACCACAGTTGATACCTTAGCATGTTCCTTTATCCTAACGGGGAAAGGTGGTTTTTCAATATAAGCGGTAGGCACAACTGGATCAACATTGTAAACGATGGTTTCTTCTTTAGCTATGACCGGTTCTTTAATTTCTTCTTTAATAGGGGGACGATATTTAAACCACTTCTCCTTAGGGAGGTCAACGTGAGTAGCAAATGCTTCGCAGAAAGAGGCTACTATCTCAGAGTCAAGTCCATATTTAGTGCTAAACTTATGAAAAGTATCGGTATTCATAAAAGATTTAACACAATCAAATTCAAGCTTTATACCTGACTCATTACCTTCGTCGAGTTCCCAATCTTCGGAGTTGCGTTTAATTCTTTCTAAGAGATCCCACTTGAATTCAATAGTCTTCTTCATATAAGAACCAACACAAGAAGTATAGCATGGATTGATCATTATGAGAAAGCCGAGCATAAAAATTCTGAATGATAACTTCTCTCGAAATGTCATGATTGGGGCATGAATATAGCATTGACTTAAGCCTCCCCCAAGCTATAGAGATACTTTTGCCTTCACGAGGCCAAAAATTATATATATAATTCTAATCACGATGAACTAGATGCATGGGATAAAACTTTTGGTGGAATTCCAATTGCAAACGATTCCAGTTCCACGATCCAAGATCATCACATAGCCTATACCATGTCAATGCTTTTCCCTCCAAAGATAAAGGGAAAACCTTCTTATTAACTTCATCCCCGGGTAAACCTGCAAGCTTAAATAATCCACAAATTTCGTTCACATATAAGAGGTGCATATCAGGATGTTCAGTTCCATCTCCTGCATAAGGTTTAGCAAGCAGTTGTTCTAACATACCCGAAGGAATTTTATAAGTAACATTTTCAGTAGGTGTTGTAGGTTGAGGGGCAACTAATTGTGGTTCCGGCCGAGGTGAACATACCCCGAACAAACCCCTCAAAGGATTGTTTTCCATAATAGCAAGTAGCAATAAATTTCAGCACGTAGTATAAGTTTTTCCTTACCGATTTCCACTTACCAAGAGCGCTTCACTCCCCGGCAACGGCGCCAAAAAAGAGTCTTGATGACCCACAAGTATAGGGGATCAATCGTAGTCCTTTCGATAAGTAAGAGTGTCGAACCCAACGAGGAGCAGAAGGAAATGACAAGCGGATTTTAGCAAGGTAATTCCTGCAAGCACTGAAATTGTAGGTAACAGATAGTTTGATAGCAAGATAATTGGTAACAAGCAAGTAACGGTAATGACAAACAAGGTGCAGCAAGGTAGCCCAATCCTTTTGAGGCAAAGGACAGGCCAGAACAATCTCTAGTAATAGGCAAAGTGTTCTTGAGGGTACACGGGAATTTCGTCTAGTCACTTTTATCATGTTGGTTTGATTCATGTTCGCTACTTTGATAATTTGATATGTGGGTGGACCGGTGCTTGGGTGCTGTTCTTACTTGAACAACCTCCCACTTATGATTAACCCCCTCGCAAGCATCCGCAACTACGAGAAAAGTATTAAGATAAAATCTAACCATAGCCTTAAACGTTTGGATCCAAATCAGCCCCTTACGAAGTAGCGCATAAACTAGGGTTTAAGCTTTTGTCACTCTAGCAACCCATCATCTAATAACTACTCCACAATGCATTCCCTTAGGCCCATGAATGGTGAAGTGTCATGTAATCGACGTTCACATGACACCACTAAGGGAATCACAACATAGATATCATCAAAATATCGAACACATATCAAATTCACATGATTACTCGCAACAGGACTTCTCCCGTGACCTCAAGAACAAAGGTAACTACTCACAAATAATAATCATGCTCAAGATCAGAGGAGTATTAAATAGCATAATAGATCTAAACATATAATCTTCCACCAAATAAACCATATAGTAATCAACTACGCAAGGTAATCAACACTACTAATCACCCACATGTACCAATCTGAGGTTCCGGTACAAAGATTGAACACGAGAGATGAACTGGGGTTTGAGAGGAGATGGTGTTGTTGAAGATGTTGATGAAGATTGGCCTCCCAAAGATGAGAGGGGTGTTGGTGATGACGATAGCTTCGATTTCCCCCTCCGGGAGGGAAGTTCCCCCGGCGGAATCGCTCCGCCGGAGGGCAAAAGTGCTCCTGCCCAAGTTCCGCCTCGAGGCGACGGCGCTTCATCCCGAAAGTCCTCCTCTGATTTTTTCTAGGTCAAATGTGACCATATACCCGAAGATGGGCAACGGAGGTGGGCCGAGGTGGCCCTGGTGGGTTGTGCCCACCTGGCAGGCCCCCTCCGGTAGTTTTTTGCTCCAGTATTTTTTATTAAATACAAAAATAATCTCCGTAAAATTTTAGCTTCATTGGAGTTGTGCATAATAGGTTTCTCTGACGTGCTTTTCTTAGGTCCAGAATTCCAGCTGCCGGTATTCTCCCTCTTTGTGTAAACCTTGCATATTATGAGAGAAAAGGCATTAGAATCACTCCCCAAAGCATTATTATTCAACAAAACAAAGTAAATAACAGTAGGAAATCATGATGCAAAATGGACGTATCAGGCGTCAACTGTGAAACAATTCCACATTGTCTTAAGTGATTGCCAAACTCATAACTCACATATTCTCCTCCTCGATCAGATCGTAGGAATTTAATCTTCTTGTTATGATGATTCTCAACTTCACTCTGAAATTGTTTGAACTTTTCAAACGTTTCAGACTTGTGTTTCATTAAGTAAATATACCCATATCTACTTAAGTCATCTGTGAAGGTGAGAAAGTAACGATATCCACCGTGCGCCTCAATGCTCATCGTACCGCACACATCAGTATGTATGATTTCCAACAAGTAACTTGCCCGTTCCATTGTTCCAGAGAACGGGGTCTTAGTCATCTTGCCCATGAGGCATGGTTCACATGTGTCAAGTGATTCAAAATCAAGTGACTCTAAAAGTCCATCAGCATGGAGCTTCTTCATGCGTTTTACACCAATATGACCTAAGCGGCAGTGCCACAAGAAAGTGGTACTATCGTTATCAACTCTACATCTTTTGGCACCAATGTTATGAACATGTGTATCATCACTATCGAGATTCAATAAGAATAAACCCCTCACAATGGGTGCATGACCATAAAAGATATTACTCATATAAATAGAACAACCATTATTCTCTGATTTAAATGAGTAACCATCTCGCATTAAACAAGATCCAGATATAATGTTGATGCTCAACGTAGGCACTAAATAACAATTATTCAGGTTCATCACTAATCCCGATGGTAATCGAAGGGCGAGCGTGCCGACGGCGATCACATCAACCTTGAAACCATTTCCCACGCGCATTGTCACTTCGTCCTTTGCCAGCCTCCGTCTATTCCGTAGTTCCTGCTTTGAGTTGAAAATGTGAGCAACTAAACCGGTATCAAATACCCAGGCACTACAACGAGAGTTGGTAAGGTACACATCAATAACATGTATATCATATATACCTTGTTTGGTGTTGGCCGCCTTCTTGTCAGTAGATACTTGGGGCAATTCCGCTTCCAGTGGCCAGTTCCCTTGCAATGAAAGCACTCAGTTTCCGGCTTGGGCCCAGCCTTGGGTTTCTTCATGGGAGGGGCGACTGCTTTGCCACTCTTCTTGGAGTTACCCTTCTTGCCCTTGCCATTTTTCTTGAAACTAGTGGCTTTATTGACCATCAACACTTGATGCTCCTTCTGGATTTCTGACTCAGCGACTTTCAGCATCGCAAACAGCTCGGCAACTGATTTGTTCATCCCTTGCATGTTATAGTTCAACACAAAGCTTTTGTAGCTAGGTGGCAGTGATTGAAGAACTCTGTCAGTGATCGCCTCTGGCGGGAGAGTAATCCCCAACTCAGCCAGACAGTTGGAATACCCAGACATTCTGAGTATGTGCTCACTGGCAGACCCGTTCTCCTCCATCTTGCAAGAATAGAACTTATCGGAGGTCTCATACCTCTCGATCCAGGCATTTTTCTCAAAAATAAACTTCAACTCCTGGAACATCTCATATGCTCCATGACGTTCAAAACGTCTTTGAAGTCCCGGTTCTAAGCCATACAACATAGCACACTGAACTATTGAGTAGTCATCAGAACGCGCCTGCCAGGCGTTCGCAACGTCTGCAGACGACACTGGAGCGGGTGGCGCACTGAGCGGTGCATCAAGGACATAAACCTTCTGGGAAGCCGTGAGGATAATCCTCAGATTACGGGCCCAGTCTACAAAGTTACTTCCATCATCTTTCAGCTTGGCTTTCTCTAGGAACGCATTGAAATTCAGGGGAGCTACTGCGCGAGCCATTGATCTACAACATAAATTTGCAAAGATTACTTAGACTATTGTTCAAGATGATGAGTTTAGTTAATCATATTACTTAAAACTCCCACTCAAATTGACATCCCTCCGGTCATCCGAGTGTTACATGATCCAAATTCACCAACCCAAGTCCGATCATCACGTGAGATGAGGTGGTTTCAATGGTGAACATCTCCATGTTGATCATATCTACTATATAACTCATGTTCGACCTTTTGGTCTCTTGTGTTCTGAGGCCATGTCTGTACATGCTAGGCTCGTCAAGTTTAACCCGAGTGTTCCGCATGTGCAAAACTGGCTTGCACCCGTTGTATGCGAACGTAGAGTCTATCACAACCGATCATCACGTGGTGCATCGAAATGACGAACATTCGCAATGGTGCACACTCGGGGAGAACGCAATTTTTTATCTTGAAATTTTAGTGAGGGATCACCTTATAATGCTACCGTCGTCCTAAGCAAAATAAGATGCATAAAAGGATTAACATCACATGCAAATCATAAGTGACATGATATGGCCATGAACTTGTGCTTTTGATCTCCATCTCCAAAGCACCGGCATGATCTCCATCGTCACCGGCATGACACCATGATCTTCATCATCATGATCTCCATCGTCGTGTTGCCATCGGGGTTGTCGCGTCAACCATGCTTATACTACTATTCTATCGCTTAGCGATAAAGTAAAGCATTACATAGCGCTTAATGAGTGACACGCATGCTACATAATAATTAAAGACAACCCTATGGCTCCTGCCGGTTGCCGTATCAACATGCAAGTTGATATAAACTATTACAAAACATGATCATATCATACATTAAATATATATCATCATGTCTTTGGCCATATCGTATCACAACATACCCTTCAAAAACAAGTTAGACATCCTCTAATTTGTTGTTGCATGTTTTACGTGGCTGCTATGGGTATCTAGTAAGAATGATTCTTACCTATGCAAAATCACAACAGTGATATACAAGTTGCTATTTAACCTTCTACAAAGACCGCCTTTGTCGAATCCGATTCAACTAAGGTGGGACAGGCAGACACCCGCAAGCCATCTTATGCAACAAAGTTACATGTCAGTCGATGGAACCGGTCTCATGTACGTTGACATGTAAAGTTGGTCCGGGCCGCTTCATCCCACAATACCGCTGAATCAAAATAAGACTAAGGAAGGAAGCAATCTGAATATCAAAACCCACAAACTCCTTTGTGTTCTACTCGTGATGTCATCTACGCATAGACCTAGCTCATGATGCCACTGTTGGGGAACGTTGCATGGGAAACAAAAAAAATTCTACGCTTCACCAAGATCAATCTAGGAGATGACCATCTACGAGAGGAGAGATTGCATCTACATACCCTTGTAGATCGCTAAGCGGAAGCGTTAAGAAACGCGGTTGATGTAGTCGAACGTCTTCGCGATCCAATCACGATCCGTCCCGCGAACTCCCGATCAAGTGCCGAACGGACGGCACCTCCGCATTCAACACACGTACAGCTTGATGATGCCTTCACCTCCTCGATCCAGCGAGCGATGGTGAAGTAGTAGCCCGAGTCCTCCGGTAGCACGACGGCGTGGTGAGGTGGTGGTGGAAGAATCTCAGCAGGGCTTCGCCGTGCGTTATGAGAGGAGAAGAACTACGAGGGAGAGGAGGGGCAGCGCCGTGGCAAGTTGTGATGCGGCTGCCCTCTCTCTCCCTCTCTATATATAGGGGTAAGGGAGGAGGGGAGGGCGCCCTAGGGTTTCCCCTAGGGGTCGGCGGCCGAGGAGGGTGCGGCCAGGGTTTGGGTGTCCCCCCCCAAGGCGCCTTGCCTCCCAAGTCAGGGAGGTCGGCGGCCCTAGGGGGTGCGGCCACCCCTTGGCCGACTCGGGCTGGGGATTGGGCGGCGCCCAGCCCCCAGTGGGCTGGTGCGCCCCCTCTCCTTGGCCCATGAGCCCCCCCAACACTTGTCGGGGCCCCCCGAAACTCCTTTCGGTATTCCGTCGAAACCTCGGTACACTCCGGAACACTTTCGGACTCCAATACCCTTCATCCTATATATCAATCTTCACCTCCGGATCATTCCGGAGTTTCTCGTCACGTCTGGGATCTCATCCGGGACTCCGAACAACCTTCGGTCACCAACACAATGACTCAACTATACTTATATCGTCACCAAACATTAAGTGTGTAGACCCTGCGGGTTCGAGAACTATGTAGACATGACCGAGACACCTCTATGGTCAATAACCAATAGCGGGACCTGGATGCCCATATTGGTTCCTACATATTCTATGAAGATCTTTATCGGTCGAACCACGATGTCAAGGATTTAGTTAATCCCGTACGCAGTTCCCTTTGTTCATCGGTATGTTACTTGCCCGAGATTTGATCGTCGGTGACTTTATACCTAGTTCAATATCGTTACCGGCAAGTCTCTTTACTCGTTCCGTAATACAAGATCTTGTGGCTAACTCTTTAGTCACTTTGCTTGCAAGCTCATTATGATGTTGTATTACCGAGTGGGCCCTGAGATACCTCTCTGTCATACGGAGTAACAAATCCCAGTCTTGATCCATGCCAACTCAACAGACACCGTCGGAGATACCTGTAGAGCATCTTTATAGTCAAGCAGTTACGTTGCGATGTTTGATACGCACAAGGTACTCCTCCGGTGTCAGTGAGTTGCATGACCTCATGGTCATGGGAACAGATACATGACATGCAGAAAACAATAGTATAAACTTGACACGATCATATGCTACGTTCATAGTTTGGGTCTTGTCCATCACATCATTCTCCTAATGATATGATCCCGTTATCGAATGACAACTCATGTCTATGGCTAGGAAACCTTGACCATCTTTGATCAACGAGCTAGTATATTAGAGGCTCACTAGGGACACAGTGTTTTCTATGTACCCACACATGTATTTGAGTTTCCAATCAATACAATTCTAGCATGGATAATAAACATTTATCATGAACAAGGAAATATAATAATAATCACTTTATTATTGCCTCTATGGCATATTTCCAACATCATCCACAAGTTTAGTTGGCCAATTTTTAATCATCAATTTCATCCTCTGCCAAGCTTGTGCAACATGTTCATGATCATGTTGTTTAAAATTCATTATATGATTCCTAAGGGAGATGATCTTGGCAGGAGGAAAATACTTGGTAATGAAAGCATCTTTACACTTATCCCATGTTCCAATACTATTACGTGGTAAAGATGAAAACCAAGCCTTAACTTTATCTCTAAGTGAAAAAGGAAATAATTTTAATTTCACAATATCATTATCCATATCCTTTTTATTTTGCATATCACATAGTTCAACAAAAGTATTAAGATGAGCAGCGGGATCCTCATTAGGACTTCCCAAAAATTGTTCTTTCATCACAAGATTCAATAATACAGCATTAATATCAAAAGTCTCTGCACTAGTGGCGGGTGGTATAGGAGTGCTAATAAAGTCAAATCTATTAGCATTAGAAAAGTCACGCAACTTAGTAGTATCTTGAGACTTGGCGACCAAGCAAGCAAAGTAACAAGCAAAATAAGCAAACTAGAGACGAAACAAGCAAACTAGTAAAGTAAATATTTTTGTATTTTTCATTTTTTTTGAAACAAGCAAAATATAACAGCAAATAAAAAGTAGAACAAGTGAACGATAATTTGTGCAAAGTTACTTGATAGTAGATTGGTGATACTCCCCGGCAACGTCGCCAGAAATCCTTCCTGATGTCTGTGATCTGCGTTGGGTTTTCTGTGAAGAGGAATGGGTATTTGCAGCACAAACGGATAAGTATTTCCCCTAGTTAAGAACCAAGGTTTATCGAACCAATAGGAGTAGCACGCAACCACCATCTTGAGCGACTTCACACAAAAGAGCAAACACTTGCACCCAACGCGGGCAAGAGGGTTGTCAATCCCCTTGGACTCGTTATTTGTAAGCAAGTGAAACAAGCAGATAGTAATGGATAATTGCAAAATAAAATAAAAGATAAATAAATGCAGCGAGGTATTGAAAGATTTTTGTAATTTATTAGTGAGAAGACCCAGGGGCCGTAGTGTTCTCTAGTGGCATCTCTCATTTAGGAAACATACGGTGGGTAGACAAATTACTGTTGGGCAATTGATAGAAAAGCGAATAATCATGTTCATATTCAAGGCAATGACCATGTGTATATAGGAATCACGTCCATAAACAAATAGGCCGACTCCTACCTGCACCTATTACCATTACTCCACTCATTGACTATTATCCAGCATGCATCTAGAGTATTAAGTAAAACAGAGTAATGCTTGGAGAAAGATGACATGATGTAGACAAAGTAAACTCAATCAATATGAATTAACCCCATTGTTTTATCCTTAGTAGCAACAGCACAAAGACGTATCTTGTCCCCTTTTGTCACTGGGATATAGAAACCCGTCAGGTTGAACCCACTACAACGCACCCCTCTCACTAAAGAAAGATCAATCTACTTGGCCAAAGCAAATTAGAGAGATTTACGAAGTTATAATGATCATGCAATAAGAATCAATAAAAGAATTCAGAGAAGACTCCAATACTTTATCATGAATAATCTGAACATAAACGCACAATTCATCGGATCCCAACAAACACACCGCACAAAAGCATTACATCGGATAGATCAAAGAAAAGATGCGATGATCATTGTATTGAAGATCAAGAGAGAGACAGAGATAGCCATCTACATACTAACTATAGACCCGTGCGTCTGTGGTGAACTACTCACACATCACCATGGAGGCAGCGAGGATGAAGAAGAAAGCCTCCATGGTGGATTCCCCTCCGGCAGAGTACCGAAAAAGGCCTCCAGATGGGATCACGGCGGAACAGAGATTTGTGGCGGCGGAAAAAGGGTTTAGGGAGCTCTCCTGGGGGTTTTGGAATATATGTAAATTTATACGTCGGACAGGGGCGTCGGGAGGTGGCCGAGGGGCCATGAGCTATCAAGGCGCGCCCTACCCCCTAGCCGCGCCCTGATGGGTCCTGGGCCCCTCGTGCGGCCTCCGGTCTTCTCCCAAAGCTTCTAGGTCTTTATTTGGTCCAAAAAAATCATAAAAAAGTTTCTGGTCGATTGGACTTCGTTTGGTTCAGTAAACCTGAAAAGCCAAAAACATGCAGAAAACAGGAACTAGCACTTGGCACTGGGTCAATAGGTTAGTGCTCAAAAATAATATAAATTGGTAAATAAATACCCAAAAAGTATCCTAGAATGATAATATTATAGCATGGAACAATAAAAAATTATAGATACGTTGGAGACGTATCAGTCCACCTAATAAGAAAAAGAAAAAAAATGATAGGACTCTGCCTGCTTCTAGTGAACCCATTATAGAAAACCCTGTTGAGAATCATAATGATGTTTCTATTTCTGATGCTGAGACACAATCTGGTAGAGAACATGCACCTAGTGATCATGAGAATGATAGAGAGAATAAGGATGTTCATGTAGATGTTTCACCGGATAGTAATAAAGATAAAGAACCTGATAATGATGTGGAAATAGAACGTGTTGGAGATCTTGATAACCCACCTCCTAAGAATAAACGCTATGATAAAAGAGACTTTGTTGCTAGAAAGCATGGAAAAGAAAGAGAGACATGGGTTCAAAAACCCATGCCATTCCCTCGTAAGCCTTCTAAGAGTAAAGATGATGAAGATTTTGAACGCTTCGCTGAAATGATTAGACCTGTCTTTTTGCGCACTCGCTTGACTAATATATTGAAAATGCCTCCGTATGCTAAGTATATGAAGGATATTATTACCAACAAAATAAAAATACCTAAAACTGAAATTGCTACTATGCTTGCTAATTATTCTTTTGATGGTGGAATGCCTAAGAAATTTGGAGATCCCGGTATACCCACCATACCATGCTCCATTAAACGAAACTATGTTAAAATTGCTTTATGTGATTTAGGAGCTGGTGTTAGTGTAATGCCTTTTTCTCTTTATAAGAGACTTGAATTAAATAAGCTTACACCCACCGAGATATCCTTGCAAATGGCTGATAAATGCACTGCTTTACCTATTGGAATTTATGAGGACGTTCCTGTTGTGGTTGCAAATGTTACTGTCTTAACAGACTTTTTTATTCTTGAAATGCCCGAGAACGACAATATGTCGATCATCCTTGGTAGACCCTTTGTAAATACTGCAGGGGATGTTATTGATTGCAACAAAAGCAAGGTCACTTTTCATGTCAATGGCAAACAACATACCGTTCATTTTCCGAAGAAACAAATCTTGGTTAACAATATTAATGTCATTGAGCCTAGTGCCATGGTCATCGTTGGAGAATTCAAAATTCCTCTACCTACTGCCAAGAAGAAATATTATAATATTATTTTTGGGGAAATGTAAATCCCCATTGAGGTAACTTAGTGTCATACTAAAATTCTTCGGTTTCATGTCAATTGGAAACGGTTATTAATAAGACTTGATCAACCTTATTAATGGATCCTTTTCGAAAGACATGTGGTTGATGAATTTAGTAGGCACAACTTTCTGTATTACTAGTTTGCTCTCTGTTATTCTTAGTTGAATAAAATAAAATGCCATGATTATCCTGTTTCCTGAGTTTTCCGTGCAATAGAAAAATGACCCAAAAATAAAAAGTCTCAGAATGCCATAAAATTTTAACATGGTTTTTTCTGGAATATTTAAGAATTTTTGGTGCTGAAAAAACATCAGGGAGGGGCACCTGTGGACCACGAGGCAACAGGGCGCGGCCACCCCCCCTGGCCGCGCCATGTTGTGTGTTGGGGCCCACAGGGGCCCCCTACCTTATCTCTTCAGCCCATGTCATCCTCTACCTCCAGCAAAAATTCCTTAGCTCTCTCTTTCTCGTGTTCTTCCCCTTGAAACTGAAATTTTCGATCTTTTTGCTCGGAACTCCGTTTCTGAAACTGTTTTGAGGAATTGCTCCTTGGTATGTGACTCTCCCATTCCTCCAATTAGTTTTTGCTTTGGTGGTTTATATTTTGCATATTTTGGTGCACTTGGTGCTACTAAAAATGAGCTTGCATGTCTAATTCTTTGAGTTCCAAGTAGTGGGAATGCTTGATGTGCCCTCTAGGTATCCATATGAGTAGTTGCTATCAATCTTGCAAAATTTTATTGACATAATTTTGTGGTCCAAAAATTTCAGAAATTTTTTCATAGGAGGATGAGTTTCTTCAGGAAAGGTTCTTCAAGCCGGAGTTCCAAAGGAGTCGTTGCAAGGACTCCGGACTAGGACATCAACATTCCTCGCAACACGGAGGTTAGGCCGTGTGAATGGCCACATACACCCTTCATGAGTGAGGCGGGTTTTCATCAAGTGTTCATACAATTTGTGGCAAATGTCGGGCTGACCAACTTCTTTGCAGATGAGTGTGACCAATACCATCTCCTTACAAATTTGTTTGTGCAAAATTTTCATTTCATTAATACGCCCGGTGCTCCCATGGTACGCTTTGCTTTATATGCAACACCTTTTGAACTACCACTTGCTAATTTCTGTGAGATATGCCTGCTTCCCTCTGACGGGGGAATGCGTGAGCCAAAACCGGAGGAGTTTGAAGGTTTTATTCATACCTTGACCATGGGAGAAACTAGGGGCGTATCAGGTGCTAGGGCCACCAGTTTACATTTTCCTTCTGTGCATTACTTTGACTTATTCATAACAAAGTGCATAACTGCTATGGAGCAGGGTGGTGGTCTCAGTGCCCCCATCCTTGCCATTTTGCGCCGCACACTTTACAGTGATAACACTTATAACATGGGAGCTATTGTTGCGCGTCGCTTGCATCTTAATCGAATCAGAGGCAAGATTCATGGTGGTATTTATGCCACTCGCTTAGCAAAACGTTGTAATATCGCTATACACCCCACTGATTATTTGATGCCTAAAGTCTTTCATGACCATCAGTCCATGCTAGATCACCAACTCATTGAAGAACCTAAGCCCCCGCAGCACATTCGTTATAATTTAGTATATAGCGAGATCACTCATGATGTTATTGTGTTGCCTGCACCCTCTCTGTTTGATTATCATGCCAGGAACTGGTACATCATTATGCCAGAAGATATAATTGCCTACCGGAACGAGTTGGCTGCAGCAGAAGCCAAGGCCCAAGCGTGGGATGCTCAGGTGCCCCAGCAACAATATTACCTCGGACCTGATGGCTATTATCAATGGTGATCACCAAGCTAGGCAAAACGCCTAAGCTTGGGGGGAGTACTTATTTCTCACCGACATTACATTCATGTTCACACACTTCATATAAACTGTCGGTGCTCATCCTCTTTCATTGTATATCCATGTTAGTTTTATTTTTCCGCTTCCATCTTGTGTGTTTGAAAAACTTTAGAAAACCCAAAAATATTTCTCGCTTCTTTTCGTTTTTTCTTTCCCGTTTAATTAGTTGTAGTATTAAAAGAAAACCCAAAAAGATTTCCTTCACTTGTTCGGAGCTTTCCCGTGTAAATAGTTTCTAAGTTTTTATTTTTTCCTTTGCCTATTTGGCTTTCTTCGAGAAAAATCAAAAACTCCAAAAATATTTCAGTGTGTTTCTCTGAATTTATTTTCTTTTCTTTGAGTCATGGAAGGAGAAGACCACGATGAAAATGTTGAGTGGCTCCCATATGCTTTATTATTGATCCAACGGAGAGCCAATATTACCCTGTCTCCTCCTTTGTATAAAACTGCCCTGCAGATTCTAGCTTAGTCCACGACACACTTGCACTATTATTATTATCACATCATTCGGTCGTGCAAGTGAAAGGCAATAATGACGATATTTGATGAAGTGGTCGTGACAATGGAAGCTGGTATGAACTCTTCTTGTTTTCCGTTTTTGTAAATATGTTTAGCTCGTTCAATCTTGGTTCAGTATATCATGAGTAAACATGTTTATGATGAAAATTAGAGATTATAGTTTCTCATGCCATGCTTAAATAGCTAGGAGTTGATAATGATTTACCTTATGTGTCGACATGCATTAAAATGGTTATGATGTGGTATGGTAGTATGGTATTTCCCTCTGAGTAATTCGAGCGGCTTGACTTGGCCCATGTGCAAACATGTAGTTGATTCAAAACCAACGCAGCATTCATGATGTTTAAATTCAGAGTGTTCATATCCTACTCATGCTGATGTCCAATGATAATTATTCACAATGCATGCTTATGACCGTTTTCGCTCTCTAGCTGGTCACTTCCTAACCTATTGCTAGCCTTCACCTGTACTAAGCGGGAATGCTGCTTGTGCATCCAATATCCTTAAACCCAAAAGTTATTCCACATGATCCCACCATACCTACCTATATACGGTATTACCCTGCCGTTCCAAGTAAATTTGCATGTGCCACCTCTAATATTCAAATAAACACCTATTTTGTGCACTCATACCGCTCATGGAGCGACGGGGCAGTCAGTATCTTCCATAATAAGTGAGTTATTCTCAAGATGGTCGTTTATTCGCCGTCATTGCACGAGAGAGGCTGGTAAAAAGGATGCCTAGTCCTGCAAAATCAAAATTAATTAAACAAAACTCCTTGGGACAGTTGATATGTTGGCAGGCACCCGTGGATTTGGCCAGCCGTGGTTTGTGTATGGATGGTCGATAGGAGTAAACTTTACAATTCTGTTTGGGAACCGCTGATAATGAGTTTAGCATGGAGGATACTGAAAAGCTTTGTCGTAACGTTGACAGCAAAAGTGCATCACCCAAAAACTACAATTTCAATTATGTTTTAAACCTTGAGCTCTGGCACCTCTGCAAATCAATGCTTCCCTCTGTGAAGGGCCTATCTATTTACTTTTATATTGAGTCATCACCTCCTTACTAAAAGCACCAAACCGGAGAGCACTATTGTCATTCTTATGCATTGAGTCTAGTTAATATTGGATGTGAGCATGACTGGATCTTTTCTACCCTTAATTATAATGTTTGGTCGCTGCTTGAACCTCAGAGGTGCTTTGCATTTATGTTTTGCGGTCTCAGAAAGGGCTAGCGAAATACCATGTCACCATATTATATCATGATTGCTTTGACAAATTGTTGGCATGTGAGATATCTTATTATTGCTTGCTAGTTGGATATGTATTGCCGTCAGTGAATATGATGTTTAATTGTTATCATGGATATGGTTAGATTATGCTAAAAATTTGAACACTAGCTAAGCATGTGTATAACGACGAGAACAAGAGTTTGTAAAAAATTTCTTTATCACTTTCAGTTTATCAACTGAATTGCTTGAGGATAAGCAATGACTTAAGCTTGGGGGAGTTGATACGTCTCCAACGTATCTACTTTTCCAAACACTTCTGCTTTCGTTTTGGACTCTAACTTGCATGATTTGAATGGAACTAACCCGGACTGACGCTGTTTTCAACAGAACTACCTTGGTGTTATTTTTGTGTAGAAATAAAAGTCCTCAGAATTGGATGAAACTTTTTGTGAATTTTTTGTGGGAATTATAATGAATTATGGATCCAAGACCCACCATAGGGGGTGCACCTGGGGCCCACGAGGCAACAGGGTGCGACCACCCCCCCTGGCCACGCCCTGATGGCTTGGGGCCACCTCGTGGCTCCACCGACCCTAATTCCAGTCCTATAAATTCATATTTCCAGAGAAAAAAATAAGAGAGGAGTTTTCATCGCGATCTACGAGATGGAGCCGCCGCCACCTCCTGTTCTTCCTTCGGAGGGCTGATCTGGAGTCCGTTTGGGCTCCGGAGAGGAGATTCGTCGTCGTCGTCGTCACCAACCCTTCTCCATCAACTATTCCGTGATGCTCACCACCTGGAGTGAGTAATTCCTTTGTAGGCTTGCTGGTCGGTGCGGGGTGTTGATGGAATTGATCATGTAATCGAAGTTTGATAGGGCTTGATCCCTAGTATCCACTATGTTCTGAGATTGATGTTGATATGACTTTGCTATGCTTAATGCTTGTCACTAGGGCCCGAGTGCCATGATTTCAGATCTGAACCTATTATGTTTTCATGAATATAAGAGTGATTTGGATCCTATCTTGCAAGTTGTATGCACCTATTACGTGTCTTGATCTGCATACCCCAAGGTGACAATAATTGGGATTCTTTCCGGTGATTGCCATAGTTTGAGGAGTTCATGTATTCACTATGTGTTAATGCTTTGTTCTGGTTCTCTATTAAAAGGAGGCTTGATATCCCTTAGTTTCCAATAGGACCCCGCTGCCACGGGAGGGTAGGACAAAAGATGTCATGCAAATTCTTATCGCAAGCACATATGACTATATACGAAATACATGCCTACATTATATTGATGAATTGGAGCTAGTTCTATGTCGCCCTAGTGTGTAACTGTTACATGATTGATGGCATCCATATATTTCCATCATTGCACCATGTCCTACGATGTACCTATACTGAATCTTTCTAAGTTACTACTGTTGTTGTTACTGTCACACTTGTTACTCAATTGCTATTGTTACTACTGTTACCAAAATAGCTGCTATCACTATTATCGCTACTACTATCATTTGTCGTGCTATTAAATCTTTGTTGCTGGGATGAAGGGTTGGCGGCACGGCGGAGCCCTAATCGCCCCCAGCCTTGTGGTCCTTTTAAAATTGGGGGAGAAGCGATCAGACTTGAGGGTATAAATTAAGAATTTTTTAAAAAGTGGGTAATATCTATCACAAAGGTCAATCTTGAGGGTAAAAAAATAGAATTTACTCTTTAAGCATGACTTTATGAGGGCAATGGACGCATTCTACCGTGGGGACATGCGAGGCATTTGTCTCATTACTCCCTAAGGTGAACGGAGCCATAGATATTAAAGATTTTTGTCATGTTAGTCTTGTGCATGGAGCAATCAAGATCTTCAACAAGGTTTTGGCCACGAGGTTGACGCCTGAGATTCCAAAGCTTGTTGGAACTCATCAGAGTGCCTTTGTCAATGGGCGATCATTGCATGATAACTTCATGCTCGTTCAATGCACGGCGAGGCGATTGCAGGCATTCAAGGAGCCTATGATTCTCTTAAAGCTTGATCTTACAAAGGATTTTCACTTGGTGTAATGGCCTTTTCTTTTGGATGTGTTGAACAAAATGGGTTTCCGTCCAAGGTTGATTGAGTCGATTTGTGGACTGCTAGCCAACTCATCTACGAAGGTCATGGTGAATGGTGTGCCATGGAGGAAGATTCACAATTCTTACGGTCTACGACAAGGTGTCCCACTAGCCTCGATGCTCTTCATATTGATCATGGAGCCGCTTCAGAAACTATTCTATCTTGCTAGGACCATGGACTATTGTCACCACTTGCAAGATCAGACTTGAAATAAAAGGTTTTCCATGTTCTCCGACGATGTGATGATTTTCTATAAGCCAACCAAATTAGAGATGCAAGTGTGTGCGGCCATCATGAGGGACTATGGAGAGGTATCAGGGCTTCATGTCAACTTGACAAAGAGCCATCCCTACCAATTTGGTGCAATGAGGATACGATACGCACGATGCTTGGATGCCCGATAGGAAGCTTTCCCTGCAAATACTTGGGTTTGCCATTGTCCATAAGGAAACAAACGACAACCCAATTTGCTGGCTTGGTGGGTCAGTTAACAGCTTTCTTGCCCACTTGGTGTGCGACAATGTGCCCAAAAGTGGATGCCTTCTTCTTGTGCAGCCAGTCCTATGTGCCATACCTATTCACTCAAGGCTTGTGTTGGACATACCGAAAAAGACTCTTGTAGCTATGATCAAGATTTTTAGAGGTCTCCTCTGGTGCGGCAAAGCTCAAGCACGTGGTGGTGATTGTGCGGTAGCATAGTAATCTGTTTTCTCGTCGAGATGGGCTGGGGGGCTGTGCATCCTGAATCTTAAGTGGCTCAACATTGCACACCAAGCTAGGTGGCCATGGCTGCAATGTCCGGACACTTCATGGCCACGAAAATGAGTTCCCTCTAAATATACCGACGAAGTCTTTATCCTTAGTCAAAGCATCAACACATGGCACGACCACCCTGTTCTTGGAGGATTGGTGGGTATTCGGATGGCGAAATCAAGAGATGGCTCCTCGGATCTATGATAGAGTCACCGCTAGGACCCGGGCAACCACAACAATTAAGGATGGCCTTCAAGATGTTGTGCGGGCGCGAAATGTTGGCCCAGAGATGGATCCCGAGCTACTACAAGAGTACTTCCTGATTTGAGTTTTGGTGACCCAGGTCCCAATCCAACCGAATTGGAGAGACCATCTTAGGTGGGTTTGGGAGAAGGACGGTGAATATTCTGCTCGCTCAACATATGCCACAAAGTTTTGGGGCAGAGGGGGGGCACGAGCAGCCGACTTTACATGGAAATCCAATGCTCCTTTGCATTGTCGGTTCTTCACTTGGCTTGCATTAGGATATAGATGCTAGACGTCAGATAGGCTCGCTTAGAGAGGCCTGTCTCGTCAAGATTCTTGCCCCTTCTGGGTGCAACACGAGGAGACCATCCAACACTTACTCCTACAATGTGTGTTTGCAAGAGAGATTTGGAATAATGTGTTCAGGGCGCTGGGAAGACCAAACTGGAAGCCATCAGAGAGGACATGCTCACTGACTGGTACATTAGCAAGCAAGACCATGTACATCGCATAAGGGACATCCATGCAATTGTGGTGCTTGTCATGTGGTCCATATGAAAGCAACGTAATGGCATAGTTTTTTATGGAGCCACACCATCCATCCCTTGTATGCCCAAGATAATTGAGAGAAGGAAGGACATGGAGAACTGCAGGGCTATTCAAGGGCGATCTAGATTTCATTTTTGGTGTGTTGTTAAGGTGGGCAAGCAGAAGTAGTTAGCATAGGCGGAGGCTAGAGGTGGACTTGCTTGATTGCATGTAATGTGTAAACAAATTTTGTGCACAGGTGTCTTCTCTGCTTCTTTCTTTATACTATGATACGCACATTCATGCGTATTCGAGAAAAAAAATAGTACATACATGATGCAATAGCAGCATTGTGGTTTTAAGTAGCAGAGATAGCAAGTGAAGAGATGCATCTGTTGATCTATTGTTCTGGACACAACTGTTAGCCAGTAATCAATCTCTAAACAACAATCACGGACACACCTCGGTCATGGATCAACAACACACACACACATCACGCACGTCACGCATAATGTTCTGATTACAATAAGGAGGTGTTTGTTTTAAAGAGTGGTAATGTAAACATAAATGGAAGATAATACAGTGTAATAGCTCCAGACTAGATAAACCAGATTCTGTTTGGTTCGGCTGTGTAAAGTAAACAAATCCCTTAACAGTGTTCGGCTTGGAACAATAATCACATCACAGGCGCTTTCAAAAATTCCAGTACAAGGGCTTACACATACAATTTGAAAGCGCTTCACCGGCACAGCTTCAATTACATCAAACAAGCACATAATTGAAAAATATTTTCCACGCATCCAGTGCAAAGACATCTTTTAACCGGAATTTGACACAACTTTAAATGCATTTCACATTTTAAAATGCATATTAAACCATGGAACAAACTCATAATTCAATACATTTCGAAAGAAATTACATAATTAGTCCTATTTTTTAATAAAATAACTAGAAAGGCCAAGTTCAGACTCTTGCAAAGTAGCTTTTCCATCCATCTTCATCTGCCACACCAATGATCTTTACTAATCAACCTTGCTTATTTTTCTCATCCGCCAATAAGCAAGAATTTAAATGAGAAATAAAGAATCACAAGAGAAAACCGATAATAAAAGTTATCTCCTTTTGCTCATGTCATCGCTATCTCCTTTTCTTACCTCTCCAAACACTATCCAAACAACAACACAACTTGCATATTCCAAAATAAACAACTTTCATAAATTATTCAGAAATTTAAAATTCATATAAAATTCAGAAACTTGCATAAAATTTTAGAAACTTTCAAACAACACATATGGAGTACACCATTTCAAACAACACAATATAATCCATTTCATACATTCTTACAACCCATATGGAGTATAATCCATTTCCACAAACAACTTAAAAACAATATAGTCCATTTCGACAAAGAAGACTCCATGGATGCATTTCCATAAACAAGCATAGCACTACAAGTCTAAACATAGCACTACAAGTCTCAACATCCTCCACTATGCTCAGTTTACATCTTGTTCTAAAATCTCCATGGCATTATCATAAACTTCATGAGGGAAATGGATCCTAGGGGGTAGCATTCCGTGGCTTTCCAATCTTTCCTTCCGCAAATGTGAAATTTTATATGAATTTCCTCCTTCATAGTTCATCACTTCAACCATGATGGTCTGAAGTGTTAGAAATATTCGGTTAAGTTTGCCGACATCATACTCATCGAACTCTTCCTGCACACCTTGAATCAGTTCTTTGATAGTCGTAGGGGCTCTGCAGTCGGCCAAAGACTCAAGGGATCTGAAATATCCAAGATCAAGTGCGTTCAGATCAGGAGAATTTGGAGGTTGTTGTATTATTCTAATGTCCATATCAATTACTCCTGCAAACTCTGCCACCCCTACTCATATTCAGCATACGCATTGACATGTAAGCAATGTATTTCTACTCATCTGTTAGTGACTTTCGCTGCCTTCGTATTTGCTGAACACCTACATCAACAACAGAAAATGGGGAAACTGTGGTAGAATAAGAAAACTATGAAAATTCATTTCAACCATGATCATATCGGCAAGATCATTCTAGCCAATCATTCTAGAACAACAAATCATGCTCTTGGGTAAGCTAATCATTCTATCCAATCTTGTTAACAGCAAGCAAACAATCTGCTAACATATATATGAGCAGTATCATAGAGTATATGTTGTTGACCCACATATCAAGTGTCATAGGTCAAGTGTATTGAAAAGAGGAAGATCTTGACAGAAGTTGACAGTGGAGTACACTTGACTTGATTACTCTTATTTAAAGCACTAGGAGTAGGATGCATATGCATATGCCAACATCAGGAGTACACCTATACAACATCAGGAGTAGCATGCATATGCATATGCCAACAACTAAACTAGGAGTACCTTTGTTAGCCTGGGAGTAGGATGCGTATACTATGAGTGATCAGGTTCATTTATACTCCAAATACACTAAACTAGGAGTACAATACATTGGAGTAATTAGTGCAATGTCACTGTTTGATCAAACAGTACATGATCAAACACTGGAGTATAAGTTGAGTTAGAAATAGTACATGATCAAGGAGTATTTCGGCAAGTTTAATTTCAGTTAGAAACAATACATGATCAATTAGAAACATGATCAAGGAGTATTTCAGCAAGTTTAATTTCAGTTAGAAACAATACATGATCAATTAGAAACATGATCATGGAGTATGTGTATGGAGTACCTCCTGCTTCTTCTTCTTCTAGGACATATAATGCTTCTTCTTGGACATGTGGTTCATATTCTTGAACCATATTCACATCAACATCTTCTTCCGCAGGTGGTGAGCGGTTCAGGTCTAGAAGCACCATACTGTGATGTTGCTGCTGTGAGGTTTCAGGTACTGTTGCTACTGCTGTTGTGCAGGTACTCTACTTTTCCTCTTGCTACTGCTGATATGATGAGAAATTCTTCTTGGTGCTCTTGCTCTACTTTTCCTCTTGCTACTGCTGCTATGATGAGAAATTCTTCCTGGTGCTCTTGCTATGATGAGAAAATCTACTGTTGTGCTACTCCTGCATGATGAGAACTCTATGATCTGCACCTGATGTTGTGCTGATGTGCACCGCTGTTTTACTGAGAAATTGCACACTATGATCAGTGTTATTGGGTTGTTCTGCTCTTGCTATTGTTGTGCACATGTGATCTCTTGAACTGTTGTTGTGCTATGATGAGAATTTATTCTTGCTGCTGTTGATATGATGAGAAATTCTACTGTTGGGTTTGGGGAAATTCCATAGCTGCTCCTCTTGATCTTGTATACTCCTTGATCCTGCTGCTATGATGAATTCTTGCCGTTGACCATGTTGCTGAATTCTTGCAAGGAGCACCTGGGCGAGCAGCAAGGTGAGCTCAGCGGGGAGCACCTGGGCGAGCAGCAAGGGAGGGGCTCCCTGGGCGCGACGGCAAGGGAGGGCTCCCTGGGCACGCCGACAAGGGAGGGCCTGAGCATGGCGGCAAGGGAGGGTCTGGGTGCGCTGACAAGGAAGAGACTGGGCGTGGGCGGTGAGGATGGTCTGGGCACGACGGGGACGGACTGGTCGCAACGAGGACGGACTGGGCACGGCAGGGAGGGCCTGAGCGCAGTGAGGAGGGCCTGGGCGCGGAGGGGAGGGCCTGGGCGCACCCTAGGGACCAAGCTGAGCGACGGGGAAGGGGCGCCTGATGCGGAGACGAGCGCCGGACGCGAGGAAGACGACTGGTTCAAAATTCAAATCAAGGGCATAATGGTCTATTTTCACTTTTGTCGGTTGTGTCTGAAAATCCCTCGACGTCTTATAAATCTTTCCAAAGGGAGTAACACGCACATGCCTACTCTACCCTTCTGTTCCTGCCATGCATCTTCATCCGACGATGTTATCGCAACGAGCTTGAGCTCCGAGCCTTTACCCCTGAGGAATGCATACATGCCCACAACAACTATCATTGTCCCCTGCACGATGTACATACATGAATACCCTTTGTTTAAATTCATGATCACATAATCGCATGCACAGAAAGAATGACTAGCATCACATTAGTTAATTTGCTCACCTCCCAAGGTAGATATTGGTGCCAAGTACTCCCTAGAACTGAGTCCAGCACCACGATCATGAACAGTGAAGGGGAGTTGAACATTGGAGGGTAGATGGGTTTGCTTCGGCGGATCACCCACGAGATCAGCATGAATTCTAGGCCAGTGTTCAATACATCCAGATCATTACCAGAAATTTCAGGGCAAAAGTCTGTAATTAGTGGATGACAAAAACATGGCAGCCTATGTGACTAGCTACGTACCGAATAGACGACCGTCATTCAGCTCCGTCATGGATGACGAAGACACACACAACCAAGGATTGTATGCTCCCCATTAGGGACGTCAGCATCGTCATCCAGTAGATTGACGGGAATACATTCAAAAGCCTTTCCTGATTTTGTTTCTCCATCAAAAATTCACAATGATAAGGTGTAACACTGGTGGAGCGTGGTGTAGTTCAGGGGAGCATGCCCCCCCTCTCGGACAATTCTTTGACGGAAATAATGAATAAAGGGCTTATATGGAAGAAATTTAGTATTTTTGCCCCCTCAAAATGTTCACATTTTGTGTCCCCCAAAGAATTCTGGTGCAGCTCCACCGTAGAGGAGTAAGACGAGTTAATCGCAGGAAAAGCGAACTTCCAAGCAATGTACATTACCTGGATGATGAAGTACAGCGCGTAGATCAGGCAGCTGCCGCACAATCAAAGAGTGCCGACCACAATGTCATGGTGAGCACCGACAGTGTCAATTGCAGGTGCCTAGGAGTGGGATGATACGTCTCAAATGTATCTATAGTTTTTGACTGCTAAATACTATTATATTATCACTTTTATATGTTTTATATATCATTTTATATTATGCTTCTGGACTAACTTATTAATTTAGTGCTAGTGTCAGTTCCTGCTTTTTTGCTTGTTTTTGGTTTCGCAGAAAAACCATACCTAGGAATGTCCAAACACGACGAAACTTTTTGACAATTTTTTCTACATCAAAAGGGACCCTGGAAGCTTTGGGAGTCATCGAGAAGATGCTCGAGGGCCCCACAAGCCTAGGTGGAGCGACCAAGGGGGTGGCCGGGCCACCAAGGCTTGTGGGCCCCCTGAGCCACTGATTGACCTAATTCATGGTCTATAAATTCTCATAAATCCAAATTCCATCCGAGAGACAGACGAGAGAATTTTATCACCGCACAAGCCTTTGTTCCGAAGCGATCCCATATGGAGCAATGTTCCGGAGCTCTGTTGGAGGGGGAGGCCAGCACGGGAGGCCTCTTCATTAACATTAATGTCTCCACAATGATGTGTGAATTCTTCAAGTGGAGTGGTGCATAAAAACCGTCCTGGTGCCTTGTGGCCCACTCGTTACTCCGTTTGACCTAATTCAACGTCTAGACCATGCACGAGGGGGCCACAAGGCAGGGGGCGCGTCCTGGGGGCTAGGGCGCGCCCTGGTGCCTTGTGGCCCACTCATGGCTCCGCTTAACCTAATTACAGTCCTATAAATTCAATATACAGAAACACCCAAAGCAAGAACAGAAACAATTTTATCGCCGCTGCAAGCCTCTATTCTTTTGTGATCCCATCTAGAGGCCTTTTCTGGTACTCTATCGGAGGGGGAATCCATCACGGATGCCATCTTCATCAACTTTGCTGCCTCCATGATGATGTGTGAGTAGTTCCTTCAGAACCTACAGGTCCATAGCAGTAGCTTAGATGGCTCTCTCCCTCCTTTATCTCTCTCTCTCTCTCTCTCTCTCTCTCTCTCTCTCTCTCTCTCTCTCTCTCTCTCTCTCTCTTATCTTCAATACAATTATCTCTTCGTAGACCTATTCGATGTAATTCTCCGAGTGTGTTTGTTGAGATCCGATGAATTGTGGGTTTATGATCAGATTATTCATTAAACGTGTTTGAGTCTATTCTGAGATTTATTTATGTGTAATTTTATAGCTATGTAAACTTTCCGATCTATAAGTTTAATTTGGCCAAGTTAATGATTAGATCTTCAGAAAGAGTGGTGCATAGTAGTGGGTTAAATCTTGCGGTGTCCTTACTCTTTGACGGGAGGAGTTGCAATTCATGTATTGTATTGTTGCTATTAAGGATAATACAGCGGTGTTTGACCATATTGATTGGTCTTACTTGCAACCCATAAGGATGATATAACAGAGTATGAAGTCAGTGAATACTTTGAATGTACTCAGAAGCAACCCACAAGGATGATATAACAGAGTATGCATGCATGGCTCGGTACAAAGGAAATGCTCCTATAAGTATTGGCGGAAAACACGAATAGAAAAAGTCTCGAAGAAGAAGGAAGATTAAAACGGGAGCAACAGAGAAGAGAAGCGTTCTGCCTCCAGCAATAGCACGCGGGACTAAGAATAGCACAAACAATGGACAAACAGCCACCAAAAAGACCTGCAACCGAGGAGAGGAAAGAAAAAGAACAACAAGTGATAAGAAAAGGCACAAAGGCAACCAAACACAGGAAACACCCAAGAAGAGGGAGAAAACAACAGGAGCATCACAACAAAGAAATAACCCAACTCGAACATCACCCACGTCAATAGAAGGCACGAAAGGATGTCGGTGTCGATTGGGTCGTTCTTTGGCGCCTTACCTCGTTTCCCTCGGCAGCTGAGCTTCTCGCGGTACGACAGTTCTATCTAGCAAGGCGGCAGGTCGCATGGAGCTCGCTGGCCACGGATGCGATGAACGGCGGCAATGGCTACTCTCGGGCGACGTGGAGGGTAAACTAGGGTAGAAAAAGAAGACACCCCCTATATACGAGCAAGTAACCGACCTTGAGACCATGCACAAGACGCGCAAGCGATGCGGTGGACCCAACATCACCAAGCCCCCTCACAACCCCACACAGTAAGGCTGGGCATGCAACACGTTGACCCCCCCGGATGGGCGCTCTCTAGTGGGGCTACAAGAAAAGCTCGAGACTCATGAGCTGCTCGAGATCGACTTGTTGTTTGGCTCGATTCAAGATAGACTCGAAAAGAAATTAGTCGAGTATGAGAAATTTATGTTGCTCGATCGCGAAATGAGCCGATCTTGAGCCAACACCGACTCGCTCGACTTAAGCTCGATATAATATAATTATATGAAATGATAATGATAAAAGGAAACAATATAATTTAGTACTCCCTCAGTCTTAAAATAAGTGTTTCAACTTTAATACAACTTTGTACTAAAGTTAGTATAAAGTCCAGACACTTATTTTTTAAACGGAACGAGTACCATATAGGTTGTGTATGATTTTTCTTCATTTTATCTACTATCACGAGTAAACATGGAAGCTTAATTATAGGCAGAGAAAATGTAGGTCTCGTTACGTGTGAGCCTTGCGTTATACTAACGAGACACACCTTCATTTATTCTCTTCCTAGTTCATCCGCGGTCTATTACTAAGTAGAAGTCTGTAGTTCATAGAATAATTCAAACTATTATCATCATTTTGATTGGAATAATTTATATTGGCTTCTTGTGTTGTGGCCTATCCTGTTAGAAAAATTGCCTTGGATTATGAAAAGACAATGTCATTTAGCTCGAAACTAGCTTGAGATCGACTCGAGATTGTTACAAGCTGAGAACGAGTCATTTTCTATAGCTTGACCTTGAGCTTTGCTCAGTTTAAGCTCGCTTGAATGATAATATAAATTAAGCTGAGCCTAATTCAACTTGCTCGAACTCAACTCGTTTGCAACCCTACTCTCCAGGCTCGTGAGGCTGCAAGGATACTTTGTATCCCTCTCTCGTCACACGGTCAGTCAAATTTTATCATGTAGCGATTCAGAAGGTTGTTTGACAGTTAAAACGGCATATCATGCGGAGTAGAAGGCATAATATTGAACTCGTTCATGGGTTAATACAGGTGAAGGAAGTATTGATCCTCACCCGGTCTGGAATTTTTTTTGATAAAAACTAGCACATATGCCCGTGCGTTGCAACGGAGATATAATTGATGTGTTCAGTGAAATATCTGTTAGCACTGCCCAACAACATTCGAATTGTGTCCGATCATGGCAGAGAGGTGCACACTGAGGCCTAGCAGAAATTCATATCGGTAGTACATTAAGAAGCATGTTACACAAACAATATTTTTGGAACCAAAATTGTGATCTTAAAGAGCCTAATTTTCAATTTTTTAATACCAAAGGCATTATTTGTAAGTTGAAGCAATGTTTGATATTTACACCAAGCTGTGAGAAAAATCTCAATAAAAGGATTTTATTAAATGCGTTTTAAGCCATCTTTGCATACGCATACGCTTGAAGATTAATAAAAAAGTTTTCTATGTCCGAGCGAAATGACCCTAGTTTGTTGCATCCAACTCGACACTCACAAAGCGCCTCTCACCTTTCTGGTTGCGTTATTTCTATTGCACATAACGGTCACACATTGCGCAATAACACATATATGTGTGCCCCTTCCATGCTCCTCAAGATTAATTCATCTTCATTATTGCATTGCATGCATGCCACGCCCTTGATATTAATACCATTTTTTTTTGTTATTCCGGTCTTCATACTTTTTAAATCTCCTGTTTTTTTATTCTCACGCCCTTTATTCTCTCCTTTCTTTATTACTACTATATGCCCATTGAAACCGATCATTCATACTTCCTCCGATCCATATAGGCCCTTCTAACATACTTCATATTTATAAAGGTTATATAAAAATTTATATTGTGTGTTAGTATTTCAAAAAATACACCATTGCAGTTAATTAAGTTATTTAAGGTTATGCAGTAAATAGAATCTTAAAGTAGTTAACATGAAAAAATAATAGCACGGTTGGAAACTACATTTTTTTTTTCAAATTACATATACAAATTATTTTAATCTGAGTCACGGTTGTAAAGTTATAGCGTGATCATGTTTAACATATTTTTTGTAAGTAATGAAAGGCCAAAGACCTAAACGAGCCGAAAAGAGAGCGAACTGGGCATACGTGAAATACTAACTAGCATCCATGAGCGCAAGATAGTGGTTACCGCAGTTGGGCCAAAACCCAACAGAAAAAGACCCTTAATGTTGGACCGCGGGTTATTTAAAAAAAATCAGGGACTTTTTTGTAAACCATATGACGTACGGACAAAAACACTCCATACTTTATTAGATACTAGCAAAACAGCCCATGCGTTACAACGGAAGAAAAAAATCATAATCTCCAATGCCATGACCACAATTTGCTGCATCACCAGGATATATTATCACTCTAATTTTGTGAAATCGTGAATAATTTTCGAAAATCATGACCATTTTTTTAAACTTGTGAACATATTTGAAATTGTGTACATTTTACAAATCCACGAACATTTTATAAAATCTGAAACATTTTTTGAATTCATGAACAATGTAGACTATTTCAAATATATTTTTAAAAATGTGAATATTTCCTAAAACATTTTTATTGAATAGGCGAACATGTCTAGAGTAGATAAACATTTTTTTCAAAATTGTTGGAACAATTTTTGAAATTTATGATTTTCTTAAAATGCATGATCTTTTTTGAATCAGCGAACATTTTATGAATCAATAAACTATTTTTAATTTACGAAGAGTTTTTGAATTTTTAGGAATTTTTTTAATTCATGACATTTTTTGAATTGGCCAAATTTTGTTCAATTTCATTAACAGTTTTTAATACTTGAAATTTTTTAAAAATCATGAACGTTTTTTGATTTCCTGAACATTTGTTTAAAAGTTCTGAATATTTATTAAATATGCAAACCTTTTTTACTTGAAAAATCTCATTTTTTTTTATTTTTTTGAAACTTTTTGAATTCCCAAATTATTTAAAGTAAAAAAATGAAGGAAAAGAAAAACGAAATTTAAAAACAGGTCGCTCATACATGACCGGTCCAAATAGGTGTGTTGTGTCCTTTCCTAACGCGCAGAGCGCAGTATAGGAGGTTCCTATTGTATGGGCCGGCCCAGTCCGAGATTTTTCTGTGTGAAACGGTTTTTATCACTTACAGGTAGCATTGGTGGGTAATATTTTACAACTTTAGGGACAATTTCTATGACGTACGGGCAGAAGCACTCCGTCCTTTATTAATAGGTAGAGAAGAGATATATAGATGTGTCCCTCTAAAAGTTCAGATTTTCAATTGGAAGGCATTGCATGGGATTGTTCCTTGCTATTGCACACTTGTGGATAGACATATCAAAACCAAAGTTTTATGCCCTCTGTGCGAAACTTATCCAGAAGACCTCCGACATATGTCGTTTCTATGTCACCGGGCAACGGAGGTGTGGACTGCCATTGGCCCGGGAGAAATGGTCGCGTCCATTGCCACTTTGCACCTTTCGGGCACGGCTGTATCGGAGGAGCTTATGTGCTTCGATATACCTAGAGCTTGTAAATTGTAATGGTTGCAGCATCGTTTATTTGGTCGGAGGGAACATAGGAAGGTCACACATGAGAAAATACAAAATTGACCTTTGCCAACCCCCTTCTCTTTTTACTACTAGTAGATCGTACCGAATCTATACTTCTATACTACTATCAAAAGAGCAAACATTTTCTTTCTTACGCACACCCGTTAAGTGTACACCGGTTAATTAACACCGTTTGATTATCTAAATCAATCAAATCTAACAGATTAGATTAATCTATTGAGTTATCAGGGGTGCGATTAGCAATTATAGTAGGTTGACCACTTCACCGGCAGACGAAAACTTCCCCTCCGTCGGTTTCTCTCTCTTAACCAGAATCTCTCTCCTAAATAGATAAAAAATCAACAATCAAAGCATTTATTCCTGGATTTATTTCAGGATTTCCAGCGATGCGCATTCAGTGGGAGGAGACGTTCCCGTCGACGACGAGGCGCCTACGGTGACTTCGTAAATTTCAAGATGATATGTCGGCTCAGTTTTTCGGAGGTGCTCATAGGGGTAGGGTGTACGTGTGTGCGTTCATAGGGGTGAGTGTATGCGTGTGTATATGAGTGGTTGCGTCTGTACTGTGTTCAAAAAAATCACTAATTAACAGGGATGACATTATAGCTAATGCTTGCAACAAGGCGTATGTGATCCATGCAAACCGACTACTCCCGCATCAATTCCTCGCCCAATCAACGCCTCCATAATCTGCATGCATTTGTTGTTAGGGGGGAGAGTTTTTTGCGTGTGAGAGAAAGCCGTCACGTCATTGCCTCTGCCAAGAACACGCTACACGTCCTAAAAACAAGGACACACTACCCATCCTCTGCCGCAGCCTCCGATTCGACGCGCTGCCGGATACACGGCCGCGAGCTGGCGGGGCCTCGACGTGCTGCCACCGCTTCCGAGGAGGTACGAGCCACGTGAGGTCGCGGGCGCTGCCGCCGCGTTCGGCAACACACCGAGGGCACGGCGTTCGCTTCCGAGGATAGGCAAAAGACGCAAATGTTGCTGCCAAGGGTCGGATGGCTTACTCGCGGGTCGCGGCCTCTGCCGTCCTCGCGACGCCGCCAGCCGAAGTGACACCGCCTGCCCCTCCTACCCACGCTACGCTGCCGCTCCCCGCATGCCCCAAGAGCGCACATCTCCAAGCGGCCTTTGCGGGAGTGACGACGCACCAGGCGCATCTCGACCTCGCCTTCATCCTTCGCTCCGCCTCATCGACGCAAGTGCAGGTCATCTCCTCCGACCCCATGCCCACCATGGAGGCCATCTCCTCCAACTATGCTCCCCACCGTCTCCCTTCTTGATCCCATCTGACCCTAGGAAACTTTTGCAGGCCTCGAGCTCGCTCTTCTCCCCGTAGCTTCAGCGATCTTAGACAGACAAAGGATATGGTGGCGTTCTGCCGATTGTCTCCTCTCCTCTTTCCTGGCGTAAGGGACCTCAAGATCTGGCACCGGGAGCTTTCTTCGTCTGTATTCGTACTTCATGTATGGGAAATCAATCTTTCGGGTAGCAGCAGTTAGACTTCATTCGTGATTAAGGATGATAGCTATTGAAGTGAGTAAATTATCCTTTCGAAGGAGTTTTTTATGCCTATTGTTTCTATATATGTTCAGTGTGACCACAAGCAAACATGCTGACTGCTAAAGTTCTTGCAGGTGTGATTGCTCTAATTAGAGAAGGTAGTGATATAACACGAGAAATTATTTCCGTAACACATGATTTGGGGTCGGCCTTGCTAACAGAGATGCAGCCAAAACAAAGCCACGAGCCTTTGTACTGAATGTAAACATACTCTGCAGATCAACACCCATCCTTTAATGTGAGGTCTGTACTATCCAGTGCAGTTTATTTACTATGTCTCAGATTGTGAACGTACAGTTCAAGTTCATGATTTTAACTCCATGTTGGTCATGTCAAAAAAGCATAGAGGTGAGTATTTGATCCTGCATTAATCATGTATGTCCTTACTGAAATGAATGCAGTTTTTTTTGGCTCAAGGGCGAGTCTGCACCAATCCACCATGCTCGAGTCAGGGGGATCACCTACAATGCGATGGCCAAACCTATGTTGTAGGTTAATTCACTTTTGAATTTTTTATGGGCTTTAAGATTAACTTATCCTTATTCCATTGCACAATTTTCAAACCATATTAAAATGTTAGTTAACAGATTCATTGTGCATTCGCTGGAATCATGGTATCATTTAAGGACAGATTTATGTTATGTCATACTATATGTAGGCAATTGGTATGATTCTTTTTAAGTTGAAAGTATTGGTGCGGAGCTAGAAGGAAATACATATATTCTATAATATTTGATTCCCCTTTTAGAATCAATTACATGTTATTTGGAGAGCATACATTGTTTATAGATTGTATTTGTATAGAACCAGTTCTTCGCATATGTGACTAAACATGATGCAGACTTGATCCTGGTGTAACTTTTTTACCCAGGATAATAAACCTCTATTGTTCTTGTGCGGTTGCAGGGGAATCATGTACCGACATAATAAATTATCCCAAATGACATTTCACTGACAAGCCACATATAAATCAAAGTAAAAATTAGGCATATACTATGATGCAGAGGTAATCTTATATTAGTGTTCCCTTGATATTTCTTTTTTTGTAGGCTCTATTGCAGTCTGCACCGCTGCAAGAATGAAATTAATTTATTCTATATAAATGTTATAATAAGTATTTCAGAACAATTTTTCTGGTGTTGTGCTTTAATATTCTACTCCATTTCCGATTGATAAAAATGTTTGAGGCTACTTCCAAATTTATCCCTTGGTTTCTTATGGTCTAATGTGTTTGACAGTTTTTCTTTGAGATTTACCGCTCCTGTTTGTGCATCAGGTACAAGGTCTCACCATGTTGAAGGCTACTTCCGGTTCTTCTATTTTCATTTTCATTTTCATTTTGTTAATGTTTATTTTCTACCTTATAAGGACATGAGGTGACTTGTGTATTGTAGCGCATGGGAGCTTCATGATTGTTGTGGTTACTTTTTACACAAAGTCATGGTAGCACAAGTTGTATTTTATAGCTTGTGATACATGGTGATGCATCTTTCTGAGGTTAATTGTCTGTCCAGTTTATTGATGCTTTGACGGTGTCTGATTTAGTGGTTTACATTGAAGGTGCATAACATCAAGTAAAATATGATTAGGCTTAAGATATAAGAAGAAATAATGATTATATACGAAAGTTAAATACACATGGTTTGTCGCTTCCATAAAGAATGGAGTTATGAGAATAGGTGAAATATGCTCCGTGGGACGAAATTGACTACATATTGTGTGTATGTTCAGGGTTTAGAAGTCCATCGTGTGTGCATGTTCGATACGAGATATGTTGTTCATAAGGAAATAACTATATCTACAAAGCTATATTTAGTTCAGATTAAGCTACATAATTGCGCTTGTTCATTTTATTGAAATAATTATGCCCTAACCAGGATGACTAAGAAATTTCTTTCTATGATTATGTGTGCGTTGCACATGCATAATTACTAATATTTTCGAAAATTGAATAATACATAGTATCTTCTACAAAATTAAATACCAAGAAATTGGACGGAAATTTGTTGTGAAATAGCACTACTAATTTCATGGTGCAATCTAAGAAGAACAATTGAACAATTGCTTTTTGATCAAGCAATTCGGCGATTACGGTCAGCTGTGCCAAGGTTCAGTTTATCAAGGAGACCAACTGCACCCTGCCTGGCAAACAAGAAGACTAGAACAGGCAGATAAAGTAAGCGTTAAGCTTATTTTCTGTGTGAGTTGGTTTATGTTTTGATCCTTCCTATATTTGGTGTAAGAGTATGGAGTTAAATACGATGAATGATGTGCTCACCGAACGGGCACATGTTTTGTCTATATATAACCATGAGTATGTTTTCAAAATTGATTAAGAACACCCCCCCCCCCCCCCCCACACACACACACACAAATTGTTTGTGATGCAAACGTGCGTTGCACGTGCACGCTTCCTAGTAGGAGAAAGTACACAAATATTGGACCATACGGCCAGTGTCATATAAAAATCCAATATTATTTATCACCGGATCACTTTTTATTTTCCTTCTGTATCATCAACATGTGTGTGGTCAATGAAACAGGGAGTTGAACTGGCCCAATTCCAACGTACAGAGAACAACACTGCTATCCTATGTACACAAGACAAACACTACAGTCTACAGATCAACAAATTGCAGGCCATGGCTTCAGTGTAAATCATAACTGGATGTATGATGCTGCTATCATGTGTCTGGTCCAAATTGCTGTTAGGTCTACATTTGATCAGCTACAGTACACCAAAAAAATTGGATTTGGTATCCTGAGTTCATAAAATGCTGCACCACAATTGCTCACAGCTACAGAAAAATCTGCAAAGCTCGCCCTAAAATGGTCTAACGAATGAATCAGTCTGCCCGTGCGTACCTTCAATCAAGCAATGTATGTACAAGGGACCATACCGCTGGTCAGCAAATTTTTGGTCATTCGGTATTATGCACATGGGTTTATCACGGATGAATGATCCTATCTGGTGTTCGAGAGTTGCTTGGATGCAAGGCTGAACATCTCCTTTAGGCGAGCAGATGAACTGGAAAGAACATTCTTCTCGATTCTCTTCTGATGCCTGGTGGTCTTTGACCATTCAATTCCAAGATAGACTTGGACACTGCACGCCTTTTGTTTAGGAGCAAGGTCTTCGAATTGATACTTTATATGAAGCTGCACACAAAAGTTAGGTGAACAGATCATTACAGTGATTATTCTGATTTTATTCAGAAAGTTAGCAGGAACACAACTGATTTGATTGAAATATGCAAAGGATGAACTTGGTGCAATAGGCCACGTTAAGATGGAGGGTGCTTATCGCAGCGGAAGAAGGATGACAAAGGTGTCCTTTTGGTGGTTGTGGGGGGACATTTGAGGCGGCTGCAGCCGCTAATATGTTTCTTATCTCTAGTAGAATTTTGCTGTTCTAGCTTGTATGTATGGCCTCTGTCAATTGTCTTCTTCGGATGGAAGAGATGTCGTGCATGGTTTCCTCTTTAATCGGGAAATTGGACAAAGGGACAAGCTACGATAATATTTCATATTTGGCTCTGCATATAAACCCCAGAATAAAGATTGCTCACGAAATTATGCAATGTATGTCACATATACCTCAAGGTAAACCTATACTCACATTGATTAAAGTTATACTAAAGTTTAGATCATTCACTGAAGCCGTTTCGTCTTTCGAATCAGCAGAGGATATTTTTTATTAAAAGCTGCTCGTAGTTTAGTACTAATCCTTTGAATCAAACAAATCCTCCATACAGGGATTTCAACAAACTAGTGAAATAAAATGATGCAACTTTAGTACAATAACCCACTTAAAATTTAAAAACAAATGGCAAGCAAGTGAGGGATGGAACTAGTTTTCAATGGCAGATGTTTCTTGAAGTCAACTGGCTCACTAGTAAACACATGGATTTATTTTCTGAGATGTGAAAAGAAGTTTCGAGTATATCGACATACCGTGAAGAAGTCACCAAGAAGGACGCCTTGAAGTTCCATCACCTCTTCAATAATCCACCCTTTCTTATTGGGCATAGGAGATTTCAGCTGGGTCCCAGTCACTTCTCCTCCAACAGGAGACAACTTCCTGCTAAACTTGTAATGAATTTGTCTTTGATATTCGTCGGGTTTATCTGATTCCCATTGTGTAGCCGAGTATTTGAGGCATCCAACTTTCTCCATGACTTTCATCTCCAACGAACCTCCTTCGAACACCTCCAGAAGTGAATTCATCTGGCAAGAGACACATATACTTCAGTTCACCTTCTGGCAATTAAAGTTCATCATAAGCAGTTCCAAAAGTTGCAGCTGCAAATTTTACTGAACTTACATTAGCAGAAATGGTTGACGAGAAAACTTCACTCATCTGAAGGCTCTTAGAATCGTCAACACCTACAAAAATTCCACTGTCCTCACTCTGAAGTGTATTATTTTGAGATTGTTCCTCAGCAATCTGTACTTTAGACTCGGAGCTCAATGATCTTGCTTTCCATAACGCCATTATTGTCCTGTAAAGCACCAAAAAATATTTATAAGGGCAAGGGTAAAATAACAAGAACAATAATGCCATACAAATAGTCCAAGATGCTATGTGTATCAATGCAGATATGTATTGATGGTCTAGAATGGCAGTTGCTATAGGTAAACCTTTTGAGTGGTTTGGTGTTAGTGGAGCTAAAGCTTCACCGCTTAATTATTTAAGGAAGGTGGAGATTACCTATTGGCCACACTAAATGATGCAAAAGATTGCAGAGAAAACTTCAGCTTTCCACTCTCTACGCTCTTTGCACCATGCTTTGCATCCATGCCTCTACCTCTGTGAAGAGTTATTGCAAGGGATGGACTCCATGTCGCTAGTGATGGGGGAATTGCCTGTATGTCTTCAATATCCTCCCATAGAAAGAAAAACTTTGTTTTCCGGCCAAACATGCTTGAATAAAACCCAATTATTCTTGGAGACAAGAAAAGATGGCCCTGAAATGAATATTGACTGAACCTTTAGCAAGCTATTTATTTGATATCCGTGTACTATTTGAAATTGCACATGTAATAACATGAAAACAATCTGAACTTTTATTTTCAATCCACATGTTAGAACTTGACAATCTGAGATGTTCATACTTGATAAAAGGTGCCACATTCACAAGTGAGTAGCATCCAAACCCACGAATCACATATCAGGCCAGCATCCTTTTAATTATTTTTTCAAAAGGCATTTATGAGAGTAACTGAATAAGGAGTTCAAAATTAACAACTCTGCAAGTTACGCTTATGTGTTTCGTGCTTCCTGGGTAAGATATGAATCAGAGAAATTCGAGCCTTAGGGCCTTACGGGACAGTCATGTCAGGCCTATATATACGTTGTGCGCTCAAGCAAAGAAAAATCAATATAATCTCCCCATGATACTTTATATATGTTCCACTTCCAACTCCCCCTTCCAAAACCCCAATTTCCCTTCAAGTCATGCCGTTTGGCCTTCCCCTACACTATAGTAGTCTAGTAGTTGTGAACTAAGTTCAAAACAGTGTTAAGTCACAATTCGACAAGTACCTGTGTAGGCAATTTCCGCTTCAAGTAGCAGGTAAAACTGCTGATTAGAAATTCTTCTGCAGGCAGAGAGAAGAGCTCCTGGAATGCAGTATTAGTTCGAGGAGACCGCAACGTCATCTGGCAGCAGTAACCCAGATCAGACTAGGGGAAAATCACAAATTAACAGTATGCTTCAGCAAATATGGGAAGGAAAGCACTCACCTTCTTACCAACTTCTTTCTCCATTTTGCTCAGATACTCGGTGACCATACCAGTGCCCTTTGAGTTGTTCAAGAAGATTCTTAGGTGCAACTTAGATTGCCTGGACTTAGCCAAGTTACCTTCAAGAGGAATCCATACATCCGCTAGCTCTGACAGATTTGATTTGACAAAGTTGATTTCAGCATGTCCAAGAGAGGTAACTTCGTCAAATGGTCCATCAAAATCATATACATGTACATTCATCACTGATGGAGGATCATCCATGGCATCAAACTCAAAGATGTCTGCAACATTTAGGAAAATTTATTTAGTCGCCAGATACATGGTCTATCACATGGCTCCATCTTTTCTACTAACATGAGGAGTTCCCAAGTTAATCTTCCTCAGTGATATGTTTTGGAAAAAAAAACAGCAACTCTACAACAGAACACATACCGTTCCACTGAGGTTCAAGTGTTTGGAACTTGATTGAACTTGTTTTGGTTTTACCATTGCAAGTAAATACCACATAAGGATCAGAGAAACCAGTAGCATCAACTGGTGCCAACTTGGTTCCCTCAATTAAGGCAACGGTTAGCAACCATCCATCGCCTTGTGCTTTGACACCATGATCACCAACTGCATGAGGGAAACTATTAGCCTAACATAATCACATTCATGTCTACAAGATTCAATAGTGTACATAAAAAAGAGTCAAATTACTATGGTACCCATAAGTTTTCTTGAGAAAAGAAATGTCAGAAGTTTCATATTTCTTTTGCATCAAGAAAAATAAAAGCTCTAAAATAAAGGTGTATGCCATGTTAACAATTTTCTTATCATAAATATAGCCATGGTTTGTTAGTAATGAGAATCTTGCATTTCCAAAGAGGTTCAGGTACATGCACGCTGGAGATGCAAAGATGATGAGAAGATAAAAACGGGGAAAGTACCTTTTTGTTCTCTTGCCTGAAAAAAACATATGATTTTCTTAAATATGTGTTGCACCTGAAGAAACAATAGCCCACCCATGACAATCTCACTGAGAGAATCTGGCAAATCTAATCCAGGAAACTCAAGTCCCTGAACTGCACCTGAATTCACTAGTGAAACATGAACACCGATGTACAAGGCAACAAAAAGAGAGGACAAGACACCAAAGTTGCAGAAGTATAGGAATGCTATCTTCCAATCAGACTCCTGGCCCCCTTGCAATGAAGCTAAGACCTGCTCCTTATCTGATCCAGCATCGTCTACATCAATAGGCTTGATCTTCTCTGACAGTAGATTAGAGAACTGTGAATAATTTTGCTCCAATCCTTGTCTTGCTCCATTTTCTATAAGACTTTTCATCATAGTACTCTGAAGAAAATTCATGCGCCAAGAAATTACCAAATGCGAAGTCTGTTGCTCAGAATCAAGTTCAGGGCCTGGCATAATACGGAAAAGAACCTCTGTCCGAAAATAAGTACCACAAGGAACATCAGGAGTGCTAGCACTCAATAAAACTGAATACTCTTTTCCATTAGCCTTCAAATAAGTTTGTTCCTCTGTTGCCTTTACAGCTTTAACCAATTTGGATGGTGCAGTTGTATAACTTATCACTCTCTTCAGGGACTCCCCATCATTATCAATTCTCCAGGGTTCAGTTTTGAAATCAGTACAAGCCTGAAGCTGAACCAATGTTTGCCGAAAATCTGAATCTGGTGAGAAGAGAAGGTCATTCAAATCACTAGGCGATGTAAAATATGACTGGTTAACAAGAATTCCTTGTAAATTCACAGGCATTTCGACTTCTTCGTGCTTTGATTCAAAAGATTTCAATAGTTCAGCAAATGTAGCCTCTGAACAAATGTCACTATTTTCGCTTAAAGAAGCCTCAAATACTTCTGGTGCTTGTTGAACTTCTTCTGAAGCCTCGGTCTTTCTCAATGATGTTGACGAAATATCATCATTTTTCTTGGCAAACATTTGATAGACACGATCAACAAGCGAGGGCTTGTCAAGCTTTTCTGTTTTAGAAGTTTCGGCTTCATTAGAAATTTCAGTAGGAATCCCACTAAACCTGTCCTCCGGATCTCTCACTTCGCCACATTTGTCCTCTTCAGGGAATTCAGTTCCATCAGAAAAATACCCATTAACATTATCTTCTTTAGAAGCTTCATTTTCTTCATAAGCTAATGCAGCCGATGATGATCCTGCGCTTTGACTTGATGCCAATGAATACTCTTTCTGTGTACCAGTTAGTTCAGTTGCAAGATCATCAGACCATGATCGTGTGGCCCCAGCTGTTTCTAAAGATATTGCAAGACAAATCTCCCCTGCAGAGTGCAATTAAATAATAAATAGCAGCAAAGTGGCCAGCATATTTCGCACAATTACATAGCAAGTAGAATTCATGCCCTTGTAGATCTTACAGTTAGCAATAGATAAATGAATACATGCTGTAATGTCACAAAGTCAAATACTGAATCCATATGCAAAAGGACAAAAAAAAACATTACTTAACATAGCAAACGTCCATGAGCAAATAGAGAAAACTTCAAAGTTGAAACAATTACCACAATCAACTGCCTTGTCACTCTTGGTCTTGGGAAGAAGCTGGTACCAGCGCGTACCGAGCGAGAAGTTCTCCACGGCCAAAAGATCCTCCAGCGTCACCCTCACCTGGCCCAGGAAGTCGTCAGTCCCGATCATGTCTTCATCATAGACATCTAACTTGAGCACCTCCCGGACATCGGCGGCGACGAAGCTGAACTCCTGATCCCACTCCGGGTTCAGGTTCATCTTGACCACCTTGGTCTTGAACCGCTGCTTCCCAACCTGCAGTTTCACATACGGATCGCTGAACCCGTTGAAATCCATGGCGCGCAGGTTGCGGGCTCCGATCACACGCACAGTCAGCCTCATCTTGGCCGACGAACCTGCCTCAGCCCGCGCGAATCCCCCGACAAGAACCGCCCGGAAATGGCTTGCTCCTCTCCCGATCCTAAACAAACTCCGCCCCAAAAGAACCAAGAAACGGGCCAACTGCCGCCGCCCCCCGACAGCCAACCCCAAGATCAAAGTGGCAAATCAAGCTCCCGTCACTTCTTTCTCGCCCGCCCGCTCGTTACCAATTCCGGCAAAACAACAGGACTGACAGGCACATCGACCACTTTCCAGGTACCAACCTCCGTCTCCAAATCCAGGACCCCCCCTGGATGTGGACGGGCACACGAGGAGAACCAGATCAGATTCTGCACGCTCCGGGACGGGCAGGGGATGGGGAGCAAGAAGAAGAAGAAGCAAGCAAGCAGACGAGAAATGGCAAGAGGAGGAGGAAACCAAATGATGGGAGCAACCAGCAGACCGCCAATATAGTAGCCTCACACGGCTCCAAGTCCTCTTCTTGGTTGGATTAAGTCAAGGGAAAACAACCCCGGGCACATGGACGCGAGATCTCGTCAACGACACACGGAGCGAAACGGGAAGGAAGCGAGGGGTGGACGGTGGACCGGTGGAGGGGGGGAAAGGCATCGTGTTCTTGATGCTGCGCACCGCAGCGCGCTGTTAAATTATTGGCGGCGCGTCTCTGTTTTTGGTGTGCTCCCGTCCCGAGTCGGCGCCTCCGGGCTCCGGGTTCCTTCGTCCTGTCTTTTCTCCGGCTCTCGTCTCCCCGCGTCTATCGTTGTTGGTCGCCGTCGCGGCGTCGCTGTTGAGAAACTCGGGATTCCGGTGTGGAATGGTGAGATTTCCCGTGATGGATTTGTATGGGCTCCGGTACAGCTGCAGCTATCTTGATTGAATATGGTAAGCAGGTAAGGGACATGTCAGACATTCGATTCGCAACGGGTGGTCATGATTGGATTTAGGCAATAGAGCCTTTTTATGTCTAGATAGACTAGAAGAAGTGGAAACTTTTTCCCTCTTATTATGTTGTAGACTATGTTTTTCACTCAGTGAGATTTCAATGAAATTCACTGAATTTCCGTTTCAGTAGACACTTCAATATTTACGTTCTGGTACAACATTTTCAGTAGTACACATGAATTGAAATGTTTTGCATAAAAAATCGGCCCTTTGGCTGAAAGGCAAACCGACATCATTGAAATTCACTAAATTTTGGTGAGTTCAGTTGGTGCTGAATGTTTTGTGAAACTAAAAGTGAAAACCATAGTCATACAACGTTTGAAAGCTTATACATTTGTGCATGCATATGGTTATGTCATTTCCTTGCATTTTACCAAAAAAGAAAATGCCTACATTACTACGATTGGGCCTTTCTTATGAACGATTTGCACTGCTTGTCTTCTTTGGTTCCTGATCTTCATTTACAGGCTCCGACACTGGTTTTGGGTCAGAATATTTCATACAAATTTGATAGGAATTGAGTCTTGTATAAAATTGGGGGTATTCAATTTATATGATTGTAAAAACACGGGAACAACAAAAAAACATGATTGCCGTATCATATCCACTCGAATTTCATAGGATTTTGCATGCATCATGTTTGTTTGGTTTGGGTGTCTACAACGATATCCCCTAAACCAAACACACTATCTGTCCGCGGGCTGCATCCGGACGTGTCCATGGACACGATACGGAAGCGGACCATCCAACTGTAGTCATCAAATTTTCCATCTATTGTCCGACATTGCTCGTGTATGCATTCATCAAACACTTTGTGTGCACTTGAGCACGAACGCACGGACACATGTCGTGGACGGGAATGACAACTATGATGACACATGCAACAACTTATGATTGAGAGATTTATTTCTGGTGATTAAGATAGTTGTTCCTCACTCTTTTGAATCCATTTTCTCTATGCGAGTTGTTCCTTGTGATTGTAAGAGTTGCTCCCTGTGATTGAGAGATTTGTTCTTGGTGATTGTGAGAGTTGTTCCATGTGAGTTGTACCCATCCTCACGGATCAGCCGTTGCCGAGAAGGGCGAGCTCTGGGACCTTTTTTCAGCCGCGCACGTCATGGCATGGAGAACTCTTGGGGTCCTTCTGTGTGGGTTTCGATTTTTGCGTCCATGGCCGCTGCCAAGGGCTAGCTCGAGCCACACATGGTGCTCTCCGTCCGTCGTGCTTGCGGGACAGAGAGAGAGAGAAAGAGAGAGAGGGAGAGAGAGAATGAGAGAGAGATATAGGGATAGGAGGACATGTGGTTGCTTTTGATTGGACATACGGATGTGTAGACGCCTGCAAAACATCCTCAAATTTGTGGCCAGTATACCGAAATTTGGACATGCGGATTGGTCCGCTGACATTTAAGGGACCTTGTTGGATGGCAAAAATGCTCCAAACAGTACGGTACGTACATATACGGGTGTTTTGAGCGTCCGCTTTTGAGATGCCCTTACACCATATAAAATTCAAAGGAATTTTTGCCGGAGGTTTGAGACACAAATCCTATGAAATGCATTGCAAGGATTCCGCACGGAAAGATCTTATAGGATACAACCCTACAAATCAAATAGCCCATATATGAAAAATTCCCAGGAATTCTTTAAATCAAAGGGCCCAAGTATTGTGTTGTCTTTTCCGTCATAAGATTAGCTTCTAAAATTCCTACTCTTCCTTTCAAACTCCATGTTTCACTTTATTTGAGATTTTCAATCGAGCATGTATATTTATCTCTTTCCTTCCCTTTATAGTCAAGAAATCGTTTTCTGCAAAGTTTCAATGGAGTGTCTATTCAATATGTTATACACCCTTTGTTTCTAAATATAAGACTTTTTGACAATTAAACTTAAACTGCCAAAACATTTTAGATGCTGAAGTAGTACATTCCTTTTTTTTCCAGGGACACTATGGTATACATTCATATGGATATGTACAGAATATGGCATCTAATTCCAGCATATTTATACTCATGCCTTTTTCATCGACCATGTGGGTATGATCAATGAGGCCTCCTTCGGTTCAAAAAAAAGTGAAAAAAATACATAGAAATATATTTGTTTTCTATGGTGGCACTCTTCGAGCCTTTGATTCAAAGGAATGTACAAAGGAAAAATGAAGGAAATTTCCTTTGGTTTCAGTTTCAATGGAAAAATGCGAGAAATTTACAATCTATTTGGACGTCTTTTCCAAATTACTACTCACGAAGAATGAGACTGAGATTCTCAGGGCATAATAGCATGCTTTTTTTCGCGGTTAAGTGGGATGTATTCCTCAATAATAGTGCTACAGTATGCTAATTATACCTTTTCATTTGGTTTACTTTGATTGACTCTGTTTATTACGATTTCTTTGTTTTTATATTCCTATGACCAAACACCCAATTATGTAAAGAACTCACGTTTTTCATTCCTCTATTTTATACATGTATTCCTATTTACTTCCTAGATTTTATTATTCTCTGTGTTTTTATAATCATAAGAACCAAAGGAGGCATGTAGGTCGCTGGTTGGGCTTCTCACCCTAATCATCAACTTTGAAAATTAAATATTTCAATTCCAGTAGGTAAATATTCTCACCTGATTGGAATACATAAGAGCATCTTCAGCCACGACTTGCAAATTTCGCCCCTCAAACGCCCGCGGACACGCCCTATCTTTTTGTCCGTGCAGCCGCATCTCTCATATTTTTCCTCATATGTCCGGTCACATGCACGTGATTGGTGGAGAAGAAGAGAGAGAAAGAAAAGAATGAATAAAGAAAGAGAAAAGGTGGTCCGGGGTGGGGTCGCGTCCTACGTGGCGGACTGACCGGGCGTGCCCGGGCGCGTCCGCGACCCCTCATATCTTCCTCATATTTGAGATGGATATGAGGGGTGCCGGTCAGTCCGGGCGTTTGAGATGGGTACGAGGGGTCCGTCTGGGTCGCTTTTTCGTGACCGGTCAGTGACCGGGCTGGCTGCCCGGGCGTTTGAGGAGAGTATGAGGGGTCCGGCTGTAGATGCTCTAAGATGGTGTCCGAGGTATGTACGGTTAATTTAAAAGGCATGAAATTCACTCATTGACTTTGACTAGTCATAAGGACAGCTCTCTGTGGATAAATAACATGGACGATGTCAATGCCTACCTTTTCAAAAGAAAATTAAAGATTCATACGTACTTGTCAGTGATGTCTCCGTATCGTGATTGCTTCCCTTTTGCAGCTTTGACATTTTTAATGATAACCATACTACCTCCGTTTCAAAATTCTTGTCTAAGATTTGTCTAGAAACGGATGTATCTAACACTAAAACATGACTAGATACATTTATATTTAGACAAATCTAAGACAAAAATTTCAGGACAGAAGGAGTAGTTGTGTATAGGACGTCATTTTTTACTTGCAGTGTCATACCAAATCGCGTTATATCTTTGTTTATCCTGGTAAACATTTTTCTACACGTTACCAAGGCTGCGAGGGAAGTTTCCCGGTAATGGCCGAAGGTAACGGACTAACGGCTATGTTGAGACTTAGGTTTAGGCCGTGCAACTTACAATGCATTGATCGGATGCACTAGGTACGTATATATAATGTACAAGATGGGCCTCTACCTTAACTATACAGGAAAATTAGAAGGTGGGCCTACGACACAATATACATGCACAAATATATTCAACACCCCCCCTCCCCCCCCCCCCCCCCCCCCCCCCGCAGTCGAAGCGTCGCTAGAGACACAAAGACTGGATCGAAACTCCTCGAAGGTGGAAGTAGGCAGTCCCTTAGTCATCACATCGGCAAACTGTTGTGCGGTCGGAACATGGAGAACCCGAGTGCGGCCAAGGGCTACCTGTTCGCGCACAAAGTGAATGTCGAGCTCGATGTGCTTCGTCCGGCGATGATGAACGGGGTTGGCAGAAAGGTACACGGCAGAGACGTTGTCGCAGTAGACAACCGTGGCCTGCAACACGTCATGATGCAACTCCTGAAGTAGCTGTCGAAGCCAAGTGCACTCGGCGACTGCGTTCGCCACTGCTCGGTACTCAGCCTCCGCGCTAGAGCGCGACACCGTGGGTTGTCGTTTCGACGACCACGAGACGAGGGAGGGACCGAGGTAGACACAGTAGCCGGAAGTGGAGCGTCGTGTGTCAGGACAGCCGGCCCAATCAGCATCGAAATAGGCCACCATCTCCATAGAGGGGGATGCCGTGAGAGTGAGTCCGAGGGACATCGTGCCACGAATATAGCGGAGAATCCGTTTCACGAGCGTCCAATGGGAGTCACGAGGGGCGTGCATATGGAGACACACCTGCTGGACAACATACTGCAAGTCTGGTCTGGTGAGCGTCAGATACTGGAGAGCACCAACAATGGACCGGTAGAATGGGGCATCCGACGCCGGTGAACCATCCAGAGCAGAAACCTTGGCCTTTGTGTCAACAGGAGTAGCAACAGGATGACAGTTGAGCATACCTGCGCGCTCAAGCAGCTCATGCGCATACTTCTGTTGATGAAGAAAGAAGTTGTCGGGTCGCCGAACAACCTCGATACCAAGGAAGTAATGGAGAGCACCCAAATCCTTGATGGCAAACTCGTCACGCAGTCGGTTAGTGGTCTGCTGAAGAAGAGATGCGGAAGAGGCCGTCAGGATGATGTCGTCGACGTATAGTAACAAGTAAGCAGTCGTGTCGCCAGAGTGATAGACGAACAGCGAGGCGTCCGAGCGGGTAACACGGAAGCCCACTGTCTGCAGAAAACCGGCGATACCCTGGTACCAGGCTCGAGGTGCTTGCTTAAGGCCATAGAGGGACCGAGACAGCAAGCACACGTGGCCAGGATGAGTGGCGTCAACGAAACCAGTGGGTTGCTCACAGTGGACCTGCTCGGCAAGGTGACCATGAAGAAAGGCATTGGAGACATCCATCTGATGAACCGGCCAGCCACAAGAGACCGCCAGCTGGAGAACAGTGCGGATCGTGCCCGGTTTGACAACCGGTGCAAATGTCTCGGTGAAGTCAACTCCAGTGCGCTGACGAAAACCACGGATCACCCAGCGAGCCTTGTATCGCTCAAGAGTGCCATCCGAGTGGGTCTTATGACGAAAGACCCACTTGTCGCTGATGACATTGGCACGAGGCGATCGGGGAACCAGCGTCCAAGTGCGGTTCCGCTGAAGAGCGTCAAACTCGTCCTGCATCGCGGCAAGCCAATGGGGATCGCGAAGGGCTGCCCGTGCGGATGCGGGAATCGGGGATGGCTCGGAGGTGGATGCAGCGAGGAGATACTCATCGCTGGAGTACCGCAGGCTCGGACGGTGGACGCCGGTCCGAGACCGCGTCATAGGGCGAGGCGGCAACTCCGGCGCCGCGGCCGGCAAGGAGGAGGACGAGCCAGCCTCGGTCGAGGAAGGCGAGGCAGCAGAGGCCCCGGCCGCACCAGAGGCCGAGGGGGCCTCGGTCGACGATGGCGAGGCAGAAGAAGTCCCGGCCGCTCCAAAGGCCGAGGGGGCGGGCGACTCCGAGGACGCTGAGTCGGCGACCGCGCCGGAGCCAGGACTGCCGAGGGCGCGGCCAGTGGCCGCAGCTCAGCCCGCGTCGCGAGAGGCGCCGAAACCTGGTGGCGGTCCGAGTGCCGAACGAGACCGTCCACCAGACGGTGTCGCAGAAGGGCCGCCGGTGGCCGGCGGTGAGGCGATGGCGGCAGGTACCTGCTGAAAGGGAAACACCTTCTCATCAGTAAACATGTCGCGAGGTGAACACACGGTGTGAGACGGGATCAAGGAAGACGCGGGCAACAGATCGAGGTGCAAGCTTATGAGGCGCAGTAGCGGCGATGCTAGGGTAGCAGAGACAGCCGAAGATACGAAGCTCGTTGAAAGATCGTGGATGTCGCCTAGAGGGGGGGGGGTGAATAGGCGCTTTAAAATAATTACGGTTTGGGCTTGAACAAATGCGGAATAAACCTAGCGGTTAATTTGTCAAGCACAAAACCTAAAACGACTAGGCTCACCTATGTGCACCAACAACTTAAGCTAAGCAAGATAAACAACTAAGTGATAGCAAGATATATAACAAGAAACAATATGGCTATCACAAAGTAAAGTGCATAAGTAAAGGGCTCGGGTAAGAGATAACCGAGGCACGCGGAGACGACGATGTATCCCGAAGTTCACACCCTTGCGGATGCTAATCTCCGTTAGAGCGGTGTGGAGGCACAATGCTCCCCAACAATGCCACTAGGGCCACCGTATTCTCCTCACGCCCTCGCACAATGCAAGGTGCCGTGATTCCACTAAGGGACCCTTGAGGGCGGTCACCGAACCCGTACAAATGGCAACCCTTGAGGGCGGTCACCGAACCCGTACACTTTGGCAACCCTTGGGGGCGGTCACCGGTACCCGTCAAATTGCTCGGGGCGATCTCCACAACCTAATTAGAGACCCCGACGCTTGCCCGGAGCTTTACACCACAATGATTGAGCTCCGAGGCACCACCAAGCCGTCTAGGGCGCCAAGGCACCCAAGAGGAACAAGCTCTAGGGTGCTCAAACACCCAAGAGTAATAAGCTACTCAACTTCACAACTTCCACGTATCACCGTGGAGAACTCAAACCGATGCAACTAATGCAATGGCAAGAACACACGAAGTGGACAAGTCCCTCACTCCCAAATCCCACCAAAGCAACAAAAGCTATGGATGAATATGAGAGGAAGAACAAGGAGAACACCAAGAACTCCAAGATCTAGATCCAAGGGGTTCCCCTCACTTAGAGGAGAAAGTGATTGGTGGAAATGTGGATCTAGATCTCCTCTCTCTATTCCCTCAAGAACTAGCAAGAATCATTGGAGGGATTGAGAGTTAGGCAAGCTCAAGAAGGTCAACAATGGGGGGAGAAATGAGCTCAAAGGATAAGAAAACCGTTGGGGAAGAAGACCCCTTTTATAGGGCCACCCCAAATCCAACCGTTACCCGTGCAGGACGCGCACAAGCGGTACTACCGCTCTTGCGAGCGGTACTACCGCTCGTGCGGTAGTAATTCAAAAACAGCAGGCAACAACAAGAAACTGGAGCGGTAGTGCCGCACTAAGCGGTACTGCCGCTCAACTTAAGCGGTACTACCGCTTAAGCTTTCGCAGGACAGAGGAAACAGAGGAAGTGGGGTAGCACTGGAACGGCAGTACCGCAACAAGCGGTACTACCGCTCCACTACCGCCCCACTACCGCTTAGGGAAAAATAACACCAGAAGAAAACACGGTAGTGCAGCGGTAGTAGGGGCGGTAGTACCGTCTCAAGCGGTACTACCGCTCCACTACCGCTTTACTACCGCTAAACGAAAAAGAATGCCAGTAGAAATCACGGTAGTGCAACGGTAGTAGGGGCGGTAGTACCGTGTCAAGCGGTACTACCGTGGTCCCGAGCGGTACTACCGCTTTGGTGACAGGTAAACTGCCCAGACAAACAATAAACCCTGAACTGCCATAACTTCTGCAAATGAGCTCCGAATTGAGCAAACTCAAGCTTGTTGGATAGAGGACGACAAATACTATCCAACAGCGACTGGTTATATTAAGAAGTGGCAGTAGAGAAAATACCAATGATATAGAGATGAGAAACCTCTATGAATGAAGAACCGGCATAAACTCCAACATCGAAAACATCATAGAAGATGCATATATGAACTCCGTTTTCGATGACCTCGAGCTTGTCATGAAGATGACCAAAAGCTCAAAGACTCACAAAGAGAAACACCAAACACAAACCAAGAAATATGATGCAAGGATGCAATGGTTTGAGCTCTCTACGAAGATATGATAAAGCTACTCACTTGAGAGCCCCCCTTGATAGTACGGCTATCGATCCTATAACCCGGTCTCCCAACTACTACCATGAGACCGGTAAAATAGAAAACCTATCAAGGGCAAACCTTTGCCTTGCGCAAAGTCCACTTGAGCTAGATGATGACGATCTTGACCTCCTCAAGTTGGACCACCTTTCTTGATTGCGCCGGCTCGATGAAGACTAGCTGATTGCTCCCCCATACTCCACTATGGGTGAGCCACTCTTCGGCACATCTTCACAAGTCCATTGTCACCACAATGGACAGCAAGCTTCAAGCATGTGATCTCTTCGTGATGCTCCACTTGAACTTGCACACCGCAATCTTGATGACGATCACCACTTGATGTCATCCTCCATGGGTTGTATGAAATCTTCCTTTTGATGCACGCCCATGGAAACAAACCTAACCCCACAAAGAACTCTTGCATAGAACATGGGTTAGTACACAAAGCGTAATGGACAATGCTTACCATACCATGAGATCACTTGATCTCGCTCGGTACATCTTCTACGCTTTGTGTGTTGATCAATTTGAATCACTCTTCATATTTTAGTCTTGATCAACATGACCAATCTTTGGATAAATCCTTGAATAGCACCTTGGTCATCACATATTCTTCTTCAAATCACCTTGAGACCAACAAATGGTCTACAAGTCAAGCCTATGGACAAACCCTTCAAATATAACTCAAGGCAACCATTAGTCCATAGAGATTGTCATCAATTACCAAAACCAAACATGGGGGCAGCACATGTTCTAACACTCGTCATAAGAGGGTGGTGCGCCGAAGAGAAGGTGGTGAGGAACAAAGTTGCCGCGAGTGCGGCAGGGGCGAAGGTTAAGAAGAAGTGATGCAGTGGAAAGAGCGTCAGGCCAGAAGCGCGGAGGCACATTGGCGTGAAAGAGGAGCGTGCGAACACAGTCGTTAAGAGTGCGAAGAACGCGTTCAGCGCGACCGTTCGGTTGCGAAGTATAGGGGCAAGTGAGACGAAAAGTCATGCCATGTGTGGTGAGGAGAGTGCGAACAGCCAGGTTGTCGAACTCCTTCCCGTTGTCGGTTTGGAACGCGAGAATGGGACGCCCAAACTGCTTAGAAACATAGGAGTAGAAGGCAGCGAGAGTAGCGATAGTATCGGACTAGCGCCGCAACGGAAAGGTCCACACATAATGCAAAAAATTATCAAGGATGACGAGATAGTAGAGATAGCCCGTATTACTAGCAACTGGAGAGGTCCATACATCACTGTGAATTAATTCAAACGGATAGGAAGCAACATGAGAAGAAGCCCTAAAAGAAAGCCGAGCATGTTTGCCAAGACGACAAGCATGACAAGAGTGATCATCGATCTTATTACACGTGAAAGAAAAACTCCTAAGTATGTGATGAAGGGTGACGGGGTTGGGATGACCCAAGCGAGCATGCCAAAGGTCCACACCGGTGGCGAGGGCGACAGGAGCGGCGGAGGTGGTGGAGGCTTTGGAGTGAACCGGGTAGAGGTCGTCAGGGCTGTCACATCGGTGGAGCACCATCCGGGTACGGGCGTCCTTGACAGAGAAACCAAACATGTCAAATTCGATGGTTACAGGATTTTCACGTGTAAAGTATTTAACAGAAACGAGATTTTTAATAAGATTGGGTGAAACTAAGATGTTAGATAAAGAAAGGGGTGTGGAAGTAGAAGGAAACGATGCATGTCCTATGTGAGTAATGGGAAGAGAGGAACCGTCGCTGACGGTGATGCGAGTGGAGGTGTTGACGGGATAGGAGGTGTGGAGGGTACCGGGATGCGCAGCCATGTGAGCCGTAGCGCCGGTATCCATGTACCAATCCCCGTCGCCCGTGTAGTTAGACGGTGTGGGGGCGGAGTGCAAGGCCGCCAGCAAGGCCGGATCCCAAGGCGCGGGCGGAAGTGCGGGAGCCAGTGACTGTGGCGGGGCCGACAGGGACAGCGGCGACAACCCTCCTGGCTGCGGCGGCTGGCCGAAGGAGAGGGGCCCGTAGGGCGGCACATACGGCTGCGGCGCGGCGTAAAACGCCTGATGCGAGAGGGGCCGCGAGCCGAGGATGCCGGGAGCAGGTGCGCGGAGAACCGGCATGGAGTAGGCGTGCACGACGCCAGTCCAGGGGTTCTCGACGGCGTACCACGGGCCGGCTGGAATTGCTGCTACAGACGGGCGCCTCCCTGAGCGCCGTTAGGCTGCTGCTGCTGCTGCTGACGGCGCCCACCGCGCCGACCGCCGCGCTTACCCCCACCGCCCTGAGCGCCGTTGGCAGGTGGGGCCGACTGCTGCGGCGGGAAGGGAGCCGGCGCCTGCGGGAAGGGCGGCGGGTGCGGGAAGCCGGGCGCGGGGCGCGGCTGAGGAGCAAGCGGCGCCGGGCCACCGCGGGTGCCGATGGTGAGGGCGGTGTGCGTGGCCCGGGACCGCGCCATCTTCATCCGGCGCTCCTCGAGCTTGAGGTACGCCATCACCTTAGGGAAGGTGGGATCCGGGATGAGGGTAAGGTTGGAGGCAGCATTCCCGAAGTCCTCGTTGAGATCGGCGGTGAGGGTGCTGATGAGGAGCTCGTCGCCGATCGTCTCACCAAGATCACGGAGCTCGTCGGCAAGCTTTTTGAGGCGTATGCACAAATCATCAATGGATGAATCAAGCTGCTGGCACCCATAAAACTCGCTGTGAAGGAGAACCTTGCGCTGAAGTTTGTTGTCGGTGAAGAGGCCGTTGAGCTTGGTCCAAACGGTGTAAGCGTCGTCGTCGTCGTCGTCCACCACCATGTGAAAGAGGTCCTTGGCGATGGTGAGGTAGAACCAACAGATGATGGTGGCGTCGAGAATCATCCAATCCTCGTCGTTCACCATGAGCCGAGAGTCCACGGTGCCATCAACATGACCGTGGAGTAGATACTCACGGAACACCAAGGAGAAGTACCTCTTCCAGGCGGAGTAGGATGCGGTGGACTGATCAAGGATCACCGGAACGCGGTCGAAGATGTTGAGATCGCGAACAAGGGCAACGTCCGGGCCGGCGAACGGGTTACTGCCGGAGGAGACCGGGGAGACCATGGCAACGGCGGGTCGGTGTAGTGGGTTGAGGAGGCGGAATCGATGGATGGCGGCGACACACGGCGGCAGCGGCGGTGTGTAGCGGCGGCTGATGGTGGGGGCGGCGGCGGCTGGGAGAAGCGGCGACGGCGGCGGTGTGTGGCGGCGGCGGGAGAGGTAGGTGGCGGCGGCACCCGGCGACAGCGGCGGCTGGAAGGAGCGGCGGCGACGGCGGGGTGCGGCGGCGGCTAGATGCGGCGGCGGCGGCGGCGCAAGGAGAGGCGCGGCGACGGCGGCGGCTAGGTTAGGATCGTGGGGAAACTGACACCATGTTGAGACTTAGGTTTAGGCCGTGCAACTCACAATGCATTGATCGGGTGCACTAGGCACGTATATATAATGTACAAGATGGGCCTCTACCTCAACTATACAGGAAAACTAGGAGGTGGGCCTACGACACAATATACATGCACAAATATATTCAACAGGCTACATTACTGTAACAATCAAAAGAGTCTGTGCATTAGTACAACGGAAGAAAAAATATCACACACTTATAACTTAATAATAACCATGACTCAAGACCCTAATAGCTTCACGTCCTTTACTTTAACATGACATCTTATCTGTTTTGCCGCTTATCCTCCTTCCCATTCTCGTCGATGGTGGCCTCGGTGCTCACACAATCACAACGCGTTTGAATGTGTTCAATCCTAAGGTGCCTCTTTATCAATGCTTTCTTTGGTCTCCATTCTGGTTTTGGTGAGTTGTTCATTTGCATGTGGCGTCAATGCTCACACAATCATAACGTGTTTGAATGTGGTCAATCCTAAGGTGTATGTCTCTCTGCAATTTTTTCGTGTTAGATTTTGTCGAGGCGTGCGTCTTTAATCTGGTTTTCCCGAGGTGTTCATTTTTCAATAAATCTGGATCGGCGCCGTTATGAAAGACCGACGCATCATGTGCTATTGATTAAGTTTGCACCCTAAATAGCATTTTGAAATTATTTAACAGTAAAGTAACATCATATTCATATTCTACATATTTTTCTAATCAAATTCCATATATAACATGTTAAAATTGGAGTTAGGGTTTAAAAAATATGGTTATTTAAAAAAACATTTATTCTAAATGGATTGCGGGTTGATTAATCGAGATATTAGGGGGGGGGGGGGGGGTTGCCTAAAATGCCAAAAATGATTTGTTTTTCTGTGACTTAAAGGTGGACTGTGGGTTAATGAGCCACAAAGTTAGGGGGTTTTCAATAAAAAGAGAAAAAGATTCATTTCCCCCTATGACTTAACGATAGACTACGGGTTAATTACCGTAAAATGTGTGTGTGTGTGTGTGTGGGGGGGGGGGGGGGTCAGTAAAATTATCAACGGACGGGAGGGGCGTTTTGGCTCCCGGGAGCATTTGCTCCCGGACGAACAGTATCGCTAAAAATGTTACCAAATGTTTTCGAAAAATTCTGAATTTTTTTTAGATGTTCGTGTCAGTGTCACAAACATGCTTGACAATTTTGATACGAAACTGAGCAGTAGTATTTCATCGGTGAAAAAAACAAATTTGGATGACATTTTGGGGTAACATTTGGTGTTCAAATTTGTTATTTTTGCATAGGCCACAATGTTTAACCTTTTTGCCTAAAACTTTGCAGGTGACTACAAATACATACAAATTTTGTTGGGATTTTTTTGACAATTGAAAAATTATTTTTCGCGCGCGGCAGCACGTGCTCCCGGAGCCGAATTGGATTTCCCATCAACGGACAGGAAAAACCGCTATTTCCTTTATTATTAGGTATAGATTTTAAATTTTTCATTTTGTCATGCCATTAAATATTTCACACCAAATTAAAAACTATGACATTTTCAGAAAATCACTGAGCCTTCTTTATATTTTATTTAAGTGTTTTTCGTTTTCCCTTACAAAGCTTTGAAAAAATCCCATGTATTTTCTACTCCAAGCATGATCCCCAAACTTTGCCCAAAAATCTTTTGTCACATAACCAAGCCCCACTAAAACTCTCATGATTTTTGGACAATCCTGGCTACTACTTCCTATTCAAACCTTTTTGAATCAAATTCAAACTCTCCCAAACTTGTTGAAAATTATTTTGTGGGGCTTGGTATAAATCGTGGACCTCACAATATCAGCATCATTCAGTCTCTCTAGTCATTTATTTTTCTTCCAAAGCTCTCTTTCTATATTTTTTCTGTCAAAGGAATAGAAAAGGTAGACCTTTTCTTTTTCTAACTGGGCCAGCCAACTGCTCCTGCGGCCCACCTTCTCTTGTGAACCTAGCCCACCTCCTCCTCACCTTTATTCCTCACAGAGAACATATCCTGTGCACCGGCTGAATTGATGCTACAGATGCACCAAGCGATTCTGGGCCACTGGATGGACAATATATGGGCTGGATGCTGTCATAAGGTGGTCGCCGGTACATTTTACAGGATGGACCTTGTAAAGTCATTGAACTGTGCAAGCAATCCTTTCAAGATCCCATCGTCTCCTTCCTTCCCTTTGCTCTGTTCCCTTCTGCACCTGTACCAGTTGACCTGCGAGCTAGGGTTAGCAATTTGCTCTGTCGCCTCCCCCCTCCCCCTGCTAGACCACCCTACCCTAGTTCTAGCACCATTGACCATCCTATCCTCTGAAAGGGCCTCACCCTACAGCCACAATCGTCGCCGTTAGAGAGCATGTAAATGTAGCGCGGCCGAGCTGTATGTGCGGGCAATGTCGATGCAGTCGTCACAAAGGAGCCGGTCATCTTCTGCAGCTTAAGGATCCAGGTTATGATCTCCTATTCGATTATGCAAGGTATTACGTTTCTTGCCATCTGTCAGTTTCCCCCAATTTCTTCCTATCTTTAATTCATAAACAGTAGAATATCTGGGAGTTAGGGTAGCAGATTATATTTGTTGCGTGTTCTTTTGGTCCAATTTGTGGATCTTAAATTGAAACTCCACTTTGATGTCCAATTTGAACATTCTGATATCATTGTTAGTTTTTATTCATGATTTTTTTTCTAGTTGCAATCCACATCCTAACAATGCTTTAAAATCAACAACACTGATCTAGCGTACATGCCTGCAGTCATCTTATCAATTCTTGATACATGTAAATGTAGTACGTGTGAACTTTAATTGTAGATATACACTTGAGATTTGATTGGATGATTCTTAACAGGCTGTGCAATCGAGTTCAAGGCCCCTGCATCAGTGCTAATGATGTCCTAGAACACATCCAGAAGGAACCGTGCTGTGTGGCTCGTGCTTAATCTTCAAGCGCTCTTGCTTGGCGACATTTATTTGGCTGTTGATTCTGCTTGTACTTTGGCCGACCTGTGGATATTGCTATTTTGTGTCAATTGTTTTTGATCTAATTCTGATGCTTGCTCCTGTGCTTGCGTCTGAGAAATCACACTATTTGTGCACTCGTGGTTTCATTAATGAAACCAAGGACTGTATCCCTTTTCTCTAAGAAAAATGATTCTTCAGTTGATCTATAACAATTTCAGTTTAGCTGTACTCCTCTTCTTTGAAAAATATATGTACCATATCGGCTTGCAGGAATGAAGAGCAGGCATTAAGGTCAAGATCTGGTACACAAATATATTTTTGTAATGGCAGCAATTAAGATTTTCCTTTTGTCATCAACACTCACCAATGATTTTAGGAGTAAGCCATGATCTGGTACGCAAATATTAAGCAGTATCACTGAAATGGTCTTTAGCATGAAGTTTATTCTTCTTCAATCAGATAATTTTGTTGACCTTTCATCTTGGATATGCAACTAAATAGATGGTGTTCCTATTTTTTCAGGTATTGTCCGCATGTTCAGCTGCAAGCTCATCTCTTGAGGAAAAAAAGTGAAAAAAGTTTGCTGTGCAAGCTAATGTTGTAGTTGCATCCACTTTGTCTCTTTTAGAAAGCCAAGCTATCTCTGTCAGATGATGAAGGGAGTTGCATGGTGCTGAAGCTATTGCCTAAGCCAGGATAAATTGGCATGTATGTGTGGACAAACAAAATGCAGAGACAAGGTTGGACAACTTCAAAATAGACCACAGTGGGCCTTCTGTTCAAGAGAGTTGTGTAGACCAAACCTATCCTTATGAAATATATTACATCATACATATGTACAAATGATTAAGTCCAACAGTGTATCGATAGTGGTGTACAGAAATTTAAATATGATCCTTTCAAATTTTCTTGAGTTTTTACAGTATGTATCTTAATTTGATTAAACGTCTGCGAGACAATTGAAGTCTGGATAAAACTACTGTAGTACATCATGCAGCCTTAGTGCAACTTCTCCAGTGATTATGACACTTGATACTAAATTATTAACACTGCGATACAAAAGCATCTCTTAAGTCTGTCGTATAAATAAGCAGATTTGGGAAGTATCATTCTTTTCCACAGAATAGCTAGCTCGCTGATTTGTCGGTTCACAATAGGCTAAGCATCCCTTGCAGAAAGAAAAAAAAGGGGGATCCCACAGAGAGAGGAACAGGAGGAGAGATACGACAGGTATGTTCAGGACTATTCAGGCAGTTCAGTGATTCTGCAAGGTCCAACACGTGAAATGTAACAGCAGCCCTTCTTGTCATAAATCTGCTCCATCTATTTTGCATCCAATGGCCCAGGATCGCTTGGTGCATCAGGTGCACCAGTTCAACCGGTGCACAGGATACGTTCTCATTCCTCACAGCCTCTCTGAAATACCTTTATGCCCAGAAAACGTTCCAAGTCATAACTCAAAAACATGTCTAGCAGTATTGCCGAAAATGATGTTCATGCATATATTTACAATGTTCCTCTAGTTTAGGTACACCATTTACCTGATCACAACATGTCTTTAGATTTGAACATTTCTTTCACAGAATGGGGCCTGCCTCTACCATTTATTGTACAAATCTATAAGCGAATCTAGTTGATGATTGCTTCTATAATAGAGCCCCTGTAATAAATCTATGGTTCAGTACAGCCTCGGCAATTGGTCGTTTACGGTAATCTGGATTAAGCATTGCCTACAGAAAAGAAATCAGTGTAAGAACCCTTTGTTAAAGATGAAGGAATCGAAAGTAGATTCACTGAGTCCACAGTTAATATAGTAACCATGCATAAGTATCATCTGCAGCAGCAGTAGGTTTGTGAACAGACAAAAATAAACTATAATCGTAGAGGCAAACCTGCAGCAATTCCCAGCCGGCACCATCACCTAAATCTAGAAATTTTACAGCTTCCGATAATTTATCATCTTCCAGACAATACCTATGTGAATTCGTAAACATAGATAAGCATGCATATTGATTCTGAATATCACAAGTAACGATCAGGTAAAATATAAACGAGAGCAGATTTTATCAAATGAATTTCAAATCAAAATTATTCAAACATTGGAATGTTTAAACTTTAAACTATGTAGATGTTTCGTTCTAGCGATTCATACTCTCTTGCAGCATAAATGTCGAGACGGAAAGTGTTCTCCAAGAGCCTCTGCAGAATAAATAAGTACTTTTTTAGATATCACAGTGTATAAAGGAAAATATTTTTTCTCAGGAACTTTTCTGTGCAGGAATTTCTCTTATGAACTTAAATCTAAATTATAATCAAGAACCTGCAAGGAAATGCCATCCATGATGCCTGCTTCGCAAAACGGAATAAATGCCATGTATGCAATGAGCAACCCAGCTCCATATCTGTTTTTTTCAATCACAGGTATATGTGAGAGACTTGCATTTTGTCACTCAAAAAGAAAAAGAAATACTTGCATGTCATCGGCTACTCCAAAAGCTCGCTTCTCCAAAGGAGTTGATGCTCCAGCAGCAGATGCTCGACGCCAAAGACCATCTGACAACGCTCCAACCCCCACAGACGAATACCTGTCATTATAAAAGTATATCTATTATCTAAAGCGCTTTCTCATTGGTAAAAGAAAATGCAGCAAGGATGGAGCTATACCCGATATCTACAGAAAATGCCAAATCACGGAGCTGTGGAAGTAAATAGTATCCATTTTTCTCTGCAACAGTGCTAAACAAGAGAAAGTTACACTAAGTAGTAACAGAACTGAAATTGAGTCATAAGCTGTATAATGGGCAGTAAACAAGGAAAGTGCATAATACTTGAGAACAACAGAAGAGGGGCCAAGGCTTTGGTGCAGTCTATCATGATTGTGCATGTGGACAAGGCCACACATAGCTCCATTAAGCAGCCTAAGGACAAAATATCTCCTCAGTTCCAATTTGTATGCACGATCGTAGGGATTCCAGAAATTAGGTTGTTCCTTCAACTGCCTTTCACTGGTTATTTTTGCATAGTCTGCAGCACTGTATCTTGCATCATCGCGGAAGGCAAGCCACTGTAGAAAAATTACATCAGTCTAAAAGCATCACAGGATCGTCTATGACCTGATAAAGTTATGTGGTGGTAGACCTGCTCTCCAGTAGCTGTCTCAAAGGCTCCTAACAGAAACTGAATGTTCTCACAAATATCCCTTGCATCACTCTGAAAGTGGAAGACATGGAAAACACATTATTTTTTGGAAATTTCATGTTTGACATACTCATCCAGATCGGCAAGTTCAATCTCTGTTGAAATTTCACGATTTTCCTAACCTGAAGAAAAGCATGAGTCCTCAGCTCATTCAATGCCATCAAATTAGCTTCAGAAGCACCAGCAATAGCTCCAGGGTATACCTTGTAGCATAAACCTATGTCTTAGCACATATAAGATCATGAATGAACTCATATGTCCGGGAAAGGTAATAACTAACACCATCAGATAAACCAACAAAATTGAATGGCTGAATTTTCCTCAAAAATAAAATAAAATAAAAATTGAATGGCTGAAAAATCTAGTGAAAGAAGAACACGCTTCGGAAAAAAAAAACTTGGAATTATTGGTCCTACACCCAAATAATCTTTTCAAGGCACACTTGAATCAAAGGGGACTATTATGTGCCATGTCATACAACTGAAATTCTATGAGCATGTACAATTTGAAAATGCACGGATAAGCATTACAGGACTGTGTGTAACTAACATGGTGGATTGAAAAATCCGAGCTATACCTTAAATATAGTTTGTGTGCCCTTCAATGGACCTTGCACCACTCTTCCCTCGTAGAGTCTGCAATAAACTATGATACATGGATAGTATCAGTAGACCTTTTCTAAAAAGTTACACATCGAAACAACATCAGAGATAGAAGGAAATAACCTAATTTTCACTTCTCCTTCTCCAACATCTTGGATTCTTAATCGCTCAATCTCTTCCGGTGAATATCCAAGACTAAGGTCTTGATTACCAGCATCATTTGGAAGCCCTCCAGATTGAGAAGATGAATAGCTGTTTCAAATGACAGAGTGTTGGAAGTCGTGATGATTTTACACAAATTGAGCTGTATGTCCAGTTGCAAAACACGCTCCATGGCCACAAAATATCTGATGGTCCTTTTAACAACTCGATAAATACTAAGAGGTAATGGAAAAATTAGATGCAGCATCCATGGTCCCATGGCATTCTGGGGACATTTTCTTGTAAGAAATCAGCAACATCGACATCTGAATAGACATATTGAGTCTCCTTAACATTTCCTGTAGCTTCGGTCGACGCATTACATACCTCCTAAAATGTAACCACATGACATTCTTATTTGATATACGATACTGCTGGTCATCTCCGGTGAATTTATCTGAAGTGTCCTAGGCTAACTAAGCAAAGGGAAATGTGAAAACCACACAGTATCCTGAATAATTTCAACATACTCTGTCAGTCTCACCACAAGAATGTCTCCAAAACAATGTTTCAGCCCAAGAAACAGACACACACAAACTTTCCGTTTTCAGTGATTTCTGCTGGAAACAACTAATTGAAATAACCTCAGCAACATGCTAGAGATGTACGAATGCTCCGACCAATTCCACCCCCGCGCACACAGCCATACCGTCCTAGGTTTGCAATCAACTCGGAACGTAAGCACACATCTCCCCGTAGGTACTACAAACTCTTAGTTCTGAAGGAAAACGGAAAGGGGGGAGTACCCAAACATGCTGACCTTGTGATGTTCATGAAGCCATAGCTGCCCAATAATCTGCCCACCTCGAAGTACGCGGGGTTGGTCATCAGCGCCGCCGAAATCGGCCGCAGAGATCGTCGGCGAGGCCTCCGGCGCCACCCTCGGGGCTCCGGCGAGACGAGGAAGCGCGCGGGAAGAGCCTTCAGCATCGTAATCGACGGAGTTCGTCGCCACTGCGCTGCGCACAAGCCTGAGACTGACTGGTGTTTCTTGGGGATAGACAGCTCAAGCCTCCCAGCCGCAGAAACGGAAAAGCTACTGGGAGGGGTGTATCGCTGATAACGGGCCGCCAGGATTGCCTGTCGCACCATTATCGGCCCATCAGCAGCTTCTTTGCCCTTTTTATTTTGCGTGTTAATTTTCGCTTTTCTCTCTTTTGGTTTTTATATATTTTTATTTATTGATTTTTATAATGACATTAATATTATGATCTTGTTTCCTATCATTATTATTATTTTATGTTAAATTTATTTTCCTGCTTTCCTTTTCCTTTTATTTTCTTTTCTTTTGCCGTGGATGCATGCACTTTTTTCAGTCACACGATTATTTTTCAAAGTCATGAGCATCTATTTGGAAATACTCCCTCCGTATCAAAATATAAGATGCCTTTTGACACTATAAGAGTGTAAAAAAAGTCTTGTATTTTGATACAGAGAGAGTACAAACTTTTGTATTCTGGGAATGGTTAATCTTATCTTGGCCTAGTCCTTTACGTGACAAACTTTTGTATTCTGGGAATGGTTAATCTTATCTTGGCCTAGTCCTTTACGTGGCAAATCTTCGACGTCATGTCAACGCAAGTCTAAGCATTTTATCATGGCCAACAAAAACAAGAGACGAGATTAAAGGAAAATATTTATTTAAATTGGATCGATGAATATTTTTGAAATAAAAAGTCAATGTAAAGATGAAGACTCTAAGATAAAGAAGTTGCTAATTGGATAGATGAGCGGGCAAGTCCAACATAGCCCATGCACCATCCCCCTCCTAGTCCATGGATATTTTACCCACCTTACCCCACCTACTCCCTCCGTCTTTCAAAACATGTATTTCCAACTTTGTTGGAGGATCAAACTATCTCAAAGTTTGATCGAGTTTGTGCAAATCATTGTTTGTGAAATCTAATAGGTATATGATGAAAATATATTTTATCATGAATCTAATGCTACTATTTTTTTTACGGGAATTTAATGCTACTAATTTGATGGCATAAATTTTGATGTATTATTATGTAAATACAATCAAACATAAAAAAGTTTGACTTTCTAACAAAGTTGACAGTAGACTCTTTAAAAGACGGAGGGAGTATCTTTCATGCCCCTAAAGAAAACCTATCTTTCATCTCAAGGGACGGTCGGTCATTTGTCAAGGCCTCGTACATAAATTCCCACATGGGTGTATGTAACGGATCACCCGCTTGCACCGAGAACAACTCAAACAAACATTGCACCCCTATAGCCATGCATGACGAGTGCATTTTGTACTCGTCCTTTTTTTGAGCTTAATCCTGTTGCTCTTGAGTTAACGGTTATAGCATTTTCAGCCACGACTTGCAAATCCGGCCCCTCAAACGTCCGCGGACACGCCCGGTCAGTGACCGGACGTGTCCGTTTTTAACCCCTATTTTTTCGTCCGTGCAGCCGCATCTCTCATATTTTTCCTCATATGTCCGGTCACTTGCACGTGATTGGTGGAGAAGAAGAGAGAGAAAGAAAAGAATGAATAAAGAAAGAGAAAAGGTGGTTCGGGATGGGGTCGCGTCCTACGTGGCGGACTGACTGGGCGTGCCCGGGCGCGTCCGCGACCCCTCATATTGTCCTCATATTTGAGATGAATATGAGGGGTGCCGGTCAGTCCGGGCATTTGAGATGGGTATGAGGGGTCCGTCTGAGTCACTTTTTCATGACCGGTCAGTGACCGGACTGGCTGCCCGGGCGTTTGAGGAGAGTATGAGGGGTCCGGCTGTAGATGCTCTTACCTCCTCATATCCATATTAATTGTTTATGATTTAGTACCGTTAGTACTGTTGTACTAAATCAGCGACAATTAATATGGATCGAAAGTTACTAAATCAATGATAATTAATATTGATGGGAGGGAGTGTCATTTAGTGTTTTTCTCTCTTATATGCTTTTAGGGTTACTAAATGGTACTCCTACGGACTTTTCACGATAAACTAAGTCAAATCGGGGATATTCTGCCAAACTTAAGAGCACTGGATATAATGCTGTTTGAGAATTTTCTAATCAGAGTTCCCGCAACATGCTTCAAAAAAGATCCGACACAGGTATGATGTGGGGCTCATCGATACAAATCCAGCAAACCAAAGATCAACTGTTTTACTAAATACGTGCAACTCCCGAGTCCGAGCTAACCACTGGACCAGTAACCCTTTCCGAGTTGTTAGCGATTCTTAGGCGCAACATCGTCGCATGACCAAAGATGTTTCCATCCAAATTGAAAAAGTGTTTTATCATCGAAAGATCGAGACACCAACTGAATCAGATTGTCGGGTTTCCCGAAAAGGAGTGGGTCTCAAAAGAAGAAGAAAAATTCAAAATGAACAAATGGCTAATAAGCCATATGGTGTTTCTGAAAGGGAATGTAAGCCCTTAAAATTCAAAACGCATCACCACCTAAATATGGTCCCATTCCCATTTTCACTGCTTAGAGCATCTACAACCGGACCTAGCAAATCTGACCCCTTAAACGTCAGTGACCGAGTATGTCCGTTTTGAGCCCCTATAATTTGGTCCGCGCAGCCACACTTCTCATTTTTCTTCTCATATGTCCGGTCACTTGCACGTGATTGGTGGAGAAGAAGAGAAAGAAAGAAAATAATGAATAAGAAAAGAGAAAAGGTGGTCCGGAGTGGGGTCGCGTCCTACGTGGTGGACTGACCGGGCGTGTCCGGGCGCGTCCGCGAGCCCTCATATCGTCCCCATATTTGAGATGGATATGAGGGGTGCCGGTCAGTCCGGGCGTTTGAGACGGATATGAGGGGTCCGGTTGAGTCGCATTTTTGTGACCGGTCAGTGACCGGGAGGGCATTCCGGACGTTTGAGGAGCATATAGGGGGTCCGGCTGTAGATGCTCTTAGGTGACCAACTTCTCTATCATCAAGTTTCATGTGGTTTTGCTCACCCGCAGCAACATGCAATCAAATCTAAAGAAAGAAAAATAAGGAAATAAAAGCAAGCTAAAGGAGAAGAAAAGGTTACATCGCATTAGCAAAAGCAAGTTGCTTTAGAATGCATAATCAAAGCCTGGTGATGATTTCTTCAAAAGGCACACATGATGGTGGTAGTAGTGGTGGCCCATCGGATGATCCAGCTCTTACGTCACGATGACGCCGTGCAAGTATATATGCATGGTACGTGTTAATCCCAATTTTTGTTTATTACGAACTACAAAATTAACCAAATGACGTATACATATGTACGCATATTTGCATAGCACTTCTCACTGGCTCTTGATCAGTGGATTGCTGTTGCATGCATGCCATAGTAGTACATTTTTGGTTAAAAAACGGTTAGATAGTAGAGGTAACTCGTGCTACTTGGCCTTGTGTTGACCTAGTAACTTCCATTCCTTCAATTTGTATGTGCATTCTAAACGACCAGCCCGTTTTACTTTCAATTTAACAATGAAATCAAATGAGCAACTCAAACGTTTCGTTAAAAACTTCTCCAAGTTGAAATGTTTGATCTCGTGCGTCCGATGGGATCACCGTGGATCTCGACCTTCTATTCAGAATTGGACGCCTGGCGATGATCCGATGTGGACTGCGGGTAGGAGGAGGAGGATCCCATACCCATGCCCCCCTCCGTTTCGTAGAGTTGGCCCGGGTAGCCTATCTGGTCGGATGGGCCCACCTGGGGCTGGGATTCCTCCGTGGGCCCCCACAGGCCGAGCTCCTTCTCCAAGTCCTCCAACCACCAATCCGTTCCCTCCTCCTCTGGGCTGGCCTTGGTCGTAGTACATGGCACTGTTGCATCGCCTTGTTGTAGGCGCGCGATGTCGTCATCGATGATGCTCCAGATGTCGGCGTCCATGTCGATGTCCGGCAGCTCGAGCAGCTCCTCCGCTCCCCCGGCGCACGGCGTTGGGGAGGACGACGAGCACGAAGACGCTGGCATTGGCGCCGCCGTCGCGAGCGCCTCCGTGGGCGCGTCGGCCAGCATGTCCAGGATGTCCATGACTGGCTCGAGCTCCAGCTCGAGAGGGGATGGCACGTCCATCGTGTCCGGCTCGTTGCTCGTGCCGCACTGCTCGCCGGCGCCGCCGTTGGATCCCTCGCTGGTCGTCATCGTCGTCGTCGATGAGGACGCCGAAGACAACGATGGGACGGGCGTGTCGGGGTCTCCGTCGGCCGCTTCGCCGTTTTTCTCGCCAACGCCTGGCTTCTGCTCCGACGCCCTCTTCTTGAGGTGCGTGTTCCAGACGTTCTTGATCTCGTTGTCCGTCCTCCCGGGCAGGCACGCCGCGATCTTGGACCACCTGGACGAATAACAAAATCCGATCAGAACTCGACCACAGTGCGCTCCTGGACGATCAGCCCCCGAGCCGAATGCATGCAAATCAAGCTTACTTGTTGCCGAGCAAGGCGTGCAGCTTGATGACGGTGGCCTCCTCGTCGGCGGTGAAGTTGCCGCGCCTGAGGTCGGGGCGCAGGTAGTTGATCCAGCGGAGCCGGCAGCTCTTCCCGCAGCGCAGCAGGCCCGCCTGCCTCGGGAGGGCGCGCCAGTTGGCGTGCCCGTGCTTCTGGATGTAGGCGATGAGGCGCATGTCCTCCTGCGGCGTCCAGGAGCCCCTGTTGAGCCCGACCTTGGCGCAGCACGGTGCCCTGCCCCGCCCCATATCGGCCACCTGACCCGACCGCTCTGCTCGCTTGTTCTACTTCGAATTTGCCCGAGTCCAGGAGGCGGTGGGAGCATGGATCGGGGGACGGGCGCGGCCGGTATATATGTGCGCCGTGCACGCTCGCACTGACGCAACCACAACTCGTGGCAGGGCGACAGGTGACAAGCCCAGGAGTTGGGAGGCCCTACGTACCTCTATCCTCCTACCTCCGAGACTATTGCGTTTACCTACCAAACCCCTGTCCCAGGAGAGCAAAATGCCCTCCGTCTCTGGGGCCGGCCACCCATCCGTTCGTGGCCCAGGTTTCCTCTGGGATCCATGATGCGATGCAGGGTCTACTCTACTCCTCGCTGCTGTGTTGTTAATCAGGATGTGCACTCGGCACTGATGGGCAGTGCTGTGCATGCACCGAGCGAGCTTACACGTACGCTTGCTTAAAAATCACTAAATCACGATGATGTTTTCTGCAGTCCTTTTTCTACCCGGGCCAGAAAAAAGTTTGAGGGCGCTTTTTTGGGGCGGGGGGGGGGGGGGGGGGGGGGGGGGGGATTGGAAATGATTGCGCTTTTCCGGGATCAAATGAAATGGATCTTGTTTGTTATGAGCACATCCTTTTGTTATTTTCAATCATATCCGTCAGTTTAAAACTTAACTTAGAACTACCTCTTTCTCCTAGTGGGAGAGAACTATGTTTCTGTGTCCATTAATCAATCTGTTTAGGACCTAATCAAACAATCTGAACTTTGGGTCCATCTGGTTGAATGAGTTAAATTTAGTGCGTGAAATGGGGTTCGACCTACACTAGGTACAGTGCAGCCGCCATTCGCCGATCAACTTTGCCGTTGTCTTCAGAAATCTGGTTAAATAAGGTGACTGAATTCATACTTTTGGTGATGATTTCCTGGGTCTGCGGTGTGACCTGGCTCATTGTTGTTTTCTCCTTTTTAGTTCTGCAAGTAGGATCCTTAATGTGACGTACGGTTGTGTAGGCTCTCTGATTTGTATGTGTAAGCTCATTTGGTTTAGCTGCGAGCTGACTAAGCTCGTGTGAAACCAGGGTCTGCTTTTGCTGAAAGCTTTGGAACAAAAGGGAAAACTTGACTGCTGAACTATTATGGAGCTCTCCTGATCAACATGAGTTACCAAGAAGAGAGATCAACCCGTAAGCACTTTGCTTGTAAACAAATCTATTTCGACACTACATGCTATATTTCATTTCGAGGAATTAGACATTCCAACAGTACTATTGTTAGTTCTAAGCCTCTTCGTTTGTGATTAGACCCTATGTCATGCGATGAGGGTCCGGCATTGTGCATTTCATACAGAATGACACTCCCCCCCTCCCGTGTCCCTCCCGTGTCGCCCCCGCGCGGCGACCGGGGGGGGGGGGGGGGGGGGGAACCCTAGCGTTGCCGCGTACTAGACTCCCTCTCCCACCTCTGCCTGGTCGGCGGCGGCGGCGGCGGGACATCTCCTCCCCACAGCTGCAGGACATGGCGCGGGCGGCGTTCGGCGGCGGTGTGCGGCGCGTTGGCGGCGGGGCGCGCCGGCGAGAACTCAGGGGCCTAGGCGCACTCCCCCTGGTGGTCGCGTGGGGGGCCGCTTGGGGCGCTCCTGTGGTGGCCGGTGGTCGATCTATTCCAGATCTGGCCGTCGGCGCCTCGGGCAGCGCGGGGCTACCCTCCGGTGGCTGGTGCGTCGCGGTCGCCAGGGACGGCGGCGGCATGACCAGATCGGTCGGCGGCGGCGCGGCTCGATCTGGGCCCACGTGTGGGCTCCCTGGATTGCGGTCGGCGCGGTGGCGGGTGTGACACGTCGGCAGACATTGTCTGGTCCATGACGGCGCGGGCAACTCCGGGGGAAACCCTAGATCTTCTTGGGATCGAGCGATGGTGGTGCTTTTGCGTCGTACTCCCTCTTTAGGGCATCGTTTTGGAGTTTGCTTCGGTTGAAGGGACCGACGACGCCGGCGGCGCACGCCTGGTGGCGCAGCTGCCGATGAAAATCGAGCCGACTACGGTCATGGCGGACGATGGCGGCGTCTATGATGTCGTACCCTTGTCGAGGCATCGTCGTTGCAGTTTGCGTCATCAGGCTCGGGATGCTCCGGGGGAAACCCTAGATCTGGGTCTCCCGGATCAGACGATGATGGCGTTCGCAGTATCGCTTTCCTCCTGGGGGCATCGTTTTGGAGCAAGTGATGGCTAGAGGGGACAAGAGGAGGAGCGGTGTTGCATCTACCGTAGGGCTGACGACGGATCACGGCGGCATGGCGCTGCGGAGTTTCGGCGACGGACGCGTGTAGATGGACACGTGCAGGATGGTGGCGTTGTCTGGCGCCGTGGTGGCGTCGACGGCAGGCCAGGCAAGGTCGATGCATCAGTTCCTGCTCTGAAGATGGACTGGTGGAAGATGGCGGCGACAACGAGAGTGCGTTGGACCGGTGTGGGACCCAGATCCGGTATGTGGCTGGGCTGGGTCATCCGGCTATAGATGTTAGGGTTTGGTGCGATGTCTGTTTGGTATAAGGCTCGGATATTCGGCACACCTTCATCAAGGGGATAGGAGTAGCAACAGAAGTTGCCTTGATGGCGGCTTCAGACTGACTGATGTATTATCTTGTATGGTCCTTGTGAATAATTAACAAAATGACTGCATGCATCGTCCAGATGCAAAGGCCGGGGGTATATCCTCCTCTTCTAAAAAAAATGTCATGCCATGAATTTAAGAATACAAAGAGGGCGGGCTTGCGGCGCCACTACAAATATACTACTGACACACCATTCAAGCAAGTGGGAGAAAACAAACTGCCTACTCATGTTTTAAGTGATTTTAAGCAAGTTGATATGATAGTTTAGAATACTTCAATGATCATTGACCTTCCCCTTTAGCGTTTAATAGTATACATACTTTTGTAGGAGCTCGCCTGCCTAATTCCACAACTCTAGCTAACTACTGGCCTACTTGATTGCCATAGCATACTGCCAAAAGCTAGGTCACCATCACTCTCCACATTTCTCCCGATTATTATCTACAAAGATGAACTCGGCAATAAACTGAAGAATTGAGTCATGGAACCTTATTATTGTAGTAAATACAACAAGGCTGGTAAAAAAACATTTCATTTATGAAATGAAATTATCGTAAAGGGATTGTCTATATATTTTCAAGTTGTCTAATTTCTTTTCTACATCTCATTTACCTTTTCTAAGCCTTTGGATCAACATTCAACCATCCCCATTCCAATTTTTTTCTTTGAAAAGGAGAATAACCCCCGGGCTCTGCATCTCTTGATGCACATAACCATATTATTAAAAATTCAGGTTCATAACAAAGTCTCAATTTTTTTTTGAAAATCTCATAAAAAAGTTGGCACAACCAACATAAATATGGTAAGATGACTAAGCCCCTATCCTATTAGTGGAGTGCATCCAAACCAGTTCTAGGTATCCCGTGCAACCATCTCCCATCGGTTGCATCCAATATCCATAAGTCCCCCTGTAGTCCGTATGGCTAAGTAACGACCACGTACGGATCCAAGCAGACGCCCTGAAGATAACCTGCAAAAAGTTTGTAATGTTTTGTCTATTAAAGGGAACGTTATTTCGACAAATCCACATGGCCCAAAGTAACGCACACACTCCAATTCAAATATGTGCTGCAGTCTTGGGCTCTATACTAGTTAACCATGCCCCAAATAAGTGTGAAATCGTTACGGGAGGCGACACGTTGCGGCGTGAATGGTCCGCCACAATATCCTAGCAAGTGGACAGTGTAAAAAAGGTGTTGAATTGTTTCGTCTTGATCACAAAAACAACATCTCTGACTACCCTCCCACCTACGCTTTGCCAAATTATCCCCATTCCAACGTATTCCTTCAATATTGGAATTTTAGACTGAATAATGTGGAACTTGATTTGTCTAAGATTTAAAAACTCCAGGCAACTAAAATTAACATAAGTTTTTGTGTAGATCTTTTATAATCGAAAAGCACAACACATTGGAAGCAATAGAAATATGTTAGAAGTTCCTAATAGAAGAAAAACATTTGTAGCTAACTTGTTTGGCTCTATTTTTACCAATGAATCACAACTAGTAAAATTTCCTAACAACTCATGAACATATCATCATAATCCTACCTGAACAACCCAAATGTCATCGTTATTATGGTTACAATGTCGGAAACATATCATAACATATAAATCATTATAGTTGTACTTGTACCTCAACATATCACATACAATATGTCATCATAAGTGAATTCTACATAAGGAGATAGCTAATAGATACAATATCACAGATGGTAGATATTAGAAACTTTATATAAATAGTGGGCCTAACTCACTTGGTTGGAAGAGTGAATCTACTACCCAACGACTGGTTCAAGTCATTATGAATGTGAATTTAGTTCCTATTTATGTTGGGGAACGTTGCATGGGAAACAAAAAATTTCCTACGCACACGCAAGATCTATCCATGGTGATGAGCATCTACGAGAGGGAGAGTGGATCTACATACCCTTGTAGATCACTAAGCGGAAGCGTTAAGAAACGCGGTTGATGTAGTCGAACGTCTTCGCGATCCAAATCGCCGAGCGTCCCGCGATCCCATCACGATCCGTCTCGCGATCCAATCACGATCCGTCCCGCGATCCCATCATGATCCGTCCCGCGATCAAATCATGAACCGTCTCGCGATCCTGATCACGGTCCTTCCGATCTAGCGCCGAACGGACGGCACCTCCGCGTTCAACACACGTACAACTTGATGACACCTTCACCTCCTCGATCCAGCGAGCGATGGTGAAGTAGTAGATGAGTTCCGGCAGCACGACGGCGTGGTGACGGTGGTGGTGAAGAACAATCTCTGCAGGGCTTCGCCAAGCACTACGGAAACTATGACGGAGGATAAACTAGAGGGGCGGGGTTACCGGCACACGGCTTGTGGAATTCTTGATCTGTTCCGGGTGCTAGCCCTGCCCCTCTATTTATATGTTGAGCCCTGGGGTCGAAACTTGGAGAAAGAGCCTCCTCAAAGTCGGTTTGGCCCGCAAGGCAAGAGTCCTCCTCGGACTCCAGGACCAGACGCCAGGGTCCTCGGCGCCTGGCCCCAGACGCCAGGGTTCCTGGCGTCTGGCCCCTGGCCTCCGCAAAACTCCTTTTGCACCTTCCTTAAAGCCTCGTGGGCTTTACCCCTTGGCCCAAATAAAGTGTTCTCGTACCCGAACATTTCGGGAAACATCCGAAACCCCTTCCGGTGAATTCCGGAACCCTTCCGGAGACCAAACACTATTATCCCATATATCAATCTTTACCTCCGGACTATTTCGGAGCTCCTCGTCATGTCTGGGATCTTATCCGGGACTCCGAACAACCTTCGGTCACCAACATAACAACTCAACTATACTTATATCGTCACCAAACGTTAAGTGTGTAGACCCTGCGGGTTCGAGAACCATGCAGACATGACCGAGACACCTCTACGGTCAATAACCAATAGCGGGACCTGGATGCCCATATTGGCTCCTACATATTCTACGAAGATCTTTATCGGTTGAACCTCTATGTCAAGGATTCAGTTAATCCCGTATGATGTTCCCTTTGTTTATCGGTATGTTACTTGCCCGAGATTCGATCGTCGGTATCTCTATACCTAGTTCAATCTCGTTACCGGCAAGTCTCTTTACTCGTTCCGTAATACAAGATCCCGTGGCTAACACTTTAGTCACATTGCTTGCAAGGCTTATAGTGATGTTGTATTACCGAGTGGGCCCTGAGATACCTCTCCATCACACGGAGTAACAAATCCCAGTCTCGATCCATGCCAACTCAACAGACACCCTTGGAGATACCTGTAGAGCATCTTTATAGTCACCCAGTTATGTTATGACGTTTGATACACACAAGGTATTCCTCCGGTGTCAGTGAGTTGCATGATCTCATGGTCATAGGAACAGATACTTGACATGCAGAAAACAATAGCAATAAACTGACACGATCATATGCTATGTTCATAGTTTGGGTCTTGTCCATCACATCATTCTCCTAATGATGTGATCCCGTTTATCAAATGACATCTCATGTCTATGGCTAGGAAACCTTCACCATCTTTGATCAACGAGCTAGTTAACTAGAGGCTTACTAGGGACACATTGTTTGTCTATGTACCCACACATGTATTTGAGTTTCCAATCAATACAATTATAGCATGGATAATAAACGATTATCATGAACAAGGAAATATAATAATAACCATTTTATTATTGCCTCTAGGGCATATTTCCAACAGTTTCCCACTTGCACTAGAGTCAATAATCTAGTTCACATCACCATGTGATTTACATTGTTATGAATCTAACACCCAATGAGTTCTGGGGTTCGATCATGCTTGCATGTGAGAGAGGTCTTTAGTCAACGGGTCTGCGACATTCAGATCCGTATGTACTTTGCAAATCTCTATGTCATACTGTAGACACTGCTACCACACTCCACTTGGAGCTATTCCAAATGGCTGCTCCACTATACGTATCCGGATTGCTACTCAGAGTCATTCGGATTGGTGTTAAAGCTTGCATCGACGTAACCCTTTACGACGAACTCTTTATCACCTCCATAATCGAGAAATATTTCCTTAGTCCTCTAGTTACTAAGGATAATCTTGACCGCTGTTCAGTGATCCACTCCTGGATCACTCTTGTACCCCTTGACAGACTCATGGCAAGGCACACACAGGTGCGGTACACAACATGGCATACTATACAGAGCCTATGGATAAGGCATAGGGGACGACCTTCGTCCTTTCTCTTTCTTCTGCCGTGGTCGACCTTTGAGTCTCACTCAACTCCACACCTTACAAATCAGGCAAGAACTCTTTCTTTGACTGATCTATTTTGAACTCTTTCAAAATCTTGTCAAGGTATGTACTCATTGAAAGTTTTATCAGACGTCTTAATCTATCTCTATAGATCCTGATGCCCAACATTTAAGTAGCTTCATTCCAGGTTTTCCTTTGAAAAACTCCTTTTCAAACAACCCTTTATGCTTTCCAGAAATTCTACAGCATTTCCGATCAACAATATGTCATCCACATATATTTATCAGAAATTCTATAGTGCTCCCACTCACTTTATTGTAAATACAAGTTTCTCATAAACTTTGTATAAACCCAAAAACTTTGATTACCTCATTGAAAGGATCGATATGGTTGACTAGAGGGGGGGGGGGGGGTGAATAGGCAACTAACAATTTTTAACTTTTCTTTAACAATTTAGGCTTAGCAACAAATAGGTTGGCTAGATGTGCAACTAGGTGAGCAACCTATATGATGCTAAACACAACAACAAGCTAAGCAAGCAAGATATAACAATATAAGTAGCTTGCACAAAGTAAAGGTAAGAAGTAACCACAAGAAGAACCGATGGAGACGAGGATGTGTTCCCGAAATTCCTTCCCGGTAAGGGGAAGTACGTCTCCGTTGGAGCGGTGTGGAGGCACAATGCTCCCCAAGAAGCCACTAGGGCCACCGTATTCTCCTCACGCCCTCACACAATGCGAGGTGCCGTGATTCCACTAGTGGTGCCCTTGAAGGCGGCAACCGGACCTTTACAAACAAGGTTGGGGCTCTCTCCACAACTTGATTGGAGGCTCCCAACGAAACCACGAAGCTTCACCACAATGGAATATGGCTTCGAGGTGACCTCTTTCGTCTAGGGTGCTCAAACACCCAAGAGTAACAAAATCCACACACGAAACTATGGGGGAATCAATTTTCCTTTGGTGGAAGTGTAGATCTAGGTCTCCTCCTTCAATCCCTAGCAAGACAACAAGTTTGGGTGGCTAGAGAGAGAGATCGGGCAAGAAAGCTCAAAGGCATCAATGGTGGAGAGAGAGAGGTAAGAGATAAGAGAGAGGTGGAAGAAGCACCTCTTTATATAGGGCCCCCCATTTCCAACCGTTACATCCAGATCCACATGGGAGCGGTACAACCGGATAGGTGAGCGGTACAACCGGCCAACCACCGCCCAACCACCGGACCACAACAGAATGGTGGCCCGGATGCAGTAGCCTGGCCTGAGTCCCGGACCCGGCAAAGTCCTAAGCGGTACAACCGCTCGGGACCCCGGTTGTACCGGGCTATATGAATATAGTGGTACAACCGGTCCAGCTCCGCCCAACAACCGGGGCACAACAGAAACATGTCCGGTTGTAGCCCGGTGTTGAGCCGGTTTAACCGCCCAGAGCTGCCACCCTGGGTCACCCAGCCTTTGGCGGTACAACCGCCCGGGGCCAGCGGTACAACCGCTGGGGACCACTTTGTGGCAGCACCCCCAGGGTATTACCCCTAGAGTGGTGGTCCAATCGGAGGCTAAAAGCTAGCTGTGCATTTAGGTCAACACCGCGGATTACCTGGCTAGTAACTAAGGAAAGAGGGGCCTCTCTCTCTATGATGCGGAGAAGAGAATTGGGTGAAGATGGATGTGTGAAAGAACTGATTCACCCAAGACTTTCCAATGTGGATTCCCTCTTAATAGTACGGGATCCCTACGACCAAAGAGAATAAACACGTATAGAAAACCCGTCTTCAGTCTTTTCCGTTTGGAGGGTCCACCTAACCGTCTTGTGTACCACATACAATCCCTGTATAACTTGACACACGGTTAGATCATAGTGAGTTGTCATCATCGCCAAAACACCAAGGTAAGTGAATGCCCTTTCAATCTCCCCCTTTTTGGTGGATGATGACAACAACACGATTTGCATTGATGATCTATAAAATAAAAGTGGAGCTCCCCCTCAATGTGTGCAACAGATAAGACCTGTGCAAGAATTGAAGCTCCCCCTTGATTTTATAGACCAACCAATGGGGACAAAGATAAAACATTAAGGAGCAATATGAACGAGATAATAAGTAGAGTTTTTAATAGTAAGGGTACGATAAGTCTCGGACTCTACTTAAACTCACATAGTCTTCACACAAACCGATAAAAAGCAAATAAGAGTTCAAATGGAAGACGCAACAAAGAGTCCAATAAACAACCATGCAATACCCATGCAAATCCCGTTATAAGGTACTTTCTCCCCCTTTGGCATCAAGACACCAAAAAGGAAAAGAGTGATGCAAGCGCCCCAGAACTCAGTAGATCTCCTCGTTGGTGTCATACTCCTCAGAATCATCATCTCCAGAGCCATCCCCATCATCATCATCAGAAGCATCATCAGCAGCGGCAGCAGCAGAGGAGGTGGCAGCAGGCTGAGTCGGGATCTCATCATCAGTCCAAGTGCTATGTTCATAGATCCACTGTGCCTCAGGAGTGATGGTCTTCTCAGAACCACTGGCGGCCTCAAGATTGAGAGCCCGCATAATCTGAATCTGTCTGCGGCGGGCATGCTTCTCGTTGACATGGGCTTCATAGAGCTTCTTCTGAACATGAGCCTGGAGGCAGAAGGTCTTCTTAATCTTGTCAGAGAGCTTGGAGGCCCAAGATGGCTTGGCACCTGCTGGAAGCTCAAAGTCGCTGTCACTGGAAGTAGCAAAGACATCCTGAGGGTTGGCATCAGGGAAGCGAGGTGCAGGATGTTTCTTCTTCCGGAGTTGCTTGACCTCATGCACAATAAGGTTGTCTGGGGAGGCGAGAAGCTCGCCCGACCGACGAATTGCCCACAAAGAGTTGAGGAAACTCATAATATAAGGAGCATAGGTGGGAAACTTCCGGTAGACGACCGTGGAGTACAACTCCTCCCACATCCATTTGGAAACATCAAATGTAGCTCCAGAGCCAGCTTTAGTCTTCATGGCAACGAGCAGATCAACAAAGTACCCATGAATCTCATCCTAATTTCCAACTTTGGGCAGAAGAACATTCCGGAACACTCGGTGCAAAATGTCATAGACCTGCTGCAGGTCCTTAGTAGCTCCCATAACCCCCCGCCCGGGAATGTATAGGGGGGCTAACCTGTTCTTATCCATAGATTGAGCCCGATCATGAGGACGAATGCCGCCATTCCCAGTGATCCCAGTATCATCATAGCCAAGGACATTGCAGAAGGCGCGCCATGGAACATGGAAGAATTCATCACGACACATGAAGGAAAGATGACGCTCTGCATCAGTGCCAAAGTGGACCATGGCGTAGAACTGGTGAATGAGCTGCACATCAAAGGCACAGTTGAAAGTCATGAGCTTGATCAGGTCAAATTCTTCGCACAGTGCCAAAGCATCGCCAAAGTAATCCATGTTGTTCCTCCAGTGCTCGATGTCAATCGTCCATTGCTTGGCATACTTGTTCTTGTGATGGTCATAGAGCTCATGCACGATCCGAAACTGAAACTCATTCCGGAACTGAGGGGTGGTCCACCTGGGAGCAACTGGAACCACATACGGATTTTGAAGACGGACCCTCTCCCAATCAGCTTGCTTCCAGGAATGCACGGGCTTGGCAGTTTTCTTCTTGGCGGCCAGGGACTTCTCACGACGAGTGGGATTGGTGGGGATCACAACTTCCTCATTCTCAGATTCTTTGACAATCCTGCACCTGTGAGCACGTTTCTTGGTCTTCGTCCGAGGAGCAGACCGAGAGCTAGAGCCACCTGCAGACAAGCACACGAGAAACACAGAGTGGAAACCCAGAAAAGATGATAGGATTGTACGTGAAGGAAGGAATAAATTAGGTGCGAAGATAAGAGACAAGAAACAAGGAGCAGGACTCAGGGAGGCCGGTTGAACCGGTTGCCCATGCGGTTGAACCGCACCAGCGGTTGTACCGCTAACTAGAGCGGTTGTACCACTGCTGGGAAACCGGTGGATCCAGATTCAGAGAAATGCCCCCTCTTTGAGGTTTCTAATCAACACAGCTAATTGGAACTATAATATATGATCTTATCCCGTCAATAGTTTTTCCTAAAAACGCGGGAACCGAGCAATGCCCTAGCAATGGAGGATTCAAAGAGAATCCAAGAACGAGAAGGAAATAGGCATTACCGGCATCCATGGGAGAAGATCGGGGAGAGGAAGGATCTCCATGGAGCAGATCCGGGAGGAGCCCATGAATCCGGGGCACCGTAGGCACTCCGAGGCGGTGGTGGCGGCGGCCGGCGACAGGGGCACCAAGGGGGGAGTCGGGCACGAAGGGGATAACTGAATACCCCTTCGGCCCGACGCTCCCGATCTAAGTACCGGGTCGCGACCGGTTGTACCGCTCCAAAGGAGCGGTTGTACCGGTCCAAGTACAGGGCCAGGGAATTAGCGGTAGAACCGCAGTCATCCCCGGTTGTACCGTTGGGACGGGACAACCGGTGAATTAGCGGTAGAACCGCTTCTACCACCGGTTGTACCGCCTGGCCACATGCACCACCACTAGATGATCAAAGCGTACAATCCTTTTTAAAAGGAAGGGTATGGTGGGGAAAAAACTCCATGGTTGGAAGAAAACAAAACGCCAATAAAGAGCCATGGAGAATGCCCACACCTAGGACTCAAAGCAACACGAACACAAATGTCAGACTCAAATAAGAGCAAAAAAAAGGGGGGGCGGTGGCCGAGTCCACCTATGTATGAGTCAATTGGTATGGCACTGCGAAGATATGAACCTTGGGCCCATGACCAAAACTCGTCTTTGAAGCACATGAGTCATCAAAAATGACGAATGTGAAAGACTTGATTAATTTATGCATAATAGGAGGAGGGATAGTTCATTGAGAGAACTAGACTCCCCCTATGTCCATGCCTACACCTAAACAAGACATGATGATGAGTGTGGTGGGGTGTGCACTAATTCAAGCCACATTGCTCGAATCAATGATATTTAGCTCATGCCTTAACTCGCGAAATCTTGCTTCATCTAATGGCTTCGTGAATATATCTGCAAGTTGTTCCTTAGTATAGAGATGAATAAGATCAATGTCTCCACGCTTGATGTGATCCCGGATGAAGTGATGACGAATCTCAATATGCTTCGTCTTGCAGTGTTGAACCGGGTTGTTGGAGATCTTGATTGTGCTTTCATTGTCGCAGTAAAGAGGCACTTTGTCACAGTTGACACCATAATCCTTTAAAGTTTGCCTCATCCAAAGAATCTGAGCACAACAGCTTGCGGCGGCTACATACTCGGCCTCAGTGGATGAGAGAGAAACACAATTTTGTTTCTTGGAAGACCAACTTACCAGAGAGCGACCAAGAAATTGGCAACCTCCGGAAGTGGACTTTCTTTCCACACGGTCTCCCGTCCAATCCGAGTCAGTATATCCAATGAGATCAAAAGAAGCACCTTTGGGGTACCATAAGCCAAAGTTTGGGGTATGAGCCAAATATCGAAAGATTTGCTTGACAGCCACATAGTGACTCTCCTTAGGTGCGGATTGAAATCGTGCACAAATTCCCACACTCAACATGATATCCGGTCTAGATGCACAAAGGTAAAGCAGAGATCCAATCATGGAGCGATATACCTTCTGATCCATAGCTTTACCATTGGGATCACTGTCAAGTTGGCATTTGAGTTGCATCGGAGTGTTGGCCTTTGAGGGATTTAGCTCATCCAACTTGAACCTCTTGAGCATGTCTTGAGTGTATTTGGCTTGGTTGATGAAGGTTCCTTCGCTTCGTTGCTTGACTTCGAATCCAAGGAAGAACTTCAACTCTCCCATCATAGACATCTCAAACTCTTTGGTCATTAGTGCGGCGAACTCATCATTAAAAGCTTTGTTAGAAGAACCAAAGATAATATCATCTACATATAGTTGGCATACGAACAAGTTCCCGTTAACCCTCTTAGTAAAAAGAGTGGGGTCGATTTTCCCAATTTCAAACCCACGATCTTGCAACATCTCGGTAAGGTGCTCATACCACGCACGTGGGGCTTGTTTAAGGCCATAGAGTGCCTTATCGAGAACGTATACATGATTGGGGAACTTGGGGTCCTCAAACCCCGGGGGTTGCTTGACATATACCAACTCCTTAAGTGGACCATTAAGAAAAGCACTCTTCACATCCATTTGATATAATATGAAATCATGATGAGAGGCATAAGCAAGCAACATGCTAATAGATTCAAGGCGAGCAACAGGGGCAAAGGTTTCACCGTAGTCGATACCCTCGACTTGGGAGTAGCCTTGAGCCACCAATCTTGCCTTGTTGCGAATAATGATACCATGTGCATCTTGCTTGTTCTTAAAGATCCATTTGGTTCCGATGACATTGTGATTCTCTTTTGGTCTTGGCACCAATCGCCACACTTTGTTGCGCTCGAAGTTGTTGATTTCATCATGCATGGCTTCAAGCCAATCCTCGTCTTCGAGCGCATCATGTACCTTGAGGGGTTCAAAGCAAGAAACAAACACATGATGTGCACAAAAGTTTGTTAATTGACGACGAGTAGTTACCCCTCTTTTCAAGCTACCGTAGACGTTCTCTAGGAGGTGTTGCTTTTTCTGAAGCTTGGCAGCATTCTTGGCAGCTCGTCTTTCAAGAATTTCCTCCATGGAAAGTTGAGGCTTGATAACTTGATGAGCTTCGGTACTAGCATCGGCTTGCTCATGATCTTGAGCATGATCTTGATATTTAGCTTGACCTTGATCTTGAAGTTGATCTTGGTCCTGAGCTTCATCTTGATCTTGAGCTAGCACGGGGGTGTGAACAAGATCTTGAGCATCATGTGAAGTAGAAACATCACGATCAAGTTGATCTTGCCCTTGATCTTGATCACGGGGTTGAGGGCCTTCACTGCGTTCTTCGGAAGCGTGTGGGTCGTGCGTCGGTGATGGTTCCACTTGAGTGGAACATTGTCCTTCTCCTTCAGCCACAAGGGGTTCCTCAACGGGTAGGAAGTATCCCACACCCATTCTTCTTATGGCTTGGGGAGGAATTTCATCACCTACATCACAAAGACCACTTTGCTCCACTTGGGAGCCATTATTTTCATCAAACTCTACGTTACTCGTCTCCTCAACGAGTCCCGTGGACTTGTTGAGGACACGGTAAGCATGAGAGTTTGCAGCATAACCAACAAATATGCCCTCATGGGCTCTAGATTCAAATTTAGACAAACGAACACCTTTCTTGAGAATGAAACACTTACAACCGAACACCCGGAAGTATTTGAGGTTGGGCTTGTTTCCGGTAAGAATCTCATAAGGAGTCTTGTTCAAGCCTTTGCGGAGATAGAGCCGATTTGATGCATGACACGCTGTGTTGATGGCTTCGGCCCAAAAGTTGTACGGAGATTTAAACTCCGCCATCATGGTTCTTGCTGCATCCATCAACGTCCGGTTCTTCCTCTCCGCAACACCGTTTTGTTGAGGGGTGTAAGGTGTGGAATATTGGTGCTTTATCCCCTCATCACTGAGAAACTCATTTAGGGTGTAGTTCTTGAACTCAGTGCCGTTGTCACTTCTGATCATCAAAATCTTTGCTTCATGTTGACATTGGACTTCATTTGCAAAGTCGATGACAGTCTGTTGGGTCTCACTCTTCCTCTTGAAGAAATATACCCATGTGTATCTCGAGTAATCATCCACAATCACCAAGCAATTTTTTCTTCCTCCAAGGTTGTCAAAAGATGGAGGCCCGAAGAGATCCATGTGAAGGAGCTCTAAGGTCCTCTTTGAGTAGATTGTTGTAGTTGGACGATGAGCTTTTTCATGTAGCTTTCCTTCGATACAGGCACTGCAAGCACGATCTCTGGCAAAACTCACATTTGTTAGTCCAAGAATGTGATCCCCTTTGAGGAGACTTTGCAAAGATCTCATATTGACATGGGCTAGTCGGCGATGCCAAAGCCATCCCACATCAACTTTAACCATTAGACATGTCACGGTCTTAGTGGGTCGCTCCGAGAAGTTAATCACATAGAGACCGTTTTTGACATGTCCAACAAAGGCTACTTTAAGAGTCTTGCTCCACAAAAGGGTCACGGTATCAATGCCAAAGAAAGTACTAAAACCCATGAGTGCAAGTTGACGAACGGAAAGTAAATTGTATGCAAGGGTCTCAACAAGCATGACTCTCTCAATAGTAAAGGTCAGAGATATAACCACCTTGCGAAGACCCAATACCTTTGAGATTGCATCATCTCCAAATGAGACTTGGGTGGCCACGGATGCATCGGGTCGAACGTCCACCACCAAGTCCTTGCTTCCGGTCATATGATTTGTTGCTCTGCTATCGAGCAACCATGAGACTCCCCCGGAAGCAAAGTCCTACAATAGATCAATGCTTGGATTTAGGTACCCATTCTTGAATGGGTCCTTTCATGTTAGTGACAAGGGTCTTAGGAACCCAAATAGACCACTCAATATACTCATACGAAGAACCAAATTTTTTGGCATAAACATGCCCATCACTAGCACGACACAAAACATAGGAGGGGTTAAAATCGCCGGCCTTGTTGGAGGGAGTGATCTTGCCCTTCTTGGCACTATCACTCACAACCTTGTCTTTCTTCTTCTCATGAGTAATGCTCTCCGCTTTGACAAATGTTTCCTTGAGCGGAGGAGCCTGCGTGGTCTTCTTCTTCTTTTTGGATTTGGGTGCAAACCCAACTCCTTCCTTTGCAATCACTTCCTTTTGATTGCTCAAAAGGTCATTGAGATTCTTCTCACCTTGTATACATGTCACAAGGCCTTTCTCAAGCTGCTCTTTTAGCTTAGCATTTTCCTCCACAAGATGTGCATGCTCACAACACGGGTTAGTAGCAGATGCATTATCAATTAAGACAAAGGGAGGACACGTGGCAATTTCTTTAGTGAGTTTCACTTGGAGTTGATCATGTGACTCTTTAAGAGAAGCATGAACGCTCTTCAATGCCTTATGAGCATTGTCAAGAGAGACAAACTCATCCTTGAGTCGAGCATGGTCAACCCCAAGTGCAACCTTTTCAGATTTAAGAACACGGTTAAGAACAATAGCATGATCATAATCTTTACGTAATTTAGCAAAGTCGTCATTGTGTGACTCCTTAAAAGTCAAATGAAGACCTCGCTCTTCCTCTAGAGCAATAGAAAGATATGCTATCTCGTCGGCATAATCACGACTATGGCCTCTCATCTCCTCAAGAGATTCTTCTTGAGAATCAATCGTGTCATTGGCCTCACCAAGTTGTTCCAAGAGAGCAACGAAGTGCTTCTTGGACTCTCCCTTGAGTTTACACAAGAACTTGTCAAACTCATTATCACCCTCTATCGCCTCCTCAGGTTTATCCACACAATCTAACAAAGACGGAGTGGAAGAAACAAAAGTCTTAATGTTTGAGGTTTTGGCGTTGGAGGTTACCTTGGTGATATTGCCATGAGGCACCTAGCGATGTGGTTCTCATTTGGGGCGTCGAAGAGTGACACCTTTGTTGGGGTAGAGGATGAAATTGCCACTGAAGCCATTGCCATTCCTTCACCACTTGTGTCTCCGTCATCACCATCATCATCCGATGCATACTCTTCTTGAGCCACCAACACTTTGTGTGAAGTCTTCTTGGTAAAGTTGGTATTGTTGGGGAAAGACTTGGCCTTATCTTTGCGGATGAGCTTGCCACCATTGTCTTCCCTCTTCTCGTATGGACAATCCACCACAAAGTGACTCACATTACCACAGTTGTAGCAGGTCCTCACACGTTGCTTGCCCTTTGACCCGTTTGAGTTGTTCTTGGAGAAATTGGGTCTTGTGTTTCTCTTGTTGCCCCAAAATTGCCTGGACGCAAGAGCCATGTGCTCATGATAAGCATATTTGGTGTCCTCGGGGCAACCCTCTTCTTCTTCTTCTTCTTCCTCTTGACAGACCTTGGCCTTCAAAGCAAGGTTGGGGGATAGTTTCTTTGACCGTTGCACGCGAGCGAGAGCATTGTCAGCGGTCGTGTTCAAGATGTTCATTGCAATAAATTCATCCAACACATCACCAGAAGACAAGGTGTGAAAGTCCGGTCTTTGACGGATGACAGCGAACATGGCCTTGTTGTAGGGCATGATGGCCTTCAGAAACTTACGCTTGATCCAAATATCATCCACATCCTTGCTGCCATGATCTTTGAGGGCAACCGCAAGGGCAGTCACCCTTCTATAGAGCTCACGCGGTTCCTCATCCTCTACCATTACAAACTCATCTGACTGATCAAGGACAACTTCATAGTTTGACCGTTGAATGCTTGAGCTGCCCTTGTACATGGAGATAATGTGTTCCCAACACTCTTTAGCGACAGTGAAGGGACGCAGGTGAGGTAGGTCTTCAGTAGGAACAGCAGCTTGGAGTATGAACAAGGCGGAGGAATTTAGCTGTTTATCCAATTCTTCCCTTGGAGTGAGGTTGCATGGATCACGAGGGTAGTATCCTTCTTCAATGACTCGCATGAGTTGAATTGAGCTGTGATCCAAATGAGACTTGATACAGAAAACCCAATTAGCAAAATCATTTTTAACAAGCTTAGGAGGAGGACCATGATTAACTATATGAGGTGGGTGCACCGGTCCTCCATAGACCAAAGGAGGGGGAACTGAGGCAAAAGTCCCCGACCCATTAATTCCTTGAGAATGATTATCTTTATCAACACTATCCCCCTCCTTACCCGAGTTGACATCCGACGCCGAGTTAGTGAGATTAACCACTTGAACCGCATCGGTGGAAAGTTTAAGTGTGTCAAGGAATTCTTTAAACATGGATTTGACCCCGGTCGTCATGGAGGATTTAAGCGAGGACATGGCCTCATTTAAATCCTCGCGAGAGACCGTGTTCACTCCCACGGCCTCGGGAAGTTCTCCCAACCGCTCCTCTTCGCCCTCCATACTCTTCGGGTGGTGAAACCCTTAATAAAGAGACGAGGCTCTGATACCAATTGAAAGGATCGATATGGTTGACTAGAGGGGGGGGGGTGAATAGGCAACTAACAATTTTTAACTTTTCTTTAACAATTTAGGCTTAGCAACAAATAGGTTGGCTAGATGTGCAACTAGGTGAGCAACCTATATGATGCTAAACACAACAACAAGCTAAGCAAGCAAGATATAACAATATAAGTAGCTTGCACAAAGTAAAGGTAAGAAGTAACCACAAGAGGAACCGATGGAGACGAGGATGTGTTCCCGAAGTTCCTTCCCGGTAAGGGGAAGTACGTCTCCGTTGGAGCGGTGTGGAGGCACAATGCTCCCCAAGAAGCCACTAGGGCCACCGTATTCTCCTCACGCCCTCACACAATGCGAGGTGCCGTGATTCCACTAGTGGTGCCCTTGAAGGCGGCAACCGGACCTTTACAAACAAGGTTGGGGCTCTCTCCACAACTTAATTGGAGGCTCCCAACGAAACCACGAAGCTTCACCACAATGGAATATGGCTTCAAGGTGACCTCTTCCGTCTAGGGTGCTCAAACACCCAAGAGTAACAAGATCCACACACGAAACTATGGGGGAATCAATTTTCCTTTGGTGGAAGTGTAGATCTAGGTCTCCTCCTTCAATCCCTAGCAAGACAACAAGTTTGGGTGGCTAGAGAGAGAGATCGGGCAAGAAAGCTCAAAGGCATCAATGGTGGAGAGAGAGAGGTAAGAGATAAGAGAGAGGTGGAAGAAGCACCTCTTTATATAGGGCCGCCCCATTTCCAACCGTTACAGCCAGATCCACATGGGAGCGGTACAACCGGATAGGTGAGCGGTACAACCGGTATAACCGGTACAACCGGCCAACCACTGCCCAACCACCGGACCACAACAGAATGGTGGCCCGGATGCAGCAGCCTGGCCTGAGTCCCGGACCCGGCAAAGTCCTAAGTGGTACAACCGCTCGGGACCCCGGTTGTACCGGGCTATATGAATATAGCGGTACAACCGGTCTAGTTCCGCCCAACAACCGGGGCACAACAGAAACATGTCCGGTTGTAGCCCGGTGCTGGGCCGGTTTAACCGCCCAGAGCTGGCACCCTGGGTCACCCAGCCTTTGGTGGTACAACCGCCCGGGGGCAGCGGTACAACCGCTGGGGACCACTTTGTGGCAGCACCCCCAGGGTATCACCCCTAGAGTGGTGGTCCAACCAGAGGCTAAAAGCCAGCTGTGCATTTAGGTCGACACCGCGGATTACCTGGCTAGTAACTAAGGAAAGAGGGGCCTCTCTCTCTATGATGCGGAGAAGAGAATTGGGTGAAGATGGATGTGCGAAAGAACTGATTCACCCAAGACTTTCCAATGTGGATTCCCTCTTAATAGTACGGGATCCCTACGACCAAAGAGAATAAACACGTAGAGAAAACCCGTCTTCAGTCTTTTCCGTTTGGAGGGTCCACCTAACCGTCTTGTGTACCACATACAATCCCTCTATAACTTGACACACGGTTAGATCATAGTGAGTTGTCATCATCGCCAAAACACCAAGGTAAGTGAATGCCCTTTCACTCATCAAAGCGTATATTCCATTCCGAGATGCTTGCTCCAGTCCATAGAGGGATTGCTGGAGCTTGCATACATTTTAGCATCCTTATTACTGAGAAAACCTTCCGGTTGTATCACATACAACATTTCCTCAAGGAAACCGTTGAGGAAACGATGTTTTGACATCCATCTGCCAGATTTCATAATCGAAAAATGCAACAATTGCTAACATAATTCCAATAGACTTTAGCATCACTACGGGTGAGAAAGTCTCATCGTAGTCAACTCCTTGAACTTGTGAAAAACCCTGAAAGAACATGTGCTGCCCCCATGTTTGGTTTTGGTAATTGATGACAATCTCTATGGACTAATGGTTGCCTTGAGTTATATTTGAAGGGTTTGTCCATAGGCTTTGCTTGTAGACCATTTGTTGGTCTCAAGGTGATTTGAAGAAGAATATGTGTTGACCAAGGTTATTCATGGAGTTATCCAAAGATTGGTCATGTAAGAGATGAGCCTATTGCAAGCATGTCTTGAAGAAGGAGATTGTGTGAACATTCATGTTTACCTTCAAGACATCATCCTAATGAAGAGAGTTGGAAAGATTCAAGGTTGATCAAGACTAAATATGAAGAGTGATTCGAGTTGATCAACACACAAAGCGTAGAAGATGTACCGAGTGGGATCAAGTGATCTCACGGTATGGTAAGCATTGTCCATTACGCTTTGTGTACTAACCCATGTTCTATGCAAGAGTTCTTTGTGGGGTTAGGTTTGTTTCCATGGGCGTGCATCAAAAGGAAGATATCACACAACCCATGGAGGATGACATCAAGTGGTGATCGTCATCAAGATTGCGGTGTGCAAGTTCAAGTGGAGCATCACGAAGAGATCACATGCTTGAAGCTTGCTGTCCATTGTGGTGACAATGGACTTGTGAAGATGTGCCGAAGAGTGGCTCACCCATAGTGGAGTATGGGGGAGCAATCAACTAGTCTTCATCGAGCCGGCGCAATCAAGAAAGGTGGTCCAACTTGAGGAGGTCAAGATCGTCATCATCTAGCTCAAGTGGACTATGCGCAAGGCAAAGGTTTGCCCTTGATAGGTTTTCTATTTTACCGGTCTCATGGTGGTAGTTGGGAGACCGGGTTTTAGGATCGATAGCCGTACTATCAAGGGGGGCTCTCAAGTGAGTAGCTTTATCGTATCATTCGTAGAGAGCTCAAACCATTGCATCCTTGCATCATCTTTCTTGGTTTGTGTTTGGTGTTTCTCTTTGTGAGTCTTTGAGCTTTTGGTCATCTTCATGACAAGCTCGAGTTCATCGAAAACGGAGTTCATATATGCATCTTCTATGATGTTTTCGATGTTGGAGTTTATGCCGGTTCTTCATTCATAGAGGTTTCTCATCTCTATATGTTAGGCATATCTCCCCTGCCACTTCTTATTATAACCAGTCGCTGTTTGGATAGTACTCGTTGTCTTCTATCCAACAAGCTTGAGTTTGCTCAATTCGGAGCTCATTTGCAGAAGTTATGGCAGTTCTGGTTTTATTTGTATCCTCTGTTTCTGTGGATTTTCAGTAGCTTGCAAGCGGTAGTACCGCTGGTGCCCACGGTAGTACCGCTTATGCGGTAGTACCGCTGGTACTTCCGTGGCACTACCGCTTGGGGTTTCCCCGAGCGTGCAACTTTCTGTTGCCAGTTTGCCATTCACGGTAGTAGAGCGGTAGTAGCACGGTAGTACCGCTCTGGCGGTACTACCGCCCTTACTACCGCCGCCACTACCGCTTGCGGGGTTTCCTTCTGTGCACGTCTCTGTTGCCGTTTTCTGTTAAACGGTAGTAGTGCGGCAGTAGTGCGGTAGTACCGCTCAGGGCGGTAGTACCGCTCTGCTGGGCGGTAGTACCGCTTGGTGCGGTACTTCCGCCCTCCACTACCGCTGCTACTACCGCTTGTTTTTCGCAGAGTGTGCAAGCTTCTGTTGCTCTTTTCGCTTTAGCGGTAGTACCGCTTGGTTGGCACGGTAGTACCACTAAGTGCGGCACTACCGCTCCAGTTCTGTGTTCTCGCCTGCTGTTTTTGAATTACTACCGCTTAAGCGGTAGTACCGCTCGCAAGAGCGGTAGTACCGCTTGTACGCATCCAGCACGGGTAACGGTTGGATTTGGGGTGGTCCTATAAAAGGGGTCTTCTTCCCCAACGGTTTTCTTATCCTTTGAGCTCATTTCTCCCCCCATTGTTGACCTTCTTGAGCTTGCCTATCTCTCAATCCCTCCAATGATTCTTGCTCCTTCTTGAGGGAAAAGAGAGAGGAGATCTAGATCCACATTTCCACCAATCACTTTCTCCTCTAAGTGAGGGGAACCCCTTGGATCTAGTTCTTGGAGTTCTTCGTGTTCTTCTTCGTTCTTCCTCTCATTTTCCTCCCTAGCATTAGTTGCTTTGGTGGGATTTGGGAGAGGAGGACTTGGGCACTCCGTGTGCCCTTGCCATTGCATTAGTTGCATCGGTTTGAGTTCTCCACGGTGATACGTGGAAGTTAGTAGTTGAGAAGCTTATTACTCTTGGGTGTTTGAGCACCCTTGAGCTTGTTCCTCTTGGGTGCCTTGGCGCCCTAGACGGCTTGGTGGTGCCTCGGAGCCACATTCCATTGTGGTGAAGCTCCGGGCAAGCGTCGGGGTCTCCAATTAGGTTGTGGAGATCACCCCGAGCAATTTGACGGGTACCGGTGACCGCCCCCAAGGGTTGCCAAAGTGTACGGGTTCGGTGACCGCCCTCAAGGGTTGCCATTTGTACGGGTTCGGTGACCACCCTCAAGGGTCCCTTAGTGGAATCACGGCACCTTGCATTGTGCGAGGGCGTGAGGAGAATACGGTGGCCCTAGTGGCATTGTTGGGGAGCATTGTGCCTCCACACCGCTCCAAACGGAGATTAGCATCCGCAAGGGTGTGAACTTCGGGATACATCGTCGTCTCCGCGTGCCTCGGTTATCTCTTACCCGAGCCCTTTACTTATGCACTTTACTTTGTGATAGCCATATTGTTTCTTGTTATATATCTTGCTATCACTTAGTTGTTTATCTTGCTTAGCATAAGTTGTTGGTGCACATAGGTGAGCCTAGTCAATTTAGGTTTTGTGCTTGTCAAATTAACCGCTAGGTTTATTCCGCATTTGTTCAAGCCTAAACCGTAATTATTTTAAAGCGCCTATTCACCCCCCCCTCTAGGCGACATCCACGATCTTTCAATTGGTATCAGAGCCTCGTCTCTCATTATTAGGCTTAACCGCCTAGAGAGTAAAGATGTCGACTAGGGGATTAGGATTCTCTGACACTCTTAGTTTCAATGGCACAAATTTTGATGTTTGGGTAATTCGCATGCTTAATCTCTTTAGGGTCATGGACCCAAATTTAGAGCGAATTGTAGATATGGGTTTTTCTCCTCCAAAGGATTCTCAAAACTTATCTTTAGAGGATGAGAAAAACTCTTATCTCAATGCTCAAGCTTCTAATGTGCTTTTTGATGCTTTGAGCAATGTAGTTATATTTCAACTCATGCCGTTTCGGGATGCTCATGAGTTGTGGACAAAGCTTCAAGATAAATATGGTGTGTCCAAGATTTGTAGGGATGATTGTTCTCCCTCCACCTCCGGCCGTGTTGTCTTCTCAACTTCTTCTACTTCACCTACATGTGGTTTGCCACAAGGTAATGTTATGGTGAGTAGTGGTGTTCATTGCAATGATGATAGTGGGCTTATTGTTGATGATTCTTCATCACTATCTTATTTCAATGCTTCATCTTTGGACTTCAACACTTCGAGCACTCTAAATGTTTCACATGCTTGTGTTGATAGTCCTTGCATATCATGTAGAAATTGCTTGACTATATCTCATAATGATATGCTTGCTATATCTTGTTGCCATGATAAAAATGTATCTATTTCCTCGAGTTATTGTGCTAACAATGTAGAGGAAACCCAACACTCCATGGAACAAGATGTGGTCTTGAATGGGGCCTCAAGGGATCCTACATCATCATCCATTGCTTTTTGCCTTATGGCTAAGGCTTCAAAGGTATCTCCTCCTTTGAACCCCAATATATCTCTTGATGATGATGTTGATGCTAGTGATGATGAGGATAATGATGAAGAGAATGATAATGTTGCTTCCTTAAAAATTAAGGGAGAAATGATTTTTAAAGCTCTTCATAAGAATAAAATTGCTCGTTCCAACTTCATGGAAATTATGACTATTTCCATTGAGGGCAAGAAATATATGGAGGAGTTGGAATCTCATCTCGAGGAGCATGAGGCCACCATTGAGAAAATGGAAGGTCATGAGCGTGATTACGCTAATGAGATTGCGGAGCTATCTCAAGCTCTTGAACTTGAACAAACCACCAAGGAATCTCTTGAGGAGACCTTTGCTCTAGAATTATCTAGATTAAAGGAATCCCATGATAGAGCTCTCGAGGTGGCAAATGATTTTAGAACTAAAAATGATAAGCTTGAATTTGTGCATGCTAAACTCCTTGAGGACTTTGAGCACCTCGAAAATGGCTCAAGGGTCGTTAAGAGTTCGCTCATTGAACTCACCGAGTCTCATGCTCAACTTCAAGCTTCATATGCTAAAGAGCTTGCCAAGTTGCCTTCTCCTCTTATTGTTAATGATGATGCTTGTGCTACTAACTCTATTTCTTGTGAAGCATCCATTTTAAAGGAGAATGTTGAGCTAAAGGCTCAACTTGAGGTGCTATCTAGCAATTATGGGAAATTGGAAGAAAGTCATGAAAAGCTCTCGAGCTCTCATGGTGATCTTCTAGTATCCCATGATGTGCTAAAGATAGCTCATGAGGCTTGTACTACTAAGGTAACATGTAGTGAGCCTCTTGTGGACATTAGCACTACATCTAGTAGAAATGCTTTATTGCCATGTGCTAGTCATCGTAATTCATCTACTCATAATGTTGCTACATCTTGTGATGAATTACTTTCCTTGCCTTGTTGCTCTAACGATGAAGCTTATACTTCCTCTAGTACTTGTGTTGATACTAACCATGTAGAGGAAATCAAAGAGCTCAAGGCCCAAGTCACTTCTTTGAAGAAAGACTTGGAAAAGAGTCATGAAGGGAAGTCCACACTCAAGAATATTTTGAGTGTGCAAAAATCCCCCAATGACAAAGGTGGACTTGGATTCAACTCCAATAAGAAGAAGAAGTCCAAGAGCAACAATAAGAAGGGCCAAGAACAAGTCAAGAATTCGGCCAAGATTGTTTGCTTCAAGTGCAAGATAGAAGGGCACCATGTTAGATCTTGCCCATTGAAGAAGAAGCCCCATAGTGACAAGCAACAAGGGAAGCGGCCACAAGTTCAATCCCATGCCCAACGTCAAGTTGAAGAAAGGCCACCTCCCAAGAAGACCCAAGTCAACGCTCCTCAAGTTGAGAAATCAATTGAGAAGAAAGTAAAGGGTAAATGTTGCTACTTATGTCGGAAGAAGGGTCACTTTGCTTCTTCATGCACGAATGGTACCTTATCCAACCCTATTTTAATTGATGATGTTTATTCTCTTCGGAAGGATAAGGTTGGCAATGTGTTTGCCAAATTTATTGGTACTCAATGTGGTGTCAAGAAAAGAACCATTTGGGTTGCCAAGCCTATTGTGACTAACCTCTTAGGACCCAACTTGGTTGGGGACCAACAAGCTCAAACTTGATCAATAGGTGGTGTTGGAGGGCATTGGAGACTTGGCCATTTATGAAGAATTAAGGGGACTTCACCATTCATATTGTCTCAAGCCAAGTCATTGGATTTTCAAGTTTCCATCTTATATCCAATGTGCCTCCTTGCGGTAACTTGTACTTAAATTATTTACATTGAAAGTTACATGCCCCTTTGCATGTTTGTGGTTTTGTACCTTGCATGTGTTTGTATATGGTGTGCCTTCGGCTTGCTTATCTTGAGTAATCAAGTATGGGATGTTGGTTTGCACATCATGTACGTGTGAGTGTTGTGTTGAGCCTTGTTTGCTTCTTGTTCATATCTTTGTTGGCTCTTGTGAGAGATTAATGGAACATCCCATTTTGGGGGAGTGATGTGCTTTGTGCACTTCACGATCCTATAAATGTGTGTACATGAGGAATACTACCTAGTATTGATATTACAAGTATATCTAGTCTCTATGTGGTATGTCTTCTCATGAGAAATTCAAATTCTAAATAGTCCATTAATTATCTCGTGTTGTATCCTCTTGTTGCCTCTTGTTTGGTTGTCATTGGTATCACATTATGGGGGAGTAATATGCTTTGTGCATATTACAAGCCTAGAAAATGTGTACATTTGAGGGATTGTCACTTAGAGTTGATATAGTAAATTATCTTGTTCCTAGGTGGCATGTTAGCTCTACAAGTTGCAATTTATTTATGTGTTTGGTGTGAAGATGATGTTGGCTTTCTTTACAATCTACCACCGGAAATTCATTCCAAATACTTCTTGTACTTGTACAATTGGTATTCTTGTATGTGGTAGAAATTGTTAAATCATCTTCACATTGGCTTGTGCTTATTTGCTTTATCTCTTGCCAAGGATCGTGTCAACTCCCATTGTCTTCCATACCACTTGTGGATCTTGTTATTTTCTTGATCTTGTCTAGTGTTTTTCTAGATTTAGTGAAAGTGGTGATCCCATCTTGTGCATTTTGTATTCAAATGCAAATTCTCTATAATGCACAATGCTTGGGGGAGCTATCCTATTTTCTTTAGAACACTCATCTTGTGATCCTTATCAAGTGTGTGTTGGTGGAAGGCATACCGTTTCTTTTTGGTACTTTGTGCCATCATGAAACTTTGTAGAGGGATTGGTTTGTTTGGAACCATCCTCTCTCTTGGGAGTTCGATATCTTTTTATTGTTGTGTTTCTTTGGTATCTCATTCCTTGATGTATCTTTTATTTGGTATCCTTCAAGTGATTATTTCTTCATTTGGTATCTTATTTTCACTTGGTATTTTTTCCAATTGGTATCTTATCAATCATGTGTTGTTTTGATTCGGTTTCAATTGGTATCTCTTCTCATGTGTTGTGGAGTGTTGAAATCAACCATGTGTTGATTTCAATTTGTCTTGAATCATGTGTTGATTTGGTTCTTTGATATAATTTGGACAACCTTATGTTGCGTCACTCTTTCGTGTGCCTTCTTGGTTTACTTGGTGTTTTGTCCAAATTGTATCTCCCTTTGGTTCTTAGAAGTCTTAAGCATGCATATTTACTTTATGTATTTCCTTTGGCATGCTTTCTTTCTTTGACCCAATATATGGGGGAAACTCCACCAAGTCTCAAGTTGGATGAGATGTGCATGAAATTCAATTTCATTTCTATATGCACATATTTATGTGGAGTTTGTCCTATGTATTGTGGGTTCTCTAACTCTTTGGTCCCAATGAGTTTGGGCACCATTTTGTTTGTGATGTTGTTCTAGGAACAATTGGAGATGCATTGGATGCTCGGCTCACTGTCAAGGAAGGTGTTATCACCATGTGCTTATTGGAGTCAAGCTAGGATGATCAACGAACTACTTTCTACTACCTTCAATTGGTATCTTCTACATCATTCCAATGCTATCTCGGTAACAAGTATCAACTTCATGCATACATTTATTACATTCAACCTTGTGTAGGTTGCATCATGGCATGATTTTCTTGATCCGTTCTAGTGATACTTGTTTCCTTTCTCAAAGCATCCCAACAATGATCTCTTCTTGCGAGTTGTGATGTCTTTGACGTTGTGTAGTTGGAATTCATTGATATACAATAAGACAATATTAAGCCATGTGCTACGCTTTCAAGCAAAGATCTTATTGGTATATTTATGACTTCCTTTTGGATATCTTGTTCCTTCGTGATGTAACTATTTCGTGTGTATATCCTTCTTTGTGGATTGATATCATCATGATTTTCATCTACCTAGAACCTTATACACTTGAGAGAAATTACATCTCTAGATGATATCCTTTCTTTCACGTCCACCTTTTCTTTCTCGCCTATTTTCTTTGGTGGCTCCGTGAAAGCATTTGTCTCTTGAGTGCGGATCTTATATCCTTGCATCTTGTTGCACTCTTTTGTGGTGAAGATTGTTTTCCTCATGCTTGTCTTGACGAGGCTTTCGCCATGTCAATTGGTATCCCTCCTCTTGACAAAGCTATCTTTTTCTATCTTCGCCGTGGGTTGTCACAAGCTTTGTAGTTAATTCGCATTTTAGTGAGCTTGTGAACCCATTTGCTTGTTGTGTGTGGGAAGGACGTGTCTTGCACCTTGTATCTCATTTATTAAAGACTATGTTGATGCTTAATGCTCATCCTTATATTAGTCTTCTCAAGTGCTTTGCCATGACTCACACACATCGTTTTGGTTGAGCCTATTCCTAAGTTGCCTCTCTTTCATGTTGCTCAACCATGTGTTTGTTGCAAGTGCTAGGCTTAGTTTCCTATATGCTCACTTGCACTTGGTGTGAGTTTCTATTGATTTTGGGGGAGTGATGATCCTATTTTGTGCACGTTGTATCCAAATACAAAACTAAATAATGCACAAATCATGGGGAGCTTCTCTATGTTCTTTAGAACACTCCTATGCTCATATCATAATATCTGTTGTTCGTGTGGCTCGTCGGATCATTTGATTGATTGGTCCAATTGGTATCCTTCAATTGGTTTCTATCAATTGGTATCGGATCATTTGATTGATTGGTCCTTTTGGTATCCTTAGATTGCTTGCTTCTCTCTTTGGTATGTCTTTGTGCCATATCATCCTTTTTGCAATCTTTGGATCCTCAATATAGTTTGTCTTCCTCCAACTATTCATCATTGGGTATGTGTATTGTACTCCACTCATATTTTGAGAAATACACAATTTATGGAGGAACACATATTATGTTGGCCTTCTAAGCTTTTCGCCCATTTTGGCAATCGATGCCAATGGGGGAGAAGTTTAGAGAGTTTTGTGGAGAAGTTTAGAGAGCTATCTCTTCATGTTTGCTTTGGTTTTGTTCCTAAGCATTTGCATCACATGCTCTTGCATTATTAGTTGTTTCTTTGCATGGTGATGCTTAATTCCTTATATAAACTCTCTTGAAAGTGATTGTCATCAATTACCAAAATGGGGGAGATTGAAAGAACATGTGCTGCCCCCATGTTTGGTTTTGGTAATTGATGACAATCTCTATGGACTAATGGTTGCCTTGAGTTATATTTGAAGGGTTTGTCCATAGGCTTTGCTTGTAGACCATTTGTTGGTCTCAAGGTGATTTGAAGAAGAATATGTGTTGACCAAGGTTATTCATGGAGTTATCCAAAGATTGGTCATGTAAGAGATGAGCCTATTGCAAGCATGTCTTGAAGAAGGAGATTGTGTGAAAATTCATGTTTACCTTCAAGACATCATCCTAATGAAGAGAGTTGGAAAGATTCAAGGTTGATCAAGACTAAATATGAAGAGTGATTCGAGTTGATCAACACACAAAGCGTAGAAGATGTACCGAGTGGGATCAAGTGATCTCACGGTATGGTAAGCATTGTCCATTACGCTTTGTGTACTAACCCATGTTCTATGCAAGAGTTCTTTGTGGGGTTAGGTTTGTTTCCATGGGCGTGCATCAAAAGGAAGATATCACACAACCCATGGAGGATGACATCAAGTGGTGATCGTCATCAAGATTGCGGTGTGCAAGTTCAAGTGGAGCATCACGAAGAGATCACATGCTTGAAGCTTGCTGTCCATTGTGGTGACAATGGACTTGTGAAGATGTGCCGAAGAGTGGCTCACCCATAGTGGAGTATGGGGGAGCAATCAACTAGTCTTCATCGAGCCGGCGCAATCAAGAAAGGTGGTCCAACTTGAGGAGGTCAAGATCGTCATCATCTAGCTCAAGTGGACTATGCGCAAGGCAAAGGTTTGCCCTTGATAGGTTTTCTATTTTACCGGTCTCATGGTGGTAGTTGGGAGACCGGGTTTTAGGATCGATAGCCGTACTATCAAGGGGGGCTCTCAAGTGAGTAGCTTTATCGTATCATTCGTAGAGAGCTCAAACCATTGCATCCTTGCATCATCTTTCTTGGTTTGTGTTTGGTGTTTCTCTTTGTGAGTCTTTGAGCTTTTGGTCATCTTCATGACAAGCTCGAGTTCATCGAAAACGGAGTTCATATATGCATCTTCTATGATGTTTTCGATGTTGGAGTTTATGCCGGTTCTTCATTCATAGAGGTTTCTCATCTCTATATGTTAGGCATATCTCCCCTGCCACTTCTTATTATAACCAGTCGCTGTTTGGATAGTACTCGTTGTCTTCTATCCAACAAGCTTGAGTTTGCTCAATTCGGAGCTCATTTGCAGAAGTTATGGCAGTTCTGGTTTTATTTGTATCCTCTGTTTCTGTGGATTTTCAGTAGCTTGCAAGCGGTAGTACCGCTGGTGCCCACGGTAGTACCGCTTATGCGGTAGTACCGCTGGTACTTCCGTGGCACTACCGCTTGGGGTTTCCCCGAGCGTGCAACTTTCTGTTGCCAGTTTGCCATTCACGGTAGTAGAGCGGTAGTAGCACGGTAGTACCGCTCTGGCGGTACTACCGCCCTTACTACCGCCGCCACTACCGCTTGCGGGGTTTCCTTCTGTGCACGTCTCTGTTGCCGTTTTCTGTTAAACGGTAGTAGTGCGGCAGTAGTGCGGTAGTACCGCTCAGGGCGGTAGTACCGCTCTGCTGGGCGGTAGTACCGCTTGGTGCGGTACTTCCGCCCTCCACTACCGCTGCTACTACCGCTTGTTTTTCGCAGAGTGTGCAAGCTTCTGTTGCTCTTTTCGCTTTAGCGGTAGTACCGCTTGGTTGGCACGGTAGTACCACTAAGTGCGGCACTACCGCTCCAGTTCTGTGTTCTCGCCTGCTGTTTTTGAATTACTACCGCTTAAGCGGTAGTACCGCTCGCAAGAGCGGTAGTACCGCTTGTACGCATCCAGCACGGGTAACGGTTGGATTTGGGGTGGTCCTATAAAAGGGGTCTTCTTCCCCAACGGTTTTCTTATCCTTTGAGCTCATTTCTCCCCCCATTGTTGACCTTCTTGAGCTTGCCTATCTCTCAATCCCTCCAATGATTCTTGCTCCTTCTTGAGGGAAAAGAGAGAGGAGATCTAGATCCACATTTCCACCAATCACTTTCTCCTCTAAGTGAGGGGAACCCCTTGGATCTAGTTCTTGGAGTTCTTCGTGTTCTTCTTCGTTCTTCCTCTCATTTTCCTCCCTAGCATTAGTTGCTTTGGTGGGATTTGGGAGAGGAGGACTTGGGCACTCCGTGTGCCCTTGCCATTGCATTAGTTGCATCGGTTTGAGTTCTCCACGGTGATACGTGGAAGTTAGTAGTTGAGAAGCTTATTACTCTTGGGTGTTTGAGCACCCTTGAGCTTGTTCCTCTTGGGTGCCTTGGCGCCCTAGACGGCTTGGTGGTGCCTCGGAGCCACATTCCATTGTGGTGAAGCTCCGGGCAAGCGTCGGGGTCTCCAATTAGGTTGTGGAGATCACCCCGAGCAATTTGACGGGTACCGGTGACCGCCCCCAAGGGTTGCCAAAGTGTACGGGTTCGGTGACCGCCCTCAAGGGTTGCCATTTGTACGGGTTCGGTGACCACCCTCAAGGGTCCCTTAGTGGAATCACGGCACCTTGCATTGTGCGAGGGCGTGAGGAGAATACGGTGGCCCTAGTGGCATTGTTGGGGAGCATTGTGCCTCCACACCGCTCCAAACGGAGATTAGCATCCGCAAGGGTGTGAACTTCGGGATACATCGTCGTCTCCGCGTGCCTCGGTTATCTCTTACCCGAGCCCTTTACTTATGCACTTTACTTTGTGATAGCCATATTGTTTCTTGTTATATATCTTGCTATCACTTAGTTGTTTATCTTGCTTAGCATAAGTTGTTGGTGCACATAGGTGAGCCTAGTCAATTTAGGTTTTGTGCTTGTCAAATTAACCGCTAGGTTTATTCCGCATTTGTTCAAGCCTAAACCGTAATTATTTTAAAGCGCCTATTCACCCCCCCCTCTAGGCGACATCCACAATCTTTCAAACCCTTTGCCACAAGTGGAGCTTTATTGACGGTGACATTACCGTCCGCGTCCGTCTTCCTTTTAATGATCCATTTGTTCTGAATGGCCTTTAGCCCTTCAGGTAATACTTCCAAAGCCCATACTTTGTTTTCATATATGGATCCCATCTCGGATTTCATGGCCTCTAACCATTTCTCGGAATCCGGGCCCATCATCGCTTCTTCATAGCTCGTAGGTTCATCGTTGTCCAACAACATGACCTCTAAGACAGGGTTGCCGTACCACAGAGGAGCAGTACGCGTCCTTGTCGACCTACGAGGTTCGATAGTAACTTGATCCGAAGCTTCATGATCATCATCATTAACTTCCTCTTCAACTAACGTAGGCTCCACAGGAACAACTTTCTGCGCTGCGCTACTCTCTGGTTGAAACAAAGGTTCAACAACCTCATCAAGTTCTATCTTCCTCCCACTCAATTCTTTCGAAAGAAACTCTTTCTCGAGAAAGGACCCGTTTTAGCAACAAACACTTTGTGCTTGGATCTAAGATAGAAGGTTTACCCAACTGTTACGTTAGGGTATTCTACGAAGATGCATTTGTCCGCTTTGGGTTCGAGCTCATTAGGTGAAAACCCTTTTTCACATAAGCGTCGCAGCCCCAAACATTAAGAAATGACAGCTTAGGTTTTCGCCAAACCAAAATTCATACTGTGTCATCTCAACGGACTTAGATGGTGCCCCTTTTAAAGTGAATGTGGTTGTCTCAAATGCATAACCCTAAAACGATAGTGGTAAATCGATAAGAGACATCATAGTTCGCACCATATCTAATAGAGCACGACTACGACGTTCGGACACACCATCACACTATGGTGTTCCAGGTGGCGTGAGTTGTGAAACAACTTCCACATTGTCTTAAGTTGTATACCAAACTCGTAACTCAGATATTTACCTCCACGATCATATCATAGACATTTTATCTTCTTGTCACGATGATCTCAAACTTCACTCTGATTTTGTTTGAACTTTTCAAACGTTTCAGACTTGTATTTCATTAAGTAAATATACCCATATCTACTCAAATCATCAATGAAGGTAGGAAAATAACGATATCCACCGCACGCTATAACACTCATTGGACCGTATACATCAACATGTATCATTTCCAATAAGTCACTTGCCCGCTCCATCATACCGAAAAATGGGGTCTTAGTCATCTTGCCCATGAGGCATGGTCCGCATGTCTCAACCGATTCAAAATCGAATGAGTCTAAAGATCCATCAGCATGGAGTTTCTTCATGCGCTTTACACCAATATGACATTTAGCGGCAGTGTCACAAGTATGTGGTACTATCATTATCTAACTTTGTATCTTTTGGCATCTATATTATGAACATGTGTATCACTATGATCAAGATTCAATAAACCATTCTCATTGGGTGCATGACCATTGAAGGTATTATTCATGTAAACAGAATAACCATTATTCTCTAATTTAAATGAATAACCGTATTGCAATAAACATGATCTAATCACGTTCATGCTCAATGCAAACACCAAATAACACTTATTTAGGTTCATCACTAATCCCGAAGGTATAGAGAGCGTGCGATGGTGATCACATCAACCTTGGAAACACTTCCAACACTCATCGTCACCTCGCCCTTAGCTAGCCTCCATTTATTCCGTAGCTTTTATTTTGAGTTACTAACATTTAGCAACCGAACCGGTATCTAATACCCAGGTGCTACTAGGAGTACTAGTAAGGTACACATCAATAACACGTATATCAAATATACTTCTGTCGACGTTGCCAACCTTCTTATCTACCAAGTATCTAGGGCAGTTCCGCTTCAGTGACCGTTCTCCTCATAATAGAAGCACTCAGTCTCGGGTTTGGGTTCAACCTTGGGTTTCTTCACTGGAGTAGCAACTGACTTGCCATCCATGAAGTTTCCCTCCTTGCCCTTGCCCTTCTCGAAACTAGTGGTTTCACTAACCATCAACACTTGATGCTCCTTCTTGATTTCTACCTTCGCGGTGTCAAACATTGCGAATAGCTCAGGGATCATTATTTCCATCCCTGGCATTTTATAGTTCATCACGAAGCTCTAGTAGCTTAGTGACAGTGACTTGGAGAACTATATCAATTACTATCTTATCTGGAAGATCAACTCCCACTCGATTCAAGAGATTGTAGCACCCAGACAATCTGAGCACATGCTCAACGATTGAGCTATTCTCCTTCATCTTGCAGGCAAAGAATCTTGTTGGAGGTCTCATACCTCTCAACACGGGCACGAGCCTGAGATCCCAATTTCAGCTTTTAGAACATCTCATATGTTCCGTGACGTTCAAAACGTTTTGGAGCTTCAATTCTAAGCCGTAATGCATGACGCACTGAACTATTAAGTAGTCATCGGAACGTGCCTGTCAGATGTTCACAACATCTACAGACGACGCTAGAGGGGTGGCGCACCGAGCGGTGCTTTAAGGACATAAGCCTTCTGTGCAGCAATGAGGACCGGACCCAGTCCGCATTATTGCTACCATCATTTTTCAACTCTATTTCTCTAGGAACATATAAAAATTCAAGGGAGCTACAACGCGAGCTAGTAATCTACAACATAATTTGCAAAGACATTTTGACTATGTTCATGATAATGAGTTTAGTTAATCATATTACCTAAAAAACTCCCACTCAAATTGACATCCCTCCGGTCATTCGAGTGTCACATGATCCAAATCCACCAACTCAAGTCCGATCATCACGTGAGTTGAGGTGGTTTCAATGGTGAACATCTTCATGTTGATCATATCTACTATATGACTCATGTTCGACCTTTCGGTCTCTTGTGTTCCGAGGCCATGTCTGTACATGCTAGGCTCGTCAAGTTTAACCCGAGTGTTCCGCACGTGCAACACTGGCTTGCACCCGTTGTATGCGAACGTAGAGTCTATCACACCCGATCATCACGTGGTGTCTCGAAACGACGAACTTTCGCAACGGTGCACACTCGGGGAGAACACAATTTATCTTGAAATTTAAGTGAGGGATCACCTTATAATGCTAACATCGTCCTAAGCAAAATAAGATGCATAAAAGGATTAACATCACATGCAAATCATAAGTGACATGATATGGCCATGAACTTGTGCTTTTGATCTCCATCTTCAAAGCACCGGCATGATCTCCATCGTCACCGGCGTAACACCATGATCTCCATCATCTTGAATTCCATCAATGTGTCGCCATGAGGTTGTCGCGCCGACTGTTGCTTCCACGACTATTGCTAACTCATAGCGATAAAGTAAAGCAAAAACGGCGAAAATAATTAAAGACAACCCTATGGCTCCTGCCGGTTGCCGTACTCATCGACATGCAAGTCGTGATATTCTATACAATACATGATCATCTCATACATCACATATATCTCATTATGTAATTGGCCATATCTCATCACAACATACCCTGCAAAAACAAGTTAGACGTCCTCTAATTGTTGTTGCATGTTTTACGTGGCTGCTACGGGTATCTAGCAAGAGCAATTCTTACCTATGCAAAAAAAAACCCACAACGGTGATACAAAAATTGCTATTCAACCTTCTCAAGGACCGCCTTTGTCAAATCCGATCCGACTAAAGTGGGAGAAACAGACACCCGCCAGCCATCTTTATGCAACAAAGTTACATGTCAGTTGATGGAACCGGTCTCTCGTAAGCATACGAGTAATGTTGGTCCGGGCCGCTTCATCCCACAATACCGCCGAATCAAGAAAAGACCAAGGGAGGAAGCAATCTGAATATCAACGCCCACAAACTCCTTTGTGTTCTACTCGTGATCTCATCTTCACATAGACCTAGCTCTGATACCACTGTTGGGGAACGTTGCATGGGAAACAAAAATTCTCCTACGCACACGCAAGATCTATCCATGGTGATGAGCATCTACGAGAGGGAGAGTGGATCTACATACCCTTGTAGATCGCTAAGCGGAAGCGTTAAGAAACACGGTTGATGTAGTCGAACGTCTTCGCGATCCAAATCACCGAGCGTCCCGCGATCCCATCACGATCCGTCTCGCGATCCAATCACGATCCGTCCCACGATCCCATTATGATCCGTCCCGCGATCAAATCATGAACCGTCTCGCGATCCTGATCACGGTCCTTCCGATCTAGCGCCGAACGGACGGCACCTCCGCGTTCAACACACGTACAGCTTGATGACGCCTTCACCTCCTCGATCTAGCGAGCGATGGTGAAGTAGTAGATGAGTTCCGGCAGCACGACGGCGTGGTGACGGTGGTGGTGAAGAACAATCTCCGCAGGGCTTCGCCAAGCACTACGGAAACTATGACAGAGGATAAACTAGAGGGGCGGGGTTGCCGGCACACGGCTTGTGGAATTCTTGATCTGTTCCGGGTGCTAGCCCTGCCCCTCTATTTATATGTTGAGCCCTGGGGTCGAAACTTGGAGAAAGAGCCTCCTCAAAGTCGGTTTGGCCCGCAAGGCAAGAGTCCTCCTCGGACTCCAGGACCAGACGCCAGGGTCCTCGGCGTCTGGCCCCAGATGCCAGGGTTCCTGGCGTCTGGCCCCTAGCCTCCGCAAAACTCCTTTTGCACCTTCCTTAAAGCCTCGTGGGCTTTACCCCTTGGCCCAAATAAAGTGTTCTCGTACCCGAACATTTCGGGAAACATCCGAAACCCCTTCCGGTGAATTCCGGAACCCTTCTGGAGACCAAACACTATTATCCCATATATCAATCTTTACCTCCGGACTATTCCGGAGCTCCTCGTCATGTTTGGGATCTTATCCGGGACTCCGAACAACCTTCGGTCACCAACATAACAACTCAACTATACTTATATCGTCACCAAACGTTAAGTGTGTAGACCCTGCGGATTCGAGAACTATGCAGACATGACCGAGACACCTCTACGGTCAATAACCAATAGCGAGACCTGGATGCCCATATTGGCTCCTACATATTCTACGAAGATCTTTATCGGTTGAACCTCTATGTCAAGGATTCAGTTAATCCCGTATGATGTTCCCTTTGTTTATCGGTATGTTACTTGCCCGAGATTCGATCGTCGGTATCTCTATACCTAGTTCAATCTCGTTACCGGCAAGTCTCTTTACTCGTTCCGTAATACAAGATCCCGTGGCTAACACTTTAGTCACATTGCTTGCAAGGCTTATAGTGATGTTGTATTACCGAGTGGGCCCTGAGATACCTCTCCGTCACACGGAGTAACAAATCCCAGTCTCGATCCATGCCAACTCAACAGACACCCTCGGAGATACCTGTAGAGCATCTTTATAGTCACCCAGTTACGTTGTGACGTTTGATACACACAAGGTATTCCTCCGGTGTCAGTGAGTTGCATGATCTCATGGTCATAGGAACAGATACTTGACATGCAGAAAATAATAGCAATAAACTGACACGATCATATGCTATGTTTGTTGGAAATATGCCCTAGAGGCAATAATAAATTAGTTATTATTATATTTCCTTGTTCATGATAATCGTTTATTATCCATGCTATAATTGTATTGATTGGAAACTCAAATACATGTGTGGATACATAGACAACACTGTGTCCCTAGTAAGCCTCTAGTTGACTAGCTCGTTGATCAAAGATGGTTAAGGTTTCCTAGCCATTGACATGAGATGTCATTTGATAATGGGATCACATCATTAGGAGAATGATGTGATGGACAAGACCCAAACTGTAAACGTAGCATTTGATCGTGTCAGTTTATTGCTATTGTTTTCTGCATGTCAAGTATCTGTTCCTTTGACCATGAGATCATGCAACTCACTGACACCGGAGGAATACCTTGTGTGTATCAAACGTCGCAACGTAACTGGGTGACTATAAAGGTGCTCTACAGGTATCTCCGAGGGTGTCTGTTGGGTTGGCATGGATCAAGACTGGGATTTGTTACTCCGTGTGACGGAGAGGTATCTCAGGGCCCACTCGGTAATACAACATCACATTGAGCCTTGCAAGCAAAGTGACTAAAGAGTTAGCCACAGGATCTTGTATTACGGAACGAGTAAAGAGACTTGCCGGTAACGAGATTGAACTAGGTATAGTGATACCGACGATCGAATCTCGGGCAAGTAACATACCGAAGAACAAAGGGAATAGCATACGGGATTAACTGAATCCTTGACATAGAGGTTCGACCGATAAAAGATCTTCGTAGAATATGTAGGAGCCAATATGGGCATCCAGGTCCCGCTATTGGTTATTGGCCGTAGAGGTGTCTCGGTCATGTCTACATAGTTCTCGAACCCGCAGGGTCTACACACTTAACGTTTGGTGACGATTAGTATAATTGAGTTATTATGTTGGTGACCGAAAGTTGTTCGGAGTCCCGGATAAGATCCCGGACATGACGAGGATCTCCGGAATAGTCCGGAGGTAAAGATTGATATATGTGATAATAGTGTTTTGATCTCCGGAAGAGTTCCGAAGTTCACCGGAAGGGGTTCCGGATGTTTACCGAAGTGTTCGGGTGCAGCAACACTTTATATGAGCCAAAGGGATAAAGCCCACAAGGTATTGGAAAGTGCAAAAGTAGTTTTGCTGCCGCGTAAGCGGTACTACCGCTTGGTGAAGCGGTACTACCGCCGGAGCGGTACTACCGCTTGTGTGAAGCGGTACTACCGCCCAAGCGGTACTACCGCTTGTGTGAAGCGGTACTACCGCTTGTGCGCGGCTGTGCACGGTTCGGCAGGGATCCGAGTTGGACTCTTTCCCTGCGGGCCAAACCGACCTTGTGCGGGCAAAACCGACCCGGAGGAGGCTTTTACTCCAAGTTTAGACCCCAAGGCTCAACATATAAATAGAGGGGCAGGGCTAGCACACGGGACACATCAGGATTTCCCAAGCCGTGTGCCGGCAACCCTAGCCCTCTAGTTCCTCCGTCATAATCTCCGTAGCGCTTGGCGAAGCCCTGCAGAGATTGTTCCTCACCACCATCACCACGCCGTCGTGCTGCTGGAACTCAACCACTACTTCACCATCGCTCGCTGGATCGAGGAGGTGAAGGCGTCATCAAGCCGTACGTGTGTTGAACGCGGAGGTGCCGTCCGTGCGGCACTAGATCGGAAGGATCGTGATTGGATCGCGGGACGCTCGGCGATTTGGATCGCGAAGACGTTCGACTACATCAACCGCGTTTATTAACGCTTCCGCTTAGCGATCTACAAGGGTATGTAGATTCACTCTCCCTCTCGTAGATGCTCATCACCATGGATAGATCTTATGTGTGCGTAGGAAAATTTTTGTTTCCCATGCAACGTTCCCCAACAGTGGCATCATGAGCTAGGTCTATGCGTAGATGAGATCTCGAGTAGAACACAAACGAGTTGTGGGCGTGGGTGTATACATATTGCTTGCCGTTACTAGTTGATACTTGATTCAGCGGTATTGTGAGATGAAGCGGCCCGGACCGACATTACGCGTACGCTTACGCGAGACTGGTTTTACCGCTGCGTGCACTTGTTGCATAAAGGTGACTGGCGGGTGTCTGTCTCTCTCACTTTAGTTGAATCGGTTCAATGAAGAGGGTTCTTTTAGAAGATCAAAAAGCAATCACTACACCACGTTGTGGTTTTGCGTAGGTAAGAACGGTTCTTGCAAACCCGTAGCAGCCACGTAAAATTTGCAACAACAATTAGAGGACGTCTAACTTGTTTTTGCAGGGTATGATGTGATATGATATGGCCAATTACATGATGAGATATATGTGATGTATGAGATGATCATGTGTTGTATAGAATATCACGACTTGCATGTCGATGAGTACGGCAACTGGCAGGAGCCATAGAGTTGTCTTTAATTATTGTATGACCTGCGTGTCAATCATTAAGCGCTATGTAATGCTTTACTTTATCGCTAAACGTTAGCAATAGTCGTGGAAGCAACAGTCGGCGCGACAACCTTATGGCGACACGTTGATGGAGATCAAGATGATGGAGATCATGGTGTCATGCCGGTGACGATGGAGATCATGCCGGTGCTTTGGAGATGGAGATCAAAAGCACAAGTTCATGGCCATATCATGTCACTTATGATTTGCATGTGATGTTGATCCTTTTATGCATCTTATTTTGCTTAGGACGACGGTAGCATTATAAGGTGATCCCTCACTTAAATTTCAAGATAAATTGTGTTCTCCCCAAGTGTGCACCGTTGCGAAAGTTCGTCGTTTCGAGACACGCCGTGATGATCGGGTGTGATAGACTCTACGTTCGCATACAACGGGTGTAAGCCATGTTACACGTGCGGAACACTCGGGTTAAACTTGACGAGCCTAGCATGTACAGACATGGCCTCGGAACACAAGAAACCGAAAGGTCGAACATGAGTCATATAGTAGATATGATCAACATGAAGATGTTCACCATTGAAACCACCTCAACTCACGTGATGATCGGACTTGAGTTGGTGGATTTGGATCATGTTACACTCGAATGATCGGAGGGATGTCAATTTGAGTGGGAGTTTTTAAGTAATATGATTAACTAAACTCATTATCTAAGAACAATAGTCTAAGTTGTCTTTGCTATATTTATGTTGTAGATCATGGCTCGCGCGGTAGCACCCCTGAATTTTAATGCGTTCCTAGAGAAAGCTAAGTTGAAAGATGATGGAAGTAACTTTGTGGACTGGGCCCGTAATCTAAGGATTATCCTTACGGCTTCCCAGAAGGCTTATGTCCTTGATGCACCGCTTGGTGATCCACCCGCTCCAGTTGAGTCTCTAGACGTTGTGAACGCCTGGCAGGCTCGTTCTGATGATTACTCAATAGTTCAATGTGCAATGTTGTATGGCTTAGAACCGGGACTTCAAAGACGTTTTGAACGTCATGGAGCATATGAGATGTTCCAGGAGTTGAAGTTTATCTTTCAGAAGAATGCCCGGATCGAGAGATATGAGATCTCCGACAAATTCTATGCTTGCAAGATGGAGGAGAACGGGTCTATCAGTGATCACGTGCTCAGAATGTCTGGGTACTCCACCCGTCTGGCTGAGTTAGGGATGCCCCTTCCGCCAGAGGCTATCACTGACAGAGTTCTTCAATCATTGCCACCTAGCTACAAGAGCTTCGTGTTGAACTATAACATGCACGGGATGAACAAGTCAGTCGCCGAGCTGTTTGCGATGCTGAAAGCCGCTGAGTCTGAAATTCAGAAGGAGCATCAAGTGTTGATGGTCAATAAAACCACTAGTTTCAAGAAAAATGGCAAGGGTAAGAAGGGTAACTCCAAGAAGAGTGGCAAAGCAGTTGCTCCTCTCATGAAGAAACCCAAGGCTGGACCCAAACCAGAAACTGTGTGTTTTCATTGCAAGGGAACTGGACACTGGAAGCGGAATTGCCCCAAGTATTTGGCTGACAAGAAGGCGGCCAACAACAAACAAGGTATATATGATATACATGTTATTGATGTGTACCTTACCAACTCTCGTTGTAGTGCCTGGGTATTTGATACCGGTGCGGTTGCTCATATTTGCAACTCAAAACAGGAACTGCGGAATAGACAGAGGCTGGCAAAGGACGAAGTGACGATGCGCGTGGGAAATGGTTCCAAGGTTGATGTGATCGCCGTCGGCACGCTCGCTCTTCGATTACCGTCGGGATTAGTGATGAACCTAAATAAGTGTTATTTGGTGCCTGCGTTAAGCATGAACATTATATCTGGATCTTGTTTATTGCGAGACGGTTACTCATTTAAATCAGAGAATAATGGTTGTTCTATTTATATGAGTAATATCTTTTATGGTCATGCACCCGATGTGAGGGGTTTATTCTTATTGAATCTCGATAGTAATGATACACATGTTCATAACATTGATGCCAAAAGATGTAGAATTGATAATGATAATACCACTTTCTTGTGGCACTGCCGTTTAGGTCATATTGGCGTAAAACGCATGAGGAAGCTCCATGCTGATGGACTTTTGGAGTCACTTGATTTTGAATCACTTGACACATGTGAGCCATGCCTCATGGGCAAGATGACTAAAACGCCGTTCTCTGGAACAATGGAACGGGCAAGTGACTTATTGGAAATCATACATACTGATGTGTGCGGTCCGATGAGTATTGAGGCGCGCGGTGGTTATCGTTACTTTCTCACCTTCACTGATGACTTAAGTAGATATGGGTATATTTACTTAATGAAACACAAGTCTGAAACATTTGAAAAGTTCAAACAATTTCAGAGTGAAGTTGAGAATCATCGTAACAAGAAGATTAAATTCCTACGATCTGATCGAGGAGGAGAATATCTGAGTTATGAGTTTGGCAGTCACTTAAGACAGTGTGGAATTGTTTCACAATTAACACCGCCTGGAACACCACAGCGTAATGGTGTGTCCGAACGTCGTAATCGAACCTTATTGGATATGGTGCGATCTATGATGTCTCTTGCCGATTTGCCACTATCGTTTTGGGGTTATGCATTAGAGACAGCTGCATTCACTTTAAATAGGGCACCATCGAAATCCGTTGAGACGACGCCATATGAACTTTGGTTTGGCAAGAAGCCAAAACTGTCGTTTCTTAAAGTTTGGGGATGTGATGCTTATGTCAAAAAGCTTCAGCCTGAAAAGCTGGAACCCAAAGCGGAGAAATGCGTCTTCATAGGATACCCAAAAGAGACAATTGGGTATACCTTCTACCTCAGATCCGAGGGCAAAGTGTTTGTCGCTAAAAACGGAACATTTCTTGAGAAAGAGTTTCTCTCGAAAGAATTGAGTGGGAGGAAGATAGAACTTGATGAGGTTGTTGAACCTTTACTTCAACCTGAGAGTAGCGCAGCGCAGAAAGTTGTTTCTGTGGAGCCTACATTAGCTGAAGAGGAAGTTAATGATGATGATCATGAAGCTTTGGATCAAGTTGCTATCGAACCTCGTAGGTCGACAAGGACGCGTACTGCTCCTGAGTGGTACGGCAACCCTGTCTTAGAGGTCATGTTGTTAAACAACGATGAACCTACGAGCTATGGAGAAGCGATGATGGGCCCGGATTCCGAGAAGTGGTTAGAGGCCATGAAATCCGAGATGGGATCCATGTATGAAAACAAAGTATGGACTTTGGAAGTATTACCTGAAGGGCGTAAGGCCATTCAGAACAAATGGATCTTTAAGAGGAAGACGGACGCGGACGGTAATGTCACCGTCTATAAAGCTCGACTTGTGGCAAAGGGTTTTTCACAAGTTCAAGGAGTTGACTACGATGAGACCTTCTCACCCGTAGCGATGCTTAAGTCCGTCAGAATCATGTTAGCAATAGATGCCTTTTTCGATTATGAAATTTGGCAGATGGATGTCAAAACAGCGTTCCTTAACGGTTACCTTAAGGAAGAGTTGTATATGATGCAACCAGAAGGTTTTGTCGATCCAGAGAATGCTGACAAAGTTTGCAAACTCCAGCGATCCATTTATGGACTGGTGCAAGCATCTCGGAGTTGGAATCTTCGTTTTGATGAGGTGATCAAAGCGTTCGAGTTTATACAAGTTTACGGAGAAGCTTGTATTTACAAGAAAGTGAGTGGGAGCTCTATAGCGTTTCTAATATTATATGTGGATGACATATTACTGATTGGAAACAATATAGAAATGCTGGAAAGCGTAAAGGAATATTTGAACAAGAGTTTTTCAATGAAGGACCTAGGAGAAGCTGCTTTCATATTAGGCATCAAGATCTATAGAGATAGATCAAGACGCTTAATAGGACTTTCACAAAGCACATACCTTGATAAGATTTTGAAGAAGTTCAAAATGGATCAGTCCAAGAAGGGATTCTTGCCTGTATTGCAAGGTGTGAAGTTGAGTAAGACTCAATGCCCAGTGACTGCAGAAGATAGAGAAAAGATGAGTGTCATCCCCTATGCTTCGGCCATAGGCTCTATCATGTATGCAATGCTGTGCACAAGACCCGATGTCAGCCTTGCCATAAGTATGGTCGGAAGGTTTCAAAGTGATCCAGGAATGGAACACTGGACGGCGGTCAAGAATATCCTGAAGTACCTGAAAAGGACTAAGGACATGTTTCTCGTTTATGGAGGTGATCAAGAGCTCGTCGTAAAGGGTTACGTCGATGCAAGCTTTGACACTGATCCGGATGACTCTAAGTCGCAAACCGGATACGTATTTATTCTTAATGGGGGTGCGGTTAGCTGGTGCAGTTCCAAGCAAAGCGTGGTAGCTGATTCTACATGCGAAGCGGAGTACATCGCTGCCTCGGAGGCGGCGAAGGAAGGTGTCTGGATGAAGGAGTTCATGACAGATCTTGGAGTAGTGCCTAGTGCACTTAACCCAATGACTCTGTTTTGTGATAATACTGGTGCCATTGCTCTAGCCAAGGAACCAAGATTTCACAAGAGGACCAGACACATAAAGCGACGTTTCAATTCCATCCGCGATTACATCAAGGAGGACGACATAAATATTTGCAAAGTACACACGGATCTAAATGTTGCAGATCCGATGACTAAACCTCTTCCAAGGGCTAAACATGAACAACACCAGAACTGCATGGGTGTTCGATTCATTACAATGTAAATCACATAGTGATGTGAACTAGATTATTGACTCTAGTGCAAGTGGGAGACTGTTGGAAATATGCCCTAGAGGCAATAATAAATTAGTTATTATTATATTTCCTTGTTCATGATAATCGTTTATTATCCATGCTATAATTGTATTGATTGGAAACTCAAATACATGTGTGGATACATAGACAACACTGTGTCCCTAGTAAGCCTCTAGTTGACTAGCTCGTTGATCAAAGATGGTTAAGGTTTCCTAGCCATTGACATGAGATGTCATTTGATAATGGGATCACATCATTAGGAGAATGATGTGATGGACAAGACCCAAACTGTAAACGTAGCATTTGATCGTGTCAGTTTATTGCTATTGTTTTCTGCATGTCAAGTATCTGTTCCTTTGACCATGAGATCATGCAACTCACTGACACCGGAGGAATACCTTGTGTGTATCAAACGTCGCAACGTAACTGGGTGACTATAAAGGTGCTCTACAGGTATCTCCGAGGGTGTCTGTTGGGTTGGCATGGATCAAGACTGGGATTTGTTACTCCGTGTGACGGAGAGGTATCTCAGGGCCCACTCGGTAATACAACATCACATTGAGCCTTGCAAGCAAAGTGACTAAAGAGTTAGCCACAGGATCTTGTATTACGGAACGAGTAAAGAGACTTGCCGGTAACGAGATTGAACTAGGTATAGTGATACCGACGATCGAATCTCGGGCAAGTAACATACCGAAGAACAAAGGGAATAGCATACGGGATTAACTGAATCCTTGACATAGAGGTTCGACCGATAAAAGATCTTCGTAGAATATGTAGGAGCCAATATGGGCATCCAGGTCCCGCTATTGGTTATTGGCCGTAGAGGTGTCTCGGTCATGTCTACATAGTTCTCGAACCCGCAGGGTCTACACACTTAACGTTTGGTGACGATTAGTATAATTGAGTTATTATGTTGGTGACCGAAAGTTGTTCGGAGTCCCGGATAAGATCCCGGACATGACGAGGATCTCCGGAATAGTCCGGAGGTAAAGATTGATATATGTGATAATAGTGTTTTGATCTCCGGAAGAGTTCCGAAGTTCACCGGAAGGGGTTCCGGATGTTTACCGAAGTGTTCGGGTGCAGCAACACTTTATATGAGCCAAAGGGATAAAGCCCACAAGGTATTGGAAAGTGCAAAAGTAGTTTTGCTGCCGCGTAAGCGGTACTACCGCTTGGTGAAGCGGTACTACCGCCGGAGCGGTACTACCGCTTGTGTGAAGCGGTACTACCGCCCAAGCGGTACTACCGCTTGTGTGAAGCGGTACTACCGCTTGTGCGCGGCTGTGCACGGTTCGGCAGGGATCCGAGTTGGACTCTTTCCCTGCGGGCCAAACCGACCTTGTGCGGGCAAAACCGACCCGGAGGAGGCTTTTACTCCAAGTTTAGACCCCAAGGCTCAACATATAAATAGAGGGGCAGGGCTAGCACACGGGACACATCAGGATTTCCCAAGCCGTGTGCCGGCAACCCTAGCCCTCTAGTTCCTCCGTCATAATCTCCGTAGCGCTTGGCGAAGCCCTGCAGAGATTGTTCCTCACCACCATCACCACGCCGTCGTGCTGCTGGAACTCAACCACTACTTCACCATCGCTCGCTGGATCGAGGAGGTGAAGGCGTCATCAAGCCGTACGTGTGTTGAACGCGGAGGTGCCGTCCGTTCGGCACTAGATCGGAAGGATCGTGATTGGATCGCGGGACGCTCGGCGATTTGGATCGCGAAGACGTTCGACTACATCAACCTCGTTTATTAACGCTTCCGCTTAGCGATCTACAAGGGTATGTAGATTCACTCTCCCTCTCGTAGATGCTCATCACCATGGATAGATCTTATGTGTGCGTAGGAAAATTTTTGTTTCCCATGCAACGTTCCCCAACAATGTTCATAGTTTGGGTCTTGTCCATCACATCATTCTCCTAATGATGTGATCCCTTTTATCAAATGACATCTCATGTCTATGGCTAGGAAACCTTCACCATCTTTGATCAACGAGCTAGTTAACTAGAGGCTTACTAGGGACACATTGTTTGTCTATGTACCCACACATGTATTTGAGTTTCCAATCAATACAATTATAGCATGGATAATAAACAATTATCATGAACAAGGAAATATAATAATAACCATTTTATTATTGCCTCTAGGGCATATTTCCAACAATTTATACCATAGAGATTCTCTTAAAAATTTATTTCAAAACATAAAAAAAACTTTACCTTAATATTTCATAGCTGATAGATCGTCATAACTGTATCCAAGCAAATCACCACCTATGGGTCAGAAATGTACCGTAAAAGGTGAAAACTCATTGTAATTGTGATTATACTTTCCGCAACCCATAAATTACAGCAAGCATAGACAAAAAGATTTTTTTAAAAGGAGCATAGACAAAAAGATCATAACATGTATATCTTTGTAATTGTACATAAACACTTATTGTAAGGTCTTTGTGAATAATTAATAAAATGACTGTATGCATCTTCCATATGCATTTTTTTAAAAGGGTCATCCTCCTTTTCGAAAAAAATGTCAACCAATAGATCTTCACAAATGTACTTAAGCATATTAGAATTGACAAGCATATAAACATCACACAACCATCAACATAGTGAACTTCATCACCGATAAAGGCTTTGCGCGCCGCTTTATAGATAAAGCAACATCATCGATACAACCGATCTGAACAAACTGAAGTCCGCAACAAGAAAAACAAGGGAAACAAGAGGAGAGAAAGAGGTTCACGCTGCGGGCACAACGACAACAAGTCCAAACTAAATAAAAGGTACACCCTCAAGGAGGACATGTGCTCATCAGGAGACGAGTCGTCAATTCTTTATATCTCCTCGTCAGTTGGTCCATCGCCGCTCTATCCTGTCGCTTGGATAAGGGCCTCCACAGCTGCAAGAATCCGCACATTCTGTAGATAGCATCAGTGGCCCTGCTAGGAGATATGTGCTCAATCACTAGCTTATTCCTAACACACCAAAGCGACCATGCCAAGGCACCAACATTGACCCATGTCAATCTGCGAACCTAGCCCGAGCATCCAACTAGGAGCTAGTAGAACTCGGGGAAGTTAGTGGCGCACCACCCATTGCCCCACAACTCGCGAAAGCACCTCAACACACAGTAGAAGATAACATGGTTGATATCTTCCTCCACGTTACATAGAGGGTAGATGCCGGTCCCTGGAGCATTTCTCTTTAAGACTTCATCCCCAAATCGGGACAGTTCTTCTGGTCCATGACTAGCCGCCAATCGGTCATATAGGAATTTCGAAGAGTAACACCCCAAAGGGTCCAGGCGCCAAGAAGTGGTATCCGCCCGGTCCTATAGCGAGGTAGAGGCAATCACCATAGAGAGAGAGAGATCCACTCATCCGATTCATCCGAACGTTAGCGCTTGGCCTCCCCCAAGGACCGCCGCGGCAACCAAGATTAACTTCATTTATTAATGGGCCACAATCAATGGATCTTCACGGATGTACCTAAATATTATTCATCCGTTGGTACGGTAAACCGATGCGGTCACAACGTGTATATACCCATGATTTTGCGCCTCATACAAAAGTTACAAGAGTTTCTAGCCTGCATATTTATCTAATAGCGGACTAATTTAACTTTGCTTGATCCATTATTGTAAGTAAATGGTTTGCTAAATCACTTCCAAAGCTCAGAATCGGATACTTTCTTTTATAATAATCCAAGGCGCATATCGATCGACTGAGGACTAGACAATCACACAAGACACAATATTGAGATTTGCTAACAAGGTTTACCAACATCGGCTAATCCCCAAGAATGACTATGGCGCTCCTGATTGCTTTCTCTTGCCATCAAAACTTTCATCAATCGGCCTTCCACGATTTCTTCATGTTGCCAAAAACGCTATCTGAACCGCCATCAATGTCCGAGATTTTTCAACGATTTCTTCCCATTGGCTTCCTCTAGATTAACGGAACCACAACCTCAGATTCTCTCAACCTAGATTGCAATCTTTAATTGCAAATATTGATCTGAAATCATATCAGTACAAAACTATTGGCCTAACATAGAAGCAAACGACAAGCTCAATAAGCCAGACTTAAATTCCACATACCTATTCTATCACATACAAACGATTGGCTATCTCATGATCTAAACATTAGTTATGTGTAGCGTAATGATCCTCCCCAACTTGGCAGGCAATTCAGCATGGACTCGAGCTCTTGAAGAAGGGCATCATCTGGCGAGTTGGGGATGGGCAGAACATCCGTATCTTGCGTGACCGGTGGCTACCTAGGGACCCCTCGCGCCAGCCCATCACTCAGCAGGGCACTTGCCGCCCAAGGAGGGTGGCGGAGCTCCTGGATGGAGGGCTTTTTTGGCGCATAGACCTCCTCCGTCGCTACTTCCTTCCGGCGGATGTCGATGTGATCATGAGCATTCGCACTTCGTCCCGCATCACTGCCGACATCATCGCTTGGGCGTCGGAGAAGAACGATATCTTCATCGTTTATTCTGCCTACCGCCTTGCCATGGACGAGCGCGAGCGTCCATTGGCCACCGCCACGAGCAGGGCACCGGATGGTCGTTGTGCCATATGGAAGATCATATGGGGGTGCCCTTCTCCCCCTAAGGTACGTGTGTTTGCATGGAGAGTTGTGACAAATTCACTTGCTACTTGGGACAACAAAGCCTCGCGACACCTCGAGCTAACTAACAGTTATCTCCTCTATGGTGTGGAACGTGAGGATGGATTTCATGCACTATGCAGGTGCCCATTGGCTAGAGAGCTATGGCGGGCTATGGCTTTGGATTGGAATATCCCCAAGGTGGAGGCCATTTGCAACTCAGGCCCGGAGTGGATCTTCACTCTCCTGGAACCCCTGGACGAAACGGTGAGGCTGGTTGTGCTTATGATTATGTGGAGGATTTGGACGTGCGCAATGAGATCACACATGACAAATCGCATCCCCCACCCGAAGTATCCCGACGCTTCTTACACGGGTATATAAATTTCCTCTTGTGCATTCACCAACACCCCTATGGTGAGCTAGAGAAAGGGAAGATGGTCGTCCAGGCCACACTGCCGAGTGCAAGGGCGTGCCCGGCGCCCAAGGTGATGCCACGCTGGACGCCCCCTGAGTCGGGATGGACCAAGCTGACACGGATGGGAATTTTATTGCGTGCACGGGTGCGGTTGGAGGAGGTATGATCCTACATGATGATAGAGGTGAGTTCATTTACAACGTATGTAGGGAGCTTCGTTCATGTGATAGTGCGTTGAAAGCGGAACTAGCAGCTTGCAGAGAAGGTCTAGACCTGGCCTTGCACTGGGCGAGTCTGCCTATTATGGTTGAGATGGATAGTGTGGAGGCAGTGTCAATGCTCAATGCATACTCGACAGACACATCGCAACACCGTACTCTCATAGAGGAGATTCGCAGATTGGCTGATCTTGATGCCAGGGAGATTTATTTTACTCATTGTAGTCGTTCGCAAAATAATGTTAGTCATGAGCTGGCTGCGTATGACCGTAGTACCCCTCGCACCGCAGTCTAGTTTACCGTCGGGCTGGAATTTGTTGTAAAATTGACTCTGGAAAGCCTCCTTGAGTAATGAGAATATCCTCCCCTCCCCCCACAAAAAAAAAGTAGCTTGGAGGCCAAGACCAAGTACAAATGACCAACAGCTCAGATCAATATACTTTTATACTTCTAGATATTGTGTGCTTGACCAATTCTGCATATTATTCAAATATCATGTGCAAATGACCAACCAACCTGCAATCCAAATTTTAATAACTCCATATACTGATGCACTTATTTTATCCGACAAAAAACGATGCCACTTATGAGCGACATGGCAACTCATGTATAAACTATCAACGGGTTGGCTGGCACCTCAAATGTGTGCACATTGATCTAATATCATGTACAACGACACATTCAATCGTAATACAGTTTATTGTTTTCCTGGAGAAAACGGCTGCATGTAAATAGCATAATTCAGGTGGGTCTAAACATTAAAATGATCAGAGACATTTCTTGCACCATTGCACCAGACACCATCATTAAAAAAAAACTAATTAAACTACACCTTTAAGAAGAGTTTTCAGATAACTACGGAAAAAATGCATGTTGTACAAATCACAGCTCCAAAAGTAAAAGAAGAGCTGCTCGAGAAGTCTAAAGCCCAACCGTATTTCTATTGAGGCAGCAGCAGCAGCTACGAAATGTGCGACACATTTTCCCAACTGCAGATTGCAATCTTTGTCCCATTCCCATGCCCCTCATGTACACATGGACTTTGCGTGCCTCTGGCCAGGCGGCCGGTGATGGGGTGCTGATTCGGTGTGGCTTTCAACAACCGGCCGGTCATTTTCCGGGCCAAAGGCTGCTTCCAAGTGTGGCACAAGGTCTCAAGTCATCGAGTTAGAGTGTGTGATGAGTGAGTGGTGACCAGGACCTCGCCGTTTCACTACTGCCTCCTTCGCACCTAACTCTTGACATGGCTCGGGTGGACCAGGCCCCGTTGGAATTAATCATGTGTCTAATAGGTAGCCTTTTCGCTTTAGGTCACTGTGCTGTGCGTATATGTTCAGGATGTTGCACTGTTGCAGTTGCACAGTTGAGGGACACCAATCAGAGGTCCGGCCTTTGAGTAAAGCTCCCCGGCAAAATTATGTTGTTGATCACCCTTACGTACCTACAGCCGATTGATGTTCCATCTAACCTCCCGTCGTCACCTGCACGTACACTGGATCGCCGAAGAGACGTGGTGACGGTCGATGGTGCATTTGTTGCAGTTTTATTCTGAAGTAATCATGTGTTCAAAAGAGTCCCTTAACGTATTGCATGACATTGGCGTGCACTCCCTTTTGCATATAGAATGACAACCGACGACGACAAACAAATCCTACTTTAGTTGTAAATAAATAAATAACATCCAAGTATCCAAGCATGGGACAAGGCAAGGACGATAAAAAACATTTGTTATTTGGCCAAGCTTTTGCGCACCATGCACGGAAGCACTAGCTAGTTGGTGCAGAAAAGTGCTCTTAATATACAGTTATCATTTCGTCATTAATTTTCATGCCAACATCTAACTACGGTCATTTTATTTATTTATTTTTTTTGGAAAGGAGGAAAAACCCCCGGCCTCTGCATCAGCATGATGCATGCAGTCATATTATGCAACAACAACAACAAAAAACCATCATGGGCACGACACGGTAAAAGTGTTTTTTTAATGAATACGCATAGTTGTGTATCATTTCGTTGACATGGAAAGAGAGAGGTCACATGGCGCAGCTCTATGGGGGCGTACACGCGGCGGCGTTCCAAAGAGCGCGAGATGAGCAGAGAAGAGGATGCTCAGCTTCAATACAAGTTTTTTCAGGTCGTGGTTCATTTGCTTTTTAACTATAAAGCGAGATGAAAGTACGGCATACATGGTGTTGGAGCATCCACGTACACATGTACTCATTATCTAGCATTCATAACTATAGCGCGCTCGCGAACCAACCTGTGGATGGATGGTTAGGAGGACAGTGATATGCACAGTCCGAGTTTGAGTCCTAGACTTAACACTCGTGTTCATATTTTTCTGGATTTATTCCAAACCTTCTGACGATGTGCGTTCGGTAGGAGATGTTATCATCGACTACGAAGGTGTCTGTGACCACTTCGTTGATCTTAAGATGGTGTATTATCTCAGTTTCTCGAAGGTGTTCATATGGATAGAATGTGTGTGTATAGGGGTAAACATATATTCATGTGTATGTGCGTCTATATCTATACCATGTTAAAAAAATATTCATGTGTATGTGCGTCTATATCTATGTGGGAAAACGCGCGGTGGCCGTGGGACGACGTACCACAACGCCATGCTAGCGACTCAATCAATGGATGAACGGCAACTACTGTTTACGCTGGTACGTTGGTCGCTTGCTCGTCCCCTCGCCCTCAGGGTTCCGGCCTTCCGGGAGGCCGACCCGGCTACTCCTACTGCTTCCCCAACACGTACTGTCTGTTAGTTGAATCCGCGGTCGGTTTCAGTGCCTACGTAGTCTCTCCCGTCATCTCCTCTTGCAACAAAATGCATCATGTGCGTCGTATATAAGGTATACTAGGAGTACTATACTACTGTACCTTACCTGTCGCGCGGTGCGATCATCTCTGCATAACCACGCACCCATTTGTTCGCTTCCGATTACAAAACCCACGGATACAAACAATCATTAGGCTCCCGCTTAGGCTCCAAAGTCACCGAGGCAGACTGCACCCTTATTTTTTGGCAGAAGAGCGTCCCAGACTGTACACCCCTGAGTTCTTGACGTAGGCTACTAACCACTGCGAAGAACAGTCATGGAGGTGGCTTGTTTCTTTTCAACGGAGTTAATAATTAGTCCGACTTTGGGACCCGACTGCATCTTCGTTCGGTGCATCTGGAGATTCTATAGGTGGCCGAGCTGCCGAACCCATAGACTCTAGTTTTTAACTAGAAACTAGAAAGACTTGCGGCCATGGAGTATCTCTTCTTGCTTCTGCAACTGCACTTTTTTCCTGGGGTTGTCCTTTGTTTACTCATTTATCTCTGACCATGTCTTGCATAGAGTGCTGGAATTACTGAAAACGTCGCGCTGCCGAGCCGGTATTTCCCAGCAAAACTGAGGCCACGTATGAACACGCCTTTGAAAGATTCAGATATTGACATGAACATCCTCGCTCCAGAGTCCAGAATCAATCGCCTTTTTGCTTTCTGAGACCCATATCAAAGTGACTCGTTTAAAATGGCAGTTTTTCTTGTAGGGTAACTACCAGCCATATCTGTCTGTTTCTCGGTTTGACCAGTTAGTGTCCAGAAATTGTACTCTTGTGGAAGTCCCGTTGTCATGGCCAGAATTTCAATAATATCATGCTTGGCTTGTTGATCAATTCTACACCATGGAGAGTGCATTTAACTTGGCACTGAAAACGTGATCCCGAGCTTTGAATTGGATGACAATTTGCTGCCCTTGGGATTGAAATATTCACCAATAGCAGGATGTTGAAAGTCGGGATAAACCTTTTGTTCACTCAACTATCGCTCGGATTTATTTCCTGTCCTAATTTGAAAAGGTAGAAAATTCTTACCCTTAACTTTGAACGTCAAGATTGTGCTTTGACTCGTCTCCATCTCTCCTCTTCCGGGCGACACAGGTGGCAACCAAACCCTAGCTCGTGTGCACAACCTCTCTTTGTCACCCTTCCCTTGCCACTATTAGAGATAGCCGCCGGAAAGACCGCGAGGTCATAGAGGAAGGTGTCGGTGGGCTTTCGTCGCTCGGCTCTCGCATGAAGGGCTTTGTGTGCAAGGCAGTGGCCTAGTGTGGAGATGTCATCCCGCCCCCACGATAAGCAGTTCACGCGCGGTGTGGGGCTAGCATATCCTTGGTAGTGCGGATGGTGAGGTACTAGAGCGGGTACCAGTTATGGTGTGATGGGTCGTCTCGTCTGCCCAAGGCCTCTGCTTCCTCCCCATTTCTACACGTCCCACCTTGCTGGATCTCGTACCGGATGTGGTGTTAGTGGTGCATACCAGTGATCGGAAGAAATCCCTAGTCATGTGTTGGCCTCGATGGAAGCGACACTAAGGGCATTGTCTTCCTCCCTGGGTGCTACGCTCTCGTCTTCTCTCTCTCTACCCCCTCCCCCTCTGTCTTCCGGGTGAAAACCCTAAATCCATTTAGACTGGATGGTGTTAGTGATACAGGCATGGCATCCTTCTTGTAGGCGGCGACCGGGGAACAACATGGTTCAAGGTTGTGTTGTTGTGTGGGTCTGGTAAGAGTGTAGTCGTCCATGTTGTTGGCGGAAAATTCGATTCCCTTGACAACTCTTTTTAGTGCTCTCAACGACATCTGTGTTTCAGCTGGCCGTCGATCTGCTTCCACGAGCCCATGCAACATGGGAAATGGTTCACCTCTTCCTATGGTAGCAGAGGGTCAGAGGATGTGAGTTCATGATGCTTCTTCCTGTGGATTCCAACTGTCTTTCTAGGCATTTGATGTTGCTGCTCAATAGCTTCCTATTCTTCAATGACAATAGCTTTATTTTCTTTGTGTGAAAAAATACGTGAACAACGACGACGTTGTTCTCGATGTAATCGTGGTTCGATGAGGTAGTAGTGCTTGGATTCTTTCCCAAGCTCTACGGCAAGATCTTCATCACCCGATGATGCAATGGCCATTGATACATGGCAAGGAGGCAAGGGGCCTCCTTCGATGATGCAACAGGATGGCACCGTAGTGCCCGACGCTCAGTGCAGGAAAAAGCATTTCATCTTGGGCAACTAGTCTCCTTCTTGAGTTAGCTTCTTCCTCTGATCCAGTGACTCGATCAGGGAAGAGGGCTTCAATGATTTCAAGATGTGAAATATATTGATTGCATGTTGATTTGTGTTGCTTTGTAGACTTTTCGTCAACCTCTTTTGTAGCTTTATTAATTTAAGGCATACCTTTATGCTTTTCATCTATAAACTTTGGACAACCAAAGTACAATAAATAATATTCATTGAGGTTATAAAAAAAAAATGCAAATTTAGACCATATGAAAAAAGTCGAGAAAAAGAACCAACAAAGTGATAAATAAAACAGTTTCTAGAAATCAGAAAATATCAAAAGACTTCTAAAAAGGCTACAATTATTTTTTTGGAATTTTAAAATAGAAAAAACATGTAGAATCGAAGAAAAACTAGAAATAAAATAGAGTAACTAGGGACTCCTAGTAATCTCACAATTTATTTATTTATATTCATGAAAAACAACCATATTACCATTTTTAGAAATGCTTAAAATTATTTGCACCTATTATCAACTTTCCTATTTTTCCCATGGTCGTCATGATCTATCTTCTTTTTTCTAGAAGTTCTTGATTTTTTTAATATTTTATTTTTTCATTATAGCCCCACAAAATCTCTAACCTTTTTAGTTTATGTCTATCCTGAAATATGTTTGGTTTCCTTTTGCGGAAGCTTGAATTTAGTGTGCTTGCTAATTCACCATTTCTACAAAATTACCGCCACAATATTGGTATACTGCTTATACTTATAGGCCTATATAGGCATACTTTTCTCTTTGTTTTGGCTGGCTTACTGTTTTGACGAATCTCATTAGCAACATTTGAGTTAATTAAACACGTATGGCCTTCTTGTTTTCTTTCAACAAAGAGCACTTTTTGTTTACCAATGATGAAACATCAAGGAGATATAAGCACTATGAGCATACACCTGACCTCTGGATGACTATGATGAACACAACAAACATCAACGCACATACACAAAGAGCACATAAGCAAAGAGTAAACACATACAAGGTCCAAGGCTCCAAGCTATGCCTAGGTGGGAAAAGAAAAAAAATGAAGCGATCCAAACAACAATCGACGAAATGCAGCAAGTACCTTTGGCACCAACAATATCTTTTTTTGCGATATCATGACAAGGTAATGACCACGAGTAATGTCCTCGAAAAGAACGCCTCCAGGAAGGGTATGGTGCACGCCAAACAAAGCCTTCAATAAGGTAACGACTCAAAAGTTGTAATTGCCAGGTATGTCCAACTAGAGTCAGCATAGAGTTTTAATGCCATAGCTCCGGATTAGGTATTTGAGAAGCACCACCAAATTGAAGTCCACCTGTGTATTCGCCTCCACTTTCCACGACCCTAACAAATACATACACGCATGGTCATGACATGAGATTTCATGCAAGTGATGATCATGCTTGCACAAGCAGGTAACTGAGCGCGGCAAGAGCTTCTCAGCACACAAAGTACCGAACGACGAAAGATTGACTTAGCACACGTGACGAAGCCATTGACAAGGGAAGAAGGTCACCAGCACCACAAAAATTCCCAATTTGGGGAGCTCTTGTGATCCCACATAGTTCTTCCAGGTGGAAGCTGGTGACAAATCTGTATCGGACAACACCATCACACGCCGCCTCTTGCTTCATTGTCTCACCTCTCGCGCAAATCACGGATCAACATACTAAGGAGGAGGAATATACAATTGGTGAGATGATACCCTCACCGGCTATTCTAGACGCCAAGGTAGTTAGAATCGTGATTTTATTATACGGCTACAACTTTATGATGCAAACTAACACATGTGATTCTACAATTTTGGATAGTAGAGTCTACGTTTATATGATTCTAATAGTTAAGATTCTACGATTACGATCCTATCATTGGAGCTTCGATTCGACTCAAAATCACGATTCTGACTAACTTGCTCTATCCCATTGCGGTTTCTTAGCCTTTACCATTGCATCAAGTCACCTCATGAAATGACGGGGGATCCCGCGACGCAATAGACACCACACATCGTGAGGGAGGCACCTTCTAGCTATATTAGGAGACAGTGAAGCACAAGATGTTGGATCAAGTGTGCACGACGTAAATCGCCACAGAGTTGAGATGGCTAGAAGAATTGTTTTTTTAGGAGGGGGGGGGGGGTCACCTCCCGCCCAGGCCTTCATCCCTGGCGGCATCCTCCGACAGTGGCGATGGGGTTTTTGGGTGGCGGCGACGGGGAGGCTGGAGTCGCTAGGAGCGACCTGGGAGGCAGCCGATGAATAGGTTCTCGTGACAGGCGAAAGCCACATCAACGTTGGCCGGTGGTGGCCTGGGCGTGGTCCGCGGTGATGGGGCCTCATGCGCGGAGCCGAGGTGGGGAGGGGGGGGGTCGCCGGAGTGGCTGTTAGGTGGTCGGAGTGGCTGCTAGGTGGTCTGAGTTGCCGACTGCCATGTGCAACCCCTATGGGTTGGGTCGGTGTCCGTCTTCACTGTGTGCGTGTGCTTCCAGTAGGCCGGCGACGTGGGGTCGCCGGCCAGGAGTTTGACGTGGTCCTCCTGCCCGGAGTTCGTTGCTCCCAGCACATGGTTGGGCCGCCGCTGGCTAGACCAAGGTGAGTGCTTGCGATCCGGTTGGGGAGGTGTCCTCACGTTATACCATTGGTGGAGGTCCGTGGTAGTGGTGGTCGGGGCATCAGTGTGCCGGCGGTTGGATCGGTGCCTCAAGCCACGGACTTGGCGTCGTCTGAGCTGGTTTCTCAATGATGGACGCCGACAACCACAAAGTCATGTCCCCCAGTCCACTGGGATTGGTGGGATTGCAGGTGTGGGCGCCCCAAAGATGGTGGCGCTGACCCTGGCTCGGTGGCTGATGTCGGGCTTCTCCTGCCACGGTTTGTCGACGATGAAGCGGGGGTGGGCATTGTGCCGTGGCTTGGTGTGACACCCTGGATTTTGGCTACAGTGATCATTGTAATTAAGCACAGTGATGACCATGATCAGTGCCTAATCATTTTGCTAAATAGAATATGATCAAGTTGAAAATCATATCTCATTTCAAATTCCACTTCAAAAGGCCCTTGAATTTTATTGTGATAAAATAAAATTGCAATCAGCAAGGATAAAATGTTGCACACCTGTGAAAAATCACAAAACAAATGTTGTTGAGGAAAACAACATCACCTTGATGTTGGTATGGACCCCACCATCCAAAACAACACCAAATTGCATTTAAAAGTGCTCTTTAATTCTGTGGAAAATGCAAACAGTTTCCAAAAATCCCCAAACTTTTTGTGGCCATGTGGAATATTGCAAAGTATTTAATGGGCCATGTCACACATTTTTGCAGTGAAGAAAATTGGCTAAAAGGGAATAAAACAGAAGCTGTAAAATGAAACAGAAAAGGAAAAAGGAATTAAAACAGAAACTGGACTGTGCACTTAAGCCCATAGCTACAGTGCACAGCCCAGCCCGTTAGCGCCGTCGTCTCCCACCTCCCGTCTCTCTCTCTCTCGCGCGCTGTCGAGCAGGGAGGAGGCGCTCGCTCGCCAGCCCCCCCTCGCGAGATCTTTTGCCGCTGCTGGCGTGGATGGATAAGAACGGACCCCCACACCCCTCTGGACGCCTCTGTCACTCCTCTCGCTCACTCCCTCGCCCTCCTCCTCCTCTCCCGAGCGCCACCGCCGCCATGGCCGACGGCTAGTCGCGCCCACAGAGCCTCCCGTGCGTTGCCAGCTAGCCAGGAAGAACCACCGCGACCCCCTGCATCGTCTGCGCCCTGCCGTTCGAGCTCATCACCCCTACAACGACGAACACGAGCTTCTTCTTCCCCGAATCGCCGCCGCGCTCCGGCGACCGTTCCGGTACTCCAGGCCTCCCCCGAGCCCACTGAGCACACCTGCAGGACCCCTGTGAGCTCCTGCTCCTTTCCCCTCTCCCTCCTCGACGAATCCGTGCCCGTAGCGTCAGTTTTCACCGGAGCCCGAACGCACCTCCGCCTGAGCTCGACGCCGGCGAGTCTCCGGTGACCATTTGGTCCAACCGACGCCACCGTTCGACTCAGTACATCGCGTAGGCTCGCGTAGTGCCGTTAGATAGCTCGAAAGCGTGCTGGTGCTCGATTTGCCATCGACGCCCGAAGCTCGCCTTTGCCGCCGTCGACGTAGCGCTCAGGACAAGCCACCGCAGCAGCTCCCGATGGTTGGAATGGACGCGTGACGATGCCAGCTCGCGAACGCGCCAGGAGTTGCTCGATTTGGTGCGCCGTAGAGGATTCCCGAGCCCCGCCGTGTTCTCTGGTGCTCGCCGGAGCCCCTCCGGTGACCCAGCGCCGCCGCTGCCAACGTGGCCCGACTGGGGCCACTGCCAGGGACACTGGCAGCTTGGTCCCGCGGGCCCGGTTGACCCCTTTGACCGGGTCAACGTGCTGACTGGACTGGGGCCAATCACTGACAAGTGGCCCCCACCGTTTACTGTTAGGGTTAAATTAATTAAACGTGTTTAATTAGCCTAATGACCCACTGACAGATGGACCCCACTCACTAATTAATCTCTGTTTAGATTAATATAATAGTGGATTAACCCTTAGTCTATGACAAGAGGGCCCCACATGTCAGTTTGACCAGTCAGCTGAGACTGTTGACTGCTGATGCAGTGATGATCTCATGCTGACGTCATAAAGCATTTTTTGAATTAGTATTAAATCTGTTAATTTCAGAAATTGATTAAATCTTTGAAAATTCGTATAAAATAATCCGTAGCTCAGATGAAAAAGTTTTATACATGAAAGTTGATCAGAAAAATCCCACGAATCCGAATACGCTATCCGTTCGTCTGTCACATGCTCCTAGCATAGCAAACATGGAACTTTTCCCCTCCGGATCGTCTGTCGGATAAACCCAAAGACCCAGGAAATATCGTCAGATATTCTTCCGACCCGTCTGCAACGTGTAGTACTGCGTTAGTGCATGCCTAGCTCTGTATATTGCCATGTCATGCATCGTGTTGCATCTATGCTTTATATTTATTGTTTCTTCCCCCCTCTTCTCTCTGGTAGACCCCGAGACTGACGGTGCTGCCGGGTACGACTACACCGTTGACGATCAGACCTTTGCAGCAGAGCAGCAAGGCAAGCAAACCCCCCTTGAGCATTCCGATATCGCCTATTCCTTTTCCCTCTTATTCTTGCATTAGAATTTTGCTACTGTTTTAGTTAGCTCCTATTATGATGCATAGCCTGTTTTGATAAACTGTTACTATACCTGCAGTCATACCAACTGCTTAGTATAGGTTGATCAGTGAATCCCCAGTGACCCCCCTTAGTCTCAGTTGCCCCTGCTTCTTCATCGACGACTCGAAGACCCGAAGACTCGGTCAACCGACCGACGAGCCAGGCCCCTCACATCACCACACACCCCTTAAGTATGGCACTGCAGAGCTACTACCGAGTGCCGAGGGTGATACCTCACTTAGCACTCCCGGTGTTAATTCTGTAGCGTAGCTAATCGGTCGTGGGTATCGAGGGTGATTCCTCCTTCCCATTTATCGATAGCGACTCTTGTCATACACATACCTCGAGTGGGATCCATCGAGGGTGATTCCTCGGATTTCCACTTGGTGTATAAACACACAGTTACTTCAACTTGACTTTGTTTACATGTGAAAGACGAGACTGGAGGGACAGGCGGTACCACCCTGGTTGAGGTGGACCTAAATTCCCGACAGTCTTGAGACGGGTCGGCCCCAAGGGTACCCGTGTGTAATATGTGGTGGGATGTGCCGGTAAGGCATCCAAACGGTTATGTTGAGGCGTGGACGGGCAGGAGAGGCCCTTGCCACACATCCTCGAGTTGGGGTGACGGGACCGCACTTTATGGGTCACGCTTGCCCCGCAATAACAAAATGCTAATGGGTTGGGTATTTGATCTGAGTTGGGTCGTTGGCCTTTTTACGCACCAAACCATCGCGTGGGAGAAGTTATGGGTACTCAGCGTCGTTGTATCAGCCGAAGCTCTTCGAACGTCAGCAATGGAGCGGCGCACGCCGGATTGGACTGGATGGTACAGCTCTTGGACTGGAGTGTGCTAGGTCTGCTTCCGGCCGCCCACGCATCGTGCAGGAGCGCGTAGGGCAAGTGGGCCCACGACCCCTGTGTGCTTAGGATTTAGACCGGCGGGCTGGCCTCTTCGTTGAGCCTAGGTGGGGCGATGACGTGCTGCTATCCCGAGGCCGGGCATGACCCAGGAAAGTGTGTCCGGCCGGAGGTGATCAGGCGTGTTGGAAATGCGGTGCACCCCTGCAGGGATGAATAAACTATTCGAATAGCCGTGTCCACGGTAACAGGACGACTTGGAGTTGTACCTTGACCTACTACAACTATAATTGTGATTTAATTTGAAATGATTGTTGGCTCCGAGATTGCTTCCTCGCAGGGAGTCGAGGAAGAATCTCTGGGCGTGGTTACTTAATAAAATTGCTACAATAATATGACTATATATGAGATACCAGTCTACTCTCTTCTAATGCTGCAAGATGTTGAAGATGCTAGTCTTCGATAGGACTAGGCTTTCCCCCTATTCTTGCTTTCTGCAGTCAGTCCAGATATAACCCCATTCCTTGATACTGATGCATACTTAGCATAGTTCTGATGTCAGTCTTGCGAGTACTTTGGATGAGTACTCACCGCTGCTTTGCATTCTCTTTCCCCCTCGATTCGATTCTGCGTTCAGACGACGGAGCCCAGGAGATGGAGTACGCCGGAGACGACTACTACAACACCGCTGGAGCCTACTACCACGTGGAAAGTGCCGACGCTCAGGAGTAGTTAGGAGGTTCCCAGGCAGGAGGCCTCGCCTCTTTCGATCCGCTGCTTATGTTTGTGCTAGCCTTCTTAAGGCAAAACTTGTCTAACTTATGTCTGTACTCAGATATTATTTGCTTCCACTGACTCGTGCTTGTCGAGCTTTGTATTCGAGCCCTCGAGGCCCCTGGCTTGTAATATGAAGTTGTATGACTTTAATTTGTGTCTAGTGTTGTGTTGTGATATCGATCAGTGAGTCCCTAATCTTGGTCGTACGCATTGCGTGTTTGATTAGCGTACGGTCGAAATTGGGGGCGTCACAAGTTGTTATCAGAGCCGACTACCTGTAGGTAGCCCCCTTTCCAACTCCTTGGCCGAAGTTGAGTCTAGTACTTGAAAAACTTTTACTAACATAGTTGTGTGGCTTACGGGCCCACATCTCAATCGGGTGGTATTAGGATCTTTTATTCCTCGTCTATACTCTGGGTTCTAATCTCTCTTCTCTTTCGGGTTAAAGATTTTATTAACTCTAACTCTAGGTTCTCGTAACTACTCCTCCCGGAGAGCCCCTCACTTCAGACGATGGCTCGATTCATCAGAAGACTTCGGAGATACTCTCTGATGTTCTCTCGAGAACTTGTGCTCGTCGATTTTGCGATTCCCTTCCACCGTCAACCCCTATGGATGACTACATGCAATTGTCGCTCATACTTTCATATCCAGTGGCTCTTGTTATTACAAGGTACGTCGAATTATCTTACCGGAGATTCGTTCTTCCTCGGTTGATCATGTGTTTCTCAGAATTCTTTGAAACGCTATTCGATCTTCCGAAATCCTCAGTAGCCTTTTGCTCTTGACTTTTCTCACCTGCTTGCATTATGATTAATTCCATATGTCTAGCAATATTAAGTAAATCCTTTGTGATTTTCATTTGATTTTATTGATTCAAGCTGTGTGTGAATGCACGCAGTCATCAGTTATTTATCATAAATTATCCGTCCGGCTCAGACGTCTTTCCAAACATGGGTTGGTTCCCGACAAATCAACCTTGATTGATTGCCCATCTAAGTCCTTTCGTCTTACTTGTATTTGATCGGAACATCTGTTTCCGATACACCAATTGGGAAATCTTAATTCCTTTGGTTATTTAAGCATCAAATTATTTGGTTATTCTATAATCTGATGCCTTGCATTCTTTCTCCCTCTGATTGAGTACCGATACTCACATCAGCTCCGTTGTGGACCGCCAGACCCATTGTTGGGTTATTATCCGATAGCATCCTTCACATTCACAATTCTTGTGATGGTCTTCCCCTGATACATGATGCTATTGGTAAACTGTGTCTTCTCCCTCTGATAAGTCGTATCCAATGCTTTTGTCAGCCATGCTCTGTTGTCAAGCATGTGTTAATTACTCTTGAAGCTTGTGGTATATGTTCCTAAGATGCCCCGATGGGTTGGACCTATGCCTTCCTTAATTCGTGTGAACCCGACAGTTTTCACGAGTCATACTTTTCTGGTGTTTTGCCAGATAATCTTTCAAAACTACAAGTTCATCAAAGGCAAGGTGTAAATGGAAGGTGATGCATTAATGAAGTGGGAGTCGACCTTAAACCTTGTGTTCATGCCCATGGAAACGATGTTGATCTTATCATAGAAGCTTCTCCTTTCGTATAATCATTCATTGTATGATTTGATCTTGTATCTTTGATCTTGTCCTTTGCAATCGTGGTTCCGACCGTGTTGTTCTACTTTGATTTCGTTCTCAGACAAGTTAAAGTGTTTGTCTTCCACAGATCAATACACTAGTCTAACCTTTATTCTGATCTACCTCCGAGTTTTATCATTGGTATCTCGAGAATATCACGGAGCTATATAACTTTTTAGGAGCTCCTCATCAACTATGATATTTCACTGATTCCAGTTTCCTCGTGTTCTGAGTTGTGGGACACTCAGGGACACCGATATCTGAATCAAGTATGCTTTGCGATTCAACAACTCTTAGAATCTTCCTTGCTTATGATTTTGTACTCAATCATGTCTTTCCAAGCTGTTAGGTCCCATCATTATCGTCATGCTAGAGCTTGACCATGCTCATCTTGTTCGGAATGCTAAAGCCCGGCTATATGCTTTGAATGCGTTAAATGTGTCACCTCTTGAAGGGATTGAAAATATCCCAGTGGTCCGTGATTTTCAAGATGTCTTTCCAGAAGAACTTCCAGGGATTCCCCCTGTAAGAGCTGTCGAGTTTGTCATCGACTTAGTGCCAGGCACCACCCCTATTGCTAAGCGGCCATATAAGATGCCACCACATGAACTCCTTGAACTTAAACAAGAAATTGACAATTCGCTTCGTCTGGGTTTCATTCGTCCAAGTTCCTCTGCTTGGGGAGCACCTTCTCTCTTTGTCAAGGAGAAAGATGGTACGAATCGATTGGTTCAAGATTACCGTCCCATCGACCAAGCAACAATTCAGAACAAATATCCGCTGCCTCGGATCAACGATCTGTATGATCAACTTGCTGGTTCGTCAGTGTTTTCCAAACTCGACTTGAGGTTGGGTTACCATCAGATCCGGGTACGCGAAGAGGATATTCCGAAGACTGCATTCGTTACTCGCTATGGTTCATACGAGTACACCGTCATGTCCTTCGGCTTAACCAATGCCCCTGCAACCTTCTCTCGCCTGATGAACTATATATTCATGGATTACCTCGATAAATTCGTCGTGGTTTATCTGGATGATATCCTGGTTTACTCCAAGAATAAAGAAGAGCATGCTGAACACCTTCGTCTTATACTGGAGAGGCTTCGAGAGCATCAACTTTATGCAAAGTATTCAAAGTGTGAGTTCTGGATGGACGAAGTAACCTACCTTGGTCATGTGATCTCCAAGGATGGTATTGCGGTCAATCCTGAACGAGTTCAGGCTATTACTCCCCCGAAGAATGTCAAGCAAGTCAGAAGTTTTCTCGGACTCACCAGCTATTGCCGTCGATTTGTCGAGAACTTCTCCAAGATTGCAAAGCCCTTAACCAATCTGCTTCACAAAGGTGTTAAATATGAGTGGAAAAAAAAATGTCAAGAGAGCTTTCAGGCACTTAAGGACAAACTGACGTCTGCTCCAGTGCTTGCTCCTCCGGATACTCGTAAGGACTTGGTCATTTATTGTGACGCTTCGCGTCAGGGAATGGGCTGTGTCTTAATGCAAGAGCGCAGAGTGGTTGCTTATGCCTCTCGTCAATTGCGTCCTCTTGAAGATAACTACCCAGTTCATGACCTTGAACTTGCTGCAGTAATTCATGCACTGAAAGAGTGGCGACAATACCTTGTTGGAAATCGTTGTGAGATCTACACCGATCACCAAAGTCTAAAGTACCTGTTTACTCAACCAGATCTGAACCTCCGTCAACAGAGATGGATGGAGCGCATAGCAGACTACAATGTGGGTATTTCTTATACCCCAGGCAAGGCAAATGTAATGGCTGATGCCTTGAGCCGCAAGTCTTATTGCAATCACCTTCAGGTCACAAGGTTCACCCCTTTCTTCAAAAGGAATTCCGCAAGCTGAACCTCCATATTGTTCCTCAAGGTTATCTCACTCCCCCTCCTGAAGGGTCCTACAAAATGAACCTCCACGTTGTTTCCCAGGGTTCTCTTAATACCCTGGTTACTAAAGCAGATCTTGTGGACGTCATCAAGTGGATCCAGAAGTGTGACAATGAAGTCGAGAGGATTAAATTCGATCTCGTAGAAGGAAAGCCCTCACCTTTCACTATTGCTGAGGATGGCGCTTTGTACTTCAAAGGCCGCCTAGTGGTACCGAGTAAGGAGGCAAACAATGATATGACTCAGGAGGTCATGAAGGAAGCACATGACACTCCGCTGTCTATTCATCCTGGTAGTACCAAGATGTACCAAGACATTCGTCAAAGATTCTGGTGGTCTAACATGAAGCAAGACATTGCACGCTATGTTTCAGAATGTGACATTTGCCGTCGGATCAAAGCAGAACATCAAAAGCCTGCTGGAACTCTACAACCTATTTCTATTCCTGAATGGAAATGGGACCATGTTGAAATGGACTTCGTCACTGGTTCTCCCAGATCGCAGAAAGGTAATGATGCTATTCTTGTCGTCATTGACCGACTGTCCAAAGTTGCACATTTTCTGGCTGTCAAGGAAACTATTACTGCTAGTCAGCTAGCAGATCTTTACATGTCCAGAGTTGTTTCACTCCACGGTATTCCATTGGTGATTAGTTCGGACCGTGGCAGTTTATTCACTTCAAGATTCTGGGCAAGTTTCCAGGAAGCTATGGGAACTCATTTGTCCTTTAGCACCGCTTTTCACCCTCAATCCCAGGGACAAGTTGAAAGAGTCAATCAGATTCTCGAAGACATGCTTCGAGCTTGTGTCATTTCTTTCGGCAAGAAATGGGAGGAATCTCTCCCGTATGCTGAGTTCTCCTACAACAATAGCTATCAAGCTAGTCTGAAGATGGCTCCTTTTGAAGTGTTATATGGACGTAAGTGTCGGACTCCTCTGAATTGGTCAGAAACTGGGGAACGTACACTTATCGGTCCGGATATTATCCAACATGCCGAAGATCAAGTCCGCATTATTCATGCAAATCTGAAGGCTGCCCCAGTCTCGTCAGAAGAGTCAGTATGACCGTCATCACAAAGATATGGTCTATCAACCTGGCGAAAAGGCTTATCTTCGAGTCACGCCAATGAGAGGTACACACTGTTTCGGGATCAAGGGCAAGCTGGCTCCTCGATATATTGGTCCTTTCACTGTTCTCGAAAGGCGTGGTAAAGTGGCATATCAACTGGAACTACCGGCAAACCTTTCTCAGGTTCACGATGTGTTCCATGTGTCACAACTTCGTCGCTGCTTCAAGGATCCTATCCGAGCAGTGGATCATGATATGCTTGAGCTACAACAAGACCTCTCTTACAACGAGCAACCAGTCCGCATTCTCGATGAAACTGAACGTCGGACTCGTCAGAAGGTTACTAAGTTCTTCAAAGTGCAGTGGGCAAACCATTCTGAAGATGAAGCCACTTGGGAATGCGAAGATCATCTTCGTGCAGAATACCTCGGGCTCTTTCCTTCTACTTCTCGATTCTCGGGACGAGAATTCTTTTTAGTAGGGGAGAATTGTGACACCCTGGATTTTGGCTACAGTGATCATTGTAATTAAGCACAGTAATGACCATGATCAGTGCCTAATCATTTTGCTAAATAGAATATGATCAAGTTGAAAATCATATCTCATTTCAAATTCCACTTCAAAAGGCCCTTGAATTTTATTGTGATAAAATAAAATTGCAATCAGCAAGGATAAAATGTTGCACACCTGTGAAAAATCACAAAACAAATGTTGTTGAGGAAAACAATATCACCTTGATGTTGGTATGGACCCCACCATCCAAAACAGCACCAAATTGCATTTAAAAGTGCTCTTTAATTCTGTGGAAAATGCAAACAGTTTCCAAAAATCCCCAACCTTTTTGTGGCCATGTGGAATATTGCAAAGTATTTAATGGGCCATGTCACACATTTTTGCAGTGAAGAAAATTGGCTAAAAGGGAATAAAACAGAAGCTGTAAAATGAAACAGAAAAGGAAAAAGGAATTAAAATAGAAACTGGACTGTGCACTTAAGGCCCTGTTTGTTTGAGCTTGGGCTTCAGCTTTTGCAGCTTCTCCACTTTGGCCAAGAAGCCATAAAAGCTCCTAAATAGGTGCTTTTGGAGCTTTTATGGCTTTTGGAGCTAAATATTGTTATATTGATTCATCAAAAGCCATAAAAGCTCCAAAAGCACCTATTTAGAAGCTTTTATGGCTTCTCGGTCAAAGTGGAGAAGCTGCTAAAGCTAAAGCCCAAGCTCAAGCAAACAGGGCCTAAGCTACAGTGCACAGCCCAGCCCGTTAGCGCCGTCCTCTCCCACCTCCCGCCTCTCTCTCTCTCGCGCTGTCGAGCAGGGAGGAGGCGCTCGCTCGCCAGCCCCCCCCTCGCGAGATCTTTTGCCGCTGCTGGCGTGGATGGATAAGAACGGACCCCCACACCCCTCTGGACGCCTCTGTCACTCCTCTCGCACACTCCCTCGCCCTCCTCCTCCTCTCCCGAGCGCCACCGCCGCCATGGCCGACGGCTAGTCGCGCCCACAGAGCCTCCCGCGCGTTGCCAGCTAGCCAGGAAGAACCACCGCGACCCCCTGCATCGTCTGCGCCCTGCCGTTCGAGCTCATCGCCCCTACAACGACGGCCACGAGCTTCTTCTTCCCCGGATCGCCGCCGCGCTCCGGCGACCGTTCCGGCAACTCCAGGCCTCCCCCGAGCCCACTGAGCACACCTGCAGGACCCCTGTGAGCTCCTGCTCCTTTCCCCTCTCCCTCCTCGATGAATCCGTGCCCGTAGCGTCAGTTTTCACCGGAGCCCGAACGCACCTCCGCCTGAGCTCGACGCCGACGAGTCTCCGGTGACCATTTGGTCCAACCGACGCCACCGTTCGACTCAGTACATCGCGTAGGCTCGCGTAGTGCCGTTAGATAGCTCGAAAGCGTGCTCCCGATGGTTGGAATGGACGCGCGACGATGCCAGCTCACGAACGCGCCAGGAGTTGCTCGATTTGGTGCGCCGTAGAGGATTCCCGAGCCACGCCGTGTTCTCTGGTGCTCGCCGGAGACCCTCCGGCGACCCAGCGCCGCCGCGGCCGAAGTGGCCCGACTGGGGCCACTGCCAGGGACACTGGCAGCTGGGTCCCGCGGGCCCGGTTGACCCCTTTGACCGGGTCAACGTGCTGACTGGACTGGGGCCAGTCACTGACAAGTGGCCCCCACCGTTTACTGTTAGGGTTAAATTAATTAAACGTGTTTAATTAGCCTAATGACCCACTGACAGATGGACCCCACTCACTAATTAATCTATGTTTAGATTAATATAATAGTGGATTAACCCTGAGTCTATGACAAGAGGGCCCCACATGTCAGTTTGACCAGTCAGCTGAGACTGTTGACTGCTGATGCAGTGATGATCTCATGCTGACGTCATAAAGCATTTTTCGAATTAGTATTAAATCTGTTAATTTCAGAAATTGATTAAATCTTTGAAAATTCGTATAAAATAATCCGTAGCTCAGATGAAAAAGTTTTATACATGAAAGTTGATCAGAAAAATCCCACGAATCCGAATACGCTATCCGTTCGTCTGTCACATGCTCCTAGCATAGAAAACATGGAACTTTTCCCCTCCGGATCGTCTGTCGGATAAACCCAAAGACCCGGGAAATATCGTTAGATATTCTTCCGACCCGTCTGCAACGTGTAGTACTGCGTTAGTGCATGCCTAGCTTTGCATATTGCCATGTCATGCATCGTGTTGCATCTATGCTTTATATTTATTGTTTCTTCCCCCTCTTCTCTCTGGTAGACCCCGAGACTGACGGTGCTGCCGGGTACGACTACACCGTTGACGATCAGACCTTTGCAGCAGAGCAGCAAGGCAAGCAAACCCCCCTTGAGCATTCCGATATCGCCTATTCCTTTTCCCTCTTATTCTTGCATTAGAATTTTGCTACTGTTTTAGTTAGCTCCTATTCTGATGCATAGCCTATTTTGATAAACTGTTACTATACCTGCAGTCATACCAACTGCTTAGTATATGTTGATCAGTGAATCCCCAGTGACCCCCCTTAGTCCCAGTTGCCCCTTCTTCTTCATCGACGACTCGAAGACCCGAAGACTCGGTCAACCGACCGACGAGCCAGGCCCCTCACATCACCGCACACCCCTTAAGTATGGCACTGCAGAGCTACTACCGAGTGCCGAGGGTGATACCTCACTTAGCACTCACGGTGTTAATTCTGTAGCGTAGCTAATCGGTCGTGGGTATCGAGGGTGATTCCTCCTTCCCATTTATCGATAGCGACTCTTGTCATACACATACCTCGAGTGGGATCCATCGAGGGTGATTCCTCGGATTTCCACTTGGTGTATAAACACACAGTTACTTCAAATTGACTTTGTTTACATGTGAAAGACGGGACTGGAGGGACAGGCGGTACCACCCTGGTTGAGGTGGACCTAAGTTCCCGACAGTCTTGAGACGGGTCGGCCCCAAGGGTACCCGTGTGTAATATGTGGTGGGATGCGCCGGTAAGGCATCCAAAAGGTTATGTTGAGGCGTGGACGGGCAGGAGAGGCCCTTGCCACACATCCTCAAGTTGGGGTGACGGGACCGCACTTTATGGGTCACGCTTGCCCCGCAATAACAAAATGCTAATGGGTTGGGTATTTGATCTGAGTTGGGTCGTTGGCCTTTTTACGCACCAAACCATCGCGTGGGAGAAGTTATGGGTACTCAGCGTCGTTGTATCAGCCAAAGCTCTTCGAACGTCAGCAATGGAGCGGCGCGCGCCGGATTGGACTGGACGGTACAGCTCTTGGACTGGAGTGTGCTAGGTCTGCTTCCGGCCGCCCATGCATCGTGCAGGAGCGCGTAGGGCAAGTGGGCCTACGACCCCTGTGTGCTTAGGATTTAGACCGGCGGGCTGGCCTCTTCGTTGAGCCTAGGTGGGGCGACGACGTGCTGCTATCCCGAGGCCGGGCATGACCCAGGAAAGTGTGTCCGGCCGGAGGTGATCAGGCGTGTTGGAAATGCGGTGCACCCCTGCAGGGATGAATAAACTATTCGAATAGCCGTGTCCACGGTAACATGACGACTTGGAGTTGTACCTTGACCTACTACAACTATAATTGTGATTTAATTTGAAATGATTGTTGGCTCCGAGATTGCTTGCTCGTAGGGAGTCGAGGAAGAATCTCTGGGCATGGTTACTTAATAAAATTGCTACAATAATATGACTATATATGAGATACCAGTCTACTCTCTTCTAATGCTGCAAGATGTTGAAGATGCTAGTCTTCGATAGGACTAGGCTTTCCCCCTATTCTTGCTTTTTGCAGTCAGTCCAGATATAACCCCATTCCTTGATACTGATGCATACTTAGCATAGTTCTAATGTCAGTCTTGCGAGTACTTTGGATGAGTACTCACCGCTGCTTTGCATTCTCTTTCCCCCTCGATTCGATTCTGCGTTCAGACGACGGAGCCCAGGAGATGGAGTACGCCGGAGACGACTACTACAACACCGCTGGAGCCTACTACCACGTGGAGAGTGCCGACGCTCAGGAGTAGTTAGGAGGTTCCCAGGCAGGAGGCCTCGCCTCTTTCGATCCGCTGCTTATGTTTGTGCTAGCCTTCTTAAGGCAAAACTTGTCTAACTTATGTCTGTACTCAGATATTATTTGCTTCCACTGACTCGTGCTTGTCGAGCTTTGTATTCGAGCCCTCGAGGCCCCTGGCTTGTAATATGAAGCTGTATGACTTTAATTTGTGTCTAGTGTTGTGTTGTGATATCGATCAGTGAGTCCCTAATCTTGGTCGTACGCATTGCATGTTTGATTAGCGTACGGTCGAAATTGGGGGCGTCACACTTGGAAGCCTGGGCGGTGGTCCCGGGAGGTGATCCGATTGGTTGGCTCTCCGACGGGCGCCATGGCGGCGGCGGTGGCTATACCTTTTGGTCATGTGGGTGGCAAGAGGTGTAGCAACGGGTGGCTCGGGCGAGCCCTTTGTCTTTGGCAGTGGCGGCGACCCGATCTAGAGCTGGGGATCTGGACTCGTGGCGCCTCTCTTGAAGACCTCCTGGTGGCATGTGGGAGCTACTGAGCGAAAGCTCTACACTTTGTCGCCGCCGACAGCGACACTCGTGGGCGTCGTTATCTTCTTGAAGACGTCGTCGTGGTGCTCCTTTCCATGCTTGGGTTCCGAGTGAAAACCCCTGTCCGATGGACTCGACAACGGCGACGCCTGGCGCTGTACCCCTCTTGATGCCGTTGCCGCAGAGCTTAGGTGTACTAGGGTGTAGTGTGGCGGTGTTCTCAGGTCTTCCTGTGTTATCTTTCGGTCTCGTAGTCTCTTGCGGTGTGCGTTTCCCGATTATCTTGTGATCGGCTTTTTAAGAGGGTTACTTCACTATCCCGTATCGTTCGGTCGTATACTTTATGTGGATGTTGCTTTATATATAAAACGGGACGAAAGCCTGTTTCGAGGACGTTTGCATAGTTACGATTGCAAGCACATCAGACTAGCTAGTTGATTAAGGTACTTACATTTACACGGTGTTCCTTAAAAAAAGCTTGACAGAGAAGACCTATGGCGCGAACCATAAGATTAAACAGACTATTGCGATCATGACCGCTAACATTGGTGTCATGTACAAAACACAAGTCTACTCGTAGCTATAGTAAAAACAAGTCTTCGATCTACTAGAGTGGCCAGTTAACATAATCATATGACTAACAAAGTAACAAGTATCCATCTCGTGGTCCAGTCGCCTGATTATCATGTACTAGTAAACGTAAGTCTACCAGTAAACATAAGCCTTCTATATATCAGTGATCAGTTAACATGATCATACAACTAACAAGTACTATCTCCCTGTCCTGTCTCCTGATTAAAAAAGCACGTGCTTACACGAGACACAAGCTTCAAGGAGTCGTATTCGCTGTACAATTTGACCTTATACAACAAATCTGAAAGACAAACCGAAGCGAGTGCGAAAGATCACCCAGGGTTTTAGAGCACGCGCTGAAAGAGGCCTCGGACATCACTCAGCTACAGTGGCTGTGCCGGGCAATGGGTACCGATGACCCGTGCTGCACTGTTCTAGCTAGATAGCATCCTCCCAGTCCCAGTCCCAGCACTTAAAAAATCTTATCGCTTGAAGCATTCGCAAGGTTCCAAAATGTATGCTTTCTGTGACTAATATGTATTGCAATATAAGCAGATTAACCTACTCAATTATTTATGCTGGAAGTGCTTGTCAGGATATATTTTGCGTATATTGTTGTCAAGTATCTGGTGAACTTTGGGATAGGTAGAAACCTGAAGCTTATGCAATTATTGATGCAGTTACTGTAAAGTGTAAACCATGTCTTCCATGTACCCAACTAGTTCAGATGGTATCGTAGCTTCGGAGCTTTTTTTGTGTAGTCTTTATATGCTGCCCTTAATTCTCCAGGTATTCAACCTGTCTCGAAGCTTTATATAGTCCTCATCGCATTCCTATTCTCTTTGGTTTCTAGCTTCACCATGAGCCATGATCCCATGACAATCCTCTCAGCAATCTTCAATGTTTGATCATTCCTGTAGTTAGAGTGAGTTACTTGCCAAGTTTCTTGGTCAAATCAAAGGCTTTTTTCTTTTTTTGCTGAACGACAATGTGTGCCAACGCTGGTTCATTCAATATGAGAATGGAACAGGGACCTTGGCTCAGTTGATCAAAAGAGTTTAAGCTAGTTGAGTGATGTTGAAGTGTGGACATACATATTGGTTGACATAGAAAATGTTGTAGCACAAGGACAATGAAACCAACTTTTCGTACACCTATAGATGTGAGAGTCTACGGTGATATGGATTTGGGGTTGTCAGAGAAAGGAGACTAGTACGAACCGTGTGTGCACTAAACATTCAGCGTCCACAATTAAAGGTTTCACACATTCATCACAAAAATCTTCCTCCGTCCGGAATTAGTTGTTGCTCAAATGGATCTATCTAGCAGTGAAATATGTCTAGATACATATGTTTCAGCAACATCTAATTCCGAACGGAGGGAGTATATGCATATTTTGTACGAAGAATTGTGAACCAACAAAATGTTGGGCTAAAATATGTCTGTATTGTGCAAACAAATTGCTAGTACCTACATTTTCTTTCATTGAAGACACACAAATAGATATATTATATTTTTATTCAAACTTATAAGTGCATACTCTCCCATCATACATTTCAGTGATTCTACAAAAAAAATTGAACTTGGAAATACATGTTTGAAGAAGAATCAACACACATGGTCATTTTGATATTTCTAGGCCGAAAGCTACCTTTGTCCAGTGAGTAGACATGGATTTTTCAAACATTTCCTGATGTTTGAAACAAAACATAATGCACGATCACAAATTTGATCCATACACGATGTATAGGACAGGATTGAAGGTACTAGGTTCGTCTCTTAATATAGGTTGACGTAGGACAAACTGATCAACTTTTTGAAACATTTGCCACTAATATATTCCTTCCGAGTTAGTACAATTGTAGGCCACTAATATTTTCACCTTTTTCCTAAATGTAATCAACAATCTAGCCCTTTTTTTTCTCTCTAATAGCTCTTGAATAATGCACTCTTAGCACTTGAATCATGCAAAATTAATTACAATTAGTGGTACTTTACAATTGTAGATGGAACGAACACTGAACTATTGTTTTCCCCTTAAAAATGGCTTGCACTCATGGACAACAGAAATACTAACCAAGTCATCAACTACTCCTTCTACCTTATTCAACAGAAAAGTCTCACGCAAGATGATCTAGCTTGTGTAGAGTTTGAACAACAGGCCATTGTCTTTCACTTTCAACCACCTAGGGACTAGCGGTTAGTATCGATCGAATTAGGTAAGAGTGATTTGACCTTTATAAAGTCCAAAGGGGCTGTCATTTTATAGGAAATCGATAAGTTTGTGTCATAGTCATGTACTCCTACTGAGGTGTGTTGGATGGATGACCTGGTGATGCTGTAAGCAAAGTGTAAGTACTGATGAAACGGAACCGAGAGCCCCGGACAGAGAGGACATGCATGATAGCGCACATCATCGTACGTACGAGTGTATGACAGTATGTGTCTGTGGTTGCTGCAAGGTTTGTCAGAGGCAACTCTATTTCACTTTCAGAATATTTCTTGAGAGTGAATGAAGTAGTCTTTGGGTAGCAGTGTGAACTATCAAGAGCACTTTTCGAATGCCTATTAGTGTTCGTTTGGTTTGTTGGAGAAACGGAGGAAATTTTCTGCTGACGACACTGTATTCATTTGACTCGATTTAAAGGAGCAATTTCTCTTTCATTTTAGCTGTAAGGAGAAGACAATAAACTTCTACAATCCACACAGATATTTCTCAGTGTGCTTTGAATCTGATTTTTGTGTGCATTTTGAATCTGATTTGACTGTACTCACTATGGCTTTTGAGTTTTTATATATTGCGGCTAGTCAAAAAAATGAGATCTACGTAAGGCACGCATTATCTATTTTTTCTATTATGCACATGTGTTCTTACTGTATTAACGCGTGCTTTCGTTACAATGTTTCCACAGTTCTGTTGTTTGAAAAAGTCCTAATGAAAGCTATATCTTCTCTCAAGTCTCAGCAAATTTTTTTTCTTTTCTTGCCATTGTCTTCGCTTAAGCTACTTTCACCTGTTTGTGATGGCACATATCGCGACATTGACCTACTGGCTACTAAGAGCATCTCTAGCAGAACCCTTATAAGGCTAGCCCTTATAAAGGGTTTATGGTTCGCGTCTGCCCTTTTGTAATGGGCGAATTTGGCTGCGGCGGAGCAGAAACCTGAAACTGTAAATTTTGAAAAAATGTTTCATGCGAGAACTGAACAAGAAACAGTAGAGATGATCATACATAAAGTTCATCGATTACATATTGCGCATCGGCCTACCCTAACCCTAAACTAGCCAAAATGGGGCTCGTCGGAGCCCTGTGGGTGCGGCGATCACTCGTCGTTGTTGTCGGAGGTGAGGTCGATGTACATGAAGTCCTGCGCTTCGGCTTTACGGCACCACGCCTCCTCCTTCTCCTCGAACTCCCGCGCCCTGGCGAGGCCCTGCTCGAGCAGGACATCGTTAACCTCCTCGTCCCGCCGGCGGTGCTGCGCCACCTCCTCCTCCTCCCGCGCACTGCGCGCGAGAATTGCCGCCTCGATGGCGTCGGCCTCGAGGGGGGGGGGGGAGGTAGTCTTTCGGCCCGACGCCGCCGGCGCGCGGCCGCTCAGCCTCATGCTCCCTCTTCACCGCGCGGAGCGGCGGGAGCTCCTCTGCATCCCTCTTGAGCGGCGGCAGCGGCGTGCGCGAGCTGCACGCACCGGAAGAGCTACCCGCTCCGTAGGCAAGCCTAGTCTGCCGCCGGTCGTACTCCTCTGTCTCGCGACGGAGGAGGGACGTCGGCGGCTCAAGGCCTCGGTTTGTGTACCGCAGGGACGTTGAGCTCCACATCCCGCCCCACATCGTGGCGAATCGGTGGGCGGGACGGCGGATTTATGCCACCGACGACGAGAAATCAAAGGGAGGAATGGGAAATCGCGGACGACGAAGGGATAGGGTTTCGACCCATATCATGGCCGCGGACCTGGATATATACTGCGGGGGGAGGGGGGGCGTTTCCGGGCCACTGTAAAAGAATTACGGACCGGGCAGAATATACGGGTCTAGCATGGCCGAAAAATCATGCCAAACCCGTATAATCGCCGGAATTATACGGGCAAGGGTCGGCTAGAGATGCACTAAGCCTACAGGAGCTATACAGATCCACATGTAAGTAAGTACGTACTCCCTCTAAAAAAAAGTATATGTACTCCGTATGTTCGTGACCAGGGCAGTGAGGCGATGATGGGTGAGGCGATCCAGCCGTCTACCGGTGGCCAAGGCGCTGGACGCCGGCAGGTGGGTGGGCGTTTCTAGGCGCCGGCGGACGACGCCGGCGATGAAGACTCTGATGACGATGGGGGTCATGCCGCGGCGCGACCAGAGGTGGCGTCGCCGACACCTTCGGATGTGATCTGCGAGTCGTTTGAGGTGGGCTACTCCGAAGAGGAGGTCGCAGGCCTTGTGGACGCGGTCATTCCGCATGACGACCCGGCGAGGAGCGGGCAGCCGGAGTCGGAGAGGGTGGAGATGGCACGACGTGTCGCACATCGCAGGACGGCACCGACGGCGATCCGGCCATGGCAAGGACCTCTACCTAAGGTACGTCTACCGAAACTCACACTCTCAGATTTCTTGTCCGATTCATCTTGGACATTGGTTCAAAAGAAGAATAAGCGGAGAGGGCGGCCGGTACCGGCGCTGGCGCCGGCGAAGGGCTCGGCGGCCGAGATCCGATCAATTCGTGCCTGTCGTTTGAATTTACTTTTGGGCCGTGATGGACCTGCAGTGGCATCCGCGGCTGTCGTGGGTTGTATGATGGCTGGGTATGTGGCCCAGCCAACAGCCCAAAACGACGCCGCTGCTGTGATCGAGCCGGAAATCCCACGTACGTCGATCGGTGGAATCCTGGGAACGGAGGCGTGTTCTTCTAGGGCTCGTAGGAAGACTGCGAGGCCTGGGTTCCCATCGCTCGGGTCTGGACGAGCGGCCAGGGTGCGACAACTGACGGCGGAAGGGTCTTCGCCGCCGCTGCCGGGCATGGCTGGGCGCGGGAATCCTATGCCGCAGCAGCGACATGCTCCCCCGCAGTCTAGGGCGGAGCAACAACAACAACAGCCGCCGACCCGTGTGTTGCGGACTGCTGGCGCTGAGGATGGCGGCCAAGGGGCCGGCCGTGGGCGCGGGGGCTTCGCTGGTGGCAGGGGTTTTGCTTCGTACGCTGACAACCGGAATTCTGCTCGTGGAAATTGGGGAGATGACGGCTACGATACGTACGGTGAAGGGATTCACCGAGGTTCTTCCTCTACCGGAGGTGGCCGGGGAGACGGAGGAGGCTGGGGGTTTGATGGACCTCACGGCACTTTCGTCGAGGGAGCGTCGGGTCCTTCGCATCGTCAGCGGGGCGGTTTTCGTGGATACCGCGGGGGCCGGGGCGGTGGCAGGCGGCCTCCTCCTCGACGGTTCCCTCCTCCGCCGCTGACTGAACCGCCTCCCAAAATTGTGGAAGGGGCAGAGCCTGTGACGGCGCCGACAAGGCCCTCAACAGCTGCTGGGGCGGCTGCAGTTGCACCGGTGCTGTCCGGGGCGGCCTTGGAAGCCGTTAGAGATTTCGCCGATGTCAACATGACCAAGACGAAGGGTACTGCGGCTCGGGACGCTGGGTCCGACAAAGTGTCTGACAAATCTGAGGGAGAAAGATTAACAAAGTGGGCACGCAAGAAAGAGAAGATGAGCTATTACCGGTGTGGCGGACCGGGGCACTTTGCTGCTGAGTGTACAGTTGAGCTGTGTGATCTCTGCCGGAAACCGAAGCATGATCCGGGAGAGTGCCCGTTTCTCTTGGGACCGAAACCGGTGGTGACAATTTATGGGGCTTGTTGCCCGGAACTGATGTTTTTCGAGTCTCCCCGTTCTTCGTCGACTACACCGATTCCGGAGAGTTCCCGGACTGGGGTCATGCGAGTAACTCGTGGAATGATGACTGGAGAATAGGTGGTGCAGCGGCTGCGTGAGCTAGTGTCAGCCAGCTTCCAGTGGGACCCTGTCAGGCTTGATGAGCAGGTTTTCAGAGTGGATTTTCCTACTAAGGAAGATCTTGCGAGGCTTCTTACGTTTGGGATGAGCAAGGTTCCAAACAGCTCGTGCGTTCTTGAGTTCGAGCCTTGGACTCAGCAGGAACCGGAGGGAACTCCCCTACCTCAGCTTTGGGTCATGTTCTTGGGAGCTCCACAGGTGGCACTTGATGATGTGAGGGTCACTTGGAGTCTAGGATCTCTCATTGGTAAGACTGAGAAGGTAGACATGCCGTTTACACGATCGCATGGAGTGGCTCGACTGTTTGTTAGCGTCATCAGTATTGAGCATATACCGGACACAGTCAGATGGACATATGATGGCAAGAGTTTTATGTTGGATATTGAGATTGAGGAGAATGCCGATTTTCAGGAGTTGGCCAAGCAGGTCGACATGGATACTGATGAGGGGCACGACAGAGATGGGAATCTTCAGAAAGATCCCACTCAGAGAGATGTGACTGACAGGGGGGCGGCTCCACCGGCCAAATCGGCTGAGACTGGCAATAATAGGGAGCAGTCCAATGTACCTTCCTCATCTAAGCAGCTGCGGTTTGGATCTTTTGGTTCTTCCTCGGCTCCGGGCAGACTTTGGGGTGTCAGGGTGGAGCTTGATGATCCGGAGGAGCAGGAGCTACCTCCGCTTTCACCTCCTATGACACCACATGTATCCAGGACGCCTCCCTTGAGGGCGAAGGCCTCGCCCAGGGCGGCCGGGAATACTATAGGCTCATCTGTCGTTGCTCCAACCAGGGAGGACGGGCTGAGCAAGGTTTCTGCTTCACCACTTGGCGTCCAGGGGTCGACGGGTGCGGTTGGGATGCTGGCTGGCGGCCATACCCCAACTGGCAAGGCGACGACGCGGTCTCCTGGCGGTAAAGCCAGTTACCACCACTCAGCGAGTGTCGCGGCAGGGAGTGCCGCAGGTGGGATCTCTGGCTTTGCCGCGCCACTGATAGGAGGTCGCCCAGTGACCGACAGCGGGCCAACAGGCCCGGTTGGACAGGGGGCAGGTGGCCCCTCTCTGACCGTGCCCTCAGCTGAGGAGGTCGTCGCGTTCGGAGGTATCCCGGACCCAACGGCCGGGGATGGGCGGACGAGTCACCGGCTACAGGCTCAGCCGGATGCTGATGACTTGCTGATGGGCCGTGCCATGCGAGCGGCTAAGCTTCGTGACATCGAGGCGACGACAGGTATGGCCGTAAACACGAGCTGTTCTATCTTGCATTTTTCTGATGATGAAATTATTTCAAATGCAAATAAACTAGGGGTGTCTATGGGTAGCAATGGAAAGGAAATATCAAAATCTGTAAATGACCTTTTAGACTTAGAGGCCGAGAGGGCTATGGATATGTTGCGCAATATTGCGGCGGTAAAACCTATGAACGGTGCTGAGATTAATGAACTAGGGATGGGGGCTATAGAACGTCTATGTGAAGATCTTGTGCCATCATCTCTGGTAACTGAGGAGGATAATGACATCAGTACGGAGGGGTATGTGGCCCCTACGCAACCGAATGAGTGCTCACAGACAGTGACCGGTTATGCGGACCGAGTCGCTGGACAGGATAAGCCAAAACGATCCTGGAAGAGGAAGGTGTATCCTGTATCGGCAGTCCGCCGGAGTGCTCGATTCAAGACTACAAAGAAATTTCATGATGAAAGATGAAAGGAATCTTTTGGAATAGCAGAGGTCTTGCTGACTTGGCTAAAAGAAGATTTCTGGCGGAAATAACTCTTGAGCAAAGGCTTGATTTTATTGCTTTAATGGAAACTGGTAGAGATAATTTTACATCTCAGTTTCTAGGCACGCTCTCCGGTGGTATTGACTTTGACTGGCATTGTGTACCTCCAAGAGGAAGGTCTGGAGGGATCTTACTTGGGGTTAGGTGCGAGACGCTCGAAGTCCGAAGCGTGGTTTTGGGAGATTTTCCATCAAATTTAGAGTGCGCTCCAAGGAGGATGGGTTCCAATGGGCGCTAGTGGCGGTGTACGGTGCGGCTCAGCCGGAGCTCAAGATGGACTTTTTAGCTGACCTCATCCGAATTTGCGGGGACGAGAGGTTACCGATCTTAGTGGGAGGTGACTTTAACATAATTAGGCGAAGAGATGAAAAGAATAATGATAACTTTGATGGCAGATGGTCATTCATGTTCAATACAATCATCGAAAGTCTAGACTTACGAGAGATAGAGTTATCGGGAAGAAAATTTACCCGGGCAAACACTTTACCTAATCCAACGTTTGAGAAGTTGGATCGGGTTCTTACTAGTGTGGAATGGGAGCAAAAATTCCCACGAGTGACGGTGCGAGCGTTGTCCAGGGTCATATGCGATCATACCCCATTGTTTGTTGACTCCGGGGAGGCAACCCACGTGGGTAACAAGAATGCTTTCTCTTTCGAGTTGGCCTGGTTTGAAAGAGAAGGATTCATGGACCTTATAGCTAGAGAATGGGCGAGGGTCACGGGGGGAGGATCGAATGTTGATAAATGACAAAATAAAATTAGACATCTAAGGCAGTTCCTACGGGGCTGGGCAAAGCATGAAAGCGGCGTTTATAAGCTGGAGAAACAAAGGCTTCTCGAACTTATAAATGAGCTAGATATAAAAGCTGAATCCGTGCTGTTGGATGACAACGAGAGGGCATCAAAAGCGGAGGCAGAACATAATCTTAAACAGCTCCTCAGAGAAGATGAGTTGAGATGGGCACTTAGAGCGAAAGTGCGTCAAGTAGTTGAAGGGGATGATAACACCCAGTTTTTCCATCTGATAGCTAATGGAAAACATAGAAAGAAGAAAATTTATCAACTCGAACAGGATGAGGGTAGAATCGTTGGGCATGAAAGCCTAAAGTTGTACATCTCGGAATACTACAAGAAACTTTTCGGTGCCCCAGAGGACAACACAGTGTCCATGGATGAGCAGTTGGTCGGTGATATTCCTCAGCTCGGGACGGACGAGAATGAGATATTAACTGCACCGTTTACGGAGAAAGAGGTGTTTGATGCAATATCGCAAATGAAGAATAATAAGGCACCAGGGCCGGATGGGTTTCCAGCAGAATTTTATAAGAGATGTTGGCACGTTATTAAGGGTGACCTACTTCCGATGTTTCAGGACTTGTTTGATGGGCACTTGCAGCTATTCCACCTAAACTTTGGGAATGTTACGTTGTTGCCAAAGAAGGAGGGGGCGGTGCGTATTGAATAGTTCAGACCTATTTGCCTTCTTAATGTGAGCTTCAAAATATTTACTAAGGTCGGGACCAATAGATTGACACAGATTGCGCATGTTGTGGTGCAACCTAGTCAATTGGCGTTCATGCCAGGTAGAAACATTCTGGAGGGTGTGATTGTCCTACATGAAACCCTTCATGAAATTCATTCGAAGAAGCTAGATAGGGTTATCTTCAAGGTGGATTTCGAGAAAGCATATGATAAAGTAAAATGGCCATTCCTACAACAAGAATTATGTATGAAGGGTTTTGACGAGCTATGGAGGAAGCAAGTCGAATCATTTTTACAAAAAGGGAGTGTTGGAATTAAAGTTAATGATGATATTGGTCATTTTTTCCAAACTCACAAAGGTCTTCGGTAGGGAGACCTAATGTCCCCAATCCTATTTAATGTAGTTGCAGACATGTTAGCAATACTAATAGGAAGGGCTAAACAGGAAGGCCTGGTAGGTGGATTAGTACCTCATCTAGTTGAGGGTGGGGTGTCCATTCTACAATATGCTGATGATACTATTCTCTTTATGGAACATGACATAGCGAAAGCAAGAAACATGAAACTCAAACTCTGCTTATTCGAACAGTTGTCGGGTTTAAAAATCAACTTTCACAAGAGTGAATTGTTTTGCTTTGGGAGAGCCAAAAAGAATAAGAAGATTATAAACAGCTGTTTGGATGTGAATTGGGAAGCCTACCATTCAGCTACTTGGGCATACCTATTCACCATCGTAAGCTATCAAATAAAGAGTGGAAGTGTATAGAGGATCGATTTGATAAGAAACTGAGCTGCTGGGAGGGTAAGCTTCTGTCTTATGGAGGAAGGCTAATCTTGATTAACTCGGTTCTTACGAGTATGCCTATGTTCCTCTTGTCCTTCTTTGAGGTACCGGTAGGGGTATGAAAAAGATTGGATTTTTATCGATCCCGCTTCTTTTGGCAGAGTGATGAAGTTAAGAAGAAATATAGACTTACCAGATGGGACATTATATGCAGACCCAAGGACCAGGGAGGTCTGGGGATTGAGAATTTAGAGGTTAAGAACAGATGTTTGCTTAGTAAGTGGCTATACAGACTATCTGTAGAGACAAAAGGGATGTGGGTACAAATTTTACGTAATAAGTACTTGCATTCTAAAACCTTAGCCCAGGTCACTGTTCGACCCACTGATTCTCCATTCTGGAACGGTTTGGTGAAGGTGAAGGCACAATTTTTCCATAGAACTAAGTTCATTATTGGAAACGGAGGGTCAACGAGATTCTGGGAAGATACGTGGTTGGGGGAGACGCCCTTAGCCTTACAGTATCCTGCTCTGTATAATATTGTGCAACGTAAAGATGCGTATGTTGCCACAATATTACAGTCAAGTCCTCTAAATATTCAGTTTCGACGAGCTTTGATAGGACATCATTGGGAGGAGTGGTTGCACTTAGTCAGAAGACTCATGGATGTTCAGCTATCGGACGAACCCGATAAGCTTCGGTGGAAGCTAACAACGTCCGACATATTTACAGTAAAATCGATGTACCTTAACCTTATTGACACAACTGCTATCTCCAAGTCGATTCATATTTGGAAGGTCAAGGTTCCATTGAGAATCAAAGTCTTCATGTGGTTTGTTCACAAGAAGGTCATTCTCACTAAGGACAATTTAGCAAAGCGCAATTGGCCGGGAAGTACGCGATGTAGCTTTTGTGATCATGAGGAAACCATCAAACACCTTTTTCTCTATTGTCCGCTAGCAAAACTATTATGGCAAACTGTTCGCATAACTTTTAATATCATCCCTCCAGATAGCATTGACATGCTATTTGGTACATGGCTAAATGGAGTTGATATAAATACCGCTAGACATATTCGCATAGGAGTGTGTGCACTTCTCTGGGCTATATGGAACTGCAGGAATGACATAGTTTTTAACAGACAAATACATATAAATTTTTTGCAGGTACTACACAGGGCATTGGCGTTAATCCGTACGTGGTCGTTACTCACTCCTGCGGAAACCAGGGAGCCTTTGGTTACTGGGTTTGCCCGGTGGGAGATGGTAGCGCGGGATATATTCAACCGGTTTGGATGGCGGTCCAGTAATAGGATAGATGGTTAGGCATCTAGGCCTATTTTCGCCGGTTGTGGCATTATTTGTGTTTTACGAATTGTGTTTTTTGCTCCTTTAGAGCATGTTCGAGACCGCAGACTATTTGTTTTTCTATCATTAATAAAGAGGCCGTATGCATCATGCTGATGCAGAGGCCGGAGGTAATCCTCCTTTTCTAAAAAAAATGTTCGTGACCAGGGGATATTGCTGAACAGAACGTATACACATGGAAATTCCAGTAGTACAACGGAACTTTGAATAACACCCTAGTTGTGGAGGAACTATCAATCCTACTGATACGGAAGCTTCACTTGCAGAAGACGGCGTCGATACGTGGGAACCGATTGAGCCGCCGTCGACGCCGCATTGTCGATCTGCGCTGGCGACCGGAAGAAGGCCCGTGGCTGACGTGGGCGACGTGCTAGCCGTTGCAAAGGTCGAACGGTTTGCCGAATTTATTTATTTTGAGGGGGGTTCGCCGATTTGCTGTCGAATTATGGAAGAAATATGAATTTTTTAGGAGAACTGGGAGAAATTAATTTCAGGGCGGACGCGCCGGGGACCTCCTATTTGGCGACCAACGCGCCGAATAGGCAGGAAACAGGCACCCCGCTCCCCACTCGAGTTTTTGGACCGGCCCATGGTGCGGGGCGGGACACCCCTGTTTTATCCACTTCGTTTTTTTGTTTTTGTTTTTTAATAATTTGGGATATATAAAAAAAAGCGAAATTTAAAATAAAAATATGTTTGAGGAACCATAAAATTTCCCTGAATTCAAAATAAGTTAATGATGTTGAAAACAATTTGGGCAATCATGAAATGTTCATAGATTCATAAATAGTTCACGATTTTGAAAAAAAAATGTCTGCATATTCAAATAAATTCATCATTTTGAAAAAGAATGTTAAATCAAAAACTGTTTGCATATACAAAAAATATTCCTGAATTTGAAAAAATGGTCACGAACTAAAAAAAGTTCATGGATTTTTAAAAAATGTTTACCAAATTCATAAAATGTCCAAGATGTTAAAACATTGTCCACAATGTTCACTGAATTTACAAATATTGGTGAATTTGAAAATTGTTCATGTATTCCAAAAATGTTTCTAATAACAACAGAAAAATGTTCATAAATTCTCAAATTATTCATATAATCAAAAAAGTATGTTCGTGTATTTCAGAAAAGAAAAACCCAAATTTCAAAACATTGTTCACGGCGTTTCCAAAAAATTCATAACTCCAAAAAAATTTATGTAAAAAAATGTTCTTAAATTCGGAAAATATTCAACATTTCCAATAAATCACGATTTTGGAAAAAATATTCATGATTTTGAAAAAAAATGATAATTTGAAAAACGTTCATGATTTCAAAGGAAAAATCACAATTGTAAAAAATATTCATGAATTTGGAAGATGTTTACAAAATGAAAAAGTAAAAAGTAAAATATAGAAAAAACTAAAAGAAAGGAAAAAGGAAAAGAAAAACTGAACATGAAAAAAATAAAACAAAAAAATTAAAAATGGAAATTGAAAATTAAAAAGGGGAAATAGAAAAAAGGGAAAACAAAAACAAAAATAGGCTTGTTCAAGGAAGGTTGTAGAATCTTCCCATAATCGGTGGGAGAAAACCACAATGGAACGACCTGTATAGAGTATATGGCTCACGACATAATGCGCGCTAGGTCACTTTTGAGCGGCCTTTGCGCCAAATAGGAGAACACTTAACTCGAGGTTACCTCTTGCGGGGACCTTTAGAGGTCACTTTTGATGCCTTGGGAGCACGTCAAGTGATGCGGCCAGCCGCTGTTATGTGTCGCATGCTGAACGCTTCTTTGGGATTTTGCTTTTTCTTTAATATTTTATATACGTTTTTAGGTTTTAGAAGAATGTTTTTTTAGAATTTTGGTTTTCGTTAGATTTTCCTAGGTTTTGGAGGAAAAAATGGCTTTTTTGCATAGAAAAAACCTTGTGCTTCCATGATAAGCACATATTTGCTTTTCGTGGAGGCACGTATTTGCTTCTGTGAGAAAGCATAGTTGTCCTTCTCGAGAAGGCAAAAAATTGTGCTTCCACAAGAAGCAAATATATGCCTCTCAACAGATTTACTTCCGTGATAAGCATAACTGTGCTTGTCAGAAAAACAAAAAAAATGTGTTTTCACGAGAAGCACATATTTTGCTTCTCATGGAGATACATATTTACTTTCACGAGAGGCACAATTGTGTTTCTTAGAAAGAGAAAAATATGCTACCACAAGAAGCATAGATGTTGGCTTCTCGTGAAGCCACAAATTTGCTTTTGCACGGTTGTTTTCCTTGGGGAAAAACAATACTTCCACAAGAAGCACATATTTGCGTCTCATGTAGTCATATATTTGCTTTCGTGAGAAGCAAAATTGTGTTTCTCAGAAGGGGGAAAATATACGCTTTCACGAGAAGCACATGAAAAGAGTGAAGAAAAAAAAATCGTGCTTCCGGCTCTTGGTTTTTCCCCATTTTATCTCATTCGATTTTTTTGTTGCAGGTTTTTCAGTTTTTAAGTATTTTATATTATTTTTTGTTTTTTGGGTACATGCAAAAAAGTATTGTTTTAAGATTTGATTCTGGTCATAGTTTTTCCAGGTTTTTTCATAAAAAAATTCATTGAAACCTATTAACATGAGATCTAGTTTCAAAGATCTCGACGGGAGAAATCCTATAAAAACAGTTAGATATTTGTATGCACGGTTTATCTCCAATACTATTAAAAGAGCAAATTAGAATTTTTATACAACCATCGAAACAAGTGTACACTGAACAACCAGGAGCCTCCAATCTAATCCACCCAGTGAAATCCAATAGTCTATATTTTTCCAATGGTCTACCACCTAATCAGACAGTTCATATTCAATGTTCTACCGGCAAACTCCCTCGCGTAGGTCCTGCTTTGATCCAGGGACGGATTCAGGGGGGGGGGGGGACAAGGGGGGGCGAGACCCCCCCCCCCCCAACGATCGTGTCATCCCGTGTAGCGATGGGTTATACGCTAATCTTTTTTGCCTGCGCACTTGTCCGTAGCTTGATTTGCCCCCCCTATCTCTTGGGCCTTTGTTAGTAACGTGAAGAATCAGCCCATCTGCTCATGTACAGTCCATTGGCTACAGGCACAAAATCCACAAACTGCCCAACCTAATCCACGAACAGGCCATATCCACGAATACCTTAGTTAGTTGCAGAACGGAGCCACGATTACGCACGCACATATCGTCGCCTCGTTTCCAAACCGCCGTTGCGATCGAGACGGACGCCTATTGCGATCGGATATCTCATCTCTCCATCACGCAGCTATGGAGTAGCGGAGAAGGGAAGCGGACGCCGCCACGCCAGGACAGGCCGGTGTTGATCCACGGAGACGATGCCGGTTGCCAGCAGACCGGGCACACGGATGAGCAGCAAGCCAGCAACAACATAAGGGGAGAAGGTAGTTGATTTTCACATCAGATTAGTTCGTGCCTTTAGAAAGTACTATAGAAGTATAATCACACAGACTATAGTCATTAAGAACAACTAAGGTAGGTTCAAACAAGGGGAGAAGGTAGTTGATTTTCACATTCCCAATTATTTACTTCTGCTTATGAAAACATCATGAAGAAGACCAAGAGCAGAATTAATTCATATTTTTTCAAACTAGTAGGTTCGAACTCCCAGCCATCAAAACCAGGGACGGATTCATGGGGTCAAAGGGGCCAGTCTCCCTGTACCACTCTTCTTTATTTGCTTCCACATAATCGCATGCTTTCCCTGGTTCTGGTTTTGGGACTGGGTTAAATCAGTGAGGTCCATCTCGCCGATTCCAACAAAAATAATGAGATAAGGTAATGTATTATATACCCATGTTGCATTACTATAAATTATTATTTCCTGAAATTATCTTGTGTTTCTAGCGTTGTGAGTTTATTTTGTCATTTATCAATTTTCTTTAAGTTTTGATCATGTGATTGCAATGAATAAAGAAGAAAGGGCATGTTTGCACCATGACATCTCCATTAGACCAGACCCTAAGATTTTTTTTACAACATAGCCGTTGCTCACGAGACTTAGTGTAAAACCTCGCCCCCCCTATGTCCAAATCCTGGCTCCGTCCCTGCTTCGATCCCTCGATACCTTGTATCCCCAAATCACGAAACATACCAAAACCATCATGCTAAATGATATCCTTCCTTCTCCAGAAAAACAACAGGAGGCGAACTAGAGGCTCATGGCTCCCACCGGTGAGGTTGTGGTTTCTCGTCGCCTCTGTGTGTCTTATAGGCAGGGAAGGAATCAGGGAACCTGGATGGGTTGTATAGTTCTATGATTTTATTTAGGTTCTTGGCGGAAGTGAAGATCGATCTAGGGAAGGGCAACGCTGACGTTCGAGAATAAGTCCCTCCATTCCTCTCACCTTGCGAGCGACATCAACTCTAGTGTTGTTGCCAGATCAATGGGGCGGTGTGCTCGGGTTCTGGTACCCCAGCTGCCTGGTGCCCTGGTTGTGGAGTTGGGGGATGGACGTCCATTTTCTCGATGTCCTGCGGTGATGAAGGTACATTCGTACAATTAACTTCTATACAAACGGTTTTAAATCCCTTTCCGCGACGTAGTTTTAAACCATCGTGTTGCCCCTGTGGGCGATAGGGGGTCACTCACACACGACCAAAATAAATCGTCTGCGATAGGGGCGAGCAGGTGCTGATGATTTCCTGAAGTAGTCGTATGCGAAGTCATGGACTATCCCACATGTTACACCTTGACGTTGACGTTAAATTTGTGATCCACCAGGCATCCGAGACGATTAAACAAATATGCTCGTGTGCAAAATATGGATATCACAAACATTTAATCTACCGACCTGTTTGCGATGGGTAGATTATCACACATAGTTAGAAACTGCATAATGTGTGCGATGGCTCTATTATCACCAACGTGTTCATTTAATAAGTGTGTGTGATAGTTACTCCTATCACACACGCGTTTCATATGTGAACCGTCTTCTTTTCGTCCTATATTACACACACACGGGTTTGAAACATTTGTAGTATTGCTGCCAATCACACATGCATACGGTGTGGAAACGTGTGTGGTATTGACGACAATCTACACACATATAATATGCGACTGTGTGTTGTACCATTGAGAATCGCACACGTTATTCTTCAAAGAATCGTGTGTAATATTTTTTTTCATTGCACACACTGTTTTCTTTCAAACCGTGTGTGCCATAATTTATTACCTAATAGTTATTATTATTTTCGTTAATTTAATATTCGAATTGGAAATTCAAAATTTGAATTATGAAGTGTGGAATTGAAATATTTCACATCCATCAATACATACACTATTTACAATGGTTCAATAGCCAATGAATAAATTAAAATCTCGGTACAATATGTTCAATAGTTACATAATTTAGCACAAGATTAACTATGATGAACCACAATATATATGGTATTAGAGGTGGTAAAGGTGAGAGAGAGAGAGTTGTAAATCCTTTTGGCTGACGTTGATGTTAAAGAAGCGGAATGCCCACAATGTGCGCTCCTCCATGCCAAAGGCATGCACAATTTTTGTCCAATCCCTTGTGATGACCGCCCGCCAATCCTTCACTGCCTTGAGAAAGACTTCAAGACCATTATCATGGTAGTATGAATTATATACTTTAACCTTCGTTGCCTCCACTCCGGTCATGCAGTTTGCAAGGTAATCATGAGTAAATTGCTTCAGAAACCACCGAAAAGAGAAAACTTTCAGATATTCATGTCTAATAGAGTAACTTGTTGTGGACGGAAAAATAAGGCAACCGATTACTTACCATCCTAAGTTCACTTTTGTCTTGGATAAAGTGTAAATAAAGAATTTAATTTCCATCACCCGTCTCTTTCGTCTAACATTTTTTCTTAGTTTCCTCACTTGACCCTTGTTGATGAATATCTCATTGCCCCATACACAAAAAGGGTCGAAGCGTGAATCAGTACCACTGACATATGTACCTAAAAGCAACAAGTAAATGTTAGAAGCTAAACTACAGTTCCACAAATGATGCAAAATACTATAAGACATTGGGACGCAACTAACCTCGACGGTAAACAACAGCATCGCCCATTGTGGTCATGCATAAGTACATGGAAAAGCATGTTAACTACAACATCATTAACATCCACCAAAAATAACAAATGACAATTAAACGACAACATCTCCAATGATATCTTCATTGTGAAGAGTAGCACGGTAGCAAAGGGACAGAGTAAACAATGGATGCAAGTGTTCACTACAACAGACTTAACAACAACCTAGCATACATATTGTAAGTCTGTAACTGGTATTAGTGAAATTGAACTGGGCAGTTCATACTTGAACATCACAGTGTGCATTATTGAAATAAACAAGGCACATGTTCACCACACACAACCTAATATAGCCATTGAAACTGGTACTGGTGAAATTGAAATTGACAGAGTTAAACATCACAAGGCAAGTGCTGCAAGAGAAGAGAATGGTCCGGTTGTCTAGAAAAAGGTAGGGAAAATAGCTACGACGAGTTAGGCGTGTTTACAACAACATGCTTAACACATCAACCATACAAAACATAGCCATTGCAACTGGTATTGGTAAAAATGAACTGGACATTTCATACTTGGTAAATCCCGAGGGGTGGTTGACAAGGCACTTCATCTCGGCCAGAATCCACCCCAAGTCGGAGGCGTCAGAGGCGAGGTGTTCCTTCGGGTCAAAGCGTAGGTCAGTACCGCTGACATATGTACCTACAAGCAATAAGTAAATGTTAGAAGCTAATAAGCAATTGCACAAATGATGTAAACTACTATAAGACATTGGGATGTAACTAACCTCGACGATAAACAACAACATCGCCCATTGTGACCTTGCGTAAGTACATGGAAATGCATGTTAACTACAACATGGTTAACATCCATCAAAAATAGCAAATGACAATTAAATAACAACATCTCAAATGATATCTTCATTGCGAAGAGTAGCATAGTAGCAAAGGGACAGAGTAAAAATAGATGGAACTGTTTAGTACAACAAGCCTAACAACAACCTAACATCGGCATTGTAAGTTTGTAACTGGTATTGGTGAAATTGAACTGGACACTTCATACTTGAAAATCACAATATGTATTACTGAAATAAACAAGGCACATGTTAACTACAGACAACCTAATATAGCCATTCAAACTGGTAGTGGTGAAATTGAAATTGACGGAGTTAAACATCGCAAGCCAAGTGCTGGTAGATTAGAGAATGGCTGAGTTGTGTAGAAAGAGGTAACAAAAATAGTTAAGATGGTTAGGCGTGTTTACTACAACAAGCTTAACACATCAACCATACAAAACATAGCCACTGCAACTTGTATTGATAAAAATGAGCTGGACAATTCATACTTGGTAAATCCCGAGGGTTAGTTGCTGGGGCACTTCATCTGGGCCAGAGCCAGCCCCAAGTTGGCAACATCGGTGGCGAGGGGTTCCTCCGGGTCGAAGTGTGGACCAGTACCGCTGACATATGTACTGATGTCTACTATGCAACCTTCTTCTTGTAGACTCGTGTTGGGCCTCCAAGCGCAGAGTTTTGTAGGACAGTAGCAAATTTCCCTCAAGTGGATGACCTAAGGTTTATCAATCCGTGGGAGGCATAGGATGAAGATGGTCTCTCTCAAACAACCCTGCAACCAAATAACAAAGAGTCTCTTGTGTCCCCAACACACCCAATACAATGGTAAATTGTATAGGTGCACTAGTTTGGCGAAGAGATGGTGATACAAGTGTAATATGGATGGTAGATATATGTTTTTGTAATCTGAAAATATAAAAACAGCAAGGTAGCAAGTAACAAAAGTGAGCAAAAACGGTATTGCAATGCTTGAAAACTAGGCCTAGGGTTCATACTTTCACTAGTGCAAGTTCTCTCAACAATACTGACATAATTGAATCATATGTATATCCCTCACGTGCGACAAAGAGTTCACTCCAAAGTCACAAATAGCGGAGAACAAACGAAGAAATTATTGTAGGGTACGAAACCACCTCAAAGTTATCTTTTCCGATCAATCTTATGAGCTATCCCTATACGTGTCACGAACAGCCCTAGAGTTCGTACTAAAATAACACCTTAAGATACACATCAACCAAAACCCTAATGTCACCTAGATACTCCAATGTCACCACGAGTATCCACGGGTTTGTTTATACGATATGCATCACACAATTTCAGATTCATCATGTTCAATCCAACACAAAGAACTTCAAAGAGTGCCCCAAAGTTTCTACCGGAGAGTCAAGACGAAAACATGTGCCAACCCCTATGCATAGATTCCCAAGGTCACGGAACCCGCAAGTTGATCACCAAAACATACATCAAGTGGATCAATTGAACATCCCATTGTCACCACGGATATCCCATCGCAAGACATACATCAAGTGTTCTCAAATCTTTAAAGACTCAATCCGATAAGAAAAGTTCAAAGGGAAAACTCAATTCATCACAAGAAGATAGAGAGGGGAAAACTCCATATGATTCATCTATATTAATAAAGCTCACGGTACATCAAGATCGTGCCATCTCAAGAACACGAGAGAGAGAGAGATCAAACACATAGCTACTGGTACATACCCTCAGCCCCGAGGGTGAACTACTCCCTCCTCATCATGGAGACCGCCGGGATGATGAAGATGGCCTCCGGTGATGGTTTCCCCCTCCGGCAGGGTGCCGGAACGGGCTCCTGATTGGTTTTTCATGGCTACAGAGGCTTGCGGCGGCGGAACTCCCGATCTAGGTTTCTTTCTGGGGGTTTTGGTATTTATAGGAATTTTTGGCATCGGTCTCACGTCAAGGGGACTCCCGAGGGGCCCACAAGCCAGGGGGCAAGCCCTAGGGGGGGGGGTGCCCCCTAGGCTTGTGGCTGCCTCGGGACTCCTCTCCGGTATCTTTTTGCTCCAGTATTTTTTATATTTTCCAAAAATATTCTCCGTAAATTTTCAGCCCATTCCGAGAACTTTTATTTCTGCACAAAAAGGACACCATGGTAGTTCTGCTGAAAACAGCGTCAGTCCGGGTTAGTTCTAATAAAATCATACCAAAATCATATAAAATTATTGTAAACATGGCATGAATACTTCATAAATTATAGATACGTTGGAGACGTATCAGCATCCCCAAGCTTAATTCCTGCTCGTCCTCGAGTAGGTAAATGATAAAAGAAATAATTTATGAAGTGTGAATGCTAGCAAGTGCACAAGTTTGATCAATGATAATTCCAATCACTTTTTCTAGCATCAATATAAACCATAAACAGTAGCTCATCTCATAAAACTTCTCATGATCAAGTAACAAGCTATTCACATGTTAAAGTATAGACCAGAAAGTTTCTTGAAAACTAACAAACCATATTCCTAGTCATCGAACAATTGCAATTCATCTTATTTTCTGGAAGGGTCTATGTAAGAGCTTTGATTTAGCAAATTCCACATACTCAACTATCATATAGTCTTCCATGATTATTGTCACTCAAAGCATATTTTTAGAACAAATAGCATCCATCGAACACAGAGAAAGATAGGGGCTTAATGTTTCGCCTCCCAACTTATTTGTCATAAAGATACTTGTCAACAATAATAATTCATGATCAAATATATTTGTGTGGATATATATGTCTAGATCATTCCCCAACACATGACGCTTGCCAAGAGAAAAAGGCGAAATATAGGAAGTGGTGAAGATCACCATGACTCTTAAATAAAGGTAAGTACTAGAAAGTAAAATATAGGCCCTTCGCAGAGGGAAGCATTGATTTGCAAAGGTGCCAGAGCTCGAGCTTTTAAAATAGAGATGAATAATAATTTTGAGCGGTATGCTTTCATCATCAACATAACAACCGAGAGATCTCGGTATCTTCCATGCTAGATACATTATAGGCGGTTCCCAAACAGAATGGTAAAGTTTTTACTCCCCCTCCACCAATCAATCACACTCCACGGCGAGCCAAATCCACGGGTACCGTCCATACAAACAACAATCTTGGGGGAGTTTTGTGTCATTATATTTTGATTTGATTTTTGACCATGGAACTGGGCATCCCGAATACCAGCCACTTTCTCGTGAATGATAGTGAATCAACACATATCGTGAGAATAACCCACCTAGCATGGAAGATACTGACAGCCCCTAGTCACTATATGAGCTATTCGGGCATACAAAACAGAATATTATTTGAAGGTTTAGAGTTTGGCACATGCAAGTTTACTTGGAACGGCAGGTAAATACCGCATATAGGTAGGTATGGTGGACTCATATGGAACAACTTTGGGTTTAAGGCTGTTTGGATGCACAAGTAGTATTTCTACTTGGTGCGGAAGTTTTGGCTAGTATGAGGTGGAAGCAAGCACCACATGTTGGAGGATCCATAACAATATAACTTCTATACAAATATACCCAAACATAACTCATTAAGTTGTCTTCCTTGTCCAATTTTAACTAATTTGCTCGAGTTTGAAAATAATTAATGAGCTCACAATCATAGAAGATGTCCAAGATAGTATATTTATATGTGGAATCTCTCTTCCTTCAATATTCTTTCATGAATTGTTCAAGTGACCAATGCGGTGTTTGCTAACTTTCAATAAATTTTACCACCTAAACTTATTATGTGTGAAGTCATTACTCCCCATGGGATAAGTATATGAAGCATATTTAATTTCAGATTTATGATATTCAATTCATTCAACCATTTACTCATAGGATATAAGTGAAGCACGAGAGTGAATGACAAACTACTCCAAAAAGATATAAGTGAAGATCAATGAGTAGCCAGCAATTAAATAACTATGTGAAGACTCTCTCATCTAAGAATTTTAGATCTTAAGTATTTTATTAAACAGCAAGCAAAAGAAAAATATCACTCCAAGAATAGCACGCATCATGTGAACGAATAAAAATTTGGGCTCAACATAGGCTAACCGATAATTGTTGATGAAGAGAGGTGGGATGCGTAGCATCCCCAACCTTAGATGATTGAGACTTCTTGAAATATTTACTTGGGGTGCCTTGGGCATCCCCAAGCTTGAGATTTTGTATCTCGTTCAATCCTCTCATATCATGGTTTCACCTATTCTCAAAAACTTCATCCACACAAAACTCGAAAAGAACTCGCGAGATAGGTTAGTACACATAATAATAAATCAACTCTTTATGTACTGCCAATACAAGTTGCATAATAATTTTCAAACATAATTTACTGTTTACTATCGTTTCCACAATTTATATCTACCAATATAGGCTATGAAAACCATAGGATAAGTAGATAACAAAACTATGACAGCAATCTGTCCAAACAGAACAGTCAGTAGCAATATATTAAACCAGTGTACTTATGTACCTCAAAAAATTATGAAAATTTAGGACATGCTATAAAATTTATATGACAATACTGTGTAAAAATTTCAGAAACGTTCCACATTCCAGTAAAATATGAAAATTCAAACACTACAGCAAAAGTTTCTGTTTATACACAGCACACATCAAACATGCAATTCAAGCATCCTAAAAGCCAATTCTTGGAACTTTTTATTGAAAAACAAGATTATAAATAACACCTAACAGAGAACAACAAAATAAAATGATGCTCCAAGAAAAACTCATATTATGTGACGAATAAAAATATAGCTCTAAGTAAGATATACCGATAATGTTGAAGACGAAAGAGGGGATGCCTTCCGGGGCATCCCCAAGCTTAGGCGCTTGAGTCTTCCATGGATATTAACTTGGGGGTGCCTTGGGCATCCACAAGCTTAGGTTCTTGTCACTCCTTATTCTCCTCATATCGGTGTCTCACCCAAAACTTGAAAACTTCAATCACACAAAACTTAACGGAACTTCGTGAGAAGGGTTAGTATAATAAATAAAGATAATTCACTTAGGTACTGTCAAGACAAGATTCATAATTGTTCCCACGTCATACCTACTGTATTCTATCATTCCCATAATTTATATCACTCAATATAAGCTATAGAAACACTAAAACAAGTAAACTATGCATGCAAAACAGAATCTGTCAAAAACAGAACAGTCTGTGAAGATCTGTAGCGTAACCATACTTCCCTGTCTCTAAAAATTCTGAAAAATTAGGAAAATCTAGGAAATTTGTATATCAATCATGTGTAAAAAAATAAGATCAAAATCACGGTCCAGTGAATTTACAAAATTCCTGGACTGAGAGCAAAAGTTTCTGTTTTTGCACAGAATCAAGTCAACTATCATCCACACTATCCCAAAGGCTTTACTTGGCACTTTATTGAAACAAAAGCTATAAAACATGATTATACAGTAGCTTGATCATGTGTACACACACAAACAGAAAGGAAAAGTGTTGGGTTGTCTCCCAACAAGCGCTTTTCTTTAATGCCTTTTAGCTAGGCATGATGATTTCAATGATGCTCATATAAGAATAGTAGTTGAAACATGCAAGAGAGCATCATGAAGCATATGACTAGCACATTTAAGTCTAACCCACTTCCTATGCATATGGATTTTGTGAGCAAACAATTTATGGGAGCAAGAATCAACTAGCATAGGAAGGCAAAACAAGCATAACTTCAAAACTTTGAACACATAGAGAGGAAACTTGATATTATTGCAATTCCTACAAGCATATGTTCCTCCCTCATAATAATTTTCAGTAACATCATGAAGGAATTTCACAACATAAATATCACATAAAGCATTATCTTCATGATCCACAAGCATAGAAAATTTGTCACTCTCCACATAAGCAATTTTCCTCTCATTCATAATAGTGGGAGCAAACTCAACAAAATAACTATCATGAGATACTTGATTGGCATAACCACTTTGAATATTAAAATCATGATGACAAGTTTCATGGTTACTATCACTCTTTATAGCATACATATCATCACAATAATCATCATAGATAGGAGGCATGCCATCATCATAATAGTTTTGCTCATCAAAACTTGGGGGACTAAAAATATCATATTCATCAAACATAGCATCCCCAAGCTTGTGGCTTTGCATATCATTAGCATCAAGGATATTCAGAGAATTCATACTAACAACATTGCAATCATACTCATCACTCAAAGATTTAGTGCGAAACATTTTAATAACTTCTTCTTCTAACACTTGAGCACAATTTTCCATTCCATCATTTTCACGAAAGACATTAAAAAGATGAAGCATATGAGGCAACCTCAATTCCATTTTTTTGTAGTTTCCTTTTATAGACTAAACTAGTGATAAAACAAGAAACTAAAAGATTCAATTGCAAGATATAAAGATATACCTTCAAGCACTCACCTCCCCGGCAACGGCGCCAGAAAAGAGCTTGATGTCTACTACGCAACCTTCTTCTTGTAGACTCGTGTTGGGCCTCCAAGCGCAGAGTTTTGTAAGACAGTAGCAAATTTCCCTCAAGTGGATGACCTAAGGTTTATCAATCCGTGGGAGGCGTAGGATGAAGATGGTCTCTCTCAAACAACCCTGCAACCAAATAACAAAGAGTCTCTTGTGTCCCCAACACACCCAATACAATGGTAAATTGTATAGGTGCACTAGTTTGGCGAAGAGATGGTGATACAAGTGTAATATGGATGGTAGATATAGGTTTTTGTAATCTGAAAATATAAAAACAGCAAGGTAGCAAGTAACAAAAGTGAGCAAAAACGGTATTGCAATGCTTGAAAACTAGGCCTAGGGTTCATACTTTCACTAGTGCAAGTTCTCTCAACAATACTGACATAATTGAATCATATGTAAATCCCTCACGTGCGACAAAGAGTTCACTCCAAAGTCACAAATAGCGGAGAACAAACGAAGAAATTATTGTAGGGTACAAAACCACCTCAAAGTTATCTTTTCTGATCAATCTTATGAGCTATCCCTATAAGTGTCACGAACAGCCCTAGAGTTCATACTAAAATAACACCTTAAGATACACATCAACCAAAACCCTAATGTCACCTAGATACTCCAATGTCACCACGAGTACCCACAGGTTTGTTTATACGATATGCATCACACAATTTCAGATTCATCATGTTCAATCCAACACAAAGAACTTCAAAGAGTGCCCCAAAGTTTCTACCGGAGAGTCAAGACGAAAACATGTGCCAACCCCTATGCATAGATTCCCAAGGTCACGGAACCCGCAAGTTGATCACCAAAACATACATCAAGTGGATCAATTGAACATCCCATTGTCACCACGGATATCCCATCGCAAGACATACATCAAGTGTTCTCAAATCCTTAAAGACTCAATCCGATAAGAAAAGTTCAAAGGGAAAACTCAATTCATCACAAGAAGATAGAGAGGGGAAAACTCCATATGATTCATCTATATTAATAAAGCTCACGGTACATCAAGATCGTGCCATCTCAAGAACACGAGAGAGAGAGAGAGATCAAACACATAGCTACTGGTACATACCCTCAGCCCCGAGGGTGAACTACTCCCTCCTCGTTATGGAGACCGCCGGGATGATGAAGATGGCCTCCGGTGATGGTTTCCCCCTCCGACAGGGTGCCGGAACGGGCTCCCGATTGGTTTCTCGTGGCTACAAAGGCCTGCGGCGGCGGAACTCCCGATCTAGGTTTCTTTCTGGGGATTTTGGTATTTATAGGAATTTTTGGCATCGGTCTCACGTCAAGGGGACTCCCGAGGGGCCCACAAGCCAGGGGCGCGCGCCCTAGGGGGGGGCGCCCCCTAGGCTTGTGGCTGCCTCGGGACTCCTCTCCGATATCTTTTTGCTCCAGTATTTTTTATATTTTCCAAAAATATTCTCCGTAAATTTTCAGCCCATTCCGAGAACTTTTATTTCTGCACAAAAACGACACCATGGTAGTTCTGCTGAAAACAGCGTCAGTCCGGGTTAGTTCTAATAAAATCATACCAAAATCATATAAAATTATTGTAAACATGGCATTAATACTTCATAAATTATAGATACGTTGGAGACGTATCATGTACCTACAAGCAATAAGTAAATGTTAGAAGCTAATAAGCAATTGCACAAATGATGTAATACACTATAAGACATTGGGATGCAACTAACCTCGACGGTAAACAACAACATCGCCCATTGTGGCCCTGCGTAAGTACATGGAAATGCATGTTAACTACAACACGATTAACATTCACCACAAATAGCAAATGACAATTAAACGACAACATCTCCAATGATATCTTCATTGCGAAGAGTAGCACAGTAGCAAATGGACAGAGTAAAAATGGATGGAACTATTTATTACAACAGGCCTAACAACAACCTAACATAGGCATTGTAAGTTTGTAACTGGTATTGGTGACATTGAACTGGACAGTTCATACTTGAACATCACAGTGTGCATTACTGAAATAAACAAGGCACGTGTTACGGACAACCTAATATAGCCATTCAAACTGGTACCGATGAAATTGAGTTAAACATCGCAAGCCAAGTGCTCCTAGAGCAGAGAGTGGCCTAGTTGTCTAGAAAAAGGTATGGAAAATAGTTAAGATGGGTTAGGCCTATTTACTACAACAGGCTTAACACATAAATGATACAAAACATCACTATTGCAGGAATGCCTAACACTTGCGGGTGCAAAAAGGCCAGCAATGGCGGGCCAGTCTCCGAGGTCCACCCGCCACCTGCCTTCTGCCACTTCTAACATGCCACCAGTGGCAGGCGCCCACCAGTGGTAGCCCATGAGCAGTGGCGGGCGTTGGTTCCTGCCCGCTACAGGAATTGAACGCTGCAATGTCGGGCATTTTTGTACCGCCCGTCACATAATTTTTTGCCCGCCATTGCTATTCTTCCATGCCGAATTGATAGTATTGCAATATATTGCATCTGGATCATATCATAAATTGCATTTCATACATAATTCAGGTTTGAACATTGATCCATGTACAAGCACCACATTACAATGATGTTAGATTAATGAAAAGTAGTAGTTATAAAGCAAATGTAACAAGTGCATTACAAGAATAAGCATCTATATGTGGATCATCACATTATTAATGGTTTGACGAGTTATTTAGAAGTGAAATTAGTGTCAGTTGATGTTCAACACATAAAGCGTTAGTAGAAGCCGCAGATACTACATGAATTAGTAGTTGATGGAACGGACGGGGACCAACGAGCCGCTTGCTTTCGAATAGGAGATTTGGCCTCTCGAAGAGCCCATTGAACTACCTGACCCGACATGGGTATGGTGGTTGGACTCAGACCCGACCATATCCTCAACCTCTCATCTGTGTTTGCCTCTGTAAGGATGCACACTGTGAGGTCATTGAACCACCTCTCTGCCTTCTTCTGTATCACTGGATTAGAACACCAGGCCATTTGAACACTTTTGACCCAAGCTAAACTCTCCTCCCTGAGGTGCTCTGCTCGGTACTTTTCCCCCGTCCATAGATATTGCTTCTCCATGTCCGCCGCGGAGACCCCCTCCCACAATTCTTCTGGTGGTCCCATCTGTTATTTTTAGCACACAATAACATTCAAAATATATACATATAGAAAAGATCACAAGGTAAATATATACATATGGAAAAGATCACAGGGTAAATATATAACCATATGACACACGTACACATAAACTAGAGATCACAAGGTAACAAGCATTGTGTCATGACATAATTTATATATTTAATGTTTTTCTAGATTATAAAGGAGCATATATATCGCCATTTTGATGTTTCATTCTCATCTCTCGTTCTTCTTCACTCTCTCCCGTGCAGTAGAACATCCACTCATCCCTCGCTACATGGTGATTGACGATATTCGTGACTTTGCCTATTGGGTATATGATCATGCATTCCTAAGTTGCTTCTGTTGCATATGTTCTGCTTGCTTTGCCTATTGCTTAAATTTTTCTCAAACAAGTGCATGGTTACAAAGATAGCTACTACAATTGGTTTAAGAAGAGGAATGAGGCAGATGATGATTACTCCAAGTTCATGCGAAAGAGAGGGCCAATGTTGAAGTAGGCAATGGTGTAGGTTAGATCGGGTTGTGTGGGCTGAAGAACTTCACAATCTTCATCCATCGTGATTGTGGTGTTGTTTTTATTTTGTGATCACTGTTAACGTATGTAACATTCAAAGAAAAAGCCCTGGTTTGGGGGCAAAATACATGCATGAACTCGGGTACATATGAACTCACTTCGAAAAACACATTTTTAAATGCTAATTTTTTTCTGAAAAAGAGTTCACACGCATATTTCCATGTTCTATTTGCGCACAGAAAGTTTCACAAGAAAATAATTTTTTTGGCTTGTGCAAAAAAGATAATAAGATGTGTCGTGAAACGCTATTTAGAAGTACTGGAGTTTTCCTTTTTGCAGAGGCAATTTTTCTTTTGCGAAATTTTGTTCCACACATACATTTTAAAAGGCATTTAACAAAGTGGGTTCATATATACCTAGGTCCAGGTAGTGCCTACTCCACGTTAGGGTGATAGATGATAAGCTCACCATATATGGACACGGTTACTACATCAAGACCAATGTGTGCAAACAAACACCGCGTAGTGCATCAATACATCCCAACGCAAGAAACCAAACGCTAGGGGAGGAGTTGGTTCCTTAAGGGCATCTCCAACGGCAACCCAAAAATTTCCTCCCGCATCCGTCCGTGGATAGGGGGACCACTCCGCGGACACGGATGCGGGAGGACGACATCCAATGCTAACCGCATGCAGTTTGATACGTCTCCGTCGTATCTACTTTTACTCGCACTTTTGCCATTGTTTTGGACTCTAATTTGCATGATTTGAATGAAACTAACCCGGACTGACGCTGTTTTTAGTAGAACTACCATGGTGTTGTTTTTGTGAAGAAATAAAAGTTCTCGGAATTGGACGAAACTTTTTGGAGATTTATTTTACAATAAATAAAATTACTGGAGCCAAGAACCATCGGAGGGGGAGCCCTGGCTGGGCACGATAAACTAGGGCGCGCCAACCCCCCCCCCCCCCCGGGGGGCGCGCTCTGGTGGGTTGTGCCCACCTCGGGGCCCCACTGACCCTAATTCCGACGCTATAAAATCCTATTTTTGGAGAAAAAATCAGAGAGAAAGTTTCATCGCGTTTTACGATACGGAGCCGCCGCCACCTCCTATTCTTCATCAGGAGGCCAGATCTGGAGCCCGTTTGGGGCTCCGGAGAGGGGAATCTTCGGTCTTCGTTATCACCAACCCTTCTCCATCGCCAATTCCATGATGCTCCCCACCGGGAGTGAGTAATTCCTTCGTAGGCTTGCTGGTCGGTGAGGAGTTGGATGAGATTCATCATGTAATCGAGTTAGTTTTGTTAGGGCTTGATCCCTAGTATCTACTATGTTCTGAGATTGATGTTGCTATGACTTTGCCATGCTTAATGCTTGTCACTAGGGCCCGAGTGCCATGATTTCAGATCTGAACCCTTTATGTTATCACCATTATATCTATGTTCTTGATCCGATCTTTCTAGTCATACGCACCTATTACGTGTTATGATCCGTAAACCCTGGAGTGACAATAGTCAGGATACTTTCCGGTGATGAGCGTAGTTTGAGGACTTCATGTATTCACCGTGTGTTAATGTTTTGTTCCGGTTCTCTATTAAAATGAGGCCTTAATATCCCTTAGTTTCCTTATGGACCCCGCTGCCATGGGAGGGTAGGACAAAAGATGTCATGCAAGTTCTTTTCCATAAGCACATATGACTATTTACGGAATACATGCCTACATTACATTTATGAGCTGGAGCTAGTTTTGTGTCACCTTAGGTTATGACTGTTATATGATGAATATCATCCAACGAGTTCACCGATCCAGTGCCTACGAGTTTTCCACATATTGTTCTTGCTAAGTTACTACTGCTACTGCTATTGTTACAATTACTACAAAACTATTGCTATCACTGTTACCGTTACTGTTACTGCTACTACTGCTATCAAAACTATCATACTACTGTGCTACCGATCACTCTGCTACAGATATTTAATCTCCAGGTGTGGTTGAATTGACAACTCAGCTGCTAATACTCGCAAATATTCTTTGGCTCCCCTTGTGTCGAATCTATAAATTTGGGTTGAATACTCTACCCTCGAAAACTGTTGCGATCCCCTATACTTGTGGGTTAGCAAGACCTTTTTCTGGCGCCGTTGCCGGGGAGCATAGCTATATTTGTTGAGTCACTTGGGATTTATATCAATTGATCACTATGAAGAATCCGAAGGATCCAAAAACCAAGATTTTTCCCTCTAAGACGTGGGGAGGTAAGGAACTGCCATCTAGCTCTGCACTTGATTCACCTTCGGTTATGAGTAAGCTTGCAACACCACCACATACTATTAATCCTGATATGTCGCAAGTTATTGATGATGCTACTTCTGCTATGAATGATGCTTATGATGATGCTAGTACCATGCTTGATGACAATGTGCCACCAGGTGAATTTCTTGATGAACAAATTGCTAGAGCTAAAGAGAATGAAATTATTGAAACTGATGAGATTGCTGAAACTGATGATTATGAAGCACCTATTAGACCTAGCTCTCCTAAATTTGAAATGCCTAAGATACCTGAAGGTTATGTTATGGATGAGGAGACAACTAGGGAAATCCTTTCTTGTAAGGATAGAAATGATCTTAAGAAATTGTTACGCAAGTATAAGGAAAAGACTTTGAATGCTAGAATGAAATGTGATCCTAAGTTTGCTACTTCTCCTATCTTTGTTACTGATAAGGATTATGAATTCTCTGTCGACCCAGAGTTAATTACTTTGGTTGAATCTGATCCTTTCCATGGCTATGAAACTGAAACTGTAGTGTCACATCTTACTAAGCTGAATGATATAGCCACCCTCTTTGCTCATGATGAGAAAATTCGTTATTACTATATCCTCAAATTATTTCTGTTCTCATTAAAGGGTGATGCTAAGACATGGTACAATACTCTTGCTCCTAGTTGTGTGCGTAGTCTCCAGGATATGATTTACTACTTCTCTGAAAAATATTTTCCTGCTCATAAGAAACAGGCTGTCTTACAGGAAATATTTAACTTTGTGCAAATTGAAGAAGAGAGTCTCCCACAAGCTTGGGGGAGGCTTCTCCAATTGCTTAATGCTTTGCCTGATCACCCTCTCAAGAAAAATGAAATACTTAATATCTTCTATCATGGACTAACGGATGCTTCTAGGGACTTCCTAGATAGTTGTGCTGGTTGTGTTTTCAGGGAACGAAGTGTTGAACAAGATGAGGAACTATTGAATAATATATTGAAGAATTATGATGACCGGACTCTCCCTGAACCACCGCCTAAACCCACTTCGAAGAAGAGGGTATCTTATTTCTCAGTCTCGAAGATATGCAAGAGGCAAAGAAATGTATGAAGGAAAAAGGTATTAAAGCTGAGGTTGTTAAGAATTTACCACCTATTGAAGAAATACATGGCATTGACACACCACCACCTCCACAGGTAGTAGAGGTAAATTCTTTATTAAAGTTTGATGAAAGTGATATCCCTTACAATAAACATCCTAGTCAATGCTTATATGAGTTTGATAACTACATTAGGAAACAAGATCACTTCAATGCACATGTTCTGAAACAATTGAAATATAACTCTGATATGATTGCTCGCTTGAGTGACTTGTTCTATGGTTAGAACCCAGTTAGAACAAGTCGCTAAATATAAAAAAGAATTGCTTGATGAAATGAATAATAATCTGAATGATTTTGCTGCTAGAGTAGTAACTAGAGGAGGTAGAATGACCCAAGAACCACTCACTACCGCAGGATGCTGCTAACGCGACACATCAATCAGAGAACCTTCGACGAAACTGTTTGCGATCCATCAATCGCATACGGTATAGTTCAAGCTCCGACGCCAATGACGAAAACCGTGCGCGATGAAGAATGAGCAAATACGGTCCAAAAAATAGTTGCGTGTGTGATGTGTTGCATACAGTTTGTTCTTATGAATTGTTTGTGATTATGGAAGATAACATAAACGGTTAACAAACTATATATGTGTGCGTAGTGCGGCATACAGTTCACTCGGACAAACTATTTGCACTGATCCAGCAGAACACAAACGAGTTAGCCTAAGAAGGCGTGTGTGATACCCAGCAAACAGTTCATTCATCATAATTGTGTGGGAAGACCAATAATAACCTAAACGATTCATCCTGACAAACGTGTGTGTTGTGGGTACCCGGCAAACAGTTCATCCATCAGACCTGTGTGGGAAGACCAACAATAACCCAAACGATTCATCCTGACAACCTGTGTGTGTTGTGGACACACGGTTGCTGCTAATAATTGTATGAGATGTGATTTTCTCTGTTTGCACAACATCTATATGCTCTATCTACAGAACACCAACATTATTGTTGCATAACCAACTTGAACATACAGTTACATAAGTGACTACACAACACATGTACATTCCTCAATATAAATTTACAAGAAGTAGACGATCACCAAATCATACTGTTATTCTGGCGACGGTTGTCGACACTACTCTGCTTGTGGTTATCCCTCGCCGTTTGCAGGAAGGAGGCACTTCCTCATGTCAATGATCCTCCTGTACATCTCGTAGCTGGTGTACGCGTCCTTGGCCGCGTACTTGATGTGTTGTTCATCCAGTTCGTTCACCCAGGCCGTGTGCCAGGCAGTCTTGTACTTGTGGCACTCAGCCTTCATGTCTCTGTAGTAGGGGTCGATGATGGCCGTGGCGAGGTCAACCAGGGAGTCCTTTTGCTTCTTCTTATCGCCGCCCCAGACCCTGTACTGACCTTGGATGTTGACAAGCTTCTGGCAGGACAAGCCCGAAGTCTTGAGCACCTTTAGATCGTTGGTGGTGTCCACCGTTGCGAACTTGTAGTCGGGGCTGTTGACAAACCTGGCGAAATGCTCGCAAGGCCTTGTGGCCAGGCAGTAGTGGTAGACGAGCACGTGATGGCGCATGCACAACTGGGCGACGGCAACCTTCTGATCATGCCCGGCACGACCGCTGGTGTACTCAAGGTCAAAGCCGACCACTTTGTACTTGTCATCCTCAGCAAGCAGCTGCTCCAATGTGTTAATTGAGTTCACCACCACGACCGGGTAGTTGGTGTACACCATCGACCACCGAGAGGTCCGTCTTCCTGATGTGTGTGTCCACTTTGACAATTTTGGCGAACTGCCGCTCGGCGCCGGCAGCCGCCATTGGATCCGCACGGGAAGGTTGAAGCGATGAAGAGATGTGCATCCTCTCTGTATTATTTGCCGTCGTGATTTGCCATCGTGGGTGTGCTCCTTGGGTTGTGTGGCACAATCGGAACGTGGAAGAGACAAAGGTAAATGGCCGCATCAACCGCATGGCAGTTTTTGCAGCGCTTAACTGCATGGTGGCGCCGGGAGCGGCGCAACCGCTTGCATACGGCTCCCCGAACGTGCCTGATCATTAGCGCATGGACGCCGGCAGAGCGGGCGCGCATGGACGCGAGCACAGCGCGCCGAGGCCGCATCAACCGCCTCATGCGTACATTCATTCGCGACGGTGCGTACAGAACGACTGTTTGCTTTGTAATAAAACGCAAACAGTGTTTTTATGATTAACCGTCTGCGTACTTGTCATTTCTCCCACCTCCGTCCCGTCTTGTCACCACATTGCCGCACGAGGATTCCAGTGCACACTTTGGGAGCGCACAACGTTTCTTTTGGGCTTCCCGTTCCCGCTCAACCGCGCTGGAACGCGCGCAAGCTTCCATTTCCCGTGCAACCGCGCTGGAACGCGCGCAAGCTTCCAGTTCCTGCGCAGGAACGCACGCAAGCTTCCCGCCCGGCTCGCCTACTTTATAAACCCTCACGGCCGGCCTCTGCACATCGCATTCATCCCCTCCCTGCCCGTAGCTTTCCAAGTTTGCTACTCCCCCAATCGCCAATGCCACCTGTCCATCGTCGTCGCTCCACCACTCTGCCAGAGGGCAGCTCTAGCTGGGAGGCTGCACCACGTCGACGGCGCAGTACCCATAAGCGTGAAGTGCCTGTGGCGTCCTTGTTGGTTGTGCGCACGGCACCCACCACACGCTCCTCCACATTTTCCCGAAGGCAGCTGCTGCCGGCGACCGTCGTCGCCCCCACCCCATCGCCGGGCGCCGTTTTCGCCACCCCACCAGCTTCCTCCTTGGCCGCCACCACACCATCGTCCGCCTTGGCAGCCACCCCATGGTCAGCCGCCGGGGCTATCACCCGCTCCGCCACCGCGGCCCGAAGGCGGGAGGAGGAGGAGGCTTTTGCGTTAGTGGCCTAACGTGCTACATCAACTTCCTATATGAGGAGGAGGAGCGCCAGGTCGAGCACGCACTGAGGCTCACCGCCGCCATGGCCGCAGCAGACGCCGCAGCTATGGCACGGAATGAGGAGATCTATGCCGAGTCCCGCCGCTTCGAGGAGGCGCGTCAGGAGCGGCGGCAGCCGACGAAGTAGACTCCTCCAGCTCGTCGGTAGGCTTCTCCTCCTCTGCCTCTTACTGAACACACTCGGCAGAGGAGAAGGCTGCTGGCAGTAGCACGAAGCCCCTCCGGAGTAGTATTTCGGGGCTATTTTGTTCAGTTCATCTTACTATAGATATGGTTGAACTGTACCACGTACTTTAAATTAGCTAGTATATATAGTTGAACTAGCTATTTTAGTACGTGGTTGGCAACAAATGGGGAAAAGTTTGTTCAATTCAGCTGTCGAGTTGAACTATTTTGTACAAAGACCAATGCTTGATCTATGAATGAAATCCATGTTTACTGAATTTCAGTTGCAAAATTGCACCATAATAGTGATTTTGTTCCTGCAAAATTGGACAAATCTTAGTGTTTCCAATTTGACAAATGAAAATTTACCCAATGGACGCTAAGGTGGTGTGGAGCTTGGTGAAAACCAGGTCTTGGCCTCGTGCCGTGACCAGTGATGACGGCGGCTGTGGCCGTTGTTGACCTTCATGGAGGCATCGTTGCTTGTTCTCCCACCCCTGCTGCGCGGATCTGGCCATTTCGGCCTCTCCGGGGGAAACCTTGATCTGTGATCGGACGATGGCGGCGCCTTGGTGTCGTATTCCCTCTTGGGGGCTTCGTCTTGGGAGGTTGGCATCGGTGAGTGGGACCGGTGGATGGCGGTTGGTGGCGGGTGTGGCGTCCAGACTTCTGTGGCAACGATGATGGTGGGAGCGATGTCGGCGGCGCGACAATGGTTGCGGTAGTCGGCTCTTCTTCGGCGTGTCCACGATTTTGCCTCGGTTTGTTTGTTGCTATGGAGTCGAAGCTGCGGTGGAGGGGCCCTGTGGTATATGATGACTAGCTGCAGGTAGCCCGTTCGGCGATCTCCCGTGGCGCCAGCCGTGCCTGGTTTTATCCTACAGAGTTCTCCGTCAGAGTCGGGGTTGCGCCCTTTGGATGCAAATGGTTTGTGATTTTGGCATAGATCTTCCTGCAGCTTCACGTGTCCGCTACAGTGTGGATTGGGTCGACGATCGCCTACGGCGGAGTCGGAGTCGCTTGCTCAGAGTGTAGGGATGGCGTTGACGCCTCTAGGGGAGGGTGATGACGATGACGCCTGCGTGCTGTCTCGCCGAGACCCTCTTTGGAGTGGTGTGCGTGGGCTGTTTTTATGTGTGCCGCTCAATGGTTGTAACGGTTTTCGCCCGGTTTTCCATAATTAACTGGGCAATCTGGTTTTCGCTCGGTTTTCCCTAATTAACTGAGCAACTCTTTTCTTCTTAATGAATGCAGGATAACTGCCATTTCAAAAAAAAAATTACCCAATATGACAGATTCGAATCTTACCTGACTCCTGCTGCCAATGCATCGATCGGTGCTTACATGGGGTGCTTAGTGTATTAAATGTCTTAGCAACTCTAGTCCACAATGCATTGTTGCTAAGGTCCCTTCATTTAATGATTTAGCAACTAAACTCTTGCATGCATTGGTGACTTCCTTCACTTAAGTGTTTTGCCAAGGTTCACGCGCTGGGCATTGTTTCTTCATGTGGTCACCAAACTCATATCTCTCCTTAATTACCTTCCCACATCAGATTTTTTTGCATACATGGCAATCTCAGCAGTTAGCAACAGTAGAAGTTGTAGCATCGGGAAGGGCACACAGGTCATCATTCACAACCGTTTGCGATGACACAATGGAAAAACTCCTTCGCGCCAGATTTTCCCTTGGCTTAGTAGGGAAGGAACAATTGCCCTCGGTTTGCATACGGGTATTCAGTCTAAAACGTCTTTAACAACTGGCAAAGGACACGCCACCCCGATGAGCATGCGCAGGACACTGCTCGCACGCCACCCGTCTACTCAAACACCTGTCCACACGCTACCTCCTTGCCAATACACATAGCGACACGTGGCCTGCACATAAATGGTCTGTAGAACGTCCACGAATTATAAATTATACGCCCGTTTGCGATGGTAACGTGTCAGATTATTATTCCAAAATGCCTTTGTTGGCTATTAATAATGCTTACTCTTTCTCTCAAAGTGGACACTAAAAATAGCACAACATATTTATGCTTTATATGATGAGGCCCTGCCCAACATAGACCTTGCGACTGTAGTTCATGTTTGAATTATGTACATTAAATGCACATAAAACTCAATTAATGTATAAAAAAGCCATACAAACCGTTAATATTTAAAATGTTTGCAGTACACACCTATTGCTTTATGTTGTTTCTAGGAAAAAATCAAGGAGAGAAGAGGCACCGGATGTCATTTTTCACCCGCAGATGTGGCATGCATATATATGTTCCCTAACGGAACCACTGGACGTAGCTTATTGTGTGAGAACCTCATGTTTGTAAGAGGCTTGTGACGAAACATGGCCAACTTGGTATTTTCTTTTACCACGGCATATGTGTGCCTTCACATGACACCATTCCAAGCTTCATGAATTTCTGATAGAGTTTTGGATTTATGAGAATTTGGAAACAAAGTTTCTCGATATTTGTGGCCGAGCCAACATGCTTAGATGTTTGAAATTCGTTCTCATTTCTTGCATGACCTAACACATGCATCCAAGGATGCATATATGATTTTTCAACCCATTTTGCCGCCCCGGACCTTGTGATTGTAGATCAAATTTGAATTATGCACATTAAATAATGCATCGAAAACTCAATTAATGTATTTAAAAGCGAGACGATCCCTTAATTTAATGATATTTTTGCACTTCGCACGTACATGTCTATGTTGTTTATATAAATAAAATCAAGGAGAGAAGAGGCATCAGATGTCTTTTCGCCCGCATATGTGACATGCATATATAATGTTCCCTATCGAAACCACAAAGCTTCTTGTGAGGAGCTCCGATTTGTAAGGGGATTGTGCAAGAACATGTCCAAATTGTATAATTTTTTTTACCATGGCATGTGTGTGCCCTTTTCATGACACCATTCCAAGTTTCATGAATTTCTAACATGCTTTGGATTTACGGGAATTTGAAAACCAAGCATCTCAATGTTTGCGCCTGAGCAAACAGTCAATGAGATGTTAGAAATCCATTCCCATTTCTTGCGTGGGACCTAAATATGCATATAGGGAAAGGCATATATTTTTCCAACCTATTTTTCATGTGTTGGACCTTGTGATTGTAGGTCAAAGTTGAATTATGCACATTAAACGACTAGAAAACTCAATTAATGTGTTAAACAGGTCTCACGAACCCTGGAAAAAATCGACAGTTTAGCATGACTGTCAGAAAGTTGCTCTATGGTGACTCCAGAAATAAATACAAGGCCAAAAGAAACAACGGATGTTGTTTTGCACATAAAATGTGAACTTTCCCTATCGGAACACATGCCTTTCTTGTGAGAACCTTCGGTTTGTAAGAGGCTTTGTGCCAAAACTTGTCCAAAATTGGGCAATTTTTTTACCACAACAAACACACACAGGGCAATCGATGGCACCATGCCCAAATTTCATGAATTTCTGTCGAGGTTTGCATTTACATGAATTTAAAAACTAAGTTTCCCGATGTTTGCGGTCGAGCCAAGACGATGATGATATCTTTGAAATTCATTCACATTTATTGTGTGGGACCTAATTAAACATGCAGCCAGGGAAACATATATGGATTTTTGACATATTTTCATGAGCTGGACCGTGCAGTGATTGTAGTTCAAATTTGAATTATATATGCACATTGAATGCCTAGAAAACTCAATTAATGTACTTAAAAGGCCAAATGAACTCTGTAAGTTTCCATTGTTTCGCATGACACATTCACGTTACTCTATGGAGACTCTAGAAATAAATTCAAGGTGAGAAGCGACATCGGATGTTGTTTCGCACATAAAATGTGAACTATCCCTACCGGAACCACATGACTTCTTGTGAGAATCTTCGGTTTGTAAGAGGTTTGTGCCAAAACTTGTCTGGAACTAGGCATTGTTTTTACCACAACACACATGCGCCATGACATCACACCATGCCAAGTTTCATGAATTTCTCATGATATTTGGATTTACTGGAATTTGAAAACACGGCTTCTCAAAGTCTACGTCCGAGCCAAAATACCGTGAGGTTTGGAATTCATTTAATTTCCATTTCTTGCATGGGACCAAAACATGTATCCAGTGACAAATAGTTGATTTTCAACCCATTCAGGTGCACTCTAGCTAGTATGTGCTTAATTAACTGTAGTTCAAATTTGAACTATGCACATGAAATGTCTAAAAAACTCTTTAAATGTTTTAAAGGGCCTAAACAACCCTGAATTATTCCATATTTAACACACAGTCCTATAGTTGCAAGTTCACTGCAGATAAATGTTTTTGCCATCCAAACACCTTCAATTGCCAATGTAACTTCATTTTTCGTCTCAAAGCAGTTTGAAAATCAAATACATTGCAAACAGTTCTTGATGATGAAACGTGTGTGATGTGGTATCAAAATATCTTGGGCCAACCCTCATATATGGCTTATGCCGGAAGCTTCAGTCCACCGCCTGCGCGTCAACCACACAGTCACACTTGTTCCCCAAGACCACTATACTGTTCAAGCGTCGATGGTGAAAGATGGGAACGTGGATCCGCGTCATGAGGGCAACTTCGGCGACCCAATCCGGCCCGAGCGCGGCTGCATCAGCCATGAACGCACTCACAACATCCTTGAGCGCGGCCGCACTCTCCGACAGGGCGGCTGCGGCCGCCAAAAGGGCGGCTGCTGCATCTGAGATGGCGGCAGCAACATCCATGACCGGGATAGCAAATGGCGAGAACGGCACAGCAGCTATCCGTTCCTCGGCGGCCGACGTGGCCCTGATGGCGGCTGCCCACGCCTATGCCGATGCTGCCCACACCCAGCTCGTGTCGGTCACCACACAAATAGCAGCGGCCTTCTCCGACAACGGTCGGCAACCTACGTCCGAAGAGCTGGCAATCGCCGAGAGTGCTCGGGCAACCGTCCATTCGTCGGCAGCCTCCCTTGCCAAGATGGAGGCCATCAATGCCCAGACCGCGGCCGCTCACGCCAAAGAGATGGCGGACGCGGACGGCAAGATGCTTGCAGAGTATGTGGCGATGGATGCCATGGAGCCCCTTCCCCTGGAGGTCGTCGAGCGCGAGCTGGTCATGGAGGATGCGACGGAGATCGGCGAGCGTCAGGCGGAACATTAGTCGTTGTTTAGAGCGCTGGTCTTTTGTTAGAGTAACGTTTAGGTAAACCAGCTCTGTTTAATTGCTCGATTAAGTAAGTCCGGGCTGTGGTGTAGGCTCTTTTGTGCAGTACCCAAATTAGCAATTGATGTTAAATTATGCGATAACGTGGATGACCACTGTAACCAGGGAAGTTCGGACCAAAAATTTGCCACCATATCCCCATTCCATCTTCCAATTGAAAATGAAATTGAAGTTCATCACACACACTTTTTTGGAATAAACCGTGTGCAATGTAGTACCCAATCTTACGTCCGAAGATTGGAGACAAACATTTGCACGTCCAAGTTCATCACACACGGGTTATATCACAGGCTTCGTTTGTGATGTGTTGATATCGAGAACTATTCTGGAAAATTTGCATGTTCAAGTTCATCACACACGGTGTATAACACAATCTTCGTTTGTGATGTTTTGATATTGCACATGGTTGCGAATAAGGGACTCCTTCTGATGGTGCTTTCCGCGCCAGTTTTTCACTGCACCGAATGAAAATTTTGGGTTGCCGCGGAAATATCTACCTCCCTCGCCCCCGGTACCAATCAAAAGCCACATTTCCCCCTTTTCCTCTACCTTTCCTAGTTCAAACCTTCATTGCTTGCTTGCAGCGCCGCCTCCTCGCCAGTGATGCTCCTTCCTGCTGCTCGGCCTCGTCCATCTAGTCAGGTAATCAACACCTCCCCAATACCCCCTCACCCCCTCCTCCTCCATCCCACATGGCCCGACCGTCGGCTCGACACCTTCCACCCAAATCACCGCCCCATCCTCCAAATAATCGCTGCCGAAAGCCATGGTGCACGCAGTATAGCCCGGATCTCAAAGAGCATTTGGCTGCAGAGAAGCAAATTGTGGCTGCATGCGCAGATGAGGCAGCTATGGCTTACATGGGTGCCGACCCCCAGATCTTGGAGGAGCACCTCGCCGTCGAGGCCACCGTCGATGCCTCGCGCGCTGACGCCGCCACGCGGTTGGCTGCTATAAACGACAGCTCGTGGTCTTTTCTCGAGGGCACCGCCGGTGCGTTCGACGAAGAGTTCGATGTGTTTTCTCAGTGTGCACGTCCTTACCTCAACTCCAGAGCCAGCATGTTGGTGCCGGGGCAGGATCAGGCCACTCACCACTACGAGGGGTGCACCCACGGTGTGGAGGCCTCGCCCTCTTCCAAGTTGACGGAGCCCATCATCATCGATATCTCCGACGATGAGGAATAGCTTGTTTTTCTTAGCTTTATCACTAAGGACCTATGTTCACCTAGCTACGCCGGTTAAGCACGTTTCGTCTAGCTGTTGCGTGTGCTGCTACTACCTTTCATTTAGAAATTCTAGTGAAATGTCCAATGTAATGCAACTGCAACCTGAACTTCTAGTATGTTCTATTGTGCAATGTGGTGCTTAGTTAACTGTTTCGTTCATTTGTTGTGATGATCATTTAACTATTTAATTCAATTCTAAAATGTGATGTACGATTGTTGTTGGTACAATTTTGTATTGTTATGCATGTGACGAATAAATCGAATTTAGATGTACTAAATACATGTGCAACATATAGAATTGCTACATTTCCTAGTTCTTAGCACACTTGGTTTAGATAACTGGATTTTCAATGTGGCTCGATCTAATCTATTGGATCCGCAATGTGTTTATTTTCCATTAACATATTTTAGTGATAGTATGCCAAATATCACTTGTAACCTGATCAATATTTGTCTTAAATATGTTGCAGGGGGAAACAATGGGGGACACTGAAGTTTACCATTGAGGTTTGCACATCCATAGTCATTTGGCTAATAGCACATTATTGTGCAATTGCAGAAACCATTGTAATATGAATGTTTTTATTGATAATTTGTTCTTGCACATGTAGGTCCTGCTGTAAGAGGTTTAGACCCACTGTTCGACCCTTTTTGCATGTGGGGAAATGAGTTGTCCTTGAATATCAGTCAAATCAAGAAACTCAAAAAGATTGTTAAGATAAAGAAACTAGCTACGAAAAACAACAAGATGTTTGTCTGCACAATGAAAAAGACATCAGTCAACTATAGGATGGTACCATCTCTTTCACCTTGTCCTTTTCCATTTGCGCCATTTCAAATTTTAGAAAAGATATTTATGCGTATGTTTTTTTCCAGTCCTTCTCAAGGTAGTTCATCGATGATTACGTCTCAAACCACCTGTATGAGAAACAGGTGATGAAGGTATCATACAGCACCCACGGTATAATCTTGAAGTCTTTCTTAAGAGGACGAAGGATGGGCGGCCAATCATCCACAGGCACTGGCCTAAAGTTGCCAGGACCTTCAACATCATTGAAGGCTCAGTATTCGCCTTCCGCTTTAACAGTTTTCTAGATGAGATTCATCTGTCTATTTACTGTCTATGATGATACTTAATTTCCAAAGGTTTTAGATGTTGCATTTGAAACTTTGTCTTTTTGTGCAATTGGGTAGCTAGGCAGTATATGCCTATATGTTGTTGTACCCTGATGTAATTCAATTATGAAATCCTGGTTGCCGTACTACAAATAAGAAATATATTCTGTGGTTAATATGAAATGTTAATTTTGATTACTAAATGGATTATAAATAATTGATCAATCAGGCTGATTATTGGGGATCCCATTGCAGACGGTTTCTAAGACAACACCGTGGGCGATGACCTGAACAAACCCACACGGTTTCTAGAAAGTTGGCATGTTGGATTGTTGAGCAATCACACACGAATTCTGGTCGATAACTGTGTGCTTTAGGACACCCAATCACAAACGTTTTCACATAGCTAGTGCGTGTGATGGGCAGCCTAATACCAAATAGTTTCTTCTAGACACCGTGAGTAATGTTTTGCGTAACGCAAATGACAGAATTATAACTATCGTGTGTGATGACCACACCTATCACAAATGATGTGATGCAGAAAATTGTGTATGATCTGCAATACGAACGGAAACGTACCCTTGGGATTCCCTGTGTGGGATGCTAAGCTCATCTCACACGTCTTCCCCAATATGTCTCTTTGTGAGGGTCCTTCCAATCGCAAACGATATGTTTTTGTCCATCGTGTGCGACCAGGTGCAGGCATCGCCGACGGGTTTTGCCTGTCGTGTGGGATAGGCCCCCTATCATCCACACATGAAAGGCGACAAATTAAGACTACATCACGGAAAGGGGTTAAAAACCATTTGTATAGCACGCGGCTGCACTAGTGACTCTATCCTGAGGGTCATCCTAAAAGAATTGAACAAGACTCTCAGAGAATTAATACTGATGCACCTAGTCCCTCTAAAAAGAAAATGAAAAAGAAAAATGATAGGACTCTGCATACCTCTAGTGAACCTAAGATACAAAAACATCCTGATAATAATGATGTCTTTATTTCTGATGCTGAAACTCCGTCTGGTAATGAACATTCACCTAGTGATAATGAACATAATAATGATAATGTTCATGAAGACACTCAACCAAACAATGATAAATAACCGGATAATGATGTTGAAATAGAGCCGGCTGTTGATCTTGATAACCCACAAGCTAAAAATAAATGTTATGATAAAAGAGACTTTGTGGCTACAAAACATGGTAAAGAAAGAGAACCATGGGTTCAGAAACCCATGCCCTTTCCACATAAACCATCTAAGAAAAAGGATGATGAAGAATTTCAACGCTTTGCTGAAATGATTAGGCCAGTCTTTTTGCGTACCCGCTTAACTGATATCTTAAAGATGCCCCCCTATGCAAAATACATGAAAGACATCATCACTAATAAAAGAAAGATACTTGAAGCTGAAATCTCCACCATGCTTGCTATTCTTTTAAGGATGGAGTACCTAAAAAACTTGGAGACCCTGGAATACCAACTATACCTTGCTCCATTAAAAGAAATTATGTCAAAACTGCTTTGTGTGATTTGGGACTTGGTGTTAGTGTTATGCCTTTCTCCTTATATAACAGACTTGATTCGAATAAACTCACACCTACGGAGATATCATTGCAACTGGTTGACAAATCAACTGCCATAGCTATCGGTATTTGTGAGGATGTGCCCGTTGTTGTTGCAAATGTTACTATCTTAACGGACTTTGTTATTCTTGAGATGCCCGAGGACGACAACATGTCGATTATCCTTGGTAGACCCTTTTTGAATACTACAGGAGCTATTATTGATTGCAATAAAAGCAAGGTCACTTTTCATATCAATGGTAATGAGCATACGGTGCACTTTCCGAAGAAACAATTCCAAGTGAATGGTATAAACGTTATTGAAGAATCTCCTACACTCACTATTGGAAGTTTTCAACTACCTCTACCTACTGCCACAAAGAAATATGATATACTTATTGTTGGGCTATGCACATCCCCATTGAGGTAACTTAGTGTTTTACGAAAGTTCTTTGGTTTCATGCTAATTGGAAGTGTTTGTTAATATGACTTGATCGACCTTATTAATGGATCATTTTTGAGAGGTATGAAGTTGATGAATCTAGTGGACACAACCTTTTGCTCCCACCTTTTATTTTCTGTTTTACTTAGTCAAATAAACTAAAATGCCGTGCTTATCATGTTTTCTGTTTTCTCCGTGCAATAAAAAATGACCCAAAAATAAAAGTTCTTAGAATGTCCTGAAAATTTGCTACGATTTTTTCTGAATATTTCTGAATTTCTGGTGCAAATAACATCAGAGGGGGTGCACCTGGTGCCCACAAGACACCAGGGCGCGCCAGCAACCCCAGGCGCGCCCTGGTGGGTTGTGGCCCCAATGTAGGCCCCCTCACTTATCCCTTTAGCCCATGTCACCCCCTACCTCCAGAAAAAAATAATCATAGCTCCCATTCCCGTGTTCTTGCTCTCAAACCCGTGGATTTCGATCTCTTTTCTCGAAGCTCCGTTTCCGAAACTGTTTGGAGGGATTGCTACTTGGTATGTGACTTCTCCATTGCTCCAATTAGTTTTTGATTTAGTGGGTTATTTTTAGAGTAATTAGCTACTCTTGGTGCTTCTGTAGATTAGCTTACATGTTGAATTCTTAGAGTTCTAAGTAGTTTGAATGCTTAATATGGCCTCTATGCACCCTTAGGAGTAGTTGCTATCAATCTCACAAAGTTTTGTTGACAAAATTTTGTGGACTAAAATTTTCAGAATTTTTATTATAGGAATAAGATGGATTTCTTTAGGAAGTTTTCCTCCAAGAAAAATGACAAAGGATTCATTGGTGAATCATCAGACAATGACCTCCACACTCCGAGAACGGTGGAGGTGCGGCCTTGCGAATGGCCGCATGATGCCTTCATGGAGGAGGCCAGGTTCTATCAAGAGTTTGCTCAATTTGTTGCAAATGCTGGGCTGAACGAGTTCCTCGCATGTAACAGCCCGAGACCGACGCTCCAGAAGATTCCCGTTTTATTCTGTTGTCATCGTGTGATTCGGCTTTTTGTCGCATTCATCATCACATCATTCGCATCATCCGCATTGCATCGGCACTCCGTTGTCGCCATTTTTCAAAAAACTCGCATCCGTTCATAGTTGCCAGTTCTCTTCGTTCGTGTCGTCGACCGTTTCGAGACCAACCACACACGCACGCGCCCACGACATCCTTAAAATAATGTTTTTAAAAGTGGGTATAAAATATTCTCGGATTGGGTCGAAACTTGGCATGCAGTCTTGTTATATTGTAGGTAGAGTGCCTGCCAAATTTCGTCGCAATCGGAGGTCGTTTGATACCGGAACGGTCAATTGTAGCGGCACCGTCATCGGTTTATCGTCGGGCGTTTTCGGTGTTTGAAAACTATGTCACTGGCCTCAAACATCTCTCTCTTCTCTCAGCCCAAACCTGTCTACACAGCCCAACAACCCATCTAGCCTAACCCTCCGCTTCCGGACCGTCCGATCGAGATCGAACGGTCCGAAAACGGACAAAACCCCCTAAACCTAGCCTCTCCTTCTATAAATAGATGCCTTGCTGTCCAAAAATGGCCTTCTCCCACCTCTTGTCTAGTTTTCCGCGCCTATCCAGCACCCCGCCGCCACTTGTCGCGCTGGCGCTCGCTAGCCGCCCCCTGCGCCGCCGCTCCCCTCCAATGGGAGCTCGTCGCGTCGGAGCAGGCGCCTCCCTCAACCTCCTTCCCACCACGGCTCGCGAAGCCCGGAACCGGCCCGCGCCGCCCGGTTGCTCCGCTCCCGAGCAGCGCCCGCTCGGCTCCCCGCCGCCTCCAAACCTGTGCCTCGCCGCCCCGCTCCGGCCGGCCACCGGAGGGCCACCGGATCCGACCTTCCCCGCTCGCCTCCCGCTCCGACCTTGCCCGAGCAGCGCCGCCCGCCGCCTCCATGACGGTAGCCGGACAAGGCCGAGCACGTCGCCGTCCGCAGCTCCCGTCGCCCTGTGCTCCTCGCCGGTGGTTGCCCGCCCTCGACCGCCGCCGCCAGCCGCCTCCCAGGCCGTGCCGCGCCCAGATCCGGTGGGCACCGGCCCGGATCCGGCGTTCCCCTCGCACCCCGCCGCCTCCAAGTCGCCGCCGTTTGCCATGGCCTCGGTCAACCGTTGTCGGGACGACCCCGACCCGGATCTGCTCCGACCCGTGCCCGTATCCCCTTGTCCCGTTTTGTGTAGGGTAAAAAAATGTCTAAGTCCCCATAACTTTCTGTTAAAAATCATCTTATTCATCTTTGTGGTATCTTTTAAACCGTGCATCTGATGGACAAGTGTTATATATGAAAAGTGTTCTACAATTTGTGCTCTTCATGTTAGTGTCATATGCATTCATGTTAGGATTCATCTACATGTTGAAATCTTCATTGCAAAAATGCATTCCGTCGTAGGCGGTGAATCTGTTATTTTATTCGATTTCTCGCGGATGTTTGCATCTAAACCGTAGCTCCTTTGCATGTGGTGTCTTCATGAGATATGCCCTAAAATATGTGTACTTTGATGCCATGTCTCTGTTTATTATGCAAATCATCATTATCATGTCTCTTTGTTGCTCTCAAGTAGCCATCGCGTTAAAACTGAAATCTGTTAACGTTAAGTTCCATTTTGCGAGGTTCGTATTAAGCAATCCATGCCTCCTTGGGGTTGTATCTTTGGAGTGTGTTGTAGTATGCCATGTCTAATTTCTGTTAGTATGTTTGCCATGCCATGGATTCCTTGTGTAGCTATAGTTTTCATCATGCATACATGCTTAATCAATGTGCTGTTTTGAGGGGTCTAAATAATTCCAAGTCTGAAACTGCTATTTTGTTGTCATGTTGCCAAGTGATTTGCTATTGATCTAGGAGTCTTTTGTTGTTGCCCCAATGGAGTCTTTTGTTGAGCATGTCATTGTCTACCAGGTTGTGCCACTTGTTTCCATGTATAGGGTTTGCATCATAGATATTTCTGCTATCAAATATGCCAATCTGTTAAGAACTGCTGCTATTGTCTACTCTAATTTTCACTAAGTCTGAGAATCTGGTTATACCGGAATGCCATGTTGTGTTGATGTTTGCCATGAATCTGTGCATAATTTGATGTTGCCATAATGGAATGAATTGTAGTGCATCATGTACTCTACCATGTTGTTAAGTTTCATGCCAATATATGCCTTGTAGCATGTAGTTTTATTGCTGCCAATATGCCTTCATGATAAAAACTGCTCTGTCAAAAAACTGTGATTTTCACTAAGTCCTAATCTGATGTATTTTATTGCCATCTTGTGAGCTTATTTCCTAGTCATCCATGCTTCTACTCAATTTGCTGTGATGATATGAATTGTTGTGCATCATGTAGGCTACAGCTGTCGACGTCAAAACCAGCGGATCTCGGGTAGGGGGTCCCGAGCTGTGGGTCTTGGATCGATGGGTAACAGGAGACAAGGGAGACGGTGTTTACCTAGGTTCGGGCCCTCCTATGGAGGTAAAACCCTACGTCCTGCTTTGTTTGTATTGATGATGATGTATCGAGTACAGAGTTGATCTACCACGAGGTCGTATGTTGTGGTCTAAACCCTAAGAGCTATGCTCGTATGATGATATGATCTATGATGATCTGATCGTCCCTAATGACTAGCCTGGCCTCAGCTTATATAACACACCAGAGGCCTAGGATAACAAGAGTCCTAGTCGGCTACGTCGGTGGAGAGGAGTCCTTGTCTTGATCACCAAGTCTTGTGGAATCTTCCTCGTATGCATCATGGGCTATCCGAACTGGCCCATTAATGAACCGCCCTGGGGGTCCTCGGCCCGACCCACTGGTCGGGAGATGACGTGGTGAGTACCCCCTAGTCCAGGACACCGTCAGTAGCCCCCTGAACCGGTCTTCAAGTTAGGGACGCTCCTCGGTTCTTCCGAACAGTTCTTCGTCTTTGGCCGTCGGTCTTGAAAATTGGTTCAATAAATCTTCCCATCACTGATCTTGAGGATCGCCGAGGTGAATCCGAAGAGTTCACAAGTCGGGCATCCGAGGAGCCCCTTTAAGTTATCGGCCTGTATTAATGCCTCATTATTTTTACGCCACAACTCGGGTCCGAAGTGTTTCCCGTGTGGTGGTATCCTCTTGTGTCCGAGCTCCAACGCCGAACTGTATCCGAGGTGTCTTCGATCTTGAGCTTTATGCCGGAATGCTTCCGAGCTCCAACGCCAGACCACATCCGAGCTCCAACGATGATCAGCGTCCGAGGTGTCACAAACTACCTCGGTCTTTAAAAGATTGAACGAATTCAGCCGAGCTTAATGCCGGAAATGCCCTCTATGGAGCCAGCCACTTGCGCCCGAGCTTTATGCCGGACTGCTTCCGAGGTGGTGCACCACCCCGACCGTGGGCTGATTTTTTGTGGATATTTTCGATTGGTGCAATTTATTCTCTGCCGAGATATATAGCCAGTAGCCCTCAAGGTGCGTGTCGGTCTAAAACCTGAGATGCCCCTGAAGGAAAAAATAATAATCAAAATAAAACCACTAATCCCAGTAGCCCCTGAGAGTTAGGTCGATTTGCAAAATCGTCCTAAGGATCAAGTTCTTGCTCGGCGGCATTCGTTAGGGACGTAAACGCGGTACGCAGTAGTTTCCGAGACTCGGGTTGGGTGCGGCCGACCAACCTAAGGATCGAATCTCCTCAGAAACCGTATTGCACTTTGAATTTGCTGCATTGAATATGCAATGCAGTAGCCCCCGAGCCTTAATTTGGGCATGGGTGGTCGAATTAAGGATCGATATTTGTTTGACACAAACTTGGTTACGTTTGACACAATTTATGTGTAATGATTCTACCTATCCAAGTACTTTACATCATTAATGCTCAGATCCACATTGTACAAGACTTTGTTGACCGACCATCAGCTTCAACCTCCTTGGCTAGTAGCCGAGGAGTGTTTGTCCTACTTTATAAAGCCTTTATAAGGGCAAAGATTTACGGCAAACAAGGCAATCTGGCCATGCGGTTTTATAAACAAAGGTACGCGGAGAGCTTATGTTATATTACGATTTAACGTAAGAAACATCTTCTGGAAAAAATAGTTCATTTATAAGTTCCTTTTCCCAGGATATCATGTTAACCATGATCGTGAACCTCAACTCCGATCAATGTGGGAGGAAAATATTGAGGATTTAGTTCGAGGAATGTTCCCGAACTCTGTGGTCTTTGATGAACCGAAATTTTCACTTCCGCCGTTGCCGACCAATTATATTCTTAAGATGGCTAGCTTTCGGCTTCACCCAGTCTGAGGTACTATCCCGGATGACCCGGAAGTAACAATCACAAAGGTGCTCCCTTTACCCCCTTGCCGAACAATCTCACAGGAGCCGAACAATCTCGGGAACGTAGGGGGTAAGCACAGGAGCCAGGCAACCCAGCTTGGCCAAAATCTTAAATCAAATTGATGCATATTTATGGCTTTATAACGATGATTACAGAAGGCAGCACTCGCATATTGAATACAAATGCTTGTATGCTATATACTATTTTGACTCCTTTGTGACCGTTTATCATTTGAGAGTGGCCCATCATCGGCTTCTACCCCTTTGTAGATGCTACGCAGGGTGTTTCTGCAATAACAAGACAACCCTTAGCCGACGTCTCGGTGCCCGGAGGCGGTTGTGTTAGTGGAAGCAAGGCAATTAGATATTCGGGCTTTATAACTTTCACTTAGTCATAGGAGCATATGTTTGGGGGCAACTTAATAGCCCCCGGTATACGTCGACTCCTCGTATTATTCGAGGTCGAACCACCCACAACTTGGCCTTTTCAAGAAATAAAGGCCCTTCGTTTTACTCGGATAACCTCCATCGGCTATATTTGGTTGAACACCGCCTGCGGTTCGCTGACCGATTTACGCTTGTTGTGACAGTCAGCTTTCGGCTTTCTCCAACTGAGGCACTTAACCAGTTAAACCGAAAGTGACAATCGCAGTGGTTCTCCCTTTACCCCTTAGCCGAACAAAGCGGGAGCGTAAGAGGTAAGCACAGGAGCCGGGCAATCCAGCTATAGACCAAAGACACAACTCGAAATCGATGCATATAAATGCGAAATACCGAGGACATTTTGCCAAGGACTGCATGGAGTACCTCGGTGTTTGGTGGGTTCGGTGGTAACCGCAGACCCCCTTTAATACTGCCGATGCGTGAAATGCATCTGGCATTGTACTGCAAGAGTTATGCTTCGAAATAACAAAAAATGTATGCAAAAAAAAACTTTATGTTTAGATCAAATAAAATAGTGCCAATCCGAAATTGGTCTAAAATTTAATATGTGCTTCGGTCTTGCTTTAACATGATACATCCGATCTCCGGACTCCAAGCGGGTCAACCTTTGGCTTCAACCTCCGTATCCCGAAGGCGGAGTGTTTCTCCGAGGCCTGTTTAGCGAACTAAACTCGAGCGGCTTTAGAAAGAAACCAGGCTATCCGGCTATTGACCACACACTCGCGTTGGAAAAAGGAGTAGTGGAAAAAGACATTGCAACGACCAAGATGAAAACACATTTATTATAAAACAGATCATATAAATTTAAGAGCCCCCAAATAACTTTGGGGAACGGAAATTGTTTTTAACAAACGATTTTTTTTGTTTAACAAAAAATATAATGTTTGGTTGAACCGAACACAAAGCAAAATTTCAAAGAGAGCTGAGCACGACAGCGACTTAGCTGGTTAGTGTGCTCGGTACGGTCCGGGGTTGTGACGGGACGAAGATGTAGTCCTCGGCCTGGGCGAGACCCCAGTCCCCAAGCCCGAGGTAATCGAGCGAAGAGCTCAGGTAGAGAAGTGGCAACACAACATGGTTGCTGCAGCGAGGCGAAGCCCCCGGTCCAGCCGAGGAGACAGAGTATTCGGCAGCATGACGGCGAAGCCCCCAGTTATCATGGGAAAAGGAAGTGTTTTAGCAAACAAACGTTTTTATTTAACACAAATATAATGCTTGGTCGAACCGAACAAATTTTTTAAAAATTTGAGCATGAAAGCGACTTAGCTGGTTAATGTGCTTGTGACGTGTGTCGAGCTTGTAGCGGGTCAAGGTCCCAGCCCCCAAGCCGGTCACGAGGTAGCCGAAGAAGAGCTCGGCTTGATGAAGTGACAACACAACACTTCCGAAGGGCCGAGGAGAAACCCCCGGTCCAGTCGATCAGACGGAGTAGTTCGGCAGCGTGACGATGAAGCCCCCACGTTAGTCGACTATTTCGATGACACAATTTGGTTGATGGAGGCGAGACGACGATGTAGGCACGCCAAGGTGACCGCATGACACAACCGAAGTCGATTACCTGTGCACACAATACAGTGCAAGCCAAGAGTAATAACAAATAAAGGTAATAATATACTTAAAAAAAATCTTCTACTTAGTTAATTTAAGTGAAGCAAATAATTAAAGGAATGTGGCCTGGGTGCCGAGGTGCCTGAGCGAAGAGTTCGGCTTGACGAAGTGGCGAAGCTGCACGGTCGATGTGGCGAGGCGAAGTCCCCGGTCCAGCTAACATGGCAAAGCTAGTCGGCTGGTGACGCCGAAGTCCCTGGAGCAGGTTGATGAAAAGATGGCAAAGCCCCCGGTCTAGCCGAGGTGACGGAGCAGGTCGGCTGGTGATGCCGAAGTCTCATGCCAGCCGAGGTGTCGAAGCAGGTCGGCTGGTGACGCCAAAGTCTCATGCCAGCCGAGGTGTCGAAGCTGGTCGGCTGGTGACGCCGAAGTCCCCAGAACAGGTTGATGAGGAGATGACGAAGCCCCTGGTCTAGCCGAGGTGATGGAGCGGGTCAGTAAGGTGACTCTAGAGCCCCCATGCCAACCAACGTGTCAAAGCAGGTCGGCGTGGTGGACGTCAGCTTGAAAAAGCGACGGCGCGGCGATGCTGACGCAGGTTGGAATTTGTGATGCGGTAATGCTGGCTTGATGAAGCAACGGAGCGCCCGACCCGTACAACCCACGGATGACGAGGTTCTCTTGATGATTATTCGGCCCTCGCGATGCCGAACTCTTGGTCGGCTGGCCGAGATGATGAGAAAATTTCCTTCAAAAAGGACGCCTCACAACCCGTTCGTGAAAAAGATGAACTCGGGTCGGATTCGTTTTCGCGCATAAAATAGATCCAAAATTCGTTGTATTAATCGGACGTTTCCCGGAGTTTAGACGGTCAGATTGAGCTGAAATTATGAGGGGTGATCGGTATAGGAATTCCGCAGCGGATGAACGATGGGATTTTCCAACGGATGTCCGAGCTAGATACTGGACACCTCGCCCTAAACTCATCCAGATTCCCGTGCAAATTTGACAGGGCTCCAGTATATTGGAGATTGCCGGAGATTCCTCCATCGGAACGCGACGAAATTTTGCAGGGTTGTTGTAGATACAATTCCATCGAAGCAATAGTCAAAACGACGCTCGAGAAAACGGGGACGACGAACACAAATTCGCTGTCCAGAAAAAACTGCAAAATGCAGACGAGCCATCGATCCTTCTAGCGATCCCACGGCAGAACTCTCAATGAAAGCACCAATGTCGGCGTCAAAACCGGCGGATCTCGTGTAGGGGGTCCCGAGCTGTGGGTATTGGATCGATGGGTAATAGGAGACAAGGGAGATGGTGTTTACCCAGGTTCGGGCCCTCCTATGGAGGTAAAACCCTACGTCCTGCTTTGTTTGTATTGATGATGATGTATCGAGTACAGAGTTGATCTACCACGAGATCGTATGTAGTGGTCTAAACCCTAAGAGCTATGCTCGTATGATGATATGTTCTATGATGATCTGATCGTCCCTAATGACTAGCCTGGCCTCGGCTTATATAACACACCAGAGGCCTAGGATAACAAGAGTCCAAGTCGGCTACGTCGGTGGAGAGGAGTCCTTGTCTTGATCACCAAGTCTTGTGGAATCTTCCTCGTATGCATCATGGGCTGTCCGAACTGGCCCATTAATGAACCGCCCTGGGGGTCCTCGGTGAGGGAGTCCTGGTTTAAGGGGTCCTCGGATAGCCGACCTGTATCTCATGGGCCGGACTATACGGGCCACTGGGTGAGCATTAGAAGATCAGGGGCCCGGTCGCCAAGGTGGAAGATTGAAGGAACCATGGCGTGTTCTCCAAGATATTGACAGTGGATAGGCATGTTTTTCCCTTTGATGTGCAACCGACTATATGTAAACCCTAGGTACCCCCGGCGTCTATATAAGCTGGAGGGTTTTAGGTTGTAGAACAACAGAACTCATCTAGGGTTTAGCTACTTGATCTTGAGGTAGATCAACTCTGTAATCCCCATACAATCAATATAATCAAGCAGGACGTAGGGTATTACCTCCATAGGAGGGCCCGAACCTGGGTAAAACCTTGTCCCCTTCGTCTCTTGTTACCATCGATCCAAGTCTCACAGTTCGGGACCCCCTACCCGAGATCTGCCGGTTTTGACACCGACATTGGTGCTTTCATTGAGAGTTCCGCTGTGACCGCCAAAAGGAATCGATGGCTCGCCTTGTCATCAACAGCGAAATCTGTGCCCGGGGGATTCTCGCCCCGGATCAGATCCGCGCGAGCGGCGACATCTCGTCGCGCGCTTACCCGATCGGCCATTCATGCCAGATCGGAAACTTTCCCCCCGACCAAGGGATCAGGTTCGGAACCCTAGAGTTCTCAGCTGAATCCTGGGGAAAGCTCGTACTGATGGAATCCTTTACCCCTACGGAGAAGCCCACAGATCCCGACGCCACGGCCCCGAAGACATCGGGCCACGTCTCCGGAGATGGAATTGCTATCTCCGGACCGTCTGGGCCACCCGGTCCGGTCATCGCTACCGGATCTATCATGGTTGAACAAAATCCGAGAACGCTCTCGCGCGACTCTGGAACTGCGACGCCGCATACCGACCCCACTCGCTTCAGCGGCACGCATCCTACCATCGCCTCGTTTCTCAACGAGTTGTTTGATCGGATGGAGACTATGCGAATGGCCGACGACCAGACCCCGGTCTATGACCGGCTCGGGCTTAAACCCGACGACAGGGAAATTCACGTACCCACGGTCACCCACCTTGTCGCCACCGTCGAGTGTCCGGCGGGGGGCTCGACCTCCCAGCTACCGGAATTAAAAACGGTTTATAGTCCAATCTCCGATCACCGAGACCTTTCTTGCAACCCGGACTCCGGCGTTCGCTCTGGAAATAGTCCGGTGTCGGTCCCTGATTTATCACACAGTTCGGAATCTGTGATTCCGAACTCCCATCGTGGCGTGGAGTCAAACCTTCTCCCACCCACCTCCCAAGCCGATGACTCGAGCATCGCACCAGAGCCCAAGTCCTCGGACTTACCGGACATTGTACATTTATCAGGGGAGTCGGTCCATCATTACTGGGCCAGACTACTACTCGCCTGAAACAAAGTACGGGGCCTTAGTGATCAAGATGTAATGTCAACCTTCAAGCGTAACTGCCACAACAAGGGGATCCTCAACGCCCTGGCGCGGCGGCACATTAATGACTTTACCGAGCTGTCAATCTTGGTACAGAAGTATTGTGCCATGGAAAGTGCTTGGCAAGCCGAGCGGCTATTATCGGAACCAACCTTTACCGAATACCCCAGAGGAGATCGGCAAAAGAGGATACCTCCGAACCGGCCAGCCAAACTTGAGCCCGCTAAAAAGAGGAACAGACCCCTTTCAGGGGTCAGAACTGTCCTGGATGGACTACTGGACAAACCCTGCCCTATACACTCTGTTTTGCTGAACACAGCTCCGACTCACATTCTTAGAACTTGCTGGGTCGTCAGGCAGATCGCAAAAAGTGGTGAAGCCATTCTTGAGGCATCACCGTCTAACCGGCGCTCTACAAACCCATCGGAATATAACACCGAAGTCCTGACGATCTACGAAACATTCCCGTCAAGGAACAGGAGGAAAAGAGCTCTTAAAGAACTCGAACAGGTATATCACGTGGCAGCAACAAGTGCATGGGCAGATATACCTATTACCTTCGGAGATGCTGACTGACCAGCCATTCTTCCCAGTCATTCACCGGCCGCACTAGTCCTGAACCCCATCATTGATGGCTTCAGATTACATAAAGTGCTAATGGACGGCGATAGTGGATTAAACCTAATCTACGAGGATACTCTAGAAAAAATGCAGTTTGACCGATCTCGTGTCGAGCATAGCAACACAACTTTCCGAGGAATAATCCCGGGGAGGGAGGCGCGCTGCTCAGGGTGTATCACCCTGAACGTAGTGTTCGGCACGCCCGATAACTACCGATCTGAAGAACTTCTCTTCCACATCGTGCACTTCCCCAGTGGCTACCACGCCCTATTGGGACGTGACGCCTTCGCAAAATTCCAGGCTATACCACATTACGGGTATATGAAACTTAAGATGCCAGGACCAAACGGAGTAATCACAGCTGCTAGTGACCCGAATATAGCCCTGCGGGCCGAAAACAAAACAGCGGCGCTTGCCCTCGAGGCTCTAGCTGAGACCTTTGCTGCAGAGGAGCTGACCGCACTTCGGTCAACAGTGGACAAAGATGATGTGACCCTCAGCAAGAGGCCCAAATCAACGTCCTTTAAGCCGGCAAAAGAAGTCATTAAATTTCAGGTACACTCGACGGACCCAAACAAGACAGCGTCCATCGGAGCTCAGCTCGATCCCGTAGTGGACAAAGCGCTGCGAGCTTTCTTACAAGAAAACTGGGACATCTTCGCCTGGCACCCTTCCGATATGCCCGGCATCCCACGACGACTGGCGGAACATAGTCTGAACATCATCGCTGGCTTTAAGCCCGTAAAGCAGACTCTGCGCCGCTTCTCCGAGCCCAAACGACAAGCTATGGGTGAAGAACTGGCTAAATTGCTAGAGGCCGGATTCATTCGGCACATTAAGCACCCCGAATGGTTGGCAAACCTGGTTATGGTACCAAAGAAAGATAAATCCTGGTGGCTATGCGTCGACTTTAAAGACCTCAACAAGGCCTGCCCCAAGGACCCTTTCCCTCTACCACGAATAGACCAGATTATTGACGCCACAGCCGGACACGACTCGCTGTGTTTCCTCGATGCTTATTCCGGGTACCATCAGATTAAAATGAAGGAATCCGATCAAGCGGCAACCACATTCATCACCCCTTATGGGTCGTTTTGCTTCAACACAATGCCTTTCGGGCTAAAGAACGCTGGGGCTACATACCAGCGCATGATCCAGACCTGTCTCGAAAAACAGGTTGGCAAAACAGTCAAGTCGTACGTGGACGATGTGGTCATTAAAACCAAACACGTTAGCAATCTGATCGACGATTTAAGGCAAACCTTTGCCAGCCTACGCGAATACGATATTCAGCTCAATCCGGAGAAGTGTGTATTCGGCGTTCCCACTGGTAAATTGCTCGGATTCATCGTTTCCCATAGAAGAATAGAAGCGAATCCGGCCAAGATCCGCGCCTTATCTGAACTTGCTGTTCCTACAGAGCTAAAGCATGTCCAAAGATTGGCGGGCTGCATGGCGGCATTAAGTCGCTTTATCTCCTGCCTCGGTGAAAAAGCTTTACCACTGTATAAGTTGCTGAAACGGACCAATTTTTTTGAATGGACCGACGAAGCAAAGGCTGCGTTAGAAGAAATCAAGACACTCCTGGCAAGTAACCCCATACTCACAGTACCAGGCGCTGGTGAGCCCATGTTATTATACATATCGGCCACCAACCAAGTCGTTAGCGCGGTGCTCGTCGTCGAACGAGAGGAGGAGGGACACAAATTCCATATACAGAAGCCAGTCTATTACGTATCAGAAGTACTAACGCAATGCAAGTCCAGATACCCGCACTATCAGAAGATAGCCTATATAGTTTTTATGGCATCACGGAAGCTAAGACATTACTTCGAAGAGTGTTCGGTTACGGTGGCATCCGAAGTACCCTTGAATGATATAATCAATAACAGGGACGCCACCGGCCGCATAACCAAATGGGCGATCGAGCTCCTTCCTTTCGAGATTACCTACAAACCACGCCGAGCTATTAAATCTCAGGTATTGGCAGATTTCCTCGCCGAATGGACAGAAGCCGAACTCCCTAGAGAATATAGTACCTACTCCCATTGGACGATGTACTTTGATGGATCCAAAACCTTGGCCGGACTGGGGGCTGGAGTTGTTCTCACATCCCCCACAGGTGACCACGTTCGATACGTATTACAGATCATGTATGCCGACTCCAACAATGCAGCCGAATACGAAGCCCTCTTGCACGGTCTTCGGATGGCAGCCTCAATGGGCATAAAGTGGCTGGAGGTACGGGGTGATTCCAATCTGGCCATCTCTCAAGTCAACGATGAGTTCGATGCTAAGAATCCAAAGATGGCGGCATATAGAAACGCTGTCCTCAAGATATCCGCACGATTCGAGGGGCTGGAATTTCACCAGGTCGCTAGAGACGACAACCAAGCTGCCGATATACTGGCTCGCATAGGAGCCAAACGCGATCCTGTCCCACCAAATACTTTTCTGGAGCGGCTCTTTAAGCCATCTGTGGTTTGGCCAGATCAAGAGGACGCCGATCCATCCAGTGCAGGCAAGGTTGTTCCCCCTATAAATGAACCAGACGATCAAATCATCGGCGGCTCCGTCATGGACGAAACGCCCTCGGCTCACGAGGTCATGGCAGTAATCGCGCCATGGACCGAGCCCTTCCTCGCCTACCTCCTTCGCAAAGAACTCCCCGACGATCAGACGGAGGCGTGGCGCATAGTTCGGCGCTCCAAAGCCTTCAAGGTACACGAAGGAGAGTTATACAAGAAGAGCACCACCGGTGTACTACAACGGTGCATATCTGAGGAAGAAGGGCGACAGCTATTAGCCGAAGTCCACGCAAGGATGGGCGGTCATCACGCCGCAGCAAGAGTCTTAGTAAGCAAGGCCTTCCGGGCTGGGTTCTTTTGGCCTACAGCTCGGGCGGACGCCCAGTCACTTGTCAAATATTGCGTGGGGTGTCAACTTTTCGCAAACCAAAGTCACATGCCCCCAACAGCTCTTCGGACTATTCCGATCACCTGGCCCTTCGCGGTCTGGGGGCTGGACATGGTCTGACCACTTAAAGGGGGGACCAAGAAAAATAAATACTTACTGGTCATGGTCGACAAGTTCACCAAATGGATAGAGGCCAAACCTGTTAAATCAGCCAAATCCGGACCAGTAATCGACTTTATATCCGGCGTGGTACACCGTTACGGTGTCCCGCACAGTATAATAACTGATAACGGATCCAAATTCATGGCCCAGGAGGTCAAAGACTGGTGCGCAAAGATGGGCATCAAGCTCGATTACGCATCGGTTTATCACCCGCAGACTAATGGACAAGTCGAACGAGCAAACGGCCTCATAATGAGCGGCATCAAGCCATGTTTGGTCCGGTCTCTTCAAGAGTCCGATTGCCAGTGGGTAGAGGAGCTCGACTCCGTTCTATGGGGCTTGCGCACCACCCCGAATAGATCAACGGGATACACACCGTTCTTCATGGTCTACGGGGCCGAAGCGGTCCTTCCTTGTGATACCATTCACGATGCACCAAGAGTGCGCATGTACGAGGAAAGAGAGGCCGAGTTAGATCGGCAGGACGACTTGGACGCCTTGGAAGAGGAGCGTGACATAGCTCGGGCCCGTTCTACTTTTTAACAGCAGCAGGCCCGACGTTACCAAAGCAGGGAGGTCAGGGGACAACCATACAACGTGGGCGAACTAGTCTTACGACTACCGGAGAAGCAGAAGCATAAACTCAAGCCCAAATGGGAAGGCCCCTTCATCATCGACGAAGTCCTCACAGGAGGGGCTTACCGTCTTCGGAACCCGCAGGACAACCGCCTTGAACCAAACCCATGGAACGCAGCTCGTCTTCGGCGCTTCTACGGCTAGACCGGTGCTGTCATACTTTTTACCCTTCTCCGTTCTTTCTTTTCTTTGTTATTTTTTTTCTCCCTCCCACCTTGATTTCTGGCAGGGTTGCATTCTTTTTCTTCCCAACTCTATGTTCGGTTCGACCGATCTTGTACTAATGATTTTCGGCCTACACCTTCAAGTGCTAAATCCGAACACAGTACCCGGGGGCTTCTTTTCTGAAGCCAATGCTTTTATGTTACAAGCACTTACGCACATTTATTGTGTACCCATACTTTCATTGTCGTTTTTTATGCCATCTTATGCATCAATTCGAACTAAGAATTTGCCAAGCTGGGTTGCCTTGCTCCTGTGCTTACCCTCTACGTTCCCGATTGTTCGGCTAGAGGGTAAAGGGAGCACCTCTGCGATTGTTACGACCGGGTCATCCGGATACGTACCTCAGACGGGTGAAGCCAAAAGCTAGCTATCTTCAGTAGACAATTGATCGGCTACGACGGATTTAACTATGGTCGTCATGACCATTATTCGGGCTTCTTCCCTCGCACAAGCCCTTGGCCGCATACTAACAGTATACAACCTTTTTCCTACGATTTACGTAGTACCCCTGAAGAAAGGTATCGATAGAGTTACTATTTTCTTCGGAAGATGTTTCTTATGCTAAGCTGTAATATAACATATCTCCCTGTGTGCTTTCTGTCTGTTCGTACCACATGGCCGGATTACCTGGTTCCCGAATATAATTCCCTCCCTTAAGGGTGATAATTTACAAGGAACACTCCCAAGCCCTTGGCGCGGGAGGCTGAAGCCGATGGCCGGTTAAGACAAAGTTCACAACACAGACAGAGCAATTCTTCGATTATCAAAGCATATAGCCACATATGATCATACATCTGGCTGCTGATCGAGATTATCGATTATGGTGTCCAGGGAACAATCTTCTTGTGAGAGACGGGCGGCAGGCATCACCTGGTCGTATACCAGGTGGAGCGGCACGTCTTGTCCATCTGCCCCTACTGGTCCAACCTGAGCCATACGCTCGGGGTCAAGTCTGGTATAGCGGGTCTTGATCATCGCCCACGCCTCTCGTGCTCCCTCCCGACAAGCCGATGTCTTCCACAGCTCGAACCTAGCTCGGGCTCCCTTGAAGCGATCGATTAGTTCGGTCATCCCCTCCGGAGGTTGCTCGGCAGGCCATAGTGCCTTCACCATGCTTTTCATGGCCTTCCGAGCCCGCTCATGAAGGGCGGACAGCTCCTTCAGCAGATTCCCCTGGTAGGATCCGATTTCCTCTTCGGGTCGCCCGGACAATAGACCTGCATATGAGTCACGGCATGCGTATCACACCTCACTTATAAGAGATACTTTTCGATGTTAAAATCACTCTTACCGAACATGCCTCTCTATAAATTCTGGTTTTCCCCTTGGGCCTGGGCCAATTGAGCCTTTAAGCTCTCAATCTGTTCGGCTTGTTGTCTGTTCTCCTCCTTCAGGTGGTTCTTCTCTTCAAGATGCCGTTGTAAAACGCGATGGCCAGCTTCCAGCTGGGACTCGGCATATTGCTGAGATTCTCGGGCTACATCCAACTCTTTTTGTAATTACCCTATTGATTCAGCTGCTACATAGTACCCTTGCGTAAGCATGGGGATATACTAAAAGATCAGCAGAATATATATACTAACCGTGTGCCTCCCGAGTAAAGCTCTTCACTTGCTCCAGTTCGGCTTTCACAGATCCAACCTGTGTTCGGCTGGCTTCCAGTTCCTTGGCCAGTTGCTCGCACTGCTGCTTCGAGGCCTACATTACCACTCAATTAGTACGGGGATCCTTAAATCGGTCGTCCCGACCAATTTAAGGCTCGGGGGCTACTGAGTCTACACAAGTGTTCGGACTTTAATAAACGACTACTTACCTGCAGGCTGGACGATATCAACTTCACAGCCTCCCCGAACCCAGCTCGGGCGGCCTCGAGATGTGCATCCGCTGTGCGTAGAGCACTGAACTCTTGTTCGGAAAAGGCTGGATGACGTAGGGCTTCTCGTCGCCGCCGATGATGCATAGCACTCCCAACCTCTGATTTGGTGACAGATACGGTGTCACCAGAATCGGCTTGGGCGGGATTGACGGTGGGGGCTCCCGCAGCAGGATCAGCATGGGCGGAAGGCCTGGAATCTTAAGCACCGTCGGACGTCCTGGCAACGTCCTCGGCGGGTGACGGCCGAACCCTTTGCCTGAATATTTTGGCAAAATGGTCTCTTGTCAGACCTTATCAAATCACGATACTAAATCAAGTGATTAAGCGAAATACCTTTGGGATGAATTCGTAGGCGCACTCGCCCCCGTGACCGGCTCATTTGCCAAATCCTTGTTGCTTTCCAGTCCAGGCACTGCCGCCGCTGCCGGAGTATATCGCGCGGATCTACGGCGTTTGGGTGTAGAAGCCGGCGCATTAGGGCCAGTGGAGGACACTTGCCTCTTGCGGGATGTTTTCTTCTTCTTGCTTGTCGCAGGAGAATGGAAGGACCCAGGGTAATCGGCTATAATGGCCACCTTGGAGACGTCAAGGCCCTCTTGGTAGAAAACCCCGTCTTCGAGTTCAATTGACAGGTCTGGGTCTTCATGATAGCCCGGATCGTCATCACGGGAATACCCTTCGGGCTGAGGAGCCGGACAATTGACTGTCTCGATAAAGCTCCTCCATTCCTGTTTGCATGAAAATAAAAGACTTCGGTCAAGAAGGGACAAATTGAGAATCCGAACTATGGTCGCGGGGTTGAAAGGCTCACCCATTCGATGGGATTATGGCTTGAGTATCCCTCTTTGGTCGATCGCTGAATGAAATCTTCTTGCTCTCCTTTGTATAGGTCGGCAAGTGCGGCGGCCAATGCCGTTTGATCGGCAGGACCCAGTCTTCGGGAGCGAGTAGTATTGCTTGTCCCGTTGTAACACCACAAGGGGTGTATCCTCTGTTGAAGGGGTTGGACGCACCGGGTAAAGACAGCGGCCATGACATCTATCATGGTCAGCTTATGATGGGCCAGTATCCTCACGCGGGCTGCTAAGCGCTGTACCTCTACGTTGTCCTCTTGGGACAAGCTCTTCGGGCGCCAGTTGTACCTTTTCTTGAAAGGGGCATCGGAGTATTCGGGCAGACCCTTCCGAGCTGGATCGAATAAAGGGACGTCCTCGATATAAAACCATTCCGAAGTCCATAGTTCGGATTCCTTCGGTGTCCCCACGGGGTATCCCGTCCCCGCTATGCGGCATACTTCGGCTCCACCGACCTCAAAGATTGTATTTTCTCGAGTGCGAGGGACGAGGCAAAAGTATTTCCTCCACAACTCGAAGTGCGCCTCGGAGCCTAGGAACATCTCTCAAAGGGCGACGAAACCCGAGATGTGCAGAATAGACCCTGGAGTGAGGTGGTACAGCTGGATCCCATAAAACACCAGTAACCCTCTCAGGAACGGATGAATGGGAAACCCGAGGCCTCGCAGGAGGAATGGCACAAAACACACATTCTCCCCCTTATGTGGATGGGGGAAATTCTCCGCGAGGGCCTCGCCGTTGAATGACGTCAAACCGCCGCGGACGGCTGTCAGGTCCGAGGAAGGAAGGTACCCTTAGATCTCGAGGCCGCGGAGTCGAAGAAGCGTCACGGAGCAGCTGGTCCAGTCCCCGGGACGGGATCCGTAAGGATCCGAGGAGGATCTGGGGGCGCTCGCCATCTTTGGTGAAGACCTTTCGCTGGAGGTTTTTTCCGGTGGAGAAGAAGAGGATGTGGCTTGGACCACAACTCAGTTTGTTTAAATGGGTGGTGCCTCATTTGTGTTAGGGGTAGTTTTGTAAAAAGCTACTGTACCGCTCGTCTCCCCACGATGCGCGAAGTCCAAGAAACACTATTACTGTGGACGTGGCGATCCCGCGACGTTCGGGATTTTGCCGATGATAGGACGGTTGCCGAACAAGAAGGATGGAGGGACTCGCCTCGCAAGCTGAAGACATGCTAGATTGTCCGAATATGCCTCGGCGTTGGAGGCTAGTCCGGGGGCTACTGAGGGAATCCTGGTTTAAGGGGTCCTCGGATAGCCGACCTGTATCTCATGGGCCGGACTATACGGGCCACTGGGTGAGCATTAGAAGATCAGGGGCCCGGTCGCCAAGGTGGAAGATTAAAGGAACCATGGCGTGTTCTCCAAGATATTGACAGTAGATAGGCATGTTTTTTCCCTTTGATGTGCAACCGACTATATGTAAACCATAGGTACCCCCAGCGTCTATATAAGCCGGAGGGTTTTAGGTTGTAGAACAACATAACTCATCTAGGGTTTAGCTACTTGATCTCAAGGTAGATCAACTCTGTAATCCCCATACAATCAATATAATCAAGCAGGACGTAGGGTATTACCTCCATAGGAGGGCCCGAACCTGGGTAAAACCTTGTCCCCTTCGTCTCTTGTTACCATCGATCCAAGTCTCATAGTTCGGGACCCCTACCTGAGATCTGCCGGTTTTGACACCGACACTCGGCCCGACCCACTGGTCGGGAGACGACGTGGTGAGTACCCCCTAGTCCAAGACACCGTCAACATCCCCATGTCTTGTTTGTGCATTGTAGAATCTTGTAGCTTATTGTTTCCATGTGTGCAAAATGCCATGCCGCTGTTTTGGGCAGATTATGTCTATAACTTGTGTTGCATGCTAGTGTTGAACCGTTACGCCGGTTTGAACATGTTGCACATGAAACTTGCTTAGAATATCATGTAGTTTCATAATATCTTGTCGCATCCATGATTTGACATGTTTATGGTTTTTTTTTGTATGCATTTTGCATTCATGACATATTCATCTTGTGTTGGTCATATCTTTTAGACCGTAGCTCCGTTTAAAATGATCTATATATGTAAATCGACTAGAATGATGCGTAGAATCACATGGTCCTCTTTATTTTACTGTTTAATAAATATAAAACATGCTTAGTTCAGATCTGTACCAATTTCAAAATTAACATATGGGGTTGTTTCGGAAATACTATATGCTGTTTCCGGCCTCATTTAAGATGCATCGATAGTGTAGTTTATTTATGCTTCACCTCTTGCCATGTTAAACAGCATTAAAAATTGCCATGTAAATAAACGGGAGTGAACTAAATGATTCAAACGTGGAGTTTCGTCAATATGCAACTCGTTGCATATTGAACTTCACTTAATGTGTAGCAGTTGATTGTTGTGTTTTCCCATGTCATGCATAACATGCATCATCCTTGTTGTGCATCATATCATGAATATGTTGTGGTGTTTATCATGTGTTGATTGTTTGTTTTCGGATTGCTTCTTCTCGATAGAGTTTCGAAAGCGTTCGGAGTGTGAGGATTCGTTCGACTACGTCCCGTTCGTCTGCTTCTTCCAAGCGGGATCTCAGGCAAGATGAACATTTCCCTGGACACCATTACTATCATTGCCATGCTAGTTTTCTCGTTTCAATTGCTATGCCTCGCTACCAACCACTTGTTTGTCAAGCCTCCCACAATGCCATGAAAAGCCTCTAACCCCTCCACACCCCAGCAAACCATTGTTTGGCTATGTTACCGCTTGCTCAACCCTTCTTATAGCGTTGCTAGTTGCAGGTGCAAGTTGTTCCCATGTGACAACATGTATATTTTTGAGATATCACAATATTATTGCTATTTAATTTAATGCACATATATACTTGGTAAAAGGTGGAAGGCTTGGCCTTTTGCTCGGTGTTTTGTTCCACTTTTGCCACCCTAGTTACTTGTGTACCAGTGTTATGTTTCATATTGAGCGCTCCTAACATGCTCGGGGTTGTTATGGGGACCCCCTCGACTTTCGTTTTGGGATAAAACTCTTCTGGCAAGGCCCAACTTTCGTTTTACCATTCTCCAACCAAATAAAACTTGCATATGGACTTTCCGGACCCCGTGGATAATTAATCAACAACCCGGGCCAGTGCTCCTCATGATTGTTGGTCCAAAATGGCAGTAGCCGGGGCCACCAATGGGTGTGCCAACCGGAAACTTAGCCAATCCTGTCGTGTCCTGAGAACGAGATACGCGGCTCCTATCGGGTTCTGTCGGGGATATAACTCCATGGTGTAACCCGCCATACTGGGCCGGGTTAACATATCAACAATTCTGCAACCAAGTTTAAATGGGCCGTATCATCAAGACGAATACGAACGAGGCGGTGGCCGATTAGAGTCGCCAGACAACCCAACACCTGAAGACGGCGGCTCAAAGCCCATGAAGCTAGGGACGCCGGTTGAGTTTCCTTAAGATACCAGACAAGTTCGAGATGTTGTAGGTCACGGGTCATGATGTGACCCGGACTCTATTGTAAACCCTAAGGACTTGACCTGTATATAAAGGCAGGCCCCAGGGAACGAAAGACTCAGGTTGCAACCTCTCGATAGCTAGGTTAGCGATTCCGCACCCTTGTATTCGAGATCTATCCATCAAATACACACAAAGCAGGATGTAGGCTATTACCTCCATAGGAGGGGCCGAACCTGGGTAAACCCGTCTCTCTCTCGTTCAACCCCTTCGAGTCGCCACCAAGCGATGATGGCCTCACACCTAAGTCCTGTTATGAGGACATCTGCCGGGTTGATAAAACCATGACAGTTGGCGCCCACCGTGGGGCTCTCGCCCGGTGGAGTTGAGTTTTCGAAGGGGATCCAACTAGGATTTGGGAAGTTTGCGGTGCACTAGATGGTCAAGAACCATCGTGACAAGATCTACGAGCCGGCTTGGAGCGTTAAGGATGACCCGATCGGATGTGGGTTTCGAGATCATGTGGGAGAGATTGGTTTGGAAACCTCTGAGTCGGACATCTACGTCAACATCGACGAGCCGGCTCGGAGCGCCCGATCCGATCAACGCCAGGGTGGTCTTCGCCATGTATGCATCGGCTTCACACAAGGGGTCAGCCTTTCGGATGAGCCGGCTTCTAGCGGCGACGTCCTCGTCAATTCGGACGGCACATCGTCCACAGGAGATACGGAGTCAATCTTCCCTCTTTATGATGGCAGACTTGGGGCTCATTGGAGACCGAAGCCCCTAAGGAATATAATGAGTCGCCTCGATAAGTCGCCGTCTACATGGCAGGGGCTACGGCGGTTCCAGATCCGGCTGCAGCTGGAGGTTCTGGCAGGTCAACTAAAACGCCGGCTCAAGCCATGACTGATCTCATGGCTTAGATGGCAAAACTCGTGGATACTCCAGTCATTGCAGAAAATCAGGAAGAACGCAATGTGGATCTAACCAAATTGCGTAGTCAAATAATTGAGGTTCAGAAAGAGATTGATGCTGAAAATGCACGAATGGCGGATTTGCAGGCTCGCATACATCAAGAGACGGAGCGCCTTAAGGCCGAGGCCTGGCGATTAGGAGTTCAGAGAGAAGCATCGGAGGCGGTTTACGAGAGAAGATGCCATCGTGGACTCCCTCCGAACCTTGAGCCACAATAGCTTTTTAACACCCCACAACAGACACCAGGAACTGTTCAGCAACCCGGGAATCGGCAAGAGGAACCAGCTCAACCCCCGCCGGCTCAATCCCCGCCTCGGTGATTTCAGACGCCGCAGGGCCACTTTTCCAATCTTGTTGACAACATGTTAGCTGCAACCCGGAATTTGGAAGCATTGCCTATTAACGGAAACTCCCCTCTTGAGGTTGAAGCTAGAAACGTTATCGAGATGCTAAAGACTGCTGTGGTACAACAGGCACAGTATTCGTACAGCCGGGATCAAATGCATTCCACTCCCTACGCTAGCAAGGGCCGTCATGTCGAGTCCCCGGCTATTTCTAGTAGTGGGCGAAGACAACAGCTTCAGGTCTCTCCAACCCATCTCATGCCATCAGACGCCCAGGCAGTTGTTGATGCCGCGAGAGGCGCACGACAGGTAGAAGCGGAGGCAGTAGCACGGGCGATCCAGCAGCTTCACCCTCAACCGGCGAGTTTGGGGGCTGGGTCCAACAGGACGATTGGTATACCATGTTTATCCCCGGCACTTCGCACTGAGCGCATGCCCAAAGATTTCAAGGGGCCTCGTAAGGTGCCAAACTATACGACAGATCTTGAGCCGGCGTCTTGGATTGAGAGTTATGAGTTGGCAATGGACATGCTGGATGTCAGCAACGCTGTATGTGCTAAATACTTAACCATGATGTTGGAAGGACCGGCTCAAATATGGTTGAAAAACTTGCCGCCTAACTCCATCAACACATGGGCCGAGCTGAAAGAGCGATTCATCAAGAATTTCCAAGGGACCTGCAAGAAGCCTATGACAATAGTAGACCTATAGCATTGCGTTCAACGAGTAGATGAGTCGGCTAACCATTGGACTCGCCGGGTCGCGGAAATCATCCACTCATCGGACATCATCATGGCGGCTTAGGCAGTTCTAATATTGGAAAAGAACTGCCACTTCCAGCCTTTGGTCCAGAAGCTCGGACGGCTCAAGCGAAAGGTACAAGACATGGGCGACTTGATGGACGTTCTCACCAGATATGCCGAGTCGGATAGCACGAAGGATCCCGGCTCAGATGAGGACAAGACCACCAAAGGCAAAAAATCTGAAGGAGGGAAAGGTCAGCACGGTCCAGGAGGCAACCAAGGGGCTCAAAATAATAAGCGGAAGCAACCGGACGACGGGTCAGACTTTGTGGCCAACACTAATACAAGTTTCAAAAATCAGCATCGGAACAGTCGACCCGGAGGAGCTTACAATGGGAATAAACCTTGCAATTATGAGGAGGCGCTTAAAGCACCTTGCCCTAAGCACAGCACCCAAGATAAGCCGGCTAGCCACTCTTGGGAGAATTGTTATATCATGCAAGAGTTCCGTAGCCAGGCTTTCCAGAATAACTCAGGAGGCAATGGTGGAGGACACCCGGGTCAACATGGACCTGGCGGGTCAGAAGGTTGCCCAGGGGCTGGTATTCAACATCAGGGGAGTCATGGCAATGGGCAACATCCTAGCCAGGGCAATCAGCATAATAACCAAGGAGGATTTCAAAGTAATCACAAGCAGTTGAATAACGGTCAGTATCACTAGCACATGAATCCGTGAATAAAATTCGTACTCTGGAGGGTATCAAAGAAGAAAATTTATGTCTCCAAGAGGGAAATAAGCCGGCCCTAGGACACCAGTGGCCTTATTAAACTTAGCTCTGCCGACTCTTTTTTGTAATTTCTTCCCCCTTTGCAGAATTCTGTATATACTTCTTTATGTTTCGAGTATGAATAAAGCCGACATATTTTTTGTCGTTTCAACCTACAAATTGAGTTTGAGTCTTTATCTTTCGAAGCAAAGGGCACCTAGGGGCTTCTAACTCATCGAGTTTAGCTTTCACACCCTTGTGACCCGACATAATAACGCCACAATACTGAGGGCATTTGGGGGCTTCCAGCCCATCGGGCTTAGCTTTCTCACCCTCTTGACCTGGCAAAAACGCCATGTATGGTTATACCTGCCTGTATGCTTGATGCGACTCCGATCAGATGACCCCGTGTACTCTTGACAAGTCAATCTTTTTTTGGACCCTAAACTTTTCAAGGTTAAAACGCCGGCTTGAGTCATGTGAGAGCCGGCATACAGAAAGCTAGGATAAGCCATGGGTTATTATACCCGCTTCATTGAAGCAATACTCGAGCCTCGAAAGCCGGTCTTCCCTGTCGAGCTTCGAAAGCCGACGGATTATCTTGACATTATAAGTATGTGTTATTACACCTTTCTCATCATCATAACACCGTGCTTGTGAGGGAAACTAATTTTCAAATCAGAATATATCACAAAGTTTTTGTGCTTTCTTAGAAAGCCTTTTTTGCTCACTAGCATCTTGGTTAAACTAACTGGGATCGTGCAAAGTCCTTTTCAAAGGAGGCTGTTGTGTGTTTCTAAACCTTGAAAGCCAGCCCCTAAAGGCGGTACTATGTGTTAAAATTTTATCACATAAAATGGTGTGGGCATGCCTTACTTCTGTTACCAGTTATACATGAAATAACCGAGTTATTAGCTGCATGACCAACACCAAATTATGTTATTACTTAAGAGGCTAATAAAGAACCTCAAGCTTTGTACATCAACTTCGGCCAGGACTCATTGAGCCGGCTTATCAATATTGTTTTATTTGGTTTGTTTATTATAGCAAGTTTCAGGTTCAAATTTACTACCGGCCCATGCTTGAAGGACCGGGTTGAACAATTGAGTGTGCGTGAGCAACCAATTGACAAGCTATCCTACAATCTTCAGCATTGTTGAAACAAGAATAGATTGTTAAAATCTAGAAAATCAAAGGGCAGCTCATTTTGCCCAGCTCTATCATATCAAAAAGACCATCAATAGAAAGACTGGGCAGACAGGGTGGTGAAACAGCAAATAAGCATCTTGCATCAAAGGTGCAAAACGTGCACGATGGCACGACGACAGTTTTAGGCTATCCCTATTACATACTCAAGGAAGCCACAAATTGTTTTTCCACCCATACTTGGGGGCTTAAGTTGACAAAGGAAGTTTAAATCGCCGACCGCATCATCCAGGTCAGTGGCGGCTAATCTTTTGCGTGAGATGCCTCCGGGTTATTCACCGATTGGTCTTTCGGCTCTTGTATCTGAAGGTTATCCGCGTCCCAGTTGCAGTGAGATAAAGCCTGGAACACAGCCTCGTCATCCAGAATTGGAGACGGGTCAACTTCAGGGGCAAAGACATGCTCGCGCCGTTGAGGAGCCAGACTCTTTGATATCAAATCAGGTGGTGGAATCCGAGTATGATGGGCGCCATAAGCTGCTTGATAGTTCCTCAGTTTCATCTCAGAAACCAGCTGAGTCGACAGTATTTGAGCATCCTTGACACAGGCCGCCTAATCCTCTTGGGAGAATTCTGACCCGTCATTTTTAAATTCGGGGAAGCCCTTTCCTAGCTCAGCTGGATCAAGCTCCTCTCCATAAGCTAAAGCTCGGCTCAATGCATATATCGCGCTAGATCGGGCGGCAGATCTGTTTAGCTCTGAAATGTGCTGAGGGATAATGGAAAGACTTTCCAATACATTCTTGATATACTTTAAGGGCTGCTTATCCCCCATTGTCGCCTTGATTGCAAGATGACTCCCAGCGTAGAGTTGCTCCGTCAGAGAATAAACAACCTTGAGCATGAGCAAACTGTTATCATAAAAACTGCTAGTCCGGGGGCCTGCAAAATAAAATCAATGCATGAGTCGCCGGGCGCATTATATCTATATTTCAAGAAGACAGGAGGCTATATACACTTACCAAAAATAGTTTGGGCCATCTGGGCAATATGCCGCTTTAACCCGGACAACTCCTAGGTAATGGGTTTGAGCCGGCCCTCAGCATCCTCTGCACGCTTCAGCAGAGTCGACTTTTCATCTTCAAAGGATTTCTTCTCTTTTAAGAAGCCTTATTTGGTGTTTTCCAACTCGATCAATGAGAGGCGAAGTTTTTCTTCAACTTCTGCCTGGGAAGTCTGCCCTTTTTCTAGGTCTTTTTTCAAGCTGGCCATGCTGGATTCGGCTGTCTTCAAAGCTTCCTGCATCATAAATAAACTCTATGACAAGTCCCAAGAAAATCGCAAGCAATATATTTGGCACTTGGGGGCTAATGTATTTCAGCTCTTTTTTGACATTGAAGATGTGAAGAAGACCCGACTCATCTCAAGGAGATGAGCCGGCCCTTGGGGGCTACAGGTCGAAGTTCTTCACAGTTATTATAGAAGACCCGACTCATCTCAAGGAGATGAGCCGGCCCTTGGGGCTACAGGTCGAAGTTCTTCACAGTTATTACAAAAGACCCGACTCATCTCAAGGAGATAAGCCGGCCCTTGGGGGCTACAGGTTGAGTCAGTCAAACATTCGCAAGACTCAGATTATCTTAGAAAGACAAAACTGGGCCTTGGGGGATACAAAAGGATATATGATGAGAGCATATAAAAGAGAACATACCTCGTATTTATTTCTCATCATACTAACAAGACCGATTTCCATCTCATGGCTTGTAGCCAGGCGGTCCAAACAGGCAACATGAAGATCTTCAACACTAAAACTCTCATAATTCGGAAGCTCCAACTTGGTCTTCCCTTTTTCTTGCATTACCGCTTCATCCTTAGCAACAACCTTTGTTAACACCCTGGAAATCTCAGGAGTAGTATAACTCATCCCAGTAATAATAACTTCAGGGGTATCTTTGTTTGTTACTGAAGGATTGGGCGGGTCAAGGTTAACTCCTAATGTAGCTTCAACAGTTACGGCATCAGTATTGGTTGGTTCAGATGGAGGAGGTAAATCGTTTTGGATATCCCGAGGGTCTTCAGGATGATCAACATGGATTTCATGAGCCGCCGGATCAAGAAGCTCCGGCTCAGGGGCCTCCGGGTTAACAGAAGACCCGTCAGTCTTCCTTTTCTTGGCTTTGGCCCTGCCAAGTGAAAGGGTATAATAAGAAGAATGGAAAAAACAATAGTTTACTCAAACAGATGAATTGATGAGGAATTTACCCATGATTGATGACAAAGGGCGCCATCTTGGACGCAGTTGAGTTGTCCGACGAAGGTGGCGACTCCTGATTAACCATGGCATAGGAGTCAAAAAGTTGACACATCAAGTCAGAGCTTCCTTGGAAGTTTGGAATATTAAGTACCTTGGCAGGTCGTTTTCTGGCGGCTGATTTGTCAGGTAATCCCTCAACAAGATCACCACTCCCACTTCAGGTCTGACGCCTAGACTGTAGCTGGGTTTTCTTCAAAATAAAGTGAGGGTCTAGATGAACGTCCGGGGTGAGAAAAGCCTACCTTCCGAACAACCCGCCTTGTTTTCAACGGAGGTGAAGGTTCTGAGTCAGAAGAGATGGAAATTACCTCAACATCGCCTGCATGGCTTGTTTCAACATCACCCTAAGAGGAAAAGGCGTCAGATAGATTCAAGGAAATATAAACAAAAGATTAATTTTACCTCTGATCGGGTATCAGTGGCAGTTGTTTCGTCCATATGAGACGGTTCTTCTGCAGCCGCCTTATTCTTTTTCTTGAGGGCGGCTTTGGGCTTGTTAGTCGTGGTCTTGATGCGTCTCCTACTCCAGAAAGAAGATGTAGCCTGCAAAATTAAATATTCAGAGCAAGAAAGCAAAGGCTCAAAGTTTGTTCAAAAGGCTGGATTATGATTTTAAAGGGTTTATACCGGAGGAGCCGGGTTAAGGGCCTAGAAAGGTTTCGACCCGTCTTTGCTGCAAGTCTCTTGCTTTTCACCTAGCAGCTTCTTCACAATCCGGTTTATTTTGCCGGCCTCCAAGGAAAAATTGTTGTACCATTGAGCGTCATTCAAGTCGCCAGAATAAGTGCACATTAAACCGTTGCGCAGACTTAACGGCAGGATCCTCCAAGATACCCAACACCGGGTTAAATCTACCCCAGTTAGTCCATTGCCTAGCAGCACCATCAACTTCGGATAAATATGGGCGTGTTGAGAGCGTTCTTCTTGGGAAGATCAACCAGGAAGTTCAAGATCCATGGGGAGGCGGTTGGGCCTATAACCTGGCAAAGGATTTTCATCAGCAGGAGCGGTATTTCGACAATAAAACCAAGTCTTGTTCCACCCTTTAGGGTGGCTTGGTAAGGTGGCAGCAGGAAAAAAGACGTCCTTCCGCCTCTGAATTCAAACCCCGCCAAGTTCCAAGCCGGGAGAATCCGCACACTCTGTTTGCCGGGTCAAATAGAAGAACTCCCTGAAGAGGGAAACAGTGGGTTTCGTTTGAAGATACACCTCACAAAATACTTGGAACTGGCAGAGGTTCGATATAGAGTTAGGGGCCAGGTCTTGAGGATGAAGATGGAAGAAGTGTAAGACGTCTCAGAAGAATTTTGACCAAGGAGGTGAAAAACCCCTTTGAAGGTGATCCAAGAATATCACCACTTCTCCCTCCTCAGCGTTCGGGGTTTCCTCTCCAAGGATGACTCGCCAACTAACCACATTTTGAGGCGGTAGAAACCCATGTTCCTCATAATCTTTAAGGTGAACGTCAGAAACTTGAGTCGCCACCCAATTGCAGGCTTTTGACTCCGACATAATGAGTCGCCTGGATAAAGCAAAAAAAAATGGTGGCTTGAGTAGATGGTTCGAATTAAAAGATCTAGTTATTTTCCATGGAAGGGGAAGTTTTGTAAAGAGCCAGAGTCTATACAATGGCTTACATATATGACGGGTTACAATTATTAAGCCAGCAGAAGTAAGGTCGACTTGTGCTAAGACCAAAGGTTTTTGAGAATTTTGCTAAGTGTGAGGCAAACAAGTTTCTCCCGAAGCCGCAACAATTTTGGATCTAAGAATAGTTCAAAAAGGCAAGAATATTCGCTAGCCCTAGCAGGAGGGCATGGCAGCAATGACAGTACGGTTCATCTAATACTAGGAAGGATTAAAACATGTCATACACGAAACGAAGTTGGTGTCTCTACCGCTCTACTTTTGTGATTACGTTCGCGAGATCCACTCGCGGAGTTAGCAATGGTGATGAACTGGAGAAAGGTTGCTGAAGAACTCAATGAACCTCGGGGTGTGATACGTCTCCAACGTATCTATAATTTTTGCTTGTTCCATGTTGTTATATTATCATTCTTGGATGTTTTACGATCATTTTATTACAACTTTATATCATTCTTTGGGACTAACCTATTGACATAGTGCCAAAGTGCCAGTTGCTTTTTTGCTTGTTTTTTACTTCGCAGAAAATCAGTACCAAACAGAGATGAAACGCTGTGGGGATTTTTGTGGATTTTTTATGGACCAGAAGAAACCAGATGGGCCAAAGAACACGAGAAGAGGGGGCCCAGGGTGGCCAGCCCCCACCAGGGCGTGCCAGAGGCCCCACTGGCGCGGCCTGGTGGGTGCTGGGCACCTCGGGCAGCCCCTCAACCGACTATCATGCCTATAAATTCCCTGGAAATTCAAAAACCCTAGGGGAGTCGACGAAACACAATTCCAGCCGTCGCAAGTTCCAGAACCGCGAGATCCAATCTGAACACCATCACGGAGGCGTTCATCTTCTTCATAGGTGCCTCTCCGATGATGCGTGAGTAGTCCACCATAGACCTACGGGTCCGTAGGCAGTAGCTAGATGGCTTCTTCTCTCTCTCTCTTATGATTCTCAATACAATGGTCTCTTGGAGATCTATTTGATGTAAACTTTTGCGGTGTGTTTGTTGGGATTCGATGAATTTTGAGTTCATGATCAGTTTCTATCCATGAATATTATTTGAGTCTTCTTTGATCTCTTATATGCATGATTGCTTATAGCATCGTATTTCTTCTTCAAATCTTTGGTTTAGTTAGGCCGACTAGATCGATTTTTCTTGCCATGGGAAGAGGTGCTTTGTGATGGGTTCGATCTTGTGATAGGCCGACTAGATAGATTTGCCTCTCGTTTTCCTCTCCCCCACTTCACCTATTTGCCGTTTTATTCGCCCTCTTTTTCGTTTGCCTTTTTTCTTGCCGGATCTCTTCCTTGCTTGCAATCTTGTTTGTGTAGTCACGATGACTCAAGAGAACACCAAGTTGTGTGATTTTTCCAATACTAATAATAATGATTTTATTAGTACACCTATTGCTCCTCCCGCCACTAGTGCGGAGTCTTGTGATATTAATGCCGCTTTGTTGAATCTTGTCATGAAAGATCAATTTGCCGGTAATCCTAATGAGGATGCTGCGTCCCATCTAAACACTTTCGTTGAATTGTGTGATATGCAAAAGAAAAAAAGATGTGGATAATGATATTGTCAAGTTGAAACTATTTCTTTTTTCCTTGCGGGATCGTGCAAAAATTTGGTTTTCATCTTTGCCTCGCAATAGTATCGATTCTTGGAATAAGTGCAAGGATGCTTTTTATCACTAAGTATTTTCCTCCTGCGAAAATTATTTCCCTCAGGATGCAAATCATGAATTTTAAGCAAGTTGAGCATGAACATGTTGCCCATTCTTGGGAAGGAATGAAGTTGATGATAAGAAATTGTCCTACACATGGTTTAAATCTTTGGATGATCATACATAATTTTTATGCGGGATTGAATTTTGTCTCTAGAAATCTTTTAGATTCCGCCGCGGGTGGTACTTTTATGGATATTACTTTGGGTGAAGCTACTAAATTGCTAGATAATATCATGGCTAATTATTCTCAATGGCATACCGAAAGAGCACCTACTAGTAAAAAAGTTAATTCGGTAGGGGAAATTAGTACTTTGAGTGATAAAGTTGATGCTTTGATGAAATTGGTTGCTAGTAAAAATGCTCCTATTGATCTTAATGATGTGCCTTTGTCTACTTTGATTGAGCAAAATAGTGAATCCATAGATGTGAATTTTGTCTCGCGCAACAATTTCAATAACAATGCTTATAGAGGTAATTTTAATCCTAGGCCTTTTCCTGGAAATTCCTCTAATAATTATGGTAATTCCTATGGTAATTCTTCTAACAATAATAATAGGAACACCTGTGATCTTGAGAGTAATATTAAAGAATTTATCAGTGCGCAAAAGGCTTTCAATACTACGATAGAAGAAAAGTTGAATAAGATTGATGATATGTCTAGAAGCATTGATAGAATTTCTCATGATGTTGAAAATCTCAAGTTGAAAGCTTTTGTGCCTAAGATTGATGAATCTATTAAAGCTTTATATGTCTCAATGGACGAAAGTAAGAAAAGAACCGCTATGCTTAGAGTTAAAAGAGAAATCTTGGAAAAATCGTCTTCTAGTGATTGCCGCTATAAAAGTGATGAAGATCTTAAAGTGATTGGTGTTTCTTCTATTGATTCCTTGTTTAGTAATGTTAATATTGATAATTAAGGGACTGAAGTAGATTCAACTTTATCTAGAAGGCGTCCCAATAATTTGGAGGGTGAAAATTTTGATGAAAGTGGGTTTGAAGAGGTCAAAACTTTAACTAGTATTGTGCCCACTATCTTGGATTGCAAAGATTTTAATTATGATAGCTGCTCTTTGATTGAATGTATTTCTCTGTTGCAATCTATGTTGAATTCACCCCATGCTTATGAGCAAAATAAAGCTTTTAGTAAACATATCGTTGATGCCATGATGGAATCTTTTGAAGAAAAGTTGGAGATGGAGATTTCTATTCCTAGAAAATGACATGATGAGTGGGAACCTACCATTAAGGTCAAGATTAAAAATTATGAATGCTTTGCTTTGTGTGATTTGGGTGCTAGTGTTTCCACGATTCCGAAATCTCTATGTTATGTGCTTGGTCTTACCAACATTGAATAATGTTCTCTTAATTTGCACTTGGCGGATTCTACTATTAAAAAGCCTTTGGGAAGAATTAATGATGTTCTTATTCTTGCAAATAGGAATTATGTTCCCATTGATTTTATTGTGCTTGATATTGATTGCAATCCGTCTTGTCCCATTATACTTGGTAGACCGTTTTTACGCACTATAGGTGCCATGATTGATATGAAAGAAGGCAATATTCGTTTTCAATTTCCCTTGACAAAGGGTATGGAACACTTCCCTAGAACAATAATTAATCCACCATATGAATCAATCATGAGGGCATCCTATGGATCCAAAACTAAAGATGACAATACTTGAATCTATCCAATATGCCTAGCTAGGGGCGTAAAACGATAGCGCTTGTTGGGAGGCAACCCAATGAATAAATAAATTTTTGCTTTTTCCTTTCTGTTTTTGAGTATTTACACAATTATGCCTCTGTTATGATTGTGTTTTTATGGTTTATTTAGTGTTTGTGCCAAGTAGAACCGTTAGGAAGATTCATAGGATGAGTGGAAGTAATGCTGAATCTGAAACAGAAACTTTGCGTCCAGTATATGAATTTTAATTTTTTGCTAGAACGTGATCTTGATCTGAAATTTTAACACAGTGTTTCTGTACAAATTCCTTACGTTTTCCTAATTTTTCAGAATTTTTAGAGTTACAGAACTATGGGTATGGTACATATTACTACAGGCTGTTCTGTTTGAGACAGATTCTGTTTTTGTTGCATTGTGTGCTTGTTTTGATGAATCTATGGGTTATATTGAAGGGTATGAGCCATGGTAAAGTTAAAATACAGTAGGTATAATGCAATTATAAAATTTGAATGGGTTTACAAAAGTAACTAAAGTAGTGATTTGCTTTCTTATACTAACGGATCTCACGAAGATTTTGTTGAGTTTTGTGTGATTGAAGTATTCAAGTTTTGGGTGAGATCACGATGGATGAAGGAATAAGGAGTAGCAAAAGCCTAAGCTTGGGGATGCTACCGCACCCCCAAGATATATCCAAATATTAACAAGCAACTAAGCTTGGGGATGCCCCCGAGTGGCATCCCATCTATCTTCTAACGACCATCGGTATTTTACTTGGAGCTATATTTTTATTCGTCACATATCATGTGTTTTGCTTGGAGCGTCTTTGTATCTTTGCTTGCTTTGTTTGTTAGTTTTTCCTTTGTATCCTTGCTGTACACACCTATTTGAGAGAGCCACAATCATGCTATGATTTGTTAGAATTGCTCTATGTGCTTCACTTAAACTTTTTGAGCTATAGGAATTGCTCTAGTGGTTCACTTATATATTTTTGAGCACGGTGTGCTTGGAAACTTTTGTAGAAATACTCTCATGCTTCACTTAGATTAATTTGAGAGTTAGTAAATTTTTTAAGAAATCCTCTCATGCTTCACTTATACCTATTTGAGAGATGAAATCTTTATGCTCATGTGCTTCACTTAAATTTGTTTGAGCTTGCCAAAAAGCAATGGCCATATATGAAACTAGTCCCAAAGTGATAGATATCCAAGGAGGATATAATAAAAACTTTCACGAAGATCATTGGACAAATTAAACTTGATTCCTTGTAATAGTTTTGAAACATGATGATAGTAATATGTGAGTCATGTTAGTGAGTAATTATGCTTAGTAGGAATATTGGTGTTAAGGTTTGTGATTCCCTATGCAAGCACGAAAGTCAATAGTTATGCAATGAAGTTACATCGTACTTGTGGTGCATGATTCGGTGTTAGTTATGTTCAATGCTCACTTATGTGATTTTACGTTTCTTGGTTTGGTTGCTTCCCAATCTATTTGCAAGCCTTCACTTGTACTAAGTAGAAATACTACTTGTGCATCCAAAATCCTTAAACCAAGTTTTGCCTTATGAGTCCACCATACCTACCTATATGCGGTATTTCCATGCTGTTCCAAGCAAATTTGTATGTGCCATCTCTAAATTTTCAAAATAAATTTTCTCTTTTGTGTGCCCGTACCGCTCATGAAACAGTGGGGAGTGTCCAATATTTTTCCATGCTAGATGTGTTATTCTCAAGATGAGTGTTTATTCACTTGTCATTGCACGAGAGTGCGGCGGTAATAGGGATGCACATTCCCGAAATGAAAAAGAAAAAAAATTACTTTATGTTGTCAAATAATAAGTTCCTTGGAAAGTGTTGGTATGGAAGGCAACCGTGGATACGGCCCGCCATGGAAAGTGAAAGTTTGGTGGAAAAAGGAATAAACTTTATTTTCTGTTTGGGAACCGCTTATGATATATCTAGCATGGAAAGTATTGTGAGCTACTTTGTCGTTTTCGTTGACAGGAAAAGCATGCCACCCAAAATATTTTTCTCTCTCAATTTAAAACTTTGAGCTCTGGCACCTCTACAAATCCCTACTTCCCTCTGCGAAGGGCCTATCTATTTACTTTATGCAATTTTTATTTTTGCTTTGAGTCTCCATCTTCTCTTATAAGCACGAACTAGGGGGCACTATGATCGTACTTGAGCATTGGGCATAGCTAATATTTGAGTGTGTTTCATGAATGGATCAATGATTGAGCATGATGGGCTAGGGATAACTTTCTTTAGTGTTGATATTTTGAAAGACATGGTTGCTTGTTGACATGCTTGAGTATTGAAGTCATTATGTTAAAACTAGACTATTGCTTTGAATCATTTACAAGTCCAAATGTCCATGCTATACAAAGAAGAAAAGAATATGATGAACATGTTAGGCAACATTCCACGTCAAAAATTCTGTTTTTATCATTTACCTACTCGAGGACGAGTAGGAATTAAGCTTGGGGATGCTGATACGTCTCCAACGTATCTATAATTTTTGCTTGTTCCATGTTGTTATATTATCATTCCTGGATGTTTTACAATCATTTTATTACAACTTTATATCATTTTTTGGGAGTAAACTATTGACATAGTGCCAAAGTGCCAGTTGCTGTTTTTGCTTGTTTTTTACTTCGCAGAAAATCAGTACCAAACAGAGATGAAACGCAGCGGGGATTTTTGTGGATTTTTTACGGAACAGAAGAAACCAGATGGGCCAAAGAACACCAGAAGAGGGGGCCCAGGATGGCCAGCCCCCACCAGGGCGCGCCAGAGGCCCCCTGAGGCGGCCTGGTGGGTGCTGCGCACCTAGGGCACCCCCTCAACCGACTATCGTGCCTATAAATTCCCTGGAAATCCAAAAACCCTAGGGGAGTTAACGAAACACAATTCCAGCCGCCGCAAGTTCCAGAGCTGCGAGGTCCAATCTAAACACCATCACGGAGGGGTTCATCTTCTTCATAGGTGCCTCTCCGATGATGCGTGAGTAGTCCACCATAGACCTACGGGTCCGTAGGCAGTAGCTAGATGGCTTCTTCTCTCTCTCTCTTATGATTCTCAATACAATGGTCTCTTGGAGATCTATTTGATGTAAACTTTTGCGGTGTGTTTGTTGGGATCCGATGAATTATGAGTTCATGGTCAGTTTCTATCCATGAATATTATTTGAGTCTTCTTTGATCTCTTATATGCATGATTGCTTATAGCATCGTATTTCTTCTTTGAATCTTTGGTTTAGTTAGGCCGACTAGATCGATTTTTCTTGCCATGGGAAGAGGTGCTTTGTGATGGGTTCGATCTTGCGGTGTTCTTTCCCAGTGACAGAAGTGGTAGCAAGACACACATGTATCGTTGCTATTAAGGATAACAAGATGGGGTCTATTACTACATGAATAGATCTTGTCTACATCATGTCATCATTCTTAATGCATTACTCCGTTTTTCCATGAACTTAATACACTAGATGCATGCTGGATAGCGGTCGATGTGTGGAGTAATATAGGTAGATGCAGGCAGGAGTCGGTCTATCTATCTTGGACGTGATGCCTATATAATGATCATCGCCTTGGATATCGTCATGACTATTCGATTTTCTATCAATTGCCCAACAGTAATTTGTTCACCCACCGTGCGCTATACTCATGAGAGAAGCCACTAGTGAACCCTACGGCCCCCGGGTCTACTTTTCCTATCATATTGCTTTCCGATCTACGTTTTTTGCACTCTTTGTTTTCAGACCTACAAAACCAAAAACCCAAAAATATATTGCTGCATATTTACTCTTTTTATTTGTGTTCTTGAGAGATCTATCTCTCTTATCTATCACTACCGAATCTATCTTATTACCGTAGAGAGATTGACAACCTCTCTTTCGCGTCGGGTTGCAAGTATTTGTTGTTTGTGCACAGGTGCTGCTTATTGGGTGGTGGTGATCCTCCTACTGGTTCGAGAACCTTGGTTTCATAACTAAGGGAAATACTTACCGTCGCTGTGCTGCATCATCCCTTCCTCTTTGGGGAAATACCAACGCAGTCCAAGCCATGTCAGGGTGCTATAATGGATCTAGGTCATAAGAAATATGACTTACTCGAGTGGTCACTGAAGGCGGCGGAAGCACGCAGAGGATTTGACTGACGAAGAATAGACACCGCGACGACCTCGAGGGAGATTGCCAAGATGAGGAAAGCCGCGGCGGTGGCACGAGGAGCTTCCGGACTCGAGGAAGAAGAAGAAGCGAGGAGAAGAAGTGGAAAGTGAATCCGGGCCTTTCGGTAAATATTTAAAGGGAAGGAGCTCAAAGGGGCAACTGACACGCGTGACAATCGAGGGAGTACAGTAAATTTCGGGAAACAAAAATGCCTCGAACTTCAGGATAAACAGATATGACCAGATTCGCCAAGATGTCATTATTGTTTTTCTGGATTGACGACAGATGACGTCACAATAAATGGACATTGGGAAAATGACAAGTGTGGGAGCAGAACAAGTCGGTGTTATGAAATCCATAGAAGATACCAATCCAAAGATGAGCCGCCAGCGAAAGGAAATATCTATTGACATGAACGAATTCAAATCAATTTGGGGCCTAATGTCGGGGATATAACTCCACAGTGTAACCCGCCATACTGGGCCGGGTTAACATATAAACAATTCTGCAACCAAGTTTAAATGGGCCGTATCATCAAGACGAAGACGAATGAGGTGGTGGCCGATTAGAGTCGCCAGATGGCCCAACACCTGAAGACGGCGGCTCAAAGCCCATGAAGCTAAGGACGTCGGTTGAGTTTCCTTAAGATACAAGACAAGTTAGAGATGTTGTAGGTCATGGGTCATGATGTGACCCGGACTCTATTGTAAACCCTAAGGAATTGACCTGTATATAAAGGCAGGCCCCAGGGAACGAAAGACTCAAGTTGCAACCTCTCGATAGCTAGGTTAGCGATTCCGCAGCCTTGTAATCGAGATCTATCCATCAAATACACACAAAGCAGGACGTAGGCTATTACCTCCATAGTAGGGGCCGAACCTGGGTAAACCCGACTCTCTCTCTCGTTCAACCCCTTCGAGTCGCCACCAAGCGGCGATGGCCTCACACCTAAGTCCTATTAGGAGGACATCTGTTGGGTTGACAAAACCACGACAGGTTCGTCGACACGTCGGGCGGTCTTGCTAGATTTGTTTTACCTTTCTCGAACGTCTTGTGCGTGGGATTCCGAGGACACTTCGGGCTATCTCGAGGTTGAGATTTTCCATCGGGATTCCGCAAATACTACGGGTTTATCCCGCGGTTGAGGAATTCCAATGCAACTTGTGGTTAGTTTGTGATGGATGAGTTGGAGCACCCCTGCAGGGTTAAATCTTTCATGAGAGCCGTGCCTGCAGTTATGTCGCAACTTGGAAATTTGTTTAACATCCGGTCATAGAAAACTTAAAGTAAACTCAAATAAAATACACCAACCGTGTGCGTAACCGTGACTGTCTCTTCTCATGAATTTCTAACCGAGAGAGAACACGGTGGGGTTATGTTGGAACATAAGTAGGTGTTTAGGATCACTTAGTGATCATTACTAGTTCACGTCCGTTTATGCGATGATCATCCCCCCTTATTCTTGTACTCGTAAGTTAGCCACTCAAATAAATGCTTAGTGCTTGCTGCAGCCTCACCACTTAACCATACCTTACCCATTAAGCTTTGCTAGTCTTGATACCCTTGAAAATGAGATTGCTGAGTCCCTGTGGCTCACAGATTACTACAACAATAGTTGCAGGTACAGGTAATGCGATGCTTTGATGTGAGAGCGGTGCTTGTTTGATTTGGAGTTCTTCTTCTTCATCTTCATCGATCTAGGATGGGTTCCAGGCCGGCAGCCTGGGATAGCAAGGATGGATGTCATTTTATTGTTTGATTTCGTCCGTAGTCGGACCCTGCTCTTCTGTATGATGATTGTATATGTTGTTATATTGATGTGATCTTGACTTAGCTTGTGGCGAGTGTAAGCCAATTCCATATACTCATCTCTTCTTTACATGTACTTGTAATGATATCCATTCTTGCGAAACGACGAGATGCGCTTCTATCCCTGTCGAGGCCCTCGAGCCAAAATAAGGATAGGATCGCATCTTGGGTGTGAAATCGCAGCTAAGTGTGACCAACACCACATTCTTACAAATTCCTTTGTGCAAAGTTTTCATTTTCTGAGTAGGAATAATCCTCCTGAGGTGCAGTTTAAGCTATACGCTGAAACTCACAAGTTACCGCTCACTGACTTTTGCGACATATGCTTGATCCCTTCCGATGGGGAATTAAGAGAGCCTAGACCAGCGGAGTTTGAGGATTTCTCCTCACTTTAACAGTGGGTGAAGATAGAGGCGTGTCAAAAGCCACTGCTACTAGTTTGTAGTTTCCTTCTGTGCACTACTTTGCTTTATTCATCGCGAAGTGTTTAACCGCTAGGGAGAAGGTTGGCGCACTTAGTGCCCCCGACTTCGCCATTTTACGCCGCGCACTGTACAATGATCACACCTTTAGTATGGGGGCTATTATTGCACGTCGCTTACACCTTAACAGGACTAAGGGAAAGATACATGGTGGTATTTATGCTACTCGCTTAGCGAGACACTTTGATGTTCAGATTCACCCACATGATTATCCTTTGTCCCAAGTTTATCTAGATCACAAGGCGTTGCAGGATCACCAATTTATTGAGGCAACTGATTCTTTCCATAACATTCGTTACAATTTAGTATTCAGCGTCGAAACCCGTGATGTTATCCCATTGCATGCACCTACTCTCTTTGATTCTATTGTCAGGAACGGATACAGGATCATGCCATATGACATTACAGCCTACCGGAAAAACCTAGCAGCGGCTGAGGAGGAGCCCCAGGAGTGGGACGCTCAGGTACCGCCTCCACCTCACTTCGACTTAGGACCGGATGATTACAATGGATGGTGATTACCAAGCTAGGCCAAGAGCCTAAGCTTGGGAGAGTACGTATTTCCACCGACATTATATTCATGTTCACACATTTCATTCCAGTTGTCGGCGTTCATACTTTTTCATTGTACTATCCATGCTAGATTTATTTCCTCGCTTTTTTCTTGCGTGATTGAAAAACTTTGAGAAAACCCAAAAATATTTCCTACTTCTTTTCGGTTTTTCTTTTCAGCTTAGATTAATTGTAGTATTAAAAGAAAACCCAAAAAGATTTCTCATTTCTTCTTTTACTTGTTGGGAGTTGTCCCGTGTAAATAGTTTTTCTCATTTTTGTTTTCCCTCTTTAATTTGCTTTCTTCTTGAAAAAACAAAAACTCCAAAATTATTTCAGTGTGTTTCTCTGAAATTCTTTTCCTTTTATTTGAGTCGTACCAAGGAGAAGACCACGATGAAAATGTTGAGTGCCTCTCATATGCACTATTGTTAATCTAACAAAGAGCCCATGTTACCTTGTCTTCTCCTCTTGAATAAAATGTTTGCAGATTCCAACTTAGTCCACGGCACTCTTGCACTATTATTTTCATATCATTCGGCCGTGCAAGTGAAAGGCAATAATGACGATATTTGATGAAGTGACTGTGGCAGAGAAAAGCGGCTATGAACTCAACTTGTTTTTGTTTTTTTAAATATGTTTAAACTAGTATCCTTGATTCGGCATATTATGATCAAACATGTTTGCAATGATAATTAGAGCTTATAGTTGCTCATGCCATGCTTAAGTAGCTAGGAGTTGATAATGATTTATCTTGGATGTCAACATGCATTAAAATGATTGTGATGTGGTATGATGATATGGTATCCTCCTCTGAATGTTTCAAGTGGCTTGACTTGGCACATGTTCACGCATGTAGTTGAATCAAAACCAACATAGCCTTCATGATATTTATTTTAATGGTGTCCATATCCTACTCATGCTAGTAGTCAATGTTTATTATGCATAATGCATGCTCATGACCGTTTTCGCTCTCTAGCTGGCCGCTTCTCAATCTATTTGCTAGCCTTCGCCTGTACTAAGCGGGAATACTGCTTGTGCATCAAAATCCTTAAACCAAAGTTATTCCATATGGGTCCACTATATCTACCTATATGCAGTATTACCCTGCCGTTCCAAGTAAATTTGCATGTGCTACCTCTAAAAATTCAAATGAACTTCTGTTTTGTGTGCCTGGACTGCTCATGGAGCGACTGGGGGCGGTTAGTATCTTCCATGTTAAGCGGGTTAATCTCATGATGAGTGTTTATTCACTTGTCCTTACACGAGAGGGGCGGTAATAGGGATTCCCAGTCCTGAAATCAAAAATTACAAATAATTAAACAAAACTCCCCCATGAATGTTGTTGGTATGGACGGTACCTATGGATTCGGCTAGTCATGGAGTGTGCTTGTTGGTGGAGGGGGAGTAAACCTTTACTTTTACCGCTTGGGAAATGCCACTAATGTGTTTAGCATGGAAGATATTGATAACTCTTGGTCGTAATGTTGACAGGAATGGTGTACCTCCCAAAATTATATCTATCTCTGTTTTAAGCTTTGAGCTCTGGCACCTCTGCAAATCCCTGCTTCCCTCTACGAAGGGACTATCTATTTACTTTTACGTTGAGTCATCACCTTCTCAAATAAGCGCCAGACCTGAGAGCACTATTGTCATCCTCATGCATTGTGTATAGTTATTGGGTGCAGCATGACTGGATCTTTTCTACCATGAATTACAATGTTTAGTCGCTGCTTGAACTTTGGAGGTGCTCTGCATTTATGTTTTGTGGTCTCAGAAAGGGCTAGCGAGATACCACTGTTGTCATGTTATATCACGATTCTTTTGACAAAGTGTTGGCGCTTGAGATATCTTATTATTGCTCGCTAGTTGCTTATGTCATTGATATGAGTTAATATAATTTCTTAGAGTTATTGCTGGCATGGTTAGTCATAATCTTTGCTGAAAACCTGGGTGCTACTTAAGCATATATATGTAAACAAGAACAAAAGAGTTCGTAAAAGTTTTTCTTTGTCACTTTCAGTTTGTCAACTGAATTGCTTGAGGACAAGCAATGGGTTAAGCTTGGGGGAGTTGATACGTCTCCATCGTATCTACTTTTCCTCACACTTTTGCCCTTGTTTTGGACTCTAATTTGCATGATTTGAATGAAACTAACCCGGACTGACGCTGTTTTCAGCAGAACTACCATGGTGTTATTTTTGTGCAGAAATAAAAGTTCTCGGAATTGGCCAAAACTTTTTGGATATTTATTTTACAATAAATAAAAAAATACTGGAGCCAAGAACACCGGAAGGGGAGCCCAGGCTGGGCACGATACATCAGGACGCGCCAGCCCCCTCGGGCGCGCCCTGGTGGGTTGTGCCCACCTTGGGGCCCTACTGACCCTAATTCCGACGCTATAAAATCCTATTTTTGGAGGAAAAAATCATAGAGAAATTTTCATCGCGTTTTACGATACGGAGCCGCCGCCACCTCCTGTTCTTCATCGGGAGGCTAGATCTGGAGCCCGTTTGGGGCTCCGGAGGGGGGAATCTTCGGTCTTCGTCATCACCAACCCTTCTCCATCGCCAATTCCATGATGCTCCCCACCAGGAGTGAGTAATTCCTTCGTAGGCTTGCTGGTCGGTGAGGAGTTGGATGAGATTCATCATGTAATCGAGTTAGTTTTGTTAGGGCTTGATCCCTAGTATCCACTATGTTCTGAGATTGATGTTGCTATGACTTTGCCATGCTTAATGCTTGTCACTAGGGCCCGAGTACCATGATTTCATATCTGAACCGTTTATGTTATCACCATTATATCTATTTTCTTGATCCGATCTTGCTAGTCATACGCACCTATTACGTGTTATGATCCGTAAACCCCGGAGTGACAATAGTCGGGATACTTTCCGGTGATGACCGTAGTTTGAGGAGTTCATGTATTCACCATGTGTTAATGCTTTGTTCCGGTTCTCTATTAATAGGAGGCCTTAATATCCCTTAGTTTCCTTATGGACCCCGCTGCCACGGGAGGGCAGGACAAAAGATGTCATGCAAGTTCTTTTCCATAAGCACGTATGACTATTTACGGAATACATGCCTATATTACATTTATGAGCTGGAGCTAGTTCTGTGTCGCCTTAGGTTATGAATGTTATATGATGAATATCATCCAACGAGTTCACCGATCCAGTGCCTATGAGTTTTCCACATATTGTTCTTGCTAAGTTACTACTGCTACTGCTACTGTTACAATTGCTACAAAACTATTGCTATCACTGTTACCGTTACTGTTACTGCTACTACTGCTATCAAAACTATCATACTACTGTGCTACTGATCACTCTGATGCAGATATTTAATCTCCAGGTGTGGTTGAATTGACAACTCAGCTGCTAATACTCGCAAATATTCTTTGGCTCCCCTTGTGTCGAATCTATAAATTTGGGTTGAATACTCTACCCTCGAAAACTGTTGCGATCCCCTATACTTGTGGGTTATCACAGTTCAGCCTGCATTTTAACAAACCAGACGAAATTCATGCAAACCGAACGATATTCATCAAAGTTTGGATAGGAAATAGCGCAAATCATCAATACATAGCATGCAAATTATGTCTAGTGTGAGAAGGTCGCAAATTCGACTACATTAACTAGATGTCCAACAAGTTTTTGATCAACAAATCATGTCGTCCCACACATACTGCCCCTTTTGCTTCATCCAACAGTGTGTGCATATAAATAGTCGTCCCTCTTGTCGGTGCTAAAACCGGCAGATCTCGGGTAGGGGTCCCGAGCTGTGGATCTATGACCAATGGTAACAAGGAGAGTAGGGAGACGATGTTTACCCAGGTTCGGGCCCTCTAGAAGAGGTAAAACCCTATGTCAGGCTTTGATTGTATTGATGATTGAGTATCGAGTACATGTTGATGATCTACCTCGAGATCGTTCTAAACCCTAAGGTGAATAAGTTTCCTCTACGGACTAAACCCCTGGGATTATATAGATACCCTGCGGGAGCTAGGTTACATGTCCAGGTCGGTTGCAGATATGCCGAATACGGAGCTTATCCTTAGGGTGCACGCCAAGTCTTCGAAGGTTTCGTTTCTTAGCACAAATAGTTCTTAACATTCCCACCGTCCTTCAGGCGGTGGCTTAACATGACTCTGTTCTGCCCATAAGGACCAAGCACTCGGGTTAGTACCCCCCTCGTCCAGGACACCCTCAGTAAGCCCTAAACTTGTCTCCAATAGCCGAGAACGAGTGTACTCTTCGGATCCTTTGGCATCAGATGTCTTTGGCTTGGCAAACGATTTCTTCAAAGTAACAGTGTTCAGATCTGAAGTGTCGGGGCACGGATGCACACGATAACCTATTGGACCAGAGGCCCCTTTGTGGTTCGGCAGGGGGAGGTCATGTTGCACAAAGAGCAGAGACCATGGGGGAGCACGACGATGGTACGCTGGTGTTTTTACCCAGGTTCGGGCCGCTGAGAAGCGTAAACCCCTACTCCTGCTTTGGTGGATTGATCTCAGGGAACACGAAGCACGGGCAACGCTCTAACCCGGAAAGGGTTGCTTTCGGGTGAGCTACTACGCTAGTACGACTGTCCAAAGGTCCGAATCCTGAGCAAGGTTGCCTTGGGCCTCCTTTTATAGGGCAAGGGGCAACCACAGTGGCAAAACAGTCATTATCTAGTGATTAGATAGCTAACAGAGCTATCATACCTAACTCTGGCATTTAGGACAAAATAACATGATTGCTAGTCTAGGTGGCGCGCGGGGATGTATCCCCGGCAAACTCTCGCCACCGCTTAGCTGGCTGTTGCTTAGTGTGTTGACACGCTTCTGGACGGGTGTCAACTGGGCATAATCTGTCTTCCGGTGCATCGCCACTTGCTTAGCGGGAGCCACTTAGCCACCTGAGGGCACGACACCGCATCGACAAGTGACTGGCGTCGTGATGCGGTGGAGCGATGGCCGATCGGCTCGCGCCTGCCGGGGGATGGCTTGCCGGATCTTCCTGAAGATGTGCGCGCCTCAGTCCCCGACAGGCACCAGGGACGTGGCTGGCGCGCCTTGGGCCCCTCTTGGGCTGTTGCATTGAGCTCGCCGACGTTGGTAGCCAGTGTAGACTGCCTCTGCCGAGGGCTTGGATGTTGATATTATCTTCTTGATGCGCTTCTTGATCTCACGTAGAGTGGCTCCTTTGCCTTGTGTTGATGTTTGGCGGGGTCGTGCTACTACTGCCTGTGCATAAGTCAGGGGCACTGGGTACCCCATTCCTAGTGCACCGATAGGAGCCCCCGGGTCCAGGCTAAACACGCTCACACAGCGCCGTTGGGTCAGGCCCAAAAATTATGCAAAGGCGCGCAATGTGAGGGAGTAACTGGCGACCTTTAAGTCAACACTTACTTGCTACCTCAGGCCGTTTCCGCCACGCGCGCCACATGCATTGCGGGGAATTTGCGGTAGATGCGCATGGCCCACAGATGTGGGAGTGGCAGAAACCGCAACACCAGGGATTGGATCATCGAGGCAGTTACCTGTTCGCCCGTGATCATGGGTAGTGGGATTGGTGGAGATGGGCGGCCGCTCTGGAGCGGAGGAGAGCCAGCCCCTGTGCCCTCCCCTATAAATTTGGGGATCACGGCGGCGATGCTCATCCACCCCCTTCTCCTCCTTAATCCGTAGCCCACATTGCTTGCCCTTCTCTTCTGGTACGTCTTTGGATGCGCTAGCTCTTTGCCATGACGAGGGGGCGAGGACGACTCTCAGCTTCCGCCGGGGGAACGAGAGCTTCCCTTCAGGATAGTGCCGCTGCTTCAACCGCGGCGACGGGAGGTGGTTCCAGCATGCGCGGTGGGAGAGCTGGAAGAGGCCGGGGCCAGCGCGGGGCTCGTGGCCGGGGGAGGCGGAGCGCCATCCCCAACCCTCCTCTAGTGGCGGTTTCTTCCTTAGCAACAGATCATACTGAAAGCACGACGCTGGAGTTCATCATCGGGCTGTGTGGCCCTCCTCGTAGCCGCTTGCGACTCCCCCGGCCCTTCGCCAGGGTGATGGAGGTCGACAAGCCGCACGCGTTGTGGTTGCGCGTGCACGACTGCTGTAATGGCGCTGCGCGGGTCGACGTCGAGTTTCCGGCGCGCCGCGTCATGTTCTTTAGGCGTGGGTGGAAGACCTTCGCACGCGCTCACAATTTCACGGGCGGGTACGTCCTCCACTTCAAGCTGGTGGAGGCCGACACGCTCTTCGTCAAGATCTATGGGCGTTCGGGCGCTCGTCTCGGCTGCTGTGAAGAGAGCTCGATTGGTGATGAAAGCTCCTCCTCGAACGATAGCGACGAGGAGGACAGTGTCGGTGAAGACTCGATAGCGAGCTCCAGGCCGTTAAGTCGGAGTACGACGACCTAGACTCCAGCTGACCGCTGGACGCACTATCATTGTCAGCGAGCCCTCCACCGGCAGAGCGATTTGCCGGGGGTTCTTGACTTGGGCGCCGCCTCTTCATCCCAACCGGACCTTGGCAGGCTCGTGGACTTCGGCTTCGTCTTCCTTGCTGGTGGTCCAGCCGAGCCGTTCCCCGGCGGCCCTGACGGGGTCTGGCTGGGCTTTTGCTTAGGTCTCCCTTTCACCCTTTTTCTTTTTGTAGCTTGCTCCTAGGGGAGAAAGTCAAATAAATATTTATTAGAAAGGAGCCCTCCAATGCATCTTTATCCAGTTTGTATCAAAAATGAATGAATGAATGCTATTTTTCTTCCTTAAGTACTATCCTTTCCTTCCTTTTTGTTTGTACAGCGCCAGTATGTTTGTCCTTGCCGCATGGAACTACTTGCCGGGTCAGCACAAACCGCGAGCGCCAAAGGGGTAGCGAGCCCCCGGCAACAGGCTGGCATCGTTCCCCGGCAAAGTCCCTTGTCGGTATCGTCGCGGCCCCCCAGAGCTGGTGATCAACATGAGCTGAGAGGCGGCTCGTCCCGACAAGGGTTTCTATTACGGGATGAACTTTGTGGCATGCAGTTTAAAAAGAAGAAAACGATGTGTTTCCTTAAAGGAAGTAAAATAGCACCGAACTTGGGATATGCGATTAGTCTTATCTTTTCAGGCAGTATCCCTTTCTGGAGCAAGACGAGCCGCCGTCCTTGTTCCCTTGCCCTTTCTTCTTTGTTTTCCTGGCGGTAAAACATGTAAGGCAATAGGTCCCTGTTCTCTAGGGAGAGAATACAACGACAAGGATTACATGCTCATCAAGCACTCTAGTAGATTTCTAAAACTTTAAAAGCGTTAACATCGTAATCATAAAAGAAAATGCATAGTAAACATGCAATTTGATGATATGATGCAATGCCTAGCTTTATTTTCTGCGTGCACAGGGTCTGCGCCTGGCTTTGTACAAAGGGTTACATGCAACTGCGGCAAGGCTTGTACAAAAGGTGGCTGCCGCGGACTGAGCCTGGCAACCACGCCTTACGGGTAGAACTTACGAAGATGCTCAATGTTCCATGAGTTAAGCACTTTGATGCCATCTTCGGTCTCTAGACGGACTGCGCCAGGTCTGGTGACTCGTGCTACCCGGTAAGGGCCTTCCCACTTTGGCGTCAACTTGTTGGTACCCTTGGCGGACTGAATGCGCCTAAGGACAAGGTTGCCTTCCTCAAAGCTCCGGGCGTTGACCCTGTGGCTATGGTAGCGGCACAGGGCTTGCTGGTAACGTGCAGCACGCACAGCGGCCCGGAGACAATCTTCCTCGAGGAGCAAGGCATCATCATGCCGTAGCTGCTTTTGCTCTACTTCATCGTAGGCAAGTACTCGAGGTGACCCGTATATGAGTTCCGTGGGGAGAACTGCCTCCGCCCCGTACACCAGGGAGAAGGGTGTCTGGCCGGTAGTTCAATTTGGTGTCGTTCTGAGGGACCAAAGAACCATCGGCAGCTCACCAATCAAACGCTTGCCGCATATCCGTAGTCTATCAAAAGTTCTTGTCTTGAGTCCACGCAACACTTCAGTGTTCATCCTCTCGACTTGCCCGGTGCTCCTTGGGTGGGCAATAGAGGCGAAGGAGACCTTGCTTCCAAGGCTTTGGATGTACTGCATAAAGGTGCGGCTCGTGAACTGGGTGCCATTGTCGGTGATCACCCTGTTGGGCACTCCAAAACGGTACACCAGTCCTTTCATGAACTTGACAGCTGACTGCGCGGTCACCTTCCTCACTGGTTCCACCTCAGGCCACTTTGTAAACTTGTCGATTGCTACGAACAAGAATTCAAAGCCCCCGACAGCGCGGGTAAAGGGGCCCAAAATATCGAGCCCCCAGACCGATTATGGCCAAGATAAAGGGATCGTCTGGAGAGCTTGCGCTGGTTTATGGATATTCTTTGAGTGGAACTGGCAGGCTTCACACTTGGTGACTAGCTCTGTTGCATCTTGGAGGGCGGTGGGCCAATAGAAACCCTGTCGGAAGGCTTTCCCGGCAAGGGCTCTTGATCCAATATGAGACCCACACACGCCTCCGTGAATCTCTACCAATAGCTTTAGTCCATCTTCCCGGCAAATGCACTTTAATTTCACACCGTTGGGTCTTTTCTGTACAGAGTGTCATCGACAAACTGGTACATACTTGCATACTTGACTGATGGGCTACTTTTTCGGCCTCTTCTTGCTCTATGGGAAGTTCTCCTGTTTGAAAGAAACGGACTATATGCTGTGCCCAAGTTGGAGCCTGGGGCTCGACAACTAGGACTAAAGGCATCTCCTTGTCTGTGGGAGTGCTTGTCTCGACCGCGAGAACCTGGGGTTCCGCAGGAGGGAGCTGCTCACCAGGCGAAACGAGATTGTCCACGATAGCTTCTCTACGAGCGGCTTCGGGAAGCTCTGTCGGGAAGTGCTTGCTGGAGTTCAGCTTTCTTCTTTTCCTAGTCATTGCTGACGGGGATACTGATGGCTGAGTGAGGTGGAGGATAAAGGTTCCTGGTTCCACAGGGAGCTTTTGCGCAGCGCACTTTGACAGATGATCAGCGATGTTGTTTTCCGCATGCGATATGTGATCTGTTTGCAATCCATCAAAGTGCTCCTCCAGTTTCCTCACTTCCTCTACGTATGCTTCCATCAACGGACTCTGATATTCTTTATTGACTTGTCTCACCATGAGTTGAGAATATCCTTGGATGATCAGCTTTTTAATTCCCAATTCCACCGCGATCCTGAGCCCGGCAAGGAGCCCCTCATATTCAGCAGTGTTGTTGGTGGCCTCCTCCCGGGGAAAGTGCATTTGGACTACGTACTTGAGGTGCTCTCCGATGGGGGCGATGAGGAGCACGCCTGCTCCGGCGCCCTGGAGTGAGATAGCACCGTCAAAGTACATGATCCATTCCTTAGGTGCTTCCTTGCCGGGGAGGACTGTCTCTGGAACCTCTTCATCTGGCGTGGGCATCCATTCTGCAATGAATTCCGCCAACGCCCTGCTCTGGATCGTGGAAGTGCTCTCATACTTCAAACCCAAACTTGATAGCTCTCGCGCCCATTCAACGATCCTGCCAGTGGCTTCAGGGTTTCTCAATATGCGCTGCAATGGGAAGCGAGTGACAACGGTGATCTCGTGGGCTTGGAAGTAGTGGCGCAACTTCCTCGAGGCCATGAGAAGGCCGAAGATTAGCTTTTGCACTCCAGAGTACCTTGACCTAGCCCCTTGTAACAAGGAGTTGACAAAGTACACTGGCCGCTGCACCACCTTCTTCTTTGCCACTTCCTTGGAACTGCCTTCGCCTGCCGGCTCAAGTTCCTCGTGGCTCATATCTGGCCCTGCCGTGGATGTTTCAGTTCCGGCTCCAGTGACATCAGTCGCAGCAGCTGCTCCTTCATCCACTTCTCGCTGGGCCACCAGTGCCGCACTAACCACTTGATTCGTTGCCTCCAAGTATAGCAGCAACGGTTCTCGCGGTTTAGGCGCAACCAAGGTGGGAGCGGAGGAAAGGTAAGCTTTTAGGTCCTGCGGTGCTGCTTCTACTTTCGGAGTCCACTTCATCGGGCCGGCCTTTTTCAGAACCTTGAAGAATGGCAGGTGATACGTCCATTTTGCATCATGATTTCCTACTGTTATTTACTTTGTTTTGTTGAATAATAATGCTTTGGGGAATGATTCTAATGCCTTTTCTCTCATAATATGCAAGGTTTACACAAGGAGGGAGAATACCGGCAGCTGGAATTTTGGACCCAAGAAAAGCACGTCAGAGATACCTATTCTGCACAACTCTAATGAAGCTGAAATTTTACGGAGATTATTTTTACATTTAATAAAAAATACTGGAGCTAGAAACTACCGGAGGAGGCCCCCCAGGTGGGCACAACCCACCAGGGCGTGCCCTGATGGGTTGTGCTCAGCCTGGCCCACCTCCGGTGCCAATCTTCTGGTATAAGGTCTCTCTTGACCTAGAAAAAATCACAGGAGGACTTTCGGGACGAAGCACCGCCACCTCGAGGCGGAACTTGGGCAGGAGCACTTTTGCCCTATGGCGGAGCGATTCCGCCAGGGGAACTTCCCTCCTGGAGGGGGAAATCGAAGCTATCGTCATTACCAACACCCCTCTCATCTTTGGGAGGCCAATCTTCATCAACATCTTCAACAGCACCATCTCCTCTCAAACCCTAGTTCATCTCTTGTGTTCAATCTTTGTACCGGAACCTCAGATTGGTACCTGTGGGTGACTAGTAGTGTTGATTACCTTGCGTAGTTGATTACTATATGGTTTATTTGGTGGAAGATTATATGTTCTTGAGCATGTTTATTATTTGTGAGTAGTTACCTTTGTTCTTGAGGTCACGGGAGAAGTCATGTTGCGAGTAATCATGTGAATTTGATATGTGTTCGATATTTTGATGATATGTATGTTGTGATTCCCTTAGTGGTGTCATGTGAACGTTGACTACATGACACTTCACCATTCATGGGCCTAAGGGAAGGCATTGTGGAGTAGTTATTAGATGATGGGTTGCTAGAGTGACAGAAGCTTCAACCCTAGTTTATGCGCTACTTCGTAAGGGGATGATTTGGATCCATATGTTTAATGCTATGGTTAGACTTTGTCTTAATACTTTTCTCGTAGTTGCGGATGCTTGCGAGGGGGTTAATCACAAGTAGGTTGTTAGTTCAAGTAAGAAAATCACCTTAGCACCGGTCCACCCACATATCAAATTATCAAAGTAGCGAACACGAATCAAACCAACATGATAAAAGTGACTAGACGGAATTCCCGTGTACCCTCAAGAACACTTTGCCTATTACTAGTGATTGTTCTGGTCTGTCCTTTGCCTCAAAAGGATTGGGCTACCTTGCTGCACCTTGTTTACCGTTACTGTTACTTGCCTGTTACCAATTATGTTGCTATCAAACTATCTGTTACCTACAATTTCAGTGCTTGCAGAAATTATCTTGCTAAAAAACGCTTGTCATTTCCTTCTGCTCCTCGTTGGGTTCGACATTCTTACTTATCGAAAGGACTCCGATTGATCCCCTATACTTGTGGGTCATCAAGACTCTTTTCTGGTGCCGTTGCCGGGGAGTGAAGCACTCTTGCTAAGTGGAAATCGAGAAGGAAAAACTTATACTACGCACTGAAATTTATTGCTACTTGGTACTATGGAGAACAATCCTTTGAGGGGTTTGTTCGGGGTATCTTCACCTCGACCGAACCACAATTAGTTGCCCCTCAACCTACGGCACCTACTGAAAATGTTACTTGTGAAATTCCTTCGGGTATGCTAGAACAATTGCTTGCTAAACCTTATGCAGGAAACGGAACTGAACATCCTGATATGCACCTTTTATATGTGAACGAGATTTATGGATTATTTAAGCTTGCAGGTTTACCCGGAGATGAAGTTAAGAAGAAGGTTTTCCCTTTATCTTTGGAGGGAAAAGCATTGGCATGGTATAGGCTATGTGATGATCTTGGATCGTGGAACTTGAATCGTTTGCAATTGGAATTTCACCAAAAGTTTTATCCCATGCATCTAGTTCATCGTGATCGGAATTATATATATAATTTTTGGCCTCGTGAAGGAGAAAGTATCGCTCTAGCTTGGGGGAGGCTTAAGTCAATGTTATATTCATGCCCCAATCATGACATTCTGAGGGAAGTTATCATTCAGAATTTTTATGCTCGGCTTTCTCATAATGATCAATCCATGCTCGATACTTCTTGTGTTGGTTCTTATATGATGATGACTATTGAATTCAAGTGGGATCTCTTAGAAAGAATTAAATGCAAATCTGAAGATTGGGAACTCGACGAAGGTAATGAGTCAGGTATAAAGCTTGAATTTGATTGTGTTAAATCTTTTATGAATATCGATACTTTTCACAAGTTTAGCACTAAATATGGACTTGACTCTGAGATAGTAGCCTCTTTCTGTGAAGCATTTGCTACTCACGTTGACCTCCCTAAGGAGAAGTGGTTTAAATATCATCCCCCTATTAAGGAAGAAATTAAAGAACCAGTCATAGCTAAAGAAGAAACCATCTTTTACAATGTTGATCCAGTTGTGCCTACCGCTTATATTGAAAAACCACCTTTCCCTGTTAGGATAAAGGAACATGCTAAGGTATCAACTGTGGTTCATAAGAGTAATATAAGAGCACCTAAACCCCCTGAGCAAATTAAAGTAGAACCTAGTGTTGCTATGGTTAAAGATCTCTTGGTAGAAAATATTGATGGGCAAGTTATCTACTTTTGTGATGAAGCTGCTAGAATTGCTAAACCTGATGAAAAAGATAAACATAGACCCATAGAAGGCTTGCCTGTCATCTCAGTCAAAATAGGAGATCATTGCTATCATGGTTTATGTGATTTAGGTGCTAGTGTGAGTGCTATCCCTTTTACCTTATACCAAGAAATTATGGATGAAATAGCACCTGCTGAAATGGAAGACATTGATGTCACTATTAAACTTGCTAATAGAGACACTATCACACCACTTGGAATTGTTAGAGATGTTGAAGTCTTGTGTGGGAAAGTAAAATATCCTACTGATTTTCTAGTCCTTGGTTCCCCACAAGATGACTTTTGTCCCATTATCTTTGGTAGACCTTTCTTGAGCACCGCCAATGCTAAGATAGATTGTGACAAACAAACTGTTGGTGTCAGTTTCGATAATGTGTCTCATGAGTTTAATTTTTCCATGTCTAGTAGACAACCTCGTGATAAAGCGTTACCTAATAAGGATGAAATAATTGGTCTTGCTTCTATTGCCGTGCCTCCTACTGATCCATTAGAACAATATTTGCTCGACCATGAAAATGATATGCATTTGCGTGAAAGAAACGAAATAGGTCAAATTTTCTTTGAACAACAACCTCTCTTGAAACAAAATTTGCCTATTGAAACTCTTGGAGGTCCTCCTCCACCTAAAGGTGATCCTGTGTTTGAATTGAAACAATTGCCTGACACTTTGAAGTATGCTTATCCTGATGAGAAAAAGATATATACTATTATTATTAGTGGTAACCTTTCAGAACATGATGAAGAAAGATTATTAAAAGTTCTAAGGAAGCACCGGGCTGCTATCGGATATACTCTTGATGATCTCAAGGGCATTAGTCCCACTATATGTCAGCACAAGATCAATATGGAACCTGATGCTAAACCTGTTGTTGATCACCAACGGCGATTGAATCCTAAGATGAAAGAAGTGGTAAGAGCTGAAATATTAAAGCTTCTGGAAGCAGGTATAATCTATCCCATAGATGATAGTAGATGGGTAAGTCACGTTCATTGTGTCCCTAAGAAAGGAGGTATTACTGTTGTTCCCAATGATAAGAATGAACTCAATCCGCAAAGAATAGTCACTGGCTATAGAATGGTAATTGATTTTAGAAAATTAAATAAAGCTACTAGGAAAGACTGACGTGGCTTGAGACAACGTCGGTATTTCCCCAAAGAGGAAGGGATGATGCAGCACAGCGACGGTAAGTATTTCCCTTAGTTATGAAACCAAGGTTATCGAACCAGTAGGAGGATCACCAACACCCAATAAGCAGCACCTGCACACAAACAACAAATACTTGCAACCCGACGCGAAAGAGAGGTTATCAATCTCTCTAAGGTAATAAGATAGATTAGGTAGTGATAGATAGGAGAGATGGATCTCTCAAGAACACAAAATAAAAAGAGTAAATATACAGCAATATATTTTTGGGTTTTTGGTTTTGTAGATATGAAAACAAAGATTGCAAAAATGTAGATTGGAAAGCAATATGATGGAAAAGTAGACCCGGGGGCCGTAGGGTTCACTAGTGGCTTCTCTCATGAGTATAGCGCACGGTGGGTGAACAAATTACTGTTGGGCAATTGATAGAAAATCGAATAGTCATGATGATATCCAAGGCGATGATCATTATATAGGCATCATGTCCAAGATAGATAGACCGACTCCTGCCTGCATCTACCTCTATTACTCCACACATCGACCGCTATCCAGCATGCATCTAGTGTATTAAGGTCATGGAAAAACGGAGTAATGCAATAAGAACGATGACATGATGTAGACAAGATCTATTCATGTAGGAATAGACCCCATCTTGTTATCCTTAATAGCAATGATACATGCGTGTCTTGCTGCCCCTTCTGTCACTGGGAAAGAACACCGTAAGATCGAACCCATCACAAAGCACCTCTTCCCATGGCAAGAAAAATCGATCCAGTCGGCCTAACTAAACCAAAGATTCAGAGAAGAAATACGAGGCTATAAGTAATCATGCATATAAGAGATCAAAGAAGACTCAAATAATATTCATGGATAGAAACTAATCTTGAACTCAAAATTCATCGGAGCCCAACAAACACACCGCAAAAGTTTACATCAAATAGATCTCCAAGAGACCATTGTATTCAGAATCATAAGAGAGAGAGAGAGAGGAAGCCATCTAGCTACGGCCTACGGACCCGTAGGTCTATGGTGGACTACTCACGCATCATCGGAGAGGCACCTATGAGGAAGATGAACCCCTCCGTGATGGTGTTTAGATTGGATCTCGCGGTTCTAGAACTTGCGGTGGCTGGAATTGTGTTTCGTCGACTCCCCTAGGGTTTTTGGAATATTTGTTAATTTATAGGCATCAGAGGCGGTGCGGAAAGGGGCCGAGGAGGGCACAACCCATCAGGGCGCCCCGGGGCCCCCCTGGCGCGCTCTGGTGGGTTGTGCTCTCCAGAGCCCACCTCTCCAGCAGTTGTTTGGCCCACTAGGTGTCTTCTGGTCCAGAAAAAAATCTCCAAAAAGTTTCGTCGCGATTGGACTCCGTTTGGTATTGATTTTCTGCGAAGTAAAAAACAAGCAAAAACAGCAACTGGCACTTTGGCACTATGTCAATAGGTTAGTCCCAAAAAATGATATAAAGTTGTTATAAAATGATTGTAAAACATCCAAAAATGATAATATAACAGCATGGAACAAGCAAAAATTATAGATACGTTGGACACGTATCAAAGACCACTACCCTCTACCTTTCATTGATCAAATGTTAGAAAGATTATCTAAGCACACACACTTTTGTTTCCTAGATGGATATTCTGGTTTCTCTCAAATACCTGTGTCACAATCCGATCAAGAGAAAACTACATTTACTTGCCCTTTTGGAACCTATGCTTATAGACGTATGCCTTTTGGTTTATGCAATGCACCCGCTACCTTTCAAAGATGTATGGCTGCTATATTCTCTGATTTTTGTGAAAAGATTGTGGAGGTTTTCATGGATGATTTTTTCCGTTTACGGAACTTCTTTTGATGATTGCTTAAGCAACCTTGATCGAGTTTTGCAGAGATGTGAACAAACTAATCTCGTCTTGAATTGGGAGAAGTGCCACTTTATGGTTAATGAAGGCATTGTCTTGGGATATAAAATATCTAAATGAGGTATTGAGGTGGATAAAGCTAAAGTTGATGCAATTGAGAAAATTCCATGTCCTAAGGATATTAAAGGTATTCGAAGTTTTCTTGGTCATGCTGGTTTTTATAGGAGGTTCATTAAAGACTTCTCTAAAATTTCTAGGCCTCTTACTAATCTTTTGCAAAAGGATATTCCTTTTCTTTTTGATGATGATTGTGTGGAAGCCTTTGAAACACTCAAGAAAGCCTTAACCTCTGCACTTATCATACAACCACCTGATTGGAACTTGCCTTTTCAAATTATGTGTGATGCTAGTGATTATGCTGTTGGTGCTGTCCTAGGACAAAGAGTTGATAAGAAATTGAGTGTTATCCATTATGCTAGTAAAACTCTAGACAGTTCCCAATGAAACTATGCTACTACTGAAAAATAATTTTTAGCAGTTGTGTTTGCTTGTGATAAATTTAGATCCTATATTGTTGACTCCAAGGTTATTGTTCACACCGATCATGCTGCTATAAAATACCTAATGGAAAAGAAAGATGCTAAACCTAGACTCATTAGGTGGGTTCTTTTGCTCCAAGAATTTGACTTACACATCGTTGATAGGAAAGGAGCTGAGAACCCCGTAGCTGATAACTTTTCTAGGTTAGAAAATATTCTTGATGACCCACTACCTATTGATGATAGTTTCCCTGACGAATAGCTAGCTGCGATATGTGTCTCACAACGCACACCTTGGTATGCTGATTATGCTAATTACATTGTCGCTAAATATATACCACCTAGCTTTACTTATCAACAAAAGAGAAAAAAATTCTATGACTTGAGACATTACTTTTGGGATGACCCACATCTTTATAAAGAGGGAGTACATGGTATTATTAGACGTTCTGTACCTGAGCATGAACAGGAACAAATCCTATGGAAATGTCATTCCGAAGCTTATGGAGGACATCATGCGGGAGATAGAACTGCTCATAAGGTATTGCAATCTGGTTTTTATTGGCCTACTCTCTTCAAGGATGCTCGTAAGTTTGTCTTGTCTTGTGCTGAATGTCAAAGAATTGGTAATATCACTTGTTGTCGAACCATTTGACGTTTGGGGTTTTGATTATATGGGGCCTTTTCCTTCCTCTAACGGGTACACTCATATTTTAGTTGCGGTTGATTATGTCACTAAGTGGGTAGAAGATATTCCAACTAGTAGTGCCAATCACCACACCTCCATTAAAATGCTTAAAGAGGTAATCTTCCCTATGTTTGGAGTCCCTAGATATTTAATGACCGATGGTGGTTCACACTTTATTCATGGTGCTTTCCGTAAGATGCTTGCTAAATATGATGTTATCCATTGAATTGCATCACCCTATCATCCTCAATCTAGTGGTCAAGTTGAACTTAGCAATAGAGAAATAAAATTAATAGTACAAAAAACTGTCAATAGGTCTCGTAAGAATTGGTCTAAGAAATTAGATGATGCGCTTTGGGCCTATAGAACAGCTTATAAAAATCCTATGGGTATGTGTCCATATAAAATGGTATATGGGAAAGCTTGTCATTTGCCTCTATTTGCCTCTAGAACTAGAACACAAAGCATTTTGGGCAATTAAAGAACTCAACTATGATTTCAAACTTGCCGCTGAGAAGAGGCTATTTGATATTAGCTCACTAGATGAATGGAGAACCCAAGCATATGAAAATGCCAAGCTATTCAAAGAAAAAGTAAAAAGATGGCATGACAAAAGAATCCAAAAGCGGGAATTCAAAATAGGAGATTATGTTCTTTTGTTCAACTCTTGTTTAAGATTCTTTGCAGGAAAGCTTCTCTCAAAATGGGAAGGACCATATATTATTGAAGAGGTTTATCGTTCAGGAGCTATCAAGATTAATAACGCCGAAGGTACTAACCCGAAGGTTGTCAATGGACAACGAATTAAGCATTATATCTTAGGTACGCCTATTAACGTTGAAAGCAATGTTATCCAAACCATGACACCGGAGGAGCACATAAAAGAAACTTTTCGGAACACTCCAGAATACTTAAAAATAGGAGGTACGTGATACGGTAAGTAAACGGACTCCGAAAAATCCGCAAAAATATTTTTTGTCAGTTTTGGAATATTTTGGAATTTTGGAAATAAAAAATAAACCGGAAGGTGATCGAGGTGAGCACGATACACCAGGGCGCGCCTTGGTGGGTTGTGCCCACCTCGGATGCCTTCCCTACTCCGTTTTCCTTCCAAATACTTGTTTCCCAAGAATAAAAATTATCTATATATACCCCCGACTGTTTTGACGACCGCATCTCAGAAAAATCCTCTGTTCTTGTTTCTTGCTGTTTTCCTATCAGATCTGTCAAGTCAGGCATCATGTCTTCTCCCACTTCTAACAACATGGAAGAAGATGCCTGGCTAATGAAGATAGAGTTGAAGAGGGAGGAGCCGGAAGAAGCCAAGATGGAGGAGAAGGACAAGGAGGCTATGGTGGATCACCTCCCTGAAGGAGATCAATTCATGCCAGCAAAGGAGGGAGAGGAAGAAAATATCCTTCAACCTTATTACAGTCATCTCACCCCTATTGAGATTGAAGCCTTTAGAGTTTTTGAAGCGGTTCATGTTCAGAATAAATTTCTCATCCATGAAAATATTTTACTGCAAGAGCACATCAATAACCTTAGGAGGGTCATCCGCAAATTGGAGCATCTTTTGAAGCTAAAGTGTGACATCATATCACCACCACCTACATCATCACCTCCACCTTCTTCATCACCACCACCAAAGGAGACTTGAGCACACGGGTATGGGCACTCCCCTTGGCTTGAGCCAAGCTTGGGGGAGGTGCCCTGGTATCATGTCACCACCACTTTTATTCACCTTTACCTATTCTAGTTCGATCTTTAGTTTCCCTTTGATTTAGTTGAATAAAAGTTTAGCATGATCTGTTTTCGTGTGTTAGTTTCGTGGCCTATCTATCTATGTAATCGAGTGAAAGTTATATAATAAAGTTTAGTTTGAGTTTTTGCCTCTCTACTTTGCAATCGAATAAAGGAAAAGAAACAAATGAAAAGAATCATATGCAATTCATGAAAGAATTAATAAAGAAAGAGAAGATTCACATGCAAATACACTAGCTTGGACATCTTTTATGATTGTGAGCCCCCATCAAATATTATATGTCAAAATTGTTGACGTTGGACGAGGAAGACAACATAATGATTTATGTTTGTTCATATCCACATAGAAGTTATATTGTCATAGATCCTTTAACATGTGGTGCTTGCCCAATATCTTTGCTAGCCAAAAATTACGCACTAAGTAGAGATACTACTTGTGCATCCAAAAACCCAAACCAAACTCTTTCTTTGAGTGTCCACCATACCTACCTATGGATCGAGAAAGATCCTTCAAGTAAGTTCTCATCGGTGCAACAAGGCAATAAAAATTGCTTCTAAAAGTGTTTTGATCAATTAGCGTAAGAGAAAATTGAGCGTTATACGAACTTATGATGGCAAAGTAATAAAAGCGACGGACTGCATAATAAAGGTTGCCATCATAGGGGGCAATATAGCGTGACGTTCTTTTACATTAAGGGATTGGGCATACAAACGAATAAGCGCATGACAACCTCTGCTTCCCTCTGCGAAGAGCCTATCTTTTACTTTTATGCACTTACTTTTATGCAAGAGTCAAATTATTCTTCCCTATTCCTTTTTACTTTTTCTTTTGAAAGCATCATGTGGCGAGGAAAGATCTAGGCACATATATCCAGTTGGATATGGGTGGGCATGAGTTATTATTGTTGACATCACCCTTGAGGTGAGTGAGTTGGGAGGCAAAACTATAAGCCCCTATCATCCTACGTGTCCGGTTGAAACTTTTTGTTCATGGGTATGCCGTGAGCGTTAGCAATCATAGAAGACTAAATGATGGTTGAGTATGTGGACTTGCCAAAAGGCTCCTACATGAGACCCTTCTTGAAAATATGATGAATGGTAGGTGCAAAGTAGACTGGGAACATAGTTTGTTGGTTCCCAATAAGGTTTATGCTTCATACTTCTATGTTGTGATGAATTGTTACTTGTTCATGAGAAGCCTTATGATAAAAATGTATTGAAATAAGTTCTTATGTTAGAGTTTGTTGCTGCTATGTTAATAAGCATGATGCTTCTATGTCCGCATTTTGTTGTGATGAATTGTTACTTGTTCATGACATCTTTGATGCGCCAAGGATGTCGGGGCACGGATGCACACGATCACCTATGGGACCAGAGGCCCCTTTGTGATTCGGCAGGGGGAGGTCACGTTGCACAAAGAGCAGAGACCATGGGGGAGCACGACGGTGGTTCGCTGGTGTTTTTACCCAGGTTCGGGCCGCTGAGAAGCATAAAACCCTACTCCTGCTTTGGTGGATTGATCTCAGGGAACACGAAGCACGCGTAGCGCTCTAACCCGGCAAGGGTTGCTTTCGGGTGAGCTACTACGCTAGTACGAGTGTCCAAAGGTCCAAATCCTGAGCTAGGTTGCCTCGGGCCTCCTTTTATAGGGAAAGGGGCAACCAAAGTGGCAAGACAGTCATTATCTAGTGATTAGATAGCTAACAGAGCTATCATACCTAACTCTGGCATTTAGGACAAAATACCATGATTGCTAGTCTAGGTGGCACGCGGGGATGCATCCCCGGCAAACTCTCGCCACCGCTTAGCTGGTTGTTGCTTAGTGTGTTGACACGCTTCTGGACGGGTGTCAACTGGGCATAATCTGTCTTCCGATGCGTCGCCACGTGCTTAGCGGGAGCCACTTAGCCACCTGAGGGCTCGACACCGCATCGACAAGTGACTGGCGACGTGATGCGGTGGAGCGGTGGCCGATCGGCTCGCGCCTGCCGGGGGATGGCTTGTCGGGTCTTCCTGAAGATGTGTGCGCCTCGGTCCCCGGCACGCACCGGGGACGTGGCTGGCGCGCCTTGGGCCCCTCCTGGGCTGTTGCATTGAGCTCGCCGACGTTGGTAGCCAGTGTAGACTGCCTCTGCCGGGGGCTTGGATGTTGATATTATCTTCTTGATGCGCTTCTTGATCTCACGTAGAGTGGCTCCTTTGCCTTGTGTTGATGTTTGGCGGGGTTGTGCTACTACTGCCTGTGCATAAGTTAGGGGCACTGGGTACCTCATTCCTAGTGCACCAACATGAAGTCCCCACACTGACTAGATTCTGACGTGTCGCCGCAGAAATACAAACGGTCAGTTTCACATCTGACACCTTTTACTAAACCACCACTTCTCAAAATAGGTCTGAGTGAGGCATAATGAACAAAATCGCGCTTTGAGGCAGCTGCCTTACTGATGACCCACATGTACAGGGGATCAATCGTAGTCCTTTCGATAAGTAAGAATATCAAACCCAACGAAGAGCAGAAGGAAATGATAAGCAGTTTTCAGCAAGGTATTCTCTGCAAGTGCTGTGAATAACATTGATAGATAGTTTTGCAGGAAGATAATTCATAACAAGTGACAAGTAACAATAGTAGCAAAGGTGCAGCAAGGTAGCCCAATCCTTTTATAGCAAAGGACAGGCATAAAAGTACTCTTATGTAAAGCAAGCGCTCCCGAGGACACATGGGAATATCTGACTAGTCATGTTCATCATGTTAAGTTATTCGTGTTCGTTACTTTGATAATTTGATATGTGGGTGCACCGGTGCTAAGGTGTTGTTCTTACTTGAACAAGCAACCCACTTCTGATTACCCCCTCTCGCAAGCATCCGCAACTACGAAAGAAGAATTAAGATAAATCTAACCATAGCATGAAATGTGTGGATCCAAATCAACCCCTTATGAAATAACGCGTAAAGTAGGGTTTAAGCTTCTGTCACTCTAGCAACCCATCATCTACTTATTACTCCACAATGACTTCCCTTAGGCCCCTTAGATGATGAAGTGTCATGTAGTCGACGTTCACATGACACCACTAAAGGAAGCAACAACATACATATAATCAAAATATCGAACGAATACCAACTTCGCATGATTACTTATAAAAAGACTTCTCCCATGTCCTCAACTACTCACACATCATCAACAAGTTCAAGATCAGAGGTGTAATAATGATGATTAAGGATCTAAACATAATATCTTCCACCAAATAAACCAACAAGCATCAATGACAAGATGTAATCAACACTACTAGTAACCCACATGTACCAATCTGAGGTTTTGAGACAAAGATTGAATACAAGAGATGAACTAGGGTTTGAGATGAGATGGTGCTGGTGAAGATGTTGATGAAGATTGGTCCTCCCATGAAGGACAAAGCGTTGGTGATGACGATGGCTTCGATCTCCCCCTCTCGGAGAGGAGTTTCCCCGGCAGAATCAGCCTGCTGGAGTGCAAAAGGGCCTTTGCCCAGGTTTCCGCCTCGAGACGGCGACGCTTCGCCCCAAAAGATCCCCCATTATTTTTTTCTCATCTGATGTGAATTTATAGGACTGGAATTAGGGTCGAGCGAGCCACGTGGGCCCCACGAGCTAACATCGCGCGCCCTTTTGGCTCGTGGCCCACAGGCAGCTCCCTATGGCAGTTCTTTGCTCCATAATTCTTCATATATTCTAGAAATAATACACACAAAGTTTCAGGTCATTTGCAGTCCAGTGAATTTTCACCCTTTTTCTTGCTTTTCTGGTCCAGCATTCAAGTTCCCGGCAATTTCCCTCCTTGTGATGTACCTTGTAAATTCACAGAGAAAAGGCATAAGAATTGTATCATAAAGTGGAATTATGAACAAGAATAGCATAAATATCAATAGGAAATCATGATGCAAAATGTACGTATCACTTACTGGCCCGTCCCACAAAAGGTGGAGATCGTTCCTCGGGTTTCCGGGGATATCATCAAAAGATTTGTCTTATCCAAGCATAGTTTAATGGCGGCAAGGAAACGTGTAGATTCAAATGACACATCGTGTGTGTGTGTGGGCGGGGCTATCGGCCTTTCACCCCACTATAAGAATACAAGGAATGACCCATTCTTTTCACCACGCCTCATCTGTCTCCGCCATAGCCATCATCTTCAAAGCCCTAGCGTCCAGTGCTACTTGTAAACTGCATTGGTTTTTCCCCGAAGAGGAGACAAGATGCAGTAGAGTAGAGATAAGTATTCCCTCAGTGAGAACAAAGGTTATCGAACCAATAGGAGAACCACGCAAATTCTTGTTGTCAGCACCTACACACAAAAGAGCAAACACTTGCACCCAACGCGGGCAAGAGGGTTGTCAAGCCCCTTGAACTCGTTACTTGCAAGTATTAATTAGTGATAGATAGATAATATAAATATAAAATAACATAACATAAGATAAATGGCATTAATATTTTTAGGGGTTTAGTAATATATTATGTGAAGACCCGGGGGCCATAGTTTTTGCTAGAGGCTTCTCTCTCGAAGAAAGCATACGGTGGGTAGACATATTACTGTTGGGCAATTGATAGACAAGCGCATAGTTATGAAATATTTATTCACGACAATGATCATATATATGGGCATGACGTCCATAAGCAAGTACATCGACAATTGCCTGCACTCATCGACTGCTATCCAGCATGCTTCAAGAGTATTAAGTAAAAACAGAGTAATGCTTGGAGCAAGATGACATGATGTAGACAAAGTAAACTCAACTAATATGAATAAACACCATCTTTTTATCCTTAATGGCAGCAATACAAATATGTGTTGTGTCCCCTTCTGTCACTGGGATTGAGCACCGCAAGATTGAACCCAACACAATGCACCACTCCCACTGAAGATAAATCAATCTAGTTGGCCAAACCAAACCGATAGATCAGAGAGAAATACAAAGCTATCATAATCATGCATATAAGAAACCAGCAAAGACTTAATATATTTTCATGAATAATCTGATCATAAACCCACAATTCATCGGATCCCAACAAACAAACCACAAAGAAGGTTACATCGAATAGATCATCGCGAGAATCGTGATGAACTTTGTATTCAAGATCATAGAGAGAGAGAGAGATAACCATCTAGGAACTAGCTATAGACCCATAGGTGTGTGGTAAACTACTCACACATCACCATGGGAGCACCAAGGTTGATGTATAGGCCCTCCTTGATTGACCCCCCTCCGACAGGGCCCCAGATGGGATCACGGCGGAAGAGAGACTTGCGGCGGAGGAAAAAGTGTTTTGGGTGGCTCTCTCGTGTTTTCTCGATTTTAGAAGATTTATAGAGGCAGAGTTAGGTCAGGAGGTGCCATGGGGTTGTCCTAATCCATCAGGGCGCGCCCTGCTGGCGTGGCACCGCCCCGTGTGGTGTCTAGCCTCCCTCCGAAGCTTTCAGGTCTTATTTCTGTCCAGAAAAAATCTTCAAAAAGTTTCGTTGCATTTGGACTTTGTTTGGTACTGATTTCCTAAAAAGCCAAAAACACGCAGAAAACAGCAACTGGCACTAGACTCTGGGTTAATAGGTTAGTTCCCAAAAATGATATAAAACAACATATAAATGCATATAAAGTATCCAAGAATGATAATATAGTAGCATGGAACAATCAAAAATTATAGATACGTTGGAGACGTATCACCCAGATCCCCTTTTCTACCTCTCTTGCTCAGGCTTGACGCTCAGTCATGGCCGACAAGGGTCATTGGGTAGCCTCCACCATCATGAAGTGCACCATCGTGGAGCTCAAGAACTGCACCTACCTTCTCGCAAATGTTAACTACTGGGCTCTAGCACCTGGACAGGTCATCCCCACCCCCAAGCCTCGGGAGGGGGTTATCATTGTCCCCCACCTCATCCGATGTCTAAGTTTCCCTCTCCACCCCTTTGTTAGGGGCCTTTTTTTCTTCTATCGGCTAGACTTTTATCATCTAGCCCCAAAATCTATCTTCCACATCGCCGCTTTTATCACGGTGTGCGAGGCCTTCCTTTGCGTGGACACGCACTTCAGCTTTTGGCTTAAGCTCTTTTGCATCAAGCAGAAGAGCAGCGGTACCTAGCTTGCTGAATGTGGCGGTGCCATGATCAGCAAGATCCAGAACATAGTATGGTCCAAGGGGGTCTTCATCGACACCATCAAGATCTTGCAAAAGGAGTGGTTTTCCTTCACCGAACCCCTTCCTGAAGGCCAGGCGAAGCCCCCCCCCCCTTTTAATGTCAGCCCTTTAGAGAAGCTGACCTTATGGCCATAGAAAGGCCTTGACTGGGGGAACCCAGAGGACATCGACCCTCTTTAGGGAAGGATCCGTTCCATGATCAAAGCTAAGATCGAGTTGACGAACGTAGTCCAAGTCTCCACCACCGCTGCTTCCCCCTGCAAGCCCGAGATCTTCCGATGTGGAAGTATAGCCCGGAGCATGATGCTCCAGTGCGACATTTCTTTCGCATGAATCTCGACGCTTTGTGGTCCGTGTTGTTCAAGCCGTCCAAGAACGATTTGCCTGTCTCAGGGACTGACCGCGACTTCGACACCAAGACAGTCGCATCCAAGGTAAGCCGACCTATAGATTTTTCTTGCCTTTTAGCATTACCTGCCGCACGCTAACCACTCTTTCCTCAATCACCGATGGTCAACCAAGGCCGCACTTATTAACTGCCTGGCATCGTAGCCTGAGGAGGCCCAATCTCCTCAACCTAAAGCTTTGCTCGTCGTAGATCCTTACGTGGGACCTGCCAAGAAGGAGTGGAAGAGGAAAAAGGAGGGCCTCAAGTCCCATGGTTCTCCGGATGCTCGCTCCGAGGACACTAACGCTTCTTCCCTTCCAGAGGGGAGGGAGCAAAAAGAGGAAAAGGAAGAGGATGCTGAAGAGGAGTGATACGTCTCCAACGTATCTATAATTTTTGATTGTTCCATGCTATTATATTATCTGTTTTGGATGTTTTATATGCATTAATATGCTATTTTATATTATTTTTGGGACTAACCTATTAATCTAGAGCCTAGTGCCAGTTTCTGTTTTTCCCTTGTTTTTGAGTATTGCAGATAAGGAATATTAAACGGAGTCCAAACGGAATAAAATCTTCGAAATGATTTTTTTTGGACCAGAAGAAACCCAGCAGACTTGGAGACGAAGGCAGGAGACCTGCCGTGGAGTCACAAGCCACCAGGACGTGCCCTAGGGGGGCGCCCCCCTGGCTTGTGGCCCCACGGCAGCCCTCCTAACCCTATTCTTCGGCCTATAAATTCCCAAATATTCCCTGGATACCAAAAAGAGCCAGGAAAATACTTTTCCGCCACCGGAAGCCTCTGTTCTCGTGAGATCCAATCTTGGAGCCTTTTCCGGTAATCTGCCGGAGGGGGATTCGATCACGGAGGGCATCTACATCAACTCCATTTCCCCTCCGATGATGCGTGAGTAGTTTACCACAGACCTTCGGGTCCATAGCTAGTAGCTAGATGGCTTCTTCTCTCTCTTTGTTCTTCAATACCATGTTCTTCATGATCTTCATGGAGATCTATCCGATGTAATACTCTTTTGCGGTGTGTTTGTCGAGATCTGATGAATTGTGGGTTTATGATCAGCTTATCTATGAATATTATTTGAATCTTCTCTGAATTCTTATATGCATGATTTCATATCTTTGCAAGTCTCTTCGAGTTATTGGTTTGGTTTGGCCAACTAGATTGGTAATTAATTCTTGCAATGGGAGAAGTGCTTAGTTTTGGGTTCAATCTTGCGGTGTCCTCACCTAGTGGCAAAGTAGGGGTAGCGAGGCACGTATTTGTATTGTTGCCATCGAGGATAAAAAGATGGGGTTTTCATCTTACTGCTTGAGTTAATCCCTCTACATCATGTCATCTTACCTAATGCGTTACTCTGTTCTTCATGAACTTAATACTCTAGATGCAGGCAGGAGTCGATCGATGTGTGGAGTAATAGTAGTAGATGCAGAATCATTTCGGTCTACTTGACACGGATGTGATGCCTATATGCATAATCATTGCCTTGGATATCGTCATAACTATGCACTTTTCTATCAATTGCTCGACAGTAATTTGTTCACCCACCGTATTATTTTCCTTCATGAGAGAAGCCTCTAGTGAAACCTATGGCCCCCGGGTCTATTTTCCATATTATACTTTCAGATCTATAAACCAAAAATACCAAAAATACTTCGCTGCGTTATTTTTACTTTTGTTTTACTTTACGTTCTAGCAATCTTTTATATCTATCTCTATCAGATCTCATCCTTGCAAATAACCGTGAAGGGATTGACAACCCCTTTTAGCGTTTGGTGCAAGAGTTTGATTGTTTGTGTAGGTGCGAAGATTGGGGACTTGCTTGTATCTCTTACTGGATTGATACCTTGGTTCTCAACAACTGAGGGAAATACTTATCTACTTTGCTGCATCACCCTTTCCTCTTCAAGGGAAAACCAACGCAAGCTCAAGAAGTAGCAAGAAGGATTTCTGGCGCCGTTGCCGGGGAGATCTACATCAAGCCTACCAAGTACCCATCACAAACTCATCTCTTGTATTTACATTATTTGCCATTTGCCTCTCGTTTTCCTCTCCCCCACTTCTAAAACGATTTTCAAAAGAAGAAAAAAACAAAAAGATTTGCCGTTTTATTTGCCTTCTTTCTCGTTCGCCTTTTTCTCGCCGGATCTCTTTTTGTTTGCTTGTGTTGCCATGTGCCTTCTATTTGCTTGCATCTTTGCTTGCTAAAAATCTATTGATATGGATCCTCATCCACTTGCTAATCTTTTCAAAAGGCCAAATTATGATGAACCAATTGCTAGTGAGTTGAGTGCACTTGATTATCTCTATGAAGTTTTGTTTGAAAATCATGAATCTGAAAATTGTGATGAAATGTTGAAAGAAGAAATTTATAAGGTGATTCATGATAGATCCTTGATTGAAAAGCATGATTGCAATGATGTTACTATAAATTCTATTAATGTCAATTATGCTAATGATATGCAAAGCCACAAGCTTGGGGATGCTATGTTTGATGAAGATGATATTTTTTGTCCCCCAAGTTTTGATGAGCAAATTCATTATGATGATTGCATGCTCGTGTATCATGAAAAGAATGATTTATGTGATAGTTATATTGTTGAATTCCTTCTTGATGCCACTGAAATTTATTATGAGGGAGGAACATATGCTTGTAGGAATTGCAATAATATCAAGTTTCCTCTCTATGTGTTCAAAGTTTTGAAGTTATGCTTGTTTTGCCTTCCTATGCTAATTGATTCTTGTTCCCATAAATTGTTTCCTCAGAAAATCCCTATGCATAGGAAGTGGGTTAGACTTAAACGTGTTTTTCATGAGATTCATGATGCTCTTTTGCATATTTAAATTACTACTTTTTTGTGAGCATCATTAAAATCATTATGCCTAGCTAGGGGCGTTAAACAATAGCGCTTGTTGGGAGGCAACCCAATTTTATTGTTTTTGCTTTTGTTTTTGCTTATGTTTTTGAGTGCTTTACACATTATTACCTCTGTAGTAATTGTGTTTTCTTGTTTTAATTAATGTTTGAGACAAGTAAGACCTTTGGGATGGTCTACGGTGTTTGTGATTTGATTTTGCTGAAAAACAGAAACTTTTGCTCTCAGTCCAGGAATTTTGTAAATTCAATGGACGTGCTTTTGATCTGAAATTTTGACACAAGATTGATATACAAATTTCCCTAATTTTCCTAATTTTTTAGAATTTTTGGAGTTACAGAAGTATTCGAAGTCTATAGATTGCTACAGACTGTTCTGTTTTAGACAGATTCTGTTTTCTTTGTGTTGTTTGCTTATTTTGATGTATCTATGGGTTGTATCGGGGGGTATGAACCATGGATAAGTTGGAATATAGTAGATATTACACCAATATAAATAAAGAATGAGTTCACAACAGTACCTAAAGTGGTGATTTCTTTTTCTTATACTAACGGATTTCATGAGTTTTCTGTTGAGTTTTGTGTTGTGAAGTTTTCAAGTTTTGGGTAAAGATTTGATGGACTATGGAATAAGGAGTGGCAAGAGCCTAAGCTTGGTGATGCCCAAGGCACCCCAAGCCATATTAAAGGATCCCAAAGAGCCTAAGCTTGGGGATGCCCCGTAAGGCATCCCCTCTTTTGTCTTCAATCCATCGGTAAATTTACTTGAGCCTATATTTTTATTCACCACATGATATGTGTTTTGCTTGGAGCGTCTTGTATGATATGAGTCTTTGCTTTTCAGTTTGCCACAATCATCCTTGCTGCACACATCTTTTGAGGGGGACACTTATTAATCGTGAATTTATTAGAATACTCTATGTGCTTCACTTATATCTTTTGAGCTAGGCAATGATGCTCTAGTACTTCACTTATATCTTTTTAGAGCACGGTGGTGTTTTATTTTATAGAAATAATTGAACTCTCGTACCTCACTTATATTATTTTGAGAGTCTTTAAACAGCATGGTAATTGGTTTAGGTTATGAATTTAGTCCTAATATAATGGGCATCCAAGAGGGATATAATAAAAACTTTCATATTAAGTGCATTGAATACTATGAGAAGTTTGATTCCTTGCATATAGTTTTGAGATATAAAGATGGTAATATGAGAGTCATGCTAGTGATTAATTGTGAATTGGTATAAATACTTGTGTTAAAGTTTGTGATTCCCGTAGCATGCACGTATGGTGAACCGTTATGTAACGAAGTCGGAGCATGATTTGTTTAATGATTGTCAACCTTTGTGTGAGGGTCGGGAGCGCGCGATGGTTAACTCCTACCAACCTCTCCCCTAGGAGCATGCGTCTAATACTTTGCTTCGATAACTAATAGACTTTTGCAATAAGTATGTGAGTTCTTTATGACTAATGTTGAGTCCATGGATTATACGCACTCTCACCCTTCCACCTTTGCTAGCCTCTCTAGTACCGCGCAACTTTTGCCGGTGCATTAAACCCACCTTCCTCAAAACAGCCACCATATACTTTCCTCAAAACAGCCACCATACCTACCTATTATGGCATTTCCATAGCCATTCCGAGATATATTTCCATGCAACTTCGACCGTTCCGTTTTTCATGACACGCACCATCACTTTCATATTGCATATAGAGTCATATTTTGTTCTAGGTATCGAGTTGTAATTTTTGAGTTGTAAGTAAATAAAAGTGTGATGATCTTCATTATTAGAGCATTGTCCCGTGAGAAAAAAGGATGATGGAAGCTATGACTCCCTCACAAGTTGGGATGAGTCTCCGGACTTTACAAATAATAAAAGAGGCCAGCGAAGCCCAAATAAAAAAAGAGGCCAAAGATGCCCACCAAAATAAAAAAATAAAAAAAATAAAAAAATGAGAGAAAGAGAGAAGGGACAATGCTACTATCTTTTTCCACACTTGTGCTTCAAAGTAGCACCATGATCTTCATGATAGAGAGTCTCCTATTTTGTCACTTTCATATAACTAGTGGAATTTTTCATCTTATGCACAACCACTTAGTTTTCTTTTTTAGCTTTCATACACTTATAGCTCTAGTGCATTCGTTGCATGGCAATCCCTACTCACTCACATTGATATCTATTGATGGGCATCTCCATAGCCCGTTGATACGCCTAGTTGATGTGAGACTATCTTCTCCTTTTTCCTCACAACCTCCACCATATTCTATTCCACCTGTAGTGCTATATCAATGGCTCACGCTCATGTATTGCGTGAGAGTTGAAAAGGTTTGAGAACATAAAAGGTGTGAAACGATTGCTTGACTTGTCATCGGGGTTGTGCATGATTTAGATACTTTGTGTGGGGAAGATGGAGCATAGCCAGACCATATGATTTTGTAGGGATAACTTTCTAAGGCCATGTTATTTCGAAAGGACGCAATTGCCTTGTTAGTATGCTTGAAGGAATTAAGCTTGGGGATGCTTGATACGTCTCCAACGTATCTATAATTTTTGATTGTTCCATGCTATTATATTATCTGTTTTGGATGTTTTATATGCATTAATATGCTATGTTATATTATTTTTGGGACTAACCTATTAATCTAGAGCCTAGTGACAGTTTCTGTTTTTTACTTGTTTTTGAGTATTGCAGATAAGGAATATTAAACGGAGTCCAAACGGAATAAAATCTTTGGAATGATTTTTTTTGGACCAGAAGAAACCCAGCAGACTTGGAGACGAAGGCAGGAGACCTGCCGTGGAGTCACAAGCCACCAGGGCGCGCCCTAGGGGGGGGTGCACCCCCTGGCTTGTGGCCCCACGGCAGCCCTCCTAACCCTATTCTTCGGCCTATAAATTCCCAAATATTCCCTGGATACCAAAAAGAGCCACGAAAATACTTTTCCGCCGCCGGAAGCCTCTCTTCCCGTGAGATCCAATCTTGGAGCCTTTTCCGGTAATCTGCCGGAGGGGGATTCGATCACGGAGGGCATCTACATCAACTCCATTGCCCCTCCGATGATGCGTGAGTAGTTTACCACAGACCTTCGGGTCCATAGCTAGTAGCTAGATGGCTTCTTCTCTCTCTTTGTTCTTCAATACCATGTTCTTCATGATCTTCATGGAGATCTATCCGATGTAATACTCTTCTGCGGTGTGTTTGTCGAGATCCGATGAATTGTGGGTTTATGATCAGCTTATCTATGAATATTATTTGAATCTTCTCTGAATTCTTATATGCATGATTTCATATCTTTGCAAGTCTCTTTGAGTTATTGGTTTGGTTTGGCCAACTAGATTGGTAATTAATTCTTGCAATGGGAGAAGTGCTTAGTTTTGGGTTCAAACTTGCGGTGTCCTCACCCAGTGACAAAGTAGGGGTAGCGAGGCACATATTTGTATTGTTGCCATCAAGGATAAAAAGATGGGGGTTTCATCTTATTGCTTGAGTTTATCCCTCTACATCATGTCATCTTACCTAATGCGTTACTCTGTTCTTCATGAACTTAATACTCTAGATGCAGGCAGGAGTCGGTCGATGTGTGGAGTAATAGTAGTAGATGCAGAATCGTTTCGGTCTACTTGACACGGACGTGATGCCTATATGCATATGCATAATCATTGCCTTGGATATCGTCATAACTATGAACTTTTCTATCAATTGCTCGACAGTAACTTGTTCACCCACCGTATTATTTTCCTTCATGAGATAAGCCTCTAGTGAAACCTATGGCCCCCGGGTCTATTTTCCATATTATAATTTCAGATCTATAAACCAAAAATACCAAAAATACTTCGCTGCATTATTTTTACTTTTGTTTTACTTTACGTTCTAGCAATCTTTTATATCTATCTCTATCAGATCTCATCCTTGCAAATAACCGTGAAGGGATTGACAACCCCTTTTAGCGTTGGGTGCAAGAGTTTGATTGTTTGTGTAGGTGCGAAGATTGGGGACTTGCTTGTATCTCCTACTGGATTGATACCTTGGTTCTCAACAACTGAGGGAAATACTTATCTACTTTGCTGCATCACCCTTTCCTCTTCAAGGGAAAACCAACGCAAGCTCAAGAAGTAGCAAGTAGGAGGATGTTTCTTCTCCGAGGAAAAGGAAAGCTTTTTACAAAGACGTCGAGAGGGACAAACTCCCTTCGGTCAGTCGAAGGCTTCGGAAGGCCGCCGACATCCAGATCGGCAAGGGCTCGATTCCGGCCCCTGCCTAGGTTGTGTTATCCGATTCCTCAGAGGATACCCGACTTTCGTAGGGCCGGAAGAAACCTGCGCCCACCAGGTATTTGACTTTATAGCCTCTATTTAGTTTTGTCCCTCATCTTATGTTTCCTATATTGACATTTCCTCGCATTCATAGCCCGTAGCATGTCCATCTTGGGGACAAGGGATGTTCGGGTTCCCTTCCTCCGGCCGACATGGCAGAGAGTGGCACGGGAGGTTGCGGATCTTCTGCCCCTACTCAAGACGACCTGTGATAGGCGACCTCTCAACCGGTCCCCCTCACATCCATGGTGGAGGGTACTGCTGGAGCGTCGGCGGTCGAGATAGAGACCCCGGCCGCTGAGGACCATGGGGAGCTGACCCCCATGGTTGATGAGAGCATGTGGCTTGAGCGGCTCAAGTCCCCAACCTCTGCTCGCGGGGTCTGTATGGTAACCGAGGACAGTGGCTTCCCCTCCTAGAGGGAGGTCCGCCGAGGAAATTCCATCGTCCTTGCCTGTTTGAACACAAGTGGAGCCCGAGTGGCAATAATTAGAGAGAGCCGTATAAGGCTCCTGCATTCTACCTAAGCACCGAGCCCTTTTGGACTCTGTGCTTCACCAATTCCGATCTGTAGAGACCAGAATGAGGCATGTACCAAGGCTTCGAGGTAAACGTTTTCGTGAACCATTCTTATTTTGCAAACATGGGGTCATTAAAGGGCAGCTAATATTCCAAGTAGCCCTTAACGTTATAAGTTTTTAGTAAACTAAATTTGTCTGAAGGCATTAAATCATAAAGGTAGTGAATTACACCAAGGTATCCGTAAGAGCATAGAGATAGTAGCCCCGAGCCCGAAGTTAGTTTCTAAAGAATGACTTGGGGTCATTATAGAGTCGAACTCTATTTTCCTTAAAAAGTCCATATGCAGTATCCCCCGAGACTCTGTTTGGACTGAATAATCTGAATAGAGGATCGATTTACACTTCCGAGGACTAACAATAAAATGTCAGGTCTTTGCTTCTTCCTCGGCCTCTAACACGAAGGAGTTGGAGGAGCTTAATTATAAGATGTCCTGCTCAGAGGAGGGCATACTTCTAATTAAGAAATAGTTGTACAGTGCGCAAGGTAAGTCTACTTTTGTAATTTTGTGTAAGGTTACTCCCTTCTCTTATGCACTAAGAGGATAGAGATATAAAACAGCATAAGAATGCATATAAACTATCCTAGAATGATAATACAATAGCATGGAACAATCAAAAATTACAGATATGTTGGAGACGTATGAGCGTCCTCAAGATTAATTCCTGCTCGTCCTCGAGTAGGTAAATGATGAAAACAAAATTTTTGAAGTGACATGCTACCACACCTGTAATCTCTTTTAGGTATGATCTTTGAGAAATGATGAACTAATAAACACCAACATAGTAATATCCATAAACATAAGCAACATGATCATCAACTATCAAAATATACAATCTTTAAAGAACGTTACTCCCCACTCATTTTATCATATTTGCATGGCATGACTCCGTTTTCACCACATAAGTAAAAATCATGAGCACCATGGTGTCAGGTCAGGCAATTGGATCGTTCTTCTAACGTGCTTCAGCATTTTCAACCTCACTCAATACATCAGCGTGAAACATGGATATAGCATATGGGTGGAATAGAATATGGTGGTAGAGATCAAAAGGAGTCAAAGTGGAAAGAAATTCTCGCATCAACTTGGCGTATCAACGGGCTATGGAGATGCCCATCAATAGATATCAACGCGAGGAGTAGGGATTGCCATGCAACGGATGCACTAGAGCTATGAGTGTATGCAAGCTGAACGGAAGCCAAGTGGGTGTTCATCCAACTTGCTTGCTCATGAAGACCTTAGGAATTTGAGGAAGTCCGTCATCGAAATATGCAAGCCAAGTTCTATAATGAAAAATTCCCACTAGCATATGAAAATGACAACTTAGGAGACTCTCTATATAAAGAACATGGTGCCACTTTGAGGCACAAGTGTGGTAAAGGATAGTACGTAGCAAAGTCCCTTCTCTCTTTTTCTCTCATTTATTTTTTCTCTTTTCTTTTTTTCTCTCTCTCTCTTTTTCTCTTTCTTTTTTTCTTTATTTTTATTTCCTTTTTTATATTTTTTTCTTTTTCTTGGTGGGCTCATTTGGCTTCCTTCATTTTTTCATTTTTCGTCTGGACCTCATCCCGACTTGTGGGGGAATCATTACTCCATCATCCTTTCCTCAATGGGACAATGCTTTGATAATGATGATCATCACACTTTTATTTACTTACAACTCGATATAAGAAGTCAATGATGAAACATAAATGACTATATATGAATGCCTCTGGCAGTGTACCAGGATGTGCAATGATCTAGCGTAACATGTAAACAATGATGAATGGTGGCTGAGCCACAAATACTATGTCACCTACATGATCATGCAAAGCAATATATGATGAACACACAAGTCTGTGATGTAACGGTGGAAGTTGCATGGCAATATATCTTGGAATAGCTATGGAAATGCCATAATAGGTAGGTATGGTGGCTGTTTTGAGGAAGATATAATGAGCCTTATGTGTGATAGAGCGTATCATATCACGGGGTTTGGATGCACCGGCAAAAGCTGCACCGATCCTCGAGGTGACAGTGGGCAATGCACGGTACCGAAGAGGCTAGCATTATATGGAAAGGTGAGTGTGTGTACATCCATGGATTCACATTAGTCATAAAGAACTCATATACTTGTTGCAAAGCCTTATTAGCTCTCTCGAAGCAAAGTACAACCGCATACCCCTGATAACCCACAAGTATAGGGGATCGCAACAGTCTTCGCGGGTAGTATTTCACCCTGATTTAATGATTTGACCCAAGGAGAGCCAAATAATATTTATCGGCCTTAGCAGTTTAGTTGTCAATTCAACCACACCTGGGATATCTCTTTGCAGCAAAGTTTTAGTAACATGGCAAGTGATAGTAGTGATAATAGCAGCAATAGTGACAACGATAATTTTGTAGTGGTTGTGACAGTAGTAGCAACAGTAGTAACTTAACAAGATTCAATATATGTAAAGCGTAGGCACATGGATCGGTGATGGATAATGATTTAGATGACATCAATCATGTAACAGTTACACACTAGGGCGACACAGAACTAGCTCCAATTCACCAATGTAATGTAGGCGTGTATTCCGTATATAGTCATACGTGCTTGCGATAAGAACTTGTATGACATCTTTTGTCCTACCCTCCCGTGGCAGCGGGGTCCTAATGGAAACTAAGGGATATTAAGGCCTCCTTTTAATAGAGAACCGGAACAAAGCATTAACACATGGTGAATACATGAACTCCTCAAACTATGGCAATCACCGGAAAGAATCCCAATTATTGTCACGTAATAGGTGCATACAACTTGCAAGATTGGATCCAAATCACTCTTATATTCACGAAAACATAATAGGTCTAGATCTGAAATCATGGCACTCGGGCCCTAGTGACAAGCATTAAGCATAGCAAAGTCATAGCAACATCAATCTCAGAACACGGTGGATACTAGGGATCAAGCCCTATCAACTTAAGTCAATTACATGATCAATCTCATACAATCCCATCACCGTCCAGCAAGCCTACAAAGGAATTACTCACCCCCGCTGGTGAGCATCATGGCGGCGTTGATGAAGAAGGGTTGGTGATGACGACGGCGACGAATCCCCCTCTCCGGAGCCCCAAACGGACTCCAGATCAGCCCACCCGATGAAAACAGGAGGTGGCGGCGGCTCCGTATCGTAAAACCCGATGAAATCTTCTCTCCTATTTTTTTCTCCGAAGATGTGAATTTAAAGGAGTGGAATTAGGGTCGGGGGAGCCATGTGGACCCCACAAGCTAACAGGGCGCGCCCAGGGGGGTGGGCGCGCCTTGTTGCCTTGTGGCTCACAGGCAGCCCCCCTCCGGTGTATCTTCGCTCCATAATTCATTATTTATTATAAAAATAATTCACAAAGAGTTTCTTCCAATTCTAGGAATTTTTTTTTCTGCACAAAAATAACACGAAGGTAGTTCTGCTGAAAACAGCGTCAGTCCAGGTTAGTTCCATTCAAATCATGCAAATTAGAGTCCAAAACGAAGCAAAAGTGTTTGGAAAAGTAGATACATTTGAGACATACCAACTCCCACCAATATTAAGTCGTTGCTTGTCCTCAAGAAATTCAGTTGATAAACTGAAGTGAGAAACAGAACTTTTACAAACTCTTCTTTTCTCGTTGTTATACACATGCTTAGCTAGTGTTCAAGTTTTCAGCATAAATCATAAATAACCATATCCATGATAAAAATTAAACATCATATTCACTCATGGAAATACATAACCAACTCGCTAGTAATAATAAGATATCTCACATGCCAACAATTTGTCAAAACAATCATGATATAATATGATGACATGGTATTTCGCTAGCCCTTTCTGAGACCGTAAAACATAAATGCAGAGCACCTCTGAGGTACAAGCGGCGACTAAACATTATAATTTAGGGTAGAAAAGATCCAGTCACGCTCACATCCAACATTAACTAGACTCAATGCATAAAAATGACAATAGTGCTCTCCGGTCTGGTGATTTTAGTAAGAGGGTGATGACCCATCATAAAAGTAAATAGACAGGCTGTTCGTAGATGGAAGTATTGATTTGCAGAGGTGCCAGAGCTCAAGGTTTAAAACAAGATTGAAATTATAATTTTGGGTGGTGAGCTTTTCCTGTCAATGTAACGACAAAGGATTTCAATATCTTCCATGCTAAACACATTATTGGCGATTCCCAAGTGGAATTGTAAATTTTATTCCCATCCACCATACACACACAAGCCATGGCTGACCGAGTCTACGGATGCCCTCCAAAATATCAACTGTCCTGGGAGTTTTGTTTAATTATTTTTGATTTTGCAGGACTGGGCATCCTTTTTACCAGCCTCTCTCATGCAATGACAGGCGAATAAATGCCCATCTTGAGAATAACCCACTTAGCATGGAAGATACTGAACGCCCCGTCGCTCCATGAGCGGTACGAGCGCACAAAACAGATGTTTATTTGAATATTAGTGGTGGCACATGCAAATTTACTTGGAACGATAGGGTAATACCGTATATAGGTAGGTATGGTGGACTCATGTGGAATAACTTGGTTTAAGGATTTTGGATGCACAAGCAGTATTCCTGCTTAGTAGATGTGAAAGCTGATACGTCTCCAGCGTATTGATAATTTATGAAGTATTCATGCCATATTTGCCTAAGTTTACAATACTTTTATATGGTTTTGATGCACTTTATATGATTTATTTAGAACTAACCCAGACTAGTGTTGTTTTTGTGCAGAAAATGAAAGTTCTCGGAATCGCCCGAAATAAGCAATATTGGAGCAAAGAACTACCAGAGGGGAGCCTCCCGTGGGGCACAAGCCAGCAAGGCGCAGCCCTAGGGGGTCACGCCTTGATAGCTTGTGTGGCCCATGTGGCTCCGTTGCGCGTGATTCCAACGCTGAAAAATCCTATAAATCCCAAAAACCCCAAAAATAAATAGAGACTCTCCATTCCGCTGCTGCAACTCTCTGTATCGATGAAAAACCAATCTGGAGCCATTCCAGTACCCTATCGGAGAGAGGAAACCATCACCGATGGCCATCTTCATCCCGGCGGAGGCCATGACGAGGAGGGAGTAGTTCACCCTTGGGGCTGAGGGTATGTACCGGCACTACTGTAGGATGGTCCAAAGATGACACATCAATCAGAGACCCTTCGACGAAACTGTGTGCGATGCATGAATCACAAATGGTATAGTTCAAGCTCCATCGCTAATGACACGAACTGTGTGCGATGATGGATCCATCAAATACGATTTAGAAAATAGTTGCGTGTGCGATCTACGGCAGAAATTTTGTTCTTATGAACCATTTGTGATTAGCGAATATAACAGGAACGGTTATCAAATCTACATACGTGTGCGAAGCACGGCACAAAGTTCACTCGAATACACTGTGTGCGATGATACAGCAGAAGACAAACGATTCGGCATAACAAGATGTGTGCGATATACAGCAAACAGGTGAGTAATCAGAATCGTGTGCGAACACCAGAAATAATACAGATGATTGGTGGTAATAACCTGTGTGCGTTGTGGGCAAACGCTTGCTGGTATACAACTGTCAGCGATTGATGAAATCATCGCCGACGGGTTTCGTAGTTTAGTCCGTGTGTACTGTGATTTGCTCTGTCTGCGCAACATCTATGTTGTGCCTACAGAACAACAACATATGTACTTATAAGAACATGATTGCATAAACAAAAAAGAACACAATGCAATTTCAAATATTGTATCACAAATACCAGCAATATTACAAGGTTCAAATTCCAGCATTACAAGGCCCAAATTCAAAGATTACAAGGCACAAACTGATATTAGAAATCAAATCCAATCTCCAGGATCCATGGGATGAAATATTTCTGCAAAGGGATCAGCCACCAAGAATTCATATATCAGCTCGATAGAATCGCTTCGGAATAATCTGTCATATGAACTTCCAGAGTGAAAATCAACTTCTGCAGAGCCTTTTCCATTCCGCTGTAGACGCCTCTGCTGATCAGTAAACCATCCATTGTGGCGCACTAAATATAGTGCAAACCTCATTACCTTGAGCACCCTTGCTTTCTGAACAAAGAAACTGGCGAATTGAATCTCTGGATTGGTGCCTCGGTACTCGTTCAAAGTAATTTTCGTGAGATGGAATTCAAGGCATTCGATGGGATTGTTACATTGCGCCACCTTTTCCACTCCAAGTCCTGCTTGTATCTGCAAACAAAGACAACATATCAGTGCTTAGATGAAGTTTTGAACACTACGAGCCTCTTTCATTTGCATTATTTATAAAATACACTAATATATTGACATGCCATCTTCAATCGTTCATGATTAACATCTCAAAAAAATGTATAGTACATCTGTCATTGTAACCATGGGTAAAAGTACCAACAAATTGAAATCCGTTGTGGTTACCAATTAACAGGAAAGCAACATCACCTCGACGTATAGCTTCTCCGTGCACGGAAAGCATCTAAGGAACTTAACAACTTCATCCAGATCGGGGCCGATAGATTGTAGTGCCAAGATCTTCACTGTGCGCGGCGACAATGCGAGGCATGTGGGAATCATTTTCTGGATGACAGCCGGGCATAGATCAACAAAAACTAGATAAAATGTGATGTACAATAATAAGAATGAGAAGAAGATTGTTGTACCTGAACGGGTATGGATCCAGCTGTAACAAGTTCGGAGAATTCAGCACACGAATAGCCCAACACTATCAATTTCGGTGCATCAATGACCCTGATTCTTCTTCGACCTTCTTTATCAAGTACAAACAATCTCTCAAGGAAAGGCGCATTCTGAATGACCATATCATGAAAATCCCCAACTAACAGCGTGTTGCGGCACCAGCCATGCACATAAATCGTATGGAGATTCGTCGTAGCGATGTGGAGGCTACTGAACCCAAACATAATCTGAAGACGAAGGTACTCAAGTGTTGTACAGCCGCCGAGCACGCGCTCCAAATCCGCCTTCGATATGCTGACGCCAATGAGTTCGAGGTGCTTCAGTTTAGGGAGATGAAGAGCGTGCGCTGCATTAATCTTGGGGAAAAGGCACCGCATGAACGTAGCGCGGTGTAGCATGGGCGCGAGGCGGAGGACGGACGGAGCCAGCGAGCGCCCATGTCCAGCAACAAAGTTGAGCTCCTCGAGCTGATCTAGGGAGGGGGATAAGAACCACTCGTGAAACTTGGCTTCGGCCTTGCAGTTGGAACGTAAAGTGCCGATGGCAAGGCGTCTGACTGGCGCAGTGTGCGTGGCGAGGATGTGGGACAATGCGTCCAAGCGTTTGCGATCCCCGCTGCAAAGCTCGCCGTCGAGGAGGTCAATGGGGTGGAGTGCCATAGGGGGCGCCACCGCCTGGAGAGGATGGTGGTCTGCATGGTAGTTTTCATGGGGAGGAGGGACATGATGGTTACCAACATCTCATCGGGGATGCTGCTGATGAAGTCCACACTCGCCGGAGGCTCGTGTCGCTAAGCGTCAACCCGCCCCCGCTTGTTGGCCACCTCGTCGTGCATCGAAAAAGGAGGTAATCCTCGGCGGCGACACTTCTAGATAAGACCGGAGGAGAAGGTGGAGCATTAAGGGAGAACTTGGGAGAGAATAGGGTTGTGGGTGGAGGTCCGAGGTCAAAGGGCTTGATTCCCGATGAGCCAGCTACGCCTACGCGGCGGACTGCTCGCACGCGTCCCTTTGAGCCTGCGCGGTGGACTGCTTGCACGCGTCCCGTCTAATCAAACTTGCACCCACAGCACCTCCTAGCCAATAAAATATAGTAAATTACACCGGTTCCTAATATTGTCACCAAAAATATTAAATAATAGAGAAAAAGTATACACTTGTTGTTAATACTGACATTTAATTATACTGACATATATTTGTATTTTTATAAATTGGGCGAACATTTTTTTGTATGTATATTTGAACAAATATGAAACGTAATTTACTTAGTTTTTATGTATAATGTTTATACTGCATGAATAATTAAATGTTATGTTTGTTATTGAGATTAGAATTTACAAACGTTTTACATATTTCTAAAAATAAACTTAGTTTTACGTTAATTTTCACATTTTCCTGACAGGCGGGGCCCACCTCTCATAGAAGCGGGCCCACGCGTCTGCTCGATGAGCCCGTTCCCATGCACAACCGCACACAAAAAGTGCGCTACCCACTACGCTCTGCCACGGCTGCCCGAAGGCAGCTGCTACCGGCGGCCGCCGTGGCCGCCTTGGCCGCAACCCACCGGCAGCCGCCGAGGCTGCCACCATAGCGGTGGCCGTCTTCGCCACCACGACACCGTCATCGGTCTTGGCCTGGACCCCACAGTAATAGTGGGCACACACGTACACACATCCGAGAACGCAGGCCCATGTACGTCATCCCACATGGTTTCTAAAAACCATAGAGCGTTCCGTGCTTGAGAACTAAAACCTTCAATAAATCTTGAGCTTGTTTCCCATCACATTCCAAATTACCACGCGCTAAATTTATTGCAAATCAGTTCACACATACCAAACCTAAATGTGTTCCCACTTAGCAGTGTTTACTGTAGTAGGCTATAAAAACACCTACTCGAAAATTACCGCACATTCGTCACCCGGAAGCCGGAACTCCTCCTCAACCCGCCACCAAAAAAACAGACCTTTCTTTGTTAGTCATTCATTCCGTCTGCCATGGCCGGTAGGAGGGGGGTTCTGGGTCGAGATATAACCAGGGAAGAAAGACCAAGGCCGCAGAAGCAATCAAGAGGTCCCGCCACCGGGCCGGGGAAGCGCCAGAGGGCTCCAGCCACACCGCGTTTGCCGCAGCAGAGATGTCTGGTAGCTCCGCGGACGCCCGGGGGGATCTTTCGCGGAGAGGCGATGTCTATCACAATCAGAAGCGCATTCCCCTCGGAGGCGAACTGGACGATTTGGCAGTGTTGGATTCCTCAGCCAGCGACAACAAGCGCGCTGAGCTCGATAAGAAGGAGGCGCAGATCGATGACTTGGTGAAGCTGCTGGAGAAGAGCGGCGCCTCGGTTGGCAAGGCGACCGACCTCATGGTGAAACTTACAGAGGAGAACGCCGCCTGGAAGAAACTTCTCGAGAAGAAAAGTGCCTCGGAGGGGAGGCTGAAAGAACTCGCCGAGGAACTTTTGGAAGACTTGGCGAAGCTCCACATCGAGCGCGAGGGGTTGCTGAAGGAATCCGTGGCGCGTGTGAAGGAACTTCATGCGTACATGATGCAGACCATCGACGCTGTCGAGCAAACAGCCTACGCCATGGCCTCAATGCGGAAGATGACGGAGGAGAGGCGACAAGAGATGGAGGTCGTGGAGGCGATATAGAAGGAGATTGAGGAACTTCGCTCCCAGCAATCCATCAAGAATTAGATAGCAGCGGCCCAGATCATTTTCTGTGTCTTCCTTCTTCAGCCTCTTCCTTCTTCTTTTGCCCCCGTGTATTTGGGGAGTTGCCACATGTGGCATTTCGTATTATCCTGAATATGTAATAAAATTATTATCCTTTGCCAGTGCAAATTTGTCGTTATACTATTTCGTTCGTAGGTACATGCATACGAGTCAAGTTCTCAGTGAGGCACTAACAAAACAGTGGTTACGTTCAGCGGGGCAATAGGATCACAAGTAAACTAGTCGCAATCAAAAACAAAAAGGAAACTAGTCCGTCCGTCCAGGCGCATTAACCGCATGATAAACAGCGGGTCGGATGCCATTAATTTGGGAGCATGGCAGCGGAGGGTGGAGGTCAAAGTCTCGCTTCCCGATGAGCCTGCGTAGTAGAATGATCTCATGCATCCCATCGAGCCTATGCGGCGGACAGATCGCACTCGTCCCGTCGAGCCTACGCGGCGGAAAGCTCGCATGCGTCCTGTCATCAACCATCTGCACACACGGCCCCCCAATATCAAGTAAAAAATGGACGCATCGCACCAAATGGTTATCATACGAGTTTTGTATTTAATGGAATTCAAAAAAATAAGATTATCAATGATTGCACCAAATTGGAGGACGGAATCGACCCATTACATTCCATCCGATGACAGAAACCAATCACACCCTAAATGTTTCTAATTCATTCACATTCGTTGCGTGGGACCTAAGCAAGCAGCCAGGGACACGAAAATGATTTTCCAATGAATTTTCACGAAGCATGAATTCCAGACGAGCTTTGGGGTTCCCGAGGATTTAAAAACCAATATTCTCAATGTTTGCACCCTAGTCACGACGCCAAAAAACTCAATGTTTGGCACCCTTTATAGATTAATTTAGTTCTTCACCTTAAGTGCATGCCTAGAAAACTCAATGTCATTTCAACCACAAATGTGACATGTTCCCAATTTAGTGTTGGTGAGAAATGCGTACTCCCCCAAGCTTAGGCGTTTGCCTAGCTTGGTGATCACCATCTGTAGAAGCCATCTGGTCCCGGAGGAAAGTAGTTGGGTTGAGGTAGTTAAGCGTCCCACGCTTGAGCTGCGGCCTCCGCCTCAGCCAACTCGTTCTGGTAAGCAGTTATGTCTGGTGGCATGATGATGTATCTGTTCCTGGCATGATAGTTAAACAAAGAGGGTGCAGGCAACACAATAACATTGCGAGTCTGCTAGCCATATACCAAGTTATAACGAATGTGCTGCGGTGGCTGAGGTTCCTCAATGAACTGGTGATCTAGCATGGACTGGTGCTCAAGATAAACCTTAGGCAATACGTAGTCAATGGGGCGTATGGCGACATCAAAATGTTTTGCTAAGCGAGTGGCATAAATACCACCATGAACCTTGCCCTTGGTTCGGTTAAGATGCAAGCGGCGCGCGACAATACCTCCTAAGTTGTAAGTGTTATACCCATAGAGTGCACGACGCAAAATAGCAAGGATGGGGGCACTGATACCACCACCCTGAGTCATAGCAGTTACACGTTTTCCTATGAATAAAGCAAAGTAATGCACAGATGAAAAATCTAAATTGGTGGCCCTAGCGTTTGATACGCCCCTAGTTTTTCCCACAGTTAAGGTGAGGAGGAAATCCTCGAACTCCTCTAGTTTAGGATTACGCATTCCCCCGTCAGAGGGAAGCACGCATATTTCACAAAACTCATCAAGTGGTAATTCATAATGTGATGCATATAAATCAAAGCGTACCATGGGAGCACCGGGCGTATTTGCAAAATGAAAATTTTGCACAAAGGAATTAGTAAGGAGATAGTATTAGTCGCACTCATCTGCGAGGAAGTTGGTCAGCCCGGCATTTGCAACGAATTGCATAAATTCTTGATAGAAACCCGCTTCGCTCATGAAGGGCTCATGTGGCCATTCACAGCGCTTAACCTCCGTGTTGTGAAAAATGTTGATGTCTCGATCTTGAGTCCTCCCAACAACTCCCTTGGGGCTCCGGCTCGAAGAACCCCTCCTTAGGAAATTCATTTCCTATGCATCGTCGCCTGGATGTCGTCGCCGTCGCCGTGACCATACAGCAGGAGTCCATCCCCGGGCACATCCGGCACGGCCTCGGCAAACAGGATCCCGATGATCCCGTCCACCACAGGCACCAAGAGGCTATCACTACTCAGCCTCGTCTTGTCCATGTTGCCGGTGTAGGCCCATGCTGGGTGTTGATACGTCTCCAACGTATCTATAATTTTTGATTGTTCCATGCTATTATATAATCATTCTAGGATATTTTTTGGGTGTTTATTTACCAATTAATATTATTATTGACCACTAACCTATTGACCTAGTGCCCAGTGCCAGTTGCCGTTTTCTGCATGTTTTTTGCTTTTCAGGTTTACCATACCAAACGAAGTCCAAATGCCACGAAACTATAATATGATTTTTTCTGGACCAAAAGAAGACCTCAAAGCTTCGGGAGGAGACAAGAGGCGGCACGAGGGCACCACGACCCAACAGGGCGTGCCAGGGGGCCAGGCCACGCCCTGGTGGGTCGTGGCTCCCTCGGCGTACCTCTCGTGCCCCTCTCTAGCCTATAAATGCTCAAATATTCCAAAAACCCTAGAAGAGCTTCTGAAACATTTTTCCGCCGCCGCAAGTCTCTGTTCCGCCCCATACCCATCTAGCAACCTTTTCCGGCGATCTGTCGGAGGGGGAATCGATCACAGAGGGGCTCTACATCACCCTTGCTGCCTCCATGATGAGTTGTGAGTAGTTCACTACAGGCCTACGGGTCCGTAGTTAGTATCTAGATGGCTATCTCTATATATATATATCTTCAATACAATGATCATTGCATCTTCGCTTTGATCTATTCGATGTAATCCTTTTGTGTGGTGTGTTTGTTGGGATCCGATGAATTGTGGGTTTATGTTCAGATTATTCATGAAAAGTATTTGAGTCACCTCTGATTATTATGATTCTTATTTGCATGATCATTATAGCTTCGTAAATCTCTCCGATCTATTGAGATAGTTTGACCAACTAGATTGATATTTCTTCAGTGAGAGGGGTGCGTTGTAGTGGGTTCAATCTGGCGGTGCTCTATATCCCAGTGACAGAAAGGGACAAGACACGTCTTTGTATTGTTGCCACTAAGGATAAAACGATGGGGTTAGTTCATATTAATTGAATTCTCTTTGTCTACATCATGTCATCGTTCTCCAAGCATTACTCTGTTTTACTTAATACTCTAGATGCATGCTGGATAGCGGTCGATGGGTGGAGTAATAGTAATAGGTGCAGGCATGAGTCGGCCTATTTGCTTATGGACGTGATGTCTATATAAACATGATCATTGCCGTGAATAAAGATTGCATAACTATCCGCTTTTCTATCAATTGCCCAACAGTAATTTGTTTACCCACCGTATGCCTACTACATGAAAGATGCCACTAGAGAACACTACGCCCCCGGGTCTATCCTCTTATAAGTTTACAAACGCATTCATTACCTTGCTGCCTTTTATTTTGTTTTATTTTATTTTCCAATTTACAATTATCTACTATCATCTACACATCTCATTTACTTGCAAATAACGAGACCAAGGGGATTGACAACCCTCTTGCCACGTTGGGTGCAAGTGTGTGCTCTTTTGTGTGCAGCCGCTGAAGACGGTTGATGACCGATATTCCTATTGGTTCGATAAACTTTGGTTCTTAACTAAGGGAAATACTTACCCGCATTGTGTTGCATCACCCGTTCCTCTTCATGGAAAACCCAACGCAGATCACAAGCATCTGGTAGGATTTCTGGCGCCGTTGCCGGGGAATATCATCATCAACTATCAAGTAAAATCACACAAATTATCATTCACTTGTTCTTATTTTTATTTGCTGTTATATTTAGCTTGCATTATAAAAAATAAAAATACAAAAATATCTATATTTTCTAGTTTACTTGCATAGATATGCTATCTTTATCTTGTCACCTAAAAACAGAAAGTAGAACAAGAAAAATAAGATAAATGGATCCTCATCCACTTGCTAATCTTTTCAAAAGACCTGATTATGTTGAACCAATTGCTAGTGAGAGTGCACTAAATTATATTTATGAGGTCTTGCTTGAAAATCCTGAATCTAAAAATTGCGATGAAGTGTTAAAAGAAATTTATAAAGTGATTCATGATAGTTCCTTGAATGAAAAGCATGATTGCAATTTTGCTAGTATAAATTCTATGAATATCAATTGTGCTAATGATCATGATTGGGGTGATGATCATGATAATTATTTTTATCTTGATAATTCTGAGCTTCATGTTGAATCTACCATTGCTAATGATATGTGCAATGTTGATAAAAGTGGGTTTGGAGAGATCATGACTTTAATTAATGTTAATCCCACTATCTTGGGAGATTGTAAAACTTTTGTGCATGTAGATCATGGAGAAAATATTTTATACAATAGCTATATAGTTGAATTTGAATATGATCCATATTTGACTATTATGAGAGAGACAAATATGGTTATAGAAACTTTCATGTTACTCACTTACCTCTCTTCGTGTTGAAATTATTAATTCTTCAATCTTCCTATTTGCATATGCTAGATTTCATTTGGCTGGAGAAATTGTTTTCTTATAAAATACCTATGCATAGGAAGTATGTTAGACTCAAATGTCTTTTTCACAAGCTACATGATACTCTCTATATGTTTCAATTATTACCTTTCATGTGAGCATCATTTAAATCTCAAGCCTATCTTCATGGCTATAAAGAAAGAGCTTGTTGGGAGACAATCCAATAATTTCTATTTGTGTGTCATAAAATGATTGTTGCCTCTATAATGATTGTATTTTTATGTTTTAATTAGTGTTTGTGCCAAGTAAAACCTTTGGGATGACTCACATGATGAGTAGAATTGATATGGTGCAAAAACAGAAACTTTAGCGTCCATTACAGGAATTTTCATTTTTTTACTGGAGTGTGATAATGATCTGAATTGTTTATACAGTATTTTTGTACGAATTCTTCAGGTTGTCCAAATTTTTCAGAATTTTTAGAGATACATAAGTATAGTTTCTCTACATATCTTTACAGACTATTCTGTTTTAGACAGATTCTATTTTTGCTTGCATGTTTTGCTCGTTTTGATGATGCCATGGATTATATTGGGCAAAATAAATCATGGAGTACCTTATGCAATAATAAAATATGAATCAATTTACAACAGACCCTAAAGTATTTGATATGTTTATTATACTAACGGATCTCATGAGTTTTCTGTTGAGTTTTGTGTGCTGAAGTTTTCAAGTTTTGGATGTTATCACAATGGACGAAGGAATAAGGAGTGGAAAGAGCCTAAAATTGGGGATTCCCAAGGCACCCCAAGGTAATATTCTAGGAAGACTCAAGCGTCTAAGCTTGGGGATGCCCCGGAAGGCATCCCCTCTTTCGTCTCAATCCATCGGTATGTCACTTGGAGCTATATTTTTATTCATCACATGACATGTGTTTTGCTTGGTGTGTCATTTGCTTTAGTTTTCTTTTTGTTTTAGTTTCCCACAATCATTTTTTTTGCTGCACACACCCACTTGAGAGAGACACAATATCACCATAATTTATTAGAACACTCTATGTGCTTCACTTATATCTTTTGAGCTTGGCAGTTGCTCTAGTGCTTCACTTATATCTTTTAAAGCACGGTGGCTTATAGATTTCATAGAAATAATTGCACTCTCGTTCTTCACTTATATTTGTTTGAGAGTTAATAAATAGCAACGGTAATTTGCATGGGTCATAAGACTAGTCCAAAAATAATAGGTATTCAATGAGTGCATAATCAAAACCACATGTAGCACATAAAAGAGAAATCATGGTTAATGATATTAATGTGGTAATGTGAAAAAGCATGAGTGCATGATCAGTGGTTACTAAAGGTATTGTGAATTATAGGTTGTTAACTTGCTGTTCATCCAAATATTTTTATAGCATGATGATGATGTGTGAGCATACTTATTCCTCGTTGAAATCCTAGTGTTGTTTAGGTCGGGGGCGCGCAATGGTTAATTCCTACCAAACTCTTCCCTAGGGGCATGCGAGTAGTGCTTTGCTTCGAGAGAGCTAATAAAATCTTGAAATAAGTATGTGAGTTCTTCATGACTAATGTGAATCCATGGATATATGCACACTCACCTCCACATATTTGCTAGCCTCTTCGGTACCGTGCATTGCCCATTCTCACCTTGAGGATCAGTACAGCTTTCGCAGGTGCATCCAAACCCCGTGACATGATACGCTCTGTTGCACATAAGCGTCGTTATATCTTCCTCAAAACAGCCACCATACCTACCTATCATGGCATTTCCATAGCCATTCCGAGATATAGTGCCATGCAACTTCCACCATCACATCATATGACTTGTGCTTCCACTATCATATTGCTTTGCATGATCACATAAGCTGACATAGTATTTGTGGCAAAGCCACTATTCACCATCAATATCATACATGTTATGCTTGATCATTGCACATCCTAGTACACTACTAGAGGCATTCATATAGAGTCATACAATTTCTCATGTTGAATTGTAAGTAAATAAAAGTGTGATGATCATCATTATTAGGGCACTGTCTCAGTGAGGAAAGGATGATGGAGACAATCATTCCCCCACAAGTCGGGATGAGACTCCGGACGAAAAATAAAAAGAAAAATAAAGAGAAAAAGAAAAAAGAGAAAGAAAAAGAAAAGAAAAAAGAGAAGGAAAAAAAGAGAAAAATAAAAAGAAAATAAATGAGAGAAAAGAGAGAAGGGATAGTGCTATTACTTCTTATTCCACACTTGTGCCTCAAAGTGGCACCTTGTTCTTCATATAGAGTCACATGTTTATCACTTTCATATGCTAGTGGGAAATTTTCATTATAGAACTTGGCTTGTATATTCCGATGACGGGCTTCCTCAAATGCCCGAGGTCTTCATGAGCAAGCAAGTTGGATGCACACCCACTTAGCTTTCGTTGAGCTTTCATACACTTATACCTCTACTGCATCCGTTGCATGGCAATCCCTACTCCTCGCATTGATATCTATTGATGGGCACCTCCATAGCCCGTTGATACGCCTACTTGTTGCAAGACTTTCTTCTCCACTTTCACCCCTTTGAAACCTACCACCATATTCTATTCCACCTTCATGCTATATCCATGGTTCACGCTCATATATTGCGCAAGTAATAACAAGCTGAAGCGCGTTAAAAGTACGATCCAATTGCCTGACTTGACACCATGGTGCTTGAAATTTGTATTTATATGGTGAAGACGGAGCCATGATATGCTTATATTATAAAATGAATAGGGGGTGAACATTCTTTTCGGATCGTATACTTTGAAACTTGATGATTATGTTTCTTATGTTTACAATATTACTATGTTGATGTTTATTAATTCATCGTTTCTCAATGAACAAACCTGCAATAGATTACATGTTGGGTAGCATGTCACATCAAAAATTCTTGTTTTTATCATTTACCTACTCGAGGACGAGCAGGAATTAAGCTTGGGGATGCTGATACGTCTCCAACGTATCTTTAATTTTTTATTGTTCCATGCTATTCTATTATCATTCTAGGATACTTTTTGGGTGTATTTTACCAATTAATATTATTTTTGAGCACTAACCTATTGACCTGTCCAGTGCCAGTTGCCGTTTTCTGCATGATTTTTGCCTTTCAGGTTTACCATACCAAATGAAGTCCAAATGCCACGAAACTTTAACATGATTTTTTCTGGACCAAAAGAAGACCTGGAAGCTTTGGGAGGAGATGAGAGGCATCATGAGGGCACCACGACCCAACAGGGCGCGCCAGGGGGCCAGGTCGCGCCCTGATGGGTCGTGGCTCCCTCGGCCGCCCTCTCGTGCCCCTCTCTAGCCTATAAATCCTCAAATATTCCAAAACCCCTAGGAGAGGTCCCGAAACACTTTTTCCACTGCCGCAAGTCTCTGTTCCGCCGCGTACCCATCTGGCGACCTTTTCCAGCGATCTGTCAGAGGGGGTGTCGGTGTCGAAACCGGCGGATCTCGGGTAGGGGGCCCCGAACTGTGAATCTAGGAACGATGGTAACATTGGACGAAGGAGATGATATTTACCCAGGTTCGGGCCCTCGTGAGGCGGTAAAACCCTACATCCTGCTTGGTTATATTGCTGAGTATGAAGGTTTACAGAGTAGATCTACCTCGAGATCACACGAGCTAAACCCTAATGAATTGATTCGTCTACTACAAACTAAGACCCCTGGTTTATATAGACACCAGGGGTCCCTAGGGTTACAAATGGTCGGTTTCCATCCGGGCATAGATACGCCCATCCTGTCTTGGAGGACACGCCAAATCTTCGGAATATTCCCCATAAGCCTAGGGTCATTTCGTAGTCCGGCCTTCCCGAAGATGCCATAAGGCGGCCCATCGGGCCGGACTATAAGAGATAAGTCAGCGGCCCGAGGACCCCTTAATCCCGGACTCCCTCAGGGGGAATCGATCACGGAGGGGCTCTACATCACCCTTGCTGCCTGCATGATGAGTTGTGAGTAGTTCACAACAGACCTACTGGTCCGTAGTTAGTATCTAGATGGCTATCTCTCTCTCTCTCTCTCTTGATCTTCAATACAATGATCATTGCATCTTCGCTTTGATCTATTCGATGTAATCCTTTTGTGTGGTGTGTTTGTTGGGATCTGATGAATTGTGGGTTTATGTTCAGATTATTCATGAAAAGTATTTGAGTCACCACTGATTATTATGATTCTTATTTGCATGATCATTGTAGCTTCGTAAATCTCTCCGATCTATTGAGATAGTTTGACCAACTAGATTGATATTTCTTTAGTGAGAGGGGTGCGTTGTAGAGTGTTCAATCTGGTGGTGCTCTATATCCCAGTGACAGAAAGGGACAAGACACATCTTTGTATTGTTGCCACTAAGGATAAAACTATGGGGTTAGTTCATATTAATTGAATTCTCTTTGTCTACATCATGTCATCGTACTCCAAGCATTACTCTGTTTTACTTAATACTCTAGATGCATGTTGGATAGTGGTCGATGGGTGGAGTAATAGTAATAGGTATAGGCAGGAGTCGGCCTATTTGCTTATGGACGTGATGCCTATATAAACATGATCATCGCTGTGAATAAAGATTGCATAGCCATCAATCCGCAAGTGATCTCACAACGGAACTCTCAATGAAAGCACCAATGTCGGTGTCGAAACCGGTGGATCTCGGGTAGGGGGTGCCAAACTATGAATCTAGGAACGATGGTAACAGTGGACGAAGGAGACGATGTATACCCAGGTTCGGGCCCTCGTGAGGAGGTAAAACCCTACGTCCTGCTTGGTTATATTGCTGAGTATGAAGGTTTACATAGTAGATCTACCTCGAGATCACACGAGCTAAACCCTAATGAATTGAGTCGTCTACTACAAACTAAGACCCCTGGTTTATATAGACACCAGGGGTCCATAGGGTTACAAATGGTCAGTTTCCATCCGGGCATAGATACGCCCATCCTGTCTTGGAGGACACGCCAAGTCTTCGGAATATTCCCCATAAGCCTAGGGTCATTTCGTAGTCCGGCCTTTCCGAAGATGCCATAAGGCGGCCCATCGGGCTGGACTATAAGAGATAAGTCAGCGGCCCGAGGACCCCTTCATCCCGGACTCCCTCAGTAGCCCCCGAACTAGCCTCCAACTCCGGTCTTTAGGACATCAGCTATTCCGCACGTCCAAAGTGTTCGGCTTGCGAGGCGAGTTCCTTTTATCCTTTCATGCTTCGGCAATCCTTAGCTCGGCCACCGATGACACCTCTCTGTCCGAACATACCTTGCTTAGCCTTGAAGGCCAAACGGCCGAGTGTGCATAGTACCCTTCCTGACAACTTTCCTGACAAAAGGTTCAGAAAGGTCGTGGCCATTACAACCAGTTACAAAAACTTGATTCGCGGTTCGAGGCCGCCTTTTTATTAGCATGTTCAATCGGCGTGAAGATCGTGCTCCATTTTTTATGGGATATGATCAATGATTTGGGCTATCCCACGCGTGCATAACGGGGCGGTCGCTTCGGGAACTGGCATAGCTCACGGCGCAGTAAGGGGATGCTTGGTGTTACGGCCTTCCATAAAAGGGGAAAAACGCCCTCACACTCCTTCCACGCACCCCACATTTGCTTTCTCCAACCTTCCCTGCTCCGAGCGCGTGATATGTCTCCAACGTATCTATAACTTTTGATTGTTCCATGCTATTATATTATCTGTTTTGGATGTTTTATATGCATTAATATGCTATTTTATACTATTTTTTTGGACTAACCAATTAACCTAGAGCCCAGTGCCAGTATCTGTTTTTCCTTGTTTTTGAGCTTCGCAGAAAATGAATATCAAACGGAGTCCAATCGGAATAAAAATTTATGGAGAATATTTTTGGAAAATATAAAAAATACTGGAGCAAAAAGATACCGGAGAGGAGTCCTGAGGCAGCCACAAGCCTAGGGGGCGCCCCCCCCCCTAGGGCACGCCCCCCTTGCTTGTGGGCCCCTCGGGAGTCCCCCTGACTTGATTCCAACGCCAAGTACTCCTATAAATCCCGTAACCCCCAGAAAGAAACCTAGATCGGGAGTTCCGCCGCCGCAAGCCTCTGTAGCCACGAAAAACCAATCGGGAGCCCGTTCCGGCACCCTGCCGGAGGGGGAAACCATCACCGGAGGCCATCTTCATCATCCCGGCGGTCTCCATGACAAGGAGGGAGTAGTTCACCCTCGGGGCTGAGGGTATGTACCAGTAGCTATGTGTTTGATCTCTCTCTCTCTCTCGTGTTCTTGAGATGGCACGATCTTGATGTATCGCGAGCTTTATTGATATAGATGAATCATATGGAGTTTTCCCCTCTCTATCTTCTTGTGATGAATTGAGTTTTCCATTTGAAGTTTACTAATCGGATTGAGTCTTTAAAGATTTGAGAACACTTGATGTATGTCTTGCGATGGGATATCCGTGGTGACAATGGGATGTTCTGTTGATCCACTTGATGTATGTTTTGGTGATCAACCTGCGGGTTCCGTGACCTTGGGAATCTATGCATAGGGGTTGGCACACATTTTCGTCTTGACTCTCCGGTAGAAACTTTGGGGCACTCTTTGAAGTTCTTTGTGTTGGATTGAACATGATGAATCTGAAATTGTGTGATGCATATCGTATAATCAAGCCCATGGGTACTCGTGGTGACATTGGAGTATCTAGGTGACATTAGGGTTTTGGTTGATGTGTATCTTAAGGTGTTATTTTAGTACGAACTCTAGGGCTGTTCGTGACACTTATAGGGATAGCTTATAAGATTGATCGGAAAAGATAACTTTGAGGTGGTTTCATACCCTACAATAATTTCTTCGTTTGTTCTCCGCTATTTGTGACTTTGGAGTGAACTCTTTGTCGCACGTGAGGGATTTACATATGATTCAACTATGTCAGTATTGTTGAGAGAACTTGCACTAGTGAAAGTATGAACCCTAGGCCTTGTTTTCAAGCATTGCAATACCGTTTTTGCTCACTTTTGTTACTTGCTACCTTGCTGTTTTTATATTTTCAGATTACAAAAACCTATATCTACCATCCATATTACACTTGTATCACCATCTCTTCGCCGAACTAGTGCACCTATACAATTTACCATTGTATTGGGTGTGTTGGGGACACAAGAGACTCTTTGTTATTTGGTTGCAGGGTTGTTTGAGAGAGACCATCTTCATCCTACGCCTCCCACGGATTGATAAACCTTAGGTCATCCACTTGATGGAAATTTGCTACTGTCCTACAAAACTCTGCGCTTGGAGGCCCAACACGAGTCTACAAGAAGAAGGTTGCGTAGTAGACATCAAGCTCTTTTCTGGCGCCGTTACCGGGGAGGTGAGTGCTTGAAGGTATATCTTTAGATCTTGCAATTAAATCTTTTAGTTTCTTGTTTTTCACTAGTTTGGTTTTATAAAAGAAAACTACAAAAAAAATGGAGTTTAGGTTGCATCAATGTGTTCGTCTTTTTAATGTCTTTCATGAAAATGATGGTTTGGAAAATTGTGCTCAATTGGTAGAGGAAGAATTTATGAAAATACTTAATGAGAATTCCTTGAATGATGAGCATGATTGCAATATTGCTAGAATGAATTATCTGAATATCCATGATGCTAATGATATGCAAATCCACAAGCTTGGGGATGCTATGTTTGATGAAGATGATATTTTTAGTCCCCCAAGTTTTGATGAGCAAATTTATTATGATAATGGCATGCCTCCTATCTATGATGATTATGATGATGACATGTATGCTATAAAGAGTGATAGTAACCATGAAACTTGTCATCATGATTTTAATATTGAATGTGGTTATGTCAATCAAGTGTCTCATGATAGTTATTTTGTTGAGTTTGCTCCCACTACAATGAATGAGAAGAAAATTACTTATGTGAAGAGTAATAAATTTTCTATGCTTGTAGATCATGAAAATAATTCTTTATGTGATAGTTATATTGTGAAATTCCTTCATGATGCTACTGAAAATTATTATGAGGGAGGAACATATGTTTGTAGGAATTGCAATAATATCAAGTTTCCTCCCTACGCGTTCAAAGTTTTGAAGTTATGCTTGTTTTGCCTTCCTATGCTAGATAATTCTTGCTCCCATAAATTGTTTGCTCACAAAATCCCTATGCATAGGAAGTGGGTTAGACTTAAATGTGCTTGTCATGAGATCCATGATGCTCTCTTGCATGTTTCAATTACTATTCTTATGTGAGCATCATTGAAATCATCATGCCTAGCTAAAAGGCATTAAAGAAAAGCGCTTGTTGGGAGACAACCCAACACTTTTCCTTTCTGTTTTTGTGTGTTCACATGATTAAGCTACTGTAGTAATCATGTTTTGTGTCTTTTATTTCAATAAAGTGCCAAGTAAAGCCTTTGGGACGACTCACAAGATGAGTAGAATTGATGCTGAACCAAAACAGAAACTTTCGACTCCAGTACAGGAATTTTCATTTTTTACTGGAGCGTGATAATGATCTGAAATTTATACACAGTCTTAATATACAAATTCTTCAGGTTGTCCTAATTTTTCAGAATTTGAAGAGGCAGGTAAGTATGGTTACACTACAGATCTTCACAGACTGTTCTGTTTTTGACAGATTCTGTTTTGCATGCATAGTTTGCTTGTTTTAGTGTTTCCATAGCTTATATTTAGTGGTATAAATTATGGGAATGGTAGAATACAGTAGGTATCATGTGGGAAAAATTATGAATCTTGTCTTGACAGTACCTAAGTGAATTATCTTTATTTATTATACTAACCCATCTCACGAAGTTCCGTTAAGTTTTGTGTGATTGAAGTTTTCAAGTTTTGGGTGAGACGCCGATATGAGGAGAATAAGGAGTGACAAGAACCTAAGCTTGGGGATGCCAAAGGCACCCCAAGGTAATATCCAAGGAAGACTCAAGTGCCTAAGCTTGGGGATTCCCCGGAAGGCATCCCCTCTTTCGTCTTCAACACTATCGGTATATCTTACTTGGAGCTATATTTTTATTCGTCACATAATATGAGTTTTGCTTGGAGCGTCATTTTATTTTGTTGTTCTCTGTTAGGTGTTATTTATAATCTTGCTTTTCAATAAAAATTTCCAAGAATTGCCTTAGGATGCTTGCATTGCATGTTTGATGTGTGCTGCGTAAAAGCAGAAACTTTTGCTGTAGTGTTTGAATTTTCATATTTTACTGGAATGTGGAAAGTTTCTGAAATTTTTACACAATATTTTTATATAAATTATTTAGAATGTCCTAAATTTTCATAATTTTTTGAGTTACAGAATTACACTGGTTTAATAGATTGCTACAGACTAGTTATCTACTTATCCTATGGTTTTCATAGCCTATATTGGTAGATATAAATTGTGGAAACGATAGTAAACAGTAAATGATGTTTGAAAATTATTGTGAAACTTGTCTTGGCTGTACATGAAGTGTTGATTTATTCTTATGTGTACTAACCTATCTCACGAGTTCTTTTCAAGTTTTGTGTGGATGAAGTTTTTGAGAATAGGTGAAACCGTGGTATGAGAGGATTGAACGAGATACAAAAGCTCAAGCTTGGGGATGCCCAAGGCACCCCAAGTAAATATTTCAAGAAGTCTCAAGCATCTAAGCTTGGGGATGCTACGCATCCCACCTCTCTTCATCAACAATTATCGGTTAGCCTATGTTGAGCCTAAAGTTTTATTCGTCCACATGATATGTGCTATCCTTGGAATGTCATTTTATTTTGTTTTGCTGTTTGAATAAAGTACTTAAGATCTGAAATTCTTAGATGGGAGAGTCTTCACATAGTTAATTTTGACTACTCATTGATCTTCACTTATATCTTTTTGGGAGTAGTTGTCAATATGCTCTAGTACTTCTCTTATATCTTTGTAGAGCACGGCGGTGGTTTCATTTTATAGAAATTATTGAACTCTATTGCTTCACTTATATTATTTTGAGAGTCTCTAAACAGCATGGCAATTTGTTTAGGTTATGAATTTAGTCCTAATATGATGGGCATCCAAGAGACATATAATAAAAACTTTCATATAAAGTGCATTGAATACTATGAGAAGTTTGATTCCTTATGATTGTTTTGAGATATAAAGATTGTGATATTAGAGACATGCTAGTGAGTAATTGTGGATTGGTAGAAATACTTGTGTTAAAGTTTGTGATTCCCGTAGCATGCACGTATGGTGAACCGTTATGTGACGAAGTCGGAGCATGATTTATTTATTGAATGTCTTCCTTTGTGTGGAGGTCGGGATCGCGCGATGGTTAACTCCTACCAACCCTTCCCCTAGGAGCATGCGTGTAGTACTTTGTTTTGATGAATAATAGACTTTTGCAATAAGTATGTGAGTTCTTTATGACTAATATTGAGTCCATGGATTATATGCACTCTCACCCTTCCACCTTTGCTAGCCTCTCTAGTACCGCGCAACTTTCGCCGGTGCATTAAACCCACCATATACCTTCCTCAAAACAGCCACCATACCTACCTATTATGGCATTTCCATAGCCATTCTGAGATATATTGCCATGCAACTTCCACCGTTCCGTTTATGACACGCATCATCATTGTCATATTGCTTTGCATGATCACGTAGTTGACATCGTATTTGTGGCAAAGCCACCGTTCATATTTTTTATACATGTCACTCTTGAGTCATTGCACATCCCGGTACACCGCCGGAGGCATTCATATAGAGTCATATTTTGTTCTAAGTATCGAGTTGTAATTCTTGAGTTGTAAGTAAATAAAAGTGTGATGATCATCATTATAGAGCATTGTCCCATGTGAGGAAAGGATGAGTCTCCGGACTTTACAAAAAATAAAAGAGGCCAGAGAAGCCCAAATAAAAAAAAGAGGCCAAAGATGCCCACCAAAAGAAAAAAAAGAAAAAAAAGAGAAAATAAAAAAAATGAGAGAAAAGATAGAAGGGGCAATGCTACTATCCTTTTTCCTCACTTGTGCTTCAAAGTAGCACCATGATCTTCATGATAGAGAGTCTCCTATATTGTCACTTTCATATACTAGTGGGGATTTTTCATTATAGAACTTGGCTTGTATATTACAATGATGGGCTTCCTCAAATTGCCCTAGGTCTTCGTGAGCAAGCGAGTTGGATGCACACCCACTTAGTTTCTTTTTGAGCTTTCATACACTTATAGCTCTAGTGCATCTGTTGCGTGGCAATCCCTACTCACTCACATAGATATCTATTGATGGGCATCTCCATAGCCCGTTGATACGCCTAGTTGGTGTGAGACTATCTCCTTCTTTTTGTCTTCTCCACAACCACCATATTATATTCCACCTATAGTGCTATATCCATGGCTCACGCTCATGTATTGCGTGAGAGTTGAAAAAGTTTGAGAATACTAAAGTATGAAACAATTGCTTGGCTAAAACCGGGGTTGTGCATGATTTAATACTTTGTGTGATGAAGATGGAGCATAGCTAGACTATATGATTTTGTAGGGATAACTTTCTTTGGCCATGTTATTTTGAGAAGACATGATTGCTTTATTAGTATGCTTGAAGTATTATTGTTTTTATGTCAACATTAAACTTTTGTTTTGAATCTTATGGATATGAATATTCTTGCCACAATAAAAAAAATTACATTGATAAAAATGTTACGTAGCATTCCACATCAAAAATTCTGTTTTTATCATTTACCTACTCGAGGACGAGCAGGAATTAAGCTTGGGGATGCTTGATACGTCTCCAACGTATCTATAATTTTTTATTGTTCCATGCTATTATATTATCTGTTTTGGATGTTTTATATGCATTAATAGGCTATTTTATACTTTTTTTTGGGACTAACCTATTAACCTAGAGCCCAGTGCCAATTTCTGTTTTTTCCTTGTTTTTGAGCTTCGCAGAAAAGGAATATCAAACGGAGTCCAATCGGAATAAAAATTTACGGAGAATATTTTTGGAAAATATAAAAAATACTGGAGCGAAAAGATACCGGGGAGGAGTCCCGAGGCAGCCACAAGCCTAGGCCCCCCCCTAGGGCGCGCCCCCTGGCATGTGGGCCCCTCGGGAGTCCCCCTGACTTGATTCCAACGCCAAGTACTCCTATAAATCCCGTAACCCCCAGAAAGAAACCTAGATCGGGAGTTCCGCCGCCGCAAGCCTCTTTAGCCATGAAAAACCAATCGGGAGCCCGTTCTGGCACCCTACCGGAGGGGGAAACCATCACCGGAGGCCATCTTCATCATCCCGGCGGTCTCCATGACAAGGAGGGAGTAGTTCACCCTCGGGGCTGAGGGTATGTACCAGTAGCTATGTGTTTGATCTCTCTCTCGTGTTCTTGAGATGGCACGATCTTGATGTATCGCGACCTTTATTGATATAGATGAATCATATGGAGTTTTCCCCTCTCTATCTTCTTGTGATGAATTGAGTTTTCCCTTTGAAGTTTACTTATTGGATTGAGTCTTTAAGGATTTGAGAACACTTGATGTATGTCTTGCGATGGGATATCTGTGGTGACAATGGGATGTTCTGTTGATCCACTTGATGTATGTTTTGGTGATCAACCTGCGGGTTCCGTGACCTTGGGAATCTATGCATAGGGGTAGGCACACGTTTTCGTCTTGACTCTCCGGTAGAAACTTTGGGGCACTCTTTGAAGTTCTTTGTGTTGGATTGAACATGATGAATCTGAAATTGTGTGATGCATATCGTATAATCAAGCCCATGGGTACTCGTGGTGACATTGGAGTATCTAGGTGACATTAGGGTTTTGGTTGATGTGTATCTTAAGGTGTTATTTTAGTACGAACTCTAGGGTTGTTCGTGACACTTATAGGGATAGCTCATAAGATTGATCGGAAAAGATAACTTTGAGGTGGTTTCGTACCCTACAATAATTTCTTCGTTTGTTCTCCGCTATTTGTGACTTTGGAGTGAACTCTTTATGGCACGTGAGGGATTTACATATGATTCAACTATGTCAGTATTGTTGAGAGAACTTGCACTGGTGAAAGTATGAACCCTAGGCCTTGTTTTCAAGCATTGCAATACCGTTTTTGCTCACTTTTGTTACTTGCTACCTTTCTGTTTTTATATTTTCAGATTACAAAAACCTATATCTACCATCCATATTACACCTGTATCACCATCTCTTCGCCGAACTAGTGCACCTATACAATTTACCATTGTATTGGGTGTGTTGGGGACACAAGAGACTCTTTGTTATTTGGTTGTAGGGTTGTTTGAGAGAGACCATCTTCATCCTACGCCTCCCATGGATTGATAAACCTTAGGTCATCCACTTGAGGGAAATTTGCTACTGTCCTACAAAACTCTGCGCTTGGAGGCCCAACACAAGTCTACAAGAAGAAGGTTGCGTAGTAGACATCGGCGCACAGATCTAATCTTTCTCCTGTTGGAAATATGCCCTAGAGGCAATAATAAATTGGTTATTACTATATTTCCTTGTTCATGATAATCGTTTATTATCCATGCTATAATTGTATTGATTGGAAACTCAATTACATGTGTGGGTACATAGACAAACAATGTGTCCCTAGTAAGCCTCTAGTTAAACTGGCTCATTGATCAAAGATGGTGAAGGTTTCCTAGCCATAGACATGAGATGTCATTTGATAACGGGATCACATCATTAGGAGAATGATGTGATGGACAAGACCCAAACTATGAACATAGCATATGATCGTGCCATTTTATTGCTATTGTTTTCTGCCTGTCAAGTATCTGTTCCTATGACCATGAGATCATGCAACTCACTGACACCGGAGGAATACCTTGTGTGTATCAAACGTCGCAACGTAACTGGGTGACTATAAATATGCTCTACAGGTATCTCCGAAGGTGTCTGTTGAGCTGGCATGGATCGAGACTGGGATTTGTTACTCCGTATGACGGAGAGGTATCTCAGGGCCCACTCGGTAATACAACATCACAATAAGCCTTGCAAGCAATGTGACTAAGTGTTAGCCACGGGATCTTGTATTACGGAACGAGTAAAGAGACTTGCCGGTAACGAGATTGAACTAGGTATAGAGATACCGACGATCGAATCTCGGGCAAGTAACATACCGAAGAACAAAGGGAACATCGTACGGGATTAACTGAATCCTTGACATAGAGGTTCAACCGATAAAGATCTTCGTAGAATATGTAGGAACCAATATGGGCATCCAGGTCCCACTATTGGTTATTGACCGTAGAGGTGTCTCGGTCATGTCTACATAGTTCTCGAACCCGCAGGGTCTGCACACTTAAGGTTAGGTGACGTTTCGGTATAGTTGAGTTATGTATGTTGGTGACCGAAGGTTGGTCGGAGTCCCAGATGAGATCCCGGACGTCACGAGGAGCTCTGGAATGGTCCGGAGGTAAATATTGATATATAGGAAGTCCCATTTTGGTCACCGGAAAAGTTTCGGGCATTTCGGTAGTGTACCGGGAGTGCCGGGAGGGTACCGGGGGACCATCGGGAGGGGCCTCTCGCCCCAAAGGGTCTCATGGGCTGTGGGAGGAGTCAAACCAGTCCCTAGTGGGCTGGAAGAACCCCCCACTAAGGCCCATGCATCTAGGGGTGGGAAAATCCAAGGGTGGAAAGAGTTTCCAAGTGGGGAAGGAGGAATCCTACTCCTAGTAGGATTGGAGTAGGACTCCTCCACCTCTCCCACTTTGGCCGACTCCTAGGAGGAGCCCTTGGCCGGCCAGCCCCTCCCCTCCCTCCTATATATACTAGAGGGAGAGAGGGCAAAAGCACTTCAACCCTAAGCCACGGTGCAGCCCTCTCTCCCAATAGATCAAGTCCTCTAGGCGAAGCCCTGCTGGAATAGTTCCACCACCACCGCCGCCGCGCCGTCGCGCTACCGGAGAACTCATCTACCTCTCCGCTCCCTCTTGCTGGATCAAGAAGGCGGAGATCGTCATCGAGCTGTACGTGTGCTGAACGCGGAGGTGCCGTCCGTTCGGCACTAGATTGGAAGGACCGTGATTGGATCGTGATTGGATCGCGAGACGGATCGTGGTGGGATCGCGGGACGGCTTGCAATTTGGATCGCGAAGACGTTCGACTACATCAACCGCGTTTCTTAAAGCTTCCGCTTAGCGATCTACAAGGGTATGTAGATTCACTCTCCCTCTCGTAGATGCTCATCACCATGGATAGATCTTGCGTGTGCGTAGGAAAATTTTTGTTTCCCATGCAACGTTGCGCAACAGTGGCGTCATGAGCTAGGTCTATATGTAGATGAGATCTCGAGTAGAACACAAAGGAGTTTGTGGGCGTTGATATTGAGATTGCTTCCTCCCTTGGTCTTTTCTTGATTCGGCGGTATTGTGGGATGAAGCGGCCCGGACCAACATTACTCGTACGCTTACGAAAGACCGGTTCCATCAACTGACATGTAACTTCGTTGCATAAAGATGGCTGGCGGGTGTCTGTTTCTCCCACTTTAGTTGGATCGGATTCGACAAAGGCGGTCCTTGAGAAGTTTGAATAGCAATTTACGTATCACCGTTGTGGTTTTTGCGTGGGTAAGAATTGTTCTTGCTAGATACCCATAGCAGCCACGTAAAACATGCAACAACAATTAGAGGACGTCTAACTTGTTTTTGCAGGGTATGTTGAGATGTGATATGTCCAATTACATGATGAGATGTATGTGATGTATGAGATGATCATGTATTGTATAGAATATCATGACTTGCATGTCGATGAGTACGGCAACCGGCAGGAGCCATAGGGTTGTCTTTAATTATTTTTGCCGTTTTGCTTTACTTTATCGCTATGAGTTAGCAATAGTCGTGGAAGCAACAGTTGGCGTGACAACCTCATGGCGACACGTTGATGGAGATCAAGATGATGGAGATCATGGTGTCATGCCGGTGACGATGGAGATCATGCCGGTGCTTTGGAGATGGAGATCAAAAGCACAAGTTCATGGCCATATCATGTCACTTATGATTTGCATGTGATGTTAATCCTTTTATGCATCTTATTATGCTTAGGATGACGGTAGCATTATAAGGTGATCCCTCACTAAAATTTCAAGATAAAATTGAGTTCTCCCCGAGTGTGCACCGTTGCGAAAGTTCGTCGTTTGGAGACACCACGTGATGATCGAGTGTGATAGACTCTACGTTCACATACAACGGGTGCAAGCCAGTGTTGCACATGTGGAACACTCGGGTTAAACTTGACGAGCCTAGCATGTACAGACATGGCCTCGGAACACAAGAGACCGAAAAGTCGAACATGAGTCATATAGTAGATATGATCAACATGAAGATGTTCACCATTGAAACCACCTCAACTCACGTGATGATCGGACTTGAGTTGGTGAATTTGGATCATGTGACACTCGAATGACCAGAGGGATGTCAATTTGAGTGGGAGTTTTTTAATATGATTAACTAAACTCATTATCATGAACATAGTCAAAATGTCTTTGCAAATTATGTTGTAGATTACTAGCTCGCGCTGTAGCTCCCTTGAATTTTTATATGTTCCTAGAGAAATAGAGTTGAAAGATGATGGTAGCAATAATGCGGACTGGGTCCATGATCTGAGGATTGTCCTCATTGCTGCACAGAAGGCCTATGTCCTTAATGCACCGCTCGGTGCGCCACCCCCTCAAGAGTCGTCTGTAGATGTTGTGAACATCTGACAGGCACGTTCTGATGACTACTTGATAGTTCAATGCATCATGCATTACGGCTTAGAATTGAGGCTCCAAAACAATTTGAACGTCACGGAACATATGAGATGTTCTAAGAGCTGAAATTGGGATCTCAGGCTCGTGCCCGTGTTGAGAGGTATGAGACATCCAACAAGATTCTTTGCCTGCAAGATGAAGTAGAATAGCTCAATCGGTGAGCATGTGCTCAGATTGTCTGGGTGCTACAATCTCTTGAATCGAGTGGGAGTTGATCTTCCAGATAAGATAGTGATTGATATAGTTCTCCAAGTCACTGTCACTAAGCTACTAGAGCTTCGTGATGAACTATAAAATGCTAGGGATGGAAATAATGATCCCTGAGCTATTCGCGATGTTTGACACCGCGAAGGTAGAAATCAAGAAGGAGCATCAAGTGTTGATGGTTAGTAAAACCACTAGTTTCGAGAAGGGCAAGGGCAAGGAGGGAAACTTCATGGATGGCAAGTCAGTTGCTGCTCCAGTGAAGAACCCCAAGGTTGAACCCAAACCCGAGACTAAGTGCTTCTATTATGAGGAGAACGGTCGCTGAAGCGGAACAACCCTATATACTTGGTAGATAAGGCTGGCAACGTCGACCGAAGTATATTTGATATACGTGTTATTGATGTGTACCTTACTAGTACTCCTAGTAGCACCTGGGTATTGGATACCGGTTCGGTTGCTAAATGTTAGTAACTCGAAATAAAAGCTACGAAATAAACGGAGGCTAGCTAAGGGTGAGGTGACGATGAGTGTTGGAAGTGTTTCCAAGGTTGATGTGATCACCATCGCACGCTCTATCTACCTTCGGGATTAGTGATGAACCTAAATAAATGTTCATTGGTGTTTGCGTTGAGTATGAACGTGATTAGATCATGTTTATTGCAATACGGTTATTCATTTAAGTTATAGAATAATGGTTATTCTGTTTACATGAATAATACCTTCAATGGTCATGCACCCAATGAGAATGGTTTATTGAATCTTGATCGTAGTGATACACATGTTCATAATATTAATGCCAAAAGATACAAAGTTAATAATGATAGTACCACATACTTGTGGCACTACCGCTAAATGTCATATTGGTGTAAAACGCATGAAGAAACTCCATGCTGATGGATCTTTGGACTCATTCGATTTCGAATCGGTTGAGACATGCGGACCATGCCTCATGGGCAAGATGACTAAGACCCCGTTTTCCGGTATGATGGAGCGGGCAAGTAACTTATTGGAAATAATACATGTTGATGTATTCGGTCCAATGAGTGTTGTAGCGTGCGGTGGATATCATTATTTTCCTACCTTCACTGATGATTTGAGTAGATATGGGGATATTTACTTAATGAAACACAAGTCTGAAATGTTTGAACAGTTCAAACAAAATCAGAGTGAAGTTTGAGATCATCGTGACAAGAAGATAAAATGTCTACGATATGATCGTGGAGGTAAATATCTGAGTTACGAGTTTGGTATACAACTTAAGACAATGTGGAAGTTGTTTCACAACTCACGCCACCTGGAACACCATAGTGTGATGGTTTGTCCGAACGTCGTAGTCGTGCTCTATTGGATATGGTGCGAACTATGATGTCTCTTATCGATTTGCCACTATCGTTTTGGGGTTATGCATTAGAGACAACTACATTCACTTTAAAAGGGGCACCATCTAAGTCCGTTGAGATGACACCGTATGAATTTTGGTTTGGCGGAAACCTAAGCTGTCATTTCTTAATGTTTGGGGCTGCGACGCTTATGTGAAAAAGGGTTTTCACCTAATGAGCTCGAACCCAAAGCGGACAAATGCATCTTCATAGAATACCCTAACATAACAGTTGGGTAAACCTTCTATCTTAGATCCAAGCACAAAGTGTTTGTTGCTAAAACGGGTCCTTTCTCGAGAAAGAGTTTCTCTCGAAAGAATTGAGTGGGAGGAAGATAGAACTTGATGAGGTTGTTGAACCTTTGTTTCAACCAGAGAGTAGCGCAGTGCAGAAAGTTGTTTCTGTGGAGCCTACGTTAGTTGAAGAGGAAGTTAATGATGATGATCATGAAGCTTCGGATCAAGTTACTATCGAACCTCGTAGGTCGACAACGACGCGTACTGCTCCTGAGTGGTACAGCAACCCTGTCTTAGAGGTCATGTTGTTGGACAACGATGAACCTACGAGCTATGGAGAAGCGATGATGGGCCCGGATTCCGAGAAATGGTTAGAGGCCATGAAATCCGAGATGAAATCCATGTATGAAAACAAAGTATGGGCTTTGGAAGTATTACCTGAAGGGCGAAAGGCCATTCAAAACAAATGGATCTTTGAAAGGAAGAAGGATGCGGACGGTAATGTCACCGTCTATAAAGCTCGACTTGTGGCAAAGGGTTTTTCACAAGTTCAAGGAGTTGACTACGATGAGACTTTCTCACCCGTAGCGATGCTGAAGTCTGTTGGAATTATGTTAGCAGTTGCTGCATTTTTCGATTATGAAATCTGGCAGATGGATGTCAAAACAGAGTTTCCTTAACGGTTTCCGTGCAGAAAGGTTGTATGTGATACAACCAGAAGGTTTTGTCAGTCCTAAGGATGCTAAAATGTATGCAAACTCCAGTGATCCTTCTATGGACTGGAGCAAGCATCCCGGAGTTGGAATATATGCTTTGATGAGGTGATCATAGTTTTTGGGTCTTTACAAAGTTTATGAGAAACTTGTATTTATAATAAAGTGAGTGGGAGCACTATAGAATTTCTGATAAGTATATGTGGATGACATATTGTTGATCGAAAATGATGTAGAATTTCTGGAAAGCATAAAGGGTTGTTTGAAAAGGAGTTTTTAAAGGGAAAACCTGGAATGAAGCTACTTAAATATTGGGCATCAGGATCTATAGAGATAGATCAAGACGTCTGATAAAACTTTCAAATGAGTACATACCTTGACAAGTGTGGGTACATAGACAAACAATGTGTCCCTAGTAAGCCTCTAGTTAAACTGGCTCGTTGATCAAAGATGGTGAAGGTTTCCTAGTCATAGACATGAGATGTCATTTGATAACGGGATCACATCATTAGGAGAATGATGTGATGGACAAGACCCAAACTATGAACATAGCATATGATCGTGCCAGTTTATTGCTATTGTTTTCTACATGTCAAGTATCTGTTCCTATGACCATGAGATCATGCAACTCACTGACACCGGAGGAATACCTTGTGTGTATCAAACATCACAACATAACTGGGTGACTATAAAGATGCTCTACAGGTATCTCCGAAGGTGTCTGTTGAGCTGGCATGGATCGAGACTGGGATTTGTTACTCCGTATGACGGAGAGGTATCTCAGGGCCCACTCGGTAATACAACATCACAATAAGCCTTGCAAGCAATGTGACTAAGTGTTAGCCACGGGATCATGTATTACGGAACGAGTAAAGAGACTTGCCGGTAACGAGATTGAACTAGGTATAGAGATACCGACGATCGAATCTCGGGCAAGTAACATACCGAAGAACAAAGGGAACAGCGTACGGGATTAACTGAATCCTTGACATAGAGGTTCAACCAATAAATATCTTCGTAGAATATGTAGGAACCAATATGGGCATCCAGGTCCCGCTATTGGTTATTGACCGTAGAGGTGTCTCGGTCATGTCTACATAGTTCTCGAACCCTCAGGGTCTGCACACTTAAGGTTAGGTGACGTTTCGGTATAGTTGAGTTATGTATGTTGGTGACCGAAGGTTGTTCGGAGTCCCGGATGAGATCCCGGACGTCACGAGGAGCTCCGGAATGGTCCAGAGGTAAAGATTGATATATAGGAAGTCCCGTTTTGGTCACCGGAAAAGTTTCGGGCATTTCGGTAGTGTACCGGGAGTGCCGGGAGGGTACCGGGGGACCATCGGGAGGGGCCTCTCGCCCCAAAGGGTCTCATGGGCTGTGGGAGGAGTCAAACCAGTCCCTAGTGGGCTGGCCGAACCCCCCACTAAGGCCCATGCGGCTAGGGGTGGGAAACTCCAAAGGTGGAAAGAGTTTCCAAGTGGGGAAGGAGGAATCCTACTCCTAGTAGGATTGGAGTAGGACTCCTCCACCTCTCCCACTTCGGCCGACTCCTAGGAGGAGCCCTTGGCCGGCCAGCCCCTCCCCTCCCTCCTATATATACTAGAGGGAGAGAGGGCAAAAGCACTTCAACCCTAAGCCACGGTGCAGCCCTCTCTCCCAATAGATCAAGTCCTCTAGTTTTCAGCGGTGCTTAGGCGAAGCCCTGCTGGAATAGTTCCACCACCGCCGCCGCCGCGCCGTCGCGCTGCCGGAGAACTCATCTACCTCTCCGCTCCCTCTTGCTGGATCAAGAAGGCGGAGATCGTCATCGAGCTGTACGTGTGCTGAACGCGGAGGTGCCGTCCGTTCGGCACTAGATTGGAAGGACCGTGATTGGATCGCGGGACGGATCGTGATTGGATCGCGAGACGGATCATGATGGGATCGCGGGACGGCTTCCGATTTGGATCGCGAAGACGTTCGACTACATCAACCGCGTTTCTTAACGCTTCCGCTTAGCGATCTACAAGGGTATGTAGATTCACTCTCCCTCTCGTAGATGCTCATCACCATGGATAGATCTTGCGTGTGCGTACGAAATTTTTTGTTTCCCATGCAACGTTCCGCAACATCTCCAGCCCTTCCCCCAACACCCCTTCTTCTTACCCGAGCACGGCCATGGCTGGTTCGGGCTCGCAAGGCAAGTGGGAGGCGTCGTGCGTCACCGAGGACGACATCCAAGAGCTGAAGTGCACCGGCTACCTCTCGGTCGACGTCGCCCACCGCGCCCCCAAAGAGGGCCAAGTGATCCCCACGCCACAGCCCGGGGAGCGGGTAGTGTTCATCCCCCGTTTCATCCGGGGACTGGGCTTCCCGCTGCACCCCTTTGTGAGGGGTTTGATGTTCTTCTACGGGTTGGACTTCCACGACCTTCCCCCAAACTCCATTATGCACATATTGGCCTTCATCCTCATCTGCGAGGCCTTTCTGTGGGTCCAGCTGTAACACCCCAAAAATCGGGTTATCGATTTTTGTGCTGTTATTCCTTCCTAGCTTTTCTCTCCTGAATTTTTTTCCTCTGGAATTTGGCAAGTGACCAGATGAATTCAGTCTATCCTCAACCTCTCAGTGCCTTCCCCATGCTCTTGTGCCAGCCAACCCTACATCAGTAAACCCTGAATCTCATTCAAACCCTAGTTCCGAAATATTGGAACTGGAAATCCTGCCTTTGTGTTTACAAAGGAGCTATCATTTTCCTTGCCCAGTTGATCCTCCCGAAATTTCCAGAGATCCTTCTTCCCTCATAAATCCTAGATGTGCAAAAATATTGCCAAGTCCTAAGCAATATTTCTCATCTGGAATTAATTCTTTTTTCTGTCTTTTTGAGGAATTAAATCCAGGAAAATATCTATCCATCTCCAAAGCTCATGAAAACTTGTGGAGATATTCTTTGTGATCATATTGAGCTCTCACAAAAATAGTGTCCATAATTAAATAGGGGAAATTGCATTTTCCTATTTAAAGCCAATATCTCAATTTGGGGCCTTTCCAAAGGAACTGCCATTTTGGTAGCTAGGAAAAATCCCAAATAATTTGTGGAGCTTCTCATATCTATATATTCTCCATTTCCATCCAAATATCAAGATCCTCAATTCAAATTTTGAGCACCACTTCCATTTGCAAATCCTGTCCAGATTTCCCATTTGCAAAGGAAGTGCATGATTCCTTGATCTCCTTGGGCTAAAACTTTGCAGGGTGATTCATGGTGATAAATTAACCTTGGACAAATTAAAAATTAGCCCACTCCGTCTAGCAAATTTTCCTCAGCAAATTTGCCAAGTTTCTGTCCAGATTGGAGCACTGTGAAGGAAGTACCATTTCTGCTTATGCAAATGGTATACAATTTTTACAGTGACTCCATATGCCTAAATAATTGGTCTCCTCCAAATATGAGTCATTTTCATCTAGCCAATTCCTTAAAACCATCTAATTTCTATTCCTGTCTAGTCTAGCACTTTGTAAAGGAAGTGCTTGATTTCTTGATTCAATTTAGCTGAAATTTGGCAGGGTAGTGAATATTGATATATTACTACTGTAAACCAAAAATCAGCTCAACTCTCCAAACCAATCTTTTCCTATAATTTTCCCAAGTTTCTGACCAGATTACATCTCTGTGAAGGAAGTACCATCATAGATGACCAATTTGATCTAAAACTTGTTCAGCTATCTCTCATGACCAAATCATCACTCTACACCAAAAATCATCCCAGTCCATCTAGCCATTTGACCCCAGCATCATCTTCTTCATTTCTGCTCAGATTGCCAGGTTACAAAGGAAGTGCTAGTTATCTTTGCTCATTTGAGCTGAGACTTTGCCAGGTTAGTGACCTTAGTTGATGATTGACCCATGCCTGATATCAAGCCAAGAGGTGCACTGTGGTGGCCACACCACAGCACAAACAAGTTGCTGTTGGCAACTATTTGACCTTGGTCCAGTCACCTCAGGCCTCTCTTGAGTCATTCAGCAGCATAGGTCAACTCAGGGAAGCTCGGAGAAGACCCTAGACATCTTTTGGCCTCGTGTGCTGCGTGGCAACGCCGTGGCCACATGATGACCACGACCAGAGCGTGCCAAAATCGTGCCCTGTGCGCCAGAGTCGTCGGGAGCGCCTCTCCAGCGAGCTCCAGCCTGTCCAGGAGCGTCTAGGAGCTCCCCATCGCGCGTGTGAACCCTCTGGAGCTCTCTCCCCCTTGTCCTTTAGCCGTGGAAGCTTCTGCCGCCGGCCCGAAGCTCCTGCCGGCCATCTCGAAGCTATGGCTGCCGTCCCGCTCCTTCCCGAGCCTTCCCCCGTGACTATATAAGGCGCCCTCGAGTCCTCCTCCCAGCCAGCAACCCCAGCCCCATCCCCTTGAGCTCGCGGAGCTCTCTCCCTCGCCCATGGCCGAAGGCCGCCGCCGGACCTCCGCGGCGATTCCAGCTTCGTGGGCCTCCCCCTCTCTTCTATCTACGGGCAGAGCACCCCCAGGAGCTCGCAGGGCCGCCGCCATCCTCAGCTTCTCCGGGGAAGCGCTGCTGCGGCGGCACCGCAAGCGCCCGTCGGCCACCGCGCCCCGGCCAGTGGCGACGGCGCTACAGCCCACCCCCGGTGGCCTCGAGACCACCCTCGGGCGCGGCGCGGCACACTGGTGCTAGAGAGCTCGCCGGCCGGCCCCCTGGTGCGGCGAGGTGACCGCGACACCGGCGGCCGGCTGCCCCTGTCCCTGCCCCGGTCGAGCTTGAAGATGGCCAGAGTGAGGAGAGAGAGAGAGGCTAAGGCGGGCCCCGCCCGTCAGCGAGAGAGTGAAGGGAGTCAACCCGGGCCCGCGCATTTTTAAGTGAAAGCGTATTTTCATGAATACGCTTTCGCTTCAAGAAAGCGTACTTTCCAACCACTTCAGCTAGAAAGGCGCTTTCTAGTGCAGGAAGCGTACTTGGCCCGAAGGCGCTTTCTGTTTTAGCCCCAGGGACCTGTTTGTAGCAATTGTTTTTACAGATTGGTCCCTGGTGCTTAACCGCTTATATCTTTGCGACCGTACCTCCGATCGAGGTAAAACCAACGCCCACGCTTTCGTCTCGTCGAGCCCATTCCGATAGCACCCTTTTCATAATGTTGTCACACAGTAGAAATAACCATTTTGCCCTTGCCCTCTGATCGAGCCCTCTAAAAGAGAACCCTTTCCGGCGAATTCTTCCGCGAGGTGATTGCTCTTCCTCCCAACGTATTCGTCGACCCTCAGGCAAGCCAACCTCTTACCATGAGCTCCGGACTTGCGTGATGACTTTGCTTGCACCCTGTGTGTGTTTATCTATTACCTGTTAGTCTGCATTTGCATACAAATGTGATGACATCGGTATTAGATACTAGCATCACCTTTCATAGAATGGCCTATCCTGTTTTCGTAATGCCATTGCTAATGACATAGTCATGTTAGCACTATGGATGATCTCATGCTATGACTATCATTACCATGGTCTTGCTATGCTAGCACTTATAATTGTCGATATGTTGAGTTGGATTAAGAGATTACTGTCTATGATTATTTTGGGTTTCATCCGACAGTTTGTGGATATGAAGAGTTGAATTAAATGAATCTAGTTGGTTGATCTTGAGTCACCTGTCCGGGCTTACCCGTGCAACCACATTTGCCGGTATGGGACGGCCTTGACTTGGCCTGACAGCGTGATCTTTCACCGGTACCACCAAAGAGGGAAAGTTATGAGCGCGCGCTGCCCTGGCCCGGTAGGCGGCGATAACCTTGTGAGCCCAGTTGTTTGTTTGTTTGCGCGCGGTCCCCGTTTGGGACAGTCTGATCCCCGTTTGGGACAGATATTTTGGCCACGACGGTGGCAGGTGTCATGAGGACACAGGTGTCCTGAGTACACAGGGGCCACCCAAGGCAGGCCTCCGGGGAAGGATGAATGCCGGTGGTACGATGAGAGAGTCACGGGTCAGGCAAGTTCTGTTGAAGCAACGCTGGTCCACCCGAGTGGAATCACGAGGCCAGGTGCTTCATGGTGTGGGTAAAGTGCGCAACCTCTGCAGAGTGTCAAAATCTATTCGAATAGCCGAGTCCACCGTATTGGACAGCCTGTCCAGACCTCACTAGGTGGTCAACCGTAATAATGATAACAATGATGGAAGAGCTCATCTTAGGTAGACATCAAATGATGTCAGGAATATGATATGTTAGTCAAGGAATGGCTATATGATGAGTGGTCGGATAACCACATGATTTGGATTGGATTTGAGTCAGTCAGGTTGGATCATGAGTATTTCGAGGGTTGTGGGACAACCCAGAAGAGAGTAAGTTGACCCTCGGTATCAGTAAGCACTTGAAGTACCTAGTGTGATCATTGCTATGCTATGTAGATTATAGGTCCGATCCATGTTATGCCATGCTTGTTCCATGTTTTCCTGTTAATTCCATGCTATGTTTAGGATTAATTCATGCATATCATAGGGCTTGCTTTGTCATCTCCTTGTTTGGTTGCTATGTATTTGGTTGTCTTGCGAATACATTCAAAGTACTCACCTGGCCTTGCACGTGGCCAGTTGCAGGAGAAGATCCGTCGTGCTAGATCGTAACCTAGCCAGTCCTGTGCGTTATGGAGCCCAGCCAGAGACGTCGATGCCGCGGAACCAAGACCTCTGATACCCCTTTAGTAGCCTTGGAGCTATGCATATTGTTGTAAGCAACAGTATTGTAATACTCCATTATATTAATAAAGCCATTTTTGTGCCTGGAATTGCTGTATCATATCTTTGACGTGCGCCAGGTCTTATCCTGGGGCTGGCGTGCGTCGGCCCTCTATCGGGGTGCCACAAGACTTGGTATCAGAGCCAGGCTGGCTATAGGTTACCCTAGCCCCAAACCAACCCCTATCCCCAACCGGTAGTGAGCCCAATAGATTTGACCCGTCTCTGGCATCCGACATGGCCACTGTGGATCAACAGGCGGCGCAGTCGGAATGGACGTGACCCTACCCAGCTGTCCGCCCACCCAACCACCCTGGATTGGACCGAGACCCCACTTGGTTGTCAGCCGTACCGGTGTATCTTCTACCCGGCACGAGAAGGATCCACGCCATGCTGGTGTGTTCCAACCGACTACCTATTTAACCCCTTCCACCTGCGAACCGTAGCCCTTTCCATTCAGTAAGCCAGATCCCTGCAAGAGAGAACCCAGGCCAGTCTCTTCAACCCAGCAGCCATGGCCAGTTCTTCCAAAACACCCAAAACCCCCACTTTCCATAGCCGAACCCTGGCTGATGGTCATCCCGGCTTTTCGTCCATCCTTTCGAGTGTGCTTAGTCGAGCCCTTGGCTGTAGTACCCCTCCGGTGTATCTGGTGTTCCAATCAGACCCCGTCCCCCACCTTTGCCGATTTTATGCAAAGGTGTATATCAGCCCAGGTCCAACAGCGGATGGGAAGCCCATGAGTTTCCAGGGCAAACCCATGCCCACCCCCGCGTTCGCTGTCTAGATGGCTGTCGCAGGAGCCATCGCCCGTCTTCGTATCCAGTTTCCGCAAGTAGCGGAGATGCAAGAGTTCCGCTATTTTCCCTCTTCGTCGGACACAAGTGGCTAGTTCTCCAGCATAGTTGGAGATGTTGACCCCACAATAGCTCGCCTAGTCCAGTACATTGATGCCCAGGGACTTCTGCTCTCTGGCATTCTGAGAGAGTTCCAAGCCATTGACCAAGACACTACACGGGTTGTTACGGAAGCATACCGTGCGGCCCGTGAAATTGCATCCCAGACCACCCGTTCCCTGTTACCAAACCCAGTGCCACCTTCACAGCTAGTATCACCCTCGCAATCTGTAAACCTATTTCGCTCAGACAGCATCCACCCAAATTACATTCAGGGAGCTGTCCAACGACTTTGTCGTCAGGATGTGTTCCGTCAAGATCCCCCTGCAGCTCCAGCAGTTGAGCCCCAACCCATAGAGGTGTCCGACGAAGAAGATGGAAGCTGGCTCAGCCTTCGTCCCCCAGGAGAGCCCCAGCAGAAGTAGGCCCATTTGTGGCTCCGGCAGTGAGCGGAGCCAGAAGATGCCGCGAGTATGTGTGTTGCGAAGGCTGTTTCTTCGCCTGCATCTAGGATTAGGACTCTGTAGTTCGGAGTAAGTTGTTGCTGTTAGCTACCTAGTAATGCTGTGTGTTGTTGTATGATTGTACTGCTTGTATTGCTTGTGTGCCGTTGTAATGTTATGTATGCTTGTTTGCTCTGTGTGCTTGGTTCATCTGTCACGCTGTTAAGCAGAAATGTTTAACAGAGCTGGCAGTGGACTCTTAACAAGATTTTAGTCAGTAGAGCACTTACACCTAATAACATCGGACTCTTCTGGAGTCCCTAATTAAAATGCGAGCTGGTGTAGGTGTATGTATACCACGAGTACATACACCCACTAGCATTAAAACACCCTAGTGTAATCTGCTCGATGTGTTTCCTTATTCTGCCTGCATTTTGCTATCATATGCATTCTGCATCTGCCTGCATATTAGTATAGATTGCATGTGTATCGTGTAAGCAAGGTCTGCACGCCGGTGGCAATCTCGGAGAAATTCTAGGAAGATTTTATTGCAGCATAGACCGGTACAACCCTTCTAGTCCAAGACCTAAACCCTGTTTCGACCCCAACACCCGCCCATTGTGGATGTCGTTCAGCAAGGAGCAACTAGCAGCGTGGCCTCCACACTGGTAGAAGCTCCGCTGACCGCACCACACTAACCCTAGAATCAGCGGCGCCTCTGTCATCGTCTTGTGTGATGTTGACAGGCCGCCCTTCGCCGCCGCAGCCGCGCTTATTCCGCCGGCCTGAGACAGCGTAGTTGACCCCCAGCCACCCCTCTGGCAGCGGCATCACGGCGAACATCAAGGATCATCGCGCACAGCAGCAGCGAGCCGGCAACCAATGCCGCCAGCATGCCAGCCAGGAGAATAGTGATCAACTCCGAACCCACGTCCGCCATTAGCGCCTTGCCTCGCGCTCTTGCAACCAGAAGGAAGAGAAGAGGAAGAAGAAAGAAGGTAGGAGGCGAGAGGGTAGGAAGAGAGAAGGAACCGCGGTCGTTTTTATAGCCCCAGTCCGGTGTACGGTGAGCGAGGTCCAGGAGACCGCGCGCCGCTCGATCACCGGCGTCCAGGAGGCGAATCCGCAAGCAGTGCCGACCGGCGCTGGCCCGCGATGGGAGTGCTCTCTGCGTTGGCCTCGTGCGCGCCGCGCGCTATCGCCGTAGGGTGCTTTATGCCCAGGAGCTAGGCGTGCGAAGTGCCTAGCCGCACTCGGGACAGCGCAGGAGCGAGAGAGAGAGAGAGCCGTTGGGCGGAGATAGAAGAAGAAGGCTGCCAGTGGGCCCTGGGCCCACCTGACAGCGAGAGATGCCACTGTTCATTGCGGTACCCCGAGCATTTTTGGAAAAAGGAAATTCCGCTTTTTCTAAAAATGCCAGGGCTACCCAGCGGCCCCTACCTGTGGAGTAGATCCCGCGATATTTGTGTCTCGATCTGGGTGTACCAGTTTTCGGTACTTTTAACCCGGTTTTTTCAACCGCAGAGTTAAGACCCAGCCCAGAGGTTTTTCTAGGAGGAGTAGTGTTCGTTCTAAGCTAACCCTAGGAATCTCGAGGACGAGATTCTTTTAAGGGGGGAAGGTTTGTAACACCCCAAAAATCGGGTTATCGATTTTTGTGCTATTATTCCTTCCTAGCTTTTCTCTCCTGAATTTTTTCCTCTGGAATTTGGCAAGTGACCAGATGAATTCAGTCTATCCTCAACCTCTCAGTGCCTTCCCCATGCTCTTGTGCCAGCCAACCCTCCGTCAGTAAACCCTGAATCTCATTCAAACCCTAGTTCCGAAATATTGGAACTGGAAATCCTGCCTTTGTGTTTACAAAGGAGCTATCATTTTCCTTGCCCAGTTGATCCTCCCAAAATTTCCAGAGATCCTTCTTCCCTCATAAACCCTAGATGTGCAAAAATATTGCCAAGTCATAAGCAATATTTCTCATCTGGAATTAATTCCTTTTTCTGTCTTTCTGAGGAATTAAATCCAAGAAAATATCTATCCATCTCCAAAGCTCATGAAAACTTGTGGAGATATTCTTTGTGATCATATTGAGCTCTCACAAAAATATTGGCCATAATTAAATAGGGGAAATTGCATTTTCTTATTTAAAGCCAATATCTCAATTTGAGGCCTTTCCAAAGGAACTGCTATTTTGGTAGATAGGAAAAATCCCAAATAATTTGTGGAGCTTCTCATATCCATATATTCTCCATTTCCATCCAAATATCAAGATCCTCAATTCAAATTTTGAGCACCACTTCCATTTGCAAATCCTGTCTAGATTTCCCATTTGCAAAGGAAGTGCATGATTCCTTGATCTCCTTGGGCTAAAATTTTGCAGGGTGATTCATGGTGATAAATTAACCTTGATCACCAAAAATTAGCCCACTCCATCTAGCCAATTTTCCTTAGCAAATTTGCCAAGTTTCTGTCCAGATTGGAGCACTGTGAAGGAAGTACCATTTCTGGTTATGCAAATGGTATACAATTTTTACAGTGACTCCATATGCCTAAATAATTGGTCTCCTCAAAATATGAGTCATTTTCTTCTATCCAATTCCTCAGAACCATCTGATTTCTATTCCTGTCCAGTCTAGCACTTTGTAAAGGAAGTGCTTGATTGCTTGATTCAATTGAGCTGAAATTTGGCAGGTAGTGAATATTGATATATTACTACTGTAAACCAAAAATCAGCTCAACTCTCCAAACCAATCTTTTCCTATAATTTTCCCAATTTCTGACCAGATTACATCTCTGTGAAGGAAGTACCATCATAGATGATCAATTTGATCTGAAACTTGTTCAGCTATCTCTCATGACCAAATCATCACTCTACACCAAATAATCATCCCAGTCCATCTATCCATTTGACCCCAGCATCATCTTCTTCATTTCTGGTCAGATTGCCAGGTTACAAAGGAAGTGCTAGTTATCTTTGCTCATTTGAGCTGAGACTTTGCCAGGTTAGTGACCTTAGTTGATGATTGACCCATGCCTGATATCAAGCCAAGAGGTGCACTGTGGTGGCCACACCACAGCACAAACAAGTTGCTGTTGGCAACTATTTGACCTTGGTCCAGTCACCTCAGGCCTCTCTTGAGTCATTCAGCAGCATAGGTCAACTCAGGGAAGCTCGGAGAAGACCCTAGACATCTTTTGGCCTCGTGTGCTGCGTGGCAACGCCGTGGCCACATGATGACCACGACCAGAGCGTGCCAAAATCGTGCCCTGTGCGCCAGAGTCGTCGGGAGCGCCTCTCCAGCGAGCTCCAGCCTGTCCAGGAGCGTCTAGGAGCTCCCCATCGCGCGTGTGAACCCTCTGGAGCTCTCTCCCCCTTGTCCTTTAGCCGTGGAAGCTTCTGCCGCCGGCCCGAAGCTCCTGCCGGCCATCTCGAAGCTATGGCTGCCGTCCCGCTCCTTCCCGAGCCTTCCCCCGTGACTATATAAGGCGCCCTCGAGTCCTCCTCCCAGCCAGCAACCCCAGCCCCATCCCCTTGAGCTCGCGGAGCTCTCTCCCTCGCCCATGGCCGAAGGCCGCCGCCGGACCTCCGCGGCGATTCTAGCTTCGTGGGCTTCCCCCTCTCTTCTATCCACGGGCAGAGCGCCCCTAGGAGCTCGCAGGGCCGCCGCCATCCTCAGCTTCTCCGGGGAAGCGCTGCTGCGGCAGCACCGCAAGCGCCCGTCGGCCACCGCGCCCCGGACAGTGGCGACGGCGCTGCAGCCCACCCCCGGTGGCCTCGAGACCACCCTCGGGCGCGGCGCGGCACGCTGGTGCTAGAGAGCTCGCCGGCCGGCCCCCTGGTGCGGCGAGGTGACCGCGACGCCGGCGGCCGGCTGCCACTGTCCCTGCCCCGGTCGAGCTTGAAGACGGCCAGAGGGAGGAGAGAGAGAGAGAGAGAGGCTAAGGCGGGCCCCGCCCTTCAGCGAGAGAGTGAGAGAGTCAACCCGGGCCCCCGCGTTCTTTCTGACCGTAGCGCTGATCGAGGTAAAACCAACGCCCACGCTTTCGTCTCGTCGAGCCCGTTCCGATAGCACCCTTTTCATAATGTTGTCACACAGTAGAAATAACCATTTTGCCCTTGCCCTCCGATCGATCCCTCTGAGAGAGAACCCTTTCCGGCGAATTCTTCCACGAGGTGATTGCTCTTCCTCCCAACGTATTCGTCGAGCCTTAGGCAAGCCAACCTCTTACCATGAGCTCCGGACTTGCGTGATGACTTTGCTTGCACCCTGTGTGTGTTTATCTATTACCTGTTAGTCTGCATTTGCATACACATGTGATGACATCGGTATTAGATACTAGCATCACCTTTCATAGAATGGCATGTCCTGTTTTTGTAATGCCATTGCTAATGACATAGTCATGTTAGCACTATGGATGATCTCATGCTATGACTATCATTACCATGGTCTTGCTATGCTAGCACTTATAATTGTCGATATGTTGAGTTGGATTAAGAGATTACTGTCTATGATTATTTTGGGTTTCATCCGGCAGTTTGTGGATATGAAGAGTTGAATTAAATGAATCTAGTTGGTTGATCTTGAGTCACCTGTCCGGGCTTACCCGTGCAACCACATTTGCCGGTATGGGATGGCCTTGACTTGGCCTGACAGCGTGATCTTTCACCGGTACCACCAAAGAGGGAAGGTTATGCGCGCGCGCTGCCCTGGCCCGGTAGGCGGCGATAACCTTGTGAGCCCAGTTGTTTGTTTGTTTGCGCGCGGTCCCCGTTTGGGACAGTCTGATCCCCGTTTGGAACAGATAGTTTGGCCACGACGGTGGCAGGTGTCATGAGGACACACGGGCCACCCAAGGCAGGCCTCCGGGGAAGGATGAATGCCGGTGGTACGATGAGAGAGTCACGGGTCAGGCAAGTTCTGTTGAAGCAACGCTGGTCCACCCGAGTGGAATCACGAGGCCAGGTGCTTCATGGTGTGGGTAAAGTGCACAACCTCTGCAGAGTGTCAAAATCTATTCGAATAGCCGAGTCCACGGTATTGGACAGCCCGTCCAGACCTCACTAGGTGGTCAACCGTAATAATGATAACAATGATGGAAGAACTCGTCTTGGGTAGACATCAAATGATGTCAGGCATATGATATGTTAGTCAAGGAATGGCTATATGATGAGTGGTCGGATAACCACATGATTTGGATTGGATTTGAGTCAGTCAGGTTGGATCATGAGTATTTCGAGGGTTGTGGGACAACCCAGAAGAGAGTAAGTTGACCCTCGGTATCAGTAAGCACTTGAAGTACCTAGTGTGATCATTGCTATGCTATGTAGATTATAGGTCTGATCCATGTTATGCCATGCTTGTTCCATGTTTTCCTGTTAATTCCATGCTATGTTTAGGATTAATTCATGCATAGCATAGGGCTTGCTTTGTCATCTGCTTGTTTGGTTGCTATGTATTTGGTTGTCTTGCGAGTACATTCAAAGTACTCACCTGGCCTTGCACGTGGCCAGTTGCAGGAGAAGATCCGTCGTGCTAGATCGTAACCTAGCCAGTCCTGTGCGTTATGGAGCCCAGCCAGAGACGTCGATGCCGCGGAACCAAGACCTCTGATACCCCTTTAGTAGCCTTGGAGCTATGCATATTGTTGTAAGCAACAGTATTGTAATACTCCATTATATTAATAAAGCCATTTTTGTGCCTGGAATTGTTGTATCATGTCTTTGACGTGCGCCAGGTCTTATCATGGGGCTCGCGTGCATCGGCCCTCTATCGGGGTGCCACACCAGCCACACTTCGGCTTATGGCTGAAGGTCCTCAACGTTAAGCCGAAGACCGTGAGCAGCCTGCACGCGGACTGTGGGGGAGCGGTGATCAGCAAGCTCCCTCGGGTGCAGTGTCCGGACGGCACCTTCATCGACACCATCAAGACCTGGCAGAAGGAGTGGTTCTATATTACCGAACCGCGCGCTGCAGATTGGGCGGCCCTTCCGGAATTCAGATTTGGCCCTCCCACGAGGCTGACTTCGTGGATCAAGAAAGGGCTGGACTGGGGGTCGGCCTCTGAGGTTAAGGTACTGCAGGAACGCATCGGAAAGATGCTGGAGGCAAACATTGGCCTGACCAATGTGGTCCAGGTCATGCTTCGTTGCCGCCTCCTCCCCTGCCAGCTCCGGGCCACATCGATGTGGGCCTACAAGTCAGACGATCCTCCCACTGTGCGCAAGCTCTATCTCACCACTCGGGAGAAGCTGTGGAAGGCGTTGTTCAAGCCCCAGGAGGTGTGACCAGCCAAGGATGAAGACACCGGCCTGGACGCCGAACACCCCCCGCTTAAGGTGAAGCTTCAATCTTTCTATTTTTATGTTCAATCTTTCAGCAAGGATTCTAATATCTTCTCTACTGATTTCCCCAGGCCTGGCTCGCTAAGGCTATGTGGATCAACGGCCCTGTCCCGCTGCCCGAAGCCCCCAGGTCGACCCTCCTGACGGCGATGCTGGTCGAGCCGTCGTACTTGGCGCCGGAGAAGAAGGACAAGAAGAAGAAGGGCGAGAAGAAGGAGAACCGAGATGGTCTTCGCCCAAGAGGTCCTCTGGATGCTAAGTCCGGGGAGACCCTAGCCTCCTCCGCTCATGAGGAGGAGCAGACGGAGGAAGGGGGAGCAATCGATTCCCCCCAGCAAAGGAAAAGGGCGGCGTCAGTAGATGACGAGGAGGACTCAGCTCCCCCTTCTCCGAAGAGGCCCTGCAGGGTCAAGGTGACCCTACCCGATATCAGCCTGGATTTCGATGAGGAATTCGAGGCGTTCGAGAGGATTCCACGAAGGGTCCTCAGGACCATGCCCGTAGCCCAGAGGTACGGATTCCGAATATATCGCTTGTGTAGGATTTTTGTTGCTGACCTAACTAATGCCTCCCATGTTGTAGCCTGGCCCGCGATCTCCCGACCAAACAGGTCTCCGAGGGAGATCCCCTGCCAGCTGAGCTAGCGGAAAGCGGGATTGCATCCCGCACATCCCCTCGGGCCATCGACGAGGCCGTGGAGGTGATGTCCCGGCGCACGCCTCCTCGACCAAATACCGAGGGCGAGGAAGTCATGACCGAGGCTCAGACCTCGGTGGTCGAGGACCAGGAGACCGTCCCCCTCCTGGTAAACAAAGAGGGAGGTTGTGAGTCATCGAGGCTTCCTCCGAAGACGGCTCCGGAGACCGACGGGGCTCCGATATCGATTACGCTCCCTTCACAAGAAGGAGGAGATGTGGTGGCGCCATCGGTGCCGCCCGTGACGGGGCAGGCCACAACCGGGTGGCCAGACGCGATGGAGGAGGCCTTGCGCAGCTCCGTCATCACCGAAGACCACCGCATCCTTATGGGTGCGGTCCTGAAAGGCATTCGGTCCACTGATAGAGGACTGAAGGAGGCCTTCGATGGTCTCTTGACGGGCTTCAAGGTAAGTCATGTAATGCACCTCTCTGTGAGTGGAATTTGTTCGTGAGGTATATATATTCCGGATAGGTATAGTAGCCCCCAAGCCATGGGTAACTTTAGGAAACTTACCCGGGGATCAGAGGATCTCAGGTTCCGAGTAAAATCGATATTTTGACTGTCGCCGGAGATGGTTTGGAAAGGAGGGTCTAGGACCAAGATTTCCTATGTGTGTCTCACATAATCTTGGTGACGATCTCGCTACGGCGGCGACGGGGGCGAAGAATCCGTCGACGGCGTGAACTTCCAATGGCGGAGGCGCTCGGGAAGACGAAGGCGACGACCAGGGGTCTTGTTTGGCAACTAGGGTTTTTGGAGGGGATGACGTTTGAGGAGTTAATTTCAAAAGTCGGGTCCGCCTCTTTATATACCCGTGGCTGTCGGTGACACCGGTTCTAACTTTTCGGTGTCACCGAGTTTCGCTACTGTCAGCTGACAGGGAAACTTGGTGTAACCTAGAAGATGGAATCGGTGATACCGAGTGTGAAAACCAGATCAACCCTAGGCATTCGGTGATACCGAGAATTTGGTATTGGTTCCACCGAGATGCACTTGGGAGGTTTTAATGGTCAGTCCTTTGTCGATACGGAACTCTGAGTGCTCCTCACACAGAGAGATCGAAAAGTACTTGTTCAAATTTTGTGATGTAGCAAGAATGGAATATGATACGAGAAAGCATAGATAGCTAGAGAGTGGTCCTAGGCATTCTTGTCCATCCAATTGGTAAAAGAAAAATCAAAAGCCAAATAGCAACAATTGGATGTCCTCGAATGGTTAAAGAAATGCAGACCAACATGCTCTCACAATAAGATGTCAAATGAAATCATGGCAAACATGCACATTCATACTAGCATCTATCAAGCATTTTGGCGATGACGGAGTCATCTATATATGAGTATATTGACTTAGGAGCCAAGTAAGAATACTTGATCATAGGTCATACTCATCCTTTAAGCACAAGTGGGGTTACCACTTTTACATAAAGCATTTAATGTTGTCACATACTATGAGATGCTTTAACTCAAGTCTTAGAGTAAAGCTCCCCCTTGATGTGACATCCCCCCATAGGAGGGATAAACTAACCTTCGGTTTGTCGTAGAAGACTTCATGTGGGTGTTGTAGTGGTGGATGCTCAAGGTTGATGAAGATCACCAAGGGTTGGGAGCATCCTTGTTGTTTCCTTACTCTTCTCACCTACATGGGTTAGTCCCAACACACAAGAGACAAATACAAGGATATCTATGGACATGGAGTGCAAGGCATACATGATGATGTCCATGGATTTGTTGATTACCTTGTCCCTTGCTTACCTTTGAGGGAATGTGTGAGTCCTTGAACTATTGCATGATGTTGACGTTGATTGCAACTAGTTCTTGCCAATAATGAATGTGAGTGAATTTCATTGGCGGAGTCACCCCTCAAGAACTTCTCTAGTTCTTCTTGGGGACCCACATCAACTTGATGGGGATCCTTGGTGTTGAAGTGGCACTTGTAGAAGTTGAGCTTGAAGTAGCTTTGGGAACCCACTCCACCAAAGCTTGGGATTCATCTTCATATGAGTCAATGTCCTCTTGAAGCTTGTTCTTGCCCTTGACCTTGTGGTCTTGTGGTGGAAGGTCATCTTGAGTGTTTGTTCCCATGGGAAGAGTATGTTCATACTTCTCCCTTTGAGGAACAAACTTGGGCTAGGGGTATTGACCTTCTTCCCATTCAACTCCATTTGCGTTGAAGTAGCCAATGCCATGGTTCTTCCGGTATCCTCCGTGCTTGCGTACAATTTCCTCAAATTGCTTACACCCGGCAAGACTCTTGTAGATACCTTTCTCTATAATCCCTTTCAATAAATCATTTTCTTGCTCAAGTGTAACTTGGCTAAGAGAATCATCATTAGTGGAATCAATAGAACTACTAGCAACATCATTAGATTTAGCATTTTTATTGTTGCTACTAGATGAAGAACCTTTCTTGCCTTTGTTACTAGTTTGTCTAGGTTTAACTTGTGGCATGAATGTAGACAAGAGTAATCGTTTGGCTAAATAAGATGAAGTCTTCTTTTGGAGATCATCATTGATAGCTTTAAGAAACTCATGTTCTTGCTCCAAGGTGAGCTTTTCGAAGCGTAACTTCTCATGAGTCCTTACAAGCTCTCTATGATCTTCTAGAGTAGATTCAGGGGCTAACTTAAGAGTGTTTAATTCTTTAGTTAGTTGTTCTATTTTCATCTTATCATCATCAACCGACTTATCTTGACTAGCATGAAGATTATCAAGTTCATTTTGACTAACATCACTAGTTTTATCAAAGAGCAAGTCAACATCACCAAGTAAATAATCTTCATCACTATTGAAATCAAGATACTCAGGGTGTGATACCTTGGGGCCTTTAGCCATGAAGCAACTTCCACACCCTTCATTTGGTGAATCAAATAGATCATAGGAGTTGGTATTCACTAGTGCAATTCCGGCAACACCTTCATCTTGACTATAGTCAGAGTTGGAGTGATAGCTTCTCTCAGAGTTGTTGTCATATTCGGAGCCGGAAACCCATTCACCAACATGAGCTTGATGTCTTCTTCTTGAGTAGCTCTTGGTGTACTTGTCCTTCTTCTCCGAGTCCCTACTTCTCCTTGAGGGTCTTCTTTCATAACGATCATCTCTACTTCTTCTCTCTCTTTGAGCTGATTCATTCCTTGAGCTTCGTCTTCTAGGTGACTCTTCTCTTCGTTTGTAGGGAGCCGTGCACTCATTGGAGTAGTGTTCGGGCTTCCCACAATTGTAGCAGTTTCGGTCACGACTTGACGAACGCTTCTCTTCATATCTTGAGTTGGAGCTTCGTTATTTGCCTCTATTCTTGTAGAACTTGTTGAATTTCTTGACCATGAGGCTTATCTCTTCATTGGTGACAAGGTTGTCGCTTGAAGTTGCGGGAGCATCACTTGTGGCCTTGTAAGCACGACTAGACTTGTTGTGAAGCTCTTCTTTGTCCTTGAGTGTCATCTCATGAGCAACAATCCTTCCAATGACTCCCGTAGGCTTGAGATCTTTGTAGTTGGGAATCATTTGGATCAACGTGCACACGGTGTCGTATCTCTCATCCAAAGCTCTAAGTTGTAGGGGAACGTTGCATGGGAAATAAAAAAATTCCTACGCAGACGCAAGATCTATCCATGGTGATGAGCATCTACGAGAGGGAGAGTGGATCTACACACCCTTGTAGATCACTAAGCGGGAAGCGTTAAGAAACGCGGTTGATGTAGTCGAACGTCTTCGCGATCCAAATCGCCGAGCGTCCCGCGATCCAATCACGATCTAGTGCCGAACGGACGGCACCTCCGCGTTCAGCACACGTACAGCTCGATGACGATCTCCACCTTCTTGATCCAGCAAGAGGGAGCGGAGAGGTAGATGAGTTCTCCGGCAGCGCGACGGCGCAGCGGCGGTGGTGGTGGAACTATTCCAGCAGGGCTTCGCATAAGCACTACTGAAAAACTAGAGGACTTGATCTATTGGGGAGAGAGGGCTGCACCGTGGCTTAGGATTTTCTGGTGCGGCTGCCCTCTCTCCCCTCCAGTTTATATATAGGAGGAAGGGGAGGGAGGCCGGCGCCCCTAGGGCTGCCCCTAGGTGCAGCCGAAGTGGGAGAGCTGGAGGAGTCCTCCTCCAATCCTACTCCAAGTAGGATTCCACTTCCACTTGTTTTTCCTTATCTCCACTTGGACTTTCCCACCCCTAGCCGCATGGGCCTTGTTGGGGGGGGGGGGCGGCCATCCCACTAGGGGCCGGTTCACCTCCTCCCAGAGCCCATGAGGCCCTTTGGGGCGAGAGGCTCCTCCCGATGGTCCCCCGGTACCCTCCCGGCACTCCCGGTACACTACCGAAATACCCAAAACTTTTCCGGTGACCAAAATGGGACTTCCTATATATCAATATTTACCTCCGGACCATTCCGGAGCTCCTCGTGACGTCCGGGATCTCATCCGGGACTCCGAACAACCTTCGGTCACCACCATACATAACTCTATACTACCGAAACGTCACCGAACCTTAAGTGTGCAGACCCTGCGGGTTCGAGAACTATGTAGACATGACCGAGACACCGCTACGGTCAATAACCAATAGCGGGACCTGGATGACCATATTGGTTCCTACATATTCTATGAAGATCTTTATCGGTTGAACCTCTATGTCAAGGATTCAGTTAATCCCGTATGTTGTTCCCTTTGTTCTTTGGTATGTTACTTGCCCGAGATTCGATCGTCGGTATCTCTATAACTAGTTCAATCTCGTTACCGGCAAGTCTCTTTACTCGTTCCGTAATACATGATACCGTGGCTAACACTTGAGTCACATTGCTTGCAAGGCTTGTTGTGATGTTGTATTACCGAGTGGGCCCTGAGATACCTCTCCGTCATACAGAGTAACAAATCCCAGTCTCGATCCATGCCAGCTCAACAAACACCTTCGGAGATACCTGTAGAGCATCTTTATAGTCACCCAGTTACGTTGTGATGTTTGATACACACAAGGTATTCCTTCGGTGTCAGTGAGTTGCATGATCTCATGGTCATAGGAACAGATACTTGACATGCAGAAAACAATAGCAATAAACTGACACGATCATATGCTACGTTCATAGTTTGGGTCTTGTCCATCACATCATTCTCCCAATGATGTGATCCCGTTATCAAATGACATCTCATGTCTATGGCTAGGAAACCTTGACCATATTTGATCAACGAGCTAGTCCACTAGAGGCATACTAGGGACACAGTGTTGTCTATGTATCCACACATGTAATTGAGTTTCCAATCAATACAATTATAGCATGGACAATAAACGATTATCATGAAGAAGGAAATATAATAATAACTACTTTTATTATTGCCTCTAGGGCATATTTCCAACATAAGTATCTTCTTGATGATGAATTTGTCGGTCATTTCTTCGCTTCCTAAGCCGGCAATCTCATTTGTGATGAGAGCTAGCCTAGAGTACATCTCAGCGACTCCTTCACCATCCTTCATCTTGAACTTGTCAAGCTGACTTTAAAGAACATCCAACTTGGATTCTCTCACGGATTCGGTACCTTCATGCATATCGACCAAAGTATCCCAAATCTCTTTTGCATTCCCAAGACGGTTGATTTTGTTGAATTCTTCGGGGCATAGGCAGTTGAAAAGAATGTCACATGCTTGAGCGTTGTATGGCAACATCTTCAATTCATCCGCGGTCGCTTCATGATCCGGTTCCTTTCCATCACCAAAGAATTTACCTTGCAAGCCAACACGAACAACAGCCCAAACGGCGGGGTTATGACCTAGAATATGCATTTTCATTTTGTGCTTCCAACTAGCAAAATTTGTGACATCAAAGTACGGACCTCTACGGTAATAATTTCCCTCACCAGATGCCATACTCTCCTAGGTTGTGAGACCAATGCAATGGAGACCAAAGCTCTGATACCACTTGTAGGATCGAAAGTATGTCTAGAGGGGGGTGGTTAGACTACTTGAGCAAATAAAAATTCTACCTTTTCCCAATTTTAAGTGTTGGCAGATTTTAGCGATGATAGCAATTCAAGTACACCCTACACATGCATGTCTAAGAGTATAGCAGCGGAAAGTAACAACAAGCATATGTAGTAGAGGGTAGGAAGGAAGATCAAATGCAATTTGAAGACACGAAGATTTTCCCCGTGGTTCCGATAGGTGGTGCTATCGTACGTCCACGTTTATGGAGTCTTCAACCCACGGAGGGTAACGGTCGCGAGAGTCCACGGAGGGATCCACCCATAAGGGTCCACGAAGTAGCAACCTTGACTATTTCATAACGGCTTCCGTCCACGAACGACTAGCCTCACTATGGGTAGATCTTCACGAAGTAGGCGATCTCCTTGCCCATACAAACTTCTTGGTTCAACTCCACAACACGAAGTAGGAGGCTCCCAAGCGACACCTGACCAATCTAGGAGGCACCACCCTCCAAAAGGTAATAGGCTCGGTAATGTCGATGAACTCCTTGCTCTTGTGCTTCAAGATGATAGACTCCTCAACACACAATCACTCTCTCACAGATTTGGCTATGGTGGAAGAGATTGAATCAGTGGAAAGCAACTTGGGGAGGCTAGAGATCAAGATTCATATGGGGCAAGTATGGGTAGGTGGCTCTCTCTCAGAAAATTGGATGGGGCAAGTATGGAATAGATCTGAGTGCTTCTCTTTCGAGTGGGTGGTGGTGAAGGGGTATATATAGGCATCCCCAAAAATCCAACTGTTACACCTAAAGTGACCAACTCGGTGACACCGAAGTGTAAAACTCGGTGGTACTGAAGTGACCAAAAGGCAGTAACTTTTGAATCTCGGTGAAACCGATACATAAATCTCGGTGGTACCGATTAGATAACCAATGGTCAGATTTCACAACTCGGTGAGACCGATTCTCAATTCTCGGTGGTACCAATTCTTGACAACGGCTAACCAGAGAGTTGGTCCAAAAACTCGGTGAGACCGATTCACAAAACTCGGTGGTACCGATTCTTGAGAATGGCTAACCAGGAAGTTGGTCCAAATCTCGGTGAGACCGATTGGCAAAACTCAGTGGTACCGATGCTTGAGAATAGATAACCAGAAAGTTGGCAACTGAACTCGGTGGCACCAAAGTGGAATGTTGGTAGTACCGAGATGGGTTTGGCTAAGGATCTGTCTAGGGTTTGAATCTCGGTGAGACCGAATAGGAATTGTTGGTCTTACCGATTTTAGTGGTAGGGTTCTAGACAGCGTATTTGTGGAAGAGCTTGTGGGTGTTTTTGGTGACTATCACTTGTGCACGTGGAGCATCTTGTTCACCAACAGTACCTTACCCCCTTTTAATAGTATTGGCTTTCCTATGGACTCAAAGTGATTTCTCACAAAGTAAAATGTAGAGTCCTCTTGCTTGAAGCTTTGCCAATCCATTTCCTCACATCTAGGGGTTTCTCCACAATCCTTTTGCCAACACATCATTGAACCTTTCCTAAAATATACTTAGTGGAAACATTAGTTCAATGACATATATGTTGTTATTAATTACCAAAACCACCAAGGGAGCAAATGTGCTTTCACTCTTGAGCAGAAGACCAAGGATCAGGTGGCCGAACTATCCACATTGTCTTTCGATCTTAAATCGAAGCGTGTGGATAGGCGGTCTTATGAGGAAGAACTCTGCCAAGTCAGGATGATCGTGGATGGTAAGCCGTACTTACTTCAATGCGCCTTTCGTGGTAACAGGTTTGCTCATCTTACACGGCTATGGCGTTCCTCAGGCGCCTTCACGGACCTTCCGAGGAGTGCGGCTGACGCGGCCAAGCACTTTGCGGCTCGGGACGGGGATGCAGAACAGAGGCTGTTCTGGGCGCAGTTTCAGAACCCCGAGCCCCGCCAGCAGATGAAGTAGCTGATGGAGCTACATCGAATGGCGGAGCCGGACTTAAAGGACCTCTGCATTCGGTTGTGGCCTTCCGAGCCCCTGCCAAGTAGTTACTTTGGCCTGGTGCAGAAGCTCTGCGACGCCTCCTCCCGTATTAAGGTCGTGAAGCGTTCTGTGTGTATTGAGGGAGCGCGGATGGATTTTGCGAGGACGATGATGCACTGGCCAGGGGTGAAGCCACTCGAGATGGCTACAGCGCTCCCACCGCCCGGGAAGGAGCATAGGCGCCCCGAGCTGTATTTCGCTGCTGCAATGGAGGGTGCTCGATCGGTAGAGACCCAGTGCCCTAAAAATGTAATGTTTGAGTGAACATGTTATTGTATGCCTGATGAATATTGTATTTTGATAATACGTATGCATGGTTTATCATGCTTTGGCGTTCTGATTATTTTGACTCCTATGTGGCCGTTTTTGGAACTGAAAGTTGCCAGTCGTCGGCATTAGCCCCCATGTAATTATTACAAGAGGTGTTCCGTCATCTGCAGTATTGTCCTTGGCCGAATTATTGAAACCCAGAGGCGGTAGTGCGAGAGGTGGGAATGAGGCAATCAGACTATGCGGCTTTACTACTTTCACTTAGCCGGAGGAGCTTGACTGCGGGGGCAAATTACGAGCCCCCAGTATTGTGTGGTGTTCGGGTGAACCGAGGTAGAAACCATTACCATGTGGCTTGCAATAATGCAAACCCCTCGTATGACATGGAATAATCTCTATTGATTTTTAGGTTGACACTTGTGTTCGGATTGCAGACTAGTTCGCACTTATTGTGACGGTCGATTTTTGGCTTTCTCCACTGAGGTACTTGACCAGGCAAGCTGGAAATACAATCGCAGTGGTTCTCCCTTTACCCTTTTAGCCGAACGAGCGGAACGTAAGAGGGTAAGCATAGGAGCTGGGCAACCCAACCTTTGACCTAAGACATAATTCGGAACCGATGCATATAACGCAAAAAATCCAACATGCCGGACATATAAAGGATAATTCCGGGACGATGCTTGGGACGAGCTATATAGCTAAGCCCCCCGGTTTATTAACCGGATGCATCAAAATTGTACCGAATAGTTTCGCTTCCAGCGGCGGGGAGTTGGAAAGCATTGCGAAATGCCATAATTGGACCGTAAAAGATGATCTCTATTTATTATGAATTTTTACAATTCTAACTACAGGCGTAACTGTTACACGTATGTTTAGAAACAAATGCATACAAAGGGGAGGATCGATCGGGGCTCTTGGTCTTCGGCTTGATGTCCCTGACGTGTCCCTATGCGCCTCCATTCCTTTTCTCTTGACGAGTGGTATGCCCCTTAAAAGGTGGTTATAATCGGCAAACAGACCTTTGGGGGAGGTACATGTTTAAATCGCCGGGACATGCATGAGTTTGACGCCTGCTGTGCTGAGAGTAGTTCGGTCGAACCGACCACCCTGTTGTGATGAGGTGTCCCCCCAGTTGCCCATGGTATTTTAAGTGCGAAATTGTGCCTTCTCGGTACGTACCTGATGGGTAGCGGGGCCATGCTATGGGGGGCGCGTCCCTATTTGTGCTGAATGGGAGGCTGCTCCGGGACTTCGGGTCGTGCTCGGATCCGCTTGTTCGCCTGTCGCAGCTTGTCGCCTGGTTGGGCTTCTAGTACCTCGATGCCATACTGGAATTCGGCCGCTAGATCCGTTGTGTGTTCTTCCGTCCGGAGTGATCGCTCCGTATTGCCGTTGACGGTGATGACCCCCTTTGGCCCAGGCATCTTGAGCTTCAGGTATGCGTAGTGGGGAACAGCGTTAAAGCGAGCGAACATTGTACGGCCGAGCAGGGCATGATAGCCGCTGTGGAAAGGCACTATATCGAAGATCAAGTCCTCGCTACGGAAGTTATCGGGCGAGCCGAACACTACTTCCAGCGTCACGGTACCCGAGCACCGTGCTTCTACGCCAGGGATGACTCCCTTGAAGGTAGTATTGCTACGTTTAATTCTTGACGAGTCGATACCCATCTTTTTTACTGTATCTGAGTATATCAGATTAAGGCTGCTTCCTCCGTCCATAAGGGCTCTAGTGAGGTGGAACCCATCGATAATGGGGTCCAGGACGAGGGTGGCTGAGCCCCCATGACGGATGCTGGTAGGGTGATCCCTACGATCAAAGGTGATCGGACAAGCCGACGACGGGTTGAACTTCGGAGCTATGGGTTCTACGGCGTAGACCTCCCAAAGTGTGTGTTTCCTCTCCTTTTGGGGTATATGTGTTACATATATCATGTTCACAGTTTTGACCTGGGGAGGGAATTGCTTTTGCCCGCCATTGTTCGGCCCGTGAGGTTCTTCATCATCCTCGCTTCGTGGGCTCTTGCTCTGTTCCTTGGCTGCGAGCTTGCCTGCTTGCTTGAACACCCAACAGTTTCTGTTGGTGTGGGTGGCCGGCTTGTCTTGCATGCCGTGGATTCGGCAGGGCCTATCCATGATTCTGTCCAAAGCGGTGGGTCCATCCCTATTCCCTTTAGGGGGCTTCTTCCACTGTCCAGGTTTTGAGTTGTGAAAGCCGGCGTTGACGGCCGTGTCTTCCGAGTCACCATTGCTTTGGTGGCGTTTATTTTTGTTCCGCCTTGGCTTCCCGTTACCGCACTTCAAAGGTGTCGGGGTCTTCGGGATTGTGGCTTCGGTGAGCTAGCCAATTGTCTTCGCCCGTGCAAAAGCAGGTCATAAGGGAGGTGAGGGCAGACATCGTTCTCGGCTTGTCCTCGCCGAGCTGGCGAGCTAGCCATTCGTCCCGGATGTTGTGTCTGGACGAGGCTATCGCCTCGGCGTCCGGACAGTTGACGATCTAGTTCTTCTTAGTTAAGAACCGATTCCAGAATTGCCTGGCCGATTCACCGGTCTTCTGGACTTCGTTTCTTAGGTCGGAAGAGTCCGGGGGCCGGACGTAAGTGCCTTGGAAGTTGGACCGGAAGGCGTCTTCGATCTCCTCCCAGCTCCCAATGGAGTTCTCGAGGAGACTGTTTAGCCAGTGCCGAGCTGGTCCCTTCAATTTGAGTGGTAGGTATTTGATGGCATGGAGATCGTCTCCTCTGGCCATACGGATGTGGAGGAGGAAGTCCTCGATCCAGACGGTAGGGTCCGTCGTTCCGTCGTATGATTCTATGTTGACGAGTTTAAATCCTTCGGGGAACTGGTGCTGCATGACCTCGTCTATAAAACACAGCGGGTGTGCGGCGCCTCTGATCCGGGATACGTCACGCCGGAAATCGGCTATTGGGTGAGCCCGGTATTGTTCCCGGTTTCTGTGGTTGCGGTCGAGCCACGATCGGTATCCATCCCATCTAGCGGGGGAGCGTCCCCTAGATCCGTAAATGGACCTCGCGTGACCTGACCTATAGTACAGGTCCTGCCGAAGATCGTATCGATCCTCAGGCTGTGTTGGTCCCTTTCCTCTCCTACGGGGTGACGTGGGCCAGTACTCGGCCTCTTGAGCCACCCTGTCCCGTCCTCGAGGGGGGCGGTCCGGCTGGTCATACTGAGTTAGCCCTGGGAGATTCGGGTTCAAGGGCCTCGTCGTTGAATTGCGGCAGCAGGCGCCGGCGAGGGTAACTCCTCTTTTGGTCTGGCCGCTCAGTGCCGAACCCTTCTTCGGCCGCCAGTACTTTTGTCCATCTGTTGTTGATGGTGTCTTGTTCAGCTTTGAGCTGCTGTTGCTTTGCCTTTAAGGTCCGAGATGTAGCTATGAGTTGTTGCCTGAATCGTTCTTGGTCCTCGGGGTTTTCGGGGACTGTGAAGTTTTTGGCTTCGAGGTTTTCTTCCTCTGCAGCATGTGGGAAGTAGTCATCATCCTCGGAATCATTGACATCCTTGGCGTCTTGCTGATTCGTGAGCCTTTCCGGGACCTCCAACGGCTCCGCGGGGGCTTTAGGGTCTCCGAGGCCCTCCGGGGTATCTATTTCCCCGGTGTCTGTAACAGCCTCCCTTCCCTTGTTGGTCTTGGATTGCTTGCGTTGTTTCCGGCGTCTTGATGCTTTGCCGGATTTTTCGTCGTTCTTCCTGGGGGTGTGGTTCTCCCTATCGTTAGGTGTGTCCACCATATGGACATCATAGGTTGAGCTGTCCACCGCCCGGTGGTTACGGGGGCGGGGTCGCCGATCTCTTCCTCCATGTGTTCTGTCTCTTCGGAGGCATAGTCCAACATGTCGGTAAAGTCTTTGATAGTGGCTACCATATGGGCGGCGGGTGGGCCGTAGAATTCCCCGTAACCGGCCTCTAGGTCGACCGGAACGTGGGTTGAGGTAACATCGTCCTCGATCGCCATCGACTGGATCCGGTCTAGAGCCTCGTTCAACCTAGAGAGGGCGACCAGATCCGTTTCCTGAGGGCCCTTGGAGTTGAGCTCCAGGGCATCTTCGGGATGGGCATGTTCGGCGAAGGCCGAACCTTGATATTCAGGCAGCATCACCGAGTCCGGGCTCAAGGCCGGACCTTCGGCGGAGATAGATCTGAGGGTCGAGCCGGAGAGTGGGCCCGAAGTTGAAGCTCTGGGGTATCCGGGCTCGTCGAACGAAGCCGGGAGTTCAGCGAGGAACAGATCGCCACGGGAGTCGACGTTGAACTCTAGGTTCCCGAACCTGATCTCCTGGCCGTGGGAGAAATGTTCGATCCAGCCTAGATGGCCGGTCGAGTCAGCATGCAGGACGAAGCTGCCAAACGCGAAGACCTGTCCGGGGACAAAAATGTCCTCGTTCCGGGCCTGTTCGCTAATGATAAGGCGAGCCATCAATCCACAAGTGATCTCACAATGGAACTCTCAATGAAAGCACCAATGTCGGTGTCGAAACCGGTGGATCTCGGGTAGGGGGTCCCGAACTGTGAATCTAGGAACGATGGTAACAGTGGACGAAGGAGACGATGTTTACCCAGGTTCGGGCCCTCGTGAGGAGGTAAAACCCTACGTCCTGCTTGGTTATATTGCTGAGTATGAAGGTTTACAGAGTAGATCTACCTCGAGATCACATGAGCTAAACCCTAATGAATTGAGTTGTCTACTACAAACTAAGACCCCTGGTTTATATAGACACCAGGGTCCCTAGGGTTACAAATGGTCGGTTTCCATCCGGGCATAGATACGCCCATCCTGTCTTGGAGGACACGCCAAGTCTTTGGAATATTCCCCATAAGCCTAGGGTCGTTTTGTAGTCCGGCCTTCCTGAAGATGCCATAAGGCGGCCCATCGGGCCGGACTATAAGAGATAAGTCAGTGGCCCGAGGACCCCTTAATCCCGGACTCCCTCAGGGGGAATCGATCGCGGAGGGGCTCTACATCACCCTTGCTGCCTACATGATGAGTTGTGAGTAGTTCACAACAGACCTATGGGTCTGTAGTTAGTATCTAGATGGCTATCTCTCTCTCTCTATCTTGATCTTCAATACAATGATCATTGCATCTTCGCTTTGATCTATTCGATATAATCCTTTTCTGCGGTGTGTTTGTTGGGATCCGATGAATTGTGGGTTTATGTTCAGATTATTCATGAAAATTATTTGAGTCACCTCTGATTATTATGATTCTTATTTGCATGATCATTGTAGCTTCGTAAATCTCTTCGATCTATTGAGATAGTTTGACCAACTAGATTGATATTTCCTCAGTGAGAGGGGTGCGTTGTAGAGTGTTCAATCTGGCGGTGCTCTATATCCCAGTGACAGAAAGGGACAAGACACGTCTTTGTATTGTTGCCACTAAGGATAAAACAATGGGGTTAGTTCATATTAATTGAATTCTCTTTGTCTACATCATGTCATCGTTCTCCAAGCATTACTCTGTTTTACTTAATACTCTAGATGCATGTTGGATAGTGGTCGATGGGTGGAGTAATAGTAATAGGTGTAGGCAGGAGTCGGCCTATTTGCTTATGGACGTGATGCCTATATAAACATGATCATTGCCACGAATAAAGGTTGGCTATCCGCTTTTCTATCAATTGCCCAACAGTAATTTGTTTACCCACTGTATGCCTACTACATGAGGGATGCCACTAGAGAACACTACGGCCCCTGGGTGTATCCTTTTATAAGTTTACAAAAGCATTCATTACCTTGCTGCCTTTTATTTTATTTTCTAATTTACAATTATCTACTATCATCTACACATCTCATTTACTTGCAAATAACGAAACCAAGGGGATTGACAACCCTCTTGCCGCATTGGGTGCAAGTGTGTGCTCATTTGTGTGCAGCCGCCGAACACGGTTGATGACCGATATTCCTATTGGTTCAACAAACCTTGGTTCTTAACTGAGGGAAATACTTACCCACATTGTACAGCATCACCCGTTCCTCTTCACGGAAAACCCAACGCAGATCACAAGCATCAGGTGTGAGCGCTTCTGGAGAGGCGCGATGCGGCGGACACGAACTCCTTGGTGACCATCGCTCTCATGAGGCCGATGTCCCATAGCTCCTGGATCCTTGCGATGATCGGCGCTAGCCCCATGTCGCTGATCTTGGAGTGCTCCATCCAGAGCTCTTCACGGCGGGTGCAGTCGGAGGTAGAAGCAGAGGGCTGCGCTGGCCTGCTACTTGTAAACTGCGTTGGGATTTTCCCCGAAGAGGAGAGGAGATGTAGCATAGTAGAGATAAGTATTTCCCTCGGTGATAATCAAGGTTATCAAACCAATAGGAGAATCACGCAAACTCCCGTCGTCAGCACTTAGAAACAAAAGAGCAAACACTTGCACCCAACGTGGTCAAGAGGGTTTTCAAGCCCCTTGAACTCGTTACTTGCAAGTATTAAGTAGTAATATATAGATAATATATATATATATATAATAAAATGACGGTAAATTAATGGCAGCAATATTTTGGAGTTTTAGTAATAATATTTGTGAAGACCCGGGGGCCATAGTTTTCGTTGGAGGCTTTTTTCTCGAAAAAGCATACGGTGGGTAGAAAAATTACTGTTGGGCAATTGATAGAAAAGCGCATAGTTATGAAATATTTATTCACGACAATGATCATGTATATAGGCGTCACGTCCATAAGCAAGTAGTCCGACTCCTGCCTGCATCTACTACTATTACTCCACCCATCGACCATTATCCAGCATGCATATAGAGTATTAAGTAAAAACAGAGTAATGCTTGGAGCAAGATGACATGATGTAGACAAAGTAAATCCTACCAATATGACTAAACCCCATCATTTTACCCTTAATGGCAGAAATACAATACAAGTCATGTCCCCTACTATCACTGGGATTGAGCACCGCAAGATTGAACCCATCAAAACGCACCACTCCCACTGAAGATAAATCAATCTAGTTGGCCAAACCAGACCGATAGATCGGAGAGAAATACGAAGCTATAACAATCATGCATATAAGAGTTTAGCAAAGACTCAATATATTTTCATGGATAATCTGATCAGAAACCCACAATTCATCGGATCCCAACAAACACGCCACAAAGAAGATTACATCGAACTTCTAACGCACTTCAGAGTCAAAGTGGAAAGAAAGTCTCGCATCAACTAGGCGGACCAACGGGCTATGGTGATGACCATCAATCGGTATTAATACGACGAGTAGGGACTGCCATGCAATGGATGCACTAGAGCTATAAGTGTATGAAAGCTCAATGAAAGCTAAGTGGGTGTGCATCCAACTTGCTTGCTCATGAAGACCTCGGGCATTTGAGGAAGCCCGCCATCAGAATATACAAGCCAAATTCTATAATGTAAAATTCCCACTAGCATATGAAAATGACAACTCAGAAGACTTAATATATGAACAACATGGTGCCACTTTGAGGCACAAGTGTGGTAAAGGATAGTAGCAAAGTCCCTTCTCTCTTTTTCGATCATTTTATTCTTATTTTTTATCTTCTTTTTTTCTGACTTGTGGGGGAATCATAGTCTCCATCATCCTTTCCTCACTGGACAATGCTCTAATAATGATTATTTTCACACTTTTATTTACTTACAACTCGATATAACAACTCAATGCTGAAAAAGAAATGACTCTATATGAATGCCTCTGGCAGTGTACCAGGATGTGCAATGATCTAGCGTAACATGTAAACAATGATGAATGGTGGCTTTGCCACAAATACTATGTCAGCTATATGATCATGCAAAGCAATATAATGATGAACACACAAGTCATGTGATGTAACGGAGGATGTTGCATGGAAATATATCTCGGAATGGCTATGAAAATGCCATAATAGGTAGGTGTGGTGGCTGTTTTGAGGAAGATATAAGGAGGCTTATGTGTGATAGAGCATATCATACCACGGGGTTTGGATGCACCGGCGAAAGCTGCACCAATCCTCGAGGTGAGAATGGGAAATGCACGGTACCTAAGAGGCTAGCATTATATGGAAGGGTGAGTGTGCATACATCCATGGATGCACATTATTCAGAAAGAACTTGCAAATCCTTATTAGCTCTCTCGAAGGAAAGTACTACCGCATGCCCCTAGGGAGGAGGTTGGTAGGAGTTAACCATCGCGCACCCCCGACTCGAACGGCACTAGGATTTCAACGAGGAATAAGAATGCTCACACATCATCATCATGCCATAACCAATATTTAGATTATCAACAAGTAACAGGCTTTAACCACCGATATTTATACTAACCAACAATCATGTACTCATGCCCTTTCATATTAAATATCATAACTCACAATTTCTCTTATAAGGTTAGCTACCCGAAGGTTTTGATTATACACTCGTTGAATACCTATCCTTTTTGGAATAGTATTATAACCCATGAAAATTATTGTTACTATTTATTATACTCTCAAAAAAGTTTAAGTGAAGCATGAGAGTTTAATTATTTATATAAAATCTATACGCCACCGTGCTCTGAAAGATATAAGTGAAGCACTAGAACGACTGCTTAGCTCAAAAGATATAAGTGAAGCACATAAAGTATTCTAACAAATCATGAATAGGTGTGTCCAACAAATAACTGTTGTGGCAAACTACAAATAAAGCAAACTATAATACATGACGCTCCAAGCAAAACACATATCATGTGATGAATAAACATATAGCTCCAAGTGACATACCGATGAAATGGAGATGAAAGAGGGAATGCCTTCCGGGTATCCCCAAGCTTAGACGCTTGAGTATTCCTAGAATTTTACCTTGGGGTGCCTTAGGAATCCCCAATCTTAGGCTCTTGTCTCTCCTTATTCCTTCATCCATCGTGATCGCACCCAAAACTTGAAATTTTCAGCACAGAAAACTCATGAGATCCATTAGTATAATAGGTAAATCAAAAAACTTAGGTACTCTTATAAATTGATTCATATTTTATTATTACATAAGGTAATGTATTCTAACTTCTCCATGGCTTATACCCCCTGATATAATCCCTAGCATCATCAAAACAAGCAAACTATGCAAGCAAAAACAGAATCTGTCTAAAACAGAGCAGTCTGTAATGATCTGCACAAACACCATACTTATGTAACTTCTAAAATTCTGAAAAATTAGGAAAACCTCTGAAATTTGTATGCCAATACTTTGTAAAAATTTCAGATCAAAAATACATTCCAGTAAAATCATAGAAATTCTGCGTTGGACGCAAAAGTTTGTGTTTTTGCACCGTATCAATTCTACTATCATCCAAATCAATCCCAAAGGCTTTACTTGGAAAAAACACTAATTAAAATATAAAAACATAATCATTACAGTACAAATAATCATGTTAACACACCAATATAGAAAGTATAACAAAAATTTAAAGATAACTATTGGGTTGCCTCCCAACAAGCGCTATCGTTTTATGCCCCTAGCTAGGCATAATGCATAGTATCAAGTGTTGTCATCCTTGACACTCCATCAATAGGTGGCCCTCATGATAGATTCATAAGGTGGTTTAATTATCTTTCTAGGGAAGTGTTCCATCCCTTTATTTATTGGGAATTGGAATCTTATGTTTCCCTCCTTCATATCAATAATAGCACCTATAGTTCGTAGGAAAGGCCTACCAAGTATTATTGGACAAGACGGGTTGCATTCAATATCAAGCACAATGAAATCCATGGGCACATAATTTCTATTAGCAATAAAAAGCACATCATTTGTTCTACCCAATGGTTTCTCAACAGTGGAATCCGCTAAGTGCAAGTTAAGGGAACATTCATTTATCTCGGTGAGACCTAGCACATCACTAAAGTATAGTGGAAACGCTAGCACCAAGATCACACAAAGCATTGCATTCATATTCTTTAAGCTTTATTTTAATAGTAGGTTCCCACTCATCATGCAACTTTGTAGGAATATAAACTTCTAACTCAAGTTTTTCTTCCTGAGCTTTTAACATAACTTCTACAATATGTTTAGTAAAAGCCTTATTTTGTTCATAGGCATTGGGTGACCTAATTATGGATTGCAGCAAGGAAATAGATTATACTAAAGATCAACTATCATAATTAAAGTCCATGTGATCCAAGATAGTGGGTACATCACTAGTTAAGGTTTGACCTCTCCAAACCCATTTTTTCCTTTTTATCATTAAGATGATCACCCTCCGAGTAAATGGGACGCCTTCTACTTAAAGTTGACTCATCTCCAGTCCCTTTTATAATCTATTTTCATATTAGTAAACAAGGATTCAATGGGATAAGTACCAATCATTTTAAGATCTTCATCATGATTACGATAAAAATCGGGTGGAAGAGCTTTTTCTAAGAATTCTCTCTTAGCTCTCAACCTAGCGGTACTCTCCTTACTTTCATTAATAGAGACTTGGATAGATTTAATGGACTCATTAATATCATGCTTGGGTGGCAAATTTTTATTTTAAGAGTTTCCACATCATGAGCAATCCTATCCATATTTCTAGTCATCTCGTCAACTTTGTGCATTTTTTCTTCTACCATAGTATTGAAAATATTTTGAGAACTAATAAATTATTTAATGGTGTTCTCAAGATCAGTAGGTATCCTATTATTATTGGATGAATTTCCATAGGAATTACCATAATTATTGGAGGGATTACTGGGATACGGTCTAGCATTGAAATTCCCTCTACAATAATTGTTGTTGAAATTATTTGGCGAGACAAAGTTCACATCAATAGCATAATCATTTGGCTCAATCAAAGTAGACAAAGGCATATCATTGGTATCAACATGAGCATGTTTATTAGCAACCATATTCATAAGGGCATCCATTTTCTCACTCAAAGTGGCAATTTCCTCAACATAATTTACCTTCTTACGAGTTGGAGCTCTCATGGTGTGCCATTGAGAATAATTAGTAATGATGTTGTCCAGAAGTTTTGTGCCCTATCCTAATGTCACCTCCATAAAGGTAACACCTGTAGCAGAATCTAGAAGGTTTCAAGACACAAAGTTTAGTCCAGCATACAAAATTTGTATAATCATCCATAAGTTCAAACGATGTGTGGGACAATTTCTAATCATCAATTTCATCCTCTCCCATGCTTGTGCAACATGTTCTTGCTCATGTTGCTTAAAATTCATAATTTGGTTTCTAAGAGAGATGATCTTAGCAGGAGGAAAATACTTGGTGATGAAAGCATCTTTACATTTATCCCATATTCCAATACTATTACGAGGTAAAGATGGAAACCAAGCTTTAGATTTGTCTCTTAGTGAAAAAGGAAATAATTTCAATTTGACTACATCATTATCCATATCCTTTTTCTTTTGCATGTTACATAATTCAATAAAGGTGTTGAGATGCGAAGCTGGATCCTTATTAGGACTTTCAAAAAATTGTTCTTTCATAACAAGATTCAATAATGCAACATTAATATCATAAAATTCTGCACTAGTGGCGGGTGGTATAGGAGTACTAATAAAATCATTGTTATTAGTACTCAAGAAGTTACAAAACTTTGTATTTTCCTGAGACATAGTGACGAAGCAAGTAAACTAGCAAGCAAGAAAACAGAAATATTTTTGTATTTTTGATATTTTTAGGCAAGCAAATATAAAGGAAAATAAAAGGTAGAACAAGTGAATGATAATTTGTATGAAGGTACTTGATAAGAATTTGATGATGTCTCCCCGGAAACGGCGCCAGAAATTCTTCCTGCTACTTGTAAACTGCGTTGGGATTTTCCCCGAAGAGGAGAGGAGATGCAGCACAGTAGAGATAAGTATCTCCCTCAGTGAGAACCAAGGTTATCGAACCAATAGGATAATCATGCAAACTCCCGTCGTCAGCACTTACACACAAAAGAGCAAACACTTACACCCAACGCGGGCAAGAGGGTTGTCAAGCCCCTTGAACTCGTTACTTGCAAGTATTAAGTAGCGATAGATAGATAATATAAATATAAAATAAAATGACAGTAAATAAATGGCAGAAATATTTTTGGAGTTTTAGTAATAAAATTTGTGAAGACCCGGGGGCCATAGTTTTCACTAGAGGCTTCTCTCTCGACAATTGATAGAAAAGCGCATAGTTATGAAATATTTATTCACGACAATGATTATGTGTATAGGCATCACGTTCATAAGCATGTAGACCGACTCCTGCTTGCATCTACTACAATTACTCCACCCATCGACCGCTATCTAGCATGCATCTAGAGTATTAAGTAAAAATAGAGTAATGCTTGGAGCAAGATGACATGATGTAGACAAAGTAAATCCAATCTATATGAATAAACCCCATCGTTTTATTCTTAATGGAATCAATTCAATACGTGTCATGTCCCCTACTGTCACTGGGATTGAGCACCGCAAGATTGAACCCATCACAACACACCACTCCCATTGAAGATAAATCAATCTAGTTGGCCAAACCAAACCGATAGATCGGAGAGAAATATGAGGCTATAACAATCATGCATATAATAATTTAGCAAAGACTCAATATATTTTAATGAATAATCTGATCATAAACCCACAATTCATCGGATCCCAACAAACACACCACAAAGAAGATTACATCGAATAGATCACTGCGGGAATTGCGGTGAACTTTGTATTGAAGATCATAGAGAGGGAACCATCTAGGTACTAGCTATGGACCCATAGTTCTATGGTGCACTACTCACACATCACCATGGGAGTAGCAAGGTTGATGTAGAGGCCCTCCGTGATAGGTCCCACCTCCGGCAGGGCACCGAAACAGGGCTCAAGATGGGCACACGGCGGAACAGAGACTTGCGGCGGCAGAAAAAGTATTTTGGATGGCTCTTAGGTGTTTTCCCAATTTATGAGAATTTATAGAGGCGGAGTTAGGTCAAGAGGCATCGGGAGGTGGTCCCAAGCCATCAGGGCGCGACCACCCCCTAGGTGCGCCCTGTTGGCTTGGCACCACACTGTGTGGCCGTCGATCTCCCTCCGAAGCTTCCAGATCTTATTTTTTTCCAGAAAAAATCATCAAAAAGCTTCGTGGCATTTGGACTTCGTTTGGTACAGTTTTCCTGAAAGGCCAAAAACAAGCAGAAAATAGCAACTGGCACTGGGCACTAGGTTAATAGGTTAGTTCTAAAAAACAATATAAAATGGCATATAAATGCATATAAAGTTTCCAAGAATGCTAATATAGTGGCATGGAACAATAAAAAATATAGATACGTTGGAGACGTATCATGGCCTCCCTCCATGTAGACCCATCGCGACCTGAAGCCCTCCACCTTCTTCATGATCTTCAGATTGATGATCTTCTCGGCCATCCCATCGACCTCGCAGAAGGAGGCGCACCCCATGCTCTGGCTCGTTGTGGATAGCCGCAGGCTGTAGAAGGCACAGAAGAGGGCCACCGAGGGCATCACCCCCAGAAAGCCCTCGCAGAAGAAGGCGAAGATGGCAAGGAGGAAGACGAAGTTAGGTTGGAGATGGAGTGCATGGATCTGGTAGTGGGCAAGGATGGCGTAGAAGAAGTTGGAGAAGGGCGGCACCAGCCCGACGAAGATGGAGTGGAGGAAGAAGGGGAACATGGTCACCAACAGCTCGCGGGCCGGCTTTGAGCCGGGCCAGATCTTGATGGCCCCATGCTCGTTGTTAGCGCAGGCCGTCATGGGGATGACCTTGGTCAGCCCCTCCATGTTGTTGATGGTGGACTTCAGGAGGGCCGGTTCGGGCTGCGCTCCTGTGGTGGCCGCACTCTTCTTGGTGGGAGGAGCCATGGCGGCGGCGTGAGATTGGGAGTGCGAGAAAGGAGGAGCAAGGTGCGGTGCGAGCGAGGAAGGAGGAGCAATGCACAAGGAAGGTGAATGGAGAAGAGGAAGGCAATGATGGTATCTGCACCGTGTGTGGAATATTCTTTATGGCAAGGTTTGCGGTTATCGAGGTGTCATGGGGGAAGTGAGGGCGTCCCCGTCCCATCGTGCTGCCACGCGTCCCTGCGTGGGCCCGATAGTCCACTAAGGTCCCGCGCTGTTTCGTTCTCAACGGGCTGAATTTGCGCGCCGCAGGATTGGGGCTATTGTCATTCCAGTGGGAACCAGGGTACCACGGCCCGTCTGCCCGCGGCCCAGTCAGTAACGCTTGGATGGGCCAACTCCGGAAGCAGCCACTCCTGGGCTCCGCAAGCTCAAGATACCTCGCGAGGGTTCAGCCTCACGAGGCTCCTCTCTCCAAGAGGGGGCTCTTCAAGGCGATCTTCAACAACAACGGGCAGCCTAACGAGGCCCTCCTCGTGAGGCTGCTTCCCGCGAAGCCCTCTGCCTGGAGGGGTCATGCGGTGCTGGTCGCGCGGTCACGTGCTCACCACATGGGTGATGTCTAGCGCAGGACATGACAGTAAGGACCGCGCCAGTGAGCGAGGACATAGATGCTTTCCTCTTTATTGATTAAAGGGCAGCAGGCCACTGTCCTCCCCAAAGCGAGTCCCAAGACTTTCCATTCCGGTGCAAGGAGACCACGGTAACGTTGCTGGCCAGGACGGCGTCATTAGCGAGCCCATAAGCGCATCATGGACGATGCCTTTGCAGATGAAAACCACCTTTTGTCAGGATAGACTGAGCGCATGTGCCCCTTTGATTTGCTGCCTTGTGGCCACCCTTTCCCGCCAATATTGTCAGGGGAAGAGGAGCAAGGAAAGGATAAGAGGGGCAGTGCTGCCACGGTAGAGGGGTTCGACCCACTGAGCTCTCTCACCTCCCCCCGGAAGCCTTTCTTCCACCTAGAACCTTGTAGCACTTGTGCAACCCCGAGAGCAAATCCCATCAAGCAGGAGTAGGGTTTTAAACTGCCTGGTGGCCCGAACCTGGGAAAATTTGTGTGTCCCAATCGTGTTCTACGCGTGTAGTCTAGCCATGGTCATAGTCAGGTTATAGATTGCTGATGAACTCCACAGTGTTTGAACCAGGGTTCTTGGAGGGTTTCCCTTAGGCTCAAACCGATCTCCGACAACTACCACCCAACCACCGGTCCAACAACAGAGCCGGGGCTCCCAGACTCCAGTAGTAGAGCGGTGCAAGGGACGGTTCCACCGGCTGACAAACCTATGTGGTGGCGGGTAAGTCATGAACAGTTCAACTCCTTCAGACACCGGTAGTACTGGTTATACCAGAACTACCAGGCCACCACCGCCCAACAACCACAACTAAAATAGAAACGGGGAAACCCCATTCTGGTGGTAGAGCGGTACTGGGCCGGTACAACCGCCGTGCAGTGACTTTAGGGAAACGGTCAAGGACCAGGTGGTACAACCGCCATGGTCCCAGTGGTACAACTGCTTGAGACTTTCCTATAGACTGCAAACCCTGGGTCATCACCCGTAGGGTGGAGGTTGTGCCAGAAGTATTGATCCGTCCGGTACAACTGCCCAGACAAGCGGTGCAACTGCTACAAGAAAACAGGTAAGACCAGAACTGCCATAACTTGTGCATACAGACTCCGAATTCAGCAAACTCAAGCTTATTGGATAGAAGACAACAAGTACTATCCAACAGCGACCTTCGCCAACAAGTACTATCCAACAAGCAATGGAGAATAAATGCCAATAGGATAAAGAATATGACCTTCCCAAATATGATCCGGCAAAATCTCCAACACCGAAAACGCAAAGATGATGCAAACAAAATCCGTTTTTGATGAACTTGAGTTTGACAAGAAGATGAACCCATACTCTAAAATCTCACATAGGGAAAATCCAAACAAGAACCAATAAAGATAATGATGACAATAATGCAATGGTTTGAGCTCTCTACGAAAGATACGATCAAGCTACTCACTCGATAACCCCCCTTTATAGTATGACAATCGATCCTATAACCCGGTCTCCCAACTAACACCATGAGACTGGTAAAATAGAAAACCTATCAAGCACAAACCTTTGCCTTGCACATAGTCCACTTGATCTAGATAATGACGATCTTGTCCTCTTCAAGATGGACCACCTTTCTTTATTGCGCCGGCTCGATGAAGACTAGTAGATTGCTCCCCCATACTCCACTATGGGTGAGCCTCTCTTCGGCACATCTTCACATGTCCATTATCACCATAATGGACGGCAAGCTTCAAGCTAGTGATCTCTTCGTGATGCTCCACTTGAACTTGCACACCTCAACCGTGATGATGATCACCACTTGATGTCATCCTCCATGGGTTGTATGAGATCTTCTTTTCTATGCAAGCCCATGGAAAGATACCTAAACCCACATGGAAACCTCACAAAGATCATGGGTTAGTACACAAAGCTTAATGGACAATTCTTACCATACCATAGGATCACTTGATCCTACTTGGTACATCTTCTACGCTTTATCTGTTGATCAACTTGAATCACTCTTTGCCTTAGTCTTCATCAACTTTGTATCTTATCTTCTCTCTTCATAAATATGATGTCTTGAAGGTGAACATGAATGTTCACACAATCTTCTTCAAGACATGCTTGCAGTAGGCTCAAATCTCACATGCCCAAGCTTTGGATAATTCCTTGAATAACACCTTGGTCACACATAATCCCTTTCTTATAGTCTTGAAACAAACGAATGGTCTTCATGCAAAGCCTATGGACAAACCCTTCAAATATAACTCAAGGCAACCATTAGTCCATAGAGAATGTCATTAATTACCAAAATGGCAAAACCACACATGGGGGCACCATGCTCTTTCCTCACGTCCCTCATCCCCATCAAATTTGTCGTGCGGGCCATCGTCCTCTCCCGATGGTGGTGCCCCCTCTGGCACTCCACCCCTATACCTCATCGACGACGACGAGCTCTGCAGTGGGGATAGCAAACGCTTGGATGCATTGTCCCACATCCTTGCCACGCACACTGGGCCAGTCAAACACCTTGCCATCGGTAAGTTTAGTTCCAACTGCAAAGTTGAACCCAAGTTTCACGACTGGTTCTTATCCCCCGCCCTAGATCAGCCAGAGGAGCTCAAAATTGAAGCTGGATGTCGGCGCTCGCTGCCTCCGTCCGCGCTCCGCCTCGCGCTCACGTTGCGCCGCACTACGTTCAGGGAGTGCTCTTTCCCCCAGATTAATGCCGCGCATGCTCTTCATCTCCCTAAACCGAAGGACCTCGAGCTCATTGGCGTCAGCATCTCAAAGGAGGATTTGGAGCACCTGCTCCGTGACTGTACATCGCTCGAGTACCTTCGTCTTCAGGTGATGTTTGGGTTCAGTAGCCTCCACATCGCTTCGACGAATGCCCACACCATTTATGTGCATGGCTGGTGGCGCAACATGCGGTCAGTTGAGGTGTTTCACGATATGGTCATTGAGAATGAGCCTTTCCTTGAGAGATTGTTTGTACTTGATAAAGAAGGTCCAACAAGAATCGGGATCATTGACGCACCGAAATTGACAGTGTTGGGCTATTCGTGTGCTGAATTCTCCGAACTTGTTCCGTTGGATCCATATTCGTTCAGGTACAAAGTCTTCTTCTCCTTCTTATTATTGTACATCACATTTTATTTATTTTTTGTTGATCTATGTTTGGTTGTCATCCAGAAATTGATTCCCACATGCTTCACCCTGTCTAGGCGCACAGTGAAGATCCTGGCACTACAATCCATC